>JAULSW010000010.1:1209015-2418030 GCA_033439775.1 Podospora didyma
AGGCTGGGACGCCATTGAAGACATATACCCGACTTCGCCTATTCAACAAGGACTCTTGGTGAGTCGCACAAAGGACGGCGATGTCTATGCCGTGCGCCGGACGCTGCGACTACAAATCAAGGGCGGTGGCGTAGTAGATTCCAGCCGGCTGGTACAAGCCTGGAGAGGAGTCGTTCAGCACCATGCGTTACTTCGTACTGTTTTCGTCGACGCCCTTAGCCAGAATAGGGCAGGGAGCCACGATCAAGTTGTGCTAAAAGATGTGGAGCCCTTGGTTTTGGTACGCCGATGTCCAGGCACTGAGGACGAGATGCTGAGGATCATCCAAAACATGGAGCCGATGCAATACCAGGATGGCAAGCCACAGCACCGGCTTTCTGTCATTTCCAATAACGAGACTATCATTTGCGTACTGGAGATGAGCCACGCAATCATGGATGGAGCGTCGATGGATGTGATCCTGCGAGACCTCGGGCGCAGCTACAATGGATCCCTCAGCAATCTACCCAGGCCACTTTTCAGCCCATTTGTGGCGAGCTTGCAGCAGCGCAATACCGAGGCGGATGCGGCGTTCTGGACAAGCCATCTCGCAGGTCTCGAGCCGTGTCATTTCCCCAAGTTGAACGACGGCATCAACGTGGCCGAAGCAGAGCGTCAACTTCTTTCTATTCGCGTTGCACTACCGGGGCTCGCAGACCTACGAGCCATGTGTGACGAAAAGGGGGTAACGCTACCAAACGCGTTCCATGCCGCCTGGGCCTTGACACTAGCATGCTACACTGGTACGGACGACGTATGTTTTGGCTATCTTGTCTCGGGACGTGATGCTGCGCTAGTTGATGGTTCCGAAGATGCTGTTGGCCCCTTTATCAACATGGCCACTCAGAGGGTTAAGCTTGACAACCAGCAGCAGACCCTTCTTCATGTCCTAGAAGCTATTCAGGCAGACAACATCGAGTGCATGCCGTTTGCCCAGGCCTCTCTGGCCGAGATACAGCACGCCCTTCGCGTACCTGGTGGCATGGCACTGTTTAACACGTGCATTTCCTACCGCCGCCTCCTCTCCCCAAAGGCGACTCTAGATAACGGAGCCCTGGTATGGGATGATTGGAGTGCCATTCACGACCCGACCGAGTATCCTATCTCGCTGAACGTTGAGATGGACGATAACGAAGCCATTATTGACCTCGACTACTGGACAGATGCTGTTGCGACCGGCAATGCGGAACATGTCGCAGCCACTTTCCAACAAGCGCTGTCCAATATGACACAATATGTCGACACTCCGATCTGCGAGGTAGAACTCATCCATCAGTCAACCATGCAGCGCATCTGGGACTGGAATGCCAATATGCCAGCCACGACGGTCGATTGTCTACACCGCATGGTCGAGAGGCAGGTGGCTCTCCGACCACAGGCGCAAGCTATCCGGGGATGGGACGGTGACTTCTCGTACGAAGAGATGAACACCTTGGCCAACTGCTTCTCCAGTTATTTGGTCAGCCTTGGTGTCGGACCTGAGGTGTTCGTCCCCGTTTGTTTTGACAAATCGGCCTGGACAACGATTGCCATGCTCGCCGTTTTGAAGGCGGGCGGAGCTGTCGTTCCATTGGACGCATCGCATCCCGCTGAAGCGCTGGAGAGCAAGGTCTCTGACGCAGGTGCTCATGTCGTGGTCAGTTCCGAGACACGCGCCTCCTTGTTTCAGGCCGTGGTGCCGTATGTCGTTACGGTCGGGCCAGAATCATCGCCACCAATAGCCGACAACAACTGTGAAATCCTGTCAGATGTATCGCCGGAAGACCCTGCATGGATAATGTTTACGTCCGGTAGCACTGGTAAGCCAAAAGGCGTTGTGCTATGCCATCAAGCCCTGGCGTCCTCAACTCTTGCGCACGGAACCGCACTTGGCCTCGGCAGTCATACTCGTTTCCTGCAGTTCGCAGCACACACGTTTGACAACAGCATCGAGGAGATGTTCACAACTTTGGTCCATGGCGGCTGCGTATGTGTGCCTTCCGAGGCGGACCGGCTCGGCGACCTACCAGGCGCCATCGAAGCCCTCGGCGCCAACTTCATGGACCTAACACCCACAGTAGCGACTCTGTTGCGGCCTGACCAAGTTCCTAGCATTCGCGGGATGGCCGTTGGCGGTGAAGCCCTGACACAAGAAGTTCTAGACGCCTGGGGTGGCCACATTCCTATCCACAACCAGTATGGCCCGAGCGAATGCTCTATTAACGCCACGCACCGGCTGCATACTGATGCGCGAGGCGATGTGGCAAACATTGGTACCAGCGTAGGGAGCGTGTCCTGGGTGACAGACCCGCGAGATCATAACAGACTATTGCCTATCGGTTGCGTTGGTGAGCTGTTGATCGATGGTCCAATCCTGGCGAGGGGCTACATGGGGAGGCCAGTCGAAACTGCAAAGGCCTTCATCGAGTTGCCCAAGTGGGCGTCAATGGACCCGCACCTTGGAAGTAAGGGCAATAATAACAGAAAAATGTATAAGACCGGCGACCTAGTACGGCACAGCTCGGATGGCTCGCTGGTTTATCTGGGCCGCAAGGACAGCCAGATCAAGCTGCACGGCCAGCGTATCGAGCCTGGGGAGATTGAGCACCACGTCAAAACCAGTCTTCCACCAGCTGCCCAGTCGTCAGTTGAGCTGGTGTCACTGGCACGATCCCAGAAGGCACTGGCGGTGTTCATCTGTACTTCGCCTTCGTCTGGCCCAAACGAGATCCGAATTCTCCCTATGGACTCCGCTTTTGCCTCGCTCGGCGAGACCATTGTGGGTGCCATGGCCACGCAATTGCCCTCCTACATGATCCCAAGCTTGTTTTTCTCGGTATCACGAATGCCAATGACCTCATCAGGAAAACTGGACCGGCGCCGGCTACGAGCCATGGCCTTGGCGCTGTCAGAAAGCGAGAACGGTGCCAGTGTGGGGGCATACCGTCTAGGAGCCAAAGCCAGGAACTTGCGTGCGCCTGAGACAACAGCGGAAAGGCTGCTGCAGCAACTATGGTCAGCAGTCCTCCACGTGGACACAGACTCCATTGGTGCTGATGACAGTTTCTTCCGCCACGGTGGCGACTCCGTCGGGGCAATGCGTCTCGTTGCTGCCGCACGCCAAAGGGGAGTTATTCTGGCAGTCGCGAACATCTTCCAGACTCCCAAGCTCTCCGATCTGGCAAGAACCGCGATTGGAGCCGGTATCGACATTGAGAGCGTCAGGGATGGTGATGGTGTCAATGTTGAGGTTGAAGATGAGGTGTTGCCTGGCCCAACAGCGCCGTTCTCTATGCTCAACCTAAATAAAACCAGGACAGCTCTCCAGGCACTCAGGGAGCAAATTGCCTCAATTTGCTGCATCGACGTTGACTCGATCGAGGATATTTATCCGGCCAGCCAATTGCAAGCCGGCCTAGTCGCAGCGTCACAGAGCAAACCTGGCGCATATGTTGCCGTCAATGCGTATGAACTGCCCGCTGGCGCAGACGTGCAAAGGTTCAAGAGGGCGTGGCAAGATGTGGTGGATGCTGAAGCCATTTTGCGAACACGCGTCGTTTTTGTGGATAGCATCGGAAAGTTTATGCAAATTATTGTCCGCGGTGAGATTACCTGGACAACGGCTGCAGACGTCAACGAGCTCGGCAAGAATCACCGCCATCTGCCACCTCACGACGGCGGGATCTTGTCTCGCTACACCATCGCCAGTGGGCATACACACCCAGTGTTTGTGTGGACGGCACACCACGCTCTGTATGACGGATGGAGTTTATCAACCCTCCTTAGTCGTGTTGAGGCACGATACCGACGCCCAGACCAGCCCATGCTCCCAACACCGCATTATTCACGCTTCGTTGAGCACATATGCGGTATTGACGTTGCTGCGTCCGACACATTTTGGATCACGAAGCTGTCTGGTTCCGCGCCACAACAGTTCCCGCAGCTCCCACACACGGGCTATCGTGTCCGGGCAACAAACCAAGCCTGTCGATCAGTGCGCTTTGCCCGACCTGAGAGCACAGACTTGACGTTGGCGTCGTTCTTCCGCGCCGCGTGGGCTCTCGTTGTATCCATCTACTCCTCCTCGGATGACGTAGTCTTCGGGGAAGTTCTCAATGGTCGCGACGTTCCAGTCATCGGCATTGAGCATCTGGTTGGCCCGACTCTGACGACTGTCCCTCGTCGCATCCGCATCGACCGCTCGTTAAGCATTCAAAGTGCGCTGGCAGACCTGCAGACGCAGCTCAATGATGTAATTCCCCACCAGTTTTCTGGCCTACAGCGTATCAAGTCTCTTAGTCCAGAGGCGGCTGCCGCGTGTGACTTCCAAAACCTGCTCGTTCTTGACATGGCCAACGACGCGGGCGAAGAGGGTAGTCTTTGGAGCAACTTGGTCAGCGGTGGTAATACACAGGGGGCCGATTTCTTCAGCTACCCGCTTAACGTTACCTGCAATGTTGGACGTGGTGGGAAGATTGAGATGCGCGCGTACTTCGATGGTGAAGTAGTACCTCAGTGGCAGGTCAATCGGATGCTTGGCGAGTTCGAGACGGTGCTGCAACGCATTTCGGCCATGGAGAACCAGCAAGATCTGGTCAGCGATATTGACCTGACGAGCCCCGACGACGCTGCGACGGTGCGAGAGTGGAACAGAGAACCCGGTCCGCTGATTGAACGGCGCGTCCACGACATGATTATTGAGAAGATGCAGGAAAACAGTACTGCGACGGCGGTGATCGGTTGGGACGCGACCTTGTCCAATGGCGAGTTGCATGTCTTCTCAACGGCGCTAGCGCGTGAGCTTTTGTCCAAGGGCATCGGCGGTAGCAATGGCGCGAGATTTGTGCCGTTCTGTTTCGAGAAGTCGACCTTCGCTACAGTCGCAATGCTGGCAATTCTTAAGGCAGGCGCTGCGTTTGTGCCTTTGGATCCTGCGCACCCCGTTGCTCGGCTGAGGGAGATCGTTGGAGATTGTGAGGCAAGCGCGATTCTGTGTTCGCCCAAATTCACGAGCCTGTGCAAGGCAGTCGTAAACACAGTCGTCCCTGTTGACTTGGGCATGCTTCAAAACTTGAAAGACGGAAGGAAGCTCTCAATTGAGACGGAAGGTACGTGTCGTCTGATCTTTCCCTTCTATCCCAAGACCCAACAATGGCTCGCAAGCTGATCAGACAAAACAGTCGATTGCCAACCCAGCGACCCCGCCTATGTCATTTTCACATCTGGCACAACAGGAAAGCCAAAAGGAACCATTGGTATGATATTGCACGAACTCCCAGCCTACGTGTTCTCTTCTTGTGTACTTTCTTAACCCTTCACGTCTTGCAGTATCGCATACCGCCTTTTGCTCGGGCGCTACGGCACATGGACCGGCCATGCTGATGTCGCCGCCTTTCCGCTTTCTCCAATTCGCGTCGTACACATTCGACGCTTGCCTGATTGAGATCCTCACCACTCTCATGATGGGCGGCACAGTATGCGTCCCTCGCGAGGCGGATCGCACCAATGGCAACATCGCTGCCGCCATGGAGGAGATGGGTGTTACCATGACTCTCCTAACGCCCTCCTTCGCTCGCACACTCAAGCCCGCCGATGTACCGTCTCTCAAGACTTTGATCCTTGGCGGCGAGGCCATGACCCAAAGCCATGTCGACGTATGGTCTGGCGCCGTTAATCTTGTCAATGCTTACGGCCCCAGCGAGTGTGCAGTTGTGGCGACTGTGAACCCCGAAGTGAGATCTGATTCCAATCCCGCCAATTTGGGAAGAGGCCTGGGTCGTTGCTGGATCGTGGACCCCAAGAATCACGAGCGTTTGGCGCCTCTCGGATCCGTTGGCGAGCTTCTTGTGGAGGGGCCAACGCTTTCGACGGGCTACCTACGAAACGAAGCAAAGACCCGCGAGGTGTTCATTGAGAGTCCCCGCTGGGCACAGGTTAGAACGATGCGCTATTCCGACATGCCTGCTGGATCGCCCCGCCGCATGTACAAGACTGGCGACCTTGTGCGCGTCTCTGACGATGTCTCAGGTGAGATGACCTACATGGGACGAAAAGACGCCTCACAGTCCAAGCTCAACGGGCAACGACTGGAGCTCGACGAGATTGTTCATCATATTCTCGCTGCCAATGACAACATCCGACACGCTGTTGCCCTACTACCCAAAGAGGGACCTTGCGTTAAGCGGCTTGTTGCGGTGATCTCTTTACGACAAAAGGCTGGCGAAAAGGATGGAGGGGACGCCCACACACTGGAGTTGGTATCTTCTGGTGAGGCGTCTTCCACCCTCAATCACATCCAAAACTGTCTGAGAGAGAAGCTCCCGCCGTACATGATCCCATCAACTTGGCTCGCAGTCAAGAGAATCCCATTGCTACCATCTGGGAAACTAGACCGCCCAAGTCTAGTCAAATTTGTGGAGGGTATGGATGACGAGATATTTGATACCACAACGGCAGCCAATTCGACACAAGATAACGGAATCGGAACCTCGGGGCAATCGCAGCAAACCCTCTCCATAGACGAGAGGCTCAGGGCCATCTGGTGCGAGGTTCTTAACATTACCCCCGACAGGGTTGGCAAAAATGTGTCGTTTCTCCACCTCGGGGGTGATAGCATTACTGCCATCCAGGTTATGGCACGTTGCCGAGCACAAGGTATCAGCATTGCTGTACACGACATCACCAGCAGTAGATCTGTGCATGATCTTGCTATGAAAGCGAGCGTCTCGAATGCAAAGCAGGTTAACGTCACCCCCGTTGGCGACGAGGATTACCATGAGTTTGATCTTTCACCCATCCAACAGTTGTACTTGCATCAACTCACTGCAACACACCCCACCCCCTCATCCCCTGGACCGCGAAATCGCACGCACTTCAATCAGAGCGTCCTTCTTCGGATGACCAAGGATGTAAATCCTGACCAGTTTGAGCGGGGCCTCCAAGCGCTGGTTGAGACACATTCCATGCTTCGTGCACGATTCCGTCGCGATGGCGCGGGAAGCTGGCGACAGCGCCTCACCAAAGATGTTAGCACTTCTTATCGTTTGAAGACACACACAATAACGAACAAAAGCCGCATGGAAACGCGCATCCAAAATTCCCAACGCGTCCTTGACATCCAGAAAGGGCCTTTGCTGGCAGCAGATTGGTTCACAGTCGGGAAAGAAAAGGAGGTTTGCATTTTCATTACTGCCCACCACCTAGTCGTTGACATCATTTCTTGGGGAATTCTCTTGCAAGATTTGGAGGACTTTTTTGCTGCCGGCAAAATCATGTCTCCTGCTTCTTTGTCATTCCAGACGTGGACCCGCAACCAGTCGGAGCAGGCACAGGCACAGCAAAATGGACCTAGCCTCCTTCCGCATCATGGCGCCTCAAAAGCGGATCTAGAATACTGGGGGATGCCGGCAGGCACACCGAACGTCTATGGTGATGTCGTTACAGCCAAAGATGTCGAGCTCGACCCTGAGACGACCACCCTACTTTTGGGGCCCGAGTGCCACGCCCCGCTGCAGACAGATGTACTCGATGTCCTGATGGCGGTGTTACTGCTGTCCTATCGCAGTGCGTCGGAAGGACGCAAAGGCCCCTCAACCATCTACAACGAAGGCCATGGGCGTGAGGTGTGGGATAACGCAATGGACCTCTCGAGAACAGTTGGGTGGTTTACGACATTATATCCAGTTCACTTGCCAGAAGAATCTACACTAGGTAAGTTAATCGTTCTGTTTCATGTTCTTTGTTCTTGTTCTGTTCTGTTTCCATTACCAAACCAAAATTTCTGACTGGTTTGCTTAGACGACGATGTCATCAACGCTGTTCGTTGGGTCAAGGATTATCGAGAACGGTTGACTGGCAAAGGGCGACCCTACTTTGCCTACAGGCTTCTCACATCCGAGGGGCGCGAACAGTTTGAGCACGGTTGGCCAGTCGAGGTGGCCTTCAATTACCTCGGACAAATGCAGCAGATGTCTCGGACCGATACCGTTCTCCAATCGATGGACAGTGTCGGACAGACGGTCAACTTCCTGTCCGACATTGGCAAAGATGTTCCCCGTTTCTCCCTCATCGAGGTGTCAGCCGTCGTTGCGGAGGGCAGGATGAAACTCAGCTTCGCATATAACAGACACATGAAGCACCGGGACAAGATTGTGCAGTGGGCCGAGGACTGCCAGGCTCTGCTTTGTGAAGCAACTCGCCGGCTGGTTAACAAAACGCCTGAAAAAACACTCAGCGCCTTCCCTCTTCTCCCGCTGGCCTACTACGGGGCGGAGAATCTTGGCCAGAGACTCCAAGACATCGGAATCGATGTCATGGATGTCGAGGATGCCTACCCCTGCTCACCAACTCAGCGCGGTCTTCTTCTAAGCCAAATGCGGGAACCTGACAAGTACGCTTACAAAGCCATCTTTGAGATTCGGTCCTCACAGAGGCGACAAAACGTTGACCCCCGGAGATTGTGCGATGCTTGGCAGAGTGTTGTCAAGCGTCACTCCACTCTAAGAACCATTTTCGTCGATACAGTCGGCGACGAGGGGCTCATGGACCAGGTCGTCCTTCGCAGTTCAACAGGAAGAGTCCAATTGATTGAATGCGACAGCCACGGCGATCAGGCTCCGACTCAAGCCCTGGCGAAGTTCCCATCCATCGTCGACTACAAGGACCAGAAGCCGCCCCATGGGCTCGCAGTTTGTATCACTCCAACTGGCCGCGTGTTTTGTCGACTCGAAATCAGCCATGCGATATGCGACGGATCATCACTTCCAATACTCCTAAGCGACCTTGCTGATGCTTATGATGCTGAGAGTGGTCGTCACCGTGGGTCAACGTCCAAAAGGCCTGTGCCGCCATACCGGGAATACATGGCTTACATCCATTCACAACCCCGGGTTGAGAGTGTTGGGTACTGGAAAGATTACTTGAATGGCGCCGAGCCTTGCCTGTTTCCTACGCTCGCCGACGGAGATGGAGACGCGGAACCATCCCTTGGCTCTCACGCCTTGAATCTGGATCATGTTGGCGGAATCAACGCCTACTGTGCCAATGCCGGGATTACCCTCTCCATGCTGCTCCAGTTTGTGTGGGGACTGGTATTAAGGTCGTACACTGGCTCAGACGAAGTACTGTTTGGCTACTTGGCCTCCGGTCGAGACGTGCCTGTGGCCGATATGGAGCACGCAATCGGCGCTTTCATCAATATGCTCGTCTGCCGACTTGTTCTCCCCACCGAGACCGAACTTGGCGAGGCACTGGACACGATGCGGAGCGACCTCGCCGACGCCATCTCACACCAGAGCTGCTCGCTCGCTGAGATGCAGCACGAGTTGCACCTTGCACCAGGCGCGGCACTGTTCAACACTGCTTTCACCTACCAAAAACGCGCCACTACGAAGACTGCATCTCAGAAACCAGCGCTGGAATACAGCTTTGTGAGTGCCGAAGATCCCAGCGAGTACACTGTCGCAGTCAATGTCGAGTCTGTGGACAATGAAATCGAGGTTGGCTTCAGTTACTGGCGAAATGTGATCTCAGATGCGCAAATCAAGAACATTGCCGACACATTCGAGCAGGTTTTGAAGGACATCATTACCAGTGCCGACGATTCTTTGACCGTTGGGGAGGTTCGTCTCATTGGAAGCGCAGGTGTTCACCAAATCCGCGCCTGGAACGATTATGAGCTTCCTCGAGTTGATGAGTGCGTACACGACATTATCACGGGGCACGCTTCGAATCGTCCCTTGTCAACACCAGCTGTCTGCGGCTGGGATGCATCCTTTACCTACCGCGAGTTGGATACGGTTACCACAACCGTAGCCTATCATCTCGCGGATGCTTTTGGCATCACTGGGCCCGATGTGTTTGTCCCTCTTTGTTTCGAGAAGTCGGCATGGACTGTCGTTGCACAAATCGCTGTTCTCAAGGCGGGAGGTGCATTTGTCAATCTTGACCCTGCCCATCCCGATAGCCGTCTTACCGAGTTGGTTCAAGACGTTGGCGCTAAACTTGTACTGTGCTCGTCCAAACACAAGGCCAAGATGGACAAGTTGAAGATTGCAAACTTCGTGCTCAACGCAAGGTCTATCGCAGGTCTTGATACCAAACCCAACTCTCTCACACCCCCTTCGAGAGCCAACCCGTCCAGCGCGGCATATGTTATATTTACATCCGGCACGACGGGTAAACCAAAGGGCACTGTCATTGAACATGCAGCCATTGCCACGGGTGGAATTTCACATGCCAAGGCTATGTTCATGCACTCAGACTCACGAGTGTTGCAGTTCGCTTCCTACACTTTTGATGCCAGCATCATGGAAACTCTATCCTGCTTGCTCGTCGGTGGATGTGTATGCGTGCCATCAGACGAAGACAGAATCAACGATGTCGCGGCAGTCATACGCAACATGGGTGTCACCTGGACTTTGCTTACGCCTTCCGTGGCGGGCACCGTCAAGCCTGAGACCGTCCCGGGCCTGAAAACCCTTGTGACAGGAGGAGAAGCAATGGCATCAACTCATATTGCCCGATGGGGTACCCGTTGTGCGCTTGTCAACGCGTACGGGCCGACTGAGTGCTCAGTTGTGGCGACAACCAGCATCAAGGTTGACGAGTCGCTTCATGTGTGCAATTCGGATGCATCGAACATTGGGCCCGCCGTGACGGCCGGTCGTATCTGGGTTGTTGATCCACACAGCGCCGATCATTTGGTTCCCGTCGGCGCCATAGGCGAGTTGGTAGTCGAGGGTCGACTGGTGGCTCGGGGCTATCTCAACAACGATCAAGCAACCTCCAGGGCTTTTATCCGGTCGCCCCCTGAGTGGGCAAGTCTTTTTCCTCAGTCCTTGCTTACCCGCCAAGATCCTATGTACCGGACGGGAGATCTCGTTCGATATAACTCGGACGGATCTGTCTCTTACGTGTCTCGCAAGGACACCCAAGTCAAGTTGAATGGCCGACGGATTGAGCTCGGCGAGATCGAATCCAACTGTCGCGGGACAGGTTTGGTGGCGGATGATACCCAAACTGCTGTTGAAGTAGTCAACAGCCGCGGTGGTAGCAAGTCCCTGGCAGTGTTCTTCACAAATGGCACACCGGCTACCAACAGCTTCACATTGATACCCCTTAGCGAGCCTCTGCGCAAGATTGCACATGCTATGCAGACTCATCTGGCAGGAGTATTGCCAACCTACATGGTGCCGCAACTCTTTGTGCCCGTGTCAGCTATGCCGTGGACGACAGCAGGAAAACTTGATCGACGACAACTACGTCAGGCAATTGAGAATTCGAGCCAAGATGTCCTTACGCGGTACAGGCTGTCGTCTTCTGCCAACAGGCGCCACCGCGCACCGGCGAGTGAGATGGAGAAGAAACTACAGGGACTCTGGGAGTCTGTACTTGGTCTCACATCTGGCTCTGTTGGTGCCGGTGACAGCTTCTTCGCCATTGGCGGTGACTCGCTCACGGCTATGCGGTTGGTGGGAACTGCCCGCGCTCACAGGCTGGCTATATCTGTGCTAGACGTGTTCGAAAAGCCTGTCCTGGCCGACATGGCTCTGGTTTGCAGCGGCGGTCGTTTCGTCGAGGCCACGTCTGATCACAAACTCAAACCATTTGACCTTGTCCCATGCCCTCGCACCGAGGTTGACACCATTTTATCCCAAGCCTCAGCGCAATGCTGCCTCTTACGCCATCAGATCCAGGACATGTACCCATGCAGTCCGCTCCAAGAAGGCCTCGTTGCGCTGGCAAACAAGCAGAATGGTGCCTACGTGGCAGTCAACATTCTCAAACTTCCGAGCCAAATCAATCTGGACCGCTTCAAGACGGCTTGGCAACAGGTTGTCGACGAGACAGACACGCTCCGGACCCGCATTGTGCATACTGATGCGGCCGGATTTATGCAGGTTGTTGCTTCGCCCGAGCCCATTAATTGGCACCGGGAATCTGCCTTGGATGAGGCAGTTGCAATTGGCAAAAGACTCGGGTCACAGAATGGTGGAAGCCTCACCCAATACACTATTGTCGACGGCGTGGAAAGCGGACGCTGCTTTGTGTGGGCTATTCACCACGCCTTGTACGACGGATGGAGTCTGCCTCTGATAGTGAAAAGAGCCCAGGACTTATACAATGGCTACACCAGCATCTCTGGTCCATCACGTCCGTCGTATGCTGGCTTCATCCAATACTTGGCTCACAGGGACATGGTGGCCTCGGAACAGTTCTGGAGGGACTCCCTGGACAGTGCATCATCCATCACGCATTTCCCACAGCTCCCATCAATAGTCGCCTTGGACCACGTGTCGACGTTTAAATCCGAGACCAGGCAGGTGAAGCTCAGCCGGAGTGACATTCTCGCCGACATCACCGTCCCCACCCTGATTCGAGCTGCCTGGGCAATCGTACTCTCCGCCTACACGGCGGCCAATGACGTTGTGTTCGGAGAGACGCTGGCTGGCCGCAATGTTGACGTCCAAGGCGTCATGGAAATGGCTGGACCAACATTCACCACTATTCCAACGAGAGTCCGACTTCCTCGTGAAATGCGGCTCGTCGAATTCCTGCGAAAACTTCACGGGATGGGCAGTCGACTGGCTGCCCACCAACATCTGGGTCTGCAGCATATCAAGAAACTGAACTCGGACTGTGCTGCAGCCTGCGGCTTCCAGAACCTGTTGACGATACAAAACTCGTCTCTTCGCCAAGAAGAGGAAAGCGAGAACAAGCAGGGTATGTGGGACTTTGAAGGAAGCCCCTCTACCGACGGCTTTTTCACCCACCCGCTCGTATTGGAATGCAACGTCTCCGACAAAAGCATCGAGGCAACTTTCCACTATGATGAGAACGTCATCTCTCCATGGCACACAAAACGTCTCGTTCACCAACTTGAGGCCGTGATCAAGCGGCTAGCCGAAAAATCCAACAGCATGGAAGCAGTACTGGCTGATATCGACGCCATCAGTCCTGAAGACCACGCTCTCGTCACCAAATGGAATCGCACCAACACGCCGTTCGGGTACATCGAGACTGCGGTTGAGTCATGCATCCACCATCTTTTTGAGAATCAGGCGGGTGCACAACCTGAACGCATTGGAATACGTGCTTGGGATGCCGAGCTAACGTATGGCGAGATTCTCAACTATGCGTCGCGTTTGTCAGCCTTTCTCGGCCAGGCCGGCGTGAGGGAAGAAACCCTTGTTCCCGTCTGCCTCGCGCGCTCAGCGTGGGCAGTCGTCACATTGTTGGGCATTCTTATGGCGGGTGGCGCCTTCGTACCGCTCGATCCGGCCCACCCCCTGCCACGGTACAAGGAGATGCTGGAGGCAATCTCGCCGTCTCTCGTTGTGTGCAGTCCTGAACACTCTTCCCGTTTTTCTGGCATTGTGGGTACATGTCTTTCTGTGGACGGTGATATGATCCGCAACCTGCCCTCCTCTCTGTCCAGAAATGCATCCGTCAGTCCACTCAATACAGCTTATGTGCTGTTTACGTCAGGCAGTACAGGCCGCCCCAAGGGTGTCGTCGTGGCCCATCGCGATTTTTGCAGTAGCTCGCGCGGTTACGCCCGAGCAACAAAACTGGACGCATCATCAAGAGTATTGCACTTTGCTTCGCTCACATTCGATGTCGCTCTAATGGAAGTTCTAACCCCACTGACGCTGGGTGCCTGTGTCTGTGTTCCAACGGCAGACGAGCGCCTCCACGACCTCGGCGCGGCCATCATACGACTTCGCGCAACGTGGGCATTTCTCACGCCATCAGTGGCGAACCTGCTCGATCCGAAGGCAGTCTGTTCCGGTGGGGCGCTCAAAACACTCGTTTGCGGCGGCGAGGCAATGCTTGCCGAGACTGTGGCTCGTTGGGCAGACAGCGGCATTGAGCTGATGAACGGCTATGGCCCAACAGAGGCGAGCGTCCTCGCCGTTGTGAACCCACACGTCTCCAGAGATCAACATCCTGGCGTTATTGGTCGTGCAACCGGTGCCGCCCGCGCTTGGATTGTGGACGTTCGGGATGAAGGTACCGACACCCTTCAAAGACTCGTTCCAGTTGGAGCAGTCGGCGAACTTGCAATCAGTGGACCGCTCCTGGCGCGCGGCTACCTCAACGACCCAGCCAAGACAGCTCAAGTCTTCATTGAAAGTCCGACATGGGCTCAAAGCACCACTGCGCCTGGGTCCCGGCTTCCAACACGTATTTACCGCACTGGTGACTTGGTACGCTACCGACCTGATGGGGCCTTAGAGTACCTCGGTCGTCGTGACGGCCAGGTTAAGGTTGGCGGCCAACGCATTGAGTTGGGTGAGATAGAGAGTCACCTGTCCATCGACCATCATGTGCGTCTCGCTCTTGTGGTCCAGCCGAAGACAGGGCCCTTCAAGAAGCAGCTAGTTGGAATTATTACGCTAGAGAGCAACAGCACAAGCTCCGCCAACTCCAAAGAAAAATGGGCCGCTGATGGCAACTTGGAACCACTAAACGGTCCGCCAGAGCGAATGTCTAGAGTGCGTGCCTGCGTTGCAGAGATCAAGAGTCGCTTGGCAGATGTTCTTCCTCACTACATGGTACCGCCAGCATGGATTGTCCTTGAGAGCATGCCCGTCGTTGTGTCTGGCAAGTTGGACAGAAAGAGAGTAGCAACGTGGGTTGAGAACCTCGACGACGCAACGCATCAACGTTTGTCGAGTGGATTCAATGACTCTGGAGAAACATATGGCGAAGAGGGAAATAAGATTGAGTTGACTGGGTGTGCCAGGTCTCTGATAGACATCTGGGCTAAGGAGCTTCACCTGCCCGTGGATCGCATCAAGGCAACACAACCATTCATGAGCCTCGGTAGGGCCTTCTTTTCCTATACATATTTTCCAACCCCACTGACCATTTTACAGGTGGCGATAGTATTACTGCTATGGGTGTCGTCTCAAGAGCGCGAAACGCCAACATCAGCATATCCGTCCAGGATGTGCTGCGGTCCAAGTCAATCATTCATCTCGCGCAGCTCGCCAAACAGAAATCTTCTTCGCCAGCAGAGAACAACGAGCATGAAGGCGCGAAGGAAGAGGAACTCCGTGGACCATTTGGTCTGTCCCCGATCCAGTCCATGTACCTGAAATCGGCGACCAAGCATGACGGCAGTGCCCGTTTCAATCAGAGTTTTGCTTTCCGTGTTCCTCGACGTATCGCTATTGACACTATTAAGAAAGCTATGGATTCCATTGTCCAGCGTCATCACATGCTTCGGGCACGCTTCTTCCTGGGAAAGCATGGGGACTGGGAACAGCGGTGTGAAAAGGTGCGTTTGTACTGTTTACATCTTCATTTGGTGTGAGATCCACTAACCGCAATTTCAACCTAGATGGGCCAATCAGTGTACCGTTGCGTCGAGCACAATGTCAACTCCGAAGGCGAAACATTGCCGATCATGGTATCCGCACAAACTCATCTCGACATCAAGCTCGGCCCGGTTTTCAATGTTGATCTAATCGATCTCGCGGGAGCGGACCACTTTGTCATTTCGATGGTCGCTCACCACCTCTGTGTCGACATGGTTTCGTGGCGCATCATCGTGCAGGACCTCAATCACTTCTTGGAAACCGGCTCAATGCCTGTTGAGACACCTCTATCATTCCAATCATGGTGCGCTTTGCAAACCGCCAAGAACACGCCAGCCGACCCCAGAGCTCTACTGCCCTTTGAGAACACTCCGCCGTACTTGACCTACTGGGGCGCTCAAGGAAAGTCGCTCATATACGGAAACACAAGAATGGAGATGTTCATTCTCAACGAGAACATGACAAAATTCGCCCTAGCGGACTGCCACCGGGCTTTCAAGTCGGAACCGACTGATCTTTTCCTCGCGGCCATTGCACATTCATTCGCAAACATCTTCAAGGACAGGAACGTGCCAACTTTACATATTGAGGGCCATGGTCGCGAATCTCCAATGGACATCCAGGTCGACTTGTCGCGCACGGTTGGCTGGTTCACGACGATCTGTCCGCTAGCCGTGGAGGTCTGTGCCAACGATCCTCTCGAGACTGTCCGGCGGGTAAAAGATATGCGCCACAGCATACCAGAGAAGGGCAGACTTTATTTTGCAAACAAGCACTTGAAGAATAGCGCAGCGGGTACATTCCCATTGGAGGTTCTTTTCAACTATCTTGGTGGAGGAGTTCATCATGTCGACGACGACACTGAGTCTCTGATTCGCCCTGCCGAGCTCAACCATGACGACAAAGACACCGCGGATGTGGGACACGAAACACGCAGGCTGGCAATCTTCGAAATCTCAGCTATTGTCGTGAACAGCCAACTGCAGTTCAGTTTCATGTACGACGATAATCTCATCCGGGGAGAGGAAGTCCGCAACTGGATTGGCGACTGCAGATCAACTCTCCAGAAGATGATACAGGCCCTGGTCCATCGCGCTGCCGAGCCAACGCTGAGCGACTACCCGCTGCTGCTGCCGTTGACGTACGACGGACTACGCACGCTAACGAAGGTGGCTCTTCCACGTGTCGGCATTAACCAACCTTCTGATGTAGAAGATATTTACCCATGCACGCCGGTTCAGGAAGGGATGTTGATCAGCCAGCTGCGCGACCAGAATGCCTACATTTTCCATGGTGTGTACAAAGTCAGCACTGCAAGCCCTCGCATCCGGCTGCAGGCGAACAACCTCGCACGCGCGTGGCAAAAGTTGGTCAACCGCCACGCAGCGCTCCGAACCGTCTTCATCGAAAGCGTCCGCCGTGGAGGTGTTTTCGACCAAGTCGTTCTCAACAAGATTGACTGCGCTGCAGTCCTTTTCCACTGCAGTAATGACGAGGTCGCGAAGGATAAACTGAACCAAGTCACCATCCGAAGCCAGGCAACGCTGCCACAGCTCCCTCATCGACTCGCCATCTGTACGACAGACAATGGGAAAATTCTCATGAAGCTTGAAATCAACCACGCAGCCGTGGACGGTGGCTCGCTAGCCATCATTCTCGAAGAGCTTGCATTGGCATACGCGGGTACCCTGGATGGCTCACCTGGCCCGCTCTTCAGCGACTACATCCAGTACATCCGGACTCAGCCCACTGGAGTAGACACTGAGTATTGGATGCGGTATTTGAAGGGTGTGGAACCATGCTACTTCCCGAGGCTAAACAATAGCGCTACCACCCTCACTCCCGAAACCGACATCACCAGAGCCCTGCGCTCAACCACGCTGCAATTTGACCGCTATGCAGAGCTTCGACGACTCTCGGAACAGACTCACGTCACCCTGGCAAACATCATGCACACAGCATGGGCATTTGTGCTGCGGAAATATACCGGGTCTGACGATGTCTGCTTTGGCTATCTGACGGCAGATCGCGATGCACCAGTGGACAATATTGGCAAAACTGTTGGAACATTGATCAACATGCTTTGCTGCCGAATACGGATCTCCACGTCGCAGATTCTCGAAGATGTGTTCCGTACGGCCCAAGAACAACACCTCGACAACTTGGAATTCCAACGCTGCTCCTTGGCTCGTGTACAACATGAGCTTGGCTTGGGGGGGAAGGCGTTGTACAACACCTCAATATCGACGCAAAATCATCCAGTTCATGGAAGTGAAAGAGAGAACAACGAGATTATTTCGTTTGAGATGGAAGAGGCGTATGACCCCAGTGAGGTAAGTTCCTTCCCTCTCTCCTTTCTGTTCACTTGAGAAATTCTTTCAACGCTTGCTGACCATGACAGTACGCCATCACGGTCAACATCGACACTTCGAAAATGGGAGAGGGTGTGGTATTCCGTTACTGGTCTGACCACATCAGCGACGATCTTGCTCAGGAGGTGGCCGACTCCATGACTCGGGTGCTGGATGGGTTCATCAGCCGATCCACGCAGTCTGTGATGGAATTTGATTCACAGCTTAATAGGAAGCAGCTCAGCACAGTTTGCTTGACTTCTCCCGATACGCCGGTTTTGCCATTAACCCCGAAAACACCAGTCGATAATTTTCAGCCTGAGGCACCCAACAATCCTAGCAAGAATGCACTCCTCGCCTTGTGGAGCGCCTTGCTAAAACTCCCCGCCCAGTCGATCAGCGGAGAGGACAGCTTCTTTGATCTTGGAGGAGATAGCATTACAGCCATGAAGCTGGTAAATAATGCAAGGGATCTAGGCTTGGCACTCAGCGTGGCAGATGTCTTCCAGCACCCGACCTTTGACGACATGGCAACAAGCATGCAGACAGCAGAAATCTTGCTGCAGGCCTTATCGCTCAATGTCGCAAGCAAAAACGGATCCATGGTTTCCAGACATGCCAGTCGACGCCATCATCTCTACGAGAGGTTCTCGCTCCTGGCCGCCTCCAACGTCGATTCCTTCCTCCAAGCCAGCATCGTGCCACAAGTTGGCGTCTTCAAGGGTGGCCTCTCCGACGTGCTCCCAGCGACAGACTTCCAGTCTCTCGCCGTCGCGGGTTCCATGCTCAAATCACGCTGGATGCTCAACTATTTCTACCTTGATGGCCAAGGACCAGTAGATGTGTCACAGCTCAAGCGCGCAGCCTTCAGGGTGGTTCAAACGCTCGATATACTCCGCACAGTCTTTATTCCCTCCGGCGGCCGTTTCTTACAAGTCGTCCTGCGCACGCTCCGGCCATCGTTCCACGTCATCGATATTGATAACGATAATGAGTTCGATAGCTTTACAAACACATTGCAGAGACGCACTGACGGAGAGGGCACTGGTCCGGGCGAGCCGTTTGTCGAGTTTACAGTGGTCAAGCATCGGCACAGTGGCCGCCACAGGATCCTTCTGCGCATCTCTCACGCGCAGTACGACGGAGTCTGCTTCCCCAAGATTCTCGATGCTCTCAGAGTTGCATACCGTGGCGAGACTGTTCCTCGCCCTCCCTCGTTCGCCAACTATCTTCGTGCCTCGGCGGGATCCCTCACCTCGGCACACTATCAGCACTGGAAGAAACTGCTCGATGGATCTTTCATGACTGAGATCGTGCGTCGCGATGGGCCGAACTACTCCCGCAAGGCCATTGCCTCTTGTCTCCTGAAGAAGACGGTGCATTTGCCACCCATCGAGACAGGACACATTACCACGGCAACCGTTGTGAAGGCGGCTTGGGCTTACGTGCTGGCTCAGCTCTCGACTAGCTCGGATGTTGTTTTTGGACACACCATCAGCGGGCGCAACGCCGCCGTCGAGGGTGTCGGCAGCATGGTCGGGCCCTGTCTCAATCTCCTCCCGGTGCGAGTCCGTTTCTTTAGCGAGTCTGGTGGAACAGCCAAGCAGCTCTTGCATCAGATCCAAGACCAGCAGGTGGCCAACATGCCGCACGAGGTTTTGGGCTTCCGCGAGATCATCCGTCACTGCACTGACTGGCCCGCGTGGACGTACTACACTTCCACGGTCCAGCACCATAATATTGACCAGAGCTCCGGATTACGCCTCGGCGATGTCGAGTACAGCGTCGGGTGTGCATCAGCGGCGCAGGACGACTTTGCAGATCTGTCGGTCCTTTCGCAGCGGACAGAAGGCAAAGCCGAAGCGAACAAGTACGACATCATGCTAAGCTTCGCAGAAGGTGGACCTGTCCCGCGCGAGTTTGCCGAGCGCGCGCTTGATATGCTTTGCGACGCGGCTCGTCAATTTGCTACCGACCCAAACACGGCCCTACCTTCCCCGGCCGAACTTGGGCGCATGCCACGGCAAGTCCCGTTCAAGGATAACGCAACTGCCTCGACCCACCCGAATAGTGATGACGAGACTTGTCTTTTGCACCTCACTCAAGCCCAGCAGCTCAACATGTCAACACGAGTCACGGTTGCATGGCGTCGGGTACTGGGCCTCCCAGAAGACGCTGAAGTCAATGGGAAATCATTTTTCGCTCTTGGTGGCGATATTGTTGGACTCGCACAGTTGGCCTGGCTGCTGAGCCAAGACAATGGGGCCACAACACCGAGTTTGGAAGACTTGATCGACCACCCAACAGTGCGCGGACACATGGCAGTTCTAGCAGAACTTATCGCGGCTACTCCCCCCCAAGAGTCAAATCAAGAGAAGATGAGACACGCTGCCACGGCTGGTCCGGAGGTGCAAAGAATGAGCAGGGTGGATTCATCTTTGACCAAGGCTCTGAAACTGGCCAAGAAATTGACCAGGAAGAAGAATGTGAGGATCGAGATGGTTAATGCACCAGCGACGGCTGCGTAGACCTGCTGGGGAAAGGTTGCAAGCTGTTTGGATGCTGCTTCTTAATAATGGCTATTTTTCTTTCTGAATGTGAATGTTTCATTCTTTTTACTGTTTCCTTCTTTTCATTCTTTTTGCTGTTTCCTTCTTTTCCTCCTATCTGTCTATCCTCCAAAAGGGTTTGACGAATTACTATGCTAGCTCTCACTCACAGTGTATCAGGATCGTCTAAGGGCATGGTTCATTTGCCGCGACTGGGTTTTGCTAGACACTGCCATTATTAATCGTTTCATTTTCTTAGTTTAATTTTTTGGGGTTCTTGTCACCTCCTCTTTGCACACCTACTGGTAGTCTCTCATTCGCTTTCTTGGTTTACATGGTCAGATACAAGAACTAGTTCAAGTTCTCAAGTTTTATTATGCAATTTGATAGGCTAGACCACCTTTGCTGACTCTCTTCTGCCGCGAAAGAAACAATAGTGCATGTATGAGAATAACCCAGTCATTGATTGTTTATGCATGCAGGGTCTCGGGAACCAAGGAATGACGGCATCCATCCCTTTCGCCTTCAGCAAGTGAACACTGCCGGTCCGGGAATGGTGTAGGTGGTTGCTACAGGTTTCTTACAGTCAGTCACCTTTTCTTGGATATCTCGGGAAGGCCAAAAAGCTCACCTTTGTAGGCATCATAAGTAATGCCCGCATCAGCGCCCTTGTACGCGCCGGGAAAAGCGACCAGGTTCGTGGACGGCTGCTTCGTGCCGCTGCCCGTCACGCTGAGCTGGTGGCAACCTGGGTAGAATTGTGCGCCGGGGTAGGAATAGGCGGCGTGCAGCGCGATGATCTCGTGGCGGACGAGGTAGAAACCGCTCTTCAGGCACGAGGGGATGGTGTAGGTATAGCTTGTTGGGGCTACCATCAGGGCGGACTGGTTTTTCGCATTTTATTATTAGAATAGAGCTTTCTTGAAGAGCGTTTTAGAGAGAATAGCAAGTATGAACAGAGCAGAGGAGGGTGGTATTAGGTGATGATGAGAGAGATGAATGGTTGACTCACGTCGGCCCAGACGTTGGAGGTGCCTGTTCGACCGCCTTCTTTGACTTTGAACCATACAGCACTGGATATTTCATCCCTTCGTCAGTTTTCCTCAAGAACCTGAGAGAATAGGTAGTTGATGTAGAACAAAAAACTCACGCAGTTCCGGGAGAGTACGCCTGGCATCCGCTATCCGGGCATCGAGCCATGTACGTGATCACGGGTCCCATGTGCGAGTCGGGCCAGAGCGTCCAGCGGAGTGTCACTGTTGAGCCGGCCGCGGCGGTGGCGTGCAGCGCGGCGGGCGTGGCGCCGACATTGCACTGCACATTGATCGAGGTCACGTCTTCGACTGGGCCGTTGCCTGAGATGGACCGGGAGATTCTTTGGGGCTTTTGGTGGATGAAAGTTAGCCTCCTTGTCAAAATGACGGGACGGGCGGTTGTGAGTGGACTCTGGCGTACCGTGTTTGCTCCCATGTAAGGGTCTTGGTATGGCTGAAAAAATGTTTAGTAATTATCTTGTTAGAACTAGCTCCGATGGTTTGAACATACCTGATAGAACTTTTCGGGATTTCAGTTTTAAGGTCAATTAAAGATTGTGCATATGTGGGGACTAACCTGGTAGAACTGCCCACCAATCGTGGCGTTATCGACGTAGCCATGGGCTACCACGAGCCCCGCGCTGGCGAGTAGAACCGCAAAAGACTTCATGTTTCGTGTTGTTTGAACTTCCAAAGGTGAAGTTGAAATGTGCAATTCTTAAGTCTCAGCAAGTCTCTCTTTGCTGAACACTGGGCAGTAGCTGACCTGACACGGTGTCTTATATGGTTTTGGAAAATGCTACCAAGCGCTTGCTCATTCATATCTACCCCATGTTCTGTAACCTCTTCCGGCACATGAGCAACCAAGATCCGAGCAAACCGGGTTCTCGCAAGCTTAGCGGCGCCGGTGCCATGTTTTTTTTGTCTTGACTCATCCAGTCACAAAGCAGGGGGCGGAACCACCTCCGGGGCACGCTGGTGCATCGTAGCCGGCAACCTGAATATCAAAAGGGCTGAGTCGTCTTGTTTGTGGGAAGAGAAGGCGGGGATGAACAATGTCCAGTCGCCCGGCCAAGCCTGTTGGAGCCGCACTAGGATGTGATGGAGACGCTGCCTCCGAGATCTGCACGCAACGCAACACAGCCAGCCCAATTGACCCACCAATAAAACATCATATATGGTCACATTCGGGCAACATTGCGGCCCTAGCCTTGGAGTTGGGGACGGAAGGTGGACAGATGTTGGCGAATGTGGATTTATCTCCGAGGCATGTGCCACGCCAACCGCAGCTTCTGAAGTTCGAGGAATTGTTCCGCGTGACACATAACTATTCTGAGTGACTTCTCATCAAACACGAACATTCCTATTATTTTGGACGCTATTATTCTACATCGAATGATCTGAACCCTGAATCTCAAAGGGGGATTACGGAGAATGAGTGCACGACTTTGTCCCAGTCGGCACTGACTGTTGGATCTCCGAATGGCATCAAAGCAGAAAATCTCATACTGAAATCACAGAAGTTTCAGCTTAACTTTCATATATTTATTGGGGAGTTAGGGGTCACTTACGTATAATTCCCAACAGGAATGTGCGTCCCGTCAGCCATCTTGCCAAGCCACCAGAACTGCGGCTCGAAGATCAGCGCTGGGGCCGTACGGTAGAGGAACATCTCGGGAAAGGGAGTGGTATCGTTTGCGTTGTCGGTGGCGGGGTCGAACTGCCAATGGGATCCCTGCGAGCCGCCGCTGTCTGAGTAGTACGCCACACTGCCGATGTACCCTTGCTGGCCGACGACGGGCGGGTAGGTCCATTGTGACTCTTGCCAGTTGGCATCGAAGATCTGGTAAGATATTAGCTCAAGTATTTTCTGGTTGGAGATATTTCCGGTATGGACTTACATCCCAACGTAGCTCGCGTACGCCCCAGAGGAATCTGGCGTGCGCTTGGACGTAATCGCCAGCCTCGATGGAGAGGTTGAAGGAGAAGCTGTCAGACACATTAGTTATCTATCATATCAATAATGTGACGCAGGTCATACTAATTTTTCTCTTCGATAGTGGCGTATGGATACTGAGGCCCCGACCAAAAGTATGGGGTACCAGGTTGGAACTGGCCTCCTATGTCGGCTCTAAGGTTCGATGCGATGCCTGTTACCCAGTGTCAGTTTATGTTACTTTCCACGGTGAGTTTTGTGAGCTTACCAAAGTATGGAACAGACAGGACTTCATTATTGTCTCCGCCAATCATGATCTTGCCGCTGTATGCGGGGATGTTGGACAGCCCCTTGGGATAGTCAAAGGTGAACCTGCCACAACCGTTCAGTCGGTGTTTGGCCGCAGTAATGGGGGAAAGGCCTACTCACGTAGCCGTCTTCGTTTCACCAGGCTGCACAACAAACTCGCCGGTCGGGAATGTGATACTTGGCACCATGGCCGTCGGCTCAAGCTCTCTCCACTCATACTTGATGCGTGGCGTACTGACATCTTCAGGGTCATACGGCACCCATAGCTCAAGCCCAGCAGCAGGAATGAAGCCAAAGTCGTACTTCACAGCGGCCGGCCCATTGTTGGTGATGTCGACCGTGTGTGTCGGTTTGAAGTGGGCAGTGTCGTTCAGACCAAACTTGGCAAACGACAGGGAGGTCTTGCACCGCAGCACCTTGGTTGCATCGACAATTCCATTGCCCATCTGCATCACCGGCGCGATGAATCCATACAACGACCCGTCTGACCTGGCACCTGGGACTGGTGCACCGGATTGGATGATCTTGGCAATCAACTCCTTCGCGAAACCCGGTCCGTGGACCGCCCTTCCGCCAAACTTCCCAATCCATAAAGCTGCGACTCCTGCGATGTAAGGGGCAGCCTGGCTTGTGCCGCTCTGCGTCTCGTATTTACCGCCCAGAGCCGTGCTGAATACCCTCCCTCCTGGTGCTGCAATGTCGGGCTTGACTTGAAGATCATACAAGCCACCCCAGCTCGAAAAGTCACTGGGCTTCCCACTGGCAGGGTCAATCATGCCCACGTAGTTGGTAAGCGGATCGAGATCAAAGTTGGCCGTAACGTTCATGCCAGCCTTGACGGCGTCAATGATGGCAGCGCCTGCTCTAGCTTCGATGATCGCCGCAAAAGTGTCCCCGATAAAGAACGGGTCGCCGATGGCCTCCTCGTCGTTGAACATCAAGATGTACTGCGCACCAAACGCCTCCAGATTTGCCTGTTTCTGGAACTCGGAGCAGCCACCGCGACGGATAAGAATCACGATACCAGTCAGATTTCTTGTGTCTTCTGGAAGAGGATCGCACGCCTCGTTCTCAGCGGCAATGTTTCCCGACAAGGGAATGATGGTTAGGTGTTCGATGGTCCGAGGAAAGGCTCCCTCGCTGCGGTAGTAGGCAATTTTGGTAGCGTTAATGTGCCGGCCAGCGTGGAATAATGCTTCAAATGCCGGTGCAGCACGTTGCGAGGCTTCAACTGAGGCGACGCTAAGCACAAGTTCGCCAGACGCCCCGTTACTGTGGAAGAAGGGACCAGCAGAAGTGCCCCAGTTTCCAGCTGCGCATATTACCACGATGCCACGCTCAACGAGACGGGATCCAACCACTGCCCACTTGACACAGTGGTATGTTAGTTACCGCTCCCCGTCCTTTTAATTGGACATACGTACTGCATTTTCTGACCATCCGCTATAGCCGATGATGGATGCTGTGATAATGTCGACCTAACATGATGCATTAGGGCAATGCCTCCTGAGAGCAGAGAGCTGAGAACAGGAATAAACTTACACCGTCCTCTTCAGCGCGAAGAAAGGCCTCAATGAGGACATCATCATAGACTGCATCCTTCAAATGTTAATTAGATCACTGATGCTCTAAAACCATGGGTGGACAGGAAATGGATAACAAACCACAGTCCCAAAGACTTTGTAGGAATACAATGTTGCTTCTGGTGCAACACCAGTGAAGCTATTGGGAGAGTTAGAACAGCCCAAACCACAAGCTGAATCTGCAAAACCTACAACTCGCTCTTTCCGATAATAATTCCAGAGATATGTGTACCGTGGCCCAGTTGATCATACGGGTCAGCATCTGGCATCTTTGTGGCGTTTCCAAACGGATAGCCTTCGCAAAGGTCAGCTCTGTACCGACTCAAGTTTGGGTCCAGTTATGGGGAAGAGAGGTAACAGACTTGAGTTGCCGATGAAGTCCCAGCCGCCGGCCACTTTGCAACCGTGTCCAAAGCAGCCGCCCAGCTATGATGCGAGGTTTAGTTTCTGATGGTTGACTTTGTGCATATCAGGGCTGAAAGAGTGGGATCATACCGCAGGATGGTCATACGCCGTCCCCGTGTCGACGACACCGACCTTGGCGCCCTTCCCAAAGGTGCCTTCTGCATGAAGCTGATCGACGCCTGTCATCCCGTGAATATTGTACTTCGGAGCGGAGGCATCATTTGCAAATACCCGCTCCAAGGTGCTGTTGTGCTTCTCCAGCATGACCTTTCTGCTTCGCCAGACCTTGGCCACCGAGTGAATGGCTTCGAGGGTGTCGACACTGTCTGAGAGGGACTCGACACTGACGCCGGAGAAGATATCCGACTTGAAGGACTTGATAATCTTGAAGCCTTTGCGGGCTGCCAGTAAGTTCCTCAAAGAGTCATGATTCGTTCCCTGTGTAATTGGCGTAAGCATTATAAGTGACTGTGCATGAGATGGTAACGGGGCGGTGTACTTTTTGAAACTCAATAATGAAGCGCATCGGCGAGGAACTGGTTCCGTTGGAAAGACGATCGGAGTTGCCATTGTCTAACGGTGGTTGAGTACCAACTGCCCAACCGGCCAGAGACAGGGCAAACAGTAACTTGAAAATGGAAGACTTGAACATGGCTGACATTTCGCAGATGCACGCCAACGGACCTTTGCAGTGGTCGTTGGCAAGATTCCATCCACATATGGTCCCTACGTCGTCTCTTTTATGAACTTTGGTATTCGAGGAACAATCACCTGTTACGAAAAGGAAATGAGTAAGCTCCCAAGTACCGGGTTCGATGGGACAAGGAGTGCATAACATTGCCGTTCGTCCCAGCATCGCAGGATGCAGTCATACGGGTCCTTTACCGACAATCCGGAAACCCTACCAAGTCGCTGCCAATCATCCTGACAGAAACTAAACAAAATCTAAGTTTCTCACCTTGATCAAGACCGTGGATCCATGTCGGCGGGTGAGCGGAGAGCACGTGGGGAATGCATCCCACGTCAGATCAATGCCCGCCACTTCGCTACCAAATATTTAACTGTCGTGACCAGGTTCACGGAATTGAATTGGTGAGCATATACAGCTGTACATTACATATCAACTGTAGGGGCCTAGAAGAGCACTATGCGCCCCCTGCCAAGGTCCTGAAATCGCCGCCGGCGTTCTGTCAGCGCCCCTGTATCGTGCTGCCATTTCCTTTCAGATGGTGCAGCGCCACAGACCTGCAGGTTCGCGAACGTTTTTCTGGCAGCTTTCCATGTCAGTGTCCCTGGCCCCCTGAAACTTCACGCTAACTCGACTGGAAACATGACAAGGTGCACACGCTGTTTTGCGGCCCGAATTGCAGCTGCATGAAATGCAATCTCGATTGGTGGCTTTTGCACCTATCAAGTCGTGGTAATAAGTCTGCTGGACTCAAGTGGTAGCCACCAAAGTATATTGCCGCCTCAGTCAATGTCAATCAACAAGATATTCCTGCCATCATTGTCTCTCTTGGGAGGATAACGTGACTGCTTAACCGACCAGCTGCTGTTGATAAAATTGCAACTTCAAACTCGGGATAAAACTGTTGTCATGTTCACGAGATTTTCCATTCGCAAGTACGGATTACGGAATGTGAAAAGCGCAGCTACCAGCTCCCGTCTAGTGGGGCATCCTCATTTGCACGTTCCGCTTTAGAACGATACCCCACCAACATCTGTCCAACACATATCAAGATAAGTGAGGAGGCCCGCTGGCTCAATGGTAGAGCGTCTGACTACGATTCTCAGTAATCAGGAGGTTCCAGGTTCGAGACCTGGGTGGGTCGGTTTTTTTAAACCCCTTTTATGCCATTATTTTTGTTTTAAACCGCAAACGGAAGGCGCGTCTCAACCCGAAAAATGACACCATTATCAATTCCATTTAGTAAAAGCTCACAAGGCCGAATAGCTGCAAGTGGCGTGGATCACGGGTTTAACAGAGTTAGCGCGGGCCTCAACGGTGCCTAGGTCTAGTTTTTGCTCCCGTCTAGGGGAAATGTTTCTGTTTCTAGTGTCCGTGTTGTTTGTATTGTCTAAGAGGTAGCCGTCACGTTTGTTACATATTCGCGGTAAGTTCGTGTCCAGATGCAGGCAACTTGGTCCAACTAGAATCGCTGGAAGCGTACGAGTTATGGAACGCGGAACTAGCCACTTACTTGAAGGTTTGCCGGCATGTAGTGGCAAATATTGTAAGTTCCTTATGTATACTAAGTACACAATCTTTATCTATCAAGATCCCGAGGGCGTGTGTAACTTGCTTAGTTTCAGACACGCCGGTTTGTACCTGTCTGGCATAGATAAGATAGTCAAGTCATTCTCCCTCCACTTGAAAACAAGATAAGCAGTAACATCACCCTCGAACCATGTACTACTCATCTGCTTAAACGGCAGGGAATGATTTGTAGAACAATTTCATCTTTTTGGGATGCTCTTGACATTTATGTTCGTTGGCGGGCCTCGATGCAGCCAGGACCTTGGCCAAATGACTCACATCACAGCGAGCTCTGAACACAATCAGAGTCATCAAAGCTAAGGTATCTGCGCAGGAACAGGCGGCTCGAATTTTTTTAGGCTTCTTAGTAGCAATTCTTGCAACACCTGTAGCTGCTTCAACTGTCCTCAACTTGAGCGCTAGCAAAGCAAAGGGAGCAACAAGACTTGCGCAACTGAGTTCCGCCACGAGTGCAATCCCTGTATCATTGTGGAAAATTACTTCTAAAACTTGTCACTTTGAAACTTCCAAAAAAATTGGAAACTTCCGCTTCATATCAGTTGAAGGTGGCACTAATCTTAACCGCGACACCTTCGATCGCCGGAAAGCAATAGGCAAAGCTCAAGGACGTGGGGTTGGTATCCTGTTTAATGACGGCCATCTCTATTTCCAGAAACCCTCGAAACTTGCTACCCCTTTTCGACGCATTGCCGCCTTGTATATTAAAGACTGTACGACGTGGTCCCAAGCCACAACGAATGCGGCTATCCACTTCTTTGGGTCGCACACCCTCACATCACCTAGAAAGGGGGTCATGTGGCTGTATCGGGGAAACGGGTTGAACCGAGGTCCGCTTGATAATGTGCTGGTTATTAATCAGACACCCTTTTGTCGCCCACGTACCCAGCTGGACGTTGTTGCCGGTACGCAAAACACAGGCAGAGAGATACGTGAACTTGGGGTCTCCGACTGAAATCGGGCTCACATGACTCGCGGTTCCCCCGACCGAATTCGGGTTCATCCTAGGGCACACTAGAATACGAGTTGCATGTACTATCCCCAGCACAGTATTTGTTCGACAAGCGGTGTGCGCAGGGTCCTGCAGTGTTCACCGACTTGCAGCAGGATATAATGTGTGTCAATTACTTATGGGGTAGGGTAGGGTCTGCGATGACGCCTTGGGCTGCGTGAGAGGGTACAGCGGACATCGGGTAGCCGTGTATTTCTCGTCTTGAAATTCTCCGTTGATTGCCATCGTGCATTGCATAATGGGAGGATAGATGCAGTCAGCGACTTAGAAATTTTGATACCTACTGCCCCCACTTTGCCATTAGAAACTTGCCCAAAGTTTACTATCCTCATCCTGCAATAAGAAATTCAACTCATAAACATGACTCACCTGCAATTAAACGAAAGCAGAAAGACTTCATATCACCAATGTAGAGATACCAGCTGTGCAGAGGCAAATCGGCCCGTTGACAACCACCACCGCCCTATTGACACGAGCATGACTGCCAAGCCTCGCGCGTGCAGCATGCGGGCGCAACCACGCAAGCCGTCAGCAACCAGGTTGAGTCGGCCTATCTTCTCCCCGAACGCCTAGAAAATGGCAACCATGAATACGTTTTTCCCCCCACTGTCGCCGTGTTATTAGACGCTAAAACAGGATTAATAATTCACGAGGCTGTGTTAATTCCGCTTACCGAACATGGCTGTATCATATGTTTCCTAGAGGCACAAACTTCACACTTAAACCCCCAAAACGGGAGATAGTACCTGGCACGGCAGTGACGACACGTGTGGACCTTTATCTGAATCATGGAAAGGATCTAGGCCCACGTAGGATAGTGCGTGGTTTGTTGAGAAGTGTCAGAAATGCGGATGTAAGTTACACAGACTGGATGCACAGGACCGCTGCTATTTTCGGTATCTACTGTTCCTGGCCTGATTTCAGGGCCGTCCGCATGTCTTTGACATAATTGAGCTTGTGATGAGACACAGTGACTTTAACACTGCATGTCGTTTGATTCTCCGCTTTGTCTAGGTCTAATAGACCCGACTCGGAGCAGCGAGCTCGGGCGCTCCGTGCCTGATTGTCAGCGATCACTCTGGTTTCCAAGACGGCGACGCCGAACTGGGTATAAAAGGTTGTCGATTGATAATGCTCAGGTACCTTTTGTCTTAGGATTTAAGAAAAGTCCCGCAATATCTGAAGTAAGACTCATCAGAGTCGGTAGCAGCATAGGGTGTGCTTTTGACCTATCACTACCAGCTGAAAATGAGTTGAAGAAGCAGCTTCGGAATTGTTCAAATAAGGCAGACGAGTCTAAAGCACTCCAAGAAGGCAACTTCGATACGTCAGCCTCAAAAGTTGTCGAGGATCAACAACCTAAACCCCTGCAGAACGTTCAAGGTGAACAAAACGTGCCGCTCAAAGTGAATAAACAAACCTGCCATCTAACAAACCCAAACCAAAACAAATGGTTCTTCTGCACTGCTTTAAACAGGCAAATGGGCTTGTTGTAATTCTCCAAAGAACTTCTTGGAAAATTTGCTCTTTTACTGGCACGAGTTTGAGCATTCACACTAAATGGCTCAGAAAAGAAAGCAGCCATCGCGGGAGCCAGTTGACGATCCAAATTAACTCGCACTAATTCTCAAACCCATACAGTAAGGTAGAAACACGACGAACCCGAAATGCAGTCGGAAACTTGGACAACAGGAGTTGAAGGGATGTGTGCCATGGGCCAAGCGTGGAAATGCCTCCTAGGCAACTCATTGGTGACTTCTAGGGGATTGTGAATGATCACCATTAAAACTCCAACTTCATTTTAGTTTTCGGAATGATAACAACTTGATGGGTTGGATTTATCGTGGTAAAAGTGATTTCTTCTTTTCTTTTCTTTTTCTTTTTTTCTTGTATACATTTTTTTTGTTTTGTTAGCTGTCAGTTCGGTGTTTTGAAGGTTCGGCGTTTAGGACTCGGCGTTTTGTTCCTTCCTCAAACAGCTAGCCCCACTTCATAACCTAGGGGCGTTCCTTTTCAGGACGCTCGTCAAATCCCAAACGCCGAAGAGGAAGGACACAATCATGTTCCATCGTCAATCACGCATCAGTCGAGCAATCCACGAGTCCATGGTCCAAGATGCCCCGTAAGCACAACCCACAAAATCGTCTGGCTTGCGATCGATGCCATTCACAGAAGCTCCGCTGCCAACGGCAAGAGGGCCAAGGCGGGGGATGCCAGCGGTGCACGCGTGCAAATGCCACTTGCGTGTTCAGCCCACGACAGCGACGCGTAACTGCATGCCCCCCGCAACCATCACCAGAGCAGCAGCAGCTGCTGCCTACCCCGCCACTCCTCGACGAAACCCTCCTCCTTTCTGATTGCCAGCATGACACCCAGCTGACATCAACGTCAGTGACTCAACTGCCGGCCGAGAGTCTTCATCTCGACTTTTCTGCATTCGATGCCATCGACCCTGGCTCGCTGAGTGATTGGTCCGGGTTGCTGGCCTTTGGCTCCCCGCCCAACCTCAGCAGCGGTGGTTCCGAATGGGAAGACATGCAGATTGTTGACACTGTGCCTTCTCTGTCACCCGACTCTAGCGCCGATACCGACATTCCGTCCAGCGTCAACGACTTTCCAGCAGCCGGAACTACTGACCGCAACTGTCTGTCACCTGAGGAACTGGACCCCATCCCCTCGTCGGTTCGCCTACTTGCCGACCTCAACGTGCGCCTCTATGAACATGCCGAGACTCTCCCTCCACTCCCCACGGCTGCGGCCACCGCCGTCCCGAGCCCCCCAGCCGTCCCTTCTCGCGAGAACACCAATCTCTTTGCCATTGACGAAACTTTCCACATGACGCAGGCGCTAATTGACGTCGTGAACCGCCTGTACCCCTCCACGCCGACCATGTTCTCCCCGGACCAGAGCACGGTCCTGCTGCTGCTGTCGTGCGCCAACCGCGTCTTTGACATATACCAGGTTATGATATCCCACATGCGCTTCTGCCTCCTGCACAAGATCACACCAGTTGGGCGCGACGGCAAGGGTATCCGACTGCCGCAGCTGCGCATCGGAACTTTCGCACCACCCACCCCAGCCGCACTCACCATGCATATGCTCATGGTCATCTTGATGGCATCAAATCTGTTTGACCAGCTACAGGAGGTTTTGGGCGTATGGAGGCAAAGCAACAAGGCCAGGCCGGTAAGAAGCAGCCATGATCCAGTCGAGATCGAGCTGGCTGTCGGGAAAAAGACCTGTTTTCCCGATTTTACGGAGGACGCCAAGTCGGAGGTTGTCCGACGTGCGGGCGACGTCGCTGGCGAGATAGTGAGCACGCGCGAGCTGCTGCTGAGCAAATCTGGCCTCAAAGGGGGTGCATCATCTTTGAGCAAGTCTACCAGTATATTCATGTCATGAACCCAATTTGGAGGTAGTTACGGTCTGAACAAAACAGATTTTCTTTTAAAAAATGCATCTGTTAACATCAACTCCAAGATGTACTAACAAAAAATTTCATCAAAAGTGTAGAAGCAAAAGGAATTGAATGTGATTCGTCGCCTGCAGGATTCGAACCTACGCTCCCGAAGGAACTTCCTCAACTGCTGGAGTCAGGTAGCAGGGAAGCACGTTAACCACTCCGCCAAAGCGACTACCGAATCGGATTTGTTGAAACACTAAGCAGAATGGCGGGACTATGACGACCCCGCTTCTTGTTCTGCCCCGCACTTTACACACAGCTATCTACCGTATCAACAAGAACCCTCCATCACGAAACGGCAATAACCCCTCCAATTACCACTTATCGCTTATCTCTGTTACACAATACTCACCGAAGTGGAGGGCAGTCATTCTCTCAGCTCTCATTCATTCTCGTGGTCTCCATCATTTCCCGGAAAACAAACCTGCTAGAAGCCTCTGTGCCACATTCGCAATTTCTCAGCTCCAACGAATCACGGCTCACGGAAGGCCCAAACACTAATTATAACACTCGCCGCAGCGTTTCGGCTTCCAGCCCACTGCAGCCCTTAACGAAATACGGGTTTGGAGTGTAGTGTACTTTTGCACACTGGATGTTCATGTGTAGTACACATAATTTATTCCTACCCACGTTTTTGCTCAACAACCTTGCCTTGTGGGGGCTCCTCTCCTCGGTCGATCGCGGCGTGCGTGGCTGCGGCTGGGTTCAATTTCCTCGGTGAGCGTTTAACCATTCTAATCCATCAAATCAACGGGCCGTCTCCCCGCGCGTCCCGAAAATGATTCCAGGTTCCATTCGGTGGCGTTTCGATTCCTGGGGTGCTTGCGCTAGTCTAGTTGGATTTCGCCCAGGCTGAATGAAGCAAAAGCGATTGCTCGCTGTCACAGCCCCCCCCCAAACAATCCCTTGGGGGTGGCCCCTTGCATTTCCGTCAGGAACATGCATCATGATCCGTGCGTGCCAAGCTATCTATACTGTGAGAGTGGGGAGACAGACTGGTTCGGAATGGTAACCGACATGGCAGTAAACAGAAACATGACTTGGTTGGGATAAGTACTTGAGTTGATGTGAAGGATAAAATGGGCTGAAACCTGAAATGAAGGAATACAAAAGAGCGTGTTCCTCAAACAGGAATGGATTTATAGTTTACACGAGATAATGGTACAACAATCAAGTGAGATAGATATATCTTCACATACGAAATGCCCACGATCCCTAACCATGTCCCTATGGGGAAACCAGTTTAACAGCCTGTAAAACGTACCAACTCCAAAAGAATAGTCTCAGTTCAGTCCAAGAAAATCAGCCCTGCTCAGCAACTGCTCCAGGAAACAAATATCCCCCCTTAATGACCCGATCCCTCGCCGACCCATCATTTGGCTCTCGTACTCATCGTGCTGCAGCGCCATGTCCAGTATACTCTGAAGGTTCCCACTTCCCGCAACTTGATCAAGCGAGCCTGTGAACAGACCCGTTCCTGCTAGTCCGCCCATGAATGATGGGTCAAGGCCCGAGATCCCCAGCCCTATTCCCACTCCTATGCCGGATTGTGGTGTCCGGAGACCGCCGCTGCCTCCTTGTTGAAAATAAATATCGCTGCCGAATGATGGGTTAAGCAGCGTGGTGAGCAAGCGCTCAATCCGCTCAATCATGTGCATGCCGACTTGTACCAGCAGAAGAGCCCGTTGTGAACTATCCTGCTGGATCTCGATCTTGCCGAGCTTCAGCCCAGGCAAGCTACCCTTGCGGCCGCTCATATTGTTGTTACTCTGAGGTTGTTGCTGTTGTTGCATCTGCGGATGCCCGAAGTTCTCGTGCATATCCTGGATCAGGTTGCTGTACACTCGCATGAGCCGCGTGTAGCATGAGATAATGACCATGATCGTATGGATGTCGGGACGGGGTGGCGGGGTGTCGGACTGTTGGAAGTGGCTGCTGTTGCACCTCATGTCGATTGGTGATGGGTCGAAGGAGTCGCTTGGTGTCTGCGGGCGAGTTTGCATCCCAAAATCTGATGCGCGGGGCGAGCAGGCTGATGGTACAAAGAAGTCGAGGATATCAAGGAGGGTTTGCGTGGCGTTCAGGATCCCGTCGACGGGGTAATCCTCGCACCGAAAGGATTGTTCCTGCTGCTGCTGCTGGTCTTTATGACCTGGCAGCTGTGAGGTCTCGCTGGCGAGTGTGTAGATGGTCGAGTTGAGAGTGAAGAGCTTCTGGATCGTCATGTCAGGACTGGCCATCTCCGCCGGGGTTGGTGGGTGCTGAACACCATAGCCAGTCGTCTTCAAAAGAGACATGTTGGGTGTTGTTGGCGTCTCTATCTCTGTCGGAGGTTGCGTGACCGGAAGCATTGTGCTTTCAGTATCGGTTTCATGGTCGGCCAGCATGGAGGGCGGCGGGGTAAGCGTGAAATGAGAGTCCGTGGACGGATTGTGCATCGAGTTTGGCACGCTCATGGCAAACATCATGTCCTCTTTCAACGGCGAGGGGTCAAAGTTGAACATTTGATGGTCATTGAATACGGCGTCCAAGCATCCGGGGATACAGGGAAGGGGGTACGCTCCATCGTTGGAATATAATTTGTTGGTATCGTAGTGGCCTTGCTTGCCCGAGCTCAAGTTCTCTAGACCGAAGTGCTGCTGGCTTATGTCTCCCCCTGGTACAGCCGAAAGATGCAGAGATGGAGCCAGCGGATGTCCAATATTGACCGGCGATGGATTGAATGAGGTCAAGTCGAGCATGTTGCAGTCAAAGTCCAAGTCCAGCGGTTTCGGCATGCCGGCCATGTGTTCCATTGGAGCCGGTGGAGGGCTCGCATCTTGGATCTGTTTTGATGCTCGCCTGGCTTCTTTGCGTCGGTCGGCTCCCGAAATGGCGGGTGTGGAGTGAGATGAGCCAGGAGGCGTTGGGGGCCGTCCTTTTGTCGTCTTTGTGTTCCGGCTCTCCTTGTTGCTGTTCAGGGGCCGGCCCACGCGCACTGCGGGAGACTGGATGCACTTTGCACCTGCTCGCTGGCATCGCTGGCAGGGGCCGTTGGGGATCTTGCCAAGGCTATTGTACTGGCACCGCAGTTTCTGGGCCCGGCACCGGTCACAGGCAGCGTGTCGTGACTGGCGGCCCAGGACCAAAAAGCCGGACTGGGGCGTCAGGGACAGGTTGACGTGATGCATCATGTCCTCTGACGCGGACATGTTGAAGCGAGTGCAAGTACTAGTAAGAGGTGCAAAGAGGAAAAGCGATAAGATGGAGAACGTGATGTTGGATGGTTAGGCAACGATGGTGATATCAAAAATCCGAATGATCAGCTGAATGAGCGGCAGCAAGGGAAACGGGCACTTGACAAACTTATTTGATTTGGTCTGCGTAAGCATGTATTATGTCCGTCATGTTCCCTAGGAACACCCAAGTCGGCATGATCCGTGGGCAATAATCAGTGGGCAGTGGCAGCAGGTCCGATAGCAGCGGAGTGTAGCGGATGGCGAGTGTTCGGGCACTCTGCGAACTTGGCTCCTGGGTCTTAGGTTTGCGACACCGAGAGAAACCCAAAAGGGGTGGGGGGTGAAGTACCGTGGGTCATGCTCATGGCCCAGTGGCTAGGCTACTCAACAGACGCTGCAAACCGCACACTGTCGCCCAAAAAGAGCGAGTAGCTAACGGGTCAGTGCCATCCCACATGCCAATGTGCACACCATGAAGAAATTCGATTCCCGGACTGTGGCTTGTGACTCCCGCCTCCCCCTGCCGTGGACAGTACAACCTCAAAACGTGGTCTCGTCCATTTCAAGCGCCGGGACTAGCTGCAATAAGCGTTTAATAATGCTAGAGAACGATGCGTGGGCTTTGTTGTGTACGAGTTAGCGAGTGCTTGGGGTGGTGGTAGTGCGGCTGAATTATGCATGTGTGCCCGGTGTGGAAGGGGAGGCAGTCAGACGGACAGGCACTGCCCGTGGCGGCTGCCGGATTGTGCGGCCAATGCAATCTGCAAGCTGCCCCACGAAAGCTCATAAGCGGGCGTTGGGTTGCTTACGATCTGCCTTGGTGGATGCGCGGGGTGAGCCTGAGCTGGAGATCGCTCCGGTGCAATGGACGGCTTCAAAGCAGACCAGATAGGAGAATGGGATGAGAGGATGGATGCCGGGCACTTTTTCCGCTCGTTCCCCTGAGACAGGGTCGGCGATCCAATCAAACCCTGCGAGAGGATGGGGAACAGCAAATTCCTCTGAGACCCGGCCACCTGGTATACCAGCGCCGACTCTCACTCGCACGCCTGTGCAATTCGGCCATACATTGGCCCCAACTGAATGTGGTCATCTCCCACGGAGGGCTCGGCGACGGGACCAGCCGTTGTTGGCGCAAACGGGACTGCTGGGCATCGCTGCTGGGCTTGCAGTGATCCGCATGTCTGCGTGATGGGACTCTTTTGTCTCAGTTATCATGAGACCCGGCAGAGGCCTGTGCGTCAGTGTCCTTTGTCTAGCAGGCCATCTGTCCCTAGTCCCTATGCACGTCAGGCTGTGCTTGCTGCTTTAGCGGGCGAGGAGTGCTTGGCTGAGTACTCAACCACCTGCCTATTTGGGACGCAAACATACGAAGGAGGGACCTGGAGTTTCTCTTCTATTGTTTTGCCCCAACCCCGGCAATTCGTCAAGTGGGAAGACATGACGATCTGGTAGCATAACTGCACACGTTGAGGCAGGCCACGATCACAGTGAAGTTGGGAAGCCAGGGAAAGAAATAGGCCAGAACTTTGTGGCTGCATCTTGGCAGCTCAGACCGAGTAATCTCGACACGAACTCGCGTTTGCGAGCCTATGGGTGGAGAGATGCACCAGTCTTGGAGGGTACCACTGGGATGCGTTGGTTGGACGTCAAGCGTTGGGGTGCGACGCTGACCACCGTTAATTGGCCATGAATCATTGAACCTTTGATGAGGAGCATCCTGATTCGCCAGCGGAGCGCTACTCTTCAGGCAGCTTGCTTGGGCGTCGTTCGTCAAAAGGACGAGTGGGGATAAAACAACCTGGTCTCCGATGCCATGTTTGCCGTAGCGGAACTGTCATTCTTGTGTCAAGATATGGGCGTGAGTGTAATCGACAGTGATTGCTTTGGACGTGGTGGCTTTCAGCTGTCTGTGAAAGTCAGATAATGCACAGTGCCCTCGCATATTTGACACTAGTATCCCACACGCATGCTTCACCAACGTCGCTGCGGTGATACTCTAGGGCGCTATCTGATTGTTTCGTGTGTCAGGTTCATAGGTAGTGAATATCCATGCTCACGCCTATCAAGATCCACAGGTGATCGGCAACCCGAGCTAGTCATGACTTGCTATCATCGGGTCGCCGAGCAAGGCCCCGGTGCCGTGTAACTACTGGCTTGAGACACAGCTGGGCTTGGCGATGGAGCAGTCGAGAGACGTTATTAAGGGACTCCAATTGGAATGCATCCGAGCCCACGACAAGTTACCAAACATCGCAATGAAGACAAGCTACCCCTGCCGTGAGCCTCGCTCGGAGAAACCTCGAGACTACTGGACTATATTTATCAGCGTAAATTCTTCGTTGATTTGCATTGCAAATCTTGCTTCTCTAAGCTCGACGTTCAGCTTTATCGGTTCGGTGCCCGGGCCCCTTGTGGGTGTGGTGATATGAAGTGGTGATGTAAATGTTGCGTGTTGTGGTCGGCATGATTATGAACCAACAGGCAGTTGTACCTAGCATTTCAAGCTCAAAGATACCCATGCAGACTTAGTTTCAGTACTTGGTAGGGGATGATCCCAAGCGTCCGTGCCGTCAACTTGAAATGGACCATTAGAGTGGCCCTGAACAAAGCTCGCGGTTGTTGATCCTCGGAATTCAGTCGAGGTGGTCATCAACTTGTCGCAGCTGGCTTGGTCGGCTTTGAGATGGAGTTCTGAAGGTCTGAGCCACCGAGTTCAATGAGAGCGCCGTATGAGCCATTCAGGTTAAGGAGCAGATGCTAAGCTCACGTTGTTGAGCTGTGCCCCGCAATGATCGAATGCTTACCTGATGACTATAGTGATAAGAGGCCCGTATGGTGGTATTGTGAATGTATACCCACCCTCGCTTAAGCCGCTTCGTGACTCGCTCATGCACAATAGATTAGCACTGCCACATCAAGGCAACGGTTGAAAACGGCAGTGTTCTGAGCGGCGAGCCACCGCGCCTTCGGGGGCATGGCGGTTCGCAGGATGCGGCATGCAACAAGAGAGATGTTAGTGATTTTGGTTGAGCATCGACGGATCCTTCACCGAGATCACATTATGTTTGTCTGGTGCCTCCGTTCCACACATCGTCTTTGCGTTTCCGCGGACCAAGGTGGCTAAGAACATAATGCATTTGCTACTGTAATTAGCACGACCAGCTTCGTTCGCCCTCCAGATATTTTTGGACGCCAGGCCGAGGTAGTCAAGATGTGTCCGGCGGGTTTTAGCAGCGGCCCGGGAGGTGCCCCAATGCCTTGTTCTCGGTGATGGATTGTCGTCATTTTTTTCGTATCCGAGCGTCGGTGCCCGTGGGCCGCGACTGCGCGCTCTCTTCGAGTTGTGGAAATGGACAGTCGAGTATCAGGGCTTGCCCTGTATGCTCTGAACCAGACCTAAACTGTTTTTGGCTGTGGTTTTGCTCAAGATTAGTTAGTGGTGATGCACATCCCGTGTCCGATGTTAAACTTGAAGATTCGGCACCACGAAAAACGACGATCTTGTTGAATATTCTAAATGGGAACAGGCAGGGAAAATATTTCTGTTTTGGATAAAAAAGGGTAATCTCCAAGTCGCTGGATTGCTGAAATTTCCGATGTCTTGCCGGTTCCCTAGTGCAAGCACTTATCCGAATCAGTTCCACTTCTCCCCCAGGTAGTTCGCCGACAACTGATCTGATGAGGTGCTCGGACTTACTGTTATGACATTTCAAGAATGTCATGAAGTTGATCCGTTAACTCGGAGAGTTAATGTCAATCTATTTCATATACTCGGCGAAACCAACGACGGTGGCCATGGGTAATCCTGACATGGCAATCCGAGTTGTACCTGAGTATAGTTTGATCAAGTTGCTGTTACGTAGTCGGGATCCTTTTTGCCCCAATTTTGGGCAACGGCGTCCTGGAATCTCGCAAATTTGCTGACCTTGGTTGTGATGAGCACAGTAGGTCGCCGACCACGGAAGCCTGGCAGCCTCAAGGCCACACAAGAAAACTATTGGAGTTGTTTTGCACGACGCTGACTAAAATTATCACGCTGTGTAACCTGGTCCGGATGAGCGGGAAAACCGCCTGTACTTCTGGGCTTTTCAACCCTGAAAATTTGCTGCCTTGCGTTCTCACTGCATCAGTGCCGCGTCAGTTGTCAGATCAGAAGTCGCCGAGGCAGTCGGTGAGGAAAGATCGTGACCACATGTCGGTGAGTAGGTCCTCTAGGTATCTGCAGCGGTCAATTGGTGTCAGGAAGGATAGCGCTTGCGAATTATTTTGACGTGATGTAATACGAATCTTGGCCGAAGTTGTGTATGCTTGAGTATCCCACGGTCCCTCGGTACCTGAAGCCAGCCCCAACAACTTGACCACCCCATCAACAACAGCGGTACTGGGTTGTACAGTACATCTTGGACCGTCGAGTCTCAGACGACGTGATTGAGGCAAAGCAGCCGGATAAGGCTTTGGTGGCACCGAAATAAGAAGGGCAGGTGTTTCCGTATGACTCGAAGCGTCAGCCTTTCGGGAGACAGTCAAAAGCCACGACATTACTGGGGATGGTGGGTAGGATGCGAGATGAACGTGCTGCCGCAACGTGATGTCCTTATGTCAGATATGCACTTGCCGTGTTTGGGACGAGAGTGAGAAAGCAAACCTGCATCGCATTACCAATGACGTAAATATGCGTGGAGCGGGAGATGGTAAGCCCGAGGTCTATTGCTCTCGGGTTCCTTTTCTTTCGAGAGCGCGGTGCTTTACCAATGGTGGATTAGATCCAGTGCTCGGCAAATGCAACGAAGTTTTGCGCTTCTAAAAGCTGTTTAAATGGTTGGAGGAAAGAATTGCTCGGGATTCCCTTGGCTGAATTTTGTCCAGCCCTATCGGACACAAGCAGCTCCCCTCGCAACCGCAACTTCCACACCGCGCCTTCTACTAAAGTGAAAGGGAATGCGCTTTGTCCCAACCTGCACCTTCCCTCCGAGCTTCATTGGGGGCCACTCATTCGAGCAGAATATCCACTATAGCCAAACCTCTTTCCAACAATATGGGAAGTGACGCTGGGCAATATGTACGAGCAAAAAGGTCATTCATCATGGGCGTTTCTAGATGTACCCACGTTTTCTTAATAGTACCCTCTCTTCAGCTGGCTGGCGACAGCCCAGCGCACTGGCTACTTTTTGTATGGTAAACCGATGAATTTCATGGAGCCGGCCCACCACCCTAAACCATAAGGTTGCGTCAGTTCAACGCTAACCACACACGCGCCGCTAAAGCTATTCACATACCAAAGCCCGGCACACATGCCCATATCCTACACACAGGCCAAAGCCCGGCACAACCGGCTCCATAATTAAAGCAATTCGCAACTCTTAGCACTTAATACTAGCTCTTAATACTACACAGCTCCTAATACAACAAAGCTTCCAATACAGACCTCAACGCTGCACAGCTCTCATTATCAAATTAACTACAACTACGACATCAAGTATGCACGAATCTCGGTGCAAGTATTACTTAGTGCAAGGCGGGAGTTAGGCGGGCGGGAAAATAATACTCTTTATACTAGTGCTCTAAAACACTACGAAATGCATCATCAAGGTACATTAACGGCTTTATTTTGAGGTGACGCGTTGACTAGGTGGTGAGCTGGCGCCATGAAATACAGGCTTTACGGTACAAAAGGCGGTCCATGCATTGCTAGCTGCAAGGAGGGTACTAATAAGAAATGCGCAAGTACATCTAGAAACGCCCTTCATCATTGGGAGACGACCAATAACAGAATATTTACAGATTGCCACCAACCGAGGAGCCCCTTGTACCATAGGCTCGGACAGTTACGACGGGCATTGAGAGATCCAAATACGAGGGGAAGCCAAACATGTCCAGAGAGGTTTATGATGTCAAGTCGCTCTTTATTCCTACGCAAGTTGGTACATGCGGAAAGAGCCATTCGGCGCGTCGACAAGGAAGTTGCCCCAGCCCAAGTTGCAATCCACCCTACCGAAACCACCAGCGAATCCCGATGCTCCCTTACTACTCCCCCAAACCACATGTGATGACAGCCTATCTACCTAGGCCACGTCCCTCGCCGCTGGAAACAACGTCCCGAGCCTGGCTCATGGCCATCTCTCTAGTATGTGTGAAAAGCGCAAGAGCCCCCAGACTGCAAGTATATTATTCGGCAGACGCCGCAATTAATCCGATTCACCTTGGCCATCAAGTCGCGGACAGAGTAACTGGGGACAACAATTTCGACTCTCTGAACCTTGATGGCAATCGACTGGAGCGGCAGTCTGTGGTGATGTGCCACGTGCGCGCGTGCCATCCGCTGCAAGCCCTCGATGAACATCTTTAGTCCTGGATCATCACGGGGAGGTGGGCTGCCCCGGGAGACTGTGGTCGTTAACGTCTTGGGCGGAGCCTGTTGCTCCTCCTGCTGCACTTGGGAGGGTATGAGCAAAGTCTCTGCAAAGTTTTGCATGCGCTGCACAAAGGCCGCGGGAAGCGGGCCTTCTAGCTTACACACATTGCACTTCTCGCCGTCGCTTCCTGGAACTCTGGTTCGCTTCTACTTAGACAGTTATGACTCAATCTCATTTTAGAATGGGATACTTACCGACGTGCGCGCAATGGATGATGACTGTCTCCATTTTGGGTCAATGTCTTGGATCTGCTTGTCAGAATGATTAGGATGAGTCTCCGTACTAGCTACTGCTTTCCGGCCAACATCAACTTGAGAGAAACTTAAGACAGATGATGCTTTAGTCTTCTGGGTGGTTCGAGGGGTCAACGGCGATGCTTGCTTGGGCAGTTGCTTCGAGGATGTGAAAATGCGCACGTTTGGTGCTACTGACTATTTGCCAGGATGATAGCATGCGGTCTCTGAGAAAAAACTGACGAGGAGTTATGCGTTGGTTGTGTGGTTATGCGAGGATATGAAGCTGATGCTTACTTCAATAGTTGGCTCGAATGTCAGCTTGGGTGTCGGCTGGCGTAGTAAGAGTGCGTACGGTTCGAGAAAGAAAATAGGACGAGGAGACGAGTAGAGGGGAGATTTATAGCTGTCTGCTCCAGGCCCGAGCTGCGCGAAGAGGAAGGTATCAATACAGGCCTCGAATTTTTGAACAATAGGATTCGCTTGAAGGAAACAGAGGTCGCTATTGTCACACTGTATCCCAAGCATGGTCGTAACTGCACAAACACTCTCTTTCCGCCCCAGCTCTAGTCACAGCAATACGCCTACAGTTACATTGAGTTGAATCAAATGGGCTTCGAACTATTGTCATGTTGGTTTTGCATTGTTTTTACGCTAGCTAGTGCACGATGGCGTTATTGGTGCACAGAGTGGTTTGGTTGGAAAGAATAAAAACCGCAGTACTGTATCGGATTTGCTATTTAGGACCCAGACATATTTAAAGACATTATCTCATTTGGCCCTATAATGAGCTGAAAAATCTGCTGGGTCTACTCAATTAGTCCGGTGGATGTGGCATTAGCATTGTGTGCTGTTCGCCAAGCCGTACTTTGGATGAAAACAGCTCATTCCGCGACCCCAGCACTAACAAAGTTGGTTTCCACGTCCTTCTTTAGAACTTGGCAGCTGCCGTCTCAAAGTCGGCAACCTTTTTGCCCTTCCAAAGAATTTGCCCATCGCCTAGCCTCCAGCAGGGCAAAAATGATGCCGAGGTCAGAGGTCATTCTATAACAGGGATGGAGATACGCATAAAGTGAGGCTACCGACTTGTTGCTTAGAACTAGGGATGTAGAGAACGCCATATTAGTCCGTGGACAAGGACGAAAAGAGCGTGCCAACAGAAAACAAAAACAATTGTTCACTCGCCAGGAGGCACCGCCAGAGGCATTGATGGATAAGGGAGCCAAAGGAAGGAATTCAAGAAACACAAAAAGAGGCCACTTCTCTGCGTTTCGCTGACCCCTTGCGCGGCACATTCATAATGGCTGTCAGGTACCGGCGGATTTGACAAATACACTAACTTGAACAGTCAACATGCCCCCAATGATCGATTTGGCTGAGGGGAGCACATATTGCATCCAAGGTTTGGAGAACTTTGACCCTCCAGCACCAATCAACATCATCAATAATTAGGGACCCCACGGGCGGTAAACTGGCGAAAGGATTCGAGTTGGTCACGTCACGCGTGTGGGACGGGCCGCGATTATTCAGGATTTGCGGGTAGGATTTGCGGTGAGTGATCCTGGAGAGCCAACGCCGACTTGGCTTGTCCGGGCAGTTATCTGTCATACCGTGACGCAAGGCGATGTTGGTCGTGGCGCAAGGCACAACGGCATATAAGAGCCTGTAAAGGGTGCAGGTTGGGCATTAATGCCATTCCGCATATACGCACCTCAAAGGCGGGCGGCAGAAAACAGTTGGCGCTTAGCGCGATACGGCGCCCATTACAGAGTATCCCCAAGAAAATTGACCGCGACGCGTAACGATTATTTTCCCGTGCCACAATCGCGCAGTTACGGCATCAAGAAAAAAAAATGATATAGGGAGAGGTTCGAATCCTTCCCGCCCCCACATCCACTACACCACCTATAGCTCCCGAAATAACCTACAGATTTTTTAGCGTAGGAAGCGAAAATTCTTGTATTTGAAACCGCCAATCCCCATCCCTTGCGTCGATGTAGTTTCAGGCGGGGCATAAAATTCAACCCATCTACCGTCTACCTTACCTTCCTTCGTTTCTAATATGGAGTAGCTCTAATCATCCTCCCCCGTCGACGATCCGTCCCGAGAAACCATAATTCCTAAAACGCTAAACATAATGACGCTCTATCCGCCGTCGACAACGATACCTGTCTATGCCGTGTTTACGGGGGTCGGCATCGCGCTGACGAGCCTGCGCTTCTGGGTCCGTCTTTGCTACTCGCCGCAGCCATATCCGCGACGTAACAAGCTCTACCTCGACGACTACTTCATCCTTCTCGGGCTTCTCGTCGTCTGCGCCTGCACGGGCATCCAGTTCTACAATGCCATCCACGGCGGCTCGGGCGAGGCCATCTCGGACAAGGCGCACATGGCCGCGGTGCTCGTCGAGCTGAAAGTGGACTTCTCCATGATCGTCATCGAGAAGATTGCGTTTGGCGCCATCAAGTTGTCGCTGCTGTTTCTGTATCGGAGAATATTCGGGTTCTGCTGGCCGAGTTTCCGGCACCTGAATAATGCGCTGATCTGGATCATCGCGCTTTGGAGCTTGTCGTTCTTCTTTGCGGATCTGCTTCTCTGCGGAGCGCACCCGGAACTACAGGTTGGACTCGATCAGGCGCTTGCGCGGGATGGCTGTGGTGACAAGGGCGCGCTGCTGATTGCGTTTGCTGCGACGAGCGTGTTGACGGATCTGATGGTGCTGGCGTTGCCGCTGCCGTATATTTGGAGACTGCCGCTGCGGCGGACCAAGAAGGTGATGGCCAGCGTAGTATTTCTCTTGGGTGGCATGTGAGTTTTCTCGATTTTCCGACTGCGCTGGTTATGCTGGTATCGTAGCTAACCTCGCTCCTCTCGGATAGATCAGTTCTCGCTGGGGTTTTGCGACTTACCTTCCTGTCGGTCGCGTATCCGACTGGGAGACTCAACTTCGGATACAAAGCCCCACCGCGAGACAAAACACCGATTGTCCTGCTGGCCTTCAACCCCACATTCTGGGTCATGGTGGAGATGTGCATGGGAGTGTGGGCTGCGAATCTGCCAGTGCTTGCGCCCTTGGTGCGAGGCATGAACGAGCGGTATAGAGGTGGCAGCGTGTCGCAGAAGGCGTCGAGTTCGGGCGACACTGGAGCCGTTGTCTAGTTCCAGTTCGTATGTTCAAACTTGTCAAAGTCGATTGGTCTCATGACCGACCCAACCGCTCGACCCAAGAGCACTGACACCAGGCACTGCGGTCAAGCGAAGATCGGTAGCTGTGCATGGGTGAGGTGTATGGATCTGACGGGCTGCCACAATGGAGCAGTATATCTCAGTAGCTACTACCGATGGCACTAGTCCTCGGGGGCGGCAAGAACAGCAGACAGCAGCCGCGGGGCTTCGAGCATTTCGAAGGCGGGGCATGTTCTCTCTGGCAGATTAAGGGGACTTCCAGAGCCCACCGACCTCAGCCGTGGTGTGTTCAGCCCACTGACACTCAAACTGTCGTCACAAGAGCAAGGCGGGCTGCGGGGTAGCAGGCTGGTTGGCTATTTGGGCCTGGTGTCCAAAGCTCTTGGCTCCCGAGTCTCCGCAGGATCTACCTTTGGGCGTCGGGCCCAAACAGCAGCTGCGTTCCAAGTCCGAGAAGGCATGTTAAGGCAGTCGACAATATTTGGTCAAAACTGAGCCGGGGCTGATCTAGATTTAGGGGTAGTGGAGAAAAATATTAGATAGTTATTTCTGATTGGGATGCAGATACTATGGAAAGCTTTATGGCTACTGAGAAAAAGCGTATATGCCGAGGACAGTTTTGAATCTATGGAAAATCACGAAATAGATAAGCGTTTTGGAGCAGTTTTGAAGCTACGACGTTGGCAAAAACAGCCCTGATGTCCCCCTTATCTGTTTTTCCATGGTCTCGGAATAAAACTTGAACCGCAAGTCACATGGCTGGATCTGTAACGCTTGTAGCTGCGCTTACAATATGATAGAGGCTCTAGAAGAGATCCCTTAAAAGGTGAAATTCATCTTTTCAAAGTATTTTCAGCGGTGGGGGGTGTTGAAGTCTGGTGGTCCGCCATCCCATATCACGTGCGGAGAAAGGCAGCTCGCTTGTCCTTTGACTTGACCGCCAAATAACTCCTCCATGAGCTGAATTTCCTGTTTGTCATGCCAAATCGTGTTAGTCTGCGTTTCAACTTTTGCTCGCTCGTTCGAGCAGTGGACATATGACCATGCACGCAATTGTGAGTCATTTCGCTGTCCCTTTCCCGTCTGCGGGGAATACTCGACGAGCAATCTGCTACGAAGGAATACTTAAGACACTCATTCTTTCCATACTCGAGTTCTGGCATTTTCTTCTTTCCCCCACACACAACTTATCTTCATTGTTAACAACCCATTCTACAAGAGATTCAGAAGCATCCATTCCTCCTAGCATCAAGTCTGGCATCGCTCCGCCTTCTCTGTTTTGGAACGACACATACACTCGACTTTGTACGTCAATCAGCGCTGCACGTGCCAGTTCTTCAGCCATGTCCGACGGATCGTCTCAATCAAATTCTCCAGCAGCCCGAGGAGGAGCGCGTTCAGGTCAAGTCCAACAACGTCTATCTGCCCATTATCAAGAATTTGAAGGAATTCCCGGAAATTGCCACACCCTTCGGAATAATGGTGGAACGAATCGTCAATTAATGAGGCGGTGCCGAGATTTCGATCAAATGTCCCGAGGTCGAACCCCCCAACAGCAAGACAGATTCCTAAAACGCCAACACCTTAAATAACACCGGGACGTGAGAACTTGGATACTGGGAACAAAAAGCTTCCTACTATACGCCACAACCTGGAAATGGGGTGCTACAGCCTGGATACGGGGCATCACAAAATGGGTACGGGCCACCGCAACCTGAATACGGGACCCCACAGCCTGCACGCCCGGGGGATTATAGAAGTGCAGAGAATCGGACTAGTCGCCACAACACCCGTTCCTCCAAAGCTAGCAGTTCTAGCAGCCACCCAAAAACCCATTCCTCTAAGCCCGTCAGTTCTAGTACCTACGAGACCCGTTCCTCGAAACCTAGCATTTCTAGTAGAAACCACAAGAGCAAAAAAAAGAGAACTAGAGGGCCGAAGCACGAACACCACAAGAGTGAGAAGCATGGGGTTGGTCACACTACGACTAAAGGCCGCGAGGCTGAAGTTCTAAAGCTAGAGATGCTCGTACAGAAAGCAAGAATGGCCAGGGAGTTCCCAAGACCGGAGGCACCGAGCGTAGAGGGGTTCCCAAGACCAAAGACGGCCCAGCCATGGGAATTAGCGTAGCAAAACCTCCGGTATTTTATTGCCATATGAAGTTTGATCAAGACTCACACTCTACTCTGGAGCTAGGCGCCTGGAAGCCCGATTGCGAGTGGACTAATGTTGAGCCTGGCATCAAGGCGAGGCATCCCTAGTGGTTTGAGCACTACATGAGCTGCAAGAATCGATAGACCAAGGCTATCGACGTTGACACCAAGACTGATTGTCAGATCGAAGGATTTCTTTTGGAAGCTCGACTTTGCCACTGTCGAGACATAAAAGTGTCTTTTATGGTGAGTGGTAGTTCTGTTGACGTGGTTAGATGGGGCCTGGACTCCGCAACAGATACAGCCCTGCGCATGATTGAGAAGAACTATAACGACTGGACAGCGCGCGACGTCGAGCGGAGAGCGCACAAAGTCGAGCAGAGGTTCGACAAGGTGAAACAACGCGGCCTCTAACAGAGGTTTGGAGCGCTGAGAGAAGACACCGCTGAGAAGGAGATCTGTTCGGATATGTGGGAATCTCACGACCGCATCCGCAACGAGGCAGTGCGACAAGAGTACACTTGAAGTTATTACAGAAGAGGATCGAAGAGTGGAAAGACTTTGGTCACATCCGGAGGTTAGAAGGGTTGAAAGACGACCTCGACCTGCAGGGGCATAAGTTGACAGATTATATCTACACCGAGAGGTATTTGAACTTATCACCGCCGAGCGAGTACGAGTTATAGCAGGTTCAGCAAGGAAGTCGACTCGGCACATGGGAATGGCCGGCAAAACCAGCACAAGCACTCACCAATCAATGCAACAAAACCATGACAAAACCTTAAACCTTATGTGTTTGTACTTACACCAGGCAGAATCTCGGTCATTCTCGATACCCTCATTATACACTGGTTTTGTTCTTTCCTTTTTCATTTCCGGCAGCCCCGCCGTTTTGGCAGGTTCTACGTTGTCATTTTTATTTTTATTTCTTGGGTTCCTTGGATTATCTGTTTTCAGTCGCTCGTTTATTCCTTTGGGAGCAAAGTTTTCAAGAAACACGATATGGTCTCTCGGTGTTCCTAGCAAATCACGAGAGAAATCGTCGCACCCTGCGTCATTGGATATTTGCCAGATACTTAGCTAGCTGAACTACACTTCTTCCTAGAACTGCTTTCCGTCATGTGAGTGTGTGCAAATATACGCGTTTGTCTGTCTTGGCTCTTAACAAATAGAGTGCTGCGTACGGAGAGCACATTCCACAAACAGAGTGATGAAGCTGGCTAGACAGGTAAGTATCGAAGCGTCCGCCCTGACCACCCCCAACCTTAGTGTGTACTTTGGCGATTTTTCTGCTCTTAAGTTGCTACTTGAAAGTAACAAACCCTTCTACCTGCCTCCAGTCCCTGTTGCAGCTTTCGAGTGGGATAGAGTACACTTACAGCAAGGTCCTCAAAATGAAATGAACGCTGAGCGTCATGTGTGGCTCCGTCTTGTTTGCACGTCAGATTTGTCCAGGCTTCTACCGTGACTACCGAGTCATCATGTAGTTAAGAACCAGTGCTCATCGTGAAGTGCAATGCGACCTTGGTGAAGAATTAACCGTCGCGCAAAACGCCACATGACGCTTTCCGGGCAAGGGTCGGGTTGCGGATTCAGAGCCCCGACGAAGCCTCAAAGGTAAAAACCACCACGCGTCCTCGCTGGGATGGAGGCAACCACGATGTTGGCATTGGGACATCATGTGCGACAAGTCATAAGAAAGATATGGATGATGGAATAATGGCGGTTACTGGGGTTACTGTGGAATTAATTGGCAATGTTTTCGGTTTGTTCTCTTTACCGCAATCACGGGCGCAAAATTGACGGTTGAAAAGGGGATGGGGAAGAACGTGATGTGCAGAATTGGCGCGCTTGCCCGTTGTTAGATAGTGCGAGCGATAGAAGGCCCCTGTCCTAGCCATATCGTGACTGTGAACAGTGACAGCCGATTTTCCGCCGCAAGTGAGACATACGTGAGAGCCATGCAGGCTAGCCATCGGCGAGCGAATGCCAAATGACAGAAAAGAAAACAGTGCAGACGGAGGGACCGTGTTGTTTGGAGAGTTATTTCCCCAAGCCGCCTGAGTGGCCAGGCGCGCCTGCTTGGCGTGGCAGTGGCCACAACTGTAGCCACTCTCGGATGCAGGGAGATGGGGGCTGCAGCACTAGCTGCGTCGCCAACGTCAATCGATCGCCGCGAATATTCTGGAACGACACGACCGCTGACTGCCTGCCAGTTCTGCGTCATGGGCATCTGGCAGGCATCTTCGTCATGGCTCCTGCCTGCCTGCAGCAAGATCGGTCCGAGCGCGATCAACGCGAAAGGAAGGAGCGAACAAGGAGCCACGGAGGAACCTGCCTCCACCTGCAGCAGATCGCTTTGGACGGCAGAGGAAAGTGGAGACAGAAAAGGAGTTGCAGGACAGGACATGTCCGGTGTCTTCAGGCAACGACGCTCCAGCTTTTCTTTTTCCTGACACCGAGCCGCGGGGTTTGACCAACCCCAGCCATGTTTTCCCACTGACAGACGCGACACTCGTGGCACCGAAGACGCAGTGGTCCACAGATAACAATAACGGCGAACGGTACTGATAGGCAGACTCGAATGCGTGGAACCTCAGCTGTCAGACGAACGCAGTGAGGGCCACTTATCGGAAGGCCCCGGACACGAGTGGAGGTGACGCTGGCTCCTGCAACTTTAGCTGCACCGCAGCTGCACCTTCCTGCAGCACTGTCGAATATAACCACCCCCTCGCGTGCCGTGTGTCATGCAAGCGAGCAGCAGACCCATTGCCATTCGCCCAGTGGCTCGTCTGGCGAAATTTTCTGCCAGAACCCCATCAGCCACCTGGAAGGCAGCCTACGCACTGCTGTGGGTTACTTGATTCAGACTGCCTCCCGAGGAAGAATTACCTCACGCCCCAAGTCCGCCACCTCCGATCTCTCCTTCCCAGTTCCTCCCCCATTTTCTCCTCTCCATTCCCCATTCCCCGTCCTCCCATCACCCCTCCTTCATCTGATCTCTTTTCCTTCCCCCACCCCTTGGCGGAGTTCCTTGTCAGTCTGACTCTGATAGAGCACCCTGCACGATTTGACTCCGTGGGAAGGCGGAGATTAGCAGGGATGAGCTTATCGGCGGCAGCATGACACGTCGGGAAGCACAATTCTCGTCGATCATGAATCTGAATGATGCCACCACTGCGATGACCAAGCCGCCCGCTCCGACTCCTCTTCGCCCTGCCAGAAGAGACGTCTTGGCCCATGACACCCACACGGCGCCTGGCGGCAGGGGCGGTTATTATCCCAACCAAACCCTCGAGCGGCCCCATATCAACCCAGCACAGAGCCCGGCCACAAGCCCACACTCGGCCGTGAGTGGCCACTATCCGTCGGGTCCGGCCATGCCACCGCCCCCTCTTCCTCCGATGCTGCCACACGCAACACCTCCCGTTTCCTTGGGTCCGGAAATGGACGCAGTAACGACTGCTGCTGACAACGATCCGCTCTCGGCCATCACTCTTCGAGACTTGACCCAAGGCGACATCGAATGGCTCCCGGAGAATCCTTCAACCTACAATTACGGCACATGGACCGCTGCCGACGACAAGAATCTCCTGACGGCCCGCCAACGGGGCCAGCACTGGTTGGACTTGCAAAGGACTTTCTTCCCCTCCAAGACGGCCAACGCCTGCCGCAAGCGCTACGAGCGACTAATGGAGAGGCGAGGCGCCTATGATGTTGACTCGCACAGAATTGAGCGGATGTCCAAGGAATATATGAACATGCGCAAGGAGATATGGTCAGGGCTCGCCGCTCGGGTCGGAGAGAAGTGGCATGTGGTCGAAGCTCAGGCATGTTTTCCTGAAGGGGTGCCATTCCGATCTTGCTGGTCTGACTGACGGGCGAAATAGTGTATGTCAGTGGGATTGAAAAACATCCAGTCCAATGCGCGATCGTACACAAACCGGTGGCGGCGCGAATCAAGGTTGTCGCAGAAGTCACGTCCCTTCGAGCTTGAGATCACCGGTCTGGGTCAGCTCAGTCCAGTTGGGGTTGTTTCACCGCTGAACGATGCCCTCGGCCACAACCACCCAGGCAACCCGAGTAACACAAACAGCACCCTCCATCCACCCATCTCCGCTTGCAGCGACGCCGAAGCTATGCCCCCTCCACCGTTCCTCCCTATCAGCAATCGGCCACCTCCCTTGCTATCCCCCGTGTCGACTTCAAAATTACCATTTGCTGGATATATGAACGGAAAGTCCTCAAAGGCGCCGACGAGGCCGTCGTTATCCTCAACAATTGGTCAACAGGATGCGGCTCCTCCGGCTACCCCGGGCCGCAAACTGGTTTGGAATGAGCCGATCCTCAGTTCCGGATTACCCGTCCCCATCATGAACCGCAGCACCAAAAGAGACATCCGCGATGTCGCCAATACAACCGACTTGGGCCCCACCAACCAGGCAAAGATACAGAAGCAAAATGCTAGTGACGAGAAAGACGAGACTACTCAAAGACATAGGCAAGAAAAGCACGAGGGAAAGAGATAAGGTCGGCTTAATTCTTGGGATATTATTATGATGCACTGATGAAGTTTGAAAGAAAGGGCCAAAACATCCAACGGACGAAAGAAAAATTGGAGCGGCATGATGATTGTAAAAGACGCAACGAAGGAATTGCTGCGATAACGAATAACGACTGGCACGACATGATGATGAACTGAACGACGACTACATGATTGGGGGTTCTGTCACGCGAAACGAGTTCATGACTACTAGTATAGATCAAAATTTCATGCGCATTTGTGCACCCAGTGTGATCGACTTGATCAAGTTGAGCCGTCGTGGGGTGCGGGGTGTGTCGCTGTCCATAATGAGCCGCGATGTATTTATTGGATAAAAAGACCCGGTCGTGCCCCAACGCCGCATGCCTGCCAAAACTGAGCAATGGCTGGCACACCGGTACTACTCTTACCTTTACGCGGATAGCGTTGGCTCGGAAAGAAACTCAATATGGAAGCCCAGCAGCGATATATGGGTACGTCTCCCAAGAAAGCGCGCCCCTCATTTTCCCCCTCGACATCGATGAGACTTCGAAAGAAAATCACCCCCAGCCTGAAGAGGGTCCAACCATAGCTTCGAACCCACCAATAACCCGCCAGGCAGTCGCAACCATGGAGGGCATGGCATCGGCATTTGCTACGACCTTCCGCTCGGAGCGGCTCATCTACAGCGCCATCGAAGAGACAGACGAAGACAAGGAACTCCTTTCGCGCGTGCTCTACGATCCCGTATCCCAAGGCCTCGGCGACCCAACCAGGTTCCGCCCGCTCAGCAACATGGCCGGCAAGAAGGCCCTCGATGGCATGATTAAGAACGCGCTCCTCGCCGTGATGACGTGTCTGCCCGTTGATGCTGCTGCTGCCGACTCGACGGCGGCAGAACAATCAGAACAATCAGAACAATCAGAACCTCTTCCTGCACTCCTGCCGGGAACGGCCTTAAAGAACGCCCAAGCATCCGCCACACCCATCGGGAATATATTTCTATCGCGCCAGCCGCGGCCGAGCACCACGCGCTGGCGCTGGACGCGCATCAGCCTGCAGATCGCGGAACCGTTCCAGAACAAAGGGTACGACGGGGAGGCGGTCAACTGGGCGCTCGATTGGGCGTTTCGGTTCGCTAGGATGTATCGCGTCGAGTTGGGGACCGCGTCGAGTTGGGGACCGCGTCGAGTTGGGGACCGCGTCGAGTTGGGGACCGCGTCGCATAATGAGCGCACGATGCGGTTGTATGAACGGTTGGGGTTTACGATGGAGGGGAGGAGGGAGACGATTTATTCGGATCGGAGGTGGTAGGATTTGTTCGAGTATGGGATGCTCGAGGGGGAGTGGGAGGTTTTGAGGGGAAGACAAGGGAAGAAGGTTGGTGGTGATCATGATGGGGATGGGGATGAGTCTGTTGTGGTTAATGTTGAGAAGTACTACTAGTGAGGATAATAGGAGGAGTGCTACGTTCATGGCAGTGGGAGGAAGCATGTAGGATAGGTAGGTAGGGAAGTAAGTACTGTTCGAGGAGGCACGGTCTCTTGCCTCGCCTTTCAACTTTGCGGCAGAGGTGTAGAATACCGGTTAGAGTGTCTTGAGCTCGGGACTTAATGGTAAGTTGGGGTGAAGATGGATATAAATGATCTCGCAGTATGCCCTGAGAGCTAAGTTTCTCTATGCTGAAGAGTTTTGATGTCCATTCTTCCGCGCTCTTCATCCTTCAATGTCATGGTCTGTGTGTCGGCGCCAACGGCTCTGGTAAGGTCCCTCCTAACCAAACTCGCTGTCGACTGCCTCCTTAACAAACTGAATGCCTCGCCCCTGAAATGATTCCTCGATTCCCTCATCCTGCTCGTCAATTGTATCCCGCATATATGGATCGTCCATCTCGAAGTCCCGCAACACTCTCTTGAGATTCAGGGCAAGCTCAAGGAGCAGGTCTCTTGCCTCCCACGGGGCGAACTGCTCAAACGTCACGATAGGACCGCCGCACCAGTATTCGAATCTCTTGACGGAGGGGCAACAGGCGAGCATTGTGCGCAGATCATCGTCATTCAGGCCGCTTCGAGGAAGACGAATATATGTTACATGCGGAAGGGTGACGGTGACCTTTCCGACACCATCGAGAGCTTGGCAGCACAAGGTAGTGAGATTGGGCACCACGTGAAGGACAGCCTGAAAGTATGACATGCTCGTCCCGTAATAAGTGTCCTGGTAGCGTATGTCAAGGGTCTTTAGTGCCATCAGCAAGTCTGGCGCAAAAAACTTGAAGGCCCGAAAGGCGGCACATGGTAGTTCAGCGACAAGAGTCTCGGTGTTGGGACAGAGGCTAGCCACAATGTTCAGCGCGGGACGGCTGAGCGGTGTCAAGTTCAAGTTCTCCTCTGATATTTTGATGTCGTTCTCGTCGCTGGGCAGCGCTCGCAACCGACGGACAAAGTCTTGTTCTTTGGAGGCGTAGCATTCGGAAACCTCGGGCGGGATGAGAATCTGCGCATGCTCTTCGCCGCAGTACACCCAATGCTACGACAGCTGCTTGACGTGCTGGGCAAGGTCTGGGCGGGTGATCATGGTGCGGGCAAACAGCCACCACCATTTGCGAAACGTTGATTGGTGGTACAGATGGCGCGTTGCCATCTCGTTGAGCTCCTTAGATGCCAAGCACAGACCTGTGAGGGCGGCGTCGTCGCTTTTAGGGTCTTGGTCGGCATGGCCGCCGATGCAATCACAGCGTGTGTTCCAGGCGTCGGGCGGGAGTTTGGAGCTGCAATGTGCGCACAACGCCTCGACCACCATCTCCTTGACCTCGGAGGGGAGGTGGCGGAAGGTGGCCATCTTGGCCTCTTGTCAGTGGACTATGTATACGGATGAATTCGGGGCAATGAGAAAAGACGTTTGACTTAAGTTTAGTGTAGTTGACGCGAAAATGCGACGCGTTGATAACAGACTTGTCCTAGCATGGGGCCCGCTTTGGGTCCTCTTTGGACCTAGATCAAATTCGCTAGGCGGTAGGAGGCATTGCCAACATTTCTTGGCAGGAGCGAATCCAGCTTTGTGTTAGTCGCACTTTCAGGCAGGCTGCGCTCAAAGTTATAAAGACGGAACGCAAGTCTTTCGAGGGCAAACAGTTGTGCTGTGGTGTTGTTTCTGTGGAAAAAGCCGCGACATCACACTTGGCGGCGCCATGTTCATTCCTCAAGAGGTCTTTGCGCAGCCAATGGTTCTGAAACTGGCGGAAACATTAAGCTCAAGGTAATATCGAAGGCGGTATTCGCATATCTTCTCCTCCACCATTGATTCTCGTGCGAAGAGGGAGAGATGCAGGGTGACCCTCAGTTAACGGCACTAAGGCCGTATGGGGGTACGACTAGTCTGGTGTTTGTGTAGGCATTGAAACCGCGCTGGGATTCAGACAATCGGGAGGTGATCCAAAAATAGGCCTCAGCCCTATCAAGTCCAACGGTTGCAAACCAGTGCGGCTTGGTTCCGCACATGCCTCCCCCTGTCTGTTTCTCTCATCCTATGGCGTGACAATTTGGAAGGGTGAAAGGACCCCGCGTTCCAACACCAATCGCAGTTGCGTACCCTTTTTGTTGCAGTCTTCCCATTTCGCACTGGTTTCCCTCGGCCGTTCCTGCGCAGGTGATCTCTGTTCTGTGTGCTGTGTTCTGACAAATTGTTGCTATTTGCAGACAGGTACATTGCTGCAGAATGCACGTCGAAAAATGAAAATTTCAGGACCGATGTCAAGGCGCCTTGAGGCCTCTCTTTTCTTGGGGGACGGAGCAGGGGTGTCTGTTTCGATGTCAGCCACAAGGGGCACTTCATCAGACGAAATATTATTAATATGCTGCTGCGTCTATTGTACCACTTAACATGGCCGACTTACTGTCATCAAGTTCATGCACAAGCACCGGAATTCTAACACTTGGGGTTTTTGTGAATCCTTAATTCCCTCTGTGCTCTAGACTTAATGACTGTAAAAGATATTCATTTGGAACGGACGTTTTACGATATATAGAATGGCTTCGGAATACTCGCTGTCATCAAGTTAATGCTAACACATTGCCTGCGCTATTTGTTGATAGTCTGTTAGTGGCTTATTGTTGCGCACTGGCGTTTACGGAACAGGCATCAGAGCCCGACAGCGCACATATCAGACTCCAAAGTCCCGATCGCGAGGCATTCCTTTCGCAAAGCTTCCCCAAACGGCACCTGATGTCCCCAACTCCCCCTGTCCCCAATATAGGGGCCTCCCTCCCTCACAAACACTACCCCTGAGCACCACCTTATTCGCTGCCACTCCTCCCAAAGAGATGGCAGTGCTCGGTCTCTGGCATGAAATAAGACTGCCATGAAGCCCGCGCAGCAAACACGCTCTCGGCGTAGCTTCCTGCTCAAATCTGCAGCTGCAATTCTGGTTTCTGTCTCCCCAAAGCACAAACTCGCTGTTGTCTTCACAATTGCACGTTGCCCGTCATGAGCGTCTCGTCGGTCAAAATCTACATTAATATGGCGCTCGAGTACCTCGACTCGCCTTACCGTGTCGATGATGTCGAGCCCAACTTGCTCCAGGCGGAGCAGCGGCTCCCCAATCTCTCGCCGGCCGACGCAGCGCCTCTTGTGGCGCAAATTGCTGACATCCGCGCCAAGCTAGACAACATAGTCAAGCCTGCGGACGCACGTCAGGTCAGCGCCGCTCAGGGCAAGATTCGCCAGGCCCGCGACTACATCGATACGAACCGTGGTCGCCTCTCCAAGTCGGACAAAGAGCACGTCGAGGATCTCTTCCGTATTGCTGTCCAATTCCTCGATCAAATCTCCGATGCCTCCAAGGCAGACAGACTGAAGGCTCCTGTCCTCGCCGAGATTGCCCAGATTCGCTCTCAGTATGGCACCGACACATCTGCTCCTCCCCCTCCCCCTCCCCCAGAAAAGCCTGCCACCCCGCCTCCCCCTTCCCAAGACTATCACAACGCCAAGCGTGCTGTGTTCTGGGCGAACGAGTACTTCACCTCGCCCGGCCGCATCGACCAAGTCCAACCAGAGTTGGCAAAGGCCGAGAACTTTCTCAAGGGTGATAAGTCAGCAGAGGCTGCCGCGCTCGCGGCCGATATTGCCAGGATGCGGGAGAAGCTTGCCGACATGGTCTCCCCGGAAGACGAGCGCTACCTCAGCGCGGCGGAGGGCAAGCTCCGTCAGATCCGCGACCACGTCGACAGGAACGGCGGGCGGGTTTACGATTCCGACAAGCAGTTCATTAAAGACTTGTGCAGGGGAGCCGTCGAGTTCCTAGACAAAATCACCCACCCACGCAAGGCCGATGAACTCAAGGCGCCGGTGCTTGCCGAGATCTCTCGGATCCATGCTCAGTACGGCATTAATGATGCCACTGCTCCTGCAGCCACTCCGCCGCCACCACGTCAAGCCGAGCCTCAGGCGAGGACTGCTCCCCAGGCCAGGCCTCCCGTCGACATGAATGCCCTCTCCTTCGAGGACCAAGACCGACTGAACCGTGCCAGGAGAGTCATCGGACATGCTCGCAGCAATATCGAGTCTCGCCGAGTCGATGGGGTTGAGAACCTGCTCTTCGACGCAACGAGCGTCATGGCTCCCGTCAGTGAGGCGCATAAGAGAGATCTCGTTGACGAAATGGAGCAGCTTCGCAAGGATCTGGAAGCAACCCGGCTGTCCGAGAGCACCCGCAGGATCACCAGCGAGCTCGACCGCAAACTCAGCAGTGTCGAGATGGACGTCGAGACCCCCGACAGACTCCAGTACAGCGTCATCTCGTTCAAGCAGCGGTTCGAACAGGACGAGGTCCGCCAAACCTTGACGCCTGAGATGTGCCGCAACTACGAAACCAGACTGGCCAATATCCTCGCTGCTGGTGCCGCCCATGTTAAGTCCCAGGTGCTGAATCGCGCCCACCCAGCGCTGCAGAGACTGCACGACAAGCTCTCAACCAACCCGTTCACCGGTCTCCAGCAGTACGAAGCAAATGGCATGGACGGCGAACTACGCAGCATGAGATGGCAGGTTGAGAAGGAGATCAAGGCGCTGCCCGAGGACGACGCCGACCGTTTACGCATCTACAAGGAGCTCGAGGGCACCGACGCCAAGTTCGAGGCCTACTCCAATGAGTGGGCAAAAGCTGGTATGTGTTCATACTAATACAATATCTTCATGTCACCGTGAAGCTCACCATCCATCTCAGGTATCCATGAGTCCGTCAAAAACGGATGGCAGATGATTCTCAACGAGGTTCAGGGATGGGAGGAAGAGTCTCTCCGTCCCGACGCCCAGCCCCTCGAGGATCCCCAAATGCCCCAGACCCGCCTTGCCATCCATCGCGTGCAGTACTATCTCCATGGCGACAGCTATGTCCAGCGGACGCGCGACGAGAACCCAGGCGATTCCTTCATTGCCGCCATCGACCGCGAGGCGGAGCAGCTCCTCGAAGCGGCCGGAACAAAGATGGCGTCAGCTTTCGACCGCATCATGGACGCTGCAGAGAGAATGGAGACGCCCATCTCGGACAGGTGGCTCCTCGGTAAGCCGGCGCACCTGATCACCAGCGCGCAGGGCACCTTTGAGAACACCAAGTTCTGCGAGCCCGTTGTTTCTCGCATCAAGGCTCTCGACCAGCGTTGGGAGGACGAGCTGGCGGCTGTCCACAAGGCTAGGGAGAACCTCGGCGAGAAGCTCTCGCTTGAGGCCGTCCAAAAATGGCCGTCCATCGTCGCCGCCATCCAACCCGCAGCCATCCACTCCTCCAGTTTTGACCCATCTTATGCCAAGCCTGGAGACGCGGTTCATCTGAGCGGCGTATACAACCGCTCCGGCTGGGACTTTGATGGCAGCCAGTACGGCTTCTCGATGCGCTTCAACGGCGTGCCTTTGGGTGGCGTGTACGAGCCATACATTAACAAGGCGCTGGATCACGCTGCATACGAGCTCAAGCTCAGTATCGACGATCACAAGGAGTGGGACGTGATTGGCGTAGTTTTGGGCCCGGGGTCTATCAAGGAGAGAACGAAGCGGACGGTCCGCAGGGGCATGTACACCGAGGAGATTGAGGAGTGGCTCCCCATCGACTGCCTTCGGCTTCGTATCGTTGCCCTGCGTGCCGGACCCGTTGTGGTGGGTCCCCAAGACCAGTGATGCTGAGCTTTGTGGCTCCCAACAGATCCTGTTCGCAATTTCTTTCTCTTTCCCGAACTAAGAAACCTTGAGCCAGGGCGCTTTGACGTAGATTGCTGCTTGTTCATGCTTTTATTACATGAAGAGGCCTCAATAAATATAACGAAATCTCTTTGTTGTCTAAAAATGAGAAGTGATGGTGAATCCGCAACCAAGCCTCAGCATTAGAACTTGCCATGGTGTTGAAACCCACACACAAGATAAATCTATTCCCAGCTGCTCCACATGGAAACCAACTATTCTACTATCCAAACCAAAAGCATCTCAACGACATCACTCCAAGAGATGCAAACCAAAAATATGCAGATACGACTCCTCCGTTGTCCGCCCAGCAATGAAAATCGGCTTCCCCTTCCAATGATACACGCCCTTCTTCACCATGCCCGACTTATCCAACACCCGCATGCTCGGCGGATTCTCCTCGTTCACAATTGCCCTCACGTAAAGCTTCTCGTACGGTCTCCAAAATGACACGCCCTTTTTGCAAGCTTCAAAGACGGCCTTCACCGCCTCGGGCGCGTATCCGCACCCCCAGGCCTTGGGGAGAAATGCATAGCCCACTTCGACGGTCAGGGTTGTGGCTGCCGCCGCGTCAGGTATCACGAGATGCTCTGGCAGAGTCCCGAGCCCGGTCTTTGCGTCTTGGCCGGGGGGTATCGATTTGAGGCTTACCCAGCCTATAAACTCTGCCTTACTCTCCGAAGAAGCCGGGGTTTCGCCTTGGGTAGAGGGAACGAGCTTGTGGACTGCATATGCGGCCCTGTAGTCGCTGTCTGCATTGGTGGTTACTTCGCCTTTTAGGAGCTTCTCGGTGTCTTCGAGGGTTTTGGATCGCCCAAAGATGCTTTATAATGCGCAAGTTAGTATTCGTAAAATGTACATACGCACAGTCAGGAAGGCTGTGTTTTAGCGGTTACCTGAAATAAGTGGCCTTTTCATCGCTGCGCAGTTGGTGATACCACTCAAGCTCCGGGCTGCCTCGCTCGGCGGTGGTGATCAACGTCAGCTTGAGCCGTGGGGTCAGGATCGTGGGGTCCATGTCGTTGATATGGAGGGACAGGATTTGTTCAGTTTAGAATCGTTCTAGAATAGATGTTCTTGGCATTATTTTGGCGGCTGCTCTTGACTACCGGTCTTTTTGTCGAGTTCTACGGTAACGTACCTAGGTAGTAGTCATTCTGAGTCACCGAGCGGGGTCAGGGGGCCCAACAATCTGCTCCGCCCCCAAATGAAATGGTGCTACTGGGTGTGGATCTCCCGGAGGCGGTGTCGACGAGGGCGTCTAATTGGATCACCATTGCACGGGAAGAATCATGAATACTCCGTCATGATCCTGCTTCGCAAGTTTATTGATGGTGACATATCATTTTGTGGAAATGTGCGGTCGCATAGCTTGAACCTGCAAGAAAAAGGAAAGAAAAAGAAGATGCCAGACTTAGACAAGTTAAAATACGTATGTGCCAATTTGATTCATGCTTTGTTGCTGAAGGCTTTTTGGGAGCGGACTGGGAATATCGGAAGCTTGTAGTTTTCTTGCTGGTACCTGGAGTTGCTAAGTTGGGGCGGGAAAAGATGATTGTGACACGGTTTATTGCGGTATCGAAGTTGGACAGTTGGACAGTTGAACAGTTGGATAGTTGAACAGTTGGACAGTCAGGCATCTGTCCAGCCTCCTGTGCCTTAATTTTGCTTTAATTCGTCGTCCAGTTCAGGGCACATTTTAAGCAACCAGATGTGCCTGTGCCAGTTTGCCAAGCTTATTGAATCCGATTTCATCGCCCTATTTCGAGGTCAGCCCCTGAATAATTTATACGTATGGCGCCAAATAACTCCAAGATCCCATCACCCATGTTCCAGCCTCAAACCCCGCCATGTGTGAATCCCAGATTTCATCCCTTGCACCGACCCTCGAGGTGAAACGTAGTCAACAATCATGGCGCGTGGAGGCGGCACCTTTCTTCAACACTCCCCTCCTTGTTTCTCTGGTTCTCCAAATACCACAACAAGCCAGTTTTGATGGGGCTGGAGACAACAGCCAGGGATGAAATTTTGACGTGGAGGCCTTTTTATCTTCAACGCCGCGTTCTGGGCCCATTTGCCGCCTTTCTTGTCTTCTTTGTCGCCACAGAAGCCCTACTTACAGTTTCCAACAGAAATCACGGGTTGGTAGCTGCTAATCCTAGCCAGACATATCTGTGGACGTACGGACCAACTGCCGTCTTGACCGTGGTTGCGGCGGCGTGGAGTCGAGTAGAGTATCAGAGCAAACTGGTAGCTCCATGGATTCGTCTCTCAAAATGTTCCAGCAACGTCAAACGGACGCTACTGCTCGACTACATTTCCAATTTCCAATCTTCTGCAGCTGTCAGGGCACTCCACAGCAAAGACTACACTGTGACCATCACCGCTACGGTTTCCATGACCTTGAAGGTGCTGATCATTATCTCAGCTGGTTTGATCACCCTCTCGTGGACCACGGTCCATCACTGCTCGTATCCAGTGGTCATCCAAAACCGCTTCGTCGACAACGTTTCCCGGCTCACCAACATCACAGCACTCCCGCAGTGTGTCATGATCGCTCTCACACAAGGGAACTTGACTTCAGCGGTAGGCATATAGGCCGATTATGCCTTCCAAACGGTTCGAACCGGTCTCACAAGCTCGGCCGAACGCATGTCAACGTCCAAGGCTTTGGGAGTTCACTGAGCTGCCAGCCCGCCGAGGCAATTTCGTGAGGCGGGTGGACTCCATGGGAGGGCATGGACGTCATGAGGATCAGTATTACATCTTCTGACTGTCATATCGCGGCGGTATGTGTCTACGGACTTGGCTCTGGCGGGTCGTTCCTGCGGAACTCGACGCAGCTCCTCTGTTTCCCTACCTACACAATCACCCCTGTTGACGTGGTCCAAAACGGCACGCAGACGACGAGAGTGACGCCATTTGCGAGCGAGCAGCAGCACAGCTAAACGTCTCCTCATAAGTCTGTCAGTGCCTGGGATATCATGGATGCTTCCCTGGAGGCCACTACGGCGGGACACCCTGACTACGACGAAAGGCAAAAAAACATAATTGTGAATGTCTCTGGGGCCCGCTTGCACTGCGATGTCCACGCGGAAGACGCCATGAGGCAGCAGCTGAAGCGCACACGCAACATGACGCCCGCATCTCTCCACGAGCACGACACCCTGCGGCAGGTTGCAACATCCTGGTATTGCCAACTGGCCGGAATCCATGTCAAGCAGTCTCTGACGGAGCCGACGTCCACCGTGGCAACGGGCTCTGTGACGACAAACGAGAACCGTCTGGTGGTGCGGACCTGGGCTGCGCAATGGATGGTTGGCGTGATGGCCGCGTGTGCGATTCTCACATCGATTTTGATGTTTGTGGTGCCCGAGCAGGGCATCCTTCCTTGCAACCTTGCAACCGTGCTCGGAATGGCATTCCTTGTCTGCGATAGCCCTTACCTTCTGGCGAGATAGCGGTACGGAGGGGCAGCTGATGACAGAAGTCTAACACGTCTCTTAGAGGCATCGCCTGCTGGCAAATATCAGTCAGGGGTGGTGCCCGACGAGACCTGGTAGGGCGGGAAGGCGACGATCTGGACGCCCGCGTAGCTGGTCGTGTTCAGGATGAGCGCGCCGCGCCCGTGGTTGGGTTGAGGGTGAAGCGGGCGGCGCCGCCGTTGCTGGCGTCGCTCGGACCGTAGACGATCAAGTTGGTGTTCGGGTTGCCGAAGGTGACGTGATATCCGTAGTTGATCTTGCCTTGGGTACTGGTAAGGAGGTAAAATGGCCCAATGGTAGGGTCAGCCGTCGCTGAGAGCTGGTCGAGCTGGTCGAGCTGGACGGGATGATGCTGGAAGCAGCCGAAGACGAGGTTGGCGATGGGGTGGTGGACGCGACGGATGAGCTGGAAGGTGCCTCGGATGAGATGATGGATGATGTGCTGGAAGCCGTGGGACTGGCGGGCTTAGAGCTGGATGCCGGGCTGGACGACGTCGATTAACGTCTCCGAAGTGGATGACGAAGTAAGAGCCGATGAAGTCTCTGAGATTGTCGATGAACTGGAGGATTTGGGGTGGCATGGACCCGCTGAAGCTAGCGCAATAAGCGCTGAAAGGACGAGTGTGACGCGCATGGTCGACGGTTTCGAGATTATCCAAAAACTGCAACTCAAGACAATAACGAGCCACTAGATCCACTGAACTGAACGAACGAAAGCTGTCACTGCAGATCAAGCAGCAGAGAAAAGAAGGATATACAAATTTGCTAGATGACGCGTTCTTTTATTTATTTATAAGGAAGTTGTCCACTTTGGAGTCTTTATTAATCGCAAAGAGCTGAGGATCCAAGAACGGAAATAATGGAGTTGGTAATTCGTCTGAAGATGGCTAGATTGCTAAACTATTGCCCTTTTCTTGAAGCTTTGTGGAGTTAGAGATGCCGTGCAGCCGTGGGTGCCAAACCCCAAAAACCAACACCTGGTCGCCCTGGACTGCCCCACGATGCCCTCACTCCGTATTCATGCGTGCCAAGCGCTAGCAGGATGGCACTAATTTCCCGTTAGTGGTAAATCTCACGTAAAGAAAGAAAGAAAGAAAGAAAGAAAGAAAGAAAGAAAGAAAGAAGCGATGAAACTTGGATCCAGACTGGGCCAATATTCGAGTAATGCTAACTCGTATTAAACTGGAGAGGGGAGGCGTGGGAAGAAATGGATGGCAGCACGACGCTGTCTTTCAAATAAGTCTCTCCGCTGACAGGCTGGCTCCGCTGGTAAAGCTCGAATCTGGTGCCCAGATTTGACCACATAACCCTAACCCTTGCCCACTATTTGTGCCATGTTTCTCAACCGCCAAGAAAGCGAACAATACAGATACGGAATGTACGGATGTATCCATATAGGTTAAGTATAGGATATGTATTTATACATCCCCAATCCCTTGATTACGGCAGACTCGGTAGTGCCGGCGTAAGCCTACCATTTATATCGGGTGTCCGGTCGCTGTTCAACTTATGTCCGCAACCCCTTTCGCACCCTGACCCCGAGAAAGGCCAGCAAGCCCGAACCTGCTTCAATTGAACCCCTTACCCACTTGACAAGACGTAGCCAGCAAGTTCGACACTGCTTGAGCGATTGACTTGATGAACAGTGAAACTCACCGTTTAATGATTCGACGCAGCAGACGAGGCTCTCGTCTTAATCTCTCATGGCTGGAAAAACAAAGACGAGACGGTCGGAAGCAGCCAGCTCCTGCCCATCGTGGAGGCGCAGCTCCACCAAGGCGGCCGCTAGAGACCAGGACCCCAGGCCACAGCCCCCCAATCTTGCCAGCAATTGGCCTAGTTCCGCTGGCTGGCGGGCAACAGTGCATGCGGCGCATCCATCTGAATGGCCAACGCGTGAATGGCGTGTTCTGACAGGCTGGGCAGGCCACGAGCCCCAACAGCCCCCCCCAAAGTGCCAGTGTTCTGGCCCCGGAGCTTCCATTATTTTGGGGTCAGCTTTGCGCAATTCTGCGACTTGTGGCACTTCAATCTGCAGCCATTTCCAGCCGCACCACCACCCTGCGTTGGTTAATAACTTGGCGGCTCCCCTCTGGAAATTCCGGGAGCCTGGTTCCAGGCCTGACCTCGCATCGACATCTCTCGATCGCTAGCAACCTCCAGCACGACCTCCAAACATGTCGTACGGAAACAATGAGTATGCCGGCCATGGCTATTCTGGTGCACCCGAGCCACAGACGACAGTGAGCTATTACAGCTCTCCATATGTACCACAGGTTCGTTTTCCCAAGTCAAAGCCCCGCAGAAGGATTCGGGGAGTGGCCAGAACCCCGCCGGAACAGCCGGATTTGCACCGGAGATCTGCAATGAACCAGACCACCACCACCCACCATGACACTAACACGCCAATTTTGCAGCAGGGCGACCAGCACGAAATGCAGCCATTCGTCCAAGGCCAAGACTCCAACGTCCTCTCGATAAACGACTTCCTGAACCGGGTGCGAGAGACGCGCGACGAGATCCGCAGCCTGCGCAATGACGCCGAGCAGCTGGCCGCCCTCCACAACCGCACCTTGGCCGTGACCAGCAGCTTGGCCAACAGCCCAGAGCAGCAGGCCCTGGACCAGCTGTCCGCCACGACCAAGCACAAGAGCAACGCACTGCGGGCCCAGATCCGCGACCTGCGCGCCGACACAGAGCAGACGGCCGACCAAGGCAGCTTCAAGCTCAAGAAGAGCCACGTCGAGAGCCTGAGCAACGAGTTCCGCGACGAGCTGCGCTTCGTCATCGCCGAGGACCAGCGGTACAAGGATCTCTGCCGCGAGCAGATCTCGCGCCAGTACCGCATTGCCAACCCGGATGCCAACGAGGACGAGGTGCGCGCGGCCGCCAACCAGGATTGGGGCAACGAGGGTGTCTTTCAGGCTGCTGTATGTTTTCCTCTCTTTTCTAAAAATAAAAAGAAAAAAGGAAGAAAAAAAAAGAGGAAAGAAGAAAGAGAACAAGAAGAAACTGAAAGCTAACAAATATGTCTCCCCAGCTCCGGAGCGAGCGCAGCGCACAAGCGGACGGCGTCCTCCGCAACATCCGGTCCCGCCACGCCGAGCTCAAACACATCGAGCAGTCCATCGTCGAGCTGCTCGGCCTGTTCCAGGACCTGGACACCTTGATTGTGCAGCAAGGACAGCTCATCACCAACGTCGCCTCGCAGGCGGACCGGGCGCAGGACGACCTGGAGAAGGCCAACGGGGAGATCAACAATGCCGTCAAGATCTCTCTATCCACCCGCCGGAAGAAGTGGTGGTGTGTGCTGATCGTGGTTCTCATCGTGCTTATCATTGCGTTGGCGGTGGGCTTGGCGGTTGGGCTGAAGAAGGCGACGCAGTAGGTTGTTAATGTGATTGGTGATGGGAATGAACTTTCAAGGAGTTTGGGAAAATCGGGGATTCCGGCTTTTTTGTCTTTCTTATTAATGGCAGCCATCATTTCCTAGACGGGACATTACGAGCCTCGAGACACATCGTCAATTGCTACCTATTTTAATGATACGCAGGAATGGAAGAGAGGGCGATAGTTTTCAACTGTTGTAGTGTATACACGATACGGCGCTATGAACTTTTTGTAGGGCGTCAACTCTGACGACGTCCCCTCGATGACGAATTTCCTGTCGCGACTTGTCCGCGAAATAGTGTACACAAAGGCATTCCGCCCCCTAGCCCCTGCTCTTGATGATGATGACAAAAGAAATCCCCGAGCCTGAAGAAAACGCCTTGGTATAATGGTAAACAAAAGAAAACAAATCCTCAAACCTTTCCCACCCTCTTTAATCTCAAGAAGGTAGGTAAGTTCGGACCTCATTCGCCCCCGCCCCGCGATGAACAAACAACATATCCTCCGCCCCAGGAGGCAGCACGATCGACTCCACGCCCGTACCCACGAGATTGCCCACCGGCTTCTTCGCCTCCGCGGCCGCCAAGACCGTCTCGTCCTTATCGCCGTTCGAAAGCACGACGGGGACAGGGCGCGAGGTATCAATCTTGCCAAAACACCGTCCACTCCCCGGGAAGATCAGATTCCCCAGCACGGCTTTATACGCAGCAATCTGGTGCCGGCACCCGGTCCACCCGGCACTGTACGCAGCCAAGCCGCCGCGGTGCGTCATGTCGCTCATGGCCCACCTTCCCGCGTCCGCAAAGTCCTCCTGCCAGGTGATGCGCGAGTACGGGGTAGGCACGTTGGTGTCGTTGCCGTAGGCAGAGGTCCACATCTTTGTGCGGCTGAAGGGCGTGCCTTCGGCGTACCCGTTGGCGCGGACGACAGACTGTAAGGAGACCATGTCGAGGATGTGGGTGAATTCGTGGACGAGAACGCCCAGCTTGAAGAACGAGGGCGCGAAGACCAGGACGGATCCGCGGGTGTAGGCTGCTGCGCTGGAGATGGCGTCTGCGCGGCCTGGTAGGATGAGCACGTTGGAGACGTGTTGGCGCATGCCGACTGGGACTTGGCCTAGGGTCTGTTTTTGTTACGGGTGGGGTTAGAAACACTGGCTGGTTGAGGGTGGAAGGAGGGGGGAAGGGAAGCTTACGGTGAGAATGGAATCCCATGACTCGATGGCGCGGCCGTGCCGGCAGACGGTCCACGCGGCTGCGCAGTCTTCGTACCAGATATCCCGCACTTCGAACTCGGTCGGGTTGAGTTTGTTGACGTCGGCCTCCTCGCGGCAGGACTTGGGGATCCAGAACTGGGGCCATGTCTCGTACCGCCATGGGCGAGTGGGCAGGTCCGCTTGGAGGTCGACGTTTTGGTCTTTTTCTGAGAAGGGCGGCTGGATGGCCAGTTTGCTGAGTTCGGGGGCGCTGGAGCGCGAGATGAAAGAGCCTGGGATGGTGGCGGCTAGGGTGGAGGGAATCCCGCTGACCAGCAAGGCGATGAGGATCTGTGAGGCATGCATTTTGTCGGAGTACAAGTGCTGATGTTGGAAGGTTGGTTGGATGGTGAGTGCTGCAAATGGGTCACTGGAGGTGCTCATGTTGGGCTATTTATCGTCTCAAATCTGGCAAACAGGTACCACTTCGATGTTGCCTACGACGTTGCGCTCTTCGGAGACACCGGGGACGAGTAATCCAACGTTCTAAGAAAAAGACCGAGTCATTGCCTATACTCATTCTACTTTTCTATCTGTGCTCCAGCACGTAAAGCGCTCGTTGCTTGTGTTAGAACGACATGAAATACCAAGATCTTGGATCCCTCAGACGCATCAACTGCAACACACGAATCTGGCAGCTTCCATTTCTTATATGTCCACGAAACGCCGAGATGATCTACATTCTCTTCCTGCTCGGGAATGACAATGAAGATCTTCGCATGCTGTCAATCACATCCAACCACCAAACGTCGAGTCATCCGAGTTCATCCATGCAACGCTGGCAAGTCAGCGCCCATCAAGCCACCGGCCGTTGGGCGAAAACCGTCTCCAGCGCCAGCCACAACGGCACAAAGTTTCGTCGCGAAATGGCTCTCGTCGATCGTGGCTAAGCCACCTCTAACGTATTCGACTCAAACTGCCCCGTATTAAATTTTATTCAGGTGGTGCTAACGCAGGTCCGTCGACCGCCATGAGTCGACCAGCGCCACGCCGGTCAGCAGCCGAATCATTCGTAAACCTTGCTCATCTCGATCACCTCCTGACGCTGGGATGGAATCTTCTCTGGAAGGGAGAGATTGAACGTTGAAGATCTCGCCCATTGGATTACTAGGTGCTGAGTCGTTAGAATTTGGAGGACTGCAATGGTCGGGCACCTAAGGGATGTTGTTATTGCGGAAAAGAGTGACGGAAAGTAATTGTGGATGGGGGGCAGCAAGTGTTTGTTGCGGTTGTTCGCTGCAAGTGTTCTTGGTTTTATATCACGGAAATGATGTTTTTTTTGGTGTGTGTGTGTGTGTGTGTGTGTGTGTGTGTGTGTGTGTGTGTGTATGTGTGTGTATGTGTGTATGTGTGTGTGTGTGTGTATGTGTGTGTGCGTGTGTTTGGCAATATGGCACACACTTACGAAAAAAAGTTGTAATTTAGCAAGACAAAGCCAGTAGAGGACATTGCAAGACACGGTGAGCAATTCCGAATGCCACATAAGAGGGTTTTGAGGGTGCCTTGAAGTTCGCAGCGGTGAATTGGGACGCGCCTTCTCGCCCCCCGCACAGAGAGGACTTTGAACCTTCTGGGAAAAAGATTAGGCAAGACTACTTAGACGTGTTGACCCAGTTATGGAATTGACCCTATTCCCGAATTGGCATCCCATCTGGCAGCGATCCATGTCACTGGCGGAGTTTTCTCCGAGTCATGCACAAAGCCACCTTAAAGCGGTGATAAAGGTCCAATTACTAATTGCCTGGGACACTCATTCTTCACTGCGTTTTCTTGGCACGCTGAAACACAATCCCCAGAGGCCCGGAGCTGGATGCCATTGGTGCGCAGCGCGGCCAATCACAGAATGGGGATTGAAGCTTTTCTTAAGTTAACCTCGGAATAATGCCCCTCCGAAGTGAACTCTCACCAAAAAGAGGGGTGATTACAAACCACGATATGTATGTTTTTAATGGTAAAACTCTCTACAAGTTATCAGTACCTTAATACTCATCAAGTCAGCAAGTATCCTATTGAAGGGATAGGACATCGAAGGCAGGTATGTCACGGTCATATCCAATCGCTTGCCCGGCCTTTGGCCGCCATTAAATTAATTGGTGCTCACTACATCACAACGGGAATCAAGTCTCGGATCATAGACCATGGACTCGAGTTTCACTTACTACGGCGCGAGTTCCATGTCTCTTTTTCGTCAACGCCTTCGGTGGGTAGACAATCACCCGGTTACCGTTGCGGACGTCAAGCGAAATGTAGGTGCACGGCGGGGATTTATCAGTGACTGAGCTCGAAACTCTTTGGGCCTTTCGTAACTAGTCGCGTTTTGTCACACTGACTTCGGTGCCACCTTGGCTCGATTGTTTATTGCAGGGCGCCAATGTCGTCTACCAGAGCCAAACTCTATCGCAGCAAGACTTCGACCATTGGGTCGAAAAGGTGAGCGTCAAATCCCAAAGAATAAATGCTATTCGGGCTTAACATGCTTCCTAGAACCCACTCGCTTCTACTTCAGGTGAAGACAGCACAAACTTCCGCGTTATGTAAGTTGGGAACTCTATCCCACCTCGGATCTGTATGGAAGCGAGAGGTTCGTAATAAATCTCCCGTGCTGACTTGTCCAGACTCGGGCCATCCTCCGCCGATAATTCCAAACAGCTTAAATTAACATTCAATCATAATCGTCTGAGATACCCGGAAGACTGTGTACCATTTTCTGGCTCCACCTTCCGATATATTCTCGATGCTCTTGACTTGTCTGTGGAGCGAACAATGTGGTGTCTGAGCACCGATTCGACGCACTTTCACGTGTACCGGTCTGGACCATTGGATAACGAAGATGAACCAGGTAGGTATAAGAGTGGCCCAGTCCTTAGTTGTCTTTGACATATCACGATACTTTAATCCATCATATTCGATGTTGAGAAAGGGCGGATGATTAAAAGCTAATTTCGAGTTGCAAGACTCTATGGAAATCACCATGCGAATGGCCTCCCTTGGCATCTTGAAAATGGATGCACGTGCGATTATCTCATACAACCCTCGCAAGGCCTTAGTAAGCGCATTGCTCCAGGGATGCTCTTTTACAGAGGCAACCAAGGTTTCGGACCTTCTCCGTCGTTTTCAACTTCTTGCTATCCACCCCCTTCTTCTGCCTTACGTACTTGCCTCTCTTAAGTACGAAGAGATGCACAGGGAGAGCCGGCATATTTGGGAGCTACTTCTTCTCGTGGAATCCAAGAGCCGACAGACGGGGGCTCCTCGTGTTGACTGGACAAAACAGGCAGGGGGTTCCCAGGGAACTTTGAACCCCAAAGCGCAATCCATCGATGAAGAACAACAGCTGCCGGCGGGGACGGTAGGACAAGATGTCAGATACGACTTCGACACACTCACACGTGCTACTGTAGCGGTGTTGCAGCGTGCGTCATACGCCGAAAGCCACGCCCAGGCTCTGCTCACCATGTTGGAAGGGATGCAGAAAGAGACTCGCAGCATGGCACGGCGCTCTGGAGTAACTCTGGGGATGGAGGCTACGGCCAATGCGGGAAGTATCTTGTCTAGCATGCTTGAGCTACTGGCGCAGCAAACAACTATTCTTCTGTCACACCTGGGGTTTCTTCATAAACGTGGAGAGTCTCAACAATCGGCGGTATGCATCCTGACTTTTTGCAGTAACTCGAAGGGCTCAAAATGCGGCGCTGATACAGTCCAGGTCTACAACCTGATCGCCATGCACGAGGCCCGAATCTCCAGCGACATCGCAAGGGCGTCGAAGCGAGACAGTTCGGCCATGAAGGGGATTGCTGTGCTTACCATGTTCTTCCTCCCGGGCACCTGCCTTGCGGTACGTCCATTCAGCCCACCACTAGGTGCCCGCTTATCACGTCTCCCGTATGGTGACCTAACACCGATTCCATACCAGACCCTCTTCGCCATGCCCGTCTTTGATTTCAACACAGATACAAGCACTCCGTCAATAAAGAGTACATTCTGGCTGTACTGGGCCGTCGCTGGGCCACTCACCACTCTTGTCCTGGCGCTCTACATCACCTATGAGCTCTACGTGGACCGCAAGCGGCGCCATGAAGACCAGAGAGAGGCCAGCGTGCCATCTACAGCCGCCAGCGATGAGCCAGTGGAACCGACAAGATACAGTTCTGACGAAGGAGGCTGGGCGCCTCTATCGTTCGCCGGAGTTGGCTCGGAGATAGCGGTCTCTGGTCTCTCCGACGGGAGCGTAGATATCTTGTCAAGGTATGATTCCCCCCTCCCAAGCCCCAGCGAATGGAGTGCGATGCGGAAGAAGGTTGAAGATAATGGAGAGGTACCTCCACCTGCGGCCGGTTCATGGGACGCCGTTTGGGAGGCGCTGAAAGATGATTCGAACGCGTCTCGAAAGCGTACGAAGCCTGTCTTCCGCAAGCATAAGGGATTCGCCGTGAATCTTCAGGAATCTTCAAGCGCAAGTAGCAAGATGCCGGTGGAGCAATCGGGGTCCGTTGCTACCACGTTTGACAGATCCACGTTTAGCAGACGAGTTCGATTTTAGTACTGCAACAACTTGATGTAAATATAGGGAAAACCCAATCCATTATTTCGGACGTCCTGACTAACCACGGCCGTCGTCTCAACCTTTTCACTTGCCACTGAACAAAGAGATAAGAACTCACCAATACCAGGTCAAGTACACGGCTTTGATTACCTTAAATGACTATAGGTAAGATAAGACCCCCCTTCTCTACTTCTCGGTGATTTGCGGTTTTAAAAGACAAGGGATATTTTGCTCTGGTTGCACCAACAAAACTGAAGGATGTGTTATGCGTGTTGGTCGGAGGGGAGACGCCATACATTATCAGGCGTGATCCAAAAGATTCTTTTAGTTTGTTTTAAACTTTTTTGGCGAATTGGGAGTTGCTCTCTTTAGAAATAGAGCTTTCTGGTACAGATAATACGAGTTATATGTATATCGTTCTTGGAATTGTTACCTAAGAATTATCCTTATAGATTACGTATTATCTCGTTCTATTGATAGGGAACTTTAGCCGGGGGGGACTGAAAGTGGGCCTCTGAGGCTATACGGCGACCGTATATAGGTTCAACCTAGCTTAGGGAAAAATCAAGGAAAAGTCAGGACAAATCAGCCACAGCTCACCCCAGCTCACCATAGCTCAGGACTATAAACGAAAAGGGGAACTTCGTGGGCCCAGATTCTTTGCAGATTACCAGGCTGTTCTGGATGCGAGGTCTAGTAACGGCGTCTTTGCAGTCGTTTGATGGAATTAACGTTACTACTTCCCTCTACTTCTGAGAATTGTCCTGGCAAATTCGAAACCTGTTCACGTTCCTCGTCAAGCAACGGTGAGAAATCAAGGTCAGTCCACTAGACTAGAACTAACGAGGCAGTCGGATCTGGTTCAAGATCGCCGGGTCACTCTTGTCGACGTTTTGGATTGCTGACTAATGAGCCCAAGATTTTATTCTATACGCAACTTGGCCCCTTACTATCAGCTTGTCTCGGTTGTCGAAACTACAAGGCACGCAAAGACGATTGGACGCGGATACGGGACGAGGTCGCACGTGGCGTTTTTTCCAGGGGCGCAACGCTCCGCATCGGGTAATGTTTTGACCAGAGGAGACCGTGGGAATGGGACGGGCAGAAATTAGAATACGTGTCAAAAACAGACAGTAGCAGATGGCAAATGCTACTGTTGTATGGCCTTTCTCGGGGAAGCAGAAGAAAAGATGAGAGAAGTGAGACTCTGCGTGTCTGCTGGGGGCGGCTGCATATTTGTATTACGAGTTTTGAAAGTGGACACGCTGATTTTCTGCTTGGCTGGTCCTAGCAAACCATAGATGGCGAGCGGCGGGGAGCGAGCCCGACGAGCCGTATCTCGTCAGTAAACGCTTATTAGAAGCGATGTTGTCGACTAGCAATAATGATTCATCAGCTCTAGGCAGAACTCCCTCTGTAAACATACACCTTAGCACCGCCGAGTCTGACCCTCTTTGGCGATATGCGCACGGTCTGAGCCGTCCGCAAATCATGCAGACGCAGCGCGACGCATTACCAATCTTGGCTTACCAATCTGTAGAAACTCCTCGCTACCGGAATTGTCATCTGCTCAGGGCAACAGTGCTTGCGTGCTTGTGGCTTGCCAGCTGCAAGGCCATTACTCATCAACGGTGACATGTCGGATGCTTCTTGGTACCGATGGTCCTATACTTCAACTCAGATAACGTTATAAAACCCCCCAGCCATCGTATGTTTCTGGGTATCAACAACACCCGTATCCCCTACCTAGCCACAAAGGCATCCTGGATTCAGATTACTAAATGCATCACAATACATTTTCCTACGCCTTCGTGGCTTTGGTGGCTGCCAGCCTCGGCACCGCCACGCCGGTGGAGAAGCCATCTGTCGTCAAGCCTTTCAAAATCAACCTCTCCAGCGAGGTCCCCCGCATGCTCAAGTTGATCAAAGAAAACAAACTTCCGGATAAGCCAGAATACCCGGGCGTCGGCTCGTCTTTCGGCATCGACCTGGACGTGCTTAAGGATCTGAAGAAGCAGTGGCTGGATGATTTTGATTGGAAAAAGGAGCAAGATGCAATCAATAAGTAAGACCCCAGTCGATCGTGACAGCTAAACAGCTCAACTCGTGATCTCCAGAAAATTGATTCTCAAACACAGATTCAAGCATTTCACTACAAAGATTGAGGGCCTGGACATCCATTTCATCCACGAAAAGTCAGCCGACCCAGATGCGATCCCGCTTTTGCTGCTCCACGGCTGGCCGGGATCTTTTCTCGAGTTTGTTCCTATCATCAAGCCTCTGACGGCGAAAAACGCGACATCATCTACCAATAAACCAGTCTCATTCCATGTCGTGGTCCCGTCCCTTCCCGGGTTCGCATTCTCGTCAGCCCCGCCCGCGAACTGGACCAACGAGGACACGGCGAGTGTGTTCAACACGCTCATGACGTCGGTCCTGGGCTACAAGACCTATGCAACGCACGGGACAGACTGGGGCTCTGACATCGCGTACTCTTTATATGGCAGCTTTAATTCTACTGTTAGGGCGAGCCATTTCGCGTTTATCCCGTTCTTCCCGCTCACGCCGGATCAGTTGGCGGCCGAGAATATCTCGCTCGATACGGACCTTGAAAAGTTTGAAGAGGGGAGGTTTGTAGAGTGGAGTCTGACGGGGAATGGGTATTTTGTGGAGCAGACTACCAAGGTATTTCCTCTCCCTCTTCCCTCTATTCGTTTAGCTGGCCTGAAGGTGCTCAGAATGAGGGGTGGTTAGATATTTGAGTTGCCAAGCTAATAGTGAATCTGGTAGCCAAACACCATCGGCCTCGCACTCTACGACAACCCCGTCGGCCAACTCGCGTGGATCGGAGAGAAAATCATTGACTGGTCCGACCCGAGAGCCGGATCCAGCCCATCTGTGCTCGACCATACGGAGCTCTTGACGGGCGTCTCGCTGTATTATCTGACCAAATCCTTTGTGTCGAGCGCTTTCATTTACGCGCAGAACCAGAACGGGTTCCGGGCCCAGTATACCAAGGCCACGACAGATGCGCCGTTGCTCTTTAGCGCGTTCAAGTATAACGTTGGGTTTTGGCCGCCGGCCAAGGTCGCCGAGGTTGGAAATCTTGTCAAGTACCAGAGTGAGTTTTGAACTCTGTTCTGGAACTGCCAGGCTGGAGGATCAGGGGATGGTCTTGCATGCGGGTTAGATGCTAATTTTTCTCGGCAGATCACGATTTCGGCGGTCACTTCCCCGGACTGGATAACCCTTCCGCACTTCTCGAGGATTTGAGAGAGATTGCGACGTACTGGGCCTGATCGTAGTTTTGAGAAGTTGCGCGGGTAAGGATACGATGCTGACAATACAGTGTTATCTGCACTTGCTCTATAAAGTTGTAACTAGGAGATCAGAGATTGAATCATTAATGTATTTTTATGATCGGTCTGCTTATATGTCATCCCATAATCTTATGACGAGCAGATGCAAAAATACGTTTGATATTTTATAAAAGCACGATAAGGTTTTATTGCTTTCGAATAGCCAAGTGATCCAACTTGTCACTTGCCCTGGGCTGCTTTAACCCGCTGACGTGGCCGACAGGCAAAGGTACGTAAAGCAGTCGGCCATTTTCTGGATATTGTTGATGTCGCTCAGATTTATCGAAAACGTCAGCGACACGAATCCCGCTTTTGCAGCTGACGGTGACAGGGACGTACGGTGATGATGGTATTGACTCCCAACTTTTTGGGTGTTGCGGATACGGCCCTTGACGATCAGATGGATCCCATCGCTGGCGTCGCCTTGCTCGTATACACTTTGTCCGGGTTTGACGGTGGGTACATTGAGAGCCATGTCCAGGAGGGCCAGGGCGGGAGCCAGGGCGCTGCCCATGTTTTCGCCCGCCACGACGACCAGCTAGGGTCAGGCGTCGGCCAGATGAGAGACGAAGCCCGGGTATTATCCCGAGGAGTCGAGGCCGTCGCTTGAAATTGAAGACAGACCAGCTGTTGGCGATGATAGAGCCATACCCGACGACGTCCATCTGCTGCTGGGCTGGAACGGGCCCATGCACACGCGCGCCGAGGTCGCCATGTGGCAGATCTCAGGAATCACCTCACCGCCCTCGGCGTGCTTCTTGTGCTGGCGAAGTTGGTGGTTATGTTTTCCGTTCACATGCGCCCGTGGATATCCAACGCGATTGGTTGTGTCCGTATCCTTATTCCGCATATCCCCAGTTGTTATGTCCCTCTTTGCTTGCGCAATCTTGTGCGCATGAATTTGCCTGAATCGGTCGAAGATGCTATCACAGGTGGGTTTATGCCTGGGTTTATTTTTGATTCCGCTCGTTGTCATTGTGTCTCTCCTCTCTGTCCTGCTGCTCCTCTTCTCACGGGTTTATATCTTTGTCGAGTGCTTCATCAGTTTGGCTTACGCACCGGACGCCGTCTTTCAGCAGCCGATGTGGCTCTAAGCGATACCTCACATAATGGTGCATGAATGGCGAGACAAATAGATCTCGAGTCCTCGTTATAAAAAAACCTTTGGCATGCTCATCATAACCGCTCCTAAACTCCCTCACATCGAATTTTTGTTGCATTTTCCTAGCTTTGAGTATCCTCGGCCCTACACTCACGCATCCCGACTTGAACTACAAGCAAAAATCTTGAATGCTCCTCATATCGAGGGATAAAAAGCTAGGTATTACCAATGGCCATAGCGCCTCTGAACGACTAGTAAACAGCGCCTTGTTACCGGAGAAGTCCACCGAATCGCATTGTCACAAATTAAGGACATAGAGCCTAATAGCTCGGTATTCGTGATCCTACCCCTCAAAATAGAGACTTCCGCCCCCCTCAGTCTTAACAGCCGACGAGCCGAACACAAATTCGACGCCGCCACCGTTCACGCCCGCTCCCCAATACATAAGGGCGAAGGCTTGCCCATTGAAGCCGCGAACAGCTTGACGTCCAAGCCCGGCCCTTCCATCGGCCTCAGATGAAACTTGAAGTTACGTGGCGACGTTGACTTCGTATACGATTTTCAAGTTTCAGGTTTCATACTGACCATCACCGAATCGCACTTGGAATTTCCATTTTTGTCTTAGTAATCGTCCATATCGCTATCGCCATCGTCGTCCGTAGGATAAAGGAGGGAACCCAATACCATCCCCGCCAGTTTAGGCAAGGACAGGATCCGCTCCATCAGGACCGTATCGCTACGGAAGCGGTATTCGGCTGGGAATTTGCGCAGCTTCTACTCCTAGAATACGTAGTCATCGGCCCTGATAAGGGAGAAGAGCTGAACCATCACGTCGCAGGGAAATGCAAGTGGGCGACTGCTTATCCACACACCCATCGACTTCATACTGCGGCGCTTGAGCATAAACGCTAATGCCATCCCCGAACGGGATCGCGGCGCCGCAGATCAGAACAGCGCGTTGCCTCAAGTGCACTATCACTGGCTCTGGCACGGCGCTCTAACACGGCGGCGCGAAGCACACTCAAAGAAAGGCGGCAGGGCGCAGCGGATCGTACTCACCGAATCCCTCCATCGCTGACAAGAGCAAAGACTCGACCCATACTACCCCGCCCCCAAGCGAGTGCCCCTAGATTCCGCCGATTACCCCTTCGAGATGGGCCGAGACGAACCACTTCCGCTACAACCTGCTCGGCAGGACCACCAACAAGTTCCTCCCCAGTCACCGGTAGAGAGCTTCGCTGTTACTTATTACATCGCTATCCCGTCGTACTAGCTTCCTGGTTCTCAAGAAGCGCAGCGCAACTACCAAAGACGGGTACGACGCTAAATCATGGCAGTTTGAGTACAACTCGTTTCCTCCCTCTTTTTTTCACTACAATAACTACCCGATTTCCAAGCCAATCACTTAACATATGCTCCATTACCCCGCGCTACCCCCCGTCCACCAAATCCTCGACACCGATAATCCCCTTAGTCAGTGGAATCCCTAACATATATAGCACGCACCAATCCTTGTCCGTAGCGCCAGCCTGTCTGGCGCAGAACTCTACACCTGCCTTGAGCAACGTTACCGCGGGGCGGCAGGCCTAGGATAACGGCAACAACGAAGCCGTCTCTCACTCTAAGGAGGGCGGCTGCCGGACTTAGAAGATAGCCGACCTCCGGGAGAAGCTTACTATCTTTGCGCACCCATGCGAAGACGTCTCATACTCTTTCCTTTAAGAATTTAGGCGAGTAATCGTGGTTACAGCCTACGATGACAACGTGCTGGCACGCTGATAGTCGGAGGGCGGACGCTTCCCGCGCTGCTGAAGGTGACCTAGTCTTATAGGCCTCGACCGACCGCCTTACATATAGCCTAGTTCTTATCGCTCTGACTAGTCCTAGGTTCACTTTATATTATCTATTGGCTATATGCTGACGGCCGCACGGGTACCTACAACCGCACGGGTACCTACAGCCTCATTGGCACTACTAAAGCCTATTTTCGTTATCTCCGTAAGTCGCTAAGCTACAATAAACTAAGTTATAAGCTAGTGTCACGGGCAGGTAGGTTGACTGAGTCAAGGCTGCAGTTATGACCTTCTGTATGGTGTAATTCTAAGCTGAGGAAAAAAGGGTGGCATAAGGCCGGGCCCCAAGGTCCTTTATATAGACCTCTCAGCTGTAGTGAATGGATCTAAGATACCTAGGTTTAGGCTAATGCAAGAGGTCCTGTGATCAATAGGTCCTGTGGCCTTTACTGTACACAAAGGGTGTAGTGAAGGCGGCTGACCAATGCCGTCATCATTCAATGAGGGCATTCAATGGGTGTGTTCGTTGCGTGCCAGGGCCGTACCAGTTGGGATCACGTAAGAATGGTAAGCTCTTGAACACAAGGGGAATTGTCTGATAAAGGTGAATTGCTTTCACAAGTAATGAAGCAGATGAATGTGTATTGCTTACTTGCCGAGACTCATAAGGAGTGCTCGACCTAGGTTGTTTATATAGAACGACGTTAGATATGTCTCTATTGTCTCCGTCAACAGAGACCGCTAAAGTTACTCGGTCCCTGTTGTCTCTGGCGCCAAGGCCCACAGAGACCTCTCTCTCAAGGTGATTGGTTGGCCCATCCGATTGGTGGGTTCCACCTGTCTCCGCTATGCCCGCATGTTGAAATCGTGACATTGTCTTGATACACACGTGTGGAATGCCTTCACAAGTAATGAAGCAGATAAATATGTATTGCTTACTTGCTGGGCTCCTCAAGGGAGGCTCAACTTAAATGCTTATATAGACCAGTTTGCTCTGTCTGCTCTGTCAAGAGAGCTCACAGAGCACTACGACAGCCAATCAGGCAGTTGCTCTCTCTGCGCTGGTGACGGAGCACACAGAGCGTCTCCTGATTGGTCAATCCGAGAGTGACAGGATTGGCTGGCCCACTCTCGGGGCTCCGCCCTAGTGCATGCTAAGAGCGTAAATCGTGACAAGTGATAATAACAATAACTGACCTGTCTGTCAAGGAATGTTCACCCTTGTAAATCGGGGGCTTTTAGCTATTTCGAATGCACCAAGGATGTGACTGCGCTCACTAAAAGTGCGCTTTTTCATTTCTCGTCTATCTATTTCTTCTCGGAACAATAGTACTAATAAACTCCTCACTGGTAAAAGAAAGCCAACTTCCTTTCAACCATCGGCGAGAAGACGCCGGTATTTGTCCGCTTCTCAACAGTCACTTTTGGCCGAGAATTCCCAGATGAAGGCCGTAACCCGCGCGGATTCGCGATCAAGTTCTATACCATGGAGGGCAACTATGACATTGTCGGCCTCAACTTTGTAAGCCGTCACCGCCCCTTTTCTTAGTGCATGCCATGAGGGCCTCTGACACACAAACAAGCTCGTCTTCTTCTATCGGGACCCTATCCAAGGTCCAGACGTAATTTGGTCGCAGTCGCGCAACCCCAAAAACTTTCTGCTCGACTACGACGCGCTGTTCGGCCTCTTGGCCAACACGCCCGAAGCCAACCACGCCAGCCTCATATTCTTCAGCGACTACAGTACGCCGCAAGCTTAGCGGTTCAACCACAGCTACAGTTGCCACACGTTCAAGTGGGTGAACGGAAACGGCGAGTTCGTATACATCAAGTACCACTGCATCGCCAAGCACGGCCAGAAACAGTTCACCGACGAAGAGGCCGTCGCCATGTGCGGACGCGACCCGGACTACTCCAAGCGCGATCTCTGGGATGCCATTTAGGCCGGCGCCAAGATCGAGTAGACGCTCACGTGCAAGTCATGCAGCCCGAACGAGCCGACCCGGCCACCTTGGGGTTTGACCCTTTCGACGTGACCAAGATCTGGCCACGCGATCAATTCCCCATGCACGAGTTTAGGCGGCTCGTTCTAAACAAAAACCGTAGGTTCTATTGTTAGCGATGCTGCCATCTGCATTGTTTGGATAACGCTGTTGCGATATGGTGTTGGCGATGCCGGTTGAGTCGTTGTATCTGATGAATTATAATGGATTGGTTCGGCTGTTAATTTGTCTCTTCGTTTTGTTTCTCTCCAAATGGAGCATCCATAGTTCAACGATGGATCTGGAAGCCCTACCACGAGAGTTGCTAATCAAGTGACTTCCGTTGCTTGAACGTGTGTATTTGGTACGTTTCCTGTACCAAAAGACCGGCAAGATGCGGCGTCTGGTATTCGTCTACCTGAGGAATTATTGGGGTTTGGAAGCAGTTGCGTGAGTGACTTTTTCACCTTCAGGAGTATATGGGGTCCTGTATGAACTGCCAGCCATCATTTGACGCTGCTTCCACCCGCCCACGTTGTAAGTATTGTCGTGGAAGAGGGCTTCCGGTTCGGATCCAGAAAACCAAGGAATATTGTAGAGTCGACCATGCAATGTTCTTTGCCATGACCTGGGTCCGGGGTGGTGCGAAGGATGGAGAAGAACTGCCGTTGTTAATGTCGGGTCGTAGAGAGGGGGATAGTCTATCATAGGCGGGGACGAGCTGCTTGTCGCAGGAACCACCATGACATAAGTTACGACAAGCATTTGCAACACTGGCTACACTAGCTACATTCAATTTGTTTATCCTACTTTGTACGAAGACTTAGCCCCCGTAATGGCTCATTTCACTGATCATATACCTCACCAATCCTCATTCCGATACCGAGGAACCATTCAAGGTATTTTGAGACGACAAATCTCAGGTATTTCATGATTGTCTCCGACTAGCAGAAAAAGAGTTTATGCTAAACATACTCTGGCCTTCTTGAGGGTACTGGCGCTGTCAAAAGCATCGACATGTATTTTCCCAACTCCCAAACGATCCACCAAGTTACCGCCAGGTCTCCATCTAATCATCAGAACGTTATAGACCGGTAAGTCTATATCGCAACGATACGCTTCGTAGTCAAAGAAACGGTGTATTCCTTCAGGCTCACTCCTCTCACGAAAATCCCCGCCGTCGTTGGACCTGTGTGCATGTGATGATTGCGTTTTAACCTTCGGCCCTGATGTCTTTGAGAGCTTGATAAAAGAGTAAACACCAGGAAGTCCCTGGACTTCTTCGTCGTCGTAAACTACGCCGCAATGAAGACCAGATGTCAGGCCATAAATGGCTAGAGGGTTGCCATGGCTTCCGTTGTCGAACATCCGCACACTGTCATGACCAAAATCCCGAATTAAGTAGCTGCAGCTCTCCCGTGGAGTCGACGAAGAGCAGAACAACCTCCCTAGGACGAGAAATGTGGCAATGTCGGCTTCAAGTTCGAGAATATGTTCATTTGCACAAGTCCCTTCCTGCCAATTTACCATTGGTGTGATCGGTAGCATCTCATGCACCGAACTGCGGATAAACCAATCAGAATACAAAACATGGCCTTCTCGACTTGCCCATGACCATGAGGGAGGGCGTTGGGGTATCCCAGATGGGGGTATAACTAGGCTTCGCGTAGGAGGCCCGTCAGGTGGGTTGCGGCATTGTGCACAGCCAAGACATCGCCTCCAGAGCAAGCAGCTGTCCAGGTGAGAGAGAGGCATGCCCCATACGAACTTTGAACCGCCGAAGGATTGGAGTTTCATGGTATCGGCAAGGGCGTTAAATGCCAGGAGCGCGTCGCTTTGGTTTGTCAAATTCTTGGCCGTGTATGTGGAAACGAGAGTACCATAGGCAAGAACCCCAGCTCGGAAGTCGATTTCGTATTTCTTCAAGTCTGAAATTCTCTCGGTTTTCGGGACGTGGTTGGTTGCTAAGCCCTCGGTGAATGTCCCGTGCTCGCAGGAGAAGTAGATGAAGTCGTCATGAAAGAAGACTCTTCTGTGCGACAGAAGAAATTCTTGATAAGTCCAGCCTCGCGTGCTCCAGAATGTTGAGTCAATGACCTCCTTAAGAGAGCGGCCCTCGGCAACCAGGAAAGAGTTCTGGACACAAACACGCAGCAACTTCCGCTCAGCGGCGCCCGGCAATCCGCAGAGACCGGCCTCAGCATCCTCACCAGCACCAGCAACTATAGTGAATAATGCATCTCCGTAGACGTGGTGCATATTCCTGATTTGCTCCAATTTTTCTGGATTATTCTCTGCGTCCTGAATGATGCAGAGCGCATCCACCCAGAGAAGTCTGACACCAAAGTCTTTGCACACGGTGATCGCATGTCGAATCGTTTGGGAAATCGACTCGTTTGTTGGTGCTAAGGACCCCTTCCGATGAAGTGTAGCAAATGTTCGATGGGTCAGTGTTGTGCGTCCCCTTGGCTTTCCCCAGACATAGCTCAGCGCAACATAGGCTTCTGGTTTGGCCCCAGGGCCCGGCGCAGGAAGGGAAGAGGCCTCAACGAGACATTCCATCCGAACATCAATGAAGCGTTTGATATAAAGGGTCCAATCTCCATTCGACTTTCCCTCTAGAGCTCCCTCAGATTCGGCGGAAGAGCGGGCACATTCCTCGACCCACCCCCGAATCATTCTTGGGTCATACTCGGAAACGGCATCTGGAAAGCGCAGTGCCTGGTCTGTAGTTGATCGTGGTGATGCTGTGTGGCGGAAGGTGAAAGCGGGGAGACATCGCTTCGATATTGGCAACGACGAAGTGCCTGGTCTGTGGTCGGGCGTGGCGGTGCTGTGCGGCAGAAGGTGAAAGCAGAGAGACGCTGCTTGAAGTGTGAGGCCCAGGCGCTGCCTGTAAACATTGAATACTAGCGTAGGCGTTCTATTCTCCTCAGCCTTCACACTGACTTCAACAGTGTCACTATCAGCAAGAGGTGGACTATTCTCCGAGACCCCCTGGATCATTTGTCTTCGGAGAGGGCGAGATAAAGTCCTGGCGCAAAATGAACAGCATCTGATTTTTGAATCCGCAACGGTTCCCAATCGGATAATAGTTTCGTCCGGCTTGGAAAACAAATATTCGAAGTCAATTCGCCGGCAATAGAGACAGAGATCCTCGCTAGGTGGATGGATACCCTGTCGGTAGTCTCCCCGTAGGAAGGGGAAGAGGGCAGGATCATCCGCCTCAACGTCAGGTGGAAAAGTGTATACATCGCCGTCGAGTGGCATGTTGGTAGAATTCCAAACTCGGGGCTGGAATGGCGTCGGGATTGAGTATGGACTTGAGAGCGTTCGCAACACAGTAGTACACCAAACTGAGAAGACTGACTGTGCGCAAGGAGGTGTTTGGGTTTAAAGGATTTCAACCAACGGGGAAGTAGCTGAGGGCTGGATAATTTAGCAGAGGATAGTTTTCAGCTTTTGTGACAAGTTCGCCGTTCCCAGTTGATTCGAACCACCTGTAATTATCTACCTATGTACCTTAGGTACACAGTGGTCGCACCAGTCAGGCTCCTGCGGACGCGCCTTTGGCAAGCAGGGGTGAGACACCTCCCACTGGGATAAGCCCCGGTATGTGGGTGAATTCTCTCATGAAAGGAGGGCTATGCACTACGGACTGGCAAGCAGTTTAGGATCCACCGTGGCAGTACTCCTTCAAAAGCCTGACAAATGCCCAGCTTGCTATCCGATTTGCGGATCGAAATTGCACCGGATTATGCCCGGCCTGCATATTGGCAGCAGTCTGTCACACGGAGGTGGCCACAGGCCCAGGACCAGTCACAGCACCTGGAAAGATGAGGCTTGCCGAATGCAACTATGGTTGGAGGATGACCTATGATCGCATGGATCAACCGTTGCAAGTTTTTATTGGCGTACCGCCCACCTATCACAGAATATATATAACCGAACGTTGCAGTTGGGTTCCAAGGTTGTCGCCCAACAGCCCATCGGCCTCAGGCTAGCGCACCACCCTTTGGTCGATCAAAGGAACCGAGGAGTACACTGCAATTGCGGAAGCTCACCAAGGCCCTTGAGACCAAAATAGACCATTGAACCGATTTAAGTTTACCATCCACGCCGCTGCTGAGACCCGCGAACCCCAGATTCTGGTAGAAAGGCACTGTGAATTCTCAGTGTGCCCCGTGTCACAGTCAGGCAGCCCGGCAGACAAGCGGGGAAAACTTTGACCATCCATGATAGGACTGCGAGCGCTGTCTACCTGATTCATCCCGCTCGTTTCATTCGTTCCACGTATGGCCGCATTGCTCGGCAGTTGCCCCATCCACTGAGGCCACATCAGGACAATTCAGAGGCTTCCAGCTGACACCATGCGGACTTACCTCTGTCCCTTCCGGCCTCCATACAAAACAAAAGCCATCTATCGCCAAGCAAATAATTTTACTTGTCCACGCTGTCACAACTCCTAGACCACTTCCCGAAGCTCCTTGCTTTCATACACTGATTTCGCCAAGACCGCAATACTGGAAGCTGACTTCCTCCACTATGGCAGACGATATACAGCAAGAGGAGTCTCCAGATCACGTACAGCCAGAGTGCCATGAGCAAAGCAACCATATCAATATTGCTCTTATCCTTGCGAGTCAGGATGGTGACACAGTCACGGCTGGCCAATTGCTGGAGAATGGGGCCGATGTGAACTTCACATTCCAAGGTGCTACAGCGCTACTGCTTGCAGCCCAGAACGGCCCATTCGAACTTGTTCAACTCCTCGTGCAGCACGGCGCAGACGTCAGACAAACGGCAAAAGGGATATCAGCCTTACACCTTGCAGCGCTCAACGGACATGAAAAAACCACACAATACCTGGTCGACCATGGCGCTGATATCCAAGCTGTCGCGGACAACGGCTCGATTCCACTTCGTTCTGCCATCGAGAGAGGGCACACGGGTATTATCGATATTCTGATCAAACACGGTGCGGCGATTCATACTCCATGGAAGGACGGTATCACGCCAGTGCAGCTCGCTGTGTTTGCTGGTCATTCCGCTGCGGTCAAGCAGTTGATCGCATACGGCGCAGACCATACTACTGCGTGGAAACAGGGAAGCACCTCGATGTATGCTGCGGCTCAAGAGGGACACGAAACCGTGGTAAGGGCACTAGTTGAGGCTGGGACCGATGTGAACGCTACTACAGCTACGGGGCTTACCGGATTGCATGCAGCGGCGAAAAAAGGATCCACTTCCATCGTGCAGTTTCTGCTCGACAACGGTGCAAACCCAAACATCGAAGGACAAGGCCGTGTAACAGCAGTTGGCCTGGCAATTCAAGGAGGCCATCCAGCGGTCGTCAAACTCCTGATAGGGATAACCGAGCAATCCCATATCCAGCCAGGAAGGATGATGAGCATTGCCGCTCAACACGGGCACGAATCTGTACTACGCATCCTCATCAATCACGGGATAGACGCCAACATCAGAAACGAGGAGGGCATACCTACACTGCATTTCGCAGTAAGCCGTGGACATCTCCTAGCCACCAGGCTACTGATAGAAAAAGGTGCAGACGTTCACCTATCTAGGAGCGACAACACCAATACGCCTTACGACACGGCGAATGCCTACGGACAACGAGAGGCACTTGAATACTTGATCTGGCACAGAGGAAAGCCAGGAGCTCCACCATCCCCGGAACAGGTGCTTTTGAAGCTCGCAGATGAAGATGGACATATCATCAGGCATGGCGTGCCCATTTACACTCTTAGGGACGACGGGACGCCACTCCATCACGCGGCGTATTGTGGAGACTGTTCTGCCGTTGAAGAGTTGATCAAGAACGGAGTTGAGGTGAACAAAAAGCGGGCAGAGGACGGAGCCACCGCGCTATTTCTTGCAGCACAGGAAGGTCACGATGCAGTTGCCGGTCTGTTGATTGAGCACGGAGCAGACGTGAATCTTGCAACAGAGGACTCCATGACACCATTACATACATCCGCATACCGAGGACACGAGGTGGTAGTAGAGCTACTCACAAGGCACGAAGCCGACCTGGAAACAAGCGACAAGGAGGGGATGACCGCATTGCATATGGCGGCTCAGGGCGGACACGAGTCGGTGGTGAAGCTTCTGTTACAAAGGCACGCTGTCATCGACTCCGTGGCTCGAGGTTTGACGAGGCCGCTGCATCTTGCAGCTGAGGGTGGGCACACACTTGTCGCGACGCACCTAATTGCCAGAAAGGCTGCGATCAACGCTACCACGAGTGAAGGGATTAGTCCCTTTCACTTAGCGGCCCAGAATGGACAGGAGGACATGATAACCCTCTTGATTGGACATGGAGCCCATGTAAGGGCTCGTGTGCCGAAGTCTGGAGCTACTGCACTCTGCCTGGCAGTTTGGAAACGACATCCTGGCGTGATGAAGCTTCTACTCGAGCATGAAGGTCTTATGAATAGCCAAGCCAGTGAAGCAGCCGAGTAGGACGGTTATAAGGATATCTTACAATTGTCAGGTCCCCCTGCACCACAATTCAAATCCCAAGTCACTTTTTCGGAGGGATCTGATAATATCCCCCCAGTCTTGCTCAGTAAGCTCAGTAGTTGAGAAGTCTTCGTTTTGTGGGGAGCTGATAACTTTAGTGCAATTAGCTAGGAGAATTTCGGATGCGCCTTTCACAAAAAGCACGGTATTTTCCGTCCCGAAGCTTAACGACCGTTGCAATATGCTTCAATTCAAATCGAAGGGCACAACAAGCACAACGTTGGCGTTAGGGCACTCCTCCTGGACAGGTGCGGGCCGAGGTTACCGTGGCAGAAGTTCAGCAGTACAACCTCGGTCTTGGAGCCAATATACGTATATCCACCGTTAATATTACCCTCGAATTGTAACATCCCATAGACATGGGAGGGCCGAAGGCTCTCGGTTAATCGCTTGGTGCGTTAGTTTTGCTTTGATCACAGGGAACCATGCTGTGATGGCAGCTGCCTTACCTGGTGGTGGGCCAGCTGATCGTTGGATGTAATGGCGGATGTGACGGTCGATGTGATGGCGGATGTGATGGCCTTGGTGTGATTTACAGGGAGTACAATGTGATGGATTAGCAATGGCCATGGGTGGGCCTTGATTTACCTGACCTGCTGCAGGGCATTACACGATAGATCCATGGTACTGGGAACGTTCCTATAGCGTGGATTGGTTCCACGCCAAAGCGACCCTCGGCCATCCAACGGATGGAGAGGGCCAAGCCTCAATTCAACTTGATCACATACCCTAACCGTACATCTCCTTGTGCACTCAGGTATCCCCGTGAATTCTCAACGCCTTACGCGTTACAAAAGGCGAAACTGCTTATTTTAAAAAACGGGGACCTATTTTGGCCATCCTTATATATAGGGCCAGTTCTGGGCCCACACGGCTAGAGTTGAAGCAATTCAGCATGCTGCGGCGCAGCCTGCCGGAACAATATTGTCAGTCGCAGGAGCCCTTACTGGCACGAGGGCAAGAAGAGCGACTACGCCCAGGCAACTGAGCTGTGGACCCGCGTCACGACATCCCAGGCCCGGAGAAATACCTGCTCCAACACGGCTAAGTATCTAGACAATGTCAAGTACCCTATGATTCAGGTGAGTTCTCTCTTTTCAATGCAACAGATACGGGCAGTAAGTAGTGGACATTGACCGAACAAAAAACGTGCAGAAGAAATACCTTGCCCAGCTTTATAACATCTCGCCGGACTACGCCAGTCGCGTGTACGCGCTCCTGTCAGATCCGGAATTTGATCTCGACGTCGTTAAAGACCTGGCTAAGAATTCCGAACTGTGGAACAAGGAGAAGAAGTTCTTGCCGTCGAATGGGGAGAAGCTGACGGGGTATGCGCCAGGCATGGCAATTTACACCTAACGCGTAATTTGCTAAGAGTTACGCATATAAATACGTGGTATCCCTCTTAAAACAGTTGGTATGGATTCTAATAGCCCTCGTTGGTGATACAAGGTCTTGATTATAACCCATCACAACCCATATAACTGCTAGTGCAGGGGAATACCCATACCTAGCGAACTGCTTCGTCGACAACGCCACCGGGTGATTTCATCCACCGATTCTCTACAAATCAAAATTGGATCGCCAGCATATAATCTCCCACCATTCATCATCTGTACTGCTACTTAGTCTATGAACCGGCAACCATGGCCGAACGTCCCTTCAAAAAGGTATTTCCTCCTAATTCCCACCACGTAACGATGGCAAACAAAACAAACTAACCCCCTTACCCCCTCGCAGGTAACCATAGTAGAGGCAGGACCCTCAGGCCTCCTCCTAGCCGTCCTGCTCGGTAAGCATAGCATCCCCGGCCAAATCCTTGAAGCGTCCGACCACCTCGACCAGTAGCCGCGCGCCGCACACTACGGCACGCCCGCGATCCCCGAGTTCATCCGTGCGGGGATCATCGACGAGATCCACGCACGGGGCATGGTCCTCAATACCATATGCTAGCGGCACCCGGACGAGAACCACACCTACTTAGCGGGCTTCAAGGCCGACGTGCTGTCCGATATTAACGGCCAGGACATGCGTACGTAATGCTTAGTTATGTAGGACCGAGATACCCTGATGCTCGAGGTCGACCACCAAGTACGGCGCGACGATCGAGTGGGAGCACAAGGTTGTCGATATCGGGCAGGATGCCGATACTGCGTGGGTGAATATCGAGACGCCGGCCGGGAGGAAGATGATTGAGGGTGATTATATCGTTGGGGCTGATGGCGCGAACAGCCAGATCCGCCGGAGCGTATTTGGCGACGAGTTCCCCGGGTTTATATAGGACGCGCAGATCGTTGCAACCAGCGTAGGTATTCCGGCTTCCCCTAGATATCTTCAAATTGGAATAAGTCACTAATGCTAATTTAGGCGTGATGTAGATATACTACGACTTCTCCAAGTTCAATTGGGACGACGCAAACTTTATTATCTGTCCCGAGAGCTTTTACGTACGTCTACCTCCCCCCTCTCACCCCTTTTTATCCCCCTCTAACCTCAACTAGGGATGAATGTTAAGAGGTATAATTTCGCATAGCATTATAATGATGTGAATAGGGAGGAGATTAAGAGGGATTAAGTGGGTTCCTTGTTAATAAGAAGAGTGTTGTTGGATAGCTTCTAATGTTAGACTTAAATCACTTGCGTCCAGTTCCTTGCCGTGGCAGACTTAGCTTTCAGAAGTAATGTACTTCTGTGGACTTAAAGAGAAGCGCACAGAGCCCTATGTTGCGTCAAATCTTTGATATCCTGAGACAACATATCCGTCCCTGAGCATTCCAACAACGTTCAGATGAGCACCTCAAACGACGGCTCACGCCGTACTCGACCATCTCCAAGAGAACCTAGACTCTTCGTCGCCGAGGGTGGGATACGGCCTGATTGGGGCTTCGGCTGTCATTTACACCAGCATCTCTGTCTCGACTGCGCTGTATTGGCGCGCTCATCAGCGGGCGCTCTGTCGCCTCAGGGCCTACCTCTTCGTAGCCGTCTAGGGAAGCTTTTTTAAAGAGGGCATCAGACGATAAGAACTCGACAGCCATCACTCTGATGAACTCGTACATTATGGGCATCCAGAGTGGCTTTTGAGACGTGCACGAACTATGGGCCAGCGTCATCGAGTTGGCCATAGCGAGTTGGCTCTTGTATTATCAGCTGGGGCCTGCGTTTCTGGTCCCCATCGTCATCTTCCTCATTTGCACCGGCCTTACCCTCGGCAGGGGCAAATTTACCGGCAAGCCGTTCCGGGCTGCGATGCAATTCCTGCAAAAGCGCGTTGCCTTGTCAGCCGCCGTCACTCCCGACCTCGTCGCCATCAAGGCGTCGGCCATGGCCTCGGGTCTCGCCGCCCTCATCCACGGCTACCGGGTCAAGCAGATTGACGCCATGAGAAGATTCCGGATCCTCACGACCGTCTCGACCGTTCTCACCTTCGCCCCGAACCTCCTGTCGCCGGTCGTGACCTTCTCAACTAGCATGGGGAACCGAACCGTTGCAAGCGTCATCACCTCGCTTGCTTGGATTCACCTTCTCTGCCACCCCATGACCTAGTTACTCAAGTCGATGCCGCAGATCCTAGCAGCCGTCACCTCGATCCGCCGAATTAGAATTCCTCGAATCCGAGTCCCACATAGGCAACCGTTTGCCCATGGGAGATTCAGATGGCAACGCCGATGTTGGTACTACCAAAAGCCCGGCAGTGATAAACACGAATGCCCCCAGCATAGAAGCACCGGACCTTATTCAAGTTCAACAAGATACTGTGACGCACGTCATCACGACAGAGAATTGCAAGCTGGGATGGAAAAATGAGACTTGGTTTCTTAAGAACGTGAAGCTCTGCTTACCACGCGCAACCTTCACCTTGCTCCTTGGGCCCGTCGCCTCGGGCAAGTCGATGCTCTGCAAAGCTCTCCTCGGCGAGGTTCCCATCAACTTGACCATCCGAGAGAGCATCATGGGCGGCTTCGGCGATGTCACCTCATTCAACGGCCCCTGGTACGAGGACGTGGTCCGGGCTTGCCACGTGGCTCAAGACTTTGCCTTTCTGCCGCATGGTGATCAGACGCGCGTCGGGAGCAAAGGCAGTGCCCTCAGCGGCGGGCAGAGAAGGCGACTGGCTCTTACGCGAGCAATCTATGCGCGCCCAGAGCTTGCTGTCTTTGATGATCCCTTTGGGGGCATTGACTCTTGCAAAGAAAGTCTGGTTGCCCGCGATGTCTTTGGTCCTGAAGGCATTCTTCGGCGCCAAAACACGACCGTTTTACTCACTGCCCAAAGCGCTAGACACCTGCCATTCATGGACCAAGTCATAATTCTACGGGATAAAGGGGTTGTTTTTCAGGGCCCCGCCGGGGGCATGGAACTCAAGCCCGAGCTATCGCCTCGCGATGCTGCTGTGTCAGATCTCAGCTCCATGTCCCGAGATATGGATCCCGCTCAGGCTCCCGAGTCATCATCAAGCGCCTTGGCTGGACACCACGTTCAATAGCACGCCACGACCTAAACCTGGACTGAAGGAAAAAAGACCACTCCGTTCCCTCCTGGGGTCCTTGCCAACCATCGATACTATTTCTCCTCGATCGGTATCCCCCCTTGGCCCTTTACCTGCTTCTCGCCGCGTGCTTTTTCTTCCTCTTCAACTTTTCCACCGTCCGGCTCCAATTCTGGGCCGCCGCCAACAAGAACCAAGACGGCCAGAACCGCCGCACCACCAGTTTCTACCTCGGCACATATCTTGGGCTGCAGGTCGTCTGTCTCTGCATGCTCGCCCTCGATGTCTGGCTGCTCGGCAACGTCATGGGCCCCAAGGCAGACCTCCACCTCCACTTCCGCACGCTACGGACCCTGATCCGGGCACTACTTCAGTTCTATTCGACGGTCGATTCCTCCGTCCCAACCGGCTATCTCTCGCAGGACATGGGTATTGTTGACAACGAGCTGAACAGCTCCTTTGGGAACACGGTGCGTGCGCGCTGGCCTGACGGCTGTGGGACAGGCAGCCGTGATAGCGACAGAATCGCCGTACCTGCTCGCAGGATACCCTATCTTATTGGCCGTATTATTCTGCGTGCAAAAGGTCTATCTCCGCACCTCAACGCAGCTTCGCCACCTTGTCCTCGAAAGCAAGGATCCGCTTCAGTATGTCATCCTCCCTCCGGAAGCAAGACGCCGAGGCTCTTTTAAACAAGACCCTCCTAATCTGGTTTACGTTTGTTTAGCCGTCATCACGAACTCTCTCTCTCTATTCTAACTCTGACAGCAAACACTTTATCGAAACAGTCAACGGACTCGTCACCATCCGCGCCTTCGGGTAGATCCCATCCCATATCCAACGAAGCAACCACCTGTTGGACGAATCCCAGCGTCCATCCTACCTGCTCGCCATGCTGCAGCAGCGGCTCAATCTGGTTTTCAACATGTCCGTTGCGCTTCTGATCATCATCACGCTCGCGACTCAACTCCGCACGAGCGCCGGCTCTACCGGCGTGGCGCTCGTGAGTCTTGTGTCATTTGGCTAGATGGCGGGGAAACTGGGTGCGGTGCTACACCGAGCTGCAGACGGCGACGGCGGCGCTGAGCATGCTCAGGGGGTTTGAAGACACGGTGCTGAGCGAGGATGACCATATGAACTATGATGGAAGTAACATCCCCAAGGACTAGCTGAGGGCGGTTGGTATTGAACTGCAATGTGTTTCGGTTTCCTATGAGTAAGTGACACATAATCCCTTGCCTAATCAACGATGGTTATATAGGTAAGGTCGCTTACCATCACTTCCCTTACGAACCAGGACCAGCAGCGACTCCGGTTCAGATGCCGGCGAACGTGACCGTAGACATGAACCAAACAGAGACGGCGAGCCTCCCCTTGTCAGGAAGGCATTGAGGAAGTCACGCTGTCCATCGCGCACGGTGACCGTGTGCTCGTGTGCGGCAGGACAGGAAGGCAAGTTATCAACCAAAAACCCCATCTCCGCCCCCTTCCCTTCTAGAAATATATATAAGTATATCAGTTTACTAGCTAGTCAGTATTTTTTGTACGCTTAATGCTCCAAGCTAACTTGGATTGATATTTTTCTTCTTCAGTGGTAGATCCTCCCTACTTCTCTTGCAGGGCTTCTCGTCCCCTCAAACGGGCAAGGGGATACCCGCATCGACAACCTTCCACTCCAAAACAAACCCCGCTCGATCCTTCGCAGCCGCATCATCGCCCTCCCGCAAAGCACCCTTTTTCTTCCCGACGTCCACACGATCCCAGACAACCTGAACATGCAACTCGACAACAATAGGAGCAAGCTTTTTGACAAACTTGAAGTCGACACCGCCGGTTCGGGTTATTATCCGTGTAAGGAATCAGAACATGAGGATGAAGGGCGCGACAACGAGGTAATGGAGTACGCCCTCCGAGCGGTCGGCCTCTGGGACGACTTGGTGGTCTCGCAAGGCGCGGGATTTGGGAGCCCGCTTCGTGAGGAAGCGCTGAGTCGCGGACAGAGGCAGATGTTTGGCTTGGCGCGAGCCATCATGCGAGCGAGGGTGAGGTTGCACAAATGAAAATGGCGACGGTGCCAGTGGCTCGTCCGCGCCACCAAGGGCAGGGGCAGCGGCAGGGGCAGAGGGAGTGGGCATACTGCTACTAGACGAATACAACGCCGGTCTAGACGCCGACACCAACATGGCCATGTGGACCGTCATATTGCGCGAGTTCCAGGGCTACACCATCGTCCGTGTAGCGCATCGGTTGCTACACATCACCGAATGCCATGATAAGGTGATAGTCATGGGTAATGGCAGGGTTGTCCAGGTCGGGTCTCCGGATGAGCTCCCTGACAAAAGAATAGCAAGCTCCGAGAGCCGGGGGAACTGCAACCGACAGAAGGCGAGACGAGGGGACAGGGCTGATTACATGTAAGTAAGTTGTGCCGAGAGGGGCCTGCTGGCGGTAGGTAGCTGGCAACCTGCAGCATATTCATGTTCCTCACCGCCTCATTTCCTCCTAAAAGTTGTAGAGAGCAGAGAGCAGCAAAACTTGTTGTTTTACGGAAAAGCTGCCCTCATCAATCACCTTGCTCGGGCGCTACTCAGAACATGACCAAGGGAACCATCAAGCCCAGCCTAGTCTAGATAATAAGATAGTGCTTTGCAATCCTAAGTGCCTGTATTAGCTACTGATCCTCATTCAAGACACTTCTGGACTGCTGATTCCACTTTGGGACTATTTCTGGGCCCTGAACCTACTTCTTGGCCACTAAGCCCACCTCGAGCTAATGATCCCACTTCTGGTTCACTGACCCTAACTCGGGCCACTTCTGAGCAGCTGATGCCTATTCCTGGGCTGCTAATCCCCTTCCAGAATATACCAGTACATACCCTGAGATAGCACACGACATCCTAGCTCGGAATTTGGACGGGGCTCTAATAATGTCTGCTACATAGACTTTGATTGCACGACACCTTCAGGTAAGACGGGTTTGTGTACCTTTATATTAGCTTGCGATGATTTGAAGCCATATTTCAGCCGCGTCGCGTAACTCTACACTGAATTGAACCCAGCCAGGTTTTGACTATCCTGTTGACTGTTCTGGACTTATAGAGACCGGTGTCCGGGAGGTGATGACGTTCAATGCTGCTATGACAATGGCAGAGGTACTATAGATGGGTCTGCTGCTAGGAGAACTGGTCTCATTAGGATGTATTATAGGCGATAATCCGGAATACATAGACCAAAACGTGGTCGCGAACATTGATGAAGATTCAACGACCTGAACTTATAATAGACTCCGTTGACGAACCCAGAGCCCAGTGCAACCGAGAACCCACTTTACGGAAGATAGGTAGTAGTTTCCACACCGCTTCCCAATCCACTGCTACTCATGTTAAGACAGCAGAGCAGTAACGTTAAATGCGTAGGCACACGTAACTAGTGGTAAATCTGACCGGTGAAGTGCAGTTGTTCGCAGGCGGATACGTTCAGAAGAGAAGACCGCAAATTCAGCGAGAACTTGTATCTCTCTCAATGCACACAAAGACCGGCTAGAATAGGTAGTGTCAGGTTGTTCGGTCTGGGAAAAAATGAAGCTCTTGTAGACCTCGAGTCATTTTGCGCTCAGTGAGGACTTGCCGGGTCGAATGGGTTGCAGAAAAAGTCGATGCTGGATCAGTTGCAGAGCATGCTTCCCACCTCTATTTCTTATACCCGCGAGTTCGACTGATGGGTTTCTGGCCGCACGAGATTACTGGCGATTGGCGTCGAACTTTGTTGCTGCCATGATTCATACCGTCATGATTCGATATACTATAGTTTTACACCGTAATGATTCAAGTCGTATAGCTTCACGCCGCGTAAACGCTATTACGAAGTTCGAAGCCCCAGCGGGCACATATGACGTATATAATTGAATCAGGAAAGACGTCCTACGTTGCTTCTAACCTACAGTTAACTTCAACAATCGCATCGGGTATGGCGTTCGAAAAAATTCCACTGGCGCACGGAGCCGCTCATACAAGACTCCTTGCCGGGACGCTGAATACGTTACCGCTCCTACGGCGCAATGGCTTCCCCGCAGATTCGGCGGTCACTTTGGATTATGAGAAAAGGATCTTGACGTTACCTCAAAGGAATATATCTCTTTATCCGCGAGACACGCGAGCGGCTAAGCTGTAAGCGAGCAATTTCTACAAGGAGGGAGGGTATTTGAACCACCTTACCTACCTACAATACCTCTCTGTGCCCATCGCTAACCCTCCTAACTAACCACATCAAAATGACTTCACATCTCCTCCTCTTCCTCCTTTCCGCCCTCCAAGCCCTTGGCCAAACCCCCGGTCCCATCTGGCCCAACTGCACGGCCGTCTCTCACGGGCACTGGGGCTACGAGTTCCTCTGGCTCTCATACAAACCCATCATGCCAGGCCGCGAAGACGCACGCGACGCCGTGCTATGGATCGACGCCGTCAACCTCGCCGACGGCTTGCGCATCATGTGCTACCTGTTCTCAGACAACACAACTTCGCCGTCACCACATGTCGTCCTGACGAATGGCAACCGCGAGGGCTGCGGCACGTATCTCGCTGACCGCTGGGAGGAGCTGAGTTACGACACGCCGCACGCGGAGTCGCCTGCAGCTGTGGCGTTTGATGCGGTGACGCGGCGGCTATCGATCGAACAGACGTGGAAGTGTTGGAAAGACGAGGCGGCGCGCTTGGCAGGGTACCATGGGATAGCGGAGGCGGTGGTTGATATGGATTGCTGGGAGGGCCGCGAAGGGGAGCGAGAGCAGTGCCAGCCAAAGAGTATCGGCGGTGACGCCGGGGTGTATCTATTTGGTGAGGCGATGGCTGTGCCGGAAGAGGAATGAAAGTATCTGGTTTCGATGAGAGTACGGTCACGACCAAAAGTATGCTTGAAAGTGTTGATGTTCCCTGGTTATCCTTAAATTCCCGGATTAGGAAGGGGGTTTTGCCCGAAACCCTGCTCTAACTCATGTTTCTATCAGCATTAGTTCCTAGGCCAAATTCTCTTTGTGTGAGTTATATATGCGTCTTCAGTCGGCATTTCCAGTTACTCAGACTCCCTCGTTGTCCCTGCCAATAATGAGTCTAACTTGGCTCAATCTCACTTTCTTCACCCTCGTCATCTTCGATTATCTTACTTCCGCTTGGAGCATACTGAGACAAAAATAGTACTCCGACGGCTAGAAGAGCGATAGCCTGAAGATGCACAAACATGGGTTAGTCTGGGGCCACTGACATCTTCTCGTGAGTTCATTCTGCAAGTCAATAACACTCACCGCATTCACAAAGAAGGTCAGGTAAGCCCGATCTATCCCGGCCAGAGCAGCAAAGATAAATCCAAACAGACCCTGCGTCGCCAGACGAGCAATATTCTCCACCAACGTAAGCGCACTGAGTGCATCCGGACGCTGCGAGGGCGCACACATCTCGGTCATGACGCCCTTGGCGGCGGGGGCAGTGCCCGAGGCGAACGGGAGGAGGAAGGCCGCTTTTTAGTTCGCGAGGTCAGCTGTTGTTCGGGCAGGTAGTGTAAGACAGGGTGCAGGAAACAACGCACCCAGAAAGATGTGCCACTTCTGCGTGGCAAACGCAGCACCCATGGTCAGCGCCCCATCAAGAACCAGACTCCACTTCAAAAACAAGAGATCGAAGCCAGTCCCCTCGTCCTCCTTGGCGTCACTGGGCGCAACTGGCTCGTCTTCGGCGTACGTGCCCATGGGTGCCTCAAGTTCCTCGGGGCGCGTGGGAATGTCGTCAGAACGTTGCGGCTGACCGTTGATCGGAGTCTGTTCTGGGTGGCGAGCTATGTACCAAGCGCGGCCACGGGAAATGATGGGCGGAAAGGCAATGATCAGGAACAAGGCGCGCATAAAAGCAAAGCCGGACATGAGGTAGCCGTTGTCGCTTTGTTGGAAGTGGAAGGACGTGGTGCCGTAGAGCTGGATCAGGAGCGGGGCGTAACCGGTTGCGAGCTAGGTTTTGAGAGTTAGTAGACGTCTGAACAGGGAAACGGGGGACGGACGTCGACGCACCACGCCGAGAAAGACACCGGCGCATAGAAACATGACACCATAGTTTTCGACGATGCTACCGTCTGGTAGGCGGAGGCGCTGCGGCACGAGGACCTTGAGCGGAGCAAAGAAAGCGCCGATGCCCTTGACTGCGGGCTTCTTGCTATTGCTCATGGACTCGGGGGAGATATAGGGCAGAGCCATGTAGCAGTAGACTGTGGCGATGAGGAAGGAGAAGAAGGCTACCTCGAAGGGTCGTTGCACCCCCCAGAGATCACCGATCATGCCGCCAACTGGTGTCTTGTTAAGGACCATTCCGTTCACCAACAAAAAAAAAACCGTTGAGGAAGAAGACACACCGAGATAGCCAATTCCCTGCCCCAGCATGAGGCATCCCTGCAACATACCAAACACAGCAGTACGGCGGCTGGGTGTCACCAACTCGCCCGCAATAATGTTGACAACGAGACTAGCGGGGTATAGTTAGTGTAGCGGCTACATCAGCGGGCACGTTAGAACTAACATGTATCCAGCAGGGCCGCCAATAACGGTGATGAGCTGAGTACATTGAAAGACAATGATACCGACCTGACCGCCAGCCATAACGCCGAGGATCTGCGTAGCAACGCGGATAGCAGGCACAAATACCTGCACCATGAGGGCGAGGCGAGGGCCGAAGCGCTTGACGGTCCAGCCGGCTACAAACAGGTTGATGGTGCCGCAAAAGGTGGTGGCCATGCCCAGAATGGAGAACTGCGTGGCCGTGCGGGCAGCGACCTCGTTGACGCTGCACCGGTCCCCTGGCCCGGCAAACGGCGGGTGGTTGCTATAGTAGACGTTGCACTCCATCAGGTAGAGGGCGTAGAAGATAGGCACCTGGGTGTAGCTGAAAGACAGCGTGATCAGGAAACCGGCGAACAAGATGCGCTTCTCGACGTGGAACAGGCTCTGGCGCAACCAGTCGAGGAGGCCGCGGCCGCCTTCGCGCTTGCCGGTGTCAATCTCATTGTGGCCATTCTGGGGGCTGCTTTCGGGGAGGAGGCGCGTAGTTTCGTCGGCTGTTGTCTGCGCCATGATGGTGAACTTCGAAGGTTGGTTCAACCCAACGTCTGCGGCTCGGTTTTGAGATACTGAGCGGGGGATTGATAGCTCTGCAGGCAAGTTATTAATGAAAGCATTGGGGGTTACACTTGTAGCATCAGTCCGATATAGGAGCTACCGGGGACGCAAAACTGTCACTTGCTATATTGGGCCTAGCCGCACCTGCGTCTTCGCTAGTTGATTGGTCAATGCGGCGGACTGCTGCGCAACTGAGGGCGTCCTATGTGGCAGACTGGCGTCTGTTACGCAGGCTTTTGACTGATGTGAGTTTCTTGTTGAATAAAGCCTGCAGGCACCAAGGCGCAATCTTTGTCTGGAGTTGACGCGCAAAGCGAGATTCGAAACCCCGAAATCGAATGACGGTGAGTGGGGCCATATCCCTTCACTTGCAGGTCGGAAGAAACGGCACAAAAGACGATTTCCGCAAACCCCCGGTCTCTGAATTTCCGAAAGGATATTCCGCTGATGACTTCCAGAGGCCTTTTGACGATGGCGAGAGATAAATGGGTGCAGTCATAGACTAGACGTGTGATGCATTCATTGGGCGTTTTCGGAAGTTGCTTTTGGAACAGGCATTTGAGACCTGTCAAAATGATCATGCTCATTTTGGCGCCATCGTTGTTAACGACTCATAATTGAATCTCGCCGTCGGCCGGGAATGCTTCCGATTCGGCTGTGTCCATAGTTCGCGCGCTCAATGCCGAAGAGACTAGGTTTCAGTAAGGGAACAAGCGCAAGTGCCTGGAGCTCACAACATACTATAGCAGTACTCTTCTCTTTGCAGCCATTCTAGTCAAAACAGAAGTAGAAAGAGCGACCCCTCGATTAGAGTTTCACACATTGTCACGTGGTTGAAACTATCTCCCCACCTAATAAGGCTATGAGTGGCATAAGAGACAGTGAAATAGATTTTGGGCACTGCGATATCAGTGTACGACCAGAGACGCTCCTCGAAACACGGTTGGCAGGCAAATAGGTCCAGATGTTCGTTAGGTTTCATTTTGTGCAGATACTGAACGAAACGGATCGACAGCAACTCCACCTCCTTGCCGTGGGGGGTTCAGGTACAAAATATCGGAAAATAGTCCGAAAAACAACAACTCCTTCGCTATATCATTGTTAAATCAGTCCTAGCCACGTCCTTAGCTCCCAAGCCCAGCCTGCAACGCCCTTCCTTCAATCTCAACAAGCACCACCACCATCTACTTCACCTCCCGCCCGTTCTTCTCCTTTCCCAAACACTCCTCCACAACCCCCTTATAACCCACCGGACTATACGGCTCAAGCAACTCCCTCAACGCTCCCTTCTTCCCTCGCGTTGCCAGTCCCAAGTCATGCAGCAACACATCACAGTACGGCAGCTGATCAAACACCAAGTCAGGGTATGACGCCCCGTGGCCCCTCGGCGCACGATACTGCGCCCAACGCTGCAGCGTGGCCGCCTCGCAGAACACGCCCTCCTTATCGCTAGCGTGGAGATGCGCGAGTTTGGCGCCCGTCAGGTAGGCTAGGGCCCACAGGCACTGCATCTCGATGCGTGTGATATTGGCGATATTGCTGAACATGCCCAGGAAGACGAGCGAGCGGTCGCCTGCTGCGGCGAGACCTGGGGGCGCGATGCCCCGGTATAGGCGCCAGGGAGTTGTCTTGTCGAGTTTGGCGGGTGTGTGGACAGCGGCTGGAGAGATGAGAGAGGGGAAGAGGGCTGTGATGTGGCTGTCGGCAACGGCGTTGAAACGAGACCAGAGGGCAATGCTTTCGCTGGATGGGGAGGTGGTGGGGATGCCCAGGTCGGCGGCCAGGGATGAAGGGGAGAAAGTAAGGGCGCGCTGAGACGAGTAGCCAGTGGCGGTAATGATGGCGTCGACGGCGAGTTTGGCTGGGCCTGAGCTCGTGGGCTCGTCGACGAGATGGACGGTGTGGTTGGACAGATGCGAGATATCGGCGCGGCGGACGCGGACTTGACCTGACTTGAGCAAGGCCAGAAAGTCGGTGCCGTAGTTGAGAACGCCTGACGATGTGCCGTACCAAAAGGGGTTAAGCTTCGGGCTCTAGCACGCTGAACACGGGGTCGGTGTGGTAGCGGCAGTGGTTGATGGTGTCGTGGTGCAGGAGGCCCCAGAGTTTCGTCGAGATGAACTTGCCTACGGTGTTGGTGTGTAGGAAGCGACGTATCCAGGCGAAACCAGAGAGATCGGGAAAGATGCACGGGGAGATGAAGGTCAGGATACGCCGCGTGATGAGGCGCTCGCGCCATACTCGGATCGGGCCGAGCTGCGTGTGTGACGAGAACACCCAACTCGGGCCGCAGTCTTAACTCGTTTGTGTGCTGGATGGTTCCATCAAACTCGTCCTGGCCCTCGAGATGCGGCAACTTGGGCTTATTGAGGACGCCCGTGGCTGCGATGAGCTTGCGACACGACAAGATCTCGCCGCTGTCTAGCTCGACATCCCAACCTCCCTTACCCTCGCCCTCGCTGTCGCGCCGGCTGATCTTGGTTGCCTTGGCGTTGAAGCGTATGCGTCTTGATACGTCGAAGTGTTCGGCGTACGCATTTAGGTACGCATGCATCTGCTCGCCTGATATGTGCTGTCCGTCGCATACACCGAAACGTGCCGTCTCCATGGGGAGGTCGCTGAAGTCCATGCTTGTGAACAGGTTGTTTGTGCGAAGGTTGGGATAGAGCTGTTCTATCGCCCACACGCCACCCACGGTAGCCCGACCGTCGATGAGGACCAGATCGGCGTTGGCATCGTGCTGCAGAATTGTCTTGGCTGCGCAGAGCCCGGTCGGCCCTGCGCCAATGATGAGAATGTCTATCGTGGCCTCAACTTCGAGTCCCGATTGCTGGTGCTTCCGTCCTCAAAGGGCTGGAAACAGTCGCTCTGGCAAAACAGTCGAACAACGCATTACTGGGAAAGTAGGAGGAAGGTATGGCGGTTCTGTCTCTCGCAGGACATCCGTTTAATATTATTGCTTATCAAACCCAACTTCTTTCCTCCCCATTCAATCCCATGTTGAGGACTAGTGTCAGCAAGGGTGTTCCGGTTTTGAAGGAACGAACGCGGCGGCAGTTGACTGGTCGTGCCTCACCAGTGGCCGACAGGGTCGAATATTCATAGCAACTGGCGGATCATGTGTGGCCATCCAGAATCAGTCATCGAAATCCTCAACCAAAACCCAATTATGCATCTGCAAGTGACAGCTGCAGCTCCAGGGGTCTGATTCCATCGTTCCACAGTACGCCAAAGAGCTGCATGACCTCGGCTTCCGAGTGAAGCTCGGGACGGGGGCGGCACCGAGCCCTCCTTTTGCACAACCCTTGGATGACTTCGCCGCAAAAGCCCTGCGCAGGCCTTGCTCGCTCACAACGCTCTAGCGCCGCCGTAGCGCACTTTCGTCTCTGCGTCTCTGTCGAATAAGGCGTCGCCTCACAGGCCAAATGATAGGTGACAGAAACCGTAGGTGGACCAACATTAGCGCAACGTGCCAATTCTCGAATTCGATCTAATCTGCTCCGTCAATCACCGCCTATTAATAACGATTCAGGGGTCAAACGACTGTGCCCTTCCGCAAAGATCATGGACCCACCAGGGTTTTAAGGCAGCTCAGATCCGCGCTCCCGCTCCTGCGTGGTTTTCTCTCGGAACGCCGAAAGCTCGAAAGCTCGTTCGGGGGATCTACGACTAATCACAGTTAAACTCACATCACCATCAATTAGTACAGGGCGAATGCATTACCGATGCGGGAAGCCTTGAGCTTCTGGCTCCATCGTATGCTCGAGATTCGAATGCCGGCCGCTGATTCACTTGTGAGTATGAATATACCTACCTTAGGTACCTATTGGATACGATGCTGCATATTGCTCAATGATTTCTTGCTAGCGGGCAACAGCAAAGAAAGGAAGATGCAAGAGACGGCATAACAGTGACAGGCCACAGCGACCAGGTATGATCGGTAGGAACCGCTCTTCTGGATGGCATAGGTACACTCGCGACAAATCAGGACGAGATGCTTGGCGTCGTATTGGAGGAGGTTCTGTATGTCGAATGACGTCTCCATTTGTTGATGTCCGAGACAGTGTAGGCCTGAGTTGCAGAAGAGCGTGAGACTTGGGACCCTAGATATTAATATTGACACTACTAAATACTCGATGCTCACATAAAACGACTTACAAACTTTGCGCCAGTTTGAGTAAGCCTTTTCCCAGGCCTGCTTTGCCAGAGTATGGCTCCCTAGTTGCCCGCTAGATCTTTTTACCATAAAAGCGACGACGGCCTCCAGTCCTCAACACTCGGCCCCCACTCAACAGCCTAGAACTTACCATACCCAGCGAGCAGAACCCGATAACACTTCCCAATGGCCTCCAACAAACCAGCCTACCTCCACAAAGCCGGAACTCCCCTTCAGGTCGGAGATGCACCCATGCCCACCGCCGGACCCGACGAGCTGGCTATCCGCAACGCCGCCTGTGCCATCAACCCGCTCGACTGCCACATGCAAAGCGCCGGCGTCTTTGTCAAAGAGTATCCCGCCATCTTTGGCTGCGATGTTGCAGGCGTCGTTCCATGAAGTCGGATCCGCCGCCAAGGACCGCTTCAGTGTCGGCGACCGCGTCATCGGGTGCATACCATCCTTCCCCCCTCTCTCTCTCTCCTCAACGCCACACTACCTTGTCTTCCCTGCAGCCACGCCATAGACCTGACAACAGGTCGCCCCTAAGACGGCGCCTTCGCCCTCTACACCGTCGTCCCCGCCACCAAAGCCGCTCCCCTCCCACATCCCCTTCACCGACGGGCGCCGTCATCCCCATGGCCCTCGAGACTGCCCTCTGCGCGCTCTGCGTCACGCAACCCGGCACCGCACTCCCTGGCATCCCGACCCCGGCACTGGGGCCGCCGTACCCTTCTCTTCCGGGCGCCGAGCCAAAGGGCAAGCGCAAACTCCTCGTCATATACGGCGGGTCGTCGTCGGCGGGGTCCATGACGACGCAGCTGGCGGTGGCAGCGGGGATGAGCGTCCTGACTGTGGCTGGGGCGCATAACGTCGAGTTTAGCAAGCGTTGTGGTGCGGCGCAGGTCTTTGATCGGGCATGATGCGGACCTGGTGGATAAGGCCGTGCAAGCGGTGCAGGGTAGAGCGGGAGAAGAGTTTGTGGCGATCGTTGATGCCGTTAGCTCGCCCGAGACGTATGCGCACGACTTGGCGATTCTGGAGAGGCTTGGTGGTGGTCACTTGGCGTGCGTGCATCCGCCACCGGTGGAAGAGGGTGGCGGAGAATATGAAGGCGGCTATAATTTTTGCGGTGAATAAGGTAGCTACGTCTGTTTGGAGGGACTTTGTCCGCCTGCTTTGGAAAATGGGACGCTCAAGTGCTTGCCGCCACCGACGGTTGTGGCGAAGGGGTTGGAGTCCATCAGGAGGCTCTGGAAAGATGTGAGAAGGGGTTCCAGCGCGCGACCAAGTTGGTGGTTGAGTTGTAGAGTCTGAGTGAGCTGAGGTCTTTGGCGGCCACTGTTCTCTCGGATCTTTGTCCATGCCACCCAACGAGGGTCTATCAAGCGTAGCTATGAATGCCATTAGGCTTCCGGATGGCTCGAAAGTCCTACTTCGCCCCTGAAGTTTTGTCTTAGATGCGTTTCCTGCTCGCATTCACAACCTCCGCCTGAAACAGCCTCTTCTCGATCCAATACCAGGCAGTCGACACAGCAGCCCCAGGGCCCAGAACGACAGCAAGCAAGGAAATACCGAACCCGGCTCCGAGAAGGCGGGCGAAGCTCACATCTTCGCCCGTAACACGCAGGGCATCGGCCACGGCAACCCAAGACCAGAGCAGCGTCGATACGAAGCACACCCAGAAATCCCACTGGAACATGTACATAAGGCCCTGTCCCAGGCTCCGCCTCCAAGCGGACTGGTCAGGCAAGAGGACCGAAGCGAGCGACACGCTCGGATCCGTCGACGTCAAACACGAGTAGACGAAAAAGACGTGTGCAGCCGCGCAGGCCAAGCTCGCAAAGACGTGCACCCTGAGGATCTTCTCTAGGTCGCCCTTCCCAGCCCCGTTGGGGGATTGTACGGAATCCCGAGAGAGGCCAAGCGACGCGAACAACAGCATGAGAAGGTTCGGCACCATGGGCGCGGGCTGCCACACAGCCGTGGCGATTTGCCTCAGGTTTGAGCTGTCGCTACTAAGGCGGTCCCACGGGAAGTACATGGCGATGGTCGGGGCAAGATATCCAATCAGGACCGCCGGGAGGAGAGCGCCAGCGTACGACACGCGAAGACGCCGGCCAGACGCGAGCGCGCGGCCCTGCTCTCCCCACGGGAAGAGACAGAGCAGGCAGTAGAGGGGTATGATGAAGGCGCCGCCGACTGTCTGGTAGAGGAGCGCAAAGATTGTAGTGAAGCGGATGACGCGCTTCTCGTTGCGGACGAGGTGCGCCTCGACCGTCCACACGCAGACGACGGCGAACCACTGGATGAGGAAGTACCATTGCTGCATCCGCACGGGAGGCTCCCGCCCGGCGACGCCCGGCATGAATGCGCCGACAAGCATGGTCAGCATGCCATCGACCCAAGCGAGACCCGTGTACCGCGTCCTGAGTACGGTGCCGTCGGGTAGCTGTTGGTTCTGGAACACGTGCACATCGAAATCGACAGGAACGTTTTCGAGCGTGGGCTCGACGCGTAGTTTCCAAAGTCCGAATACTGCCAGGGCCGTGAAGGTAGCCGCCAGAGGGGCGGTGAAGCGGCGTTTGGGTGGTTCCATGGCTGTGATTTGGGGCATTGTTTGGCAGCGATGTCCGGGATAGGAAGACACATGGATAAGAGAGAGAGATTATGTATTCTGCACGAAGATGAAAGTCGTTACCCCCGAGATCTTGCGTGGTGCTCTACTGACTGCGAGGGCTAGTCCGAGCTTGCTGCGCGGAGTCTGCGGAATACGGGGGGATCCATGCCCCCGTTGTACATCACACCTAAACTAGCTATTTTTGTGCAAGCGCTGACATGGTCGAGCACCAAAGTACAGGAACCCTAGTCAGCGCCCCGCAATTTGACTGCCTTCCTTCGTTCCACAGCCAGCTTCTTCTTTGATCACGACACTGGCCTTCATCACTCGCAGCTGTGTTAGTACATCTCTGCAGTGGCCGAATGACGAGAGCGAGGAAAGCAAAAGAAAAGGGATGGATATTTATTTCACGTTGCCTTTGCAGAAGTGGCCTGGTGTTTACACAATGTGATTGTCGACGAGTCCACCTTTCCTGCTCGCCCTTGCTCCCGAAGCCGTCCCCGAATATCTGTACTACTTGCCCGATGGATATATCGCAGGTGTTCTACAATAACTATGCCGGTCGTTCAACTATGACTCAGCAGATGCAAATGATGCAAAAAGATGCAGGTCAACTCCAGGCGCTGAGAATGGTACCTCACTCCTCAACACCTAGTGCCTGCTGCAAAGCGTATTTTAGCATTGGTGTCATCGAGTCTGCAATGCCAAGCGAGCAGGGACGATCGGGGTGGGGCGCCGATGCTGTGTGCTCACCAATTGTAGTTTAGACGCTGGGCATCATCGCCGCTCCTCTTATACGGCAAGGCTTATCACCTTGGAATAGATTGATCGGAATAGAATTGTCTCCAAGTCAACGTCACTCTCGACAACCTATCTACTTACCAGCACACCTAAACTCAGAGCCCCTGAGCTGTTCTCCGAATCTTCAATCGTACTTCCGCACCTACCGAGGTAAAGACCGAAAACCCAGTAGGGCGGAATAAAACCACAAAAGAAGAGAAAACGTCCTCCCCTCCTTCTTCAGAGCTTCAAACTGGCCGCGCCGTCCGCTAAGCCGCCCGAGCCGCCCGAGCCGGCCATTTGACCTCACAAACCGCAGGTGCCCCCCCTCCCGGTTATCTGCAAGCGAACCTCATCGTCCTCCGCGCCCAATACGCCGCCGACTTCCGCGACCTCTGGACACGCAACCCCGTCCTCTGCCCCCTCCTCACTGAGTCCTCCACCCCGGCTCCGCCGACAATCTCACCTGGTACCTCCCCCCGCCGCGCGGCACCCCAACCCGATCGATAACCTTCAACGCAGCAACGCAGGCCATTGGCCTGCGCACCGACGCCCCTCGGTATCGCATCTACCGCGACGGTTTCCTCTCCGAAGACCAACCGACCGACCTGCACTCGGTCTGGGACTCGTCCTCGCACGTCGGCTTCCTCGTCGGCGCTCGCCGATGTAGGACTCACACCGCGCCATGTGAGCCAGAACCGCAACGTGTCCATGTGCTGCACCACGCTCCCGCTCGCGCCGGCGGGCGTCTTTGTCGGCGCCGCCTAGGTCGTGAGCATGCGGCGGTATCAGGTCAAGGATATGGCAAAGATTCGAGGCATTACGAGACGGTTCCGGGTCACGCATGGCGAACCCGTCGCGTGGGGGGTGGGAGGCTGTGGAGAGGCTGGGCGTCAAGGATATTGAGAAGCCGGAGTGGGAGGGATGCTCCGCTCGGCGAGGGCGGGGACGGACCGTTTGAAAGGGGGGGAGGGGGACGGCGATGAGGAGTATGTGCCGGTTTTTTGGGGGGTGCGGCGTCACGCCGCAGGAGGCTGTCGTGCGTGCGGGAGCTGGACTCAAGGGGATGGTTATGGTCCACGCGCCAGGGCATATGATTGTGCTGGATGTGATGGATGAGGAGGTATTTCCGGAGGGGGAGAAGGAGGGATGAGGGGGTTGTTTACCTACGGTCGGTGGTAACCAATACACTACGCTCATGTAGTTAGTTACCTTAATTAGTTACTTCTTCGTGAAGATATTGGTCGAAACGTTTCCTGGTCTTGTTGGAGGGGTTTATTCGGATTGGCGTGCAGGTTCTTGACCCAAAAAGTCGTTCCCGGCTTGCGCTTGCGTACAGCCGCGACGAGCCGAGCCTTAGGAGATACGAACATGCAACTAAGAAAAACACGATCAGTTGCAACCGAGACTTTCGCATCCATAATTCCAATATCCAAACATGTTTCAATCGTGATCAATGGATATCTACAACAAATTTCATTCCACCTCAAGAACCCTGCGTCCACTGCGTCAAGTCATAGCCTACATCAAGCGCCGGATTAGCAAAGCCCTCCTCCCACACCATGAAATCCATGCCGGCACTCATCTAGTCCGACAAGGCTTCCGCAGTCTGAACATGATCCATCATCGAGAACTAACGACTGGGGGCTCCCTAAGGAGCTAACCTCTTGGTGTAGGCCGAGCGAAATCGCCATACGGAACGCTAAGCCAATATATAAAAAGGCGGCGTCCCGGCGGTTCATAATTTACATGTAGTAGCCCACAAGTGCTGACGTCTTGACGCAAAGAATAGAGCCTTCCTCGTAGGCGTTTAGAAGAAGTTGCAAAGCATAGGTAAAGAAGTCGAAACTAGGAGGTCTCTTATAATCGATCCACTAGTAAATAAAGTAGAGCTAGCCAAAGGATAAGGTTGCCAGAACCCTAACGTAAATAAGGCATGCCTCTTTGTCGAGAGAGTCCGGCTGTCCTTGATAGGCGCTGAATAACTCCTGGTCAAAGGTTTCAATATCGGTGAAGGCAAAAATGGAACCGATGTAGGTGTATTATACGGCGAAGAGGCGGCGCGCTATATCGAAAGGCGGCAGGCGGCTATGACTTGTAAAAAAAGAAGCCTGCGTGAGGGGATGGCGCCGGGATTATAGAAGTCCGGGTTGTGTCGAGGCTACTATCGTTACCAACAATGTTCGATAGCTTCCCCAGGTTTCGGAGAAGATAGTCAGACGAGGACGGCTTCTCGATGCTCAGTTGGGCAAAGGGTCCCAGAAGAACTTGATCATCGACGACTTGCTCCTCGTTTTCTTCTTCCGAGCTGCGATTTCCGATTTAAGGGCGGGTTCGACGTGGCAGCCGTCCGTATACGGCCTATGAGATCTGGTAATTGTTAGCCAGAGTAATGCCACGGGTTCAGGGCAGAAACACACCTTCGTATGCTTTCACCCTCTCTTCCAACGTCTTGACCTATGTCTTCAGTGTTCGCAAGCAACTAAATGTAGGCAATGTCAGTAAGGGAACCCGACTTGGGGATCTAGTAGGCAACAAGCCACAGCCGGTCGAGAGGCTTACGTTTCGTTGACGGCAATCTTGCGAGCCTCCTCGTAGGTGCACTCGAAGTTGCCATCGCGACATCTCGAACACTTGGGTTTGTCCTTGGAGCAGAAGGATCGCCGGTTCGGGCAGCGTAGACAACTAGAGCACAGTATTAGGGCTGTTCCCGTAATCTAGATAGTCAACAGACTCGAAGGAAGCTCACGCAATGGGTCTCGCTGCTGTCTGTTCGGGCGAGGTAGGAGGCGATGATGAGACAGTAGCCATGTTGAGAGCCAAAAGGGTAGAAGATGGGAATGTGGCACGAGACAAAGACTACCCGCAACCGATCTCCAAGTTTCCATCCGAGACTGAATGGAGACTGCAGTCGCGAGTGGCAAGCGAACAGCCTAGTGAGGAAGGTGTAAACTTCTGAGTGGGTTTCTCAGGGGCGTTCTTTCCGTTGATAACTGTCCGATCCACACCAACTCCAGCGTGTCACCAGGGCCTCCGCTTCCTCCTTGAGTTGAGCCTCCGCTGAACCCTCCCGACCCAGCCACGGAGGCTAGTCGTTAGTGCAGTGGCTGCCTGTCTGTCCGCGCTAGGCTGCAGAGGGATGCAGAAGCGGGGAGAACCAGCGCGATCAAGACGTCATTAACAGTGCGGCAAGCTAGCCCAGTATCGACTAGCGTACATGAATTCTGGCGTAGTGGGACCCAATTGGATGCCATTACCTCACTCACGCACTGAGCAGGCTGTGATCCGCTCTGCTTTGCAGAAAGTAATTGGTTGACGTTTTCAGAGCACCTCATCGTCGCGACGCTCACCAAATGCAGGCTCGCCAGAGTGTTGCATTGCTTCTCCAATTTCTGGCCGCCTGTGGTTTTTATGCGAGGTGCAGATGATCCGTGGCTGACGTCGGTCGACGCCAATCGCTAGTTATCGTGTGGCCAGAAATCCATCAATCAACCTCGCGGGTATAAGAAACGGGAGGTGGGAAGCTTGCTCTGCAACTCATCCAGCGTTGACTAGTGTATGCTGCGGCATATTATCTAGTTGGGGGAGCTTTGTGAGCGGCGTTTGTTTGGAAGGCTATTGTATAAGCTGACTGCGAGCCAAGCTGTGAAGGTGGCCGCAGTGAGGGCATCGCGAAGACTGGCTGTGGATTGACATTGTGGGACCTGCCATCGGCCCTGGGTATGCACGTGCCACAGTCGAACTATTGTAAGGGACAGTCGATATATTGGGGTCGCAGGACCCGGTGTCTTACATGTTTCCTCATTGAGCCTATGTCCTGCGCGCGCGTGATCGGATGTGGGTATTAGCGCAGATGTGGTTGGTCGGCTTGGAGCGAGGCTTGCGAGTTCGGGGCTGAACCCTCCCAATCCGGGCGCAGGCAAAAGACAAAAAGGCATGTTCTAGACTCAGTACTCAATACAAAGTTGCTTAAAACGCTGCAGCCAAGACCGCCGATCAAACGATTTTACAAACGGAGCTTAGACCAAACGGCCGACATTAGCTGAACTTTGAGCATAGGTAAGAGGTGGCGACTGTGTGTGCGCAAGCATAAAGACATGACCGACCACCGAGACATGCCAATATACATTCCTCAGTCAGGACCAACATCATTTCCTAACACCGAACAGAGTCTACGGCAAGTTTGTTGCACCATGAGCCCGGACCAGACACCCGACTGGTCCAAAGCACCCGAATGGGAGGACCTGAGCGCCCACACCCAATGGGCTGCGCAGCTCATTCGCAAGGTCATTGCCGACATTGAGAATAAAGCGAGTCAAGATGTTTTGGTAGGTTGGCCTCTCGCACTGTTGAACATAAGATATTGGCTGACAAGTGCCCAGTCCACCGTCAAGGCGGACGAGAAGCATCAATTGCCCGTCCGCGGAACCCTGCAGCAAAAGGGCGCCGACGGGTCCGTCGTCGATGAAATCCAAGAGTTCAAGATTGGCATCATCGGCGCTGGTGCAGCCGGCTTGTTCACAGCCATGATCCTTGATCACCTCAACGAGAAATATCAGCTCAATGCCAAGTACGAGATCCTCGAGGCCAACACAGACGACCGGCTCGGCGGCCGACTCTTCACGTACTACTTCAAGGACAAGGAGGGAAAGTCGTTGGGCGGGCACCAGTACTACGATGTAGGCGCGATGCGCTTTCCTCACGTCTCGGTCATGAACAGAACATTCCAGTTGTTTGAGGAAGTCGGAATCAAGGAGCCCGTTGACTGCGATAACCCCAAGCCGGGCGACTTGATCAGATACTACTTCACCGGGACCAACACACCAACGCTATACAACGGAGTGCAAACCAACGCGCCATCAAAGGACTTCACGGCCAACACATTCAAGATCACCGGACTCCGTCCCGAGTAAGCTCGCACCCAGTCAGTCCATCGTGTCTCAGGGGTGCTCGGTGTAACTGACGGTTTTACACTTTAGCATCGCCGCGGCCCATCCTGACGATCTGATCGAGAAAAAGATCCGGTTCTGGAAGAAGCTGTACCGCTTCGACCCCGAGATGTTCTGGGACGGCTTGACCTCGGAGGTGGACATGCTCAGTGTGCGCCAGTTCTTGACCAACAAGGGCTATGACTACGACACGATCGAGTACCTCGAGACGGTCGAGACCGGTAACCGCTGGTACGACCAGGCCGTGAGCGAGATGATCCTCGAGTCGATCGATTTTGACTCGGACAAGCCTTGGAGTTGCATCGAGGGCGGCACCCAGGAGATCGCCAAGAGGATGCTGGCCAAGCTAAACCCAGGGTCCTTCCTCAACGACAACGCCCCGGTCCTGTACAAGAAGCCCGTCAAGGCCATTTCCTACGTCGCCCAGGACGATCGCAAGCGCGTCCAGGTGGTCGTCGGCGGCGAAGAGGAGACGCCCCGGACGTACCACGCCGTCTTCAACTCCGCGCCGTTGGGCGCCATGCAGCACATGCAGCTCGAAGGACTCAATCTCGGCTGGGAGGTCAAGCGAGCGATCCGCAACCTAGGCTATGGCGCCTCGTGTAAGGTCGGCATCCGCTTCAAGCGGCTCTGGTGGCTAGAAGAGCCCTTCAACATCACCGAGGGCGGCGTGGGCAAGACGGACCTACCGATCCGCAACTGTGTCTACCCGTCGTACAATATCCGCGACGAGAAAGACAAGCCCGGCGTGCTCCTGGCGAGCTACACATGGTCCCAGGAAGCGGACCGCATCGGTGCGCTCATCGCTCGCAGCAAGTCTGGTGCGGCCGCCGACGGCAGCGCTCCCTCGGCCGATGCAATCGACGCGGAGCTCCAGCTCAAGGAACTCCTTCTGCACGACCTGTGCCGCTTGCACCTGCCCACGCGCGACTGCCACCAGCCCGACCCAGACTACGAGTACAGGCAGATGCACAAGTTTCTGTTGGACCAATATCTGGATCACTTTGCCTGGGACTGTATGTTGTTGTCTTCCTTCTCCACCTCTTCCGTGACATCTTTAGCTAACAAGCTGCTTTTTTTTCATCTGCGGGGTAACAGGGTCCGCCGACCCGTACACGGTCGGCGCTTTTGCGTACTTTGGCCCCGGCCAGTTCCAGAACATGTATCCGGGACTGACCAAGACGGACGGGAAGCACATCATCATCGGCGAGGCGGCATCGGCGCACCACGCGTGGGTCGTGGGTGCGCTCGAGTCGGCCGTGCGCGGCGTGTACCAGTTCCTGTTCAAGCACTCGAAGCGCAGCGCCGCCGCCGCGCGCGCCACCGAGGGCTACAACTGCGGCAAGGTGCGCGCACCATTCGGCCCCCTACCCAGCGAATACGACCGCACCAGCGAGGTCGACCTGCCCGATGACGTGTGCGGGGACAGAAAACTGGGCGAGGCTAAGGAGAACAAGGAGCACCCGCCGCGCGGCGAGTGGGCGCGCGCCCAGGTTGTGTTTGAGAGCGCGCGCCTGCGCCAGGGCGGCGACGTGCTCAAGCCGGAGCTGTTGACCGAAGACGACGTGTTGGCCATTAAGCAGCCGCTGGACAGGTTGGTGCCGGCTTGATCAAACACGAAAAGGAGGGGATACGGTTGTGAGATGAACATACGCATGTCTAGTCTAGTCTTTGTCGAGAATCAGTACTTATACTTCGATTGCATACATGTCAACCACACCACCGTTCCATTTCTCTGCGACGGACCAGTACGCGTCACACGAGTCGTGCACATATCTAGCGACCGTGAGTATCTCCGCACCTCTATGTCATAGCAAGACTCCTCACTTGAAATAACCATCGCCTACTATATCATTAACGGTGGTAGCGCACACCGGGATCCTAATTGGTACATTAACTACCAAACAGACACCTCAGGATGACCTCAGGATAGATGGACACTAGCTGGAGTGCAACCAGTCTGTCTGATATAAACTATTTGAATCCTACTTCCTGAGAATGGGAGCATCACTGCCATGCTAAAAAAAAACATGTTGCCTATAGAATGAATAATCCACCTCAAGCTAGCAGTGGCTTCATTTCCACCGGTATTAACAGTTCTTGCAAGCCGACTAATGTTCTTGTTAGAGACCCGGTACTAATTAGGGCGGCACTCAGAAATGAGCTTACACCGGCGGATCCAACCGAAGCAAGACAGGCAATGTCGGCAATGATATCTTGAACTGTTAGCGAGGGACGCACGCTATGAAGAGAAGCCGAGGGTGTATGGGGATGCTTACTAACTCCCGCCTCAGCAGCGGCAGCGGCACAGGCAGCTGTCTCTCCGGCAAGGGACGAAACGCAAGCAAGCCAGTCACAGCCAGCCGCAATGGCATTTTCATAATAAATGTCAGCGGCGTCAATGATGTCTTGCTTCGTGGGCGGGACGGCTGCAGCCGAGCCAGCGATGGCGAGTGCAGGAATGAGGATGGAAAAGCGCATGGTGGCTAGAGGGATGATTGAAATGGCTTGTTGGGGCGAACAGTATAATGCTATGAAGGAAAAGTCTTTAAGTCGAGGACCGGTGAAGATGAGAGATATGGAGAGAAAATGAGTAGAAACGACACCATTTATAGTTATAAAGCACCCCCATCCTTTCTAAGTGGTTTGCTGCCTCCGTGAGCTGATGGACGGCAGCTCAACTCCCTCGGTATACAGATGAACACATGAACCAGCGGAGTAAAGCAGAGCCGTCTGATTCTGAAGTCTTGTTCTTCTTCGTAATATTTATTAGTGATAGTCCACCAGAGCGGCTTTAGACTTTGCTCCTTCTCCTTCTAAACTCTTCGCCAGTCAGTGGCGCGGTAGATTAACCCACTCTACAAATCAACCCCAGTGGGGCGGCTGAAGATCTTTACCGTTTTAAATCTCTGGAAAGTGTAGAGTAACACCGAGTTTCAGATGGTCCCTGATACCGCGCAGGCTATGGCTACTAGCCTATTCATTGACTACATCACCTAGGTAGGCGCTAAGAGAGTTCCGGTACTGCCGCGAGTGTCTCTCCACCCATAAATATATAGCCTTCATTCTTGGCTTGGAAGCTAAAGAGATGGAAGACGCGAACTATAGCTCTTCGTTTCGCCAGCCTTCTATCATCATAGTTACTTGGTTTGGATTCCCCACACATTAGTTGAGCTACAAGATCTCTTCAAAAGAAGGAATAGGCTGGGAGGCTAAATTACGAGCAGTAGCGATGGGACAATGCAGAGGTCCAGTTCGGTAAACGAGGCCATTATGATGTAATTGACTGAGACGACTCATATTGCCGGCAGGTTGCGGGGTTAATCGGTTCGGCACCCAAACACTACACAAGCATAAACTCCTTCCCCGGGAGTAGACCGACCGAAACAAGTCAGCACGGCTGAATAAATTTTCCAGCCCCTGCCACTGCATTCTACAGACTTGTCGATCGCCCATCGATCGCCCGTCGGCTGTGCACCACCTCGATTTTCCTCGCCGACATTAGTGCCTTAACCCGCAGCTCAAGCTTTCTTGGCTGAGAGATATATATTGTCCGAAGCACACAAAACTATCTCTGTCAACCCAAAACATATATAATATCCCAACCAAAGACCGAGGGCGCTGTGGCCGGAGGCTGAAGGCATCGGCAACTTCTAATAACCTCATTGTTCAAACCAACTCGTCGTGGACATTGCAGTGGTGTAACCGTGAAAGAATCTCATTGCCTCTCCAATGGCCCATCTTCGACAGTGATGCCTGAAATGTAATTATTACACGCTCCCACTATGTCGTTGTGTCAAGATTAGCTGTTTGCTAGGCCTTACTATTCAGGCGATCCTGCCCTAAACTGTCACTTTGTATATTGTTGACACATGGTTATGTAACATAATGAACCTGTCGGGAAATGGAATGACATTCTCCACCACACACGGTTCAGCTAACCTATTAGCCACCTCGGTCGTCGGACATGGATTTGATTTCCTCCCGGGGGGTGATTGAGAAAACCAGCACGATGAGGTTACAGCAGATTGACGCTGTCGCGAAGACGACGGACAATAAGAAAGGTAAGTACATTTATCAAGGTCATTTAATGGTGAGGGTGGCCGTCACACGCGCATCGAATTAAGTGAACGACTCCGCCACCATTGTACACTCAAAACCATTAACCTGCTTCCTTTCACACAAACACAGTCACGTGCTGAAGAGCACTTAGCCGGGTCACATTTGTAATGATATGGGTGAATGCGCAGTCTTTTGTGCCCGGCGAGAATGAAATAGAAGAAGGAAAGAGCTTGCCGGGACCGTCCACAGTCAACATCGCTATCCTCGAATGTTGTAAAGACGATTTCGAGACCCACCGGAGCCATTCTGCCAACACTCCACAAGATTCGCAAAGGAATCAAACGACGAGCGGCTATGACACCAAACTCACGGGCACTCACTCCTCGGGCAAGTACACGGATGACCGCCTAGAAACTGCAGCGAGAAGCTCGCATACACGAGATGTTAACTAAGGTCTAATAGGTACGCCTTTGCTGCCTATATCGGAGAGAAATATAATAGGCTCTTTTTTATTACTCTGGCCGCGTGCGAGCACTAGGGGAATATTAGGAGGAAACTTCCTTCAATTCCTCAACTATGCCACAGTAGGCAACTTGCTTCCCGCGGAAATAGCAGTGCTTGTACTGTCTCTGCTCCTTGTTTCTTCCAAGGTTTCGATTTCTTTTTCACTGATAACCACCAATTAGCGCGGGCCGACAGGGTAGCATATTGCTGTATGCTTGGCCCGTGCACAAAAGGTCCGTACTAGTTTGACTGTTGATGAAGTTGTCCGTACTGAGAATATGACTATGAAGAGGAAACGACCTTATATGGTTAGAGGGCTGCTGTTGAATTCGACGCTTGAGCCTGCCAGACGGGATTGTTGACCTCGACCGCCACTCCCAAGGTCCTCCAGCTGGTAAATATCTAGAACGACTCTTCCTTTTGTATCACGACGGTGAAATAGAAATAGATGTTGCATCGATCACGGCTTTGTACCCCCCAAACTGAATGATGGCGCGTCAGAAACAGCCTGGGTGTTGGAAGAGCACACAGTTCTTTAGTTTAAGCACGAGCAATTGTCTACTTATAGTCGTATCTTTCAACAGAGTGTACTTGAGCAACAGCTGCTCACTCCGAGACAACGATGCGTTGTGCCGTTTATATCTGGACAGAAACTATGTGACGACGTGGCGTAGTACGTGTAAGATATTACTACCCAACTATCCATTTCAGCCTCCAGTTGAACGGGCTCGAGTTCTTGTGGAGGCCGAACAATAGCTCGAGATTGTAAAAAGGTCCAGGCCTTCTTGTAGTCATTGCTCTGAGGACTTGGGGTAGCACCCGTCGTAGCTCGCATCAAATGGAGCCTCAACCTCACGAGGCCCAATAGCATTGTTACATATTCCGATGGCACTGCGCTAATTCAAAACCAATTCCATAGTGCCACCAACTACGCTGCATTGTGGAAACCTGTGTCAGGCTAGATTACAGGCAGACGAGTACTGCATCTATTTGATGATTGCCTACCTACCTTGGTGTCTAAATATCTGCGGACTCGCGGTAGAGACTGGCAGTCATAGAAACAACTCCCAACAAAAGGGCGTCAGAAAATAAAGGGGTCAGCATCCGGCATACTGAACGGCCGGTCAGATGTGACGATCTGGATTCCTCGTCTCAGGGTTTGGGGTGAGGCTCAAGGGGGTGAGTGGTCACACACAGTAAACAAGGGTAGATAGAGTATCAAAGAGTAAATAGGTCGCTTGCTGAACCACTGTTCAATTGCAAAGACTAAGCTGTCTCCTTTGTTGATAACTGAAGACCCACAAAGGCTCTTCAGCTCTCATCATTATATAGAACCTGGGTGGCCCTGTTGGCTCTGTCTTCATTGACACAGGGCCAACGGAGCCCTCAAGCTGATTGGCTAAGCCATGGCTCTGTGAGCTCTGTCCCTGACAACACAGGGCCACCAGGGCCATATGGTCCGTGCCCTCGTGACATGCAAGCCAGGCCTGCATGGCACCTTCCTCACCCCCAACCCTGAGACGAGGTCCAGATCGTCACACCAAAGCAAAGGCGTTGCAACGCTTCTGATGGCACCAGTCCAATCTTCATCTCTACCTTCAAACTAAATATATAGGTGAGAGCTTCTTTCTTCGAATCTAGTAATTTAGAAAGGTAGAATAATAAATTCGGGGGGCGTATTGTCGCAGCGTAGCGAGCTGCCGCTAGCTAGTACGTTTACTAATACCATAATTTAATAGTCTCTGTTAGGGCTGCACTAGGCAGCTGACGCAACCTCTAATGGCCCCGCTATTGGTCGGGGCACTCTTCTTGCGTGTGTAAGCTGCGTTCTAGCAGGTTATAGTTCGAATAATGGATTGATAATTGTTAGATTGAAAGTTAATACAACTGATGGTATAGTTGGTGACAGTTTCAACTGCGGAGCAAAGAGCTGGTGGGAGTCGAGGATTTTTATGGGGCGTGGAGTTGGCACGAAGAAAATACGTCACTTTTGTAAGGCTAACGTCTGGAAATGCACTCCCTAGCGTTCGAGATGGGTCTTCATATTTAAGAAAAATTAGTAGCAGTGCCTTTTATCTTGACCTTCTTCACGATCAAATGATATAGTACACCCCTTTCAACGTGTTCAATTGATCTTATTAATATAGAAAGTACAGAAGCGGAAGTTAACACTTTAAGAATAGTTCTAGGAGAGTAAAGAAAAAAAAGCCACTATGCTTCACTTTGTCAATAATGGCGAGGCGACGTATAGCTGATCGAACCTCCTGTCCAGCAGCGACGGGATTTTAGCCACCTTCGAGAGTGCCTCGTCCCACCCGAAGGCCTTGGCCCACAATGACACGAAGCTCATCTGTACTCCCGTCTCGGCCGGACAAGACAAGCTTCTAGAAAAAGGGTGTCGCTTTATATGACGGCATGACCACGTTCTTTTTGCTGACCTCAACTCCCTGTCTTGGGTCTGAGATCGGTAAGGCAGTACTACGTAGGTAATCACTCGGAAACTTTTCGCCAGATACCTCAAAAGCACCTCAAGCCCCCAACCATCAAGTTACCGCTGCCCATTTATTTCCCCACAAGCTCGGTCCAGATGCTTTGGTTTCGCTCCTTGGCGAGGATGTCGGAGAGTCGGCTTCCGATGACGGGGCCACCCCCATTATCCCCGACCTACCTGATTATCCCACTACAGAACAAGCCGCGATATGGGAAGAGACGAGCCCCAAAAACTACCGATGGCGTATCATTGACGAGGATCGTACAAGGCGAGGGTAATGGACAAGCCAGAATGCCCGCCCTGAGACCCGAGCATCATCCTGACCCTCCGACCGCACGGCTCTGGCCCTCTGTGCCGGAGGACTGGAGCTGCCCGCGCGAACGGTGGGAGTTAAAATATTGCATAAACCGAGTACAAATTGAATTTTCCTGAGAAGTTATCAGCAGAAACTCATTTCACGTCTATTCCAGTCGCTGACAAGTTCACACTCGAGCAACGCCCGTCAATGGTATTTTACGACAAGAGCAATGCATGCATTTCATAACGACTAAGGTTGCTAAAAAGTTCTATCAAGCTCTATCGTCGCAGAGACCTGGCTCCCATTTCGCTTCATCCTTCTACATTCACTCCTTATCTACAAACAATGGGGCCCTGTACTCTGCGATGTCGGTAAGGTATTGAGCACGCTCTCAATAAGGACAGAACACCTATGCTCGCCGCAAAGGCGCGGCACAACTATGTCTTGGCCAAGGCAGCGACTAAGAACCCGCGGGTTCTTGTACCTACCGACCGGGAAAAGATTGAGCCATCTTGCAAGGCCAAGATGTTTGCACGTTTTAGAGCGAGGGGTACGTTGGCATAACCGATGTCTTGTCCAGTATCATCTAAACTTTATGATCTTTCAACATTTCATCAGGCGGACATCCCGTTCCTCTTCAAGTGAGAGCGTGGCAACGAAGGTGAGGCCACCAACGAAGGTGACTGGCGTACTGTCCCCTAGAAACCACCGACCTAGGCCAACAGATCCGCCAGGTCGTTTGCGTCTCCGGCCATTGGCGCTAGGGCCTAGTTACGAATCAGCTAACGGCCGCGGCGATTTTCGATACGATGGCGATTATGTACCGCAGAAACACGAATATGCTGGTAACCCCAGGCACAAGCACGAGCACGAGCGTTGGAAACAGGAATGTGGAAAACACCACCTGTTTGGGCAGGATCGCCCACTTCACATTTCCGACCTGTTCAAACGTACCGATTGCCTTGGCCGCCGCACAATTCTCTGCGGGATTGAGCGGCTCGTGGGGGGGGGTGGGTTCTTGACCACGCAGCGTTATACATAGGTGCAGTGGAAGTGCCAGAATAAAGTCACAAAATAACCCCCGATTACGTGTAGCAGTAAAAGAAGAACTTGAAATTGCCAACTCTCTTTATAGTATCCGTTGAAAAAGACCCGCTCAAAACGCTACGCTCCTTGCAAATCTATTGAACCGACCGAATCACCTTCCCCTCAGACTTCCGTCTCGCTCTCGGAATCGACGGCCTGCATCGTGATAGCGACGGGCTGGGTCACGATCCCAGCAGCTTCCATCGCAATCTCCTCATCCCGCATCTCCGCGCACAGGAAGTACACCCCTACGTGCAGAGCCTCCATGACCCGGTCGAAGAGGCTCATGTTGGCCAGGTCGCGGAGCATGAACGCCAGCAGGCCCGGCGCGATGCGCACGATCAGCTTGCCGTATAGATCGAGCATGGCGCTGCGGTTGTACTTCCGCAGCTCCTCGTCGACCAGGCGCGTGAACGTGTGCACCACGGAGCGGATCAGCGTCGTGGCCTCGCCTTCTTGTGCGTTGGCAGTCACGTCTGTGAAGTCGACGAATGCGTCGACAATGCTGCCGGCCATGGTGGTGATGTCCTCCGTGATCTGGGGCGAGGCGTCCGGGTAGAACTCATCGACGATCTGGTAGAGCTCTTCGGTGGATGATTCGAGGATAGCTTCGAGACCTGTGACAACGAGTTCATTAGCATGCCATTATGTGCGATACATCCCTTTTATTTTGTCTTGTATAGTTGGATAGGGAAGAACATACGTTCCATTCTCCTAACATGGACGCGTTCGGGTGCCCACGTAACTTGATCGTCAGGGATGGCAGGGCCGCTCCAATCGGGTGTCTGGGGACGGGCGATGACGAGGGCGAGAGATGTTGTGTCGGACATGGTCGCTATTGGTTCAAATGATGTCGCTGATGTCTTATATAGTGGTGGAGGTGAAGCTTCTTTTGCCTTGGGTGGATGCAAATGATGGCTGTCGGTGATAATATTTCGCTGGAAGTCTCGGTATGAGTTCCAGGAACGAGGGAGGGCATGGTCAGTTATATACGCGGTTTAAGCTCTTATCAGTGGGCGCTAATGATGCTGAAGATGCGATGAAAGTAGCCGCGTTGGAGGTTAGGCGTGTGTTGCAGAACGACAAGTTTCCAAGAATCCAACGGGGGTTCTCCTCGTTTCCATGCCTTCAGACAATACTTACCTTCTGATCTGGAAGGCAAATGCAATATATTGATAGAGGATCTATTATATAGCTGTGAAAATCAACTGTAAAGTAAGCTTAGAAGTGACGCTTTTCACCTACGTAGGGTCACGTAGCTTGATGGTCACGAGGTGTGCTGGGCCAGGGGGGGCAGTTAGATGAGCTCAACAGCTGCCAAGTCAGCGTCCACCTGGCTACAGTTGCCTGCTACGAAATGGGGTTTCAAAAAGAGCTGGAGAGTAAAAGCTGGAGAATAAAAGGAGGAAAATTTTGGCGCCTCTGAACTCTAAATACGAGGTCATTTGGCGGCATAATTGGTCGGATGCGAGTAGAAGCCCCGCATCCAAATTGAACCAACATATTCAAGAGAGTGGCGTTGATTGCAATCCAGGTATTGCAGGTCGCACCGTGAGAAAAGTTCGAATGAGCACTGTACGGCCACTTTCCCTCGTTCTTGCCGTCACAAGCACAGGAATGTAACGCATCGACCAACCACTGCCTACCTGTCGTTTCTATAAAACTAGCCTGGTCGCTCTCATCTCTCGACACTCGTTTCTGCGTTCGTCTCTCTCGCTCCTTCGCTCGCAACCCACAAGAAACGACAAGTCACGCAACCAAAAAGAAAAAGAGATGTGTCATATTTGTGATCGTTTTGGCATAACCGAGGAAGAAGACTCGGAAGAGGAGGTCGAGTTGACCGAAGAAGAGGAGGAACGCAGGACCGCCGAGGAGGAAGCTGCTGACATCGCGGCACTCGGGGCCAAACGGGCGGCTTTTGAGAAGAGATGAGGCACAGTTCCCCGCCTGAACCTCCGAATGTGAATCAAGTCGAATGAGTCAGAACCCCAAGTCCATTCCATGGCGATGTCGTCAACCTCAAGCTTGACGTTGGGAGGTGAGGACTTCTGAATTGGTATGTTGTTTACAGCGACGATATTAGCACGTGGGTAAGAGGCTGCTAGAACCCTAGGCAACTGAACACCCAATTTGAGCAAGGCAGCCGGATTTGGCTGGGGAACAGTTTATCTCCTATGAAGCGCAAGACAGCCTCGTAACTAGTGTATATTAGCGTTAAGTCGATGGGTGCCGCAGAAGAAACTCACGCTCCGGCCATAAGTCCGATTTGTGGTTCGGACACCACTTCTAGCCCTGCCCGGTCACTCATTTTGTATTTGTAACCGCCAAACTCAACCTCAAGCTGCTGGTCAGGACCTAGCGATGTCGTAGTGCTGTTGCTGGAAATGGCTCATGCGGGGCCGGCCAGCTCGGTGACCGGTGTCACTCCAATGGCTGATACCACAGTCGTACCACCAAGCGATATGGCGTCCGTTTCGTTACCCATCACGAATTACTCAAGTTTTGCAAAAAGCTGGGTCGTGGCTTGCAGGAAAGTGCAGTTTAAGCCAGTCTGCGTGTTGGGCTGCCGGGCATATTTGTACCCACAGGACTGAGAACTGGCTGGCATTGCATTATTTAGAACCAAGAGCTTGACACGATCAACGCAGGGGAGATCGTAGACGCCGTGGGGGAGATGCAGGGGTAGGATATGGGGAAGCGAGTGAACGCACTGCCAAAAGTTGAGGGGGTTCCCTGTGCTCATCTGCTCGAAAAAAGCACTGGTGCCAGCACCAGCGCCTTCGAGCGCCCCCTTGGGTCCAGCTCCATGGTGGTGGGACAGGGGAACGGAAAGGAAGGAAAGAGGACAGGAGTAGCAGACCCGGGAAGGGTGGCCGGTCCACGCGAGAAAGATCCTAAACCCAAGTAATGGAATAGATCCAATATAATGCGAGATGGTTCGCCGAATCCGTACAAATAAGCAACGTTCATCAACATTCACGGGATAGAGCTCACCCCTCTTGGCTTCGTTCAAGCAAGCCTCGACATGGACCGGGCACCCGGCCGGCCGAAGCAGGGCCCGTCATTACTGGAGCTGTCCAGTCTTTCACGACATGGATGATTGGAGATGTCGCGGGGGAAGTGCATGGGTCAGATTTGGCACCAACCTTTGGGACCAGCTCCATGGGTGTGGATAGGCAAGCAGAAATGGGAAGGGGGGGCGGTCCAGGTGAGAAAGATCTAAAGGATCGAGCTTGGCAGAAACAGACAAGGAGAAGAGAAGACTGGACTGAGAACCAGCCGGCCTTGCAGCGAACAGGTCGCCGCGAGCAGCGTGGGATGGCACCCAAGTCCGTGATAGCAGGAGGACATTTTCCCCACCGTAGGTGACTCGGGGGTGGCAGACGTCGCATGGTTGGGACACCTCCTCTGGCAAGGATATTAGGAGGGAAATAAGATCACCGCGATGAATCTGCCATACTGGAATGCCGCGCGAGCACAGAGCAAGAAGTGGGTTCAGATAACGGGCCTAAGAAAGAAGGGGGGAGAAAGGAAGTAGAAAGGGGAAGACAAGGCGCAGAGCAGCTGCTCGGGCTGCTGCCTTTCCAAAGTAGTCCCAATACAAACGGCCGCGGCCCAGCAGCAGCATTTCCAATTCTGCGAATAGGAAAAGCCAGACAAGTCAATCGACGGGTCGGGAAAGGCAACCAGATGTGGCTTAAGAACTGCACACCTGGACCTGCACCCTTGGTGCGATCATTTGCGCAGTAAGGAAAAGTCAGACCAGACGAGGCACCGATAGATGGATAAGGCAGCCAGACGTGATTTGGAAAGATGCCGCGACAGCGCTGTGCTTGTGATGGGACGGGCATGACTGCTAATTTGAATGGAACAATACGAGGGGATGAGCACGCGTTGACCTGAGCTTGCTCTAGCAAGTGCTGCTGCATTGGCGCAGCCACCTGAGGCCTAACTAGTCCATTTTAGGGTGCTCCCCCAAGGAGCACCCTAAAATGGACTAGTTGGGCCTTGAGTTTCTTCTGTCCAATTCGCTCCGCTTCGCGTTCGTCGCCCGTAAGAAATACCAACCAGTGAAAATTATGGCTGAGTCGGAGCCGAACTACTGGCATTCGGTGGCCCAAGAGCTAGAAACCCGAGTACATGACCTGGAAATAGAAAACGAGAAGCTAAGACAGCAGTTAACCAGTACTACCTCGCCGGTTGTTCGGTCGAATGGACACGTACAGGAAGCGGGTGTCATCCGCTCCCTCCCGGAGCCGGCTGTCAGACATTTCTCCATTCCGACCGAGGATCGTGGCCAGCAGAACTTCCGGAGCCACCCAAAACTTCCTGTACCTCGGCGGCCGGGTGAAATTACCTTTGAAAAACGACCCCCTGCACATCGCGAAGAGTTAGTTTTTTGTTAGGCGCCCCATGGATGCTGAACACAGCCTGGTCCGCCTAATCCAAGTTCGTGCAGCACCTTGTGCCATCCTGTGCTCCCTGTGCTCGCCCTGCTTAGTCCCTGCTTAGCGCCTGTTAAAGCGGCGGGGACGTTGGGGGCCAAAGAGGGCAAGATTCAGGAAGCTCAAGAGCCAGTGCAACCGCGACAACAACCTCGATCGAGTATGTTTATTTTCTCTTCTTGGTATCGCTACTCTTTTGCCTCACCTTATAACCTCTCGTGCGCGTGTTTACAGAAACGTCTTTACTCTCAACATGACCGCGGTCCCGACTAGCTACGTCACCCCGGGCATCGTTGTTTCCAGAATCTGGGTCGACGACGAATGAGATGAGGAGAAAATATTGTGAAGGGTAAGGCTAGGGTGGTCAAGATTTCTCTATTTAGTAGTATCTGTAATCATCGTTTTCTCTTCTGTCATGGAAAGAAGGTTTGGTTTGATTGCTCCACATTCACAAGGAGAGTTTGGTGTTGATCTTTTCAAATTGAATCCTGCTTAACCTCATTCAATTTCAGACCTTTAAACATTTTGTCACACCGACTTCCATCGTGGTCACAGTTCTGTACCTTCGGACTACCTGTCATCCCACATTTCCGAGGATGAAGATCCATTCTCCATCTCGGGCGTTGTTTGTCCCCCACATCTCTTCCTTCTCCTGGTCCAAAAACTCCTCCACCTGGGCACAGTAGCAACCGGCAGGTCATTCCGATCATCATTGAACTCCACAGACCCAGACGCAGATGAACTGAGGCTACTCCTCCCATCGTCATCATGCATCGCGCTCCGCCCGCCCTGTAACCCGGTCGAAAGCCATGCGGGCATGGCAGACCCCATCTTTGCGAGGGTTCCCTTCCCGGTCACTAAAAGACAGAACAGTGCAACGCCGACGGTCAGCGGGCCCGCGACGGTCCAAAACAGGGCCTGCACTTCTCCCCATTCCATCCCGAGACCGTCGGTGCCGCCGCTCATGCTGAGATACGAGGCCACGAAGCTGAGCGGCAAGAACGTCACCGCCACGACGGTGAACACGACGACCGCCCGCCCCTGGTCGTCCTCCATGATCTCGGTCAGCTCCCGGACCTGCTGGACCATGCGCGAGCACAGCGCGAGAAGCTCCGAGACGTCTTCTTCGTCCTGGGACAGCTCTCGGCCTAGTTGGGTGAGCAGGTCGCTCTCCCGCGCAAAGAGCTTGGTTCGGTCGGCGACCGCCGCGTGGTCCTCGAGGAAGCGGCGGTGGTACGTCTCGGGGTTCAGCACGAGGCCCAGGCAGGCGGCTGTCTCGGCTTGCCACGTGTTGAGGTCCTTGAGCATGTTGAGCTCGTCGGTGAGGGCGCCGATGCTGGGGATCTGCCGCTTTCGCGGGCCACGGTTGATCTCGGAGTGCTGGTCAATTTTGGTTGGCATGCTGGTATTGAAACATCGAACATGGTTATGGCTTCACTATTCTAGTAGAAAGGAGGACTGACTAACTTACCAAGTTCTTCGCATATTCCTCGTACAGCTTGGGCGCCCTCTCTTCGTCGCACACCGGCTTCAGCAGCAGGTTGCACGCGACTTTCGTCGCCAGGTAGTGCATCCCCACGGCGATTACCGCCTCATCCTGCTGACGAGCCGTGTACGTCGGAAACTCGAACATTTTTTCTGCCTCGGCGACTAGGTCCCCAGCCGCTGCGCCGACTTTGCGAAGGATCTCCTTCTGCGCCTGAATTTTGGACCCGATGTTGAGCTCTTTTGTTGTCAACGGGGCATGCTCCAACTCGCCGTAGAACTGAAGTATATCGTCAAGCAGGTGCGAGACGGCGCATGCCGACAGCACGATGAGCTTGAACGCATCATAGAGGGGAGAGGGAATGCTTCCCCCTTCTGGACCTCGAAACACGCCGTCCCGTATGAATTTGCTCTGAATCGACGCTAATCGACGCAAGATGGACGCCGTTGTATCTCGACTCGTCATAACGACGTCGCAAAACTCCGCCCTCAGTCGTCTGTCCTTAGCATCTGACAAGGGGATGAGATAACGCCGTGCTACTGCTTCTTCGTCATCCAGTTTTGTTTCTGTGGTGCGATGCAGCTTGTGGAGATGTCTGGCCGCCTTGCGCACGTTGGGATAAATGGCGCCTCTTTCACATTCCGGGCACAATGCGGACTGGCCGCCGCCAGCAGCGCTGCTCGAAGTGGTGCCGCCGACGAAGACGAGACCATCCCGTTGCGTCTGCTCAGGGGACACGACCCATTTGTGTTTTGGTCGTTTTTTGGGATTGTTCGGAACCACTGGCGGCGGCTCCGGCCTCATGCCAGTGATGTCAGTCCATGGCGCTGCGTCGGGGAGTATGCCTCTCGTAGGGCCCTAGTTAGACGAATCGTCAGCCTCCTTCCGATGTTTTACCCAAAGAGTAGGAGAGAGTAAGTCCGCAACTGAATGCTCACTTTAGAAACCATGAGAAGCGCGGTGAAGAACTTGGACGTTAGCGGCGACGGCGATGAACAGCCGGGCGGCACGAACGCCTCAAGAGCCGAAATCGAGCAGTCAAGATACTGGCTGATAAGTTGCCTCATTCCCCCGCTCTCGGATCCGCTGCCCTGCTGGCAATTGGCCCGCCTCCTGAGTTTGAAATCATCGAAGCTGTCTGTATCTGCGGGCGTTTTCGCATAAACGTTTCTCTTGAAAACCTGATAGAGCTCTCCAATGCGTTGGCTCGTGGCCGGACGCTGGCAATTGTCCGCTTGAAGCAACGAAGCCTCGGCCCGGTCTAATCCTCCCCGGAATGCCTCGGTGAGATTTTGCAATCGCCTAGTAACCGGGCTCCCGGGCCAGGTGAGGAATGGGGGAACCTTCTTGTCTAGTTCCGGAACTTTGGGGAGTGTATCTTGGGGTTCATCGTATCCGCCGGCTTCAAAATTGGACGAGAACTTCATCTTTGCCTTTCCATTTTTGCGGCGGCTAGGAATTTCAAATTCTTCTGCCTCGCTATCGCTGTCTCCACTCGAATCAGGATCATCACGGAGCGGTCTGGTAAAGCTGAGCGGCAGTTTAAGAAGTGGTATGTTGTCACGCATTTTCAATGGTCGCCAAGTTTTTTCGGTCAGCATATCAATACCTTCTGAGCTGAGATCTGGAAGCCATTCTCCCAGCTTCTGCCCTGATCGCTCCAACTCTTCCTTGACGGCCGTTTTGAGCTCCTAGAAAAACCAATGTCAGAATCGGGCGAAACCTTCATCCCGGACATGGTGCACAATACAGGGCGAGTGGGACTGACGTGTAGGGTCTGACACTTGCTGACGGGGACGTAGAATAGCCTCTGGTCCTCGTCCGTGACTTGGACGACAGAGTCCCCAACCTCATGGCGGGTTGCATCCTCCTTGATGGACGTGCTTTCATCTAGAAGATCTTCTCTTGAAACACAGCCATACGTAAGGAGATCTAATTAGTAATAGAGTGACTCAGCCTGAGCGCTGGCAATTTGAACCACAGAATCGCATCATAGATTCACTTACCAAATGGACCAATAATCATCCAAATCTGCCGCAGCCAAAGCACTTGGTTCGAATCACGTCCTTGGTGTTTGCGGAAGTATTGGCTCTTGTCTTGTTGTGCCGAACTGAGCCTGCGAAACGCCGCATGGAGTCGCTTGGGAAAACAGACCGTGGCACCCCCTCCTTTCGCCTTGGCCTTGGCCGCAGCTGGCATACTCGTACCCTTGAACGAATCGGCGTAGAGATTTGGGATGGATGCAAAGACGATCGACGTGCCTGTGCCCGCCTTTTCGTCGGGATTGGTATCGCATCTGAGGATGGCCCCTGGCTTGATGCCCCAGTCACTGTGGGATTTCTTTTCCTTGATGTAGCTGAAAAGCCGGTTGATCGCACTTGAGGTAGCCGGGTTGCTCGCAAATGTCACTCGTGCAGTAGCCTGACATACCAGCCAGGTTAGTTGGTGCTAGTTCGTCGCTGAGGGTTGACTTGTGAAGCAGTCGCCACGGGGGCCGGTGGCAGGGTCGCTTACTTCGAATTCGCCAAAGTCCATCAGCTTTGTGGTGGAGTGTCTGATCAATTCAAACAAGATATTCGTCAGAGCCAAGCATGCTTTGACAAAGAACGTCAATTGCTAAGACAAAACGTACCTCCAGTTCCAAAGCCGGGTATTTTGGGTCTGCTTTTGCTCGTCGCTTAAGGGAACGGTCGAATGGCTCTGCTTGATGAGCTCCAAAGACGATACGCCTGTCCCCGATGGCCCTACCAAGTAGATCCGAGCGGAAACGAGCTTCAACAACTCGGGTGAATCCGGATCCTCTGTTCTCTCACCAGGCAGGGCTGTCGGGATGGTGCAGGTCACGATGAGGTCCTTCCTAGAGGCTTCCTGAAGGACCCCTGCCTTCTCTGGTGGCGGCAGTCCAGTCCAACCCGTGCCGGCCATCGGTGGGGGAGGGGGTCCACGGCCAGGGCGGCGACGTTGGGGTAGTGTGAAGGGAGGCGGCGGCCCAGGCGGCGGTGGCGGCCGCGCGCCGCCCATTGTTCGAGGAGGGGCTCTAGCTGGCATGCCTGGCCGGTTCAGCGGTTGGTGGCCTCGGTTCGGATACCCCGCCGGCAAAGAAGATGGCCAAAGTTGCATGGACACTTGCCAACCCGGCTGAACGACTCTCTCCCATAGCCAGGGAAGTATGATGTCCCCATTAGGGTCTATGATATCGTAATGGCCGTCGCTGACAAGGGAGCCGATTCTTTCAATGTGCACGTGTGCAGACCTGATCATTTCTTCCATTCCCTGCCAAAGCATGAGATTGTAAGTCACCTCTATAGCCAGCCGAGTCTCACAATGGAAATTGATTGCCATTCAACTCACCGCCCAGGTCTTGACAAGATTGAAGGGAAATGAAAACGACCTCCCGACTGCATCCTTGAGCCTTATGGGTGCTGGTTCCTCCGTCGTCTTGCTGCCGTGACCCGGCCCGTCCGTAGCTTTTCTCGACGGCGCGGCGTCGGCGGGCTCGGGTTGACGAGGAGATGCGTCGTGTTGACGCGGCGATGCAGATAGGGCGCGCGGTATCGGATCCGAGGTGGACTGATCTCCATCCTTGCCCTCAACTTTGAGCTGGACTTCTTCAGCTCGATCGTTTGTGCCAGCGCCCTCGGCTGTAGACGGTCCGGGTTGGTCTGCCATGGCAGCGAAGACTGCTTTCTCCGCCAAGCTCGGAACTTTTTTGACGTGGTTACTACTGAAGCTTGAGGTTGTATGTCAGATACAGCGAAAGCGAGCGAGACGTGAAATCGCCGAGGGCAAATGCGGGGTTTTTGGCTGGCTTTTTTTGAGCTCGGCTTGTCTGTTCTGGCTCGATTTGGGCTCAGCTCAGGCTCGATTTGGGCTCGACTACGGCTCGACCATACAGAGCGCTTCTTGAGAACGCACAACATGAACACGCACAATTGGTATCCCGCATTAAGAGCACTGCTCATCATACCGCGGTTGTCACTTTTTACATTAGTATGTTGAATACAAAACTTCTCTCAGCATTTGCCCAGTGGCAGCCTAGTCACCCCGTAGTTGAGGAAATTCTCAACATCATTTTTTCTGTCCGGTCCAGTACCAATTAGTTAGTGGTTAGTTAGTTTGGTAGGCGGTGTACATAACAGCGGGCTGCATCTTCCCGCAGAAATTTCGCTCCGAGAATCGGTGGACCTTGCGCCCACATTCCACATTCGGAGGCGTGACCTCCAAGAACGGAGGTGAACTTGCGTGAAACTCATAAAGGAGCTGTAAAGAAGCTCATGGAAGTCTAGAGCATCGTTTCCAGCTTGACAGCCACAACTACACAGTTAATCGCGAGTCGTCATATTAAAAGCCGGATGGCACAAAATGTACTGAGGCCGGTTGATGAAAAGTGTCCGATTTCTGCCAGCTTTCCGGGTCTCGCTTGTCGGCATTCACCATGTCTTGCGTCACACGGAATTTATTTGTCCCACACCCTTTGAGCTCTCTGATATTAGCCGCTTATTACTCCATCGCCACACCAACGTCATATTCTCCCGTACCTGGCAGGAGAAGTAAGGCACTTCTCCCTGGTTGCTGTGATGCAACAGTCCCTGGATTTGTACTACGCCAACTCTGTTGATTGAAGCTACGGCAAGGGTCCCCTACCTGAACCTTGTTTTCAGGTTTGCGCTACGGGCGGCTCGGTGATCGACCGAGGTGCCACCATAGTTCTGGGGATAGAGTGACCTCAGACATGATCTGTGGTTTTGATTCAAGGACTCGGAATCTTGGCCACGGCACACCCACATCGAGATTCTTGGCCAAACCCCGAAAAGAATCCTGCCGGTGTTTTGATCAGCTTCACGTACTCAAGCGCCATGATTTACCTCAAAAATCAAGCTTACAGCGGTTTGTAGATTGCATTTCAGCCACATTGACATCACAGGTTGGCGATGAACACTTCCTTGCTAGGCCGTCTTTCAAGACACCGAAAATAGCACGCCTCTTTCATCATAACCTCATACATGGCCGGTTCACGGCATCGCGGCCTTCAACCAGGTTCAGTGTCGTCCCTTCTATAAGAATCAACTCGAAATCACTCCACGTTTGACTTTGATACTCTCCAGTTTTCAGCATTCAACCAGCAGTCCCAGTATCCTCCCCATTCAGCCTTGCTACCGTCCCTCGCCTTTTGAAAGGACATTGTCCCAAGTTCAACTCCCCAACAACCAATCAACCCCAACCAGCATCATGAGATTCCCCATTTGCAGTATCCTCTATGCAGGCCTCGTCGCCTCTGTCTACGCCAGCCCCTTGGCCGTGCCAAATCGTCGCGCCACCGCATCGGCCGCCGCCATCGACGATGCAGCTGAAAAGCTCGACCTACTGACCGTCAAGGTCCATGGGCTCGGCGTGTCCATCAGTACGTCTGAGAGCAGATCGTCATCCGTTTGTCAGTCATAACTAATACTCATACCCCGCCACCAGACTCAACTCTGGCCTCGATGCCCATCGTCACCGAGGCCGACAAAGACAAAGCCGCCAAAGCAGTCGAGCCTCAGTTGAAGGAACTCGAGGCTGCGCTCAAAGAGACCACCGACCTGATCAACTCCCAGTCAGGCAAGCGATCGCTCGCTTCTGCTCCCGCTGGTGATGTCCAGCCCCGCAGCAGCTGCTCCAGCTCTTGCCTGACCGGAAAGGCAAATGGCATCGTGACCATCGTTACCGGGACGGTTTCAGGATTGGTCAGCGGTCTTGGCGTCAGTACGTAACTCGCCATCCATCCTTCAAGGGCTCTGTTTTGGGGGAAATGAATGCTGACTAGTGTTGGCTCAGGCCGAGTCACCGTACTGATCAAACCCGTTCTGGGAACTCTGAATGGCCTGCTCTCGTGTCTTGATGGACTTGTTCCGGGACTTTTGTCAACAGTTACGGGCCTTCTGTCAGGGCTTCTTGGTAGTTTGGGCCTGGGAGGTCTTCTTGACGGACTGCTCGGCGGGCTGCTGGGTGGTCTGCTCGGCGGTGGCGGGGGCGGTGGCCTTTTCGGGCTAGGAAGCACTGGCCCCATTCAGCCATCAACCTAAATGCTGACAAGGCTTGGTGAAACATCTCGAGGACGGATCGGTGTGTACTTTTATTTTCATGGGATACGAGGAAGATTGGGCGAACATGGCACAGTCACGGTCACGATTGCAAGGAACCGTTTTAATGAGAGAAGATGTTTATAATCTGTAATATTAATCCGCTGATAATCCGAGGCTTCTTGAGCCAGCCCAATTATCCCAAGCCAAAACGCCAGCTCAATGCAGCAATGAAAATGAAACTCTATCGTAGATGCGTCATCAGATGCATTCTGCACACAAGCTACCCCCAGATCGTGATGCGCCGGGGCTGGAACTTCTTCGCCTTCGGCACCGTGATAGTCAGGACGCCATCTTGAAGAGTGGCCGTGAGGCTGTCGGCGTCGACGCGGTCTTGGAACTTGATTGTGCGGCTGAACTCGAGAAGAACGCGGTCGTGTTGCTCCTCCTCTACCTTCTGGGTGGGGACGACTGGAGCCACTGTCTGGGGAGCTGGTGATGCGGATGCACGAGATGCAGGCTTCACTGTCTCGAGCTTGGGAGACGAGGTTGGCGTCGAGATGGAGGCACTGTGGACGCTGACGTAATCATCATCCAGATCGTCCTCGACGGTAGCCTGGTATGGGTTGTCGCTCTTGGTGGACGATGTGGTGCTCCTGGCGTCGTCGTCGACAGTTGCTGGTGCTGGTGTAGGCGTTGGCTCTGGCTCCGGATGAGCAGCCTCGGTCTCGCTCTTTGGCTTGCGCTCGACGATGCGGCCGTTGATGACGAGCTCTTGCTCAGCAGTGAACTCGATATCGATGTCCTCGCTCTCTGGGTTTCCCGCAAGCTTGGCCTCTAGCACGTAGGCTTCCTCGGTCTCGCTCGCATTGAAGACGGGCTGGAGATTGCGGGCTGAGACTTGAGGCGCACGGGGCCGCTGGATCGCCTCGTCCATCAACAAGTCTAGCAGCCCGGCCTGGAGAATGTCGAGGCCGAACCTTGGCATCCCGAAGGAAGGTCGGACGACCCGAACAGGTCTGGGCCTGGGGATGGGGGCGCAGAATGGTGCGGAGTAGACGGTGAACATTTTGTGTGAGATGGTGGGGGTTGGAGGTTGTGGTTGTTGGATTGGCTGCGCTGCGGAAGAGCGAGTCGGAGTGAGTGTTGAGCGTTGAAGAGCGAGATTGGAGGTGTTCAGGAAGTTGAAGTTGATGAGACTATGTGATTGTGGCGCTGTCTTAAATTGATTGCTCTTAAAAAAAGAGCAAAGAGCCCGAATTATATAGATCTCCTGATTGTGGTGGCTGTTACTGAGCTGCCCTTTCCCAGGAATTACAAAGGCCTATTGCTGAATAACCTCGTCACAACCAGACATTGCTGGACTCTTCCAGCGCTTTCAAATGCGGCTTGGCGGATTGCGAATCCACCGGAACCTTCCAGAGGAATCAAGAATTGGGGTTCAAATGAGGGGCCAAATGAATAAGCGCTAGTCCGAGAATGGCGCAGATCTACTAACCCCTTTTTGGTCAAGATCCTTCAGCACCTAACCTTAACCCTTGATAATGAAATTTTTGAACTCTGTCCACAGTCTGAAATACACGAGCAACGGACAGCAGGTACAGCTTTCAGGACGTTGTGTCGCTCAAAACAGTTTTTGTCAGGAAAAAGAACGAAAAAGTGACTTGTTTTAGAACTTAGTCCTTAATTTTCGTTGTCATAGGTGGATACAAAGCCGTGCGACATGTTCATAACTGGGACTCGAACTTGAACGTTCAAGTTCAGGCTGTTGACATGCTGTCTCTCTCGAGTTTATAGATCACAAGAATGACTTTCCGATAAACCAAGCCCAGACATCATTCAAGCCTTGTCCCAGTTGAGTGTGCGTTGATCATATAAGCATTTGGCTTACGACTCGTTGCCTCAATCCATCCCTTTCGGAGATGTGGTTACAAGCTCGCAACCAACCTGGGCAGCAACGTGTCTGTAAAATTCCACAAATTCGTCGACACATGAACAGACCAAGCAGCGCCCGTGTACCACGTGGACCGGCGTCCCTGCAGACCGTTCAGGCTCTGAATGAACCCGCACTTGAGTGCCTTGCGGGACACGTACGCGCTGACCAGACAGTGCGGCGTAAATGAGTGAAACTCCAGCGGCTGCGGTGGCGTCGTCTGCGTAAGTGTCCCAGCCGCGACCATCTTATCGAAAGACCCCGTTATTACCGCCTTTGCCTGTTCCTCGGTAAACGTCTGGTCGCCCGTTGCGATGACGCGGTAGTAGGACGAGTTCGGGTAGTTCTCGAACCGGGTGTTGTACGGGTACGCGGGGATGGCGGCGGCCCAGTTGGTGGGCTGAACGGCGCTGGGCGTGTTGACGAGGGACGTGTTCAGGGGCAGGGAAGGGTGCGAGACAACGCCAACGTAAGAGGCACTGTACTCGAATTTGTGGAGGACGCTCTTCTCGAGAGTGTCCAATTCAAACGGAGCCGTGTTGGCGTCGGAAGGAGCGGCAGTGAAGAGGAGTTTCTTGGCCACAATACGTGTCGTGTCGCCAGTTGCTGAGCTACGAACTTCGAGGACGACGCCATCTTGGTCGGAACGCTCGGCACCGATGACGGTGCTCGATAGCAGTACATCTGATCCGAGGAGCTTGAGGATGGCGTCGTACAGGTCCTGGTTCTTGCGGGAGGCTGGCACGAAAGATGTGTCGAGGCCGAGGAGTAGGCGGTCCAAGTTGACGTTGAATGACCGCATCAGCCATACCGTCAGACTGCCCATCAAGTCGTGCATCCCAAAGCCCGTCGTGGAAAAGATCTGGGGCACTGCCGATGTCAGGTTGTATTTGGCGATGAAATCCCGGAAGGGCAGCAGCAGGTCGGTAGGGATCTGGCTGGGCTCTGGGAACGACCACCAGCCTGGTTCCAAGATGGGGAGGTACTGTTCGGCCGCGGCGAGAAAGCGTCTCAGCGCATCACTCCTGTCCGCCGCGGACGGTGGTGTGTAGTTGGTCAGCCTGGCTCCGGTGGTAAAGTCGACATAGACCGTGTCCAGGACTGACCGGACATTGGGCTGGGTCGCGATTCCCATTCGCGTAAAGAAGGCTTTAGCACCTCCCAAGTCGATGTAGTTCTGTACGCCGGCATCGAACCCTCGGCCGGTTGCTGGGTCCACCCAAGTGTTGACGTGTCCTCCCTGAAAGAAGAAATGAGCATGTGAAGCGTTGAATGGATATGTAGGAACCTGGACATACCAGCGTGACGTCTTTCTCGATGACAACAACGCTCACCCCAAAGTCCTCTCGCAGCCGCACTGCTGAGTACGATCCCGAGGCACCGCCACCGATGATGGCAACATCTTTGCAGATGGTGTTGACCACCCCCGCAGTCCCGTGCCCGGTGGCAGCATGTGCGGGGATGAAGAGGATCCCCGCTGCTGCCAAAACATAAAGCGATTCTATTATCATTGTCCACTTGGGTTCGCTCTCCTCCCGCAAGATCGACTGAAGGCGTTGCGGTGCAGAAATTCCAGAGGAGAGGCGCTTGAATATGAATCGGTTCCCCTCTGAGCTCAGTCAGCTCCGGTCGACGTTGGGAAATGGTACTTTACTTGACATTAGCCCTGGTGTCTTTTATTGGTTCCGCTGATGGCAATACCCCAGACCCTGCACCATCTCCGCATATCCTGGAATAGGCGGCAATCCTTCTAGAAAGCATGGCCCCGGCAGCTTACGAGGCCACTCCGAGCCTACAGTCAGTCGCCATCAGCGTTGGCTTTAGTGGTGCACTCGATTTGAAAGTAGAAAAATAGGGGCTGACAATGTCAACAAACCGTTCGTTCAAGTACCTAGGTAGGCTCAATTGCCAAAATCCGTTTCCGATAATGAAGACAATGCTGGCAAACGTTTGACCAAACCAGAATTCATCTTTGGAGACAGGTTGGTTACTGCCCGATCCTTTATTCTCTGGGGGAATGGAGCCGTGCGGCGCAGTGCATGCGTTGGCACTCTCCGATAACCCCCTGTTCGTTGACACGCAAATGATTGGGGTTTCGATTTTTCCCAAATTTCTTGGATGTAATGTCCTTTGGACACAAACTCGCCAGCCGCGTTGCACCTTCGGCCCGAGTTCGCTCTTGTCCAAAGAACCGTTGGAAGCACATCCATGTTGGGTCTCAAAATGCGTCGTATTGAAGGATCCAGGAACCCCTGCAAATAGACATTGCCAGTCTGAATTACTCTAAAAGAAACTAGGCAAGCACTTTCCTTGTCACGAACCAGCATCATGTGTTTCGCCTTGTCTCGCCGTGTCAAAAAAAGGCCCTCGAAATAGTCAAAAATTGAGGTCCAAGCTGTCTTTCTCTTTCGGCGGCACAGGCAACGATGAAGTATCGGTGCTAGTAGTTGAATGAAATCGAAAAGATGTTTTATTACAACTGAAGCCCAGAGATTTTCCATCAGGATTGAAGCAGATCCAATGAAAAGACACACGCGCTACGCTAAAATATGAAATCCCGCCCAAGTCGTTTGCACGTATTATCTTTGAGTAAGGTAGATGCACTATGGACACCCGGAGCAAGGACCCTGGTTGTACTTGACCGAAACCTCTGTAGTCCGAATGATCCCCCCACCAGGTCCTCTCAGGTTGGGAACCCCCAAGGCATCCTGTTTCTGGATGATGGCCTCCTCGCTGCCTGTCGAGTCGGCATGGTAAAAGGTATCTTCGCCGCTTGTGGTAGCGCCGAACGAGTCCTGCCGTTCAGCGAGAGTCTCGGTGGTGTGCTGATGTGCATTTGCTCCAAACACGTTGCTAGGGCGGCCTTCCTCGAGTTCGAAATCTTCGTCGCCAAATGGTCCGTCCTTGTTCTTGCGTCTCATTGAGGCGGTGCCGATGGACGGTGGGAGTCTTGCGTGAGGTCCTGCGTTGGACGGTGCGGTTGCGCTATCTCCGTAGGACGAGAGCCCGAGGATTCGGCTGACGAGGGGGCGGAGCGCGACGCAGGAGGCAGCCATAATGCCGAGTTGGAGTTGGAGACTTAGTTGGAGACAGAGTTAGACTCCAATTGGGAAGGGGGACAAGGGGGAACTCACTATCCCCAGAATGGAATGTTCAAATAGCTGGAGCAGGATAGATGCGTCAGTGTCATGTCCCGGTGGGGAGGTTTGGGAGGGGACGTACTATGTTTTGTCCTTGGTGGAGCTATACTTCTGCTGGTAGATTATCTTGACGATGCCAAGTGCAACGGAACTATGATCATCAGCCTGCCTTTCAGCATAGAGAATTGTAAACACCAACGACTTACAAGTATCCCAGGCTCACTATGGCGATAACATACAGGCGAACCCTGATGCTCAGTTTGATCTGCCACACAACTGGGATGGGCACCAGTGCGAGAAGAACGTCGGTCGAGGTTGCCAAGGCTGGAAGTCATTCGTCAATCTCTTGCTAAAGATCCGAGGTTCCGTGCAAGAAACATACCCGTGTTGGCAGTAGCTTGCTTGACATATCTCGCCAAAGAGATGCACGACCCCTCGGCGTCGAGATCCCAGAACTTGCGGATCGGGTTGCAGTTGGTGAGCGCAAACACCCAGTAGATAAAGGTGTAGCACCAGATAATCGCTGCCCGGCGCCAAAAAGCCCGTGTCAGTCTCTCTTGTTGCCTTTCAAGAGCACACCAGATAACGTGAAGTAAAAGTATTATCAGCGAAGGATGCTGATGCTGGAAGGAGTACCGAGGAGAGCCCATATTATCCAACGATACCGGCTCCAGATCTGCACATCGCAGAACCTCAAGAGGTTAAAGGCGATGGCCGTTTTGAGGGCGCACATGCCCCAGTTGCTTGATGTCATCGTGATGAAGTAGGACGTCTTTCGGAAGATGACGGCGTCGTCAGGTGGAATGGTCTCGATGTGATGTCCGAAGCCGTGCATGGACTGGACGAGGAATAGTATCCAGCCAGCTATAGAGCAGAGCTAAGCCAGGTTAGGAGTTAGCCATGATACCTTTCATAAAGCATACAAATCCAAGATTGGGCAACGTACAGCTGCAACGCAGAGGGCGATATCATCCTTGCCAAAGGACCGAGTCACTACTGCGCGGGCGTAAATGCGTAGGATGACAAGCACGAGGACAACAAACTGCAGCACAGACATAACGCTCATCTGCATCCATGTTGTGTTGTCGCCGAGCCTCTCCGGCGTGGGATTTGGATCGAACACGATGCCGGCCGGCCAGCTGAGAGACATGGCGGCTGTTGATGCGGCGTAATGCTGAAAAGTTGTGAAGCCCGTGGGGACAGACGAAGCGTAAAGATTGGACCATAACAATATCGTGGCCTGCTCGATATTTGATCATAACTCAGAAAAGGATCGAGATCAAGATCGAGATGGATAGGCCTAGGCCCTGTTCTTGTACTGATCCCTGAGGGGCTGCGGACTGGAGTCCGTAGCTCCTGCGCCGCTCGCCGGCGTCCATGCCCGGCTCGAGACAGCAATGCGCACAAATCTTGTTTCCTTTTTTGTCGCATCCTCGCTGACATCGGTCAAGTGGAATGACAAACAACGCATCCTGCTGCGCTTCGAGGTCAATTTGGAGAACTTGGAATGAATCGCATGTCCTCATACCTGAATTCCTCATATTTGCCTTCCATATCGTTCTTGCCTTATATCGAAAATCTCCCTTATCACTGGGGGGATCCATGACACGGTAACGTCCATGAACCCTGCCGCAATCTGGGGCCTCTTTGCACATTCCTCAAATGGCCTGATGAGACGGCGTTTCCGCTCGCCAAGCCCCAGAAGATCCAAGGGAAGGGGGAAGGGAAGTTCCGCAAAGCAACGAGGCTTGGGGCACAGCACCAATAGCAACCGCAAGAGCGATCTGCATGGGACGAATTTGTTTGGGAAGGAGTTACAGAGCAAGCCGCGGACCAAGGAAACTCGTCCCGTCCAATTGTGGCGCAAGGCAGGTGCTTCCAGCTGAAGCTACAGAAAAGCACCTTCCGTGTTCCCCGGAGCATCTCCCGACGGAATCTGACAGCACATGCTTGTTTTTCTCCAAATCGGAGAAATCTTTGTGGGGTTGTTTCCGCTTCTTTGGGAGACACAATGCATGGTCTCGTCTTTTCCACAAACAGTTACTCGTTAGTACAAGTTCCGGCACACCTCGCAAAACCAAAACACCGTTCGATTGTCTACCTATCATCTTGTGCTTTTTTGTTCGCAGCAACAAGAAAACAGCCCCCAATCAATCCCATTCGTTACCATTCCGCGTATGCAGCGTTTTCTCCGACGGGGTGCATGACGATGAATATTGTGGCGTGTGGGCGGATCCGGTCCCCTGTCGTTACCATATCACCTTGCTCCGCCGGCAGTTGGTGTGGGATGCACGAACACGGGAAACGCACGAAAGCAGCAGCCAGCTCTCTTTGTCATTTGCTTGTCATCGAGTCGCATCCTCAATATATCTTCGCAGCATGTGGGGTTCAAACGTTGTGGAACTTGCTTCGCCACTCCTTCCCGGTTCCTGGATCGAACATACCAAAGATAATAGCCATCTTATAAGGGTGACTGCCCGCCTCCCCCCCCACGTCTTAGATTGTGTTTGGCTTAGTGTCTGATGCAACCGCATGGAAAGCTTAAATCAGCACCGGCCTTGGAAGTTCATGCATTGTCTGTTATTCTTCAGAGAGAAGGTGCAGATTTATTCAATGGAAACGTCCAAAGCAGTTCTGAACGAGTGGTGTCCAAGCGCGGATGTCTAGACTTTGTCGCAGGGAAAATGGGTCTCAACGAAGTTGCTGTTAAGAGGGTAGTCTAGTCGCTTATCCCTTTAAAATCAGCTCGACTAACAGCGGGGCTAGACGCTGAAAAAAAAGAAAAAAAAACCACAAAGACGCCTCAACACATGCAATTACTGGATCATTCCTTCTATTGGAGTCTTGCGTCGCTTGCCAACACGTTGGGCAGAGGTTCTTGCGCCAGTTGGGACTGCCAAGTGATGGATGAACGATAGAGTAATATGAGCCACATACCTCTGAAGCCATGCTACAGTAGTGGTAGTTGAGATAAAGTGTTTGTTGTTCCAATTTCCAATCTGAATTATTGATTACTTCGACGTTGCCCAAGGAGATTTTATCCAAGCATCGACGTTATCCCGCTTTCAAGCCAAGAAACTTCAAGTTACTACTACTTATCTTTACATCTTCTCCAAATCCCTGTCCACGTCCCTCGCCTCCTCCAAACGCACCTCCGTCTCTCTGGTCCGCCATATCCCGCGCTCGTTGGGCCCCAGCACCATGTGCTGCGGCGTCTCGCGCTCCTCCCCAAGGATATCCTCCTCGCTCTGGGCGCGGCTGCTGGTCATGCTCTTCATCCTGATGGCGCCGTTGACGTTGCTGACGTTGCCGTTTCCGTTCACCATGCGCCCGTATCCGCTGCCGGCGGTCTTCTTGGCCGTGGTGTTGCTCACGGTGACCAGGCCGAAGTGCTGCAGAACCTGCTGGAAGGGCTTGCGCAGAACGGGGATGCATGCCGCGATGAAGGCGACCTGCTCTTCGACCAGAGACCATGTGCCCATGGAGATGCCCTCCAGGTTGGGGTCATCCGTCAGACCAAAGTTGGCGGCGGCGTTGGCCTTGATGATGGACGCGACCGACGCAAAGATACCGAGGGCCATCAGGATGCCGATGACGATGCGCTCCCGCAGCGGGATCTGCAGTTTCAGCAGGAAGGTCACGGGCATGAGGGCGAAGATGACGTCGGTGACGATGTTGAAGCTCGACACGCAGATGGACGAGGTGCGGATGGCGTACTTGCTCCAGCACTTGGCGTCGGTCATAAGGCCGAGGAGATCCCAGGCGGCCTCGAGCGGGATGCACTGCAGCGTAGACGCAAGCGTGGCGTACAGCGCGACGACGAGCTGGAGGCCGACCATGACCCACAGAAAAAGGCGGATCCCGCGCTTCTGCTCGAGGCGGAGCAACATGCCAGCCACGGCAATCTTGATGGTCGCCATCGACCATGCCCAGATGGGTTGGGAGAGGACGGCGAGCTTGTTGGAGTAGATGACATCGCCGAGCGTGAAGGTGCTCGGGTCGCCGCCGAAGACGTACGGAGTGGTGAGGATGAGAAGGATGGAGTTGGCTAGGACAAAGACCCACGCGATCGAGATCACGTAGTCCTCCCATCCCATGCGGAAAACGGGGTACGACCGTGTGTATATCCGCCCACTGAACAGGAGGAAGGAGATGATGTTGAGGGCGACGGCGGCGGCGCCGAACGAGTGGGCCAAGGCGTTTGCAGCGGGAGTGGGAGGTGAGGGTGTCGCCAGTATCACCGAGAGTGGAGGGGGGCCACCCATTCCTCCTGTTGGATCAGCCATCTTTCAAGCTGTGGGCAGTGAGTGATGACACAGCTCAAACTTGAAGCAGAACAAAGAGAAGCCTGAGAAAAGTAAAAGGGAGGATGAGCTGTGGAGGATCTGCAACAACAACACAACAAACTCAGGGGACACAATTCTGGGTCCGGGGGATCTACGCGTTCTTATTCCTGCCCTCCATGGTATCTGCCTGTCTTCTGCTCACTTAATCTAGCGTGTCAAAATGTCAATCTAGCGTGGTCAATACGGAGAGAGATCGGATGCTTTGCCTGATTGGAAATTTGATGGCTCCACGGAACAAGTGGTCAAAGTGGGCTGCCATGCTTCTGGGCGCAGGTAAAGAATTGTTAGCTCGATTTTGTCGAGGCCCTTAGCGTGTGTCTGCGAGTTCGTCTGGCGATGCCAAAGCGATGTCCGAGCACCGTTCCCCATCGCACACTTGTAGGGGTGTCGTAGTAAAATGGCTCCGCCGCGCGATTGGTCTAGGCCAGGAACATGCTAATCGGTGTTTTTGGGAGAGCTCTCGGACATGTCAGAGCACCGGCAGGTTGGACACGTTGGGGAAGGTGCCGTCAATCCGCCATGAGCTACCAGACTGGTCTGCTTTTTATGTAACCACAACTGCCCGCTTTTCTGCGCGCGCTCTTTGCAAGCGTGTTTCTACTCCCCAACTCCGAGTCCTTGCTGTCTGTCGTGCATTCGAATGGCACCTGTAATAAGAACAGTCACATCAACTAGAACAATGCCTTGGTAAAGTGAACAGTAGCGAGATATGAAGATACCTTTTTTGTCTTCTCCTCAGACATGGATACCGAGGCCATCACCAGCTGAAATGGCAGGCAGTCCTGACTGGGGAAAGGAATGGCGCTCTCGGACGGTGCTCCGTGAAAGAGCGGGGCTTCCGATCGATAGCTGGAAAAAAAGAAAAGGGAATTTCGAGCCTCTCCACCCACAAAGATTCGCGATCCCTGCTAGTCCACAACGACCCAAGACGCCGGATTCTGACGACAAAACAATAGCTCTTCAGCATGGACCCGCGGGGAACCGACACCGCACCTTAGCACTGCTTAGCTGCCTGACAAAGCGTGCGGCGCACGGGTTTCCGTATTGGTCCAAAAACGGGCCGCATGTTAGTATTGCCTGTCAACTTGTATAGTGTGCAAGGACAGACGCTGCTGCAGGCCAGAAAAAAAGTCTGTGTGGCGAAAAGACGTTGAACTTGAAAGTTCCGTAAAACAGGTTCTGAAAAACTGGGTGGTTCTCTCCCCCCACCTCGTGGAAGATGCATGGCAGGCATGGCGGGCGGGGCTCGTGCGGACTTCTTACCCCTCTTTTACCAGGTGTCGGTGTGACTGTGGGTGAAGATATGGCGCACAGGCCACTTTTACCCCACTCTTCATGTTCCAATCATACGACTCCCAGCCATTTTTCCTTCCTTTTCTGGCGACAGGTTTGCAGACATGTTTATTGCCTTCCAACCCACCGCTTTTTTTCCTTCATTCTCTGCCGTGTCTGCAATGCAAACAATACTCTTTGACCCATATGTAAAATGGTCCGTGTCAAGGTCATGCATTCGTTCTCCTCCCTTCATCCACCCCGCTAAGGAAGACTACCCAGTTGAGGAAACCCATACGGGCCGGTCCGCTGACGGCATAACTCTCAGTCTCTCTTGGTCATGGCAGCAGTGCGTAAGAGCTGGTCATTGTAGTTTCGTTCCTTTGTTTGTGGGTAAAACTACACTTTGGAGGAATCAGAGTCTTTCTTGACAAGTAAATTCCCCGAGATATTAACCAGAATGTGGCTCGATGCAGAGGATGGAGGCCATAATAAATGCAACGTCGTGACCATCAATTCGTGCATAGTAACCTTTGAGGTCTAAGCCACACCTATCGGATTGCATCATACCGCGTCTGATACGTATTTCTGATGAGCGATGTTCGAGTGGAGAAACTGGCAGAAAGCAGTAGCTAGACTCTCACTCCGAGTCCGCTTCGTGTGGGCGGGAGCAGGAATGACTGATATGGAAAACGTCTCAACACCGAGTGAAAAAAAAAACAGGAAAGATTTCTGCCCGACTTTTAATCTAGGAAGTCAAGTCCCTTTAATCCAACTTCGGTTCTCAAAGCGAGGGGCATGTTAAAGACGACGTGCTCTTACCCACTGTGTCCACCGAGTTTGGCCTCGTGCACTCAGTCTCGTCAGAGTAACACGCTAGCAAGTAACAAATAAACAACAGATTGGCAGTGATCGCGAGCTTTATTCGAGTCTTTCTCTCTCGGACTAGAGAGTCCCTCAATCGCCAGCGATACCTATCAATAGCTTATTTCCTACTCTACACAAATCCCGCAGTCAAACCAGTCTATCCACTTTCATTTTCTACCCCCCTGAACTTATTCCCATCAAGCCACCTGTCAAATCTGTTCCCAAAGAGTGGTCGATATCCTCATTTACAGGAATTGATGGCCCATATGAATGCGGCATTTGCCTGCCGACACATTCTTAATGTATTGATGGCTGGGAGGTTTGCATCCCTTGGGGACAATATCGCCCAGGTGCACCTGTGCGTTGCCATCGCATCGGTTGTTCTTGAAGATGTAGGTGTCCTGTCCACAGTTTTTGTTGCCAATCTGGATCTTGGTGTCGCCGCCCCAGTGCTTGTTCTCAATCGTGATTGTCTTGGCGAACGCGGTGCTAAAGACGGTGGCGAGGACCACGAAGCAGGTTGAGGCGTGCATTTTGGACGGTTGAAATGAAACTTGATGATGTTGTCGGCTCTGTGACAGTGGTACCTGATGACTATGGATATATGTCAAGTTGGTTGAATGGCTGATTTGAATGCTTAATGAATAGGTAAGTAGTTGGAGATAATGATGCATTGGACTCTATGTTATATAATAATTTCCATACAAGGCGATGAGCCCTGGTGGTATCATGATATTCGCGAGGTTGCTCGCTCTTTGCTGGCCATCTTTGCTGGCCATCTTTGCTGGCCATTTCGCCTTGAGGCTACACTCGTTCCTGCCAGTGTTCCTTGCGCCGTGAAACGCGCGAGCCAGTTGCAAATTCCGAATTGGCAAAATTCCGACCAGCACAGCCCCCAGAAACTACCACCCTACCTTCTTGCCTGCGCTCTTGCCCATCCACCTGCGCCTTTGCGATGTTACCCTGAAGTGAAGTGAGTGGTGCTCCAGGTCCTGCCCTACTGGCGCCGCCGCCCCTGCCCGCTCCTCCGCCTAGTTCTACGCCGCACGCTCCTACATTCCTACGCCCTGGCCGCGAGCGCGGCAGCACATCTTAACGTTCACGTCTCCTGTTCTACTATAGGGAAAATACAACAACCGATCTTCCCGGGATTACCACGTGGCACCAACTCGTTGATGGGAATACAAAGTGCGTTTCGAGGAGGGCCAAAAGGTCGGACCTGGGGCCTATCGGATCTTGAATTAAACCTCGCCATTACGAATTTTAATTGCTATTGTAGATCCACGGCCTAGCTTGAGCTAGGGACAGGATGCTACTTCTTCCGAAATTCGGCCGACGACAGTTCCCGTCCATGATGCTCAGTTAACTTTCACAAGAAATGCCGTCTCACGTCGCCATCTTGCGCTCATAGTAACAGGAGAATTAGTCGTCCTTTCAGGTATTCCCACTTGGGAAAGCGACTTTGCCCGCAGCCACTGACGTTGGCAACCCATTCTCCACCAGAAAGTCCTGGACAAGCCGAAGAAGGTTCAGGTCGGTCGCTATATGGAGCAAGAAGGTGAGACTTCTAGCGTGCCAAGACGCAAGGGAAGAAAGATATATACCTTGGGGTGCCGTGATGCCGAGGGAGACAGGAAGTACACTTTGTCGGTTCGATACCTCTGATATGAGCGAGCATTGGCCGACTTGAGAGGAAATAAGTGGGTCAGCACAATCGTATAATTAATAGTTACATGGATTTCTTTCCTACTTGGCATAATGAGGTTGGGCAAGCCTGCAAAAGTAGCGTGGAGATTCGAGTCAAACCCAAAAAAAACACGTTCTTCCGGAGGGCTGGTCATTGTTAGTCATCTACAGAAGTAATGAAAGCCTACTTTTAGAGCGTGGGGTTCATACGGCAGGTATTCATCGCGGTAGTTTATGTCATGGCGAGGGAGCACCATAATAGTCTCTCCATCTTCCAAGACATGTTTATTAAACCAAGTATTGTGCGTTTTGACCTTGGCAAGGGCGCTCTGTTTCTACGTGAATGTGACTGAGGCTCCATATTTCCTGCTAACAATTTAGCAGGAAGGCCGCGCATGGAAGCCTTCAAGTGTTCTCAAACGTACCGCAACACTCAGTAACCTTGCAAATGTATGGTGTTGCTCCAAATTTCTCCTGGTAATTTTGCCTGAACTAACTGCGCTGATCTCCTCCAGTATTCGCTTGCTAACACCTCCATAAAGGTCTGTGAACGGCTTGTGAGCTCGCATCAGGGCTTTCGCTGTTAGTTTAATAGCACTTTACGCACCTGTCTGAAGAAGTTTGTAAACGTCTCAGTCGGTGCAACTGGTACATACATACGCCAGTCTTATGCCCATATTATGAAGGGTAGGCATACTTGGCGGGTAGGTAAGGACAGTCCGAGCTAGTATTTCCCAAACTCAGATATGGTCTGTATGTCTCTTCCAAGATAACCGGATCTGAGAGAAATCCTAAAGGAGGCGTCAGTATGTTTATTTTAGTAATATTATTTCTGTACTTACTCGCAGAGCAGCGGGGTATCCGCTTCGCCTTGACCGTCATGTTACCGGCGAAAGCCAAAGATGCCGTGTGCAACAGCGGGGTCTCCGACGCTCCCCCAAGCTGCCGGTAATTGCATTCTTTGTTAGATGTAAAATAATATGAAACGAATCCGGAGAGCCTCGGCATTTCTTTGTTCGAGCTGGCCGTGGGAAAACATCCCTACTCTGGGCACCGCAGCCAGCAGGGTCTGCTCGACGCTATCGTTCGTGGACCGGCCCCTACTCTCCCAGACAGTGCTGAACCCACAAGGCAATTCCGTGCACTGATTGAGAAGTGTCTCGTGGGCGTGGATGAACGGGTGTCCTTGCGTCAACTTCGGGTAAGTGGGCCGTCAAGTAATCCGTGGTAACTCTGTTCCCTTGCTGGCCGTTAAAGAGCTAAACCCCGCGTACAACAGGATAATGACGATTTTCTATTATCTTCAGGAGCAAAAGACTATGATGCACGGGAATGGGTAAAGTACATCCAAAGTCGTAAAACGTCCAACTTGAATAGGGCAGTCTCCGGTAAGCTATGGACTGGGATATTGAGACCTGCTTAGAGCTAATCTCTTCTTGAAGTGAAGGAAGAACGGGCCAGTAAGGATGCCCCAAGGTGGCCACGTTCATTGAGACCGACTTCAGTCAGATGCGGCAAAAACGACACGTATCTGAGCCGGCTGACGAATCGCATGGAAGCCATGTTTCTAATGCACGAAGTCCCGTCTGCAGCGTCAGAACAGACGCTGTGCGCGAAATGCCTCGACGCCGCTGGCCTTTCAGGTCGCCGCAGCGTGGCTCCGAAAATGCATGCTGGAACACCCTTCGATACTGAGTCACAATAATATAATGACTTGGGGATTGGGTGACCTTGGCTGCGTTGGCTGCGTTGGTGAAGTAACTGCGCACGTGATCGTAGCTGCCCTGGCTTGGCCAGCAACTGAGTCTTTCTTTCTTTTCTTTCTTCTTCATACGGCCTACCTATAATCAAGCTACTATAGTGGCTGTCTCCTATGTGTGTTGTTGTTATTGTGTGTTCATATGCCAGATTAATAATCTTCATTTCAAAATTTGTTACGACCCTTGATGTACGATATATATAATCGAGCGCAATAGCTACCAACTAATGCGTAAATGACGCAGGTTGTCTCGGATTTGTAAAAGATTGTATAGCCTACCCAAATTGGTACGGTAGCTGTAAGAGGCGACCGTAATCTCGGGCTACATTCGTTGGCTAGCCCAAAGCTGCTCCGCCTAGTAAAAACTACATCCGGGAGGCGCAATAGTAGCAACTATAGCAGAGCAGTAGAGTAGCAGCAGAAGAAGACCGACGATAGTCATTCGAAGAGCTGGCGTCCCTTACTTAGCCGCTCCATTTTAACGCAGAAACTTTACCAGGTGCGTGCCCAGGTCTGGGTCAGCGAAAAATACCCTGGAGGGGATTTTGTCCATTTTAGTAAATGGCAACTTTAGCCGGGGCGGCTAGAAACAAGGTAACCGGGGGGGGTGGGGGGGTGTAGTATCCGCACATACTGTGATCACCATAGCTCAGGGTAAACTAGCAGCAGCTCAGGACTATGTCTGCGTATGGGAATTACTGAGGTCAATATTCGGGAGGCGCAATTTGCTATTCTACTTCTCTCAACAGTCCAGGTCCACTAATATGAATGAATGCAACAGGCCAAACCTGTTTATTGCTGGCCATTAATTAAACAGCTTCCACAGTGCCACTTGAACTGTAAGCCAAGTGTTCTCCCGCTATGAGGCGTTCCATTGTTTTCTGCTCTCTTCGTTTGGGATGAAAGGCATCGAAGGTGGGCAGTTGGCCTATCTAATAATTAATTCCAAAGCTTTGCTCGACACAGCCCTGGAACGGATTTGAACCCTGTGAACACCAGTGTCGAAAGAATGACTTTTAGTGCGCATTAGATTCGTTTGTCTTTTTACTGGTAATTTGAGTAAAACAATAGAGAGCGCCGGCCCTTATTGGGTTTCTACAGTCTGCAGCATCATCTTATCCTCCAAAAATCCTCTCATGTGATCAAAATCTCCATATATGCCAACCAAATCAACAGCTGTTCTTCCTTCCTTGTCCCTGGCATGCAAATCGACTCCCCACTCTACCAGCATCCTCGCCATATCCGCCCTCTTGATGCGCACGGCAATATGAAGCAGCGTCCAGCGGGGCAGGCCGAAGACGCGGCTCTCAAGCACCGCGTCGACACGCCCGCCGCGGTGGAGCATGTCGCGCAGCAAGTCGGGGTTGCCGCAGGCGAGAGCCCAGTATAAGGGGCTGACGCCGTCGTGGTTGGTGTGGTTGGGGTCGGCGCCGGCGTCCAGCATGAGCCGGGCAATGTCGAGGTAGACGCCGGCGCACACGGCGGCGAGCGCGATACCGCCGTCGGGGAACGCAAAGTTTGTGTCGGCACCGGCCTCGAGGAGCACGCGCACCATACCGGCATCGACCATTGCGCTGGCCGTCGTGAGCGGCGTGATGCCACAGCCCGACAGCATCTCGAACAGCGGCCGGTGCCAGTCAATGTCGTCGCGGAGGAGACGCCGCGCCGACGGCGCCATGAACTCGTCCTTGTTGGCGCCCGACTCCAGGAGGAGCTTGGCCGACGTCTCGCGCCGGCGCAGGATGGCGTGGTAGATGGGTGAGATGCCTAGGTAGGAAATCGCCGTTGTCAGCTTCAACGTCACTTATCTAGTCGGAGATTACACCACTTACCATGCTCGTCACGGATGCCGGGGCTGAATCCGGCTGCTGCCAGAAGGCCAAGCGTAACATCATCGCCTCGCTCGATCGCCTCATGAAGTAGAAAGGGGCCTTCGGTCCTATCGTCTAACCGGTCCCGCAAGGCCGCTAGGAAGTCCCCGAACCCAAAAATGCCTTGTCCTACCTGGATGCTATTAAACATCGCCGGCACCATGGTGCTCTCGAGGACGCAGCCTCGGCGTACGAGACGGGCCGCAAGTCTGTAAGACTCATTGCCTATCGCCACCCTGAAGGGAGAGTGAGACCTGTTGTCCTTGGCATTGATGTCGGCTCCGTGGGCGAGGAGGACCTCGGCCGTGTCAAGATCATCATAGATAGCGCAGAGATGCAGCGCCGTGCGGTCGTCGTGGAACCCCCGCACGCCTGGAGGGGTGCCCAAGGATAGAAGCGCTTGTACTAGCTGAGTATTCCCAGCCTGCGCCGCCTGCAGGAGCGGGGCGATATCGGACGGTGGTCGCAGCGTTAGCAGGTTGTTGTTGTTGTTGTTGTTGTTGTTGTTGTTGTTGTTGTTGTTGTTGTTGTTGTTGTTGTTGTTGTTGTTGTTGTTGTTGTTGTTGTCATCGTCGTCGTCGTCGTTGTCGGCGGCGGTCTTATTGACACTGTCCGTAGGAAATGCCAAGCCGGCGCTGCCGTCGTCCCCATCCTCCAAGAATTTTCTCATGGGGAGCGAGGTGTCGGTTTCGCTAGACAAGGATGACCGCCTGTAGCTCCCACGCCCTGATACGCTCTCTAGGTCGTCCTGCAGCCTATTCTGAAACTTGCGGGCGCGTTCCATGCTACGGAACTGGCGGGAAAGCTTCTCGAAGTCCCGTCTCATTTCGTCCTTGATCTCCTGGTGTCCCTTGCCAGTCAAGAGCGCAATAAACACAGTAATTGACAACTCGAGCATCGCCTTAGAGTCTCTCAGCCTGCCCTTCAGGTTATTGATTTCGCTCTGGCGCAGCGCCCAGTTTAGCAGTCGCATCGGCCCTCGTCTTCCGCTCGCCAGAAAGATCTTCACATGCGACTGGATGGTCTCGATGATGGTTGTAATGTGCTTAAGACACTCCCTGACCGTGTCTTCGAGCGGCTTATCCTCGGGCCGTAGGGGATGCCTGATAGAGACGCCATGCGCCGACAAGACGATCGAGGACAGGTTCTGCAGCTGGAATCCGATGTCGGTAATATTGCTTGGTGCATCCCGTATGTCAGATATGAGTGTCACGACCTCGCGCGCCAGCTTGGCCGTAAATGCTAGGATGCCTGTGAGGCTCGCCACGACAGATATCGGGTCGGCCATTATCGTCTACCCTTATATGTAAATCGTATTGCAAGTTCGTTGACGGGCTGATGAGAACGCTTCGTTAATCGCCTGGTGTGTTAATACCGAATGCCTTCAAAAGATTGTAGGCGGCCTAAAAAGCTTGACTTACCCAATGCAAGAATTGGGAAATTTTCACGGCCTGTCTGAGCGACAACGGCTACATCTGCTCTACAACCAACCCTTGCCTGCTCAGCCACACAAGGATCGAGGCGCAGATACTTGGTGCCATAGCATTGGTCTAATTCTGGCATGAGAAAGTTTGCCCATGTTGCGAGGATGCAGACGCGTAAACTGCTTTAAGAAGAAAAGTCCGAGGTTCCTCGCACTCGTCTAAAAGGCTCACCTTTTCGCACTGGCACGATTCAAGCTGGAAACAGAAAACTTTTCGTCAAGAGACGGCGGTGTGTAAGTATATTAACAGCGTGCTGAACAGCGTGCTGAATTATAAAACTTAAGTAGTAAGGTAGCTTATTGTGAAGGCATTCCACACGTGTGTATCAATACTCTCAACCGACCTTGTTCAAGGAGTTTACCTTCCCTACGTGACTCGACCACCCAACCCTTGGCGTACCGCCTTGCAGTTCAGACACTCTGTGTGCGGATTGTAATAAGTATGCCGACAGGGGGTGCGTCGCGTTCGCGTAGCAATCGGTTAGACATATCTTCGACGTAACAAAGCTGAGGAGGGAATGCGCGTGTATAGAGCTCTGAGGGCTAGGTTTATCCTAGCCTCGTACGAAGGTATTGCCATCGTTAGTTGTAGTAAAATTTGGTGTTTTGTATGAAGGTTGGGGTTCGCGTTGGAAAGTGTCGCACTCGCTTATATGGCGCACTCGCTTATAAAACACGTTATCGTCTTTTAAAGAAGAAGAGGTTGAGAATTATTTATAGAAGACTCGGAGCCGGAATCTTGTGTAATAGTAGTAGTATAGTTAATTGAGTGTGGTGGTTGTAGTGGACTCCCGTCACTTACAAGGTGGTTGAAAGCTGTGGTGGTTGAAAACTACCCCTTGCCTTACTAAAAAGAAATAGCAATATAGAGATAGTAACCGGAAACTGTACAAACCTTCGCCTTCCGTACTCAGACTCGCATTAATACATATTTGGCTATCTTTCTTTTCATCATTCAGCAAAAGCTTTATCTCTCAGTAATACGGATGTCGAACATTGTTTTATTTATATCTAGCAAGGGAGCATAGCATGTAATGAAGTACATTTAATGACCGTTGTTCCATCCCGTAGCAAGCAACTCTCCCCCCCAGTCTCAATAATTCTACCTGCTCAAATCTGAACCAGACTGATGGGATCGTAGTGATTCTGTAATATATCAAGCCCACCAATGATTCTCCCGGGTCGCTAGATTCGCTTTCAGGACACTCTGGATGTCGTCACCAGCGCTATCAATGGCGGAAGGGTTCTTCACCGAGAACTCCTCCCACCGCTTGGGGATCCGACCATGCGTAGAGTCTGCTCCGAGGCTGACCAGGGCCAGAGCTTCCGGAAATGCCGGAGGAGGGCCGAAGATGTCATGGAGTGTTCCCCCGATGGACTGGGGAAACCACCAGAAATTGTTGGGGTCCCACCTATTCTTGACAGCCTCAAGCCGTTGGTAGTTATCGCCGTAGTACGCCTTCTTCCAATCCGCCTCCGTGTCGTCAATGTAGTTGACGTAGGCCGCCCCTTTTCGTATCGTGTACGGCTTCAAGACGTCTTTGCACTTGTCCTCAAACTCCAGCATGCGGCTGCTCTGCGACGGGTGGCTCCACGACAGCTTGATGTTGGCGACGTATTCCCCCTCTCTCCAGAAGAAGGCCGTGTCCGTAGCCGCCACGGCTGCCGTGCTCTCGCCAATATGGTCCCACAAGAAGTGGACGCTCGCCTTAGAGCAGCCGTCTTCATCGGCCAGCACGGGGAAAGCGGACTTGTCGGACAGAAGTTTCTTTGCTTCGTCCAGCAAACCCAAGACATCGCAAACGAGCTTGGGCGTGATGGCGCCGTGTCCGAACACGAAGGAGACGTGGTGGTGGTAGATCTTGCTGGTGGTTCCGAACCCTCCTTGCATCTCTTGGTTGACCCAGTCCATCCACTTCATCTCGCGGATGTTGACGTCTGGGGCGAAAGCGAGCAACGGGGCGATTTCCTCAAGGCAGCGGCTCATAGGCCCGTTGAAGAGGATCGTCATGTCCCCAACGAGATCTTTCCCGTTGTCGGAATGCCAGAGGGCGTCGACCGAGAGCTCGGGCTGCCAGCGCTTCTCATTGAACACCTTCATCATGCGCTTGAACTCTTCCTCGCGCCGCGAGAGTTTCCAGCTCAGGTTGCCGCATACCACGAGGCCTTGAGGGTCTTTGAGTTCGTGGAGCTTGGAAGTCATCTCCACCGTGACGCCAAAATTGCCGCCGCCGCCGCCGCGGATCGCCCAGAAGAGGTCTCTCTTGTCTTGGTCAGGCTCGTTTGGCCCGACCGTCACCACGTTGCCGTCTGCGGTGACGAGCGTCATTCTCAGCAGCGAGTCCACCCCCAGGCCGTAACTGCGCGAGAAAGGACTGAGGCCGCCGCCGAGGGTAAACCCGCTCACGCCAACGGTCGGGCACTGGCCACCAATCACCAGCTTCTTATGGTTGAGCTCCGCCAGCCTGGAGTAGACATCCTTCCAGATGGCTCCGCCTTGTATGGTGACTGTCTTCTCCTCCGAGTCGATGATGACCTTGCGCATGTAGCTGAGGTCGAGGACGATGCCGCCCTGGTTGAGGCAGTATGCTGCATACGAGTGCCCTCCGTTCTTGATGGTGAGATGAAGTTTTTGGGCCGCCGCGAACCGGACTGTCTTTTGAACCTCGTCGACCGACCTGACGAGGACGATGGCCTGGGGGGATATCATTCGGTAGAGGAGGTTGCCAGTCGAGACAGCCGCCTCGTACTCTGCCATCCCGCGGACGAAGACCTCGCCATCCGGCAGCTGGTCATCGAGAGCCTTGAACGCGGTAGTGGAGACGTCCGGCATGGTGGTGGCGGTTGTGATGATCACTTGTATGGAGGTTCTTGTTGAAGTGGATAAGCAGCACTCGAGAAAGCTCCTCCAACTTGAGAGAAGGGAAGGAGACAGCAAATAAAGTTATTTCCCTTGGGGAGAGAAGCGGGACTTTGGTAAAGAGGGCGTATCAGCTTAAATCTACCCCCTTTGTGAGTTGTGGGAAGGTGTGCCACATTTGCGCCGCATGCTAGCCACCTTCACAGGGGCTGCATCGTTACCGCTTTTCATTCGTCATTTTTATTTTCCGCGGCAGCCGAACCATGATTAGACCATCCCCACATTAGCGTATCTGTGACTGAGAAATGACGGAAACATCGTCCTTGACTGGATAACGGTGCGATGCTAATGCAATGCATGACGTATTCAAGGTGCGTAAAAAGCTGTCTATCTTCCGGAGCGGCCATATTTGAGTCCATCTCACTGAGTCCACTCAGAGAGTGAGGATAAGATGAGTTTTGTGTTAGAATAGGTGAAGGCGCATATCCATGGGATATTCGATCAATGTACACGACAACTTTGAAGCCTTTACTCCATCGTTTTCATCCAACTAGGGACTGCCGAAGTCCAGTCTCCTCGAGTTCTGTTTGCGAAGTGAACTTGACTGAGATATGAGCTATCAGACACTGAAGCCTAATGTGACTACCCCGCCGCAATATATCAACCGGCGATCTTTACGCAAGCCCGAACCATCAGAGTTTCATGCCGCTCCCGCATTTCTGCACTGCTGCAATGCTGCCCGATGCATTCCCTCTCCAGCCCCTGCTCGAGTGTGTCGGGGTGACGTCTTTTCGTCAGCAAAGGGTAAATGACGCACGGGGGCTGGGGAAGTGGATTGCCATTTGGTATTCATCAACTATGTAATCCGACTCAGATATTTGCTAGTACCTCCCAAGGAGCTGAGATACTGGGTAAGTAGGTAACCATTGAGCTTGTGGTCCAACAGGCACCTAGGTGCCAAAGATGAGGAAGGCGTCTAGGGGTAGGGGTCATTCACCTTAATTATCTTACCATCTTAAGTTACCTTAGATTAAGTATTCAAGTCGTTACCTAGAAAAGCTTGGGTCCTTCGAGGAAGCTCTTTAAGAAGAGGATAAGGCACCTAAGTATACGGCGATATGCTAGGTAATATTATACGGCCTTCGGTGGAAATTATGGGCGGTCCTGAGGGTGGCGTAGATCGCCTAGGTCCCACCCAAACCTGGCGTGTAACATTGTCATGCGGGCGGGAGCTGGCGAGAGCATCTCGGCTCAAACCGTGGCATTTGATTGGCTATACGTAGGCGAAAATAGACATTCCGCCATGCAGACGACGGACAGTAACTATCGCCCTGGACTCGCCAGCTTGCATATCGTGGAACCAAACACGTTTTGGGCGAGGGGGTTGGGTTGGATTTTTGACTACCTAACCCTGCCCAAAGGGCGGACCAAAGGTGCCCTAAAGATCAGAGCCTAACCGGAAAGCGCGGCTAGCTAAATATTGCTATTGGTCGGTTTGTTGCTAATAGGTGATGCGAACTATAGTAGTGGGCGGCCAGTCATACGATTTTAGGTTGTCTAGTTGTGTACTTTCATCAGTATGTGTTGGTCCCCAGAGTTGGCTTCTCCTAATCATCAACTGGGACCGGGTTGGGGCTCTAACAACCTTCCACAGCTGCCTAACCTAACCATAGAAGCTTTACGCTTTTATCATCAAAATAATTATCACCAACATCATAAGGTATACCATTCGCTTCTCCTGCAGCTTAAGAAAGAAATGTTACCAATTTAGCGTATATGGTCGAAATGCCCGTTGAGTTGAAGATAAAGCTTTTTTTGGACTAAGCTTTATCTTCTATCCATTAGTTAAGCTTAAGTCCAACCCTCCCACACTCCCCACTTCGTATCTACCTTCATCCCGTCGCTCACAACACCCCCATACCTGGGTATACCCAATCAGCCTTGATAACCACCTGCCAGCAATCAGGCCTCAGAGCTCCATTCCCGGCCATGAGTCTCCACTCGCCCGCGGCATAGCATAGCTGAAAGAACAGCGACTTCCCCGTATGCGTGGGCACGGTGAAATGGCTATTGGACGCGTCGACGCCGAACTTGTATGTTACTCAGTTCTCCTATTGGATCTTTGTAAGTGTTAGAGGATGTACCGGTGCTTATTCTCCCCACTCGTAAACTAGGCGTTGCTTAGGAAGTTGTATTTGAGGGTCTCCTAGACGATGCTGGGCATCTAAAGCCGCTGTTGGGCATCGATTTGGAAGGGGGCGGGGCCGCTGTTGCTAGTTGCCGTGTAGAGGAACTTATATGTGTCTGAGTATAGGGTGCTCCTGAAGTAGATAGCATTCTCCTCCTCGTCCGTAATCGTCACGCGGAAGGACGTCGGTGTCGGGGTTCAAAGTGGGTGGTGGTTGTGGCCAACTCGGTCAGGGTTGTTGCCTCGGTGTCTGTGGAAAAATCAGGCACGGTTGTTATCGAAGACTCGGTGGATGTAGCTGTGGTTTCGGATGTTACGACCGAGGGTTCGAGGGTCCCTGTGCTTGCGCCTTTCCGCCCGTATGCTGGCGCGCTCAGGCAATAGCAGGCACTAGAAACGAACCCGGCAGGTGCTCAGCGATGGCGGTGGCGATATCATCACTCCCGGCGCCGTTCTGTGATTGTGACGACCAGACCTTGGTGCTTGTGGTGATTTTGACAATCTTGGTCTCGTAAGATTCTCTTCATCTTATCGTGAACACTCTCTATATTTCCCAGCGGCTTCAATACGAACCTCTCTAAGTGCTGTTTCAGAGCTTTGCCAGGAATGGCAGGGTTGTACGATGGCAGCTCGGACGTATACTGCCAGAGCAGGGTCCTTGATGACAAGTTCTGCAGCAATGGTTGTGAATAATCGGGCCATCTTTCCACGATCCAGCACGCCTTTTTGAAAAAGAAGCTGGCGCCAAAATCCCCATGGTCGGCAATCAATCAGCCCTACCGAACACGGAAGCGGGCCGATTTGCCCACCAATTTGCCTAAGCGAGTTATCAAACTCGAAGTTCCAGGCAGTCAAGTTCACGGCACCACAACGCACCATGCTAACCAACACAGTCTACCGTGAATGGGCCGCATTCCAGGTTGAGTCTAAAATATTGCAATGCATGCTACAGGATAGAGTTTCACTTTCTATTACAAATTTAGGGCTAGCGCACAACATATGTATTGTACCGAATACACCAGCACATGCAACGGAATGACACATAATACTAGGCAAGTTCGACATGGTACACAATGTGCTGGTAGACAATTTTAACTTAGGACGCAATATCTAACACGTGCGATATACCAGTGCATATTATCTCAGATCCAAGTACACCAGCAACTGGCACCAGAGCGCGTAATACCTTAACTCGAATATACCAGTACACATACTACTTTATACTTGATGGGTAGATGAAATAGATTTCTCCGCCTCTGAAAAATGGAGAAAAAGAAAAAGAAAACCATTCTGGCGTGTGGTCGTCTTATGAGCTTATCGTCGTTCCGCATGTCTGCCCGCACCCCAGCCGATTGAACCAAGTCAACCATCTATGATCTATATCGCCCAACGTAACTGAGAAGGCCCGGGAAGCCCCAGCTATCAATCACGAAAATTAGCCAAGATCACGACGGCAGTTGCCCCGGTCCTCGGGGGCTAGGATACTAGGGGCAACGAAACAAAAATCTTCGGAAAGAACCCCGACGCCTTCCATTCAATTGCCCAACGAACATGAGTCCAGTGCTGATCCCCTGGTCTATTGCAGGGATTAAGATAGGCTTACACGGACGCGAAAACCGTGACCCCTGGAACTCCCAACGCGTCGTGGCGCCTCTTGCCTGAAAATCTCTGTGGAAACGCTGCGGGGTAGCCACATCGGATCCTGCTGTGATGTTCACGTTTTTCTACATTAACCCCCGAGATACCTGTGCTAGATGCCGTTGAACGACAAAGATGGGGGACAACTCTCGAGGAGCAGCTCGCACACCCGTCAAACCCATGGAGCGGCCGAAGAAGTCTGCCCCAGGCTCGATGGGCAAGCAGCAAAGCATCCTAGGATTTTTCTCCAAGGTCGCTTCTGCTGAAGCTAATGCTTCCACGTTATCCTCCCGCCCGACTATTACGCATGCCCCAAACACAGAACAGACGGCCGCACTCAAGGCCAGATCTCTCTCAGTCTCGACGCTCGCAAGCGGTCCCGCCCGGACGGTATGGTTCCGTTTTAGTAGCCACAAGCGCCATTTCAGTCAACTAACGGCTGTCTCTTTCAGGAACATGCTGCCAACTACACCCAACCACTGCGCAAGGACGAGCACCAGGATGAGAGACACAGCTGGGATAGGACCCCTCTTCCCGAGGCCTACGACGACGACGAAGAAGAGGGAGGAGGAGGAAGCGAAATCGGGAACAAGAACGTCAACAACGATGACATCCGTACGCCAAGCGGATACCTATCCCCAGTCGTTCATGGCATGGACGACATTGCGGTCTCCGACGATAGCGACATGCAGCAGAAGGAAAGGAAGAGGAAGCGGCAGCCGGAAAATAACAACCCACGCAAGCGGTCGACGGTGCCTTCCCCTTCAGAAGGCCAGGATGATCAAGAGGGCCAAGTCATGTGCCAATGGCGATACGACCCGAACAACGTTCGGCCCCCCCAGCCTGCCCAACCTCGCCCGGTAATGCTGCACCCAGCCCCTACAGCATTTCCTGGCAAGGGCAAGGAAAAGGCCCACAACAGCAAGCAGCCACGAGAGAGAAGCGCGTGGCTAGCGAACATCATGGACATGGAAAAGAGGACGCCTGACCATCCCGAGTACGACAAGTCGACCCTCTTCATTCCTCCTCACATCTGGAACAACTTCACCCCGTTTGAGAAGCAGTACTGGACGGTCAAGCAGAGGTACTGGGATACTGTAGTTTTCTTCAGGAAGGGCAAGTTCTACGAGCTGCTCGAGAACGATGCGATCCTCGGCCACCAACTCTTTGACCTCAGGGTAACGGAACGTATCAACATGCCAATGGTTGGTTTTCCTGTGAGCTCCTTCGACACGTGGGCGAACCAGTTCCTCTCCAAGGGCTTCAAAGTGGCAAGGGTGGATGAAATGGAATCCGCTCTGGGAATGGAGATGCGGGTGCGAGACAGCGCTGCCGCTAAGAAAAACAAGATCATCCGACGCGAGCTTGGCTGCGTCCTGACTGGCGGGACTCTGGTGGAGGAGACCATGCTCCATGATGATATGGCAACCTTCTGCGTAGCTATCAAGGAGTCCATTATCGATGATAAGCCAGCCTTCGGCATTGCTTTTGTAGATGCTGCCGCGGGTCGGTTCTACGTCTCCCAGTTTCAGGACGACGCGGACCTGACCCAGTTTGAAACCTTTGTGGTCCAGACGTCGCCGCGAGAGCTGGTTCTTGAAAGGTCGCATCTTTCCGGCAAGGCCCAACGCATCCTCAAGAATAACACGACGCCAATGACCATCTGGAATCACCTCAAGCCCGGAACTGCCTTCTGGGATGCCGATACGACGCGACGGGAGCTTGATTCCGGCGACTATTTCGGATCGGAGGGAGGGGCAACCTGGCCGGAAACATTGGCCCAAGCCCGAGACAGCGACTTGCTCCTGTCTGCTTTCGGCGCTCTTGTTCACTACCTTCGCACGCTTAAGTTTGAGCGTAGCCTCATCTCCCGGGGCAAATTCCAGCTCTATAACCCCATCCACCGCCACGGTACACTCATCCTCGACGGGCAGACCCTCATCAACTTGGAGATCTTCGCCAATAGCGTAAACGGAGGTGGCGAGGGGACGCTGTTCAAGTTGCTCAACCGTTGTATTACGCCATTTGGTAAGCGCCTTTTCCGCCAATGGGTCTGCCATCCGCTATGCAACGCCGAGCAAATCAACGAGCGTCTAGACGCGGTAGACATATTGAATGCCGATTGCAATATCCGAGAGCAGTTCTCGTCCGGAATGACCAAGATTCCTGACCTTGAGAGGCTCGTCTCCCGGATCCGTGCGGGTAGCTGCAAACCTAACGACTTTATCCGCGTTTTGGAAAGCTTCGAGCAGATTGAGTACACCATCAGCCTACTGCGCACGTCTAGCGGCAGCGGCAGCAGCAACGGCATCCTAGCCCGGCTTCTAGCGTCTATGCCCAATCTGAGCGAACCTCTCGATTACTGGAAGGGTGCATTTGACCGCGAAAAAGCCCGCGCGGAAGGGTTATTTACCCCCAACAGAGGAATCCGGGATGACTTCGACGGCAGTTCCGATAACATCGACCGCATCAAGAGCGAGCTTCAGGCTCTTTTAACCAAGCAGAAGAGCGTCCTGAAGAACCGGAGCATCAAGTTCGCCGATGTAAGTAAGGAGGTCTACCAGCTCGAAGTCCCGAAAGCTGTCAAGGTCCCCAATGACTGGCGGCAGATATCTGCCACAGCAAATGTCAAAAGATATTACTTCAGAGAACTGGAAAGCCTTATCCGGGAGCTCCAGGAGGCCGAGGAAATCCACTCGCAGACTGTTCGTGACATTACCTCTAGCTTTTACCAGACTTTCGACATGGACTCGGAGATATGGCTCCGGAGCATTAACGTTGCTGCGCAGCTGGACTGCCTCATGAGCCTGGCCAACCTATCATCTTCTCTGGGCGAGCCACGCTGCCGCCCAATATTTGTCGATGAGAAGCGGAGTGTGGTCGAATTTGAGGAGCTACGGCACCCGTACATATTGGTGGACGATTTCATTCCCAACGACATCAAGCTTGGTGGCAACGAGGCCAAGATGAGTCTGCTCACTGGTGCCAACGCAGCCGGCAAGTCGACGATTCTAAGGATGGTAGGTGATGATGTCGTACTATGCATGGCCGCTGTTTACCCCCTTCTGACTATCGATAGACTTGCGCTGCCGTCATCATGGCCCAGATCGGTTGTTACGTTCCGGCTGTCTCTGCTCGTCTGACGCCTATTGACAGAATCATGTCTCGTCTTGGAGCCAATGACAATATCCTTGCCGCCCAGTCCACTTTTTTTATCGAGCTCTCCGAGACGAAAAAAATCCTGGCCGAAGCAACTCCCCGCTCGCTTGTTATCCTCGATGAACTTGGTCGAGGTACTTCGTCGTATGACGGACTCGCCGTTGCGCAGGCAGTCTTGCACCATATCGCTAGCCATATTGGCTGCGTAGGTTTTTTTGCAACTCACTACCGCTCTCTAGCGGAGGAGTTCGATAAGCACCCAGAAATTCGGCCCCGACGGATGCGGGTTTACGTTGACGATGTAGGTCGCCGTATCACGTTCTTGTATAAGCTGGAGGACGGGGTTGCAGAGAGCTCTTTCGGCATGCACTGCGCAGCTATGTGCGGCATCCCGAACAAAGTGATCGAGAGAGCTGAGGTTGCAGCCCGGGAGTGGGAGCATACGGGCCGTTTTAAGAGGAGCTTGGAACGCGCCAAGGCCGGGTGTTACATCCCTCTAGGCGTGCTGAGCGATGTCTCAAGTATGCTGCGGGACGGCGGAGATGGTATGACGGAGAACGACGTTGACGTGTTGCTGCGAACCATTGAGGCTCTCTGAGCTCGTACGCCATTTGCTGTATTTTGAGTTGAGAGTCTGCTATCGAGATCCTCGTTGTGGGATGGTCCTAGCAGCGAGCCGTACAGGTTCGGAGCTCCCCTTGAGGGAACGCCGCAGTACGGACTAGCCCCATAGTCGAATGATCACGGCTTCATCGCTCACGCACTTAGTTAATTTAGACACTGGCACGCCCATCACATCGAACCCCATCTAAAGTTAAAATTTTCTTAGAGAGGTCGGCTAAGGCCTGTTGCTACGACAATGCTAGCAAGTAGATGGCAGGGAGATTGAGCTTGGAATAGAAGCCTGGAGCGAGAGACCAGTCTCCAGCAGGGGGGCTTAACGCCATCTATGAAGCGCTGGCGAGATTCGCTACGCAAGAATGTTTAAGCAATTGAGGATGACAACGATGAGATTTGAGATGAGGAGACGTGGGGATTAAGGGGAACGGGGACCATTGCATTGGATTTTCAGTAGGTCAAGAAGCATGATGAATAATGGTCTTGGGGATAGGCATTTATGAACCCCCATCGACCTGACACAGGATGACGAGCCTCCTTCCCCTAAAAGCTCCGCTTCTACCCAACAGAAGCGCAAGCGTGGCCCGAAGGATGCCTAGAGCGTCGAACTTCACAATCTGTGGCGAGAAGAATTTATTTTGAAAGCCCAAGCCCGCATGATGATCCGGATCTCCTTGGCCTTCCCACTGGTCCGGTCTCTGTTCGACCCAAGGCGTGACGGGGAACGGCCAATCGGGTTTCCAGGTGCAGTTCGCATGGGACTCATGCACGAAGCACTCGCACGCGGACCACGCAACTCTGAGGCGGAAATGTCTCAACCCAACCTCTACCGAGGCAAGCTATGGCAAAGAGAACCGCATTTACACGCAAAGAAGACGAGCTCATTATCGAGCTCAAGGAGAAACGCAGTCTGCCATGGCGGGATATTTATAAACGGTTTAACAACCAATTTCCGAAGCGTAGCGCTGGGAGCCTTCAAACTCGATACTGCACCAAGTTGAAGGCGCGGCGATCTAGCGCAGTGGGCGGCGGAGGATCGAGTGGTGCTGCTTTCAGCATCGTGACATGGCGTACGACAATTTCTACTTTAGAAATGAGTCGGCCCAACATGGTTCAGCTAAGCGCCTCACGACTCCTCCATCACCAGTCCTTAAACTGAGCCCCTCGGCACTGAGCGAGGCCCAAGGTATAGTAACTTCAGATGGCTCATCCCGATAAATCCGAAATGACAGCTCCAGTTGCTACAGTCGACTCTTTCCCCATCTTTTTTCGCCTGCCTTCAGAGATACGACGAAAGATATAGGAAGTTACCTGGCCGGAACCTCGAGTCATTGAAGTTGCATACGTCAAAGAGCCTGTCTACAACGATGGCTTGTCGGGATTGGGCGATGAGGGTGGAGAGGAGACTGAAGAGCCGGCTCCTGATGATGACTTTTTAGTATCATACGACGGCGCTATTGAGTGCGTGGGCCTGCGGCTGACATGCGGGGCTGCACGATGGCTACAGACCGATTCCGGCTCCCGGGTCATAGAAGATCAATCTCTTGAGAAGTGCCTGGATCCTATCGCTCTTCAAGTCTGCCACGAGCCCCAGGCACATGCCATCGGACAATTCAAGCCCATGCAACACCCGAAACTAGACTCCTGGGCTTTTTACTTCAACCCTCGGTCTGATATCCTTTGGCTTAACACCGACGTCACAGATAACCCAAACACCCTAAATGAGCTACAAGCCTACTACGGCAAGCAACTGAATTGAATCGAGAATATGTTTGTCTTGCAGTCGGAATGGCGATTGATGGAAGGGTACGCTCCGGACTTTCTAGACGGTTTCGGATGTCTTCGCTTGGTGCAAATGTATACTAGGGCTTCTCGTACGGCACCTACCTCGGCCAGGTTTTCGCGGTCAACTACCCCGACAAAGTTAGGCGCATAGCCCTCAATGGCGTCGTCAACCCTAATAACTACCTTTCCCCGTTGTGGGAAGCCGCCTTAGTCAACACCAACAAAATCTAGTAGGGCTTTACAACCACTGTACTTCCGCCGGACCAGATATGTGCGCGCTGGCTCGCCCCGGCGACACTGCAACCACCATTAACGCCAAAGTTACGCGAATCCTCAACCATCTCGCCACGCACCCGTTAACGTTTACACATCCGACAAACTTCTTTCCCACCATACTCGTCACTAACACGGTTAAACCGGTCATGTTTGGAACTCTATACTCGCCCGTACAACAATCCGAGTTTCTCGCACAGTTAATAGACGCCATAAAGCGCCGTTACACGGGACTACCTACTCGGTTACTATTTGGAGGCGACAAGACAGCTTCGCTGCTGCCAAATACCATACGGGGACGAGCCCCTTGCCATACTACCTCAGCGACGCCCAACGAGCTATCATATATAGCAACAAGCCCATATCGCTAGACCAAACGGCCGAGGTTATCACCACGCGGTTCAATGCACTAGCGAATACATCCCATTTCGCTAATATCTGGCTGGAAGAGATACTGCAATGTGACGGGTGGAATCTGACGTTGGGTCCGAATCGCAGCGAAGCAGCGGCGTAGGGGGACAAAGGTTCGGTAATAAGCACGGCGTTTCCCATAATGTTTCTAAGCAACACGCTAGATACCGTCACACCGCTGCTCTCGGCTGTCAAGATGGCACCGCCGCTTCGAGGGCGCAGGGCTTGTCGAGTAAAAGGCCCAAGGTCACTGCACTACATCAGCGCGTCACGCTACACGGCCCGTATCCTGCGAGACAGCTTTGCATATGGAAAATTGCCCCCACCCCCGGAAGTGGACGGAACAGACTTCCTATAGGGCCGTTGGACCAGGTGCGAGGCTGCCGAGCGCCCGTTTCGGGTACGTCAGCTCAGCACCACGAAAGATAACGATGCAGAGCACCGTCTCCTCTAGGGTATCAAGGCAGTCTAGCGGGTTATGGCTAGTGTGCCGCGATGGGGATACCGGTCCACATACCGGCAGATGGACAAACGCACGGTGGGCGTTTCCCGCCTTGAGCATGATATACTGCTTGACTGCACCGAGTTTGCCGTTAGTTAGTTCATTCCTAGCTGAGATTTTCGTTCGACGCATCCGATAGGTCTGTTAGTGGGCGCCAGTCTCAAAGAGGCTTGGTGCCGGAAATCGGCCACCCCCAGCCGTCGCCGGCGTGCAGCAGGCTAGGTAGTCACCATCGATATGCAGGGCAACAAACTATTTGCAGAGTCCCTGTCTAGGAACGTACCGAGTTTCCGAACCATGGCCAGAAGTTCGGCAGTGGCTAGCTGATAGAAGAGCATTTAGCTGCTAAAACGAACGCCATCGGGTGATGTCTGTCACACCCCAATGCCGAAGCAGCAGCTGGGCTTGCCAGACCCACACACTTGATCATCAAGCGAGCTATAAAGGCTGAAATTCGATGTCCATGTCTGATGATACGAACGGTCAGTACGCACTCCTGCGCAGCTGATGCGCTCTTGTTTCTCCGCATCCGCCAACTTGACAACGGCAGCATGGCATCTTCGTCGGCGCAGGTCAAGCCTCTCGTCAACGCTTTCTCGGAGCTGGGCACTTTCAAGGCTTTGGCAGAGTACACGGACAAAACCGTCTCGCGAACCAAGATGTACGACGGTTTTGTTGACGCGGTCCGGGAAGATTCCGTACAAGAGCAGAACTTGTCGCTGCTTGCTCTCGCCTCCATCGGAAAGTCTCTGCACCAGTTCGATGATCAGGCTGAGGGTTACGGCTTTCGAAAAGGAACCGATAAGGTGAGTTTGGCCTTCGATTTCGGCGAAAGGATCCTGGTAAACAAAGTACAAATATACAGGGGCGGTGCCAAGACGCCATACAAGACGCACTGACTACTCTGCTGCCACCGATGCTTCGTCTGCATATCGGTGAAGCCATCAAGCAATACAATGAGTTTATACAGCAGAACCCATCGGACCCGCTGAGAGCTAAGCCGGTGCCGGTGGCCCCCCTTCATCCGTGCAAGGAAAAAACGAACAGCTTCAAGACGAGTTTAGTCGAGACATCCTTTCAGAAAGTGGGTCTACCAGCCTTAAGACTTTGCTCAATATCCTGACAATTTCCTTAGCATTTGTCGAGAACGCACAGGTCTTCTAAAATGCAGACAAGAAAGCTTCGTCCACCAACTCCCGGATGAACGCACTCTTTGTCTACACTTATCTCCAGCACCAAGGCCAAGTTCCCGACGCACTGCAGCAATACGGCCGCTTTAATGGCACCACGTTTCTGAAAGCCGATGATGCACGGAACCGACTCCCCCAGTTGCCAATTTGGCTCGACAGCAATACTGCCGCAGCCGAAGGTGCCACTTACTCCGAAATTCTTCGGAAAATGGCCTGGGCCGACAAGGTCGATCAGAAAGGACCGAGGGTCGGTCAGAAAGGACTGAGCGAGCTCAAAGACAATACCGCTTTCCTCAAGTCCATTCTGGAGCGAGCTCCTCTGACTGGCCTCTACATGCCCCCGCATGAGTACGAGCTAAGTACGGCCACATCCAAGAGCTGCAAGAGGTGAATTGAATTGCTAGGGAGGTAGAGGCGCATTACCTTATTAATCCAAGCCTTATATATAAAGTCCATACCTACGGAGGTAGAGTGCTGGTCAATCATTAATAACCACTACTCCTTAGGAGGAGGCTTGGTCTCCGGCAGATATACGTCTATCAACTAGGAGGATGCATTAGATACGGCTTTATAGGTACCGCGAGTAAGTCAGATCCCCAAAATACGACCCTGTAAAGTCTCGCCTTCCTAGACGCTATTCTTATCCCTATTAGCGATATTGGCGGTCTTGATACTCTTCTTACGTAGGTAGCTCTTTAGGAAGTCGAGGAAGTTAATAACGGTGCCTTTAGTAGTGTATTTGGCCCTAATACTACTCAATAGCTTCTTAACTTTGGTCTTAATCTGTAAATTGCGGCGAATAAAGCTATTAGTCTAAGCGTTTTCCAATGCAATACGTATTACCCCTAACAGTAAGGATTTTCTATACGAGTCTGCGGATTTAGGCCTTGGAAGGGGCCCTTCCGCAGCGTTCCTCGGGTTTAATCCATTCGTAGAAGAACGTCTCCTATTCGGAGGAGAGGCGTTAGTATCCTTCCTTAGCATTTTGGATGGAGAGGGTGCCGGCGACTTTGTTGCTTAAGGTAGACCTCGGGATGGCCTAGTCGAAGGAGGACTTGGTAGTAGAACGGCCATTTTTAATTACCAAGATGGCTTGAGAGATACGGTATTCGCGATCGGAGCTTATGATTGTCGTGTAATTGCCTGATTAGGAAAAAGTGAAGAATGGAGCGAATTGTGGCCTGTTACATACATTGTGTTTATGACGCGGCGTGCATCGCGCTACGGACCATGTTGGGGGTGTGGCGAAGATTGCGTCAAGGGGTATAGCGGCCGGCTATCAAGGCTGCCAATCAGCACCAGTCACTAGAGGATATAGGCTCGTCCAGGCCCTTCCTCTTGACAATAGCAATACGAAAACTGCAGAAGGCAATGCAAGGCAAAACTGCATATTCTCGAAAATGGGACCAATTCTGGGCCCTCTCGGTTGGAGTTGAAGCAATCCAGCATGCTACGCAGCCTGCCGAAAGTGGCAACGAGGGCGAGCAAAGGTGAGCAATGCCACGTGGACGAGGTACGAAAATGGGAATTTTTGGAGCCCAGATTCGTCTCACAAAACAAGCCGTGTTTCGACTCAAACAGAGCCCCAGACAATCTCTGCCCAACTTCCCGATGTACTACTGCACGGACAACGAGGCGGCCGCCGCTGGCTAGACCTCATCTTATGGTTGTGGAAATTATGTCTCACGAACGCCTGGATCTGTAGTGACGCTCTCAACATGAGACCGTGCTTGTGCCTGAATGCACTCGTGTGCCAGCACTTGGAGGGAAATCTGCTGTCTGACAATCCAGCACCCAGGTACATGATGGGTAAGAAATGCGAGTCCGAGAAGGAGAACTCCGCACGGCGCCTCCGGAATGAAAGCCGGTTAGGGCCATGAAGGGCTGTGCTCTGGCCGGGGATCTGCCATCGCATGGGGGTGAATGGTTACTAATTAATCGCGAGTCTGCCATGGTACCTCAGGTGGTACACCTACCAAAGTGGGGGAACAAAAAAAAGCCGGGCTGCAAAGACCACCCACCACCATAAAATCACCATATTACAGCTAAATGCAGCTCAATTGCTATACCAACTACACCAAAATGAAGCTCTTCAATCCCCGGTCATCTTGCCCTCTAAATCTATGGTGTTTTAGAGAATTTCTGGGATCCGGTCAATCCAGCTATTTGGCTGTAATATGGTGATTTTGTGGTGGTGGGTGGTCTTTGCAGCCCGGCTTTTTTTTGTTCCCCACTTTGACTACATATCCCCAACAAGTGGCAGGGAGCCCTTTCCTCGCCTACGTTCCCCGTTCGTTACACTTGCAGATTATAGCCCTTGTTGAGTGGGTGCGCACACATGGCGGCAAGCGAGACCAGGGTTGTCCTCCGCTGCATCAGACATGGACCAACATCATGTCTCTTTCTCCTCTTTCTCACCTGCCTTTCACAATATACAATCACCCTGCACGGACGCCCGTGCGATACCACGGAGGTCTCTTTCTCTCTCTGGAAGCAGCAATTCCATCCGTTCAGCCCCACTTTAAGCAAATGCAACCCTAACTCGTGGCAATCAGCCTCTGACCCTCCCCCTCCCCCTCCCTTCCCTCTCCTACTCACCGCTCTTGATCGTACTTCTTTGAACCACAAGCTTAGCTACGCTCGAAATAGGTGCGCCGCCCATTATGTCGAACACAGCCAAGGTGGCAGAAAACTCCCTGCTTATCCAGTTTCTCAGCTCTACCGCCATTAGCGAGTCGACGCCATAGCTCGACAGCGGCTTGCTCGGCTCGATATCCTCGGCCGAGATGGACATGGCTGCCGCCAGCTTGCCCGCCAACGCCCGCAGTACGGCCTGCATGTGCCCGTCCGCATCCGTCGCCTGACGGAATAGCGTCCCCGGCTGATCTGACTGGGCTGCCGCCGCCGCCGGAGATGGGATGTTGGCGATATCTGGCACATACGAGAAGGCGGCCAAGAGCGGACGCTCTAGTTGTGGCAGTGGCTTGTCTCCACGCACGAGAAAGTCGGCCGGCGTACGCAGGCCAAACAACACCTGGCCCGGGGCGGAGTGCGGCGGCTGAGCAAGCGGATTCGCCTGGTCGCACGCCAGCGTCAGCAGCGCGAGAAGCTCCGCGTCATCGATGGTCTGCAGGTCTTGGTCTGCCTGCCGCCGTCGCTGGTAGGCCGCCGTCTCGGCGATGATTCCGATGTTGCCGATCCAGCCTACATCAATCGATAGTGCCTTCTCACCGCATACCGCCACGCGATGGTGAGCGAGAGCGTCTTGGAAAGCGCAGCCGGCCGAATAGTTGGCGCTAGAGGATTGACCAATGACACCGGCCAGGGACGAGAGCAGCACGAAGAAGTCGAGGTCGCGGGGCAGCAGGCTGTGAAGATTCCATGCCGTGTCCGCCTTGGAGCGCATGGTAAGATCCCACTGGGAAAAGGTCATGTTCTCGAAGATGGCATCCTGCAGCACCATGGACGCATTGATGCAGCCTTTGATAGGTGGCATTTTGGAAGCCTCGCGTTCGGCCAACATGTTTGCAAGGTCCGGCCTAGACGAAACGTCGCACTTCGGAGCGAAGACACGGACACCACACGCTGAAAGACGCGCCACGAGTTCCGCCGCTGCCTTGGACGTTGCTCCGGACCGCGAAGGAACAATAAAGTGTTTGGCTCCCCGGCTTGCCATCCATTTCTGCATCTGTGGTTAGCAATCACCTTCCGTCTTCACCGCGGGCCCCCCTGGATAGCCAAATACTCACCAAGATGGCTCTTCCCAGACCACCAAAACCGCCAGCAATCAGGTATGACGCGTCCTTGTCAAAGGTGTACGACCGCCGCTCCACAACAAACTGCTGTAAGTTCACATGGATTTGTTAGCCACCCTTGGACCCTCTCGAGCAGTTGGGGGCATGGACAGACGAAATCCTAATAACCAAGAAAGGATATGGACACATACCGGTACCACGTCATCACCGCGTGGCATGATCACTATGCGGCCAATATTCTTACCACCCTGGAGGAACCGAAAGGCCTTCTCAAGATCAGGCAGCCGAAACAGGTGCAGTGGCTGCGGCGGCTGGAGGGTGCCGTCGGCCAGCAGCCGCATCGTGTTCTCGAGCAAGCGAGCTGTGACATCGGCCGTCAGCCACATTAGGTGCACTGCCCGGAAGGAAACATTCTTGGAGAACATGGACATAGGCAGTCCGGAATTGGCGTTGATGTCGGCAAGGCCAATGTCGACAAATCGACCGAACGGCGCCATGCACTCCCACGAGGCCCGCAATCCGTCTCCGGAGAGCGAGTTCAACACGCAGTCGACGCCACGGCCGCCAGTCGCCCGCATCACGCCCCGGGCGAACGAGGTAGTCCGGCTGTTCAAGATGTGGTCATCCGGGATGCCGAATGTTTCAGCGAGGAACTGCCTCTTCTCGGGCGAGGACGTGGTAGCTAAAACCCGTGCGCCGAGCATCTGGGCGATACGCACAGCCATCTGGCCGGTGCTGCCTGCTGCCGCATGCACCAGAACCCATTCTCCCTTCTGGACGTTCGCAACATCCACGAGGCAGTAGTATGCCGTCAGTCCCGGCACAAGCACAGACGCAGCGCTCTCCATCGAGAGCGAGTCTGGGATTCTCCGAACGCGCCCCTGGTGCGCACGCGGGAACTGGCGCATGCAGCCCTCAGCGACCATGCAGACGCGATCTCCGGGCTGGATGGAGGACCGGCAGTCGCGCCCGACACGCGTGACGATACCGGCGCAGTCGGCACCCAGGCCGTTGCCTTCCTCACGACCGAGCGCAATCAGCACGTCGCGGAAGTTCAGTCCCCACGCCTTGGCCTCTATCTCCACCTCTTGCGGCCCGAGCTCGCTCTCATGCTCGCTGTCTTCCACGAAGTGCAGCGAGTCGAGCGTGCCTGGCGCACCCACATCGAGCTTCAGTGCTGACGGTGCGTCTCGCCAAGCCCGGTGCTGCAGCCGCGGCACAAGCAGTGAGCGCAGTGTGTCATTACCCTCGGGGTCCTTGACGGCACGGCCCGTAAGGATCTGGCCCTGGCGGACGACGTATTCCACCTCTGGGGACGAGGAATCAAAGGCGTCACTGAAGACGGAGGCAATGTGCTGTGCATTGGTGGTGGCGTTGGACTGCCCTTCGATGGTCAGCGTCACGACGTGACCGATGGGCTGCTCGCAGCGGATGGTACGCAGGAAGCCCTGCGCGGCGCCGTGGTGGGGGTGCTGGGAACCGGTGGCAGCTGCCGTGACCCAGAGCATCTTCGAGGCGTGCTTGACCAGGTGCTGCAGGCAGCGGAAACCGTCGCTTGACAGGCTGGTGAGTTGCGGCTTGTTGACCTCAGCCAGACAAATGACGGGGGTGTTCCTGGCCGCCAAATCCACCTCGCTGAGCCCGTCCTGTGAGAAGGCGCAGACCCGCACCTGTTGTTGGGAAGGCCGCCTTTCGCTGCTGTTAAGAGCTTGGACCAATTCGTGGGCGAGATGAACCTGCTGGGAGCAGGTATCATCGACGATCACGACAAGATCGGGAGTGGGCTGTTGTTTTGGCGCTGTCGGCGCTGCTGCCGGTGCTGCCGCACACCCGTCGGTGTGTTCGTCAGCAACAGCGGTACTGACGATGATACTCAAGAAGTGGCAGGCGTCGTCCTGATAGTCCCGCAGGATGAGGTCGTTGCCCGAGAAGCCTGTTGCTTTCAGGCTGGTGTCCCACTGGCTTTCGGGCACGGCTGCCGAATATGGCCGCCAATCTTCATGCGCGACCCACCAACCCGGCACCAGACCTGTCCAGAAATTGGTCGCTATGTCATCTGGATCGATCACCTCGAGAAGCACGAGCCGACCTCCGGGCCGAAGCGCTTTTCGGACGTTTCTCAGCGTTCCCTCGAGGTCCACGGTGGCATGCAGCACGCTTCCGGCCACGATCAAGTCGTACGAACCCAGCTCGAACGACCCTTGCTTGGCAACATCCTTCTCAAGATCTAGCGTCTTGAAGGTCATGCGGCCCTGCAGTTCCGGCCAGCGCTTCTTCGCACCTTCAAGAAACATGGGAGAGATGTCGGTGTAAGCGTACTCTGCGAAGCTCGGCGCCCCAGTTCGTGTCTCGCGGTCCTGGAACGCGCGGATGACATGTCCCGTAACGCCGCCGGTGCCGGCCCCGACCTCGAGGATGCGGAGTGCCGGGTTCTCGTGTGCCGCCAGGTCTAGGAAGGAAGCTAGGCGTCCATCGGCACAACTGTTTTCGAACAGGTCCTTGTAGAAGATGGCAGCGAGGTCGGTCTCGAAGATCACTTGCAGCGGATCGACCTCGTCAGCTAGGATGGCGGGCAAGTTCCGTGCCACCACGGTGTAGAGCTTCCAAGCAGGAAGGAGGGTTTCGACCTCGCAGAAGCGCGCCTCGAGGCTAGCATCGCTACTGGTGGCAGCTTCTTCTCGCTGGGCAGCAGACATGCCGCCTACGTAGTGGCGCATCCAATCGACATGCCGACGCAGGCTTTCGCGCATTTGGGCGATGGTTTCGCTGTCCAAGCCCGCCAGAGCGCGAGCTGTGGCCAGTTCGAGGACGGCGCAGAGTTTCTTACGCGCCACCTTGATAGGCCCTTCATCCTTGGTAAAAGTATCGGCGCGACAGAGGCGTGCGAGGTCCTGCTTATCAAGCAAGCTGAGCTGTGGCTTCCACTCGACACTGTGGAGCAAGGTCCTCTCCTTGTTAACCTCACGGGTGCTGCTGCTCCCTTCGCCGCCAGCATCATCACCCGTCGAGACGGCGGCTGTCTCGGCCTCTCGGATGGCACACAACACGGATCCGTTGTCGGCTAGGGCGTACACGGACCCACGCTCGCCCGTGCCGGCCTTCTTCGCTTTCGCGATGCCCATCAACCGTATGGAGCCCGTCTGCTGTGGCTGCCACCCGGAGGCAGCGAACCACGCATCCGCCAGGCGCACAGGCACGTTGGTGACAGGCTGCTGCCCTGCTGCAGCCCGGAGCACGTGGAAGATGGCATCAAGGAGTGCTGGGTGCGCCAGGCTGGTGGTCCCATACCCGGCAGCCCCAGAGGCGTCGGTACACGCTACCGCCACAGCAGTGGAATCCCAGGCGACGTCGCGCAGGGTCTGGAACCACGGGCCCCATGCCAGGCCGGCCTTGGCCGCATCCTGGTAGAACGCCTGCTTGTCGACAGGCAGCGTGCACGTCCTGCTTGCACGAAGGTACTGCTCCCGGATGGCATCGTCTGCGAGCTGCCGGTCCCTGCCGCCGTCGACGCGCGCCGCGTCCGCGTACTCCACCTGGATGCTCGCCGTACAACACTCGGTCCAACGCCCGCCGTCGTCGCGCGAGTATGACATCACCACCACGTCGAACCAAGCCGCTTCCTTCTCGTGCTGTTGGCGCCGGGCAGGACGCAGGAGCGTCTGGACCTCGACACGGTCCTCCCAGGTCTCGCGCACGACGATGGGAGAAACGAACCGGGCCTCCTTAACCAGGTAGCCTGCTACCTCACGAGCCATTTGCTGCTGCACAGCTTCTATAGCCATGAGCAACATGCCGGCAGCCGGGTAGAGCATCGTCTTGCTCACAACGTGGTGTGCTATCCAGGGTGTCGTCTCGGTGCAGAGGAAGGCGCGCCAGCGCGGCGCGAGCGGGTTCCAGTCGGTCACCCGCATACCCAATGTTTCGCCGCTCACCGGCTCGCGCAGCCGGAAGTCTCGGCTTATGCGCGACTCGGCCCAGTAGCGTTGGGAGTGGTCGAAGGGGTAGGGTGGGCAGTCCACGAGGAATGGCTGTGGAGTATGGCTCCCATTTGCGTGGTTTCCGTTGACTCGATCGCCTTGAGCGCCGATGGTGCCAGGCTGGTTGATCGACTTGATGGAGACGGCATGTCCGAGGCAAAACAACGTCCCCATCAGCTGCAGTGTGGTCTGCGTCGCGGAGCTCCCACGGCACAGGGCGCTTGAATACCGGATCTTGCTGCTGCTGCTGCTCTTGTTCTTCCCACCGCCGACGCTCATCGTGTCTTGCACCGGCCGCTTGAGGGCTGCATGGGGGCCGATCTCGACCAAGTCGGTGATGTTTCCAACACAGGTCTCGGGGGCTGACGACTGCTGTGCCAAGACACGCAGCGCGTCGGCGAAGCGCACTCGCGATACCATGTTGTCGACCCAGTACTGGGCATCGGCCAGTGCCGCGCAGCTACGCACCACCCGGCCCGTCACGGAGGAAACCATGACAGCCACATTCCTTTGGCCGGGCGCGCCCTTCATGGCACCCATCAGGCGCTTATACGAGTCCGCGATGGCCAGCATCGCGTCTGAGTGGTATGCCACTCCCGTCTTGAGCTTGGCGGCGAAAATCCCGTCTCGGTCAGCTTGTGTCTTGAGGGCGTCGATGGCTGCCTCGGAGCCCGAGAGCGTGCAGTTCAAGGGGGAGTTGACGCATGCGATGGTCAGCTTGTCGGTGTCGGCACCTGTGCTCGCGAGGTAGCTGTCCACTTGGTCCTCCGCTAGGTTTATCGACAGCATGGCGCCTGGCGAGGAAGCTGCCTGGGCGGTGCGCAGCTTTCCGGCAAGCTGGCCGCGGAAGTATGAGACCTTGCAGGCCGATTCAAGGGAGAGGGCGCCGATGGTGTAGCTGTCGGCTTACGATTCGGGTCAGAGGTTTATTGTTCGGATATATAAAGAGACGAAGCGGGAAAAAAAGCGACCAGTGGCAACTTACGCTGCAGCAATTTCGCCCGAGGAATGCCCCACGACTGCCTTGGGCACGACTCCAAAACTCTCGAGCAGTTCCACCAGGGCGATCTGGATCGCCGTGGACAACGGCTGGCTATATTCGGGCTTGTCAATGTTGCCGCTGCTTCGGAGCTCGTCTGGAACATGTTAGAGCAAATCACTTCCTTCCTGCCCGTGATTTCCTTACCGAATATCGACCACTGGCACCCCAGTCCCGCATAGGTGGCATCGATGCGTCGTAGCCACTCGGCAAACACGGGATACCGCACCAAGTCCCATGCCATGTCAACATACTGCGCGCCTTGGCCGGTAAAAACAAAGGCGAGGCCGACCTCGGCTGAGCTGCGGATTGGCTTGGCTGCCGAGAGCGTCGCTTGCTTGAGATCGTCGACGACCGCGTAGGCCCGCCAGAGCAGGTGGCTCCGACGCTCGGACAGTGTCCAAGCCAGCCGGTCGAGCTTTTGCGCCGCGCTGCTCATCCCCGGTCTGCTCACGATGTTGGAGGCGTAGAAGGCCTCGTAACCAGCTGCGGTGCGCTTGGTTGCCTTCTCGTCAGCTGCGCTCCAGACGAGCAACTTCGGCAGGCCCTCAGCGACAACGGCCTCGGTTGACGGCGTCCCGCTTAGACCCTCGCCGTGACGATGGCCGTTTGTACCATGCACGGGGTGCTCCGAGAGATGCGGTGTCTGGGCAGGCAGAGCCTCGGTGCAGTGGTTCCCTACCAGGCCGCGCGCTTCCAGGTAGTGCAAGGCATCGTCGAGGATGACATGCGTGTTGGAGCCGCCGAACCCGAACGAGTTGACCGAGATTCGGCGCACACCATGGGTCGGCCAGGGAGTATTTTCCGTCGGCACCGCGAGGTTATAAAAGCCGGCGTCCATGGTCGGGTTGATCGTCTCAAAGTTCGCCTGGGGCGGGATGATGCCCTTCTCGAGAATCACTGTTGTAGACGAAAAGGGGTTTCCGGTTAGTTGGTGGTGGTAGGGACGAGTTTTCTAGCTGACCAGCTCACAGATGGATTTGAGAACTCCTGCCAGTCCGCTGGCTCCTTCGAGATGTCCAATGTTGGCTTTCACAGAGCCGCTATGAGGGAAACGGGCATGTCAGCTTCAGACCTAAGAAACGACATGAGGGGTGGAGTGGAGCATGCTGGTTGGACTGACACATATAAGGGCTCCTGAGCTGACCGGTTCTCGCGGAAAACTCGGCCGATCGCCTTCATCTCGATCGGATCACCAACTGGTGTACCAGTGCCTGGATTTCTCACGGGATCAGACAGGCACGGGAAACGGGGCTGGCCGTTAAGGTGATGAGGTTGGGGGAGAGTGAGGAACCATACCGTGTGCTTCGAAATAACGAGTCTGCTTCAAGGGCAGACCGGCCTTGTTGTGGACGTGGCGGATCAGGTCCTCCTGAGCCTGCGGACTGGGCTGTGTGAGTCCTGGCGTGTGGCCGTCCTGGTTCGAACCCGTCGCCCGAATGACGGCGCGTATCATGTCTCCGTCGCGCAACGCCGCCCTTACTGGCTTGAGAACGACCGCGATGATGCCCTCACCCCGCGCGTAGCCGTCAGCGCGATGGTCGAAGCTATAACACAGGCTGGAGGGCGACAGGAAGTTCTGGCTCGACAGCATCTGGAAGACGGCCGGGTCGAGGATGAGGTTGGATCCGGTCACGAGTGCCTAACTCCTCCTGATAAGCCTTTCCAGATCGCTCGTTTCCGTGAGGGGGATCCGCATCTACCAAAACGGATTGGACTTACGGCCGACGCGTCACCATCTCGCAGGGCCTTGCACGCCATATCTAGGGCCGCCAAACTGCCCGAGCAGGCGGTATCGACGTGGACGCTCGGCCCGTGCAGGCCGAAATAAAAGCTGAGTCGGTTGGGGATGATAGAAGCCACGGTGCCGGTAACGGCCGTGCGGTCGGCATTATCCGGGTCCATGCCCGTCATCCTGGCCCAATCCTCCGTCATGGAGGCGGAGAAGACGGCGGTTTGCGAGTCCCGGAGGTTTGACAGTGGCATTCCGGCTGCGATGACGGTTTGTTAGCCTGCATTCGCGCGCTTCTCTCATCTTCTCCCCTCTCATCTTCTCCTCTCTCATCTTCTCCTCTCTCATCTTCTCCTCTCTCATCTTCTCCTCTCTCATCTACTCCTCCCTCCTCTCTTTTTTCTTTTCGATTCTCGTCACAATCACGTCCGTGCCCGTGCTACTTACCCTTTTCGAATGCGCGGTACGCCGCTTCGAGCGTCCATCGCTGGAGTGGATCCATCGACGCTGCCTCCTTGGCCGTCAAGGAGAAGAATGGTGCGTCGAAAGCTGCAACATCTTCGTTTATGAAATGCCCCCCACGACAGCGAACCTAACGCATTCGCATCAGTCGATAAGTGCGACTCCCCGCCTCCGTCTCCGTTGGGGCAGAAATTTACCTTGTTCACGTTCTTGTTGTTTTTCTCCAGGAATGAATCGGCCTTGAGACGCGACTCGGGCCATTCGGTCATCAAATTCTTGCGTTCCCGCAGAACATCCCAAAAAGCGTCGTCATCCTCCACCCCCTGTGGGAGCTTGAAGGAGAAGCCCACGATGGCTATGTCGGCAAGTGCCAGATCCATGGGCTTGGGGAGGTCTACGATTGAGCCCATTTTGGTGGTAATGCAAGGGATGTCGATCTTTGCTCGGAATAACGATCCCGTCGCACTTCAACACCCGACAAGCTGGGTCTTATATATCTCCACCACGTCAGTAACGTCTCTGCATATGTTTTCTTCAGGCTGCCGGCTGTTGCACGCCCACATGCTATCGCCACTGGCTCACTGCTCTCACCGCTCAGTGCTTTGGCCGACTACGCTCAGGGGCAGCAGTTTCGGTGGAGCCATGTCAAGTCCAGGGGCGAGGCTATCCAGGATATCCATCCAACCGCGTTTGGAACTCGAAGGACCGGTACCGACTATGGGATGGCTCAGAGTCAGAAAGCCCAACGACGCCGTGATGCGATCTCCGTCGTCTTGTCTGGCATGGTTGTGCTCGGCGGACATGGGGGCCTGGTCGTTTTCTAATTAATCTGTGAAAGCGACACTGGCCGTCTAACATGACATTCTCGAAGCTTACGTGGGCTCATGATCCATGTGAGATGGTGGGGGTGACATTTTGCTCCCTTGCTCTGGAAGAACACCGCTTTCTCTCGGCCACTTGGCGTGAAACGACCATGGTTGAGAGACTCCTCCCCTGCCCATGTGACTCTGCTCTGCTGCGGCTTTGCAGGACATATAATGCAACCTCCTGTTTCGCTCTGCCCGGGGAACCGCATCACTCTCTACTTCCGACGACTCACTTACAGGATACAGAATGCCAGTCCTAGAAATCTTCCATCTGCACCCGCTGGGGTGGGAAAACGACCCGGAAGAGGAGAAGATCCCTCTTTCGACCCTTGACTACCTGCCTCCCTTTCTGTACAACAACTACGTGCTCTTCTTCAAGCTCGATGACGAGGGGAAGAGCCGCATGGCGGTCTTGCTTAGGGTCGGCCTTGAGCGAACCCTCAGCCAGGCAAGACATCTCTGCGGAACCATTGAAATGGACGCAGGCACAGGCGGCCACGCGTTTGTGAGGCGCAGAGAGAGCACCGTCGAGTTCCACGTCCAGTGGCTCGATTCCTCCCCCTGCTCGCACTACCCATCCTTTTCCGAGCTCGAGGCCCACAACTTCAGCTCAAGGGCCATGGGCGATCTCGGCCTCTGGAGCGTAGCTCCCATGACGCACGGACTCAAACCGGAAGCTGACATCGACAACAGCCCGGCGGTATCGGCCTTCAAGGCCAACTTCGTCCGCGGCGGCCTCGTCTTCAACATGCATGTGCACCACTGTTCCAACGATATCATGGGCTGGGCGTCCTTCACCCACCAGCTGGCCGAGAACTGCCGAGCCATCTACCTGAACGATGAGACCGCCTTCCCGTCGTGGGATCCGGCGTGCCTCGACCGGTCCCGCTTCACATCCCGGGAACCCATTCCCGAAGCAGCCAAGATCGACGACGCCCCTGGCCCAGGAGAGCCCCACCCGGGTCTCCTGCCGATCATTCCACTTCTCTTCCACCTGCCCAAGAGCAAGGCAGCGCGGTTGAAGGCCCTGGCCACGCCGCCGCCCGACGCTACCACGGGCCCCTCGTGGATCTCGACCTTTGACGCCTTCTCTGCCTTCATCTGGCGCACGCTACTGCGCATTCGCTCGGGTGTTTTCCAGGCGGAAGCCTCGCCTACACTGCTCTGGATGGCGCCGATCAACCTGCGCAGGCGCCTGGGAACAGACGGCGCCACCGCCACCAACGGGCAGCTGTGCCCCCCACGCGCGCAGGGCAACGTCTTCACCCTCGCACGGGTGTCCACAACGGCCGCATCGGTTGGCAGCGGTCCGCTGCGGGAGGTGGCGGCCCTCGTCCGCTCCGCAGTGGCCGCCGCCTCGACGCCCAAGGCGCTCGAAGAGCGGATCCGCGCCGCGGCCGCCGTGCGCGACAAGACGGCGCTGTCGTTCCGCGCCGACCGGCTGTCGCCGCTCACCTTGGTCGTGACCGACTGGCGCGCCGCCGACGTGACGGCCGCGGACTTTGGGCCGCCTGCGGGCGGTGCTCCGGTGGCGTTCCGGCACGTCTCGGACGACGTGACGCGGTGCGTGGTGCAAGTTTACCCGCCGCGGCGGGGCGATGGCGAGGACGAGGGCTGCGAGTTTGTCATTACGTTTGAGAGCAGTCTTGCTCAGGCGCTGATTGAGGATACGGAGTGGAGCGAGTTTTTTGAGTACCGGGGGGTTATGTGACATTTGAAAGCATTTCCCCCCCCCCCCCCCTCCTCCTCTAAAAAAGAAGAAAAAAAGAAAGAAGAGGTAAAAAAGCGAATGTTGAGAGCTATTGCTGAAATAGATGTCTGTGATGATGCGTCTACCATGTATTACAAATGATGCTAAGTTACGGAATACTTCTGGTTGAATTTAACCCCCAAACAAAAAAGAGCTCTTCTCAGTCTTCCCCCCCCCACCCAAACCTGGCTGCAAATTTCGATTGGTATCTAAGCCTAATCCAAAATCAACCAGGAAATCAATCACCTCCCCATGCATGAGTGGAACATGAATTCTTTTTAAAAGAATAAGAAAAAAATAATCCGCGACCACCCCCTTCTCTTGTTCTTCCTCAGGCAGAATTGGCAGGCATGTTGTAAATGCGATCCATGGTGCACTTTGACATGAGCCAGTCGGTGCCCTTGCGGCGGTACGTCTCGTAGTAGTGGCCGCCGCCGGTGCCCGTGACGCCCTGGGTGTCGGTCGCGCCCTGGGCCAGGGCCGAGTAGTAGACGACGGGGAAGATGGCGAGGACCTCGCTCAGGCTCGAATCGGTGTAGTTAAACTCTCCGGGCCCGATGTGGTGCATAGTCTGCAGCGTTTGGAAGGCGGCGCTGAAGAAGGTGGTGAAGTCCTTTGTGGAAGACCAGCGGTACGTGAAGCCGTGGTCGACGATGATCTTGCCATGGTCGGTGTACGAGTAGGTGCACTCGGGCAGGGCGACCTGGTTGAATTTTTCCCACTGGTGCGTGTCGGCGAAGCGGGCGTACTGGAGCTTCTTGGTCTGGATGATCTGCGCAATCTCGGGCGAGACGGCGGGGAGCCTGCTGAGGGTTGATGCGGAGACGTCTGCCGAGACGGCGGCGTTGACGACCGGGGTAGAGGAGACGGGCTGCGTCATGGTGAGGAGGTTGATGATGGTGGTTGAGAGGAGCACAAAGCTGGGGGTCCACATAGTTTGGTTGAGGGGAGGGGGGGGGGATGCGGGATGAGGAGTCTAATGAAGAAAGGGGGGGAGGTTGGGTGGGTGGTGGGTGGTGGGGTGGTCCGACCCGAGTCAAGGGGTGGTACGGGTTGAAGAAACCGGCGGTGTGAGACACGCGGGGAAACAGGGTTCGCGGAAGGGAAAAAGGAAGCAAGCGGGTAAGCGGGAGGTGGAGGAGAAGGCGGAGGAGTGTAATCGAGACAAAAGTTTGGTTGATGACTTGTTGAAAAAAAAAAGATCTCATGACAAGCACGACCCGCAACACAAATCACCATTATATATCCAAACGCTTGGCAGTCAGAGCAGCCATGTGGTGCCGTCGTATCCGTGAGAGATTTGATTGCCACTTTCTTCGTCCGGAAGGTTTAAGCAAGGCACATCAATAGTTACGAAGTTGCAATGGTCATCTCCGTTCAAGCCGGCATAATGCAGAGTGTTTTTGGCAAGAGAAAGCGGGGAAAGAGGCCTCAATCGAGGGAGAGATGGGAGGAAAGAATGTCGAGGTTCCAAAAGAGGGTTTTACGCGTGTAGATCCGCTGCTGTGGGCGTTGTGATAATTGATACCATGCAGTAGTTTGCATCACAACGTGGTATCTTCAAAAAAATAGTTCCTTCAGAGTTTTGGCAGGATTCGAACCCCAGGTTCTTTTATTCTGCTCATGCATAGCACCCCCCGGCCCCGGTTCCGGCCCCGGCCGTACATGTCTTGGAACGGGAATTGCTCTGCGAAAAGATGGGGGCGCTTGACCTTGAACCCTGAATGCTGCACGGATACATTACACCGTTTCGTCAGCAATGGGGCGAGGTGGCGTCGGTTCACCAATTGTGTGAACTTATAACCATGTTCTATAAGCCAGCAAGCTTCAAACATGCAGGAAAAGGGGGGGGGGGGGGGGGGAGCTAGCTCCGGCAGCTTGAGCCGTTGCATGTACAGTGTATGTGTGTACTGCATTTTCCGAAAAGAGACTGACAACGGTTACATGTGCATGCTCACCGCGGAACCCGGAATGCACCCAACACGCCATCCACTTCCAACTCTGGTATACATGCCCACCATACCTCTTCTGCTAGGTGTAAACTCCCATATCCGAGGCTTAGGTCGTCGCAGATGCATGTATGATGCATACACGCGTAGGTAAGCAGTCTGCACTGCACAAAAACCAGCATTATTTGAATTTAACCTACTGAACTGAAGGCACAAGGATTCGGTCACCTTGCTAATTTAGCCCGAAGAGCTTATTGAAAAGAGCTGAATAAGGACAGGGTTGAAGCTATCCCAAAGGAAGGTAATAGGTAAGGTGTTTCAAGGCAACCTCTGAAACATTCGGAAATCCGACCAGCGGTTGGTTGCATTGACATTGACTGCAGGAACCACCTCAGGATGAGGGGACTGGGTTCCATTATTCGGCGACGTGGCAAAGGAGCTTTCACGAGGGAAAAAGAAATTTTTGGGATTATTTTGCAGAAAAGATGGGTCTCGTCAGCTTCCAGAGCCCTCCCCGGCACTGTGCAGTCTGCACAGGTAGTAAGCGAGGCCAGCCGATCATTACCGAAACAGATCACCCCCAAAATGCTTGTCGTGGCCCTGGTAACATGTTGTGATGAAAGGGGCATCTCCAATGTCCATCACTCTCTCGCATATGGTGGGCTCCAGGCCCTAGAATACTACTAAGACCAAGGGAAACCGATATCTGGAAATCTGGAACCGTGGTCGACATGGCCCGGAAAAAGGGGCAACTGGGAAAAAAAAGCATACAGGGTGAAGAAAATAAGGGGAACAAGGTGTAGCTTGTTGGGGGGAGAAGAAAAAAAAGAAACGGCGACCATTATGACACGGCGGGACATGCCCATGACAATTTGGACTAATAAGCCCGTCCAAGCCCTCATGCAAGAAGTCGGCCAAAGATTCGTCGAAGTTGCCGTCCGTCATTGTTGTTCGTGTCCAACAACTCGTCCATGAACTCTTGTCTTAAACTTTTTTGTCAAGCCCGTCAACATGAGTGACTTGGACGCCCTGATGAACGGCCCGGCGCTGCCACCCCCGCCAGGTGTTGTGCCCAATCTCGTCCATCCGGGAAACAAGAACGGCCTTGCCCTCTTCGTGCTGATCTTTTGCAGCGTCATCTCGACCATTTGCGTGCTTGTGCGCGCCTATGGTAGGTTTGTGCTCTTGAAGAGATTCCAGCTCGAAGATGCCTTGATTATTTCCGCTTTTGTGAGCATTCAATTTTTTGTTTCTTGTCGGTGATTCAGAAAACAGCTGACAAGATATGAATCCCTGTAGGGCGTATTCTGCGGCGCTGCATGGTCGGCATTTAGCATCATCGACACACCAGGTTATTACGTCCACATGTGGGAGGTCCGTCTGAAGACGCTGATCCCCATGACCTACGTGAGTCCTTCCAGTTTTAGTCCCTGCCGATCAATGGAAGAGGATGGCTAACACCGGATGCGCGCGGATTGCAGTTGATATTTGTCATGGGAAATACCTATGTCGTCGTCCTAATGCTGCTCAAGGTGGCCATGTTGGCCGAGTGGGCGCGCATCCTGGTGGCCCGGGCTTCGAGAACCAGCAGCGTCTTTTGGTGGTCATGCATGGTCATGATCTCTCTGCAGGTGTTGGGCTGTATCGGCATCGTCATCGCGCTGAACCTCCAGTGCATCCCTCACGCGGCGAGTTGGGACTTCACCATAACCGACGCCAAATGTTTCCCGCTCTACAACCTCCAACTAGGCTCAGGTATCATCTACCTGGCAACCGACGTCATCATGTTCTTCATGCCGCACCACCTCATTTGGAGCTTGCGCATGTCGTGGCAGAAGAAGGCGGGCGTTTCAGTCGTGTTTGGGCTCGGGTTGCTGTAAGTTGTCCCTGTCGCTTGGTCGGGAGAAATAGTTTCTCACAAGTCATAGCGCCTGTGTCGCCGCTGCCTTCCGCTTGCACGTCACCATCAACTACGGACACGCCAGCGATGCGACGTACAACATCGGCGATCTCATCTTCTGGGTCATGGCCGAGATGGCCTGCGGCTTCATCATCACCTGCGCGCCCACCATCCCCAAGATCCTGCAAGAAACGGGCGTCGTCCGCAAGATCAAGAAGAGCCTGGGCATAACCAAGACGGGGCGGACCGACCAGAGCAGCGGCGGGTACGGGCGCGATACGACGAAAAAGGGGGGCAGCAGCAGCATGCTGTCGAGCGTCAACAGGGGCCCGCTGCCGGCCACGACCATCAGCAATGCCTACTACAAGCTGGACGAGGACGGCGTTGCGCTGGGGGATCTGAATGGGAGCGGGAGCGAGTCCACCGAGTACCTGCGCCACGAAGAGAGCAAGACGGCCGCGCCAGTGGCTGGTAGTGGTCCACGGGGCCAGATTATCCGAACGACGCGCATTGCCATTGACGAGGAGGTGGCTGAAGTCGAGTACGCGCGGTCTCGTGAGGCTGGTGGTAATAGAACCCAGTGGCCCATGTGAATGGCCTTCTCAAGGATGACCAGTCGTTCGGTCCATATTTGCACCTTGTTGGGTAACATGATGTAAATTCCCCCGTCGTATTAGTTAATCATTGCTCTGGCTGAATTCATGGAATGACTGCTCAAAGGCGAGAGCCGTTAAAACAGTGGCGACGTCTACAAACATTATCTTCCCATTAATGTCAGTTCTAAGTATTGGCTGTTTTTAGTTCCTTATGTTGAAGTCGATGTAACTACAGGAAAGGCCAGACCCTAATATAGGTCTATGAGAAGGATTCTTGTAGATTCTAGGGATCTACGATAATAATTAGTAAGCCCAATAATCTACAGTCTTCTATGGGCCTTGGATTACGTGTCCCTAGACTTGTTGTAGGTTCGAGAAGGTGCTGTGGAGGCTTGCTGACAATCTGGGAATAGCTTCACCAGCACCGTTGTGGTGGCCAACCCACCAGTACTCAGGGGTCTGTTGCCTTGGCAACCATTACCCCTATTCCTTAGTGGACTCCTGGCTGGTTAGCGTCCAACGGAGGAAGCCGCCATAGGGCCCCAGTATGGTCATGCTGTGAAAGATGCAAACAACTTAAATATAAATTTGTCTCCTAAATTACAAACTAGTAGAAAAAAAATTCCCACCCCCGGATTTATAAGAAGTATAGTAAAAGCCTGTGTAACATTAGCCACCGTCAGGGCCTTCTTATGAGAGAGCGACCTGTATCAGCAGCTCTGTAAATCCAATATAGCAGCAATATCACAGGGATCCAGATTGCAAGACGCGCGATTGCAGTTTTCCCACCCACACTAAGTGAGCTTCTGGAAAGCTGCCATGTGGCAATGCAAAGAGCCGTAAGAACCCCCAAGCCACCAAGAATGCAAATGGAAATAATAATAATATTCTTAAGGCTGACCTTCTCACTTTTGACGAGCCTCATGAGATAGATGCTAGGCACCGAGTATAGACTCTTTCTAGTAGAGCGCGAAATAATTCAGTAATGTGCATGCGATAGAAGCGACAAGCCAAATCCACCAGTGAGGTGGTCCGCAATTTCCTATGTGACAAGGCATTAGGTTATGATCTGCATGCGCACTATAAAGGGCGGCAATGCTGATACTCACATTCACGTTCATTCCAAACACGGATGCCACCAGTGTCAGAGGGATGAAGAAAAAGGCCAAGTGAGTTAGTCTCGACACTGTCTCTGCCCGTCGTATGGCTCTCTCACTCTCCACAATACGCATGGATGACATGAGAGCCTGGAAAGCACCGTCGATCCTGCGCCTCGTGGGATCGAGGTCGCGCTCCATGATCTTGAATAGTCGGCCGAGCTCATGATCTCGATGCAGCAGCGATACTACTGGCGACGACGAGGCTCGTTCTTTAAGCTTTCGCATTAGTCGATAAATAGGTCTTTTTGTGCGGCTATTTGAGATACGCCGGAGTGACGAAGACTGATGGAATAGGTAATTTCGCCAACCCCTGAGCTGACCCCTCCACTGGTCGACGGATTGTTGGAGGATCGTATCGTCGTGAAGCGCCAACTCGATGGCGTTAAGTGCCCGGCTCATTTTTTCCAAGTACGAGGGACAGGTCTGCACAGGCAAAAGCAGCGACCGTATCTTTTACAAGTGTCTGGAGATATTCTGCGCGATTTCTTTGTATATGACTCTGAAACTCGTTTGATGCGCTTCTCGATAGCCGCGACGGCTCTTAAGAGCGGCCTCTCCTCGTCGATGAAACATTGATTTTGATACTCCGTGTATTTGTCGTCCTGTTCTCTGTTCCCGAAGACGAAATCGAAAATCCGATGACAGCGTTGCGGATCCACTAGCAAGAAGCCTTTATAAACAGTAGAGTTAGCTTATTATCTGACGCAGGCCTCTGTACCAAGGTAGTCTACCTCTAAAAAATTTCACTACACGTCTAAGGACGGTTAGTAAATAATGAGACTCGCTGCAGCCTCGATGCACCCCCGGCTCACTATACGCTTACTATATTACAAAATCTCAATTTTACACAACACCCCAATGACAGGGCTGGCGCTAAGCTTAACGTGTCCATAGAGCCAAAGAATCGATGCTATCGGCGGGATCGAGGCCGCCAACTGCGTGAATTACCTCCAGGCTTAGAGCTGAAGCAGCCCGCATGCCAGGCTAGCAAATGCCATGGCGCCACGGCGCAACTCGGCGCTTACGCGGTTTAAGGGGGATAGACCGGCGGGTGCAGACTAGCCAAGTCGCCGGACAGCATGCTGGTAGCCATCTCGCTCTACGGAGAAGGGTGACGACTCCATCATCCTCAGTGACAATAATTGTGGCGCTTTCAGACCCACCCCCATCCCCTGGTCTCATTCTCTGTGTCCTTCGGCGGCCAGGATTGCCTTTACAGTATGTTGACGGGTTGGAATTCGGCCTCACGCTCACCACTCTTCCTCGACCATCCGCGCCGTGCATGCATGCGTTGGGCGTTCTAGCAGCAACGAGAAGGTCAGAGGAATGCCTCGTAGCGTTCTTGGCAACTCACCGCTGTATCAGCTGGTGTGCAAGGTAATCGCTAAGGCTGGCTGGAATCCCGTGATGGAGGGTTGCTACTTGCGCTTAGCGGCGGCCTCCCGCGCGGGGTGCAATCTTCAGCGTTATCCTCAAAGAGTCTTGTCAACAGAAGCTCACATATAAAGGTATTGAAACAAAGCAGAACTACGATGCCTGAAGATGTGTTCTGCATCTTTACATGCCATGTCAGCCGGCCAACGCCCCTTCACCGAATTTCCTCTCAAATTGATTCTCTAACAAGATGTGGCCGATCCAGAAGCCGTGGCTTTACTGCGTATCTCGCAGGACAGTGAAAGCCAAGGGACTGACACCGTGCAGCCGGCTGTGGCCCCTGTAGCGACGACGGCCGAAGACTGCCAGCATCACTTGGCGGTAATGCAGCCTATAGTCGAGGAGAGTGCTGCCTCCGTGACACCCGGTGATGAAACTTCACAGCCTGGTCATGTTCAGGACAGATGCAATGCTAGCATTTTCCCTCGGGCGTTTTGGCGGTCTCATCGGACACATGTAATCATGGTCGCTAAGATACGGAAACCTGCTGGCAACAATCGCATAGTTCTCCCTATGTGCCTCTGTCTGGACAGTCTATCGCCAGGTCTTGTGGTTAGGTCTGGTGCAGGGCAACCAGGAAAACATGGAGCATACGGGGTCCAACGAAAATGACGCTGCAACCCAGAGTCGAAATACGACGAGCTTGAAGATCCTCGACGCGGTCACTAGCGTTTAATCAACCATTATCAGCCTCTTCCGCTTTCGAAGATTTTCCAGACCGAAGATTGCTTATTTAGCGGCTCTTACGGCTTGGTGAGTTGCAATTGATGGACCATTGATCTTCGTCCTTTGCTGTTGAGGGCTAATGGTGCCTCGAATCAAGGCTGTTTCACATACCGGCTATATTTGCGCCAGCAACTCTCGTCGTCGTACCTCGCTTGAATGTCAACGATACGAGAAAGGTTCCTGTTCTGGACATCAAAAATAGTCAACTGAGCAAGTCATTCGCCTACGACACCCCCATAACGCTCAACGCTCCTACCAACGCGTCCGACCTCAAGTACGTTGGAGCACGCACAATCGCCTTCACTATCGGGGCCGCATCAGCTTCCTCGGGACGCATTCAAGACATTCAGGCACCTATAGATGACTCCAGTTACCAAGAATACAACGTCTCCTGGAATGGGCCATACGTCCGTTATTCAACGCTACGTACGATGTCGGCTTCTATTGGAGCGACGGTGTCCAAACCGTGGTCAACAATTCGATCCGTATCAGCAACGCCGTGCCGTGCCCGAACGACGCAAAAGGTCACCCGTCCGACCTCATCGAGGAGCTGATGTACAACATCGCCGTCAGCCTGCTGCACAACCCGCTATTCACGCGACTCGTCAACGCGGCGGTCATTCACGCAGACGACCGCATCCAGTACGGCTACCGGTGGAAAAAGCTAGTGGGGCTCGACACGGCCATGGTGGCGCTGACGCTGTTGTGGGTTGGCGTCGGCGCCTAGGCGTACCTGCGTAACGGGCGCGCCGTTTCCGACCTGTCCTTCGGCACCGTCATCTCCGTCTCACGCAGCCACGACCTCGATCGCTTGAGAATACTCGGTGAGATTATGAGGCGTGTATTCTATGAAGCGTCTGATAAGTTGGGCATTTGCCACGAAGCACTTCGTCCGTTCGATAACAAGACACGGGAACGAATATTATTTACCCAATGTACCACGCCTCTTTCTGTTGTAGCTACGGCCCCGTCCCCTTCAGCGACTATATCTACTATTCTGACTACTTGGATTAGAGCCAGGCACCTGAGCTCCTGGTTCAGTAGTCAGATGCTCTTTCTAGCCCCACCATACTTTCTTCTACCCAGGACTAAGGAAACTCCCACCAGCCCTCATGCACCGCCTTAAGATCCACCTTGCCGGGCAATCGGAGGTACGGCGTCATGTCCGATTCCCGACCCGCCTCCTTACTCGTCGACCCCAGTCCAAATACCACGCAAGCCAATTCTCCGTCCTCCCAGCCCCATCACCCAGGTATGTATACTCCCAGTCCTCCCACCGTGGCTCTCTCCGCACGGCCGCCAAGTGCGCCGACGACACCAGCCACACGCCATGAATCCTCCCACCAGGCTTGCCGCCATTATACCACGAGCTACATCCATCGCTCAGAACCGTCTGCGCAAAGAATACATCAACGTACTCAACAAACTCGTCCGTCACCCTCTAGTTCGGCTGCATACTCCGTATCCCCTCGCGGCTCATCTTGCACAACAACCTCGCATAATACGTCAACTGCGTCTCGACGTTGTACGGCACCGTGCCCGCCGCCCCCGTACCTTGCGGGCCCGTAACGAACAGCAAGTTCAGAAACCCTGGCGTCGCGGCACCCCATATGCGAGTACGGAACAAATCCAAGGCCGAATTCCAAAGGAAGCCTGGATGCAAACTCGGAGCCATCTCCTTCAGTGAAATTGGACTCCATTCCCGTTGACTCAATCGATGGAGGATATGGGAGACATAGGTAGATACTAGTAAGAGAGTTGAGTAGCATCCTATGTCCCCTAAATCACAGCCCGCACAGTTGGCTCTGGGATCAAGCAGTTGAAATTCGTACGTAATACTAGCAAAGGTCTGATTAAAGATGCGGTCGGCAACAAAGCCCGACCTTGGGTCCTTCCTGAAACGTACTTATACTCCCACTACGACTTAGCGCCATGTGGTAAGTATGTAATCCCCGGCAAAATCCGCTCTTAAAAAAAATTTTTTAAAAAAAAAAAAAATTGGAGTCGGAAGTTGCCGTGGATGGGACCAAAGGTTCCTGCTGCAGTCGCGGCTGGGGCGCAGGAACGGTGGAGCGAGAGGCGTAGGAGCAGGATCGTAAGGCGCAAGGCGCGAGCTGGAGCGCCAGCGCAGGGCTAGAGCGCAGGTCACATCATGACAGCGTGCACGAGCAACCGCACATGGTCGCAGGATCACGGGGCAAGAGTACGGGCAAGGTCGAAGGAGCAGGGACAAGAGCGCGGGCAAGAACGTAGGGTAAGAGGTTTTGGGATGGTAGTAGTGAGATTGTTGGGATTTGCCATTTCGGATTTTCGCGATAGGGTCGCGCGTTTCACGGCGCAACAGGAATTGCCCAAGACGAGAGGGCCGACCGATTGCCCTGGCGCTCATCGTGATCCACGGGCTCATCGCCTGGGATGGGGAATTAGTATTACATATATAAACATACAAGTCCGACGGCATCTGTACCTCGGATATCTAGTCTTCAACAGATACTCCAGATCATCCACCAGTCACAACTTGACATACTCAATCTCTCACACGCACACTCATCCCGCAACTTCGCCATAGAGCCCTACCTCATCACTCTCAAATATGCGGGTCCTAACTACCCTCGTGGTCCTGGCTACCCTCTCCACAGCTACCTTCGCCAAAGTGATCACCATCAAGAACCAGCATTTCGGCGGCAACGATAAAATCCATTACGGAAACCACGACTGCGGACAGGACGTGTACCACTTTGACAACATTTCCTGCGATGGCAACGCAAAAGTACACCTAGGTGATGATGTCCCCAAGGGCTGCAAGCCTCCCAATCACACGTACGGCAAGATCAAGGCCGCCGGCAAATGCAAGATGCATATGGGGCATACCTTCCTGTAATTTGGGCGCGGGATCTCGGTTACTTTGGGACAAAGATCTGACCTTGGCGGCTGGCAAGCGGGCAGGGGAGTGGTTAAGTTTGGGACAAAAGAAGAGGGAGGAAAACGTATAGGACCTGGTAGATGAGACTGGATTGATTGACTGATTGGGGAATATGGACACCTGGCATCTCTATCGCGGGCGATTCAGGTACTTGTACTTATAGACTGAAGAACGAGAGGGTATAGAACTCGTTATGCAACTGCTAACTTACCTCCCGTGTTATATATGAATTTCGCATCAGGCGATGACGCCGGAGTGATAAACGCGAGGCTCGGTAATCCCTACTGGGTTCCCTACCTATCCCGGTCGATGAATGCGAAGTGATCAGCGCGAGGGTACCTCTGGGATCCGCAGCCTCATTCTGTGCCTACCCCCTGCTGTTCGGGTCAATGGAGATGCATCGGCTTGAAACCTCGGAATCTAGTGCTTGTAACTATCTAGGCGGGCAGCCGTAGCATGGTTTGTAGAAGGGTAAGGTCGGATCTAGCCCTGGGCGCATAGCCAGGCCGTTTCACACCTGCGCTCTTGATATCTACCCTCCTCCCCTTAGTTCCCGGCGCTCCTTCAAGCGATCAGCGCTCTTACGCTCCGAATAATTCCAGATCCAAATGATGAAAACTGAAAACTCGAATCCAAATACCTATGTACTCTACTCATGCTTTTGCGACGCCAAGCTAGCAAAGTCATATCTTGGCAGAACTTCCATGTCATCTCATCTGGCTGCACTTTTCGGATGAACGCAAAACCTCTAATACCACGTTCCCTCCTCTCAGTGTTCAGGGTCTTCGTTGGCAGTCGATCCATACCCTTGCTGTGTTCCATTCGTCACGGCCTGACCTTCATCACCATTCTGATCGACGTCTTCAACAAGTCTGCTGCCCTCGGGCGGAAAGGTGCAAAAAAGAAGCACGCCAGATGCAATGAGAGCGATGGCCTACGTCCCACGTCAGCTTTGATCCCAAAGATGCCACAAAGACAATTAACTGCCAGATGGGAAATAAGACGACCAACTCACCGCATTGCAGAAAAACGTCAGATGAGGCTTATGAGCCTCAGACAGAGCTGCAAAGATAAAGCCAAAGAGACCCATGGTCAAAAGACGACCAATGTTCTCGATGAGGGTTAAGGCGTTCAGGGCATCGGCACGTTGGGAGGAGGATACCATCGCAGTCAAGACTCCCTTTGCTGCTGGTGCTGTTCCCGAGGCAAACGGAAGCGCTCCCGCCGCTAAATAAATCCCGGTAATCTTCGGTTAGCGGAGCTCTAATGCAACCGGAAGTTTGATGAAGGGGCATACCGAGATAGATGTGCCACTTCTGTGTCGTAAATGCAACGCACATGGTGAGCAAACCGTCGAGAACCAGACTCGACCGCAGGAAGAAAAGGTCAAAAGCCGTATCTTCTTTCCCTTCCAGTGGCTCTGCCGAAATCGGCTCCTCTCCAGCTTGAGTTGCCACTGGAGCGTCGAGTTGCTCGGGGTGGGTCGGAAACTCGGCCGCGGCGTCTTCCTCCTGTTGGGCTTGACTTTTGCTCTGTTTTGCAGCTTTTAGCTTATTCGGATGGCGAGACAAATGCCATTTGCGGCCTGTGCTGATAACTCGGGGGAACACGAAGAGCAAGAAGAAAGCTCGCATGAAGGAAAACTCCGACATCAGCCAGCCGCTGTCGTTTTGGTCAAAGTGGTAATATGTGGTGGCGTACAATTGTATCAATAGAGCGGTGTAGTCGGTAGCCAACTGGCACAAGGTGTTAGTATGGTAAGGTTACTGGCACTTATATCTCCATATATGGCTGGAAGAGGTGTGTTAGTAACTCACAACTCCGATGAAAACCCCCAAGCAGAGAAATAAGACGCCCAGATGTTTTCTGGTGACTCCAGACCGTAGGGTAATGCGCTGAGAAGATATGACTTTCAAGGGTGCAAAAAAACCGGCAATTCCCTTGACTTGGGGCTTTGCGCCGTCACCCATGGATGCTGGCGAGATGTAGGGCATCGCAAACCTGGCGTACACGGTTGATATCAGGAAAGCAACGAAGGCGACGTCAAATGGCCGTCGAACCCCCCATATGCCTCCAATCTTACCCCCAGCTGGTTTTGGTTAGTCGTCATGTCGTTGAGGTCCAGTGCCAGAGCTTTGCTTACTGAGGAGGCCAGTTCCTGAACCGAGCATGAAGCATCCTTGCAATAGTCCGAACACAATGGTCCGCCTGGCAGGCTTGACAACTTCGCCGACGATGATGTTGATAATGAGACTACAAATTGTTTCATCAGTCACCCTCTCAGTGAGTGGGACGGTTTGAGGCACCAACATGTAGCCTACTGGACCCCCAAAGATGGTGACGATTTGGGTCGCCTGAAAAATAACGATACCAGCACGTCCACCGGCCGCGACAGCCACAATCTGGCATGCGACACGAATGGCGGGAACGAAGATCTGTGCCAAAAGAGCGAGCCGTGGACCGACTTTCTTGACTGTCCATCCCGCGAGAAATAAGTTGAGAGTACCGCAGAAAGTAGAGCTCATGGCCAGGATTGAGAACTGGGTGGCTGTCCCGCTGTTGATCTCGTCTACGCTGCAGCGGTCGCCGGACCCTTGGTAGGGCGGGTGCTTGGTGTAGTAGTCGTCACATTCCATGAGATAGACGGCGTAAAACAACCTGTTGAGGAATGAATGTCAGCGGCGACCATGCCATCCAGATCTGCCTTCCTCATTTTTCCCCAGTTGGTCCTTACGGCACTTGAGTGAAGCTAAAGGAGAGGGTGATGATCAGGCCGGCAAATAAGATGCGGTTTTCGACATCGAATATGCGGTAAAACCAGGATGCCAATCCTTTCTTTTGGTCATTGTTGCCATTAGCGTCGATATTGTCGTCGGCGACTCGAGCAATAAGTGGCGTAGTTTCATTTCCCGTCATTTTGCGCGCCAACAAGGCTTAGGTACCAATTCGCCACGATGGATATTCGAGAGTGGGGGTTGAAGTTTCCGACAGTTGCAAGATAAAGAGACGGAATGCGGAAGTTGTGGTGGGCCCGCTGTAGTTTGAATTCGGCAGGTAGAAACTGCGCCGCCGATGCAGGACCACTCTCACTCCCACAACGGACTACTGCTTCGAGGATAGTTTGCATGGTGTGACCTGAAGGCTGACAAATGAGCGTTGCATAGTTGACACGGTGATTGTTGTCCATACAACGCAAGAACTGTTGGTAACTTGCAACCAAAGTTGCAGCTATTAAATATACCATTCCTTCTCACTTTATACATTAACGTCTCACACCAATTCTCGCATTTTCCGTCCTTCAATTGCGGAAGGTACAGTCGGTGGCGATTGCGTCATACGCTGGGAAATCGGCGATAAATGAGTGAGATAAGGTCAGCAAGCGGGGCAGCCGGCTTCGGACGGGAACCCTAACCCTCTGTAACTAAGTTCATTTAAATGTATATACATCTAGCTTTTGACTTTGACACAATACTCATCTCAGGTAAAAAATCACAATAGGCGATTCACAAGAAGTTTGCTGGAAAAATAAGAGTGAAAGCATTGCAGAGCACTGCTGTTTGAAGTTTTGAACGGCAAAGAGCCAAGAGTTCGACTGTCTGGGTCGCGCCCGCGACATTTCAAGGCAGGAGCGAAGCAGGCTTCCTCCTTACATGAACTCCGACTGGGCAGATGTTTAATATTCTCAGGCATATTTCAAGATCTGTGGCACGTGAAGTGAACTCAGAACAGGCGGAACAGTAATTATGCTGAGGAATAATCGTGCTAAATCGTGAACGAACATACTGCTTTCCCTTGGGTGTGATTCCGATGACAGCAACATGGCTGTGGCTATGGGTGTGGAATTGCGGCTAGAATGTCGCAGCTGCACCTTCCAACCCCAATATCTTCTTACTGTTCAGCCAGGGCAACCACGACATAGAAGCACCTGATGTCACTTTATTCGCGTCGCACGTGCCCTCCTTCTCGATGCCAGCCGACCAACCAACTTTAGTCCGAAGCGCCAGTCGTGAGTGAAGTTTGCTCAATTTGCACACACAGGGCAACAGTTCAGCCAACCACCCTTTCGTCCTGAGTCATGGCCTGTTTGGTCACCAGCCTTTTCGTCCAGACAAGATTTGCTGCGGCATTGTGAACTCGACTTTCAACTGGGGATTCAACCTCCCTTCAGTGTTTTTTTTTCCAAGCTAAGAACCTTTACAGATTTGTGACCCTTCTGTCCAATTGCTGGAACAAAGCCTCTTTGATATGATGTCAAACCTCGATCTGAGGAGTAACGCAATAGTTACGGTGTACCGAACCCTGAGGCTAGGAAACATGATTCGCCTGGCCAGGCTCTCCAAACTTGCTTTAGCAGGCGGGATGCCCCTAGAAATGAGGGAGTATGTTCTGGACGATGCTGACTCCCTCTTGGCTTTCTTTGGCCTCAGTTACTGCTGGGGTGCGCCGGACCGTTCGCACATGCTCGCAACCAACAACTCGTCGCTGGCTATCTCGATGAGTCTCCGCCGCGGCCTCGACGAGCTGGCCGATCTCGAAGAGTTTGATGGCGCTCGCTTCTGGATCGACCAGACCTGCGTCAATCAGCACGATCTGGCCGAGAGCTTCCACCAGGTCAGCCTAATGCAGCGCATCTACCGCACGGCTGAGCGCACTGTGTGATATGGCTCTCTTCGCCACCCACCTAGTCCTACAACCGCGGATGGGATCTTGCTGAGACTCTTCACACCTTTGGTCTCACTCGGCCGGACGGGTCCCGCACCCTTGATTTCATCAAGGCGCCGTACCTACGAGACTGTATCATCACCACCTCAGGCCTCGTCGCGCTAGGTCTGCCTAATGCTAACGATGGCGCCTGGGAAGATCTGAAGCATATCATCGACAACCCGTGGTTTTCACGTATGTGGGTGCTTCAAGAGGCAGCTCTGTCCCGCGTGGCTCCCTCAGTTGTGCATGCAGGTCGGCGGCGGACGCTAGAAGGCGTTCTCTGGGCCGGCGCGTGGCTCTGGCAGTCATCCGGGCCGCGCATCTTCTTGGGCTTCGAGCATTATGCCGTATCTAACGTGTATACCATGTTTATCATCGTGGAGAGCGCGATTCCGTGGCGAATCGAGCCACTGCTGATGGGCACCGACAAGTTCGGCGCCTCGGACATGCGCGATAAGGTCATTGCGCTCCTTGGACTCGCAGCCCCGGAGTCTTTGCCACGCAACTGGGTGCCTGACTACCACCGCAGTAGCACCGCCGACGTGTACCGGGACGTTTCGAGAGCAGTGGTCGAAGAAACGGGTCAGCTGCTCATCTTTGAAGGCATCAACTACGGCTGTGATCCAGCCTATGACACTCCGCCCGGTATGCCATCGTGAACCCCGCGCATCCATGGTGTATGGGCGTCCGTGGCCGCCACTAGACTGGGCAGGGACGAGGCCGGCTCGATCGCCCAATGCTGGCGAGAGGGCTACAACGCCTGCCACGGACGCCATGCTCAAGTTCTTCGGCAGCCCGACAACAATGTCCTCCCTCTACGCGGAATGCAAATTGACGAGGTGGCCTGGGTGTCGCCTACGAACCAACACGACGACGCCGAAGCACACAGGATGCTGCTTTGGCTCGAGGAAGGCATGCGTCACTTCTGTTCCAGCAGTGCGGAGAAAAAAGAAATGCATCGCCCTGAAGCCTTTCTCGCCAGGTTTTTTCTGCCCTCGCGGTTGCCAAATATGGTGCCAAGTATGCTGGCACCACCCCGACGGTGTCAGACCTGCGGGCGTACATGGCCTAAAAAAGGCGACGACGGGCTGCCCAATCGGCTGGCTTAGGAGTCACTCCTAGCCTCCTAACCTACGGACAGGAGTCAAGAGAAAGAAAATGAGATGACGCCAAAACATTGGCTTCATAGAGACCAATAGTCGAAAAACCACGAACTTCTTTCTCACCAAGCAGGGGTAAGACTGGTTTTGGGCCCAGGCGGGTGGCGAAGGGCTGCGCTGTTGTCATGCTGTATGGTTGCGAGGCACCATTTGTTCTTCGACGCTTGCCCGACGAGCAACAGGAGAGGAGGTTTCTCCTGTTGGGCTGCTGTTTTGTGCCCGGCTGGATGGATGGTGAGGGTGTCGATTTACTTGAGCAGGGGAAGGCCGAAGAGAGGTGGTTTTGGATTAAATGATCTTGGCCATCGTTGGGAGTCTGTGAGCACGCCGTCCGGTGAAAGCAAAACAAGATTTTGCGATGAAGAACACGCAGTTTCCACCCCATGCCACTCGCATAGAGCGCCCAGCACCGACCAGCAGCCGGATACCATTTTCCCCAGGGACATGGTACTGTACCAAAGAGACGTCATCTTCAAACTAGCAGATAAACGGTGGGTCGAGCTGAACCCACCATCCTGGTCGAGTCGGCCAAAGTGCCCAAACGGATAATAGCTTCTCCACTCCAAAGTCTAGAATGTCGATGCACGCCAATAGTGCGTTTTTATGCGCCCCAGAAAGGGGTGTTGCTTGTCAGCATGGATAATGAAATTTGCGATGGCCCCAGAATTTCAGTCTTCGGTTCTTCATTCAAGAATCGCGTCCTGCCCGTCCACGCCGCTCGTGTTTCTTGGTCTGTCATTCATTCCAGGTTCCATTTGAACCATTACCTTCGTTATCACACACTCGTTTAACAGAACAATGAGGTCCTGGGCCATCTGCTTCGGCGCCGGCATTCTGGCTGGCGTGGCCAACGCGCGCTGTGCCCCGTCCACCTGTGGCGGTTCACCCAAGTGCATTGCGGCCATCGGCGCCGATGCGGCGGTCGGAGAGGCGTTCTGCTCGTCGTGGCTGTCCTTGGCGCCCGCCACCACGACCGTCACCGAGCTCGAGACGGCTACTTCGACTCTGGTCAGCATCGAGACGGCTTTGACGACCCTTACGCTTACGACAGCGACGATTACCAAGTAGGTCACATCATCTCGTTCTGTGGAAACAGGTTGCTTACCATCGTCCACACAGGACCGGGGGCGTTATCACCACTGTGTACCAGAAGCGAGCTATCGCTAGCTCCTCGGCAGACCCGGCAGATGCTATTGTCTCGACTTGCTCGTCTAACGACGCCCGCATCAGCAGCGCCTGCAGCTGTTTCTTGTCTACAGCCACGACGTCCACCGTGACCGTGTTTGCAACGGCCGTATCCACTGCTGTTGTCGAGGCTGCCGTATGTTTCTCTTGCCCTGTCTCCAGAATTACATGAATTGGCTAACTTGTGCCCGACGGCAAACAGAGCACCGTCGTTTTGACCGTCACGAGCAATGTTGTAGCCACCGCTTCGGCAGCTCCGCCAGCAGTCACCATCCCTGCCAACCCAGTCGTCAACTACAATTTCGAGAACTACCTCACGACGGGCAACATCCTCCCATGGACCGACACGTCGGCGACATCGGGCGGCAGGGTCCAGGTCATTGATGGTGTGAACCCATGCACATCTGGCGGCGCCTACTGCGCGGGCGGCCGCGTCGTCGTCCGCACCTACCCGCCTACGACGGGCGGCGGCTACGTCGGCATCAAAGAGACGTTCAACGCGAAGCCGTCCACCACCTACGCCGTCTCGTTCATGTACCGCTGCCTCAACTTCGACTCGAGCACGCGCATCGACGTCCGCTACGCCGGCGTCCTCGTTGGTACTAGCAATTCTTGTAACGCTGGAGCTCAGTTTATCCGCTCCACTGGTATTCGGTTCACCACAGATGCCACCGGCAGGGGTGAACTCGAAATCCGCTTCTACAACCCGAGCAACGCGCCGTACCTGTACTTCTATGCCGACGACTTCCAGGCACTTGCCGTTTAGGACCGGTCAACTGGATGTCTCGGATAGGTTACCGTGTCGTTGCGGTGTCCTTGGATGTCGGGCTTGCGCATGTACCTTAGCTAGGTCCTGTTAATTCAAGTCAATGTAATGCCTCAGCAGGCCGTCTTCCGAGATATCGATCTATGTCTAATCGGTTCAGGGTAATCCCTCATTCCTTTCCAATGAACATACCCCTTTTTCCTGTCGTGAACTCGTCGAGAACTTCTGTTGCTTCCTGTTGTTGGTTGACCTTACGGCGTACATATCGGGCAAGATGGCAGACGGGCTGTCCATTTGATCACATGCATGAGTCATTACACTAACTGTTCAGTCTAATTGGCATATAGGACATGTCCGAGACCCTCATTCAGCTGGCTAGATCCCAAGGTATAATCGCATGACGGCATGATGGCCAAGTGATATCCCCAGAGATGTTTTTGATAAGCGTGATGAAGATGATAACATCTTTCAGACCTTGTCACCTACCCCCTTTCCAACACTTTGGACCCCTGTGACCAGCTAAGAAAGCCAAGATTCCGAGGAAAGTGATGCAAACCCTCAAAGCGGGTGGGCGGAGGGAACAGCTCCGCCGAGAAGACTACAGCCAATCACAACCGTGTAAAATATCACAGTCCAACCGGTTTGATGCCCCTTTTGACCACAAAGACGTCAGCTTGTGTGGAATTCTGAGAATGCCGAACTTTGAGAAAGGGAAATCAATGGGTGCGTCGTCTCATTGGACACCTTCTGGGCAAAGGAGGAGATCGCTTCTATCCGCAATAATTGCCCGCCTCAAGCGAGCATGTGCCGGTGGCCGCAAATACGGGGTAATGAAAGGAGAGATCCTGATGGTCCGAAGTATTAAACCACAGTCGTGCCAACCCCATTGATACATGGCTTTTCTTACTGCTGTATGCGTGACATTGAGCCTAAGCACGCCTCTCCCAAGTCCAATTTCCGTTCAGTGACAAGATGAAGTTTACTATCATCGCCACACTGGTGGCCTCGGCACATGCACACAGCATCTTCCAGGTACGTTGATTGCCTCTTACTCAACTACAGGAAAACTCGACTTCCGGTATCACCATTAACAACAATACAGAAACTATCCATCAACGGTGCCGAACAAGCCCAACTCGTTGGCCTCCGCGCCCCCAAGGAGCCAAATCCCGTCTACAACGTCAACGACGCCCAGCTAGCCTGCGGCATCCGGGGCACCCAGTCCGACAAGATCCTCTCCGTTAAGGCCGGTGATAAGATCGGCGCCTGGTGGGGACACGTCATGGGCGGCGCACAACGACCCAACGACCCAGACCACCCCATCGCCGCCTCCCACAAGGGCCCCATCTCGACCTACATGGCGCGTGTCGACAACGCGGCGACGGCCTCACCGACCGGGCTCAAGTGGTTCAAGATCCACGAGGACGCCTTCAACACGGCAACAGGCAAATGGGGCGTCGACAACATGATCGCCAACAAGGGGTGGGCGTACGCCAACATCCCGACGTGTCTAGCTCCCGGCCAGTACCTGCTGCGCCAGGAGCTCATCGCGTTGCACTCAGCCTACAGCTCCATGGGCGCCCAGTTCTACCAGTCGTGTGCTCAGCTCAATGTTTCGAGTGCTAGAACCTTCGTACCGAGCCAGACCGTCAGCATCCCCAGCGCGTATCAGCAGAACGATCCCAGCATCTTGATCCAGATCTGGGTCAACAGCGTCCCGGATAATGGGCGGAAGCCGTACCAGGCTCCGGGACCGAGGCCAATGGCTTGCCCGTAAGGGAATGAGTGGGAATGGGATGTTATGGCAGGCCTACTCCGCGTTGGAGGTATTTAGGTAGTTTGTAGTATTTGGCAGGACAATTGAATATTAGAACCGTCATCCGGCATACAACTATGATCCGTAAATCAGTATTGTTAGGTAGACTGTGTACTACTTTCAAGAAGCATTTATTCCCGTCCCATGTAAGCGAAAAGCAAGTCCGAGACTTTTCTTACTTACCTGTGGGAATTGTGGCTGGCGCAAGCCACACCGTCCTGAGTCGGTATATGAAACACATTTCAGAACTCCTTTGGGCACGAGCATTTCCTCAGCCCAAGAACGCGGAATGTGCTGCAAGTGCGCACTAATGTTTTGGAACTTCTTTTAAAGCATACAGAACTACGAGATTAGTCCACTTTTCACTTTTTGAAGAGAAAGAAACCAAAAGAAAGACCGATTCCCTGTTTGCGGTGCACAACCAGCGCCATCCATCCACTACGTCCCCACCACCTCACATGCACCCACCCACCCACTCGACTCCATCTCGACCCTCGGCCCTCAGTGACATGGCGTTTTCTCCAGCCCCATCTTCAGCGGATCCGATTCAATATAGTCGCTTTGGCGGAGTGGTTAACGTGCTTCCCTGCTACCTTCTACCTGACTCCAGCAGTTGAGGAAGTTCCTTCGGGAGCGTAGGTTCGAATCCTGCAGGCGACGAATCATGCTTTTTAATATTTATTTTTGATGTGGCGATCTTGTGATGATTTTGACCCCGAAAAATCCTTTTGCATCATTGACGTCTGTGCTGAGAGGTCCCACGTGTTTTTTTTGCGAGGCCTTCGGCTCCGGGCTAGTACTGGAGGTCCAGAGACGAGGGCAGGATGAAGCGAGCGATTGTGGAACGGCTCTGCCCCCATCCACTTGGCCGGGCCAGGTGCCCAGGTATGGCCCACGACAACACCATGCCAAGCCTCTCTTGATAGTTCCCGGCACGAAGTACCGTTTTCTTAGATTCCGAGCTTCCAGAGCGATGCATCCCCATTACCAAAATAGCAGGGCGTAGAAATAGGTGCTAGGAGTACGGGACAGGGAAAGGGGAGCGGGAAATAGGAGCGGGAGCGCAGGACACAGGAGTGTGTAACGGCTCACCACTTCGGACTTATTGCCTATCTAGTACAGGTATATACAACATATAATCCGAGCCTCATGCGCTCATCACACCATATGAGGATACATAAATATAGAGTCCAGCGCATCTTTGAGTTAGTACTGATTCTTTGACATATACAAATCCACCATTCAAGCAGCTTTTCATACTTTTTAATCAGTCTTTCACACATCCCGCCAGACAAAATTCTCTTTATACCTTCTATTACGAGCCCCACATCAACACGTCCAAATACCTCCTCAACCAACCATCAAAATGCACGCCTCAACATCCCTCGTAGTCCTCGCCACCATCTTCAGCACCTCGGCGCTAGCCAAAACCATCACGATCGAGGGCAAGCATTGGGGCGGCAACCAAAAGGTCCAGTTTGGCAACAAGAACTGCGGACAGGATCATTACATCTTCAAGAACAACAAATGCGACGGCAAGGCGCAGGTGCACCTGGGCGATATTGTCCCCAAGGGCTGCAAGCCCCCAGGTGGTCATAAATGGATCGGTAATGTCGCTGCCGGTCAATGCTTTATGCATAATGGAGAGTTGTTTTTGTAATGGAACTTGAAGAGGATGTCGGTGTGGAAGAAACCGCTGCTGGACAGACTAGACTGTAGTATCATTGATTGACGTATAGAAGAAAAGGAGCTGCGTATTGATATCTGAATCCGTGGGAATATCCCGGTGGTACAAAATGCAGTGTTGATATTATCATCAACTTGAAAATTTGATTCTGGCTATTGGTTGAAATCTGAGTGCCAAACTTCAATCAAAGCCATAATCCAGACAAAAAGATAGCAAAAGCCATAGCAAATTACTGGATGAAAGAATGAATCAATGCCCATCTGAAAAAACCCGAAGCTGTTTCTCACAACGCGTCAAACCTCAATCTCGCCCTCAATCATCCGCTGCGTGAGCGTCATGGTCAGACTTTTTCCACATCGTATCCCAGAACCCGGAGTACCAGTTACTAATCGCCGTCGCGTCATCCACCCAGATACCATGCTCCTCGTTGTACGAAGGGTAGGTATTGTCGCTCCCGACATACAGAAGCTTCCTGTCCGTGCAGATGGTCCTGCAGTGGTTGAAATGGACACCACCACTGTTGCTGTTGCCCCCCAGGATCCGCCGCATCCTGAACTTGGTGCCGACGAGCTTGGAGATGTCATTGGCATTCATCTCGGGAAACATGCAGGACATGACGTCCTTGAGGCGGGTTTTGTACTCGGATATCTTGGTCTTGTCTTACCAGCCGGGGTGGTTGCCTGGTTTGTTGGTGGTGAGAACGATCCATACGCCGTCGTCGGACGAGGTTGAGTTGGAGAGGTTGTGGAGGAGGGTGCCGAAAGATTGGAAGAGATATAGGGCGAAAGAAAGCCATGCAGGTCAGTTGATGGGAGTTGGGTACGGTATAGACTAGGGTTCAAGTGTGGTACTATCGAGAGAAAGGGAGTCGAGACGAAATAAAAATGAACCGTATCCCCACAAGTGGCCATCCCAACTCAGCTTGATCGCCGAGTTCGCGTCGTCTTTGCCATTGACATTTTTAACGAGCTTCTCCCATTCCGAAGCACCATCCATCAGGAAATCGGCAAACATCTCGGTGCTGATGTGAATGCTCTTCTTGGCACTCTTGATGGCCGTGTTGCGCGCGATGCGGCTGGCCCAGGCGGCGGGTGTGATTCGGAGGTTCTTCATCCTTGCCTGCATTTCTGTGTTGCTGTCGGCGACGGCGGTCAGAAGTTTATTGAATGCAGGTTTGAAGAATGATGCCATTGTGTCGGGCTTGGTCGTGGCCCCGATTTTCCAGACAATATTGAGTACCAAGTCGCGCGTGGCGTCGATGAGCTGTACCGGGTAATCGATGTGGTACATGGGGCCAAACCAGTCGCCCAGCTTGGCAGCGGTGAGCACCTGGATGCCTTCTTTGGCTTCGGGCGTTCTGTTGAACAGCGGCGCGGCGGTGTTGTCATACCACTGTTTATCGGTCGGCTTCGTCTGGCTGGCTAGGTTGGTGGTGCCCATCACTGATCTGGTGTCCGATCTGTCTTCTAGCTTCTGTGTGCTGAGGTTGTTGAGGTATCTGGACAAAAGAGGGAAGGTCAGCGTGTCGCAACCTCCCGCTAGGGATCAAGGACCATACATACTACCAAAGGTAATCGCAATAAGGGTGCGCCGAAATGGCAGCATCGCCCTTCACTTTCGCCTGCATGTCAACAATGCCGTGTGCATTGGCTTGGTACTGACTCCAGAAGTTTCCTCCCCCAGTCATCAAGGTGGTGCTGTTGACGGCAACGATCTTGGCATGGTGCTAGCTGATACCTGGAAGACCTCCCTCCAAGAGCGTCTTGGCAATGGCGTGGGAATCTAGTTCGCCAAGTTGCTTGTCTACGGCTGCGGATAGGTCGGGATTCTTCACTTTGAGAAGTCCTCCAAAAGTGTTCCATATACCCCTGAGGTGATCGCCGATGGTGCCAATCATAGGCGCTATCTCATTAGCCCTACCCTTGGCTGTATCGCCGGTACTGTAAAAATGTCAGATTGGAAAACGAATTAGGTGCGTACTCACCCCAGGAAGGCTGTGACAACTTACGGCTGGAAATTGGGAGCGTAATAAGCTACGTATATCACCGCCTTCTTGTTAGTGACCAGCGGCGCACCGTTTGGCCAAAACATATCAGCATACGCCTTGGCGAGATCTGACCACGAGACCTCGCTCTGGATGTCCCGTCCGACAAGGAAACGAACCACGGGGGTGACGGCCGGATGTGTCGTGGCAAGACGGTTGATAACATCAGCAATGGTCTGGGCGATGCTATTGCCCGGTCCCACCTTCTCGGTGAAGAAGTTGCCCATGGCGCCAGTGAGCTGCGTGATGTCAATGAAGAAGTATCTACTACTATCAGTGACGTCCCCCGCACGCGTCAGGGTGTCGTTAAAGGACGCCTCGAGAATGCTGCGTTGGTACCCCGCTGCATTGTAATGATCCCAAGTTTCGTAGGGGATGAAGACGTGGAACGTGGAGGGATTCTGTCCGAATCCGAGGGACTTGTTGTACGTGATGCCGTAAGACCATCCGGAGAGGCGATGGTCGGGGTCGGGGTCGGGGTCGGGTTCGACTGCCTCATGGCTTTCTTCATCTCATCAAGGGTGGTCATGTTGGCTCAGCGAGGAGTTGCCTGAAAGATGTATGAACGATGTGATAAGGAAGCTGGACTCAATGTAGGTTGGAGCTGGAAATGTTGGAAATAGCTCGATGAGAGCAGGACTATCATTACCCTATATATGCGTTTATTCTAGCTATGTTGGAACCATTCCCACGATGGATGGCGGACGACATACTGGACCTTTTGTCAGCCCGCCACATGTCTTACATACATGAACATGGAGCTGCCTTGCAACGCCAGCCAGCCACAGAAATGAGTCTAACAAGCCGAGTCCAACTTGAACGCTAAGGATCCATTATGCGTTATCCAATGTGTCCCGGGCTGACGGTATCGCCGAAGGTGTCTTGGCGTGTACAAGGTACTCTTATTCCTAAGTCTCGGAGAGCAATCGATGCTGGCCATGTGAGCTGGCCAAGTTATAGGTACAGGACTGACAAAGATGCCTTAGCGGCTATGTTGTTACCTCTCCACTCAGAGGTCTGTAGCTGATCTTTCCACTGCCAGGTTCGCGTTGAGTATGGCTGCGGAGGCGGAGAAGTTCCTCCGGCCGCAAGCCACCATTACGACGCGGATGGCTTTTAGTGGCGCCCATCGACCCATCAAGACCATGTTGCTTGATATCACACTACCACTTGCATCAGTCAGCTATCTTCCTCCCAGCAGCTATCTCACATCTTCTATTCGACCATCAAAATGGATGTGGCTGGCTGGACAGCCCTCCCATATGGCGAAACCAGCCTCTTCAGACTAGTGAGTACAGCTTGCAGTCGAAACGATTGAATTGACTATGCTTTGGTGTCCGAGAACTGCCACTCCATATTCCAAGTACACCAAAATACTCTTGATCAGTAAGAAGGCCTGAAGAAAGCATTCAAGACGTCAGCTTACAAGGGGGGAAAGGTTAGATAAAAAAGTCAAAGGTAAAAAAGTGCAAAAATAAAGACTCGGTCAGGAATCGAAGGCATGAGGTGGGACTCTCGGCGGATTACTGCAGATCGTAAGGCAAACACACGAAAACCTACACCACCCAACATGCACCATCAACATAGGTACTGGCTGAGGCTTTGTTGAGAAGTTCACCTTGCAAATGGCCTTCTATACCACCCGTACCCCACACCCCACATAGAAGAAGGTTCAGCTATTGCATTGCAAAGAATATGATTGCCTGGGGAAAAGAGAACGATTCAGCTTCATGTTGTCGAGCACAGGTTAGTAATAGCATCATCTCCTGGTCCCCGAATCTTCATCCTATCATTGAAAGGCTGAACGTTGCCAATCATATACCTGTGAGCCTTCTACGTCAACAAATGCTCAACATGAATCGGCAAAACATTGGACCGACGGCCTGGATAACAAGCCAAGACCTGGGGAAAGGGTAAATGGAGGAAGCAAATTAATTGCACGGGCTTGGTCCCGTCTGGCAGGCACAAATAGCTTCATTTCCACAATGTCCTTCATGATCCGGGCATGCCCCCTTCCGACGAGACTATGGAATTATGGAAAGTAGAGGTGGTAGTTCGAAAGTAAGAAAAACTAGTTACCTAACTAAGCGGGCTCGAATACTGTATGTGTAGGTATTTAGAGTAATGTGCGTACATTTTCCTCCTCCAAGTAGTGGTGATAGTCTGAGTAATTACTGATATGACGTCTCGGGATGCTCTGACCCAGAAACATCTCACCTGCATGCAGCTCGCAGCTGTACGTGCGTTGCGTGCTGCGCGCACGTCAACTGTTCCATGCCGGTGGTAAAGCCGACAGTCGACTGCAAAAAAAGATGGCTTTCTCCTCTCCCTTGGCACCGGCTACATGCATCCCCATAAAGTCCAGCCAGCGCAATGGGTTTAATAACAGGCTGTTCCCGACGAATCGCCGGCCCTCGTCTCAGACTTTATCCATATTCCAATATTAGCGAAGTGTCATGGTGCATAACATAAAACTCGTCTAGAATTTTTTGAACAACTTTCTCCCCCGCGCGCGCGCGTGTGTGTGTGACATGCTTTGCTTGCCTTTTAGTGCTGCATGTGTGCTGCTTTTTCTGCAGACCTGTGATGTGGATTTTCCGTTTCCAAATTCTTTTTGGGGTCATTGTCCCCTGCCTGCGGTCATTCCCTCGATTTACTACGTCGAACCCACTCAGAGGCATACGTTACCATTTGGTGATGGAGATGGTTTCCCACTAACACGCCTTGTCGTTCATCTCCATGCCGCACTGGCGAAGTAGTACTTGGATCTTTCTCGACTTTACTGCCACCAGCGGGGCTGGCACGAACCCTCGAGGATGGAGGGCATGGACAACATACCAGGACAGTCGAATGCCCACATGATCTACATCCCCGCTATCGTCTTCACCGTCATCTCTCCCCTATTCTGTGTTTTAAGAGCCTGGTCTCGTTTTCGCAAGGGAGGAAGGCTGGGGTCCGATGACTACCTCATTCTCGCTGCGCTGGTAAGGAGAACTCCGGCTTGATCTTTTGCAACTACGACCCTTGTTAACGACAATGGCTCCAGATATTCTCTCTGGCGTCAAGTGGTGTTATGATTGCCTGTTAGTACAACCCATACCTATCCCCATCACGAACAGATGCACTGACAGTATCCTAGCATGTCAATATGGCTTCGGGCAACATATCTACAACCTCACAGCAGAGAACAAAATCGAGGCACTGAAGGTAAGCCCGTTCCCAGACCCATCACATCCCCATTTATCATTGGTGACCTACTAAACGTGCACTGTGGCAGTACTTCTACCTCTGCCAGATAACCTACAAAACGTCCATCAACCTCACCAAATGCTCCATCCTGCTCCTCTACGTGCGCATCTTTGGCAACGTGCGCTGGATCAAGTACCTCTGCTCTTTCCTGATCGGATGCGTCTCCCTCTACTGCATCGCGTCCGTCGCCGCGACGATATTCCAGTGCTCACCCTTACCGCGGGCGTTCAACAAATCCATCCCGGGCCGATGCATCGACAACGGGGATTTCTGGTACGCCAACGCCGGGTTCAGCGTGGGCACCGACGTGATCATCCTGCTCGTCCCGATGCCGCTGGTCTATAAGCTCCAGATTCCGCGCCTCCAGAAAGTTGGGCTCGCCCTCATCTTCGCACTGGGCGGCTTCGTGATCGTCACGTCGTGCCTGCGCATGACCACCATCAACATCGCGGCCACCTCTCCGGACACGACGTTTGACATCGCCAGCACCATGTGGACCATCATCGAGATGAACGTGGCCATTGTGTGCGCATGTCTGCCCATGGCCCGGCCACTCCTCGTCAAGATGTTCCCGAAACTGCTCCATCCAAATTCCAGCCGACGTGGAGAGAAATCCGCATATGCTCCGGGTGGTGGGATTCGCAGCAGCTTTGCCATCAAGGGCTACTACTACATGAGCAACCAGGAAAGCCAGAACCAGAGCGAGAACGACGACTGGACCCGGGTCGGGGGCAGAGAGCACGCTGTGCACACTACGACCATTCGCAAGGGGGATCAGACTTCTCAGGAGAGCATCCTGAGCGACCCCATGAGCACTCAAGGGGCAAAGACAGACGATGCAGAGAGTGGGAAAGAACTGCAGGGAATTCAGAAAACAGTCCAGTATAGCGTTGAGTACAGCGCGATGGAGAGCTTGAGATATGTGCCCATGGGTTGGTATCCAAAAGGTCCATAATCGTAGTACCTACTTACCTCTGCAAACACACTTCGAATGCGCTCTCGGCCGTCTCGCCCTATGTTTATGCTTGGTTGGTTAGTCCAGTCGGGAAAGAAGTAGAGGCCGAAGGGAACAATTCGACGATGACGCAGCACGCAATCTGCCACAACCTATTCTATTGCGTCATTCCACAACGCCATTGTTGCTTCGAGCTACATAGCATCCACAAAAAGGGGCCAGTCGCACTGCCAGCTATAACTTGAACCACGAGAGATTCAACTCCACCTCTTGCACCAGGTCATTGGTAGCTCGTCCATACTCATATATCGTTATACCCAAGAATCTTGGGATCCTCCTCTTCACATACGAGCCATGTCCACGCCGCGCAGGGAGTATAACTTGTCAGAGTCGAGTACGAGCGTCCATAGTCAGCCCGCTCAAACACCTTGCCGGTAGCGTCAGATGCCTTCATCTTGGCGACATTCTCCGGGGTCGCGACTTTGAGAAATAGCTCCCGCTGACCGCCTGGAGGGAGGGCCCTGTATGATGATACTCAGTCAATACGCAGTGATTCTCAGCCATAAGTCCAAGAGCAGACATACAAGGCGTTGCCAAAAATGCCGTGGCACAGGTTTGGCTCCTTCTTCAAGAGCCCCTCTAGCCAGATGCACTCCCTCCCCTTCTTCACTGCCGCATCTATTTTCTCTTGCAGGGCTGGGAAGTGTGGGCGCAATGACAGCAGTGAGGTGATGACGCCCGGCGCGCCATGGCAGAACTGTACTAGACCCTTGCCGGTGCCGGTACCCTCTGCACTTGGCCAATTTCCGTCGGCGAGCTGCATGCCCAGTAGCCTCTCAACCACAGGTTCAACCCGGGGTGCGAGCTCGGGGGATGTAAGCACGAGCTGAACGACAATACCGACATCTCCATGGACAGCGCCGAGGTAGCGACGGCCGTGCCATATCCAGTTCGGGCCGTTGTTCAGGATGGTGTTGGAAACTTCGGCGATGGCTGGGTCGACAAGGGAGTTGCTCCCAGGAACCCAATGGCGAACGATACGCAGCAGGTACAAGGTGCCAGCACGACCGAAGAGGTGCTCATCGGGAAACTCCTTGACAGCGAGGACCTGCTCGACAGACGAGAGAAAGGCGCGAACATGGGTTATGTCTTTGGAGATGGCGGCGCGCACAGCGTCAAAGGCGAGCTTCTCGTCAGCGATGCCACACCCGTGGCAGCCAAGGCGGAGGTTGTGACCGCGCGAGCCCGAGATGTAGCCCTGGGCCCAGTGGAAGGCGGGTTGTCCGCTGATGACGAGCTCAGGGCGGTGGGCCGACACCTGGAGCAAGAGGTAGGCCATGCCTGTCGGGCCACTCCACAACCCCTGCAAGACCTCGTGGGGGTATCTGCTGCGGGGCGGGTAGTTGGCGACGATGTCCTCGAGCGCGGCGGTCAGGTACGTGTCAGTGTTGGCGAGGGTGAGGAGACTGGGGTCTTTGATGACGACATATCTGGTCTCCATCATGCTGGCGCCAGCGCTGGCACTGTTCGCCATCTCGATGTGTGACGCTGGCAAAGAAGTGGCGGATTGTGGTGGTGGGATTCTGTAATCGAGTGTCGCACGCGAGGCTCGCTTCCAGTTGCCTCGCAGGCAATCATCCCCGAAAAGTGCACCAGACAAGAGTAAGAAACGGGGGAGATATTGTGAATCGGAAGAGAGCGATGGGAGTGTGCAAAAACCAGCTAAGGTGTCGCATTCCAAAAGGTTCAGACGCTGCCCTCAGCTTGTCGTCATTTCGACACGACTGGCAGCTTGGCGCGGCTTGCTTTGCTTGCTGCGGTGGACCATGAATGTGGTTGAAAGGAGGAACGAACAATGCGGGGAGGGGAAAGCCTGGAGAAGCGGAAGGAAATGGGACCACCTCACCACCTCCAATGGGCTGCGCAAGAGAGATTGATCAGTTAGTCGTAGGGTGGGGCGACAATCGACGACTGACGACTGAATCGAGCGACATGCATCGCGGCTGGAGTGCTCCTTCCTCTCGCCAAATGCTGAGTAGGCTGCACGCTGTCTCATGGTGTGATGGGTCGGGGGAAAGAGCAGCCTGGGCGGCCTATTTCGACTGTCGCTGAACACCACCTTCCAGCTCGGCACCGCCCAAGCACAATGTTGAACGCGCTGCGCCGGCCGCACAGACGAAGCCCACATGCGCTAACCTGTCCGTGCAATTGGTGGCATATCCCCGCCAAGTCCTTTCCGCCGCAGCCACAAGGACATAAGGGGGCATTTCCCCAATTTTTGCACCACTCGGATTTGGGGGAATCCGAAAGAGAAATAAGGGTTAGGGTTCATCACTAACAACCAGCATATATCAGAGATGTGATAGACGAGTAGAGCAAGACTCTCTTTCTTCGCTTGGCCTTTGACGTCATCACTCGAAGTGTCGACCACCATTATATGCAAGAATGCGAATATCGTACCTTTGACAAAATTAGGTCATCATTTCCATCTGCTCCTTGGTGCCCGGAGTGCTCTCATTGTAGACGTAGTTGTTTGTGTACACCCACGCCTGCGCCGTCACCACGCTGGCGCAGCATGATCAAAATGCCCACTGTTCATCCCATTGTGACGTGTCTTCAGATACGAAGACAAGGGGGGGTTGGGGGGTGGATTTGCTAGACAGAGCAGTTGAGGGGCTGTTGACAAACATGGAGGCAGTCAGAAAGAGAAACTGGCGGTATTATATAATGACTTAACATCAGTATGCATAATTCAAAATCAAGGATTTCTTGGCCTGCTCCCCCAGCTACTTGGCGATGTGCTTTGTCAACTTACTCAACGTGTTCGCAACAGGTGTGCACCATTCTTCGTGAACGTGATAATGGGCTCGAGTTAGTGGGATAGGCACATGTTCAAATAAGGCCACCAAACACAAGGTGCCTAGGTTTTCAACCACACTGCATTGTGTTAGCGAGGATGTGGAGAGCCTGGTGGGCGGTTACAGTGTAATTCTGAGTACTCAATGCCGCCCCAGTTCCACAATACGGAAAGACAGGGACTAGAAAAGAAAAAAATGACCCAGGGCCTGATTGAAGGAACAACTTTGATGCATGCCAAGTACTTATCTATTAGCGCCAGATGAAAGCAAGATCCTGATTTCCTTATTACATAGGTATAGGTAGAACCCTTCGCCCTTTTCTTGCTCGCGATCTTCGTTAGCTCTAGGGGATGAACTGATACTGCGTGCCAGCTAGGACTATTTGCTTGCTCGCTGGAAATAAACTTTGCTCGCTAGCATTCTTTAAAGCGGGCATCCTTAAAGGAAGAGCGCGTTCTATACGTGTTACCAGGGATACATGCATGAAATCGTTGCGTAGAATGCCTCTCGTCAGAGGAAGGTAATTGCAACGACTCCGATTACTCCTAGTTACTGTTTTGCTGATCGTAATTGCTAATGATGTTTAAGTGTTTACGGCACAGTAGTTTCATTCATTAACTGACTGACCAAGGGGTATATGGTTACATCAGCTCAAAGTACTTCATCAAACTCACAAGAAGTTCTTATTCATACGTTCTGCCTACGTGCACAACGACGAATCCTCCCAAATACGGAGTTCATGCATCGTTGAACTCACAATTTAGCTAAAATCCACGCCTTCAGGTACTATGGATTTCAAAACCATCAATAAAGCGAAGTCTCTTATTCCACTTACACTCGGTTTCAGCCAAGTGCAGCCACAATTTGTTTGTTTTCGGCAATGGAATATCTGTCATCGGGGAATGGGGGATGTTGGAACCTCAATTTCTCTCTAACAACCAGAACCTCTATTCCGTATCAGTAGTAATGTCAAAAAATCACCGCAGGTGGCCGAGAGTCATAAAATTGCGCGGTCGGGTCCGAGCGAGTGAGGATACAAAAGCCCGCAACGATCGAGAAAAAGAAATGCAGCAAGTTTGACATGACTAATCCACATATGCCTATGACGGCTGCTGTCTTTGCCTTTGAACTTGGTTGAACTGATCATGCTATGTTGACTTTCCACGGAAGGTTTATACCCAGGTAGCGCGAGTTCCTCCGTGTCGTCCCGAAATATGAAAGCAACGGATATCAGTCGGCATCTAAAAGCGTACCAAGCCACATCCGTTAGAGACTGGCAAGCTAGACGTTGGGGTGCAATGGATTCGGGTAGTCCTTGGCTTGGTCCACTCAGCTGGGACTAACACTGCCCTAGATGATGAGCTTATAGGGACTTCTCCTACATGTAGGCTAGCCCCACAGGTAGTACGCGGCGAGATCCACCATATTGGAGAACAAGAGTCCGAAGGCAAGGAGTGCCTGGACGAATGGGCGAGATTTTGAGCTGATTTTATGTGTCACATGACTTGGCGTTGTTAGTTTCGTGATGCAACCCAGCCATGAGCTCCAGACGTGACAAATGATGAACAATGACCGGTAAAACTACATTACGCGTCTTAGCGGGGGCGAGGACAAAGGAATTTTTATCAGCAGATGGCGATTTTCTAGGGGAAAAATACCAAACCAACGTGATTGCGAATCCAAAAGGGGCAAGAAAGAAGGTGGCGCACTAAGAAATGATATCTTGAGCGCTGTCAAAGTCGTCATGGGTGGAGCTTCGTTGCGCAACGACGCAGCGGCAAATCAGATCAACCCCTAGCCGTTGAAGTCGGTCAACCCCTCTCGCCGAATCTCCGAGCTCCGAAACAAGTGTTCACGAGAGGGCCAATAGGATTAAATGCATTACACCCGATCGCACGACGTGGAAGGGAAGATGCACCTGGCCGAGTTACTCCTGCTAGCGGTGGGTACCTGAGGGAGGGGCCAAGCCTGGGCGGGTGTGGCGGGTTTACCGCGATTCGCAGGTAGCCGCTGTTATGGTCGCGATCACGCTCGACTGCGGGGTCGATCGACGGTGGGCGGCACCTGGCGCGAGACGTGGTCCCGTCACGGTAGGGGCCGGATAAGACGTGCGGGGTAGCCCAGTCCACGAGCTCGCTCCTTCCTTCCTCAAACTTCCCCTGCATTCCTTTTTTTTTTGTTGAGGGATTCTTTTAGTTTGCTTCTTCCTGCTGTCTTAACTTGCGAATCTGTCTCCTGTTGACTGGAATTGGACAGCTCACGCCACGCATCACCAACGAATCAATCCTCAACCACCCCAATCCATACTACCACCTCGCAACCGCAATCATGGGCGAGTGTCCCGTTCGCAAGTCCAACGTCGGCGGCGGTGGCACCAGAAACACTGACTGGTGGCCCGCCGAGCTCAAGCTCAACATCCTCCGCCAGCACACCGCCGCCACCAACCCGTATCGCGACAACTTCGACTATGCCGCCGCCTTCAAGTCCCTCGACTACGAGGGTCTCAAGAAGGACCTCCATGCGCTGATGACCGACTCGCAAGATTGGTGGCCCGCTGACCACGGTCACTACGGCGGTCTCTTCATCCGCATGGCATGGCACAGCGCCGGCACCTACCGCGTCTTCGACGGCCGCGGCGGTGGTGGACAGGGCCAGCAGCGCTTTGCCCCTCTTAACAGCTGGCCGGACAATGTCAGTCTCGACAAGGCCCGTCGCCTGCTGTGGCCCATCAAGCAGAAGTACGGCAACAAGATCTCGTGGGCCGATCTCTTCCTGCTGACCGGAAACGTCGCTCTCGAGTCCATGGGCTTCAAGCCCTTTGGCTTCGCCGGCGGCCGTGAGGACACATGGGAGGCTGAGGAGTCCGTCTACTGGGGTGGCGAGACGACATGGCTGGGCAATGAGGTCCGCTACTCGGACGGTAAGGCCGGCCCCGGTGGCCACGCCGTTCTCGATGGCGATGAGCACAAACAGGCACACAAGAACATCCACTCCCGCGACCTGGAGAAGCCGTTGGCCGCCGTCCACATGGGTTTGATCTACGTCAACCCTGAGGGTCCCGATGGCATCCCGGACCCCGTTGCCTCGGCCAAGGATATCCGCACCACCTTCAGCCGCATGGCCATGAACGACGAGGAGACCGTGGCGCTGATTGCTGGTGGCCACACCTTCGGCAAGACACACGGCGCTGGCCCATCCGAGAACGTCGGTATGGAGCCCGAGGCGGCGCCCATTGAGCAGCAGGGATTCGGCTGGCAGAACAAGTTTGGCACTGGCAAGGGACCCGATACCATCACCAGTGGCCTCGAGGTCATCTGGACCAGCACCCCCAACAAGTGGAGCATGAACTACCTCGAGTACCTGTTCAAGTACGAGTGGGAGCTCACCAAGAGCCCGGCTGGCGCCAACCAGTGGGTGGCCAAGAACGCTGACGCCTTTATCCCCGACGCTTTCGACCCCAGCAAGAAGCACCCCCCCAGGATGCTGACCTCAGATCTTGCCCTGATCAACGACCCCGCGTACAAGGAAATTGCCGAGCGCTTCCTCAAGAACCCCGACCAGTTCGCTGATGCCTTCGGCCGCGCCTGGTTCAAGCTGCTGCACAGAGACATGGGCCCGCGATCTCGCTGGCTCGGCCCAGAGGTTCCCTCTGAGAAGCTTCTCTGGGAGGACCCTCTCCCTAAGGTCAACTATGCCCTGATCGACGATAGCGATGTGGCTGCACTGAAGAGCGCCATCCTCGCCACTGGCGTTGCCCCTAGCAAGCTGATCTCCACGGCGTGGGCTTCGGCGTCGACCTTCCGCGGCGGCGACAAGCGTGGCGGCGCCAATGGTGCCCGCATCCGCTTGGCGCCTCAGAAGGACTGGGAGGTCAACAACCCGGCACAGCTTGCCGAGGTGCTCAGCGCCCTCGAAGGCGTGCAGAACAAGTTCAACAGCTCTTCAGGAGACAAGAAGGTGTCTCTGGCCGATCTCATCGTGCTTGGCGGTGTCGCCGCTATCGAGAAGGCATCTGGTGTTTCGGTTCCGTTCACACCCGGCCGTACTGATGCGACCCAGGAGGAGACGGACGTCGAGTCCTTCTCTCACCTCGAGCCCCGTATCGATGGGTTCCGTAACTACGGCAAGGGCACTTCGCGTGTGCGCACCGAGCAGTTCCTCGTTGACCGCGCCCATCTCCTCACCCTTACCGCCCCCGAGCTGACTGCTCTTATTGGTGGTCTGCGTGTCCTCGGGACCAACTACGACGGCTCCTCCATTGGTGTCTTGACCAGCCGTCCTGGCCAGCTCACCAACGACTTCTTTGTGAATCTTTTGGACCTGAACACAGCCTGGAAGAGCACTGAGGGCCAGGGTCATGGCGAGATCTTCGACGGTGTGGACCGCAAGACAGGAGATAAGAAGTGGACTGCGTCCCGTGCTGACCTCGTGTTTGGCTCGCACGCTGAGCTGCGCGCTCTTGCCGAGGTGTACGGCAGCGCTGACGGACAGGAAAAGCTCGTCAAGGATTTTGTTGCCGCTTGGGTCAAGGTGTCTAACCTCGACCGCTTCGACGTAGGTCCGAGTTCGAGCACCTCCGGCGCCAAGTTGTAAGTAGACTGTTAGGGATGTATGTCCTTTCAAAGTCCCTCGCCTCTCGACTTCTGATTTTAGTAGTTAGCATGGGCCGACAAAAACTTTTGATAATTTACCAATAGCCAATGATATTTGTCGCTCTTTCATAACTGCCCAGCTCTGGTGGGCTTCTGTGACCATCATGTGCCATTGGCACACGGCTGAACGATGATGATTATTTCATCCATACCTATGTGGGACCTCCAAAGCTTGGACGAGAAGTTAGTGGAGGTGTCAAAATGCCCGGTGCTCTAGACGATACGGCAGTCTGTGTCCATGTAATAGAGGCCCAGCTGGAGTTCAAGTAATTCTGCGCTTCGAGGGGAGGGGGGATGGGTTGCTTATTATGTGGCAGTTCCCCAAGCTAACTTTTTAGCAATTTGTCACGTTAAGTGTCTTTCACTTGCTAGAACTAGATAGTGTAACATATCGCCACACATGTGTCTTGTCTCGCTTCAAAGGGACCAGGTTTGTAAGACTGAGACGCGCTCAATTATTTTCTGAAGGTTAGTTACTGGCCAAGTGGTAGCGTGTACTTTCGTTTCGCTGCGATTGGATAGATACCGGCAAGCACTGCAGTGCGGGTGGCTGGCTCCTGATGAAATGTGTTGCTGTTTTGCTGAAGAGGGCTTGTTGTTTTGTTACTTTTGAATGAATCAATTTCTCCGTATGAAGGTTGGCTTTTAGTAGCCGGCCGTAGATAAGATTGAATGCCCATTGAAGTTTTATGGGTGTTACAACGAGGTGAGTAGACGAACAATCTATTTGTGTCGACGATGACCAGGGGCGAAAGGGGCATATGTTGAGTTGGTTATTAAACAAGTTCTCGGGCTCCCAAGAAAGTGGCTATTTCTTTCTTCGTAATCTTGCTCAGTTGATTTTTTCGGTTTTCTTTTTCTGGGGGTTTTCCCCCTTTCATTTTAGCACATTGTGTGTAGTTGTTGGCTCTTTATAACGTCTCTCTGCCTCTGCCTTTGTTTTCGATGCATTATGAGCACAACTGCAAGAGAAACAAACGTCACGTAGTAGGAGGCGAAGTCATAGAATAAAGTGTACCCTTTTTAATACCGCCGTCTACCCCCCTATTCCTGAGGTTGGGCAGATAATGCTATCAAAACAATATGCTAATAATGGACTAGTGGTGCGAAAGGAAAGAAATGAAAGCTGGGCTGACTATTTGGTATCCTTCTTCGCCTTCTCGACGATCTTTTGCGCCTTTTTTGCCTTCTCCTCGAGCACCTTCTTCAGTTCCTCCTTGGTCTCCTCGAGCAGCTTCTCGCCCTCCTGTGAGTGCTTCTTGACCACCTCGCTCAGCAACTCAACGTTCTCCTGGATCTTGCCCCCGCCCAGGAACTTGCTGAGACTAGAAAAGCTGGCTGCGCTCCCGACCGCCGAAGCCACTCCAGATGATGACTCGCTGTCACTGCCCGTTGCTGACTTGGCCTTCTCGACGGCCTTCTTGACGTAGTCCTCGAGCTTGCTGGCGTCACCGCTCTCGGCAGCGGACTTGACCTGCTTGAAGAGGGCAGACGCGTTGCCCTGCTTGAGCAAGTCCTGGTTCTCGGTCACCAGCTCCTTGATCTTGGGGTTCTTCTCGAGGTAGGGCTTGGCCTGCTCGAGACCCTTCTCCCACACCTTGTCGCCCATCTCGCGCAGCTTCTGCGTCTTCTCTTCGACCAGCTTCTGCACCTTGGTCGCCGTCTCGGCCGAGAAGCCGCTCTTCAGGATGTCCTTGACCTGGTCCCACGTCTCGTCGGCCATCTTCTTGGCCTCGGGCCCGTACTGCTCGCCCATCTTCTTGAGCTGGCTGATGGGCTCGCCCACCTTGTCCTTGAGCTGCGGATGGTTGTCGAGGATCTGGTCGGCTGCGCTGCCTGTCAGGTTGGCCACCTTCTGGCCCAGGTCGGTGAGCGCGTCATATGTCTTGTGCAGCGCCTCCATGCTCAGGCCCGCCTTGGCAATGTCCTGGAACTTGGCGTATGCCTCTGACACCAGCTTGTCTACCTCATCGCCATGGGTCTCTCGAACGGACTCGAAGTCCTTGAACACGGCATCGACGTATTGGCGGCCCCCGGGGATGAAGACAACGTACGAGTAGCAGAACTCCTTGATCTTGTTGACTGCCTCGTCGGTCGAGGGGGTCTTGTCTTTGAGGGTAGAGGCAACTTGTTGGTATTTGGTGTTGGCGTCCTTCGCCGCCTTGTTGATTGTGCTCGACATACGACCAGAGGGTGTCATCAGGTATACGCCATAGAGAATGGATGCGCCGGCGACACCCCCTGCCAGGCCCGACGCGAAGTGTGATGTTCCGCTGCCGGCGGCTTGTTGTGATGGAGAGGAGGTAGTAGACTGGAAGCGGCGCTGCTGACGCGGTACACGGCGCGCACAGGTGCGTGCGGCGACTCTGGGGGCATTGCGGGCGACGCCGCCGAGGGAGCGTGTCGGCATCATGATGTGTCGTTTTGGTGGTGGTTTTGGGAGGATTGGTGGTAGTGGTGTGTCGGGATTGGCGGTGATTGGGAGATGTCTTGTAGAAGGTTGCTTTGTAGTGTGTGTTATAGGGAGGAGAACATTATTATTTGCGGCGATGAACTTGTTTTTATTTGCTTCTGATCGTTCCGTCCGAGACAGCGAGGTGCCGGAGTAACAATGACGTAGCCTGGCCCATTCCACTAAAGATTCAGGAACCAACCCCTGTTCATTGGCTGGGTCCAGCCTTTGTGGGGCGGCATGCTCCTATCAATGACGTTGACGACATTTTGGGACCCGGGCAGGTGCGTTTTTAAGGCCTGTGATTGCAGGCACGCCGGCTGATCTTCCAGGAACAGATGTGGCTCCCAATGATCTCATCGTCCCATGCCACTGGGCTCGGCCAAGAATACTGTGCCTGATAGCGATTCAGGAATGGCTTCACGTTTTACGTACGGGAAAAGCAAATTGCCTGAAGGGTTAGGTTGCCAAAGAAAGCTCCGCACTTTTTGTCGCTTGGTTCAGCCTTTCGGCGCCTAAACAGTGAACTCCAGCGGCCAATTCACAACAATCATGCACTCATCTTTCAAAGACAGCATCAACAAATGTTACCCTTTGAATCAATGTTGAATCAGCTAAACTTTTTCACACGCGCAAATGGCATCTAGTACTTTCACCGGGAGCCTCCCAGTGGCCGTTTCATAAAGGTATCTGCGACTTTGTTTTTCGGATCCTCTTCCGCCTTCTGTTGGCACAGTACCGCTTGCTTTACAAGACTCGACAAGCTAGTCAGCAAATACACATTCATTGCTTGATTTACTGCGAGGGCTATCTACCATCCAGTCTCTGCAACACAGTACGAGAAAGAAAGTCCGAGAAAGAAAAGACGAGAACGGATAAAGGGGAAACCCAACAACAACAACCCCCCCCCCAAAAAAAAAACGAAGATACCTAAGCAAACAAAAATAGGGACATTAACTCAAGTCTTGTAAGAAAAAGTTGTTTAATAGTATATCCTCGCATATCTCTCCTGCCAGAGGCACTTGCTGGGCTCCTCGGCATCGGGGGGGTACAGGCTGTCGTACCTATCGCCCATGACCAGGCGCTCGGCGCGTTCCCTGAGCAAGCGTTCCATTCGCGGCACCAAGTCCCGCCGGTACGAGTCGTCAGACGTCCACGACCAAGCGGGCGCCTCGGCGGTCCGGCTCCAGGGACAGGCTAGCTGCGCATAAAACCGTGCAAGGGCGTTGCCGTCATTGTCGGCGAGAGTCAGACGCGTGAGGGGATGTAGGATGCGCCTGTAGGCGGCTATGATCTTGTCGCCCTGGGCCTTTGTCATTTGAGGGCGGTCCTCGGGCGGGTCATCCTCGCAAGACTCACTCATGACGACGCGCAGGGTAAGGACGGGGTCGTTGATCCTGGGGCGTAGCCACTCGACAGTGTCACGCCAATCACGCAAGGCGGGGTGATGGTCGTCGTCGCGGGGCCAGCGGCGGTGCGAGTAGGCCGGGAAGACAAGCTCAAGGAAGCGTAGGTAGCGGTGGCAGCCGGCGGGGACGACGTCGCGCAGGAACTGGCTCGCGGCGAAGCGGTCGCCTGGGTACTCGCCGTCGGGGTCCGGGGCAGTAAAGGGCGAGATGTACAGGTAGTCGTGGACGACGAAGCGGTTTCCGGAGAAGAAGACGGCGCGAGCATCGTCGCAGAGGGTACGGCACACGAGGAATAGGGCGCGCGACGACGCCCAGCACCGGCAGGCCGACGATGCGGCCGTATGCTGGCGGCGGCAGAAGCAGCCCAGCGAGGGTGCGGGATACATATTATCCCAGCATCTACGAAGGCGGCAGCCGGCGTGAATATCGGGCGGGCAGCGGATATCGAAGCCCTCGGGATTAAGGCATGCAGGCTCGCTCTCGAAGTAGGAGCCGCCGTGCTGCCTGCTCCACGTCACCTCGGACCAGGGGGTGATGAGGTCGGTATCTTCGAGAATGCGGAACCGTAGCTCGCGCGGGAGGCTGAGCAGGCGGGAGGAGATGTGGGGTGGCTGCTGCTGCTCCACGGGAGGGAACCGACAGGCGTGCAGGACGGCGTGCTCAGCAACCTGCTGCAGCTGTGGGTAGCGCGTCCGGCAGAGGCGGACGTGGCAGTTCCTGAGCTGGGGCAGGAGGCAAAGCGGGGCGACGGCGAGCTCGCCGGCCTTGACATCCGTGTCGTCGACGTCGCATACGAGGGCTAGTTCGAGGCGGTTGGGGGTGATGGCTGAGGCCAGGTATCAGGCAGTTTCCTGCCACTCTTGGAGCAAGTCTCTGCTCTTGGGGTCGTCCCTGCGGAGCGGAGGCTGATGGTGGCGGCGGTGGTCGCGGACGATTTCCTTTTGGCACTCGTCTCGCTGGGCAGCAGCTGTGGAGATGCTGGTGGGATGATCGCATGCATCGCGACACCGGATATGGGTCTCGTAGTAGCTCGAGAAGCGGTGGCACGACGCCTCGCTGAGGACAATCTTGAGACTTTGCAGGGCGGCGAGGGAGGCGGCACTAAGGCGCGCAGCGGCTCCAGGTCGCGCACCACGAACATGTTTTGCGAGTAGAGCAGGCGAGCCGCCTCAGCATACAGCGTACGACACGACAGCAGCAGGCCATGGAAGTTGCTCGTGAGCGGCCACGGCACGCCACCGTAGCAGAAAACCCTGTTGAAGCCGCCGTCGAGCTCGTGGATGCTGGCGTAGGCGGTGGCGCTCCAGATGCGGCCGTGGAGGACTGCATCATCCATGTCAGGATGATAGGAATAAAGCGGTGCCACACCAAAGTACCGGTAGATGTGCTCCCGCACCTGGGGCGGGACGTCCATCCTGTATTAATCTGTATTGCTTTGCGCCTTGGTGCGGGACCGGGACTGGTCACCGGAGAGACTGGCGAGGCAGCGCTGGGGCGGGGAGCCTGATGAGAGGAGAGATCCCAGACCTGCTAAGGGCGACGAGAGCGGTTAAGTTTGGGTTAGCTATTTGCGCCCGTGCCTCTAGTGCCGCACGTCGACTCGAAAATAGTGAAGAACGAGAGTGCAGGTTTTTTTGGGGGGGGGGAGAGTTGTCCTGGGTTTGGTTTTGCGGGCTCGAACCTTTCTTAGGATACCTGTCTCTGTGTCACGCGCATTCACAGGGCAACGATGAGGAGGTGGGGGGGAGAAGGGCATTAGTGCGGGAGGGATCGAATTATCTGAAATTTTGTCTGCAGAATTGTGAACAACCTGAACACACTGACAAGCTGTGGCACAAGCCGGGCGGAGGCACGGAGGTGCGTATGCCAATGAAAGTAGACGGATAGAGTATCAAGGTTGCAGCAGTGTGCAATGTTCCAATCAAGTGTGCAATACAGTGAGTGATTGATTACTGCTGAGTCTCCTAGATAGTAAGAGCTAAGCCTATCGCGAATATATATATATATGTGTGTGTTAGCCCTGCTCTATATGCACTATGAACAGAGCAAGACAGAGCGAGGTATCTTTATTATCACAGGCACTGCTCCCGGTGCTCCCATGAGGGAGCACGCAAAGCAAGGATTTCTGATGAGTCCCTGGGCTGCTCCATGCACCATTCTACGTGACACACCGCCCTTGGTAGCCATACATGCGTGGTGGCCTGACCTATTGGTGACTATGCTCGCATGGGGGTATTCCTATATTATAGGGGCCCGATTATGGAATGAACAGATCTTCCAAAGCCTCCAAATTGTGTTTCCCCAGCTCCTGGGGCACTTTTTTCTTCACGAGTGCTTCCACATCGACGATTCTGTATACAAACTGTGCACGATGGGATTGAGAGAATTCGATTATATTCATTTTCAAATAGTATTCTAAAGGTTCATCTTGTATGTGAGTCACAAAGGACATGTGTATACCTGACAGCGTTTGGCTCATGCCTCAATTCCTTCTCGCGGGCGGTGGAAAGGTATTGCAACTTATGCCGAAGTACCAACCCAGATCGGCGATGACGTGCAGGTGAACACGATGCTGTTGTAATTTCGAGAACAGGTGGCTTGCATGTATTCAATGCCAACAACATCAAGCGAAGTTCTAAAGGGCATTATTGTTAGCTGCAGATCTCGTACCCAACAAGAAACTAGTACAATCAACACTTTGACTTACGCAGCAGTACCACAGTCCCAGTGTTGCGAAATCGTCAACATAAACAGCTTAGGGTCGAACGAAAACGACGTTGCCGTTGTCGAGCTCCCCGAGCCCGTTGGCTTGCAGCTGCCCACAAAGGTGCTATTCTGGCCGCGACCCGACGTCGCGCAGCTAACCACAGCGGCGTTCGCCAAACTCGTCAGGGTGAAAGACGGGCCCGTGTCTGACGACGCCTTGATGTCGGACGAGCCCGGGACGAGCTCGTACTGACGCAGCCAGTTCTCGAGCCGCCACGACTGGTATCGTTTGGAAGCATCCGCACAGGTAACTGTTGCCGGGTCGGCTGCTGGTGCCAGACCCAGTGTTGTCCTGATGCTCAGGGCAGGACGCGTGTTTCCGGCGCTCGCGCCCTTGGGGATGCAGAAGTTGTAGCCATCGGCTGTCGTGCAGTTGAGATCGAGGTTCAGGGACCCGGTGGCTAGCCCGTCGGATCTAATTGTTTCAAAGAAAACGGTTGTTAGCTATCATGTTCACTTTTCTTTCCAATTGTGAAGCTGGCAACGCTCAGAAGGAGAGAAGGTAAAAACGTACCCTTTCTTATCAGAGCAAGCAAAGGTATGAGACAGATGCAAGTTCTTGGTCTTCCAATCAACAGCGAACGACACGGTCTTGTCTGCGCCCGTTCCAGCGCCGGTGCCAATGCAATCCGCCCATATGATGTTGCCGCCGCCCTCGTACCACCCGGCCCACGCCTCTGGCCACTGCGCGACACACTCGTACAGGGGAGTTGTGGACGTGCCTAGGCTGACCGCGATCGTGGAGAGGCCATTGGCCTTGTCCGGGTCCGGACCGTCGTATCGCACCTCGAGCAAGCGGTACTGGAAGGTTGGCGCTGTTCCAGTCGTTCCGCACACTCGGGCAGCATTGGCCGCCGTGGCAAAGACGAGAGCTGCTACGCTGTTTCTCATCGTGAAAAAATTACGCGGGGGGGATAACTCGTCGACGAAGGGGGGGAAAGGGGGGTGGATGGATCGTGGACACGGTATAAATCCTCAGGTTCCTGGCGGCGTTATTGAACGACCCCTGGTTTGTGAGGAGTCGGTCCATGTTCCCATAGGCTGTGCCACAAGTGCTATCCAGAGTTACATACGGCTGATCCTCAGTTTGTGCCGGTATTCCATTGGATTCTTCTATTCTTCTCTTTTGCCCGGTGTCCGGGTCTCGGTCATATCAGGCCCTGCGGGGGTTCATTCCTCGACCCTTCTAGAAAGCACATTTTATCCACCTGGCGGTTAGCACCCGTGCCGCGGTGAGGGGGAGGCGAAGGAACGAAAAAGTGTACTATCTTTTTCTTGTTTAGCCTCGATTTTACCAGATTGCGTTTATACCCCAACGCGGCTCGTTGTATGAAGGGGAGGGGTGGGTTCTTGATTGGAAGATAGAATATTCGTACATGGTTGGGCGCTTTCCCATTGCCGGCAAAGGCCATATCTGCCGTCCCCAAGCAAAAAGTCAATTTACGAACAGGATTCAGTAAACAGCACGCCTCCTGTCATGCAGTGGCGTGGAGTCTTGCTTTTAACCTGACCGGGGATTGGACATGCTGGTAGTATTTAGGAACTCATGATATGGGGATCAATGTCCAACATGAGCAAACAGAGTCAGTTCAGTCGTTCGCTCCCTGGCATCCGGTGCTAAACCAACGAAAACTTCCTCTTTGACGAGAAGATTTTTCAGTGAAACTCGGTTTCCAAGATGCACTGGCAATTCAAGGGCCTCGCCTTGGCGCTTTTTGCGCAGGCGTCTGTCTCGCAGATGATCCGCTTCGGGTGCTCGCAGCTCGTCGTCGCCCGGATGGACCCCTTGGTGAACCCCGGCATGAGCAAGTCGCCGCACGTCCATCAGATCGTGGGAGGCAACTCGTTCAACATCAGCATGGACCCAGCCAACCACGACCTCGTCAAGGACTCGACCTGCACCAGCTGCACCTTTTCGGAAGACTTTTCCAACTACTGGACGGCGGTGCTGTACTTCAAGGCCCGGAACGGCACGTACAAGCGCGTGCGCCAGTTCCCCAACGCCGGGCTCCGTACCGATGGCGGAGTCACGGTGTACTACATTCCCCCTTACGACGGCAAGACGACGGTGACGGCCTTCAAGCCCGGCTTCCGCATGCTCGTGGGCGACCCAACCCTGCACACGGCCAAGGGCCAGCAGAAGCAGCTCTGCCACCGGTGCTACAAGACGGACGACTTTGGGGCCGGGTTGGAGGGCGGCGCCCCCTGCACGGGCTCAGACACCCAGACCCTGCCCGCTGGATTCTGCAATGGCGGCATCCGTACCACCATCACCTTCCCTACCTGCTGGGATGGCAAGAACACGGACAGCCCTGACCACAGGAGCCACGTTGCCTACCCTAAGACGGGCACGTTCGAGTCGACTGGCACCTGTCCGTCCACCCACCCCGTCAGGCTGCCTCAAGTCATGTACGAGGTCATGTGGGATGTAAGTTATTATCTCCCTATCTGTCTTAATAACCTGAATGTCGGGTGTGCTGACTCCTAAACAACCCAACCGACAGACCCGACCCTTCAACGACAAGTCCCTGTGGCCCGAAGATGGCTCTCAGCCGTTCTTCTGGAGCACGGGTGACAAGTGAGTGATACCACCCCACCTCTTTTTTTGAAAAATTCGGCTGCCTAGAAACTTTTGGACAGATACTAACACCCAAACCTGCAGGGATGGATACACACAGCACGGCGACTACGTGTTTGGCTGGAAGGGCGATTCCCTCCAGCGGGCGCTCGACGCCCGATGCGCCAATGCGGTTTGCAAGGAGCTCAAGACGCAGAGCTCCGAGGAGGCTATGAGATGCACCCTCCCGCAGAATGTGCCCGAGGAGGTCGACGGATGTAAGCAACCCCGGGCCCTGCCCCCCTTTTCCTCCCACTTTTTCTTTCATATATCCAGATGGAGACATTTGCTGACCAAGTGTTTCTGAATTATAGGGTTGGACAATATTCCAGGCGACGCAATGTGAGATGGGTTGGTGGTGTAATGTTGTAAGGAGCTGTTGGGGCTTTCGTTAATTTTAGGCTTGAGGGGCATTTGGTATCCTCAGCAGAGTGCTATATCAAGTCCCCGTGGCGCAAATGGAGAGTACGAACCACCAACAAAGATTATTCTTGAACGGAGTATGGCTGTTCTATCAGTGCCGAAGATGGTCATCGTTGCGCTACCAGCTCCGACCTAAATATAAGTGAGTAGTTTTTGCTTAAGACATGGACCTATGAACTCAACTATCGGAAGTCTAGTTGGTGGGTAGTACCTTCAATATTAACACATCAGGGCCAGAACCTCCTCTTACTGGTTTTAAATCACAATGTGGTCTGGTGTCATCCATCTTATTATCACCTTCATAATGTGTGTGCTACACAAGACTGTAAGTCAACACATAATATCTGGCTGTGATTAAGTACGCGGAGTTCGTGTATGCAGCGTATTACGGCTGCCTGGCCCAGCAGGCTTGGCTGGCGCTACGACATCTGGGACTCGGCCCGCGCGCAGAGATCCAAGGTTGAGCTGTATGCAGTACTACCTGATATTGTTGCCGCGGATTGCAGCCAGTTTGGTTATGCACAGTGAGCGTTAGTCAGGAGGGCTGGGCAGCGAGGAACTGAGGTCGGTCGACGTCAAGTTGGGTTGTGTTCACATTTTATTAGTAGTCAGCCGGTGTGATGGGCAGAGGGGGCCGCTGGCTCGGCGATATATGTCTGGTGATTACCCGACCCAGTGCAAAGTTGGTCGAGTTACGGTTTCATCTCGAGCTGAGAAGGGAGAAACGAACTCGGCCTGCCATCCGAACTTTGTCGTCCGATAATGAAAGGAACGACCGACGATGCGGGACTTGTTTCGCACAAAAACACAAGGACCCTGCATGATGACAAGACGAGTGACCATGATGGCGTTTGATAGTACCGGGTGATAATTCGCCCGACGCAAAAAGGCTGCGAGCTTCTGCTGCCTGCCCTATTGGCGTTTTTTTCTTCTTCATCCCGATATCATCATAGCGTCTTTCTAGGTGCTGTGTCCTCCTTTTGGGGAAATTGCTCAACTGGGATGGCGCCATATGTGCCATTTTCTTGCAAGTGAAGCCTTTCTTGATCGTTCATCATGATGACAATGTAAACAAATATCAGCAAAGAAAATAGCGATTTTTTGGAGTCAGGCTGCCTGTTTCCGCCCCCCGAGCAGACTCACATCATTTCCCAGATTGGAAGCTCTGCTTCGGATTGGAGCCGCATCGTCGTCTGGGCGGTAAGGTAGACAGTAGCTTCGCCTCATTTCCTTTTTGCTGGTGCCTGGAGCTCTTGGAGCCTGGAGACTTGTGTAACGGGATGCGAGCTGTTTGTACGAGCTGGCCAGCTGGCAGCCATCTGCTAGGTTTGAGAGACCGACCAAACCGACACTCAAGCCGGCTGCTGGATCACGTGGGCTGACCGACCCCGCAAGGCACCAATGAGACAGTCAGGCATCCACTTTAGGTTTGGCAAGCGATCGACCCCCCGCCGGAGAATCAGGCAGCAGGATTTTGTACCCACCTGCAGCCAATTGCGGGGGGTGAGGGGCGGAATTGGACGCGCGCGCCCACCAGGCACCGAAATAACTTTGGGGGACCAGGCCGACCTCAGCACGCTCGGTCGCCTTGCGCGCGGCGAATGGACGGATGGATCCAGGATGCTGCTGCCGCTGGTGCTGCTATTGTCTGCAGATGCATGCTGATCGAGGCTTCGTCTCGGACTTTTCCTTCCATTTTCGAGGTATGGTTTAGGCGCGAATTTTCGTCTCGTCTCGTCTTTGCGATCGCCAGGTTGCAGGTTGCATGACCTCTAGTTCAAACCCCGCCATTTCCATCCCAGTGGTGCGCCTTCCATTCCATCGCAACAGCTTCCTTTCCTCTTCTTCTTGAAAGACATGCTGGAAACTTGGGATGCTGATCGACACCCCGGCAGCGTGTTCTTAGTAATTGACCGACCGTCGCCGATCAATCAATTGCCAGGCGACGACCCATAATCGCCCGTCTCCCGCCCTTCCGTCTCTCTTCGTGGCTTGTCTCTTCAAGACCGACCCCATCCCCCCCACCGAACAGACGCGCAGGCGACCGACCAACCCAGGCGGCTCCGGGCTGTAACTGTAACCTCGACAACCCGACCCGTCCCCCTGTCCCCCCGGTTGCCGTCTTCCTCCTTTCCTCGACGAGCAATGTGTTGAGTGCTCTCCCCGTCCATATCTCGAGGGCAGCATCACTGCGTCACGGCGTCTTGACAAACACCCCTCGCTGTCTTTCGCTTCTTCCTCACAATGGAGTCTTTCGGAATCCCACTGCCCGCGTTCCAGCGGCGGCTCAGCAGGCTCTACAATGACACCAAGAAGTCGTCCGACTTTGTCAACAGGGAGCCCGTTCAGAACACGGCCGAGGCAGATCCCGAGATCAAGGCCCTTCACCGCAAGCTCCGTATCCAGAAGGACCGCCTTGTCACCTGGGGCTTGGAATGGTCCGATCCTGACCAGTCGGCCGAGGTGCTGATCGACTCGTCACTGTCCAAGGCCGGGCTCAGCGAGGTCGTGGGCAGCATCATGTCCACTATCAAGGACATACTTGCCGAGGCCGAGCCGCTCTGGCACAGCTCCCGCCGTCTTGCCGGCGAGAGAGTCGAGCCTGACCCGCCCCCGAGGCGGGGCGAGAAGATCAGGCTGATCGTCTGGGACAGGAATCGCTTCGAGGACCTGGTCCGCGACCTGACCAGCTCTATCGACACCCTATACGACTTGTCCAGGACTCGGTCCTCATATGCCTCCAACGCATCCGCTCCTCTTCGCCAACGACTCTCCAAGTCATCACCCTTCGCCGAAGCCCTCCCCCTGTTCGAATCCACGAGGATACAGACACCCCAGAAAATTGTCCCCGCCAGTTTGAGGAATCTCCGCTCCATGCAAGCGGAGCCCATGACAGAGCTCGTCGACGATCACCCTCGCGAGATCGTCTTCATGAACCAGCAAGCCTACTCGGAACTGAGCCAGGGATCCACCGGTCGCGAGTCCCATGCGCCTCTCCTCCTCGAGTATGCCTCTTTTGACCCGGTTTATTCTGAGACTGGCATCACACCGCCCATGGCTCGTTTCGAGAAGCTGTCGTCGGGCCTCCAGAGTGAGCCGCAACGATCGCCAGGGTCTTGGACTGGGTTGCCACGCCTGCTGGGCTTTTTCGAGGACATGGACAACTCGAGATACGGTCTCGTCTACCAGTTCCCAAGAACCTTCAATCCCGTTTCGTTTGAACATCTCACCCGGAACCCCTTATATAATCTCTGCTCGCTTGCAGATCTCCTAGCCCGTCCCGATTTTGAGCCCAAGCTGGAGGCAAAGTTTAGGCTGGCGGCAAACCTCGCAAACACCGTCTTTGACATGCATGCCAGGGGCATTCGACATGGCAACCTCATCGATGAGAACGTCTCGTTTTGTAACGCCGTCGGGACCGACCCAGAGATCAGCGGCATAACCCAAGGCGAGGTGGATATCAGGCGGCCCCTCATCTCGGCCTTTGATCTGTTCTCAGACCCAGAGTCTCAGGAAGCCCCCAAGACCTTTTCTTTGTACATGCACCCTCTTGATCCCAGAAACAGTTCTCAGTCACCTCTCCTGAATCATGCAGATTCCAAGACATTTGATCTTTATTCCCTGGCCATGGTGCTCCTGTCTGTCGGCCTCTGGACCAAGCTGGAGAATCTAGTCCCCAGCGGCGGCGCAGGCGGAGTTCCCGAATCCCTTCTCGACCAGCTCGCCATCAGGTGCGGCACCCTCTACAGCAAGGCAGTGCAGGCGTGCTGGAACGCGGTGGATATCGAGATGCGTGGCGCCCACACTGCCGAGCAGATTGTGTCCCACGTGCACTATAAGGCCAGCCGGTACCTGGAAGCGTGCTGCATATTGGATGGCGTCAGCAACCTTGAGGAGCGTCTCGGCGATGACCTGGGCGAGCCCCGACCAGAGCCCGCTCGCCTGAGCAGTGCCGTGCCCCAGGCCGAGTCCTCCAAAGAGGCAGCGTTGTCTGAAAGGCCTCGCGGTACGCCATCAGCGACACCGATCGAGAGCAAGCGAGACCAATGGAGCAACCCTGCTGATGTCGAGAGTCCTGTTCTTCCTCCCGCGACACCTCAGGCCCAGGCCCGAGCTTCAAGTATGTGTCATCTTGTGATTGTGTATGTGATATATAGTGCGCGAGCTAACAGAGGCAGCAATTATTGCCCCTGCCGAGGCACCAGCCAAGCAGCCATCCGCCAAGCTGCGGCTGTATTCTCATGTGCCGCTTCCACCGCAAGTTGTTCAACAGTGGAATACCGTCGTTATGCCACAGATCAACTCCGCGCTGCGGCACTTTTATCGCAAAAATCCCGAATCTGTCGAGATTTCGCTCGAGTCCATTGGCGAATCGCCTCAGAGGACGAAACCGACGGTGCTCATAGTGTGCACATCGGTGAGCAAGGTTAGGGCCATCTTGAACAAGAAGCTCGGCAACTTGTTCGACGGTGCATCGGGCCTCGGGCTGAAGGTTTGTCGCGGTCATGTTCTGCGTTCGCGGAACGAATTCGCCGGACGAAGCATGGCCAACGCGGGCGACGACGACGACGACGAAGATATCACAGCTGCCAACCCTGGCTACCAGGAACAGCCGCACAACGGGGCTAGCATAGGGGCATGGATTGGTGATCGTCACCTGCCCCCTGTCAGCTTTGGTGGGCTGATTGTGGTGGATGACAAGCCTTACGGCATGACGGTCCATCACATGCTCGATGATCCAGACCAGGGCAATCACACGGCAGCCACAGCTGAGGCGGACATTCCTAGGAGCATGGCCAGGCCTCAAGCATTACCTGACCTTGCTGCCTGGTATGCCGAGCAGTACCCCAGTGAGTCGGATCCCGACAGCAGCGGAACCGAAGACTACGCCTGCGAGTTCTCGGACTCGGAGTCGGACACGTATTCCGAGTCCGACATTACGAGCGAGGACTCAGATGAAGAAGACGACGAGGACGACCAGTACGGCGAGATTGGCGACATTCCCGGCGTTGAGCCTGGCTGCGGAGACGGGTACATCGTCACGCAGCCGGCCCTGGACGACGTCCCTGACGGTTTCTATCCCTCACCCGAGACTGCAAACGAAGACCACATCGACACCTACAGACTCGGCGAAGTCTTCGCATCCAGCGGTCTGCGGCGACGCAAGGACCATACCGGGATGCTGCACGAGATCGACTGGGCTCTCTTCGAGTTTAGCGACGAGCGGCTACCCGAGGACAATGCCATTCCCCACGTCAACGCATTGTGCGCGGCACAGGACCATGATCAGGAAGTTGGAAGCACTTTGCCTAGGTCGCCGAGGTCTCCAAGGCTTCCCAAGTCACCCAAGCTGCCCCCTGGCATACCCACGATCCGCCCATCTGCCGTTGTGCCGACATCCGGTCTCCCCGGCCTTGAAGTGCAATGTATGGCGCGGACGAGCGGGCTGCAGACCGGTTTGATTTTGTCGGCCATCACATCGGTCAAGATCCACGGACGTGCGTCGCCCAGCCAGATGTATCAGATCACGGGCACGTCACCGCACGGCGTTCCGTCCATGACTAGCGGAGATGAAGCGCCCACTCGGCCGTTACCCATGGGCATTCCTGGAGACAGTGGAGCATGGGTGGTGGATCGCCAACACGGCCAAGTCTGCGGCCATGTCCTGGCCTGGAGCGGGCGCAAGCGCGTGGCTTACATCTGCCCCATGGACGTGTTGCTCCTCGACATTGCCGAAACGCTCGAGGCCGGCGAGATCCGACTTCCTGGCGGCGAGGTCATCCAGTTCAACGACAATTATGACCCTAGGCGGGCGAGCAGGATGTCCGAGTTAAGCCAGCGAGCCTCATCGATGCGGGAAAGGGGGTGGGGAGAAAGAGGTGAAGACGACGAGGCGCCAGACTTGGTCGGCACCGCTTTTAACAAACGCGGGAGCCGCCGGCTGCCCCCCAGTCAAAGAGGGTCATACCTCGCCGCCCAACGCCGGTCGGGGGTGCTCGAGGTGAGCGACGGGGATAATGAAGAGAGCTCTTATGACGAAGGCGTCGAGGTGGAACTGGCCAAGGACGTCAGGAACCTGCGTCTGTCGCAGCAGGGCAGGAATGCGGACTCTGGAAGATGGCGAGCCACTTGATTTGGTCATCACGTTTTGGATACAACTGCTGGAATCTTTTTGGGTTCTTACTGGCGTCAGGGCCCCCTCGTGGGCAGGCATTGCAGATGGAGTTTCTCTTGATCATTTATCATTTACCATTTATTCTTTGTTGATAGTTGAATGCAAGCAAAGCAGTTAATACGTGTTTTGTTTCCCTAATTTAATCAATGGCGTCTTGTGAAGGCGACATGGCGTGCCTCAGAACTTGATCACTCCAGTCAATGAGGCTTTTCTCCTGCCACGACTATGACATGCCAGCGCTCATGCGGGGCCGTGGCAACAATGACTAAAAGTAACAAAAACGAACAAAACTTCTCCTTGCCATACTTGTCTTCTTTCCACTTTTTATTTTTGAAGTTCTTTCCAGTACTCGTCAGAATTTCTCGTTTTGCTACTGCAAGTTCTTTGATCATCGTACCAGTTCATTATTTTAGGTGCTTTTAAGTTCTTACCGCAGGTAGTTTTGGTGCTTAGGTCGGTGGAGTAAGGTGTCACTGGGCCCCGTGCCTTCAGTTCTTTTCTTCCTATTCGGGTGACTTATTACACTTTCAATGGAGTCAAACGGAATAACTTTGGAGGTCCATTCCACTAGCAACTTGCTGGCCCAAGTAAGTTAGCGCAGTCACATATTTGATAGGTCAGTCAAGCGGCAAAGCCCTCAATTTTCGGCAAGTTGACTCACAGCCCCCCTCAACATGCGGCTGAGAGGCACCTTTCATGTTGGCTCTTGCTTGGCACTCACCTCACTGAAGAGGAACCCCAGGGAGTCATAACTCATAAACCAACGGCCAGTCTTTTCCAGTCACTTCAATCATCATCACCATTAATTTACATCTCAGCAGACAAGAATCCACCGACATCATGGCGACCACGCCGCCGCGAGTCGCGGCCGTTGCGTCGCGGCTCGAACAGCTCCCGCTCGAACTCCACGAGCCCATTTTAGCCCAGCTGTCCCTCCGAGACATCATCGCGCTGCATCAATGCGCAGGCGAGGGAAGCCGCATCGAGGCAGCCATGAGCATGAGCCCGAAATGGAAGCCCATCTGGCCCATGTACATGGCGCACAAGGACGACTTCCAGACGCTGGCGTCCTTCATCGTGCCCGTCGGTGCACGCAAGTTCGACCCCACCAACGGCGCCCTGGACGTGACCCCCGGCCAGTTCCATCGCCGGGTGGCGCGCAGGCGAGAGACAAGAGCCGACGGCTGGCCAAACTACGATTTCCTAAGGGACACGATCAACGAGACGGCCAGGTCGCTCCGCGACTTGATTTACTGCTCGGACGACGCCACCTTGGCCTGCCTGTGCGAGGAACTTCCCCTCGGCCTCGGCCACGTCGCCCGCTTTGAGGCGCCGACGACAACGACGACGCACAGCAGCAGTGATGTTGACCCTCCCGGTCAACTCGATCATCTCTACGACGAGGATTTCTCGGCGGCGGGCAAGGTCCTAAAGAAATGCAGAAGATTCTTCGACACGAGGGAAGTACCCGGCAGCGCCACGTTCTCGACCACGGTGGCGCAGATCAAGACCTTTCTGGACGCGTATTCGGTCGCCCAGACGCGGATCAATACCCTGAAAGCGGAGCAGCTCAAGACGCTGTCGGGCTTGTACGCCCAGCACCACACCCGTCTGCGCGAGCCCAGGGCGCCGCAGTCCCCGCGGAAGAATCCCAAGCACGTGCCTGAGCAGCTCCATGTGGCGACCGGGTTCGTCATGCGCATCGTCGACCTCGAGCCGGGTCTGCAGAGGGGAAGACGACAGGCCAAGAGCCGGTTTCGGTACCCGCACGCGTGCCTGATTCCGTACGACTGGTGTCTGCAGCTCTATATCAAAGTCATTGACTCTCATCCTGAGTCGTTTCCAGGTTTGACTCCGCTGTCCTTGGGCTCATCATCGCTGGAGAAGTCGATTCAGGGGTTGACAATCTCTGATGATAAATCATCGTCGTCGTCCTCCACCTCCCCATCTCCTCTGAAGACAGCCGTTCCATGTCCGTCGGAGAACATCCTGAAGGACATACAAACCGTCAACGACGGCCTCAAGACCTACTACATGCGCGATGTGTACCGTGGGATCGTGGCCAAGACGCCATTAGGCGCAAAGCCTCCTGCCCAGAGAGTAAAACAATGGCCCGACGGTAAGTTTACGTCCCCGTTCAAACTTTTATACTCTTAGCAAGCTGGTAAAAGATGGATTGACAAACAACTAACTTTCGGTGGTGGTGGGGGAGTAAACAGGCACGCCCGTTTTCGCCGTCGACATGCATCAAGCATACACCCACGGCGGCCGGAGCGGCATCTTACCTCCCGTCGATAGCCGCGAGATCACATGGCTGGAAGCGTTTCTCCGCTCGGTCAAGTGGATGGAGAAGGCGTTTCCTGATCTGGCTGAAGAGGCGAAGCTGGTCAAGGAGGAGGAGGAGAAGGAGGAGGAGGAAGAGGCAGAGGAGGAGGAGGAAAAGGAGGAGTTTCCTCCCTTGAAGGAAGTTAATAAGAATTTCGCTGGGCATATTGTTTGGCCTAGTGTAGGGTCGGCTCGGCGGGCTTGATCCATGGTTCGGATTTTCGTTGGACACGCCGTCGAGCTGTAACTGACTGTGCCCTGAGTTTGAATGATAAACAACAGATGGGCTGTAGACCAAGTACTGCTTGAATACCATACTAACTTGAAGCTGCCCAGACACTCTATAAGGGTCGAGCCTAACTTCTATTTATGAGCCATAGTATAAGTAGTAAGATAGCTTGTTCTCTGAGAATTGGAGTACTGATTGTATATTTAGGTAGTCGGTCTCTCAAAAGAATTCTCTAGTCATAGCTACCGCGCAGATCTTTGTGCCGGCGATCGTCTACCCGCATCCCAGCCTCGGAGTCGGCCAGTCAGCCAGACGCAGACACCTGACAACAACGACGCTGAATCGCGAATGCCGGCAGGCACCGGTGATGCAGGGCACGGCGAAGCGACTACCCTGCCCGTCAATAAGCACGGTTCATCACAGAGGGCGATCACTGTGCCAGAACCTCTTGAGGAATCTCAAGGATTGGATCAAGCGCATGAGAACCAAGGAGAGGCTCGAGCTGACGACCGCCATCATGATCGTGATCCCCATCGCCTGTGGGGCTTTGTCGATTGGTGCAGGGCCAAGACCGAAGGGAGGACGGTCGACCTCTCCGAATGCCTGAAGCAAAGATGGGTGGAGGAGAGCAGGACCAAGACGGCGATGGTGGTTGCCATGCCCTGCTGGCCGTCAGCATCTTGAAGGGGTTCAAGGCGATGCAGGAGAGGAAGGAGGACAGGAAGGAGGACAGGAGGGTTATCACTAACAGCGACCGTGACTACTAGTAATACTCCCAGTGTGTCCGCTCTTGTCTATTGGTCTAGGATGGTTTTGAGGGACGTGGCCTTTTCTTGTTTGGCTTGATCTGCCTTTTTTGGAGTTCACATCCGGGGTTTTTTGGCGTCAAGGGTTCAGGGCGAAGCATTGTTTTTCTTTTGGCGGAACTATTACCACCTCTTTGTCGTTTTCTTTGATTTTCTATTTCCTTCAGCTGGTATGGAGTCTTTTTGGGGACAGAAGGACTAGGAGTATAGTTTATAGCTTTCAGCCTAGTTAACATACAATTTTCTCTTTTCGCTGGCGAAAAAAGAACCAAAAAGAAAGATCTGTTTACACTCCTCTTCTTACACTGATTGTGTCGCAAACGAGAGCTGTCCGACCAAGCGTCTGTGAAAGTTGACATTTGTTCCGCCAATTTTTTTAGGAAGAAGTTCGGTCCTCGAATACAAACAAGTATTTCTTACAATATATTATTACAATCCACACACACAGGGTGTCGGAACTGCAAGGCGGTACGCCGGGGGTTGAGTGGATGCGTCACGTAGGGAAGGTAAGCTCCTTGAACAATGCTGATGGAAGTCTTGATACACACGATGTGGATTGCCTTCACAAGCAATGAAGCAGATGAATGTGTATTGCTTACTTGCTGAGTCTCTTAAGGAGAGCTCAGCCTAGCTACTTATATAGAACTACCTATCCGAGTGCTCCCCCATGCTCTGTCCCCGTGGGACAGAGCACCACGGAGCAATGTACCCCAGGTGCTCTCCTATGCTCTGTCCCCTTGGCACAGAGCACCACAGAGCAATGTCCTCCAGCTGCTAAAACTGCGCGACAGCTGCCTGCAGCTGTCGCCCCATATAAGACTGTGCGATGCCTGCCGGCAGGTGTCGCCCCGCACTTTGTCACGTGACCAATGGGAATCGTGACATATATCGGAAATATATGAAGCGAGATTTCGACTAAAAAGCGGCCTCCGAGATTTACGACGTAAAGTATTTAAAGAAAACTAAAACACAAGAGAGAAGAGTAATATTACTTAAGTATATTGGAGGCCATCTGTCACAATTCGTGACGCCGCCTAGTGGAGCCAGCAAGGGCGCAGAACCAATCAGGGCCGTGCTCTGTGGGCTCTCCAACAGAGCACGCAGAGCAAAGATGTGACTTATATAAACAAGTAGGCCGAGCTCTCCTTACGAGACTCGGCAAGTAAGCAATACACATTCATCTGCTTCATTACTTGTGAAGGCAATCCACATCGTGTGTATCAAGACTTCCATCAGCACTGTTCAAGGAGCTTACCTTTCCCTACGTGACGCATCCACTCAACCCCCGACGTACCGCCTTGCAGTTCAGACACCCTGTGTGTGTGGATTGTAATAGATGTGGATTGCCTTGACAAGTAATGAAGCAGATGAATGTGTATTGCTTACTTGCCGAGTCTCGTAAGGAGAGCTCGGCCTATCTGTTTATATAAGTCGCATCTTTGCTCTGTGTGCTCTGTTGGAGAGCCCACGGAGCACGGCCCTGATTGGCTTGTTGCGCAGCTCACAGAGCACGGCCCTGATTGGCTCGTTGCCCTCGCCGGACTCCACTAGGCTTGCGTCACGAATTGTGACATCTATTTACTCTTTGATACTCTATCCACCCTTGGTTACTGTGTGTGACCACTCACCCGTTGAGCCTCACCCCATACCCCTTGACGAGGATCCAGATCGTCACACTCTTGGGTTCGTTCTAGAGTGGGCTACAGTTTGTCTATGCTGTCGCCACACCTTGCCACGGGAGCCAATTATCTTCAGGGTGGAGCGCTCAGAATGATTACGAAGTTGAGGCGTAGAGTGGAAGATTCTAGAATATTATAACTACTATAAATTAAAGGAGCCCCCCGGACCCCTCCCGTGGCACGCTATGATAAAAAAGAGAGACAGATATCAACAGTAGTTGTCTGCTGGGAACGTCATAATTAGGACCCGTCCTGACGTACAGCCAGTGGCAATCGTCCAAGCAGATACGGCCCAACTGCTTGATTGACATCCTGGAGGCAGCCACAGCCAGTTTTCTGAGCCCCTTATAATCCACCTATCGTCCGAACCTATACCATAATATTGTTGAAGGGGATTTTTCGCATCGCTTAACCAGGAAGCTATAAATGTCGAGAAACCCACGTTCTCTTCGCTATGCCCCTCGAGCGTCTGTGTGCATGCGCCCGTCGCCGCCTCCCAGAGCTTGACGGTCTCATCGTTTGACCCGGACGCCACGAGCTTCGAGTCGGGCGAGAACGCGACCGAGTTAACCCAACCGCTATGCCCCTCGAGCGTCTGTATGCATGCGCCCGTCGCCGCCTCCCAGAGCTTGACGGTCTCATCGCTTGACCCAGACGCCACGAGCTTCGAGTCGGGCGAGAACGCGACCGAGTTAACCCAATCGCTATGCCCCTCGAGCGTCTGTATGCATGCGCCCGTCGCCGCCTCCCAGAGCTTGACGGTCTTATCGTCTGACCCAGACGCCACGAGCTTCGAGTCGGGCGAGAACGCGACCGAGTTAACCCAATCGCTATGCCCCTCGAGCGTCTGTGTGCATGCGCCCGTCGCCGCCTCCCAGAGCTTGACGGTCTTATCGTCTAACCCAGACGCCACGAGCTTCGAGTCGGGCGAGAACGCGACCGAGTTAACCCAACCGCTATGCCCCTCGAGCGTCTGTATGCATGCGCCCGTCGCCGCCTCCCAGAGCTTGACGGTCTTATCGCTTGACCCGGACGCCACGAGCTTCGAGTCGGGCGAGAACGCGACCGAGCGGACGGAACCGCTATGCCCCTCGAGCATCTGTGTGCATGCGCCCGTCGCCGCCTCCCAGAGCTTGACGGTCTCATCGTCTGACCCAGACGCCACGAGCTTCGAGTCGGGCGAGAACGCGACCGAGTTAACCCAATCGCTATGCCCCTCGAGCGTCTGTATGCATGCGCCCGTCGCCGCCTCCCAGAGCTTGACGGTCTTATCGCCTGACCCAGACGCCACGAGCTTCGAGTCGGGCGAGAACGCGACCGAGTTAACCCAATCGCTATGCCCCTCGAGCGTCTGTATGAATGCGCCCGTCGCCGCCTCCCAGAGCTTGACGGTTTTATCGCTTGACCCGGACGCCACGAGCTTCGAGTCGGGCGAGAACGCGACCGAGTTGACGGAACCGCTATGCCCCTCGAGCGTCTGCGTGCAGGCATTCCAATCATCTTCTACAATCGGCCCGGTAGTGATCCACCTTAAATGTTCCTGCTTGAATAGATCTCTCGTAATACTGCGGGAGGGGCTGAACACAAGTGCCGAAGCGTATACTTGAAGTGGATGATTCTCAACCAACCATCTATAGTATTGAATGAATCGGCGCATATCATAAACAAGGCTTAGTAACTATGATGAAATATTCCTCTACTAAGTAATATTAGAACCATTTAGTAATCGATTAGCGGGTAGAACCAACTTGAAGAATGCTCTCGAGCTTTGTTATTAGTAATACGCCCTATAATATGCTCTTACAAAGTGAAAGAGCCTCAAGCCAGTGGAGATAGTGCTGCTTTAGAAAGTTATCGATGATACCGCCATCTTGGAAAACAGCTAGGTCCTTAGCATTATCTACCGACTGCCAATCACCGAGGTGATTAACCCAGTAAACACAAGCATACCGTATTGCGGCTAGCGGGTCTGGTTCAGGTAGCTTAGCGTCGTCGATAGAAGATCCAGGAGCGCTAAGGCTGTATATATCGCGGCGTAACGTATTATTCATGATTCGTAGCGACCGTGAGAAGATTGTTTGGTGTATATCCTCTATCCCGGCAGGAAATATTTCACTAGCTGCCCTTCCGAGTAAGAAGTCCTTTGCGGATTGATGAATGAAAGAGATTATGCGTTCACGAAGTGTTAAGAATGAACCACACAGCCCTATGATCTCCGCCAGCACTTCGTAATCAGCTAAGGCTTCCTCGGGCATGTCGACAAAAGCCGCCACCTCATCCAGCGTGATCGGCCTGCGCACAGCCGACATGACAGCCAGTATGCTCTTGCAGAGCTCGGCATCCTCAGAATCGCAGATCTGGTCCATCATCTGCTGATAAAATGCATTAAGTCCGGGCGGGAATGCCGTCAACTTCTTTCGAGCCTTCCATCCTGAGGTATTGGCGAGTTCTTGGCAGACTAACGCCACCCAGAGGAAAGTGCCGCGTGCATTTTCCGACAAATAGCTCTGGATTGCGTCTCGCGTATCAGGCTTGTATTTGTTTCGCTCTGCTAACTGATGTACCTTGAACTTGACGTATGCAATAACGGCCTCGGAGACGGATGCTTCGTTCAACTCGAGGCATAATCGAACTTTTCGTATTACTACGTTGAGATCCTTCTCAATATCCGGCCAGTTGCGACTGGAGACGATCCACTTGACGTGAGAAAACGCCGATGACTTCTCGATGATAAATTTGAGAAGTATCGGTAGATCATATATGCATTCGTCTAGGGCGTCAACGACTAGGTAGGTTGGCTTTAAGTTCGGATCTCCTAGCATTCCCCCTAAGATATCCGAGAGGGCGAACCACGCATTTGTATCGGAGAGGGATTTACCCGCGTCGGTGTATTTGCGCACGTGGGAGACGAGACTTGGTTGCTGGCGGCCGAGAAGGTAGATCAAGCCACGTAGCACGGCAATGGCGGTATTGATGCGCGAGTCGGTAGCCTGGCAGAAGAAGTAGGCCAGATTGCGGCAGTGTCCGCCAGCGGCAATGGCTTCCTCTAGCTCGTTGATGATGCCGCAGAGTAACATGGTCTTGCCCTTGCCAGGGTCTCCTTTGATCCAGAGAAGGCGGCTCTCTGACTGGTCATGCTGCCATTGCTGGAATTCGGGGCTATCGAGAACCCAGCGGTAAGCGTCGGCAAGCAGTCCGCCCTTCGCCTCTTCGATGCGCTTCTTATCAAGACATGGATCGGTGGATTGCAAGTTAGCCAGGTAGCAATCGTGCTTGCTGATTTCTTCTCGCAGCCGCTCAAATGCTCTATCTTCTCCTTCGCCGTAGAGAAGGGGCATACATACGTCAAAGATGCCGAATAGCGAGTATGCCTTGTCTTCTTTGCGTGTTGTATTGCGCTTTTTAACCCACGACATGCGTGCTTCGATGCTGAAATTAGGTAATGTATTGCCTTGAAGAGCTCCGAGGGGAATTCCAGTTGCGTTGTGAATTTCATGCCTTAGGGACTTTTTATCCCCGAGCAACACGCCTTCCACAGAGAAGAATTCGACGATTGTTGGAGCAACGAGTTCTTGGAGGGTCCATCCACGCTTGAACCATCTGCAGTTCAGAAAAGCGAGTTGCCAGTTAGAATTCCCGTCAGCGTCCCGCTTCCTTATTGAGACGTCTGTGAGATAGACGTAGCATTTGGCCGCATTGCGGTACCACCGAAACATAGAATTGAGAGCGTGCTGAAGCTCGGCAGCGTCGGACTGGTTGATGCAGCATGTATCGACCCAGAAGAATTTCAGCCCATCACGCCTGGCTTGATCTCCACAAAACCGTATCTTTGTATAGCCTGGTTTGGTTTTGGCCGTACTGTCCGCTAGGTCTTTAAAAAGCACCTCTTCGTCTTCCCTCCATGTGTGCGAGAGTATCGCGAAGGGTGGGATCTCGGGAATCGTATCGTTGGGAAGGTTCTTTGTCAGGCGGAATTCGCCAGTATCGTCGCATTCTAGGAGCCGCATCGCCTAAGGATGCCGAATATTCGGTGACGTGGAAGGGAGAGCGGGTGCGTGGTCGGGCTGCCTCTTAAAGTTCGTAGGGGTCTGCGGGGATAGCAATTAGAAGAAGTTAACGAGAGCCACCTAATACTAGTTAGTTACTTACCGCGAATGATTATCGGAGGACGTAGCGGGAATCTCGGTAGGTTCGGCTGGGGGTTGTTGACTCTCGAGGTGGCTGTCACTATTGTCTTCGAAGGTCGAGGTACTTCGCTGTCGGACCACCAGCCCAGCACGTAGGGCATTTATGGGGTTGGCGCCCAGGCGGCTGGCATCGAAGCATTATCATTGGTGGTGTTTAGCGCTACGCATACTGGCGCCCATAAACGCGCTGAGCCCTACCGCTTAGGGTACAATATAGCGAGCGGCGCCGGTGGTTGGATGGCTAAGCGAAGCCAAGCGGGCAAAGCACTAACTTCTTTGAGATAGATGCAGGGTAGTTTTGAGATATTTCGGAGATTATGGTGGAAGATAATATAAACAACGTTATTCTCATAAAGTTATTAAATGTTAGGAATGATAATAAATTAAGGCTTTAGGTCAATCTTATTAGCTATACTTGTCAAATGCACTATCATTACGTCCACACCAGTTGTCGTAATATCCCGCGGTGTTTGCTCTCCGGTAGCGAAGGCTAGTGGCTCAGTCGTCTCTGGATGTGAATATTTGGTAGTGCCAGGTGTTGGGGACGCAGCGCTCCCCGGCGGAGGCCCCTTCTGCCCACGGCTTGGAGATGAGAAGGGGCTTCTGCTCGCGACGCCACCAGGTCCCGCTGGTCGTGGTATCGTAGGTGACTCTTTGCTAGGATTCGGGGGCGTAGGCGCGGATGCATTGTGCCCAGATAAGGCGCTCTGTCGGATGAATTCCCAGTCATCGGGAAGAATCACCAAGATCCAGGCAGCGGAATCAATGACTTGAGGACCCCGGAAGTTCAGTGCCCCTAGGATTCGGCCGCTGCATACAATTCACGACCCTCTGGGAAAGGGGTTTGCCGCTTGCCGCATCCACCCTAGCAGAGAGCTCCACGGTTGTTGCTCCAAGGGGAAGAGGAGGAGGACGTGGTATACGTGCACGCCTCTGTGAGGAGGGCGGTCGCTCTCTGGCAGCAAGTAGGAGCCCAGCTTTATAAACACCGCAGTCTTGTTGAGCGCCTCGGGCCAGACATCCTCCTTGATATGGACCGCGAAGGCAGTAAGGCAGGAGGGAAACAGCTTGGGGAAGGAAATTGCTAATTATACCCACTTGAATTCCAAATGTACCCCCTTTTCTCTACATTGCTGGCAATGCATTGACCACTTTTGTATGGTAAATCCCGAAGTTCATAGACGCCGCCCATTACATACCAACTTAGAACCTGAAGTAAGTGTACCGTTAATTATCTCGTTGACCTACCAAACTAAATGAAGATTAACAGCAATATAAAAGGAAGAGGACGAATTTAAATTTACAGAAGGTAGATGGCTATTGTCGGCTATAGCCGCCGGACTCTTCCCTCTCAGCTACACACAGCCCGAGCAACCCACTAGTATTACAATCCACACACACAGAGTGTCTGAACTGCAAGGCAGAACGCCTGGAGTTGCTGGGCTGCGATCACGTAAGAAGGGTAAGCTCTTGAACAAGGGGAATTGCCTGGTACACAAAGGTGAATTGCCTTTGCAAGTAATGAAGCAGATGAATGTGTATTGCTTACTTGCCGAGTCTCATAAGGAGAGCTCGGCCTGGCTATGTTTATATAAGTGAGGTGCTCTGTGGTGCTCTGTTGCCAAGGCCACAGAGCACAGTAGAGCAGAGCGCTCTGTTTTGCTCTGCCTTGGGACCCACAGAGCATGGCAGAGCACTCCCTGATTGGTCCTAGCGCCAACCGCTTGCCGGGAATGACTGTGCCTTTGATTGGCGGCTCGCCCCGCTCACCTGCAGGTTAGAATCGTGACAACTAGCAGCAAACCTGTCGTTACGATCGCTACAATCTGAAGACGGGCGAGGTGTAGAAATTAGTGGGAATTCTTTGAACGGGCGGCTCATGTAGTTACTTTGATATTTGCTACTCGACTGGTAACGCGGTAGTATGTTGGTGAAAGACGGTAGAAGGGGGAACCGTGCGATCTCGGGGGCTGGGGTGCGTTTATCTTCTAGTCAATGGCCGCTAGAGATCCCCAAGCACTCCGATGGGGAGAAAGGAGACACGACGAAGATTGTGGGAATGCAGCATCGGGTCAATCCGTAACTCGTCCCAAATATTAGGCCCAAAAGTCTTAGAAAGGGAGCCGAGGAGTTAGTACTCGCTGATGAGAGCGCATCAGCAGGTGAGGGCAGCCGCCCTGAGTTGGGTCGCTCACTTATGAACATAAATGACACGATCACCCACCTTTCACCATCCTATCTTTCCCACACTGCCGCCGCGGCCAGAGGCAGACTACCTGCAGTTCGCGCTCTCCCGCGAATTCTCTGATCATGAGGAGTCGATCCGCTTTATTCTAAAGATGGTTAAGGCTAATAGTTAATTAGAATTCCTAAAGTAGTTGTATTATAAAGGCCACTATATAAACGAGATAAAATATATATGTAGAGTTATTACAATCCACACACAGAGAGTGTCTGAACTGCAAGGCGGGACGCCTGGAGTTGTTGGGTTGGGATCACGTAAGAAGGGTAAGCTCTTGAACAAGGGGAATTGTCTGGTACACAAAGGTGAATTGCCTTCACAAGTAATGAAGCAGATGAATGTGTATTGCTTACTTGCCGAATCTCATAAGGAGGGTTCGGCCTAGTTGTTTATATAGAGAGTGTTTTCCTGGACCCGGGCCCTCAAGGACCCGAACCGGGTCCTTGACTTACTGGGTCCTTTCTTACTGGTTGACAGTTTTCGTGGATCCGGCTTCTTCTCCAAGATGCCCGGGTCTTTCCTAATTGGCTGGCGCTTTGCACCGTAACAACTAGTCTGGGCGCAGCTAGGGGAACGGCCAAGCCGGTTGTAAGGAAGAGCACCTCAAGCACTTGCACACGCGCACCCTGTGCGCGCCTACCACCTGTCGACAACTGGCCCAGCCATCGCCAGCCGGCCAGGACCTCGGCGCCACAATGTGGCACCAAGCCCTCACAAGCACATGCCATATAGACCGTGGCCCTCGCCCTTTCCTTTGCGAGGGCCAGGTTGAAGTCTTACACCTTTGCCAGTCATTGCTCACCCTTCTTGTTACCTGCATTGTGACCACCTTGATCAGGCGTACCTGCCTTCCTTTACACCGATCATCCAACACCAAGGTTATTTAGCTTTCTTTACCACCAAATGAAAAGGGTTTAGATCTACGCGCTAATAGATCCCGGGAGAAAGGGACTGAGTGCCTAGCGCTCGTGAGGTTGGGTGCGTAGTATTAAGCTCACATCGAGGTCTCCGTAATCATGACCGCCCCTTCTTTCCGCCGCTCAGCGCCGCCAAGAGGTCTCCCCTTAGTTGCGATAAGCTCACAGCAAATAACGTTACAACCCATTTGCGAGCCTCTCGCGGTGGCCTTAATGGAAGCTTCCACCACCACCGCGCCTAGCTCAGCGTTGCTCATCATTTCTACCCGCCATAGTACAATACTGTAGCTTGTCTCGACCTCTCTAAGGCACATCAGCTTTGCGCATAATGCGAACGCCGGTAAAGAACCTAAGGCCCGCAAATTCCGCCTCGTTTACGGAGATTGAAGGCCTCGAGATTTTGCCCCCAGGAGTTTTCCAGCCGCAAACCAATCTATTTTAGGCGCGACAAGTGGCAATGGGAGGCGGAAACTGACAAAATGGGAAATGAGTGGCAAAAGGATGGAAGTTTTATTTCCAGAAAATAAACCGGCTGTTGGGCCTACGCCCATGGGGCATAGTACTTTGGTACATCACTAGCGTCTTGCCTGAGGCAGCCAGACTGTATTTAGGCCGCCATCCACAAGCACAGGGATTCTGTCCCTCTTCATCAATCAATTCACTGCATACACACCCTACACCGGCGCTACTGTCGTGGGGGTAGGGTGGGGGTAGGTTTAAAGTCATTTAATGACACACCCTCGAGGCGGTCGAAACCGGCAGACAATTTGCAAAGAAACAATATTCCATGACCCTAAAACCGACAACCAGATCTTTCATTTCCTCCTTCGGAGCCTGCTGCCCAACGGGTTGAGGTGGTCCAGGACCGAGAAGATCGGCGCGACCTCGCCCAAGGTGCCTCACAACTATGTTGACGGCTGGGGCGAAGCCGCCAAAGACATCTCCCTGTGGACAGATGATCCCTGACTTGTGAATGTCGACCGCCATGGCCGCTTTCTTTTCGTCGAGATGGTTCAGGAGCGTATGGAGGGTGCCGACTGCCTTGCCAGCATCAGCCGCCGAGACGGGCCCTTGCGGGACTAGAAGTTGGCCCGTCTGGCCCTGGCGCTGAGTAGATCCTGGCCAGTCGTGATGTCGCGGAGGTTGGAGACAAGTTTCTCAGTCGGGTCGCTGGACCCGTCGACGGAGACGGACATCTCGATGCCGGCCGGCGTCTTGACCACGGCCTTGTCGTCCGAGGGAACGGCTTCCAGGAGGCAAGATAGCTTGCCGCCATGGCCCTCGGCGAGGATGGGAACTAGGAGCCCCGAAGTCATCGAAGTAATGTCTGAGGTGGCTGCCAAGAGTGAAGTGATAGTCGGTAGGGAGGCGGAGCGGAAGCTGAGGGAAATACTGAGAAAGGGGATGTGAATATGGAATTAAGGTCATGAGTAATGCTGAGAATGTTCGGAAAGGTAGAACACAACACAGCTCACTTCCGTACACCTGACTTCTTGACAAATGTGAAGATATAAAAAGAGTGAGCTTCCTTTTTCTAGGCTATGAGAAACGACGTTTTGACCATACCACGCACTACATTACCATATCCACTAGGCTTATGGATATCAATGTCGTACCCGGTTTGTGGTCTGCCTTTCACTCGACCTCGTCCGCATTTACCTCAGATCTACACTTTCTACCGCCCATCATGATCTTCCTCATTAATTACCGTAGATGCTGGAGACTTCCCGCTTTTGATTGACCTTTTGGCTCGTTGAGCTGAGCTGGAGGAGCAGTAAGTCTAGTCGATAGCCGTCGAGGGCCTGGCGGCCGAGGTAAAGAAGGGGCGGGTGCACAATGCTCCAAAACGTGGCCATCATCATGCCAATGAAGAGCCAGGACAACACACAATTCAAGTCTAACGCGGATAATACGCAAGTCCGTCGAGAACTTTGGCCACCTACATAATATCACGGCAATTACCGCCCCGTAAATCGGAATTTCCAGCATAAACAAGCGCACCAAGCGCGGCCACCGGGAGGAGCACTGCATTTCCGACGCGGCTGAGGTTGCCCAAGCATTCGCTGACATGGCCGACTCTACCTACAATATCATACTAGGCCCGCTGTCGGCTAGATTATATAGCTTTATCAGCGGCACGCAGAACACTTTCCCTCAGCGTATAACCAAGACGGAACTGCACAGGGTTTCTTAGCGGAGTTCTTCAAGGATTGAGTCTGACCGACGTGGCCAAGAAGCAGCTGGAGGGGATTTTGGGAAACTTCAAGTCCCTGGGCACCGTCAGCATCAGCACCGACATGACCAACAGCACGATCGACCAAACCGTCCGCGTCCACTAGACGATCGCCATGAACATCTCCCGGGTCCGCCGAGCACCCGATCTGGGCCAACCAGCCCCGCACCCGTGTTTCTAGAAGTCCCGCCCCTTTGGGATTGTACCCATGGAGGTGATCAGACCCAGCTCCGAAAGAGAAAATGGCGGCAGTAGCGCTATGCAAGATAACACTGAGTGAGGTCAGCAGCAAATGTGCGGCTAACCAGCATCTGCATGTCATTGCAAGTCGGATTGCCAAGAGCATCCGCAACGCGGCGACGAGGGTTGGTTTCCCAGAACGGGACGTGGAGATTGTCGACAAGCTTGGCCCGGCTCCACATGAGCTACACTAATTAGCAGCAATATTTTACCAAGGCAACGCTGTCATGCCGGGGAGGCCGGGGTGCAGAGGGCTATGGTAGGTCTGCAGTGCCCCGCATTCTGCAGGAAAGACCGAACTCAGCCTGCAGCACATCGGCATGGTGACTGATTGGTATATGATTAAATACCCCATCAGATCCTCCCTCGGGGTTCCTCTTACTACTGGAAGGACTACGCGCAAACACTCTTGGAATTTACCCTCTGGAAGCCGAGAAGAATGCGCCTTCCGAGCAGAAATATTGTCGCCTGCTTGTTCTTTGCCTCAGCCATTGGCGCTACTTCGATTACGCGTGGCAGGGATGACAACTCTGGAGGTATACATCATAATGCGGCACCGACAGCCACGGTCAAGAATGGTACGTACGCCGGTGTGTTCAACGCCAGGTATGAACAGGACTTTTTCCTCGGGATACCATTTGCGCAGGTATGTTTCGCCCACTTTATCTGATCTATCGATCTCCTCGGAATGGCACAATGCTGAACTGCCATAGAAACCAGCCCGCTTTACCGTTGCAGAATCCCTCAGTTCAACGTGGGAGGGTGTGCGCAACGCAACTGCGTACTCGCGCCACTGTATGGGCTTCGGTCCCGACATGGTAGGGTACGAGATGTCCGAGGATTGCTTGTTTCTCAACGTAATCCGCCCGGCCGGTGTCGATCCAGCGGCCCAGTTGCCTGTGGCCGTTTGGATTCACGGTGGCGGACTCACCATGGGGGGCTCTGCAGATAGGAGGTATAACCTCTCATTTATTGTCCAGAACAGTGTTGAGCTGGGCACCCCGATCATTGCAGTGAGCTTTAACTATCGCCTGGCAACCTTTGGCTTCTTGTCCGGTCCGGAAGTGCAAGCCGCGGGTGCAACCAACCTGGGATTTCGGGACCAGAGGCTTGCGCTGCGATGGATACAAGAAAACATTGCTGCCTTTGGGGGTTCCCCTGGCAAGGTCACGATTTGGGGGGAAAGCGCTGGTGCAGTTAGCGTTAATGCTCAGCTGTTTGCGTACAATGGTAAGCATTCCCCGGACATTTGCCTTGTTCCCTCTTTCCCATTTTGCCCAGTTCCCAAACTCCCTTCCCCGGGCGGCACTCTCGTCACTCTTCGCATTCCACTCGAAACCAATACCACTGATCACGATCACTACATCGTTCATCGTCTCCGCTCTCTTGCCCCAGCCCCTCCGTTTTGTCCCTCCATTTCAGTTCCAGACAAAATAGCCGTCAGTCGTCCCACCTGAACATGCGCTCTATGGAACGCTTCCTCCACCACCCCCCTTCTTACTATAGTTGACATACAGACAACTGACCGCCACAGGTCGAGACGGCGGTCTCTTCCGCGCTGCCATAGCCCAATCTGGCTTCGGCGGCGTCCTCCACTATTACCCTGGTGGCCTCAACAACACAGCCATCCCGCAAGCCGCTTATAGAAGACTTGTGTCTGCGACCGCATGTGCTCCCACGCTTGGGACGCCGGCCTCGCTTGGTTGTCTCCGCTCGCTCCCCCTTCTCGACTTGATGGCGGTCTTGAGTAATACCTCCCTAAGCGTTGCGATTTGGGTGCCCGCCATGGATGGCGATTTCATTGCCGACTACCCGTCGCGCCAGAGTCGCGAGGGCAGATTTCCCCGCGTTCCGGTCCTTGTTGGCCAGAATACGGATGAAGGCGCGTCTTTCGGCCAGAACAGAAGCGCAAGCAGAGGGGGAATCAATACCGACGATGAACTAAAGGAATCGATAACCAGGGTGATCTTGGGGCCAAGCCCCGATCTGCTTGCTCTTCCGAGGGATTTGCTTTATGTATACCCCAATATTCAAGCCGTGGGCATTCCGTCGCTGGAAAAGTTTCCAGTACTTACACCTGAGGTCCCCGAAGCTACGTTCTTGGGGTTGCAGTATCGACGAACCGCTGCGCTGTACGGTGACTGGTAAGGAATACGATATCTTGAGACATGTGATTTTTTGCGCAATCTGACCACATTGTTAAATCAGGATGCAATCGTACCAGCGGCGGAGAGGCCTTATCGACTGGTCAAATCACGGCGTTCCGGCGTACAGCTATCGGTTTGACGTGACGACGGCGGGTCTTCCCGGTACGTACGCACCCCACCCTTCCTTGATTGAGACGGTGAAAAGCATGGGAAGCTGACACCCACCAACCTTTTCTATAACAACAGGATATATTTCTGCTGCCCACTTCCAGGAGGTTGCCTTCGTTTTCTACAACATCGACGGGATAGGCTACGGACACAACCCCTTCGAAAACACTCCCAAAGCGTACAAGGCCTTGGCAAAGACCATGTCAAACACCTGGGTGCGTTTTATCGTCGGAATGGATCCTTCTGTAGGGGAATCGTCAAGGCCACGAGATGCGCGCCCCGTACAGTGGCCAGTATACGATGCCAAGTCCGGCGGCGGTGTAGGGAAAAACATCGTCTGGAGCGCGGATGGGGTGTCGTATGAATGGGATAGTTGGCGGGCGGAAGGGATCAACTGGATGATACAGAACTCGCTTTCGGCATTGGGTAGTTAATCGTTAGGCAGTGATCTGAATGTGAGGGCGCGGTAGTAGTTTATCACTAAATGAATGGGTCGCTACTTTCGTATCTCGAACTCAGTAGTTTGTGCGAGGCCGAAGGGGGCAGACACAAGGCTCGGGAACAAACTACGATGGTCAGAGCTCTACTCGGTTCTCACTTGAGTGGACCAGACTGTAACATCGCACTCTTTCAGAATTGTATTATTCCCATCCATTAACCCGCTAACCATACGGAGTACAAAGTGCTGACAGGACCCTAGGTCAATATAGAGTAGTTGGTCTGATATTGACTCTTCTTCGTCTGCATGATGGTGCAGTCATGGTCCTGCGAATCGTCCCTAATAGTTGTATCATACGGATTCGCGCTGGAGCGGGATGCTGCTCGCACCACTTTCAATGCTTAATCAGTGAACCAGCCATGCCATGGTCAACAGGTCCGCTGAGAGCGGCGGACATCGAGTCGGAAACTTTGCCAGTCCGCGTCGAGGAATGAGCCGCGATACCAGGAACCAGTCAGAAAACACTGGGGTAATTCCTTTAGTAATGCAAACCAAACGTGTGGTAAAGCCCCAATGGCGGGCAACTGGCGTGGCTGAGTGTCTGTGGCTAAATCCATGGGGCCTTTGGGAGAGACTAAGCAACATGGGGTCTAGACCTAACCTGCGCTGCATTTTCATCAAATTCCGTCGACCTCAAAATAGACAGGCAACAACTGAGCATCCTTCCGCGGGTTTCGAGAAGTTTCAAACACAGCAATCACGGTATCAATGTCCATCTGGAGAAACATCCATGCGCCACAGATAAATTGCCAATTGACTGGCCATTCGCTCGCGCTACATACCTCGGCTCCCTGCCCCCGATTTAAATGGCGCTGCAAGAAGAGTCGCATCTTGAATCAAGCCTATGGGAATGAAAAAGTGCTCTAAAATTGGAGGAGAATTCAGGTGGCTATTATATGCACACTTAAGCGCACTCGAATTGTTTCATATTTTTAAGTCCCTTGGTGGCTGAGCGCGAGCAATTGGAAGCACGCGGGGTTTGGAGTCTCAAGGCTCTTTTGTAGCAGATGCACAGTTGCGGTGCTATTTAATTTGTGGGGGAGGGAGCTGCGGCATTTGCCGTCACAACAGGCGCTAATATCCTCCGTGCCTCCGCAAGCCGGGCGACATGGATATTGGCTGCCTGCAATTGAACGTCTTAACGCAACGGGAACAGTGCAGAACAGCCCTTGTCGGGTGGGAAGAGTGTCTCACTTGATCGCTGTCATCTCAGAGGACAAACACTATAGGCTAATGCACTATAGGTATAGCTCCGGGTTGAGTTCCCTAGTCAGAAATCTGCAGTGCTCACAGACGCGATAGACAAGGGTGATCACTTTTGGCCCCAGCTTTCGTATGGAATAATATTGAATATTCTGGGGGTGCAAAAGCATGCCATGGTTCTGCCCCGATTGGCTGGGCTCGCGTGTCCAAGCGTGTGACACGACCGGTGTGAGGTTCACATTCACCACTGGAGGCTGCTCCCTGGGAGAGATTGATGCGTGAAGCCTTGAAACCGGGAAGGCGGACTCGGGGTGTTTCTCAGCAGTCAGAGAGAATCGGTGTGCCACCAATTTCCCCGCGGTGCTCGGTGGGCCACGAACAGGCACCCTCTTTTTCCTGTCGACACCACCAAGTAGCTTTCGGGGACGATGGAATGCCATGACACCAGCTATAATAGATCAAGATGTGTGTGCCCTCAATCGCAAATCGCAGCGATTGAGAGCTGCGAACTGAGAGCACAGCAAGTTTTACAACGACTCGGGCTCAAGCTTTCCGAATGTAGGCAAGTTGCCCATCATGTCATCCCCAAACGCGACTGCTTCGGAGTCCTACCTTCAGGAATCTCGAGTGCCCCAAGCCCTCGTGGTCATTGTCCTCTGCCCCACCATGGCAGTCGGCTTCGTTATACTGCGTTTATACACACGCAAGTTCCTGCTTAAGCGGGTTTTCTGCGATGACTACTCCATTATCGCAGCCGCTGTAAGTAACGATTGCCGAGTACAACAAAAACGGTCCGCTCCCAGAGCGCTCTAGTAAGGATCAGTATGGAGCGTTCGCTTTTTGTTAACGTTTTGCTAGGTTCTTTCTGTCGTATTGAGCGTGTTCATGGTGATTGGTATGTCATCCATTTCAGTCAAAGTTGACGTTGTCCTATGTCTGATCTTCGGCGACATGACTGCCAACATTCACCAGCGTTCGTCAATGGGTCTGGGAGACACATCCAAGCACTCACTCAGGAGCAGAAAATTCTGCAGTCGAGGGTACGTGTCAAGTCTTCGATTGTTTCTTTTCTTTTCTTTTTTTTTTGGCCTTCCTCATAGCCTCACTTCCCCTCGCTATCTCTCTCCACAGCTTGAGGCACTTAGCAGACCTCAGCTAAGAAGAAACCCCGAGGGTAGATTTCTCCAAGTGTCCACCTCAATTACCTCGCAGCACACATGTTCCTCAAGCTCTCTATTGTGCTTAGCTACGTTCGGATAAGCGTTATGGCTTTCGAAAGACGGCTTTGCTATGTTCTCATCAGCCTTGTGGGTTTGAGCTACCTGGTTCTTCTGAGCGTTAGCCTCGCTCGCTGTATACCTTTCCAGGCGATCTGGACACCCGACATTCCCGGAGCCACCTGCCTCAACACTACTATGTTATTCTTCGCTGGTCAGGGCCATTGTTTAGCGATGGACTTAATTATCCTCGTCGTCCCTCTTTTCATTCTCAGGCATCTAAGTGCCCCCTGGCGACAACGAGTGCTTCTCGTTATTGTTGTTGGATTTGGCGGAATGTATGTTTATATCCCCTTTTCCCTTCATCTTTGTCCCCAGAAAAGCAGCACAGTTGGCTTACCAAGCGCCGTATCCCACTGTTGTTTGCAGTGCTTGTATCGCCGGCGCCTTACGGCTGCAGGTTCTGCGCATCTCGACGACTTCACCCGACAAAACCTGGGACTCTTTCTTCAGCGCAATTTACGGCGCGATCGAAGTGAATTCGGGCATTGCCTGCGCATGTGTTGTCACATTCAGACCGCTGTTCCGTCGATGGTGGTGGTTCAGCGGTGCTGAGGCCGAGGAGTCACATATGTCTTCAGGGTTACCGCAACCGAAGCGGCGGCGCCACGTCATCGACAGAAACCGTATCCCGACGATCGATAGCGCTCCAGTGCTCACGCTGTCCGACGATGCGGAGCTGGCGTTGGATAAGAACAGCGTTGCGGCCTCTTATCCCAAGCGGGAGGTTAATGGCGTTACGTCTGTGACGGAGGACGAGGACTGGAGGAGCGCAGATTCTACAACTGTATGCGGTAGGTCAAACGAAGGTCCACAACACTCGGGTGTCAATGGGCCATTACCGAAGTGACTACTGCAATAGTAAACTGTCGCCGACAATTCTCCAAGATCTTCCCACTATTGCTAGCACCGCTCTTGTGCCGGCACTCCGTTGGATAAGACTCGGTTTGTAATGATGCATCTCGTGTTCACTTCTGTCCGGGATCACGTCGTAATACTAGCTATAGATCGGTAGAGGATTCTAGCTTCCGTGTATTTATTATTAGTTACCTTGGTGTTTTTGCCAGCCCCCGCTTTGCGGCTGGGGGTTCTAGGCCGTCGTCTGGCAAGCTGGTTCTAGCATGTTTACCGAGCTACCTCTGCAAACTATCTCGAAGCTTTTCTTTGTCAACCAACTCTCGGGGCCTGGGGGATGCATCGTCGTCCTGGTCGTTTTGCGGTGGCAGAAGGGAATGGAAACTGACGACGCGACCGATTGGGCCACCGGGCCGGAATCTCAGATCTACTCTCTTTGTTCTTGCCTTGGAGCCCTAACCATCCCGTCTCATCAACGTCTCCGCCCAAAACAAGCCCTCGCTGTCCACTTTCTTTGTTTACCACATCTCCGTCTCACCACATCTCTGTTCTCATTTTATCTCCTCAACCTTCTTTGTCACTACCGTCTCACCGTCTCCCTCCCTCTCTCTGCCTCCCATTGGATTTCTTTCCTCTGGCTGCGAGGATGCGACAGGCCCATGGCATGTCTCCGTCGTCTCGGTCGGAGAGCGAAGGCACGGCCCCGTCGCTGGCCGGTAACAACCGGAGCTTGGGGGAGCGTGATCACGACTTCTCGGGCCTGTTTGCTCCATCTCCCGCCTACTTCTCCGGGTGTGCCGATGTGATTCATCATGTCCTTCATTGCAGCAAGGGGGTTACGGACATGACAAACCACAGCTTGCGAATTCGGGCGGAATTATTGATGCCACAAGTACTACGGCACGTCGATTGTGTACATCGTCATGAGATGCATCCGCCTCGGTCGTCATAAAGATTGCGGGCCTGTGAAGTTTCTAGTTCTGCCCATGGAGTACAAGGGGCTGATTTGGATGGATGTGGGCCAAATCTGGCGCTTGAAGGACTTCCCTCCCGTCAGTGTTGCCGACGGATACCGGTCATTGTTCTCACCCATCGGTCGTTCGGCTTTGGAACGGAACGACAGTACTAGTAGTGCTAATAAGTTACGAGCCAAATACGACACCGCTACAGTCATCATGAGACGGCAGCATCAAAAGCCTTAGGACGCAAGTCACCAGCGAGCAGGCTTCCAAGCATCCTTTCGCCATAACGGCAATCTCACCACAGTCGCCGGCGGCCCCGCGAATCCCCATCCCTCCCCGCTTCATCTCTGTGAGGTACACCCGGCGTTCTGGAAACCATGGAGTGGAATAATTACCGAGAATACCATGGATGATGCATTATGCACTGAAAAAGCGCGGCGGCATCTGATGAGGTTTGCACTGCGCCACTACGACGGCGGCTTGTTGGAGGGTGAGCAGGTGATCCTTATCATCGAATCCAAAGTCACATATGGTAATTTCCGTAAGGTGCTCGTGGCGCACACGCCCCTTGTGGGTTTTATCATCCACGGGAATAAGGGAGAGTCTCTTGCTGAGGTGGCCTTGGGCAGGGTGAGCGGAGAAGTAGTTCTGACGAACAATGAAGTCGCGATTGGGAGCTATGTTTTGTCAGTCAGGGTCGAGGAAAGAGAACTGGACGACGACTGGGAAGTTATCTGTGAGACGAGGTGGAACACGACAGCTAGTATGGTGGAGGATGACTCCTGAAGCATAGAAAAGGTTACATAGTAGTTTGGTTACAGACTAGTCCACCACAATCAGTTATAATCAGTTAGCTCCTATCCAGTCCCAAGTCAATATTCATGGCACCATAATCCTTCAAAAACCTCCTTCACACAGCCTGCTCCCCAACCTCCCCGTTGGCAATAAACCACGGTACTCTCCCGGCGCCATCTTCTTAGTGAAACATAATCTTCTCTTCACCTATTATAGTCCAAGGAGACGCAGTCCTAGCTCTCACCAATCACTGCGATGAGCCAGGTTTTGCCTCACCAATTACATGTAGAGAAAGCAGATTCTCATTCTCGTGCCTGGCGTTGCAGATGTGCCCGCCGCCTTTAGAATCTCTATGGAGTCGGGCATGTCCAGCAGACTGAAGAGCTGCTGCAGTATTGATGATATTTTTGACCCACTGCATTAATAAACCAAAACTACCAGTATCCAATGTCCACCACAATACTATCCAACCACCAGCTATCAACTCCTATCCAGTCCTAAATCAACATTAACAGTACCATAATCCTTCAAAAACCTGCCCCAGACCGCCCTGCCTTCCACCTCCCCGATCGCAACCGACCAGAGCACCCGTCCCGCACCGTCCTCCCAGCTAAGCGGAATCGTCTCCTCGCCCCACATGTCTAGAATCTCCGTCGGCGCAGACAAGTACCCCGGGTCGACCGTATTCATCGCCACGGCGCGCGTATGCCACGCCGTGGCCGCTTCGGTTTGGGTGATCATGTTGAGCGCCGCTTTCGCCATGTTGGTGTGCAGATGCTTTCCACGCTTGACGTGGTGGGACGGGTCGTTCTCGAATATGCCCTCGCGCGCGGACACGTTGACGATGTAACCCCGTGGCGCGCGCCCAAGACGCATTTTGAGTTTCTGGGCCTTTTTGTCTGGGTTTTTGGAGAGTTCAGCTTCATCGTCTTCTTTGGCGGTCGTGGAGCCCATTAGTGGCAGGAGTTCGCGGCAGAGGACGAGGGGGACGAAGGCGTTCACCCCGTAGGCGGTTACCACGTCTTCGTATGGTATCTCGGATATGGTTTGCAGCCAGGAGGTTTTGACGTAGGGGTCTAGTTCTTGTGAGGATGGCTGCTGCTGTGTTGTTGAGTCTGTTAAAGAGGTGGCGGTGGTGGTGGCGGTAGTGGTAACTTGAGTTTGTTGTGCCAACGGGTTGTCGGGTTCTTGGGAGTCGTCTTCAGTCGCCGGCTTGATGGCGGGAAGAACTAGGGGGGTCTTTTTGACTTCCACGCCACCGTACAGGGCTAGAGGAGCAACGCCGGCCCGGACGCGTGGCTGGTAGGGTGGGACGCCCTCGGGAGCCTTGGTGATGATCAGGTTGGTGGCTGCTGCTGCGGAGCTTTGTTGCTGTTCGACTTGGATAGCACGCTCCTCTTTCTGGATACTGTCTGTCCACGTCTGGGCTGCATTGTTCACCAGCAGGTGCAGCCTGTTGGTGCCCCATGCGGCCAACGCGGACGGGACGGCGACTCTGGCCAGCGCAAAGGCGTCGCGCGCGGTGCGAAAGTCGGCGCCGACGATTTTCAAGCGCTCCCGCCACTCGGCAAAGTCAGGCTCTTGGGAGTACCGCACTGCGGCGTCGTTGGGGTACCGTGAGGTGGCTATCACGAAGGCGCCGCATCGTAGTAGTCGTAAGGCAGTGCGGTACCCGAGGTGGATTCGTGCCCCAGTGACAAGAGCAGTCCACTGTCGGCCTGCGAGTTTCATGGATGATGGGAGTGACAAAGCCGACCCTGCGTGGTTGAAGGCGCCGCAATGGCGACACATGGACCGGTAGAAGTGGTGCGGGTCGATGAGTAGATAGTGGCAGATGTAGCAGACGCGCAGGCGAGTTGGAGGCCGAGAGGCGTGGTATTTATTGACCGACTCCTTCCAGCTGCCATCCGCGACGGGTTCAATGAGAGCACTGGTCGACTCGGAGGACGCCAGTCTACCCGCGGCCTGAAACTGGACCTCGAGATCCAAGTCCTCCTTGTGCGCACTCGTCACGTTGAAGCGTTTCTCGATCGCGTGGACGGCCTTCTGGAGATTAAAGGCAGAAGACTTGCGGGCGTCGTGGCTGGTGAAACGGAGAACCCTGAGAGCAATCTCGACCTCTTCAGCTGTAGGTTCGTTTGCCTCTGGAGGGGCCATGTCCTTGGGACGTTTGGGCGCGGCGATCTCCTTCGCCTCAAGGTCGGCAGGTAAGAAATAGCCATCTTCGGGCAATGGTGCCTCCAATGAGGCTTCGCCTTCGGCCAGGTTGGTTTGAAGCCGCGTGCGCAGCGTGTCGTATAAATATTCTCTGATGTCGTCATGCAGGTCGGGTGTTGGCGTCAGGTATGCGGCAATCTTAGAGGCTGCGCGAGGCGACTTGTTCCAGTTGGGGATGTGCAGTGCCAAACTGCTGGGCATTTCGCCCTCGTCTGCCAGCTCTGCATCTTTCAGGAGCTGTTTGGCAATGGCCTCCGGTCCCTGTGTTGCTACAAACTTGTCCCAAAACGAGGCCGTTTTGGAAAAGGGAGGTGTTTGTTTAGTTGCCATTTTCTCTGTGTTGCATGTCAGGGGACCTGAATCTTCAAGGTGAACGCTGGCATCTTGTTGCTCTTACGTGCTTGTGCCTGCCTGCATTTATTGCCAGTCAGGATTCTTGAATATTTTAGGTTGGGTTGAGGCTCTACAAAGTCTCCGCAACTTCGATCCGTTTTTGTGACTCACTCCCCGCTCCTGCCGCCTGTCCGTTGGCTCACACAGCCCCGAAAGGCTGCATTGACGATTTATTATACTCCGAAACGCTGCATAGTCAATTTGATATTTTTTTAATGGTGCGCCTAACTAAATGGGGGCTATGATTAATGGCCCCGCCAAGATTTGTTGAAGAAACATTTCAGCTTCAGGGGCGATTGTGTCAATTTTTTTTAATCTTTTTTGAGAAACGATACGAATTCTCAGTCATTTTCCTTTTCTCCACCCTGCCATGGCATCCCTTTTGATACACATTCAGCTTCGCAAACCCCTTTCACGCTGGAGTACTTTTATTTACTGTCATTGCATCATTAACAGTTTCAAGTTGACAAAGTGAACGGACGGACGGTCAATCAAATGATAGGTTTTTTTTTACTTCCATCCCATCATATGAAAGGGTGAAATATCATCTATCGTCTAATGTATGTACATCTCTCTCTCTCTCTCTAAACTCAATCCAACCCTATTATTTTACACAGTTTATGTACTGACTGGGTTCGTGTATGGACAATGAACAAAAATGAAACAGGTATGGCGTGGCATGGTATGGTGAGGAGAGAGTTTGGTAAGAATTTAGGGTTGCTTGCTAAACTTGACCCGGATTTCTTCCTCGGAAAAAGCGCGCGTGTGCCGCTTCAGGAGGGCGACGCGCTCGTCTTGCGACATGGCGATCTGCTCGGCGCCGATGGGCACCAGGCGCGCCGCCAGATACGCGTAGTCCTTCATCAAGAGGCGGACCGTGATGAACACGTAGTCAATGTCGTGGAACACCAGTGCGCCCTGGCGAGCGTACTCGTCGCGCCCTTGGAGGAAGGCAGATGGGTGGTCGCGCCAGTGGCGGAGGGGGTTCAGGTGGTGGGAAGTGTGATAGCCGTCGTTAAAGCAGAAGCGGTTGCTCTTGGTGGGGTGTCAGTTTATTTGGGTGTAAGAAAGGTGTTGTATGTGGGGTGAATGAGGGGGAGGGAGGAAAAAAGGGGGTAAGCTTATTTCTCGCAAAAGCTTGTGCTGACTTGTTTTGGTGTTGATCATTTTAGGGAGAGAAGGGGGCAGAATAAACAACAGGGGCGAAAATAAACATACAGCTACGTCGATCAGTGTAATGCTCGACCGGTAGTCCGAGTCGGGCTCCCCTTCGTCGACAAACGCGTGCTGGCCCCAGTTGCCCACCATGAGCGCGATGCGCATCAGGGTCAGCGGGATGATCAGCGTCACTAGCGTGGCGGCCGGGTTGAAGCGGTACATGAAGTACAGGGCGACGTAGTTGCCCACCTCCCAAAAGGCGGCCTTCCCGGCGAGGACAGTCTTCTTGGTTCGCCAGAAGTAGCGGGGTAGGTCGAGCCAGACAAAGAAGTAGAAGCGGCCCAGGTACTGCAGGAAGCTGACCAGGCTGTCACGCTGGTAGCGGATGGTGGACGACAGGTCACCGGGCCCGTTAGCCTCAACATGGTGGTGCTTGACGTGGTGATAGAAGTAGCTGTTCCAGGTGTGGCCCATCAGGGGGTCCATGACGTAGGGGAAGCACTTGTCGATGAGGAAGAACTGCTTGGCTAGCACGCCGCGCTGATGGATGTGCTGGTGCTTGAGCAGCGTGTAGGGGCCCATGAAGGTGGCCTGCATCAGCATGTGGCCGATGGCATGCAGGTAGCTGAAGGGCAGCACGAAGAGCAGGATTGCAGACGGCAGCGTCATGCCAAAGTAGATGAGCAGATGCGTCACCAGCACCACGTCGGTCTCGACCCGCGCAACGCGCTGCGCCCAGCCGATGTAGCGCTTGAACAGGCCATGCAAGGGCTTTGGGATGGCGGCGTAGGCCTCATCCAGGTCGTACGAGGTGAACACAGTTGGCTCGAAGCGGGGGTCGCTTGGGTTGTTGAGCGCCTTGAGCTTGGTGACCAACGGTTGGTCTTCGTCCTCCTTCCCCACGGCTTGGTCGCTGCTGCCAGACGCAACGAAGGCCGAGATATCCTCCCCTAGCTGCTGCAGCACGAGCCGGTCGGGGCGCGTCAGCCGGTCATCGAACGTGAGATCCGACACCCCCATGTTTTCGTTGCTGATTCAAGCCTAAAAAAAAAAAGGAAGAATGCGGCCACCGGATCTTCCCGAGGTGGACAGGTGGACGAGGGAGCAAAACACCAAACGGATAGAGCGGAGGAGATAAAAAGGAGGAAAAGTGGGTGCAGCCCAAAATTAAATATTAAAAAAATTATTCTGCTAGGAGCTCCAGGTTACGGTGACAGCAGCGAGCGACGTGGACTTTTCTGTTCGTTTGTTGGCGCCTGGCGGACTGAGCCGACGGCGGCGGGTGGAAGCAAAAAGTAAATAAGAAATGAGCACGGGGCTGCTGCCACGGGCACTGCTTGTTGGGTGAGGAGTGAGGACAAGTCCCCTCCGGACGCGATTGAAAGAGGTAATTGGAATTGCGAATTGGTGCTGGCTGCAACAAAGCGACCCCCCAAAAAATCGAGCCCGCTGAAGGAAAGAAAAATCTCGCAAGGGAGGGAGGTGCGCTATACAAAACGTCAGTAACAGAGTCCGAGTCCAAAAGGTGCAGAAACAAAAATCGCGTTTCATCGTCCCATCTCCCCATTCAAAAAATTTAAAAATCCCCAGAAGAAAAGGAGAGAGAGAGACGCGCCTCCCCTCCGCTATCTTGTCCGCGCTAGTAGGGGTCAATATGGGGCCATTTCAGAATCTCAATGGGGGACCAGGACCCCCCCTCGACTATGGATGAAGAACTTGTGGGGCACACACAATCTTAAGAGCCAAGCCTTTTTTTGGTTGCAGGGATGATGATGTGGTCCGCAACTGCCTCTGTCTCGACTTCAGTTGATATGGCAATATTTGTTTTTCAGGGCGTAAGAAATTTCAAGTTGTCGTGGAACTAAGGTTGGCAGAGGTAATAATGACGTAGTTCTTCCCTATCTGACAAAGTACGGATTTGGCCGAGTCGCTAAACTGACCTGACTCAAAACTTCGTGGTTATCTTTCAGCTGCATTACAATAATAAATGGAGGCTCATATTCTGCGAAAGTGAAAAACGTGTTTACGATTTATAATATGGATATTTTGAGATTAAAGTGCCTTGACTGTTTGACTACTTCATCGTAGATTAATTAGTAGAGACCCAAACTATTCTCATTGTGAACGTGCACCGCTTGCCAACTTATTACTGGTACTGAATTTTTGCTAAGGGACTACAGAGTACAGATTTGATAGAACCCAGACAGGCTTCTCGTTTCACACGAGTAAATTTACAAACGAAAAACAGCATCTTCTTCGATGTATTAATACATCGAGATTGTCTATAACAAGAAAGAAAAGATGATACTTGAGCCTAGGTCTTAGGGATTATTGTTTCGGATTCGCTATTGCATCGTAATAATTGAACTCTCTATCTATGTATAATATTTGAATGTAAAAATACATTTGTGTTGCAGGACACGCTAGATGATCCAGAAAGTAAACAGACGAGTCTGTATGCCAGTGGATGATCAGACGAGACCTACTTGCCGCTACCCAAAGACTCAACCGACGGCAACCAAAAAATTTGAACAACCTGCGCTGTGCGTAACCGTACAAAAAATAAAATGAGGTCAAGGAGATCAAAAGAGAAATGCATGAGAGTCATCAGGTGCAGGGGTATCTGGTTAGACATACAAACGAGAGACTCGAGACTCCTTCTCACCCCAACCTGTCATCCACCAACATTTTATGGCTCTCGCAACGGCCAAGGTCTTTGCAATTCCAGCTATGCCCTGTGCCAAAAAAAGACCTCCCCTCCCAGCTTCTTGTGGCATAGCTCGTAGTGTTGTGTTAAATTATCATTATCTTGCCCTCTACTCATTCCTTTGGTCTCGATCCCGTTCAAAGCTCATCCTTCCCGTGCTTGACGGCATCGGTGGCGCTACTTGCAGCGCTGGCCACTTTGTCGCCAACACTGTAAATAGCCTCACTGGCATCTCCGGCGGCCGACGCCGCTGTCGCCTGTGCTGCGCTGGCTAGGCTCGACGCCGATGCAAGGCCCGTTTCGTAGGCTGCGCTCAGACGCGAGAAAACGCTTTCCGAGAATGTGGGCTCCTTTCCGATGAGAAGCTCAGAGACTACAAGGCTGACAGCCGCATATCTCTTGGCCGCCTCTTCAGAAGCGGCAGCAGCATACGAGCCGGCTGCGTCAGTGACCGAGGCGGCACCATCCCCAGCAGCGTCAGTGGCCGAGGCAGCGTAGCCCCCGGCGGCACTATAGATGCTTGCGTACCATGGAGTTGGAGTTGGCGCCCCATAGACCTGGATGCTAATTTTGCTGACGACAACCTCCCAACCCTCCGAGACCTTATCTGCGGCCGCGGCGGCGCTGTCATATCCGGCGGCAGCTGCTGCGGATACATTGTCTCCGACGACAGATGCCGCAGACGACGCACCGTCTGCTACAACTGAGGCCGCTGAAGCCGCAGACTCGCCCACGACTGAGGCGGCCGAGGCAGCACTGTCATAACCAGCGGCGGCGACTGACGAAACGTTCTCACCAACCACGGACGCAGCGGACGACACATTCTTACTCGCGACCGAGGCAGCAGATGCCGCACCCTCAGTCACAACCGACCCCGCGGAAGCGGCAGATGCGCTCGCAACCGAGGCAACCGAAGAAGCAGTTCCAGCAAGATCAGTTGGCGTAGGAGTGGCCGTCAATGAGCTCAAGGCCGAACTGGCGGCAGCCATAAACTCGGAATGCCTGGCATGGGCCACGCCAATGGCGGCGTAGTAGTTGTGTCTGGCGTTCTCGAGCAACTTGCTTGCATAGTCTGCTGGTCTTGAGGGTGTCGGGGTGGCAAGACCAACGGCGACTTTGGCGCTCTCGTACTGCTCCTCAGCCCACGACAGACCTTGGCGCAGTCTCTCACCTGCGACTGACTCGATCGCCTCGAAGCGGGCCCAGTCAACAGTTGGCACAGTGGGAAGAGCTACGGTGGTGGGGAAAATGCCACGCTTGGTCGGTGTGCCTTTTAGTTGCACAGATGCGGCCCTCAGCGCGTCGTCGAGCCGGGAGCTAGCTGAGGCCATGGCCTTGCTGTAGGCCGACGTGACCGACGCGATCATTTGCTGGTGAGCGGGCTCGGGAGTGCCATGGATCTGTGCCGAGACGATGGAAAGTGCTTGAGAGTACTGATCGCTCGCACGGGACGACGCCGCCGCATACGCAGACTTGAGCTCTTGCTGCAATGACTCCATGGCGCCCGACACGTCGTCCTCCTCGTCGTCGAGGATGGGCTTGCGGCTGGGAACAGACTGCGCAGCAGCACCGAGGAAGGCCGACTTAATCGAAGGTGTGGCTTGCGTTGGCGCCTCCTCGGAAGAAGCAATAATCTCTTCCTCAGGTGTTGGGTCGTCCAGGGGCAACTCGACGGGAGCAGGGCCGTCTTCCTGCAGCAGCTCACTGGTGTTACCAGCGATGACTGGGGTCTCCTCAAGGATGATGGTGGAGGCAAGGTCTGGAATGGCCTGCTCGATGGTCTCGCTGGCTTTAGGAATGGCCTCCTTGACGGACCCAGGCTCTTCTGTCGTGGCGCTTTCAACGGATGGCAGGGCAGTTTCGATGATGGCGGCCGAGGCTTCGGTCGAAACACTGCTCAGTGTCTCTTCCACCACCGAGGCGGCGCTTGTGAGCGACTGTGATACCTCGCTCGCGGACTCCACGAGGTCCTCCACCCCGTCGGCAGTGGTATCCTTGGCACCCTTGAGAGCATCTGTCGCGTCACTGAATGCGTCAGCGGCATAGTCAGCGCCTTCTCCAGCCTTCTCGATAATAGTGTCCTTGAGGTCATTAATAGAGTCCACGGCTTTGCCGATGACGCTGGCTGCCGCTGCCTTGAGGGCTTCGGCAGCATCGGCCGCCTGCTGCATCAATGTGCTGTCAAACTCAGGCGTGTCATCGACAGCCACAAGCTTCCACTTTGCCACCTGCTTAAGGCGGGCAAGCTCCTTGGCAGCCGACGCTGCAAGCTTCATCGCGTCCTCTTCAATCTGCGCAGCCTCGTTCTGGGCCGCTTCGAGGCTGGGATGGGTGACGATCAGGTTCTCCAGGTCGCCCTGCCACTCGTCGAACCGACCCTTGAGTACGTGGTACTTGGCCCAGTCCTTGTAGGTGACACCATCCATCCAGGCCCATTTCATACCAATCTTCTGGAGCGCGAGATCTCTGATGCTGCCAAGGATAGAGAAATGCGTTTCGGCAGCCTTTGTGATGGATGTCTGCATTTCTTGCTCGTATTCCTCGCGCCATGTCCGCACAGCCTGCGCCTTCTCCTTGATAGCGAGGCCCGAATAGCGAACTGCCTTGACGATATTCTCCTCGGCTTCCTCCTGGGTGGCAGTTCCCTTGCTAACCGTACCGACAATTTCCAAAATATCGCGACGGAGCTGGACGAGGCCGGCGACGATAGTGGTTTGCAGCTGCTGGAGAAGATCCTTGCCCTTGACCCTCGCGTTCCGGCGAATCATCTTTTTGGTGATCTCTTCGACACGCTGGTCGATCTCAGCAGCGCCTTCATCGGCAGCCTTGGCATATCTCTCCTGCCAGTCCTTGAGATCGGCGGTGACGGTCTCGCGCACAGAGCGGCGCTCAGGGTCTTCGTTCTCAGGTATCGGCTCGACCTCGGGGGGCGGGACGATGCCTGAAGTTGATCTTGGCTTGATAGACTCGGCAGCGGCGCTGCTTTCTCCCTCCGCCTTCACTGCGAGGCTCGACGAGGGGGAAACAGAGGACAGACTCGAAGAAGTGGTAGTTGACGAGACAGACGCGACAGGCTTCACGAATGACGAGGTGGTTTTGGTGGATGAGCTTGGCTTGGTTAGTGATGGTGCTCCTTGCCGAGCAGAGTCAGCAGGCACCCACCTTGTTGAAGAATCTCCAACGACAGGCGACTTGGGGACCGACTTCTTGCCACTGCTGTAGCGACCCAGCCGCTTCCCGATTTTGATAAGCTGGGGCTCGACATTTTCCATGTAGGCCACTCTCAAGTGAGGCCACACGGTTGCATCGAGAAAGACGTAGGTCTTGTTCCACGCCCACAGCGCCGACGGCACGGCAGTCCTGATGGTGAAGTCGGAAGCGGCCAAGTAGCCTAGATGGGCGTAGGGTTGGACATAGTTGTATGTCGGCAGCAACAGCTCGTGGTAGGTCTGTAGGGCGTTGGTGCGAGCAATGTCGTAGTACGGACCGGCAGCGGCAGAGACACGATCGACGTGCGGGGCCAAGTTCTGGTCGTACTTGGCTTTGGCGAGATGCTGGTACTTGGCAAGCTGGGGCTGGACATTTTTCTGCCACTGTGCCTGACTATAAGCCTGGGCCAGCTGTATCCTCGGGGCGCCGAACTTTTTGGCATAACCCAAGCTGGGCGAGATAACTTTTTGGTCAATGGTGTTGTAGTAGGGGCGCACCAGATCAATGTAGGGAGCTGCGTAGGCGTCGTAGTACGGCTCAACATGGGGCACGACCGCCTGTTTCAGTTGGAAGTATGGTTTGCAAATGGCGGGAGAAGTCTCGTCGCAGGCGCCGAGATTGGAGGGGCATCGGAAGAGGATGATAATGATGGAGTACCAGGTGAGGAGCCTGCACGCGAGGGCAATTAGCGATGATGATCTGAGTTGGCAGCAAGGGCAGGAGGGGAGGGTTTTCTTACCTGGCCACAACACCTAGGCTACGGGCCAACAAGCCGGTGGCGACGGGCGCTGTCGTCCGTCTAGGGCCGACGGGATGACCGTTGAGAGGCAGCTTGATGGCGCCATTGATGCCGTTCATGGGCTTGGCGCTCTTGGTACCCTTGGTGCCTTTGAGCGACCCGTTGGAGTCGTCCATCGTGGTAATGGCGTGTGGTTGCATGGGGCTCAGCGCCAGGCCGAGAATCGCTGTTGGGGCGCGCCAAGAAGGCGAATCGTGTCGAGTTCCGGGTCGTTCGTGGTCGCAGTCACCAGAGTGCACGCAGGGCTCGATGGCTGGAGAGGTTCGGCCGTATAATATGGCGCGGTCCGTGTTTTGTTGTTGAGTCGCTCGTCGGTCGCGGCGAGGAAAAGTGGGAAAGAGTTTCGGTCGCAGATGCCGCACGTCAGAATAGAAGCTCGGACGATGTCACAGGCTCCAGGCTCCAGGAGCTGCCCACAGGAGGTAAGCGAGAAATGCAGGGGGTGCGGGGGCGTCTGGAGTTGATCGCCTTCGATTTTCAATCTTCTGCGATGGGTCGGGATTGTTTCGCACGGTAATATCAAATCCACGAGATGAGGAAATCGTGGAGATTGAAACAAACGAGCATACCAAGCGCGGGTAAAGGCGCAAAGTCGAGAGAGTGAAGTTGAATGAGGTTCTTGTCGCCTGGAAACGTCGTCACGACCCTCCTCCTGGAGCTTGATTTTGTTGGCGGGTAGGTAGTTTAGCGCGATGCAGCTACTTCCTCCATGGACGTCATCGGGCGTTGTGGCGGTCGAACGCCAATGGGAATTGGAGAATCGATCGACATCGACACACGACTTCCAAGATGTTTGTTCCGCTTCCCTTGGGCCTGTTTGCGATTGGAATTCGCTTGGCAACATACAGCGTAGCCTTTCGTGTACGCTATCATTCCGGTTTACGACGGATGCACCTTCTTCCCATGTTTTCTGATAGGGGGACGGGAATTTCTGAAACTCCCGAAAAACCACCATTGCTGATGGAATCCAAGCGGGCTACTTTGCCCACAGCACAGTGACCGGCTGGGCTGGGCTGTCTACACCCCTGACTTGGAACATGGACACGTAGGATCTACGACCCGCAGTGGCCCGGGCACAGCATCGATGGTCTTCAGGATTGGGCATACACTAGAAAACACTGATTCTACAACACTGAATGAAGAAAGATAACACCATTGTTTCTAGACTCAGTACACAAGTCGGCGAATGTCGCGTGTGTGTGTTGGGCCGGGCTGTTTCAGACCAGCAGTCATCTTTGAACCCGAAGAAGCAAAGTCATCCATTCCTACGCGGTCCATTCGGTCTGGGCTCTAGACGTGGAAGAGCCCGCACAAGACGCTTCTGTGCGAGAAAACAAAAGAAAAGAAAGCGACTTAAAAAAAGAAAGGCGACCGCAAACAACGAGTGGCGCAGAATGATTGTGCTTTCAATAAACATTAAGCACAAGTGCTGCCAAACAAAAGTTAATACCGAGATATTGCTTTCCAGCTTTATACCGAGCGCCGCGTGGTGATGGCCACCGGATCTGCATCGATTTTCACGACCAGGCACTGACCTCTTTCTGTCCCCAAGCCCGCCTCGATATCATACTGTCAGATCTGAACAAGATAAGCCGACCTGTATGCCGTCTTTAATATACACTTTAGAAATTTGTCTGCTTTTTTGTGCATTTCTCTCACATTTGGTTTTCGGTGATCAACGCTGCCCGCAACTACAGAGCTCTCAAGTTGGGGGTTGTAGTGAGGTCACCGCTGCCGGCGCTTTCTTTCGTCCGAGGTGGGTGGCACGTGCTCTCCCCACTCTTTCTTCTGATAAGTTTGGACCCTTCCATCTCTGCTGTTTCGCGGGCAATCACGACTGTAGTGATCCGCCGCTAGGTCAGCCTAACCCCACAGGCATCCATTTTCAGCCTTCACGCCAACCAACCACGCAACTGCGGACATCTTTGCGCTTTCTCGCTGAGTCCGACGACAGCATCAATCCTAGGCCCGCCGCGTGTTCCGATCTCCGGCACCATCCTACCTCGAGTCCTCTACACTGCGGCACTGCCTTACTCGTTTCCGTTTCGCCAAAACTATTTATTGTAGCGCCCTGTATTGGCTGGCCCTGACGCCCCCGAATCGCGATCCGGATTTCTGACGCTACGCTTTGCTGCCCGCCGCCCTTCGTCCCGGTCCTTCACCTCCGCCATCGCCCCGCCCTTGCCCTCGCTCTCGTTTCCGACTCTCCCACAGGCTGCTCTCTACCTCTCCTGATGCGAAGGTAGACAAAGAGTCTCTGGGCTACCTTGAATGGCATGTCCCTGGTGTCATCCGCCCCGCCATCCGACTACCAATCGTCAACCCCACGATGGGTGACGCTCGCGACCACCCCCCTCACATGGGCCCCGGCCCCGATCTCGACCTTACCCGATATCCCAACACCCGGCCAAGGGCACCGGCTCCTTCCCACGCCCTCGGTGGCTCGTCGACTCTGATCCGAACCGCCACGGCCGACTCGAACCTAGCCGTCGACCCGGACACATGTCGAATATGCAGGGGCGAAGGAACGCCCGAGGAGCCGCTCTTCTATCCCTGCAAGTGTAGCGGGAGCATCAAGTATGTTCACCAGGACTGCCTGATGGAATGGCTGTCGCACTCACAGAAGAAACACTGCGAGCTGTGCAAGACGCCGTTTCGCTTCACCAAGCTCTACGCCCCCGACATGCCCAAGGCCCTTCCCTTCCACATCTTCATGAGCCATCTGGCCAAGTACCTCTTTCGCAATATTCTGGTTTGGCTGAGAGCTATTCTCGTTGTCAGCGTCTGGCTCGGCTGGCTACCATATCTTATGCGGTCTGTCTGGTCCTTCTTGTTCTGGATCAGCGACGAGGGCTTGGGAGGCAGCTCGGCTTTCTTTGGGAGTAAGAACGCTACAGCCACCATCAGCATACTGTCGCGCAATGGCATCATCAATGACCCCACGGGAACATGTCCATCGAACCCCTTTGTGGACACGACAACACCAGTACCAACCACTTGGCTGGCCACAGAAGGACTGCAGGCCGGTTCCTACGGCTTCAACTTCACGGCAGACCCCTTTGTGTCGGCCTTGCTGCGACTCATTTTCGGTACATTTGGCCTCCTCGACAAGTCTACATCCACCATTTCCAACGCGACCTCGACAGCCGATAGAGTTGGGCCCGCCTCGGCAGGTCACCCGTCGCTGCTGAGCGATGTAGGCTTCCTTCGTAACCTGACACGCCACGAGTCTCTCAACCGAATCATCATTGCGACACTCGAGGGCCAGATCATCACCGTCCTCGTCATCATCTGCTTCATCCTTATTATTCTTGTTCGAGACTACGTCGTCCAACAGCAGCCCGAGATCAACATGCGCGCGGCCTTTGCTGCTGCCGAGAACCAGCCCCAGCCGCAACCTCAACCTCAACCTCAACCTCAACCTCAGCCTCAGCCTCTTCGGATAGAAGAACCTCGCATGCGCCCAGAAGAGAGGGCACAGCTTGACTTACTGATGCAACGTATGGGTGGACCTCGACAGGCAATGGAAGATGAGATGCGTCGGCTAGCCGAGTTGGGGAGGCGAGAGCGAGAGCGACGAGAGCGACAAGAGCGAGAAGAGCTGCAGCAAGAGCAAGATGACTCTGACGACGGCTCTATTGCATCTGATGACTTGGACGAAGATGCGCGCGGCTCAGACCTGCCCCCAGAATTGGAACACTTTCTTAACCATCGTCGAGCCTCGGCGGATGGAAGTTTCTCCGCACCATCTGAGGGATCGACCTTGCCTCCCCTAATGGAGGCGCAACAAACCCCTGCAGATACCGACTCACAGCCCGAGAGCTCCACGGATGCTGAGAGGCCGACAGTGCACGAGTATCTTAACATCTACAGGGAGGCTGGAGGTGACCCCGACAAGATTCTTACGATCGCCAAGGAGCGTCATATGGAGGATAAGTTGGACTACTGGATTAAGCTGAGCAGAGATATGAAAGACCGCAGGAAGCATGAAGAAGACGGATCGAGTCATAGTGATGCCCCTAGGTCTGTCTCTGGCGAAGCCTCTGGATCCGTTGCCGCAATAAGCATCATACCTCAACACGGCACATCAGCTGCCCCAGAAAACACAAGCCGGAGACAGTCTGACCAATCCTCCGAGTGGGTCTGGGAAGACGAACAGCAGGGCCCCATTGATCCGAAGGGCAAGGGGAAGATGGTAGAAAGCGAGGACGAGCGGGGTACTGTACCGGCGCCGTCTGCGAGCCCCTTACGGCCGCGTGCTAATACTGATGGCCCCGCGGTCAACGAGACGATCAATCCTCTGGCGAACAACAGCTGGTCCTTCTCGGGTTTACCAGCTGGACCCTGTGCAGAAACCTCGTCATCTATATTGTCAGGAGACCAGCTCTCCGAGGCCCATGGCCCTCGGCCAACCTCACAATTCTCCGGAGCCGCTCAAGACTACCCGACGCCCGTGTCCACTTTTGAGGCAGAGACGGACACCTCGGACGCAGGGGCAGCTCAGGGCTCGGCCGCATCGATGGTCGGAGCCGCTGATGATGCCATACCAGAGTTGGCGGCCAACCAGCAGCCTGGGCAGCCTGCTGCTGGAACACCCCCAAGACGACAGCCCGCGGGTTTGGTCGAGAGGGTCGCCGACTTCATGTGGCGCGATGTTGACGCCATTGACCCTGCAGAACTTGTTGCGGCTGATAACCTCGACGAGTTCGAGGACAACGACGATGGGGAGTTTGGTGGTGCCGGCCAAGATGAGCTGGCAGGAGATATGGATCGAAACCAGGATGCACTTGATGTTGCTGAGCAGGGTGGACTCGACCCCGAGGCCATCGAGGATGCCGAAGACCTTGAGGGCATTTTGGAGCTGCTGGGTATGCGGGGTCCCGTTGCGGGCCTGTTCCAAAATGCCATTTTCTGCTCATTCCTCGTTTCCATCACCATCTTCCTCGGAATCTTCGTCCCGTACAACATGGGCCGCATAACCGTTTGGATGATCGCGAACCCCATTCGTCCGGCGCGGATGCTCTTCAGCGTGTCCAAGTTCCTCCAGGACTGGGCCCTTGTTATGATTGGCTTCGTTTGGTGTCTGGTGTCATACTGCGTCCAGCTTCTGGCTCGCATCATCAAGTTCCGCTATCTATCCGACTGGACAGCGGCATCTGTCCAGGGTTCTTGGTTCATGGCTGTCAGCGCAGCAAATAGAATTGCCGATAGCTTCATGACGGAATTTCCCATCATCTCTACGTCTGAGATGCGCAACTTTTCGGCGATCAGCCACGAGGCTCTACTTTCTATCAAGAGCCACATTGGTCTGGGAGTATCGACGCTGGGACAGCTGCTCGTGTTCATATTCACTGGTAAATACTCTGCCAAGGGATCTGACGCTCTCGCTGTGGCCATTAACGCTTCTGCGGTTGCGTGGGAGGGGCTGAAAGAACTGCCAGAAGTCATCTCGACCCCAAGTTCGTGGGTCATTAATATGAGCATCCCTGAGACGGCGGGTACCATTGACCCTGAACTGGCGTACTGGGGCGGCATAGACAGGTTCTGGGCCATCGCTGGTGGCTACGTCGCCCTGTCTTTGCTGGCTGGCCTTTACCTGCGTCGCGGCACTCCATTCTCGTCGGGGCAGGCAGGACAGGAATGGGAAGCATCCATCATTGATGGGCTCAACCAGGCCAGCGGGGTGATGAAGGTCATCTTGATCATCGGCATCGAAATGCTGGTCTTCCCTCTCTACTGTGGCATGCTGCTCGACATAGCGCTCCTACCACTGTTCAACGAAACTTCGATGAGGTCTCGGGTTCTCTTTACCGTCGACAACCCCGTCACCTCGATTTTCGTCCACTGGTTCGTCGGCACAGGCTACATGTTCCACTTTGCCCTGTTCGTGTCCATGTGCCGAAAGATCATGCGCAAGGGTGTCCTCTACTTCATTCGCGACCCAGATGACCCCGAGTTCCATCCTGTTCGCGACGTCCTGGAACGCAACGTCACCACACAACTGCGGAAGATCCTCTTCTCGGCTTTCGTCTACGGCGCTCTCGTTATCATATGCCTGGGAGGCGTTGTTTGGGGCTTGTCCTTTTCTTTGCCGAACGTGCTTCCCATCCACTACTCGTCCAACGAGCCTGTCCTTGAGTTCCCCATCGACCTCCTATTCTACAATTTCCTCATGCCGCTGGCTGTCAAATTCTTCAAACCAAGCGATGGCCTTCATGCCATGTACACGTGGTGGTTCCGCAAGTGTGCCCGCGCTCTGAGGATTACCTGGTTCTTATTCGGAGAACGACGCGTCGACGAGGAGGGACACTTAGCCCTGAAGCCCGCGTCTCCATACCACGGCCTTCCTTGGTGGAGGACCTTGTTTCTGGAGCTTGACCACAATGGCGAGGTCGTCCCAAAAACCTGGAGCGATCTTTTTGAAGGTGGCCTAGCCAAGCCAACCATGAACATATCCATGGCCGAGATGGATCAGCTAAACACCCTGAAAACCAGCCTTCTCAATTCAGGCCAACTCATTCCCGATGGCCACTTCGTTCGCACCCCGGCTTCCGATCAGGTCAAGATCCCCAAGGGCAAGCGGGTCTTCCTTGAGGTCACCGAGGCCAACGTGAGACTGGACCATCAGCCTGGGATGGATTTGGATATTTATTCAACGGCCCAGTACCAGTTTGTCTTCATACCGCCACACTTCCGTGTACGGGTCTTCCTTTTTATCTTGTTCATCTGGGTCTTTGCTGCCGTAACGGGTGTTGGTATTACAATCGTTCCACTGGTGTTTGGTCGGCGCATGTTCAAGCTCCTCATCCCCGACCACATCCGCACCAACGACATTTACGCCTTCAGCATAGGAATCTATATCCTGGGATCGCTCGCGTACACGATTGTCCACATTCGAAGCATTCAGCAGGCGTCTGTGGAGTGGGTGAAGTCGGTCGTCTTCTCGGCCTACAATCGTGATGCCGTCCGCCAAGCCTGGAATATCGGTCTCCATGTCGCCAGGGTCGCGTACGCCTACTTTTTTTTGCTCCTCGTTTTCCCCCTTTTGGTCGCCTCCTTAATGGAACTCTACGCTTTGATTCCTCTACACGAGTTCATGTACAGCGTCCTTCTGTCGGGCGGCGGTGCGTCCCCTGCACCCTCTGGGGGTGTCCTGGAACTCAACCCCAGACATACGATCCGTGTGATCCAGGCGTGGACCATCGGCTTGCTTTATTTGAAGCTGAGTGCGCGTTTCGTTACTGCTTGGTTTGACGGCACCCGACTGGCTGCGGCTGTGAGAGCCGTTTTGCGCCGTGGCTGGCTTAATCCCGACCTAGCAGTCCTCACACGAGCCTTCGTCGTCCCTGGCTTGGCGCTTTGGGGGTTTGCTGTCGCTGCTCCTCTCCTCGTGGCAAAGTTTACCGTAGCCCATGGTCTAGCAGATGCCATCATCCAAGCGTCGGGCACGGTCCTCATTGATGGCATGCCCGACCAGACACTGTACGATGCTTATCTGGTGCTGATATATCGCCTAAGCTTTCCTATCATGGCGCTTAGCGTTGCCACTTGCTTCACCTTGTGGAGTATGATTGGCGTCTTTCGCACGTGGAGAATGCGGATCAGGGACGAGGCATACTTGATTGGGGAGCGCCTGCACAATTTTGGCGTTGTTAATAACCCGCCAAGAACGAGAGGGGGCTGGAGAGCTGGCAGCTCGAGGATATGATGTAACAGGTAATGTTTACTGTGACCTCTAAGGCTAAGAATCCGTATGGAGGAATTTCATTCTCCCGCTCTATTAACTGGGTTCACATTGTTTCGCGGGCGGTTCTTGGAGGCTGTCTTAGGGCCACTGCTGGCGTTTGGGGAGATGGATGGCTGCTCGGCGAGCAGAATGGCATAAATAGCCCTGCCAGGGGCTTTCGAATAGCCCGTGTTTACCTTGGCATACATAGATACATGTATCATTGCATTTTGGAGTAATTATGAGAATGAGAATCAGTTGAATGTATTTACACAATTTTCACATTTTGGCACTCTCAAAATGGCTTTTACTTGGTTCACTGCCTACCCGCTTACTCACTCTCGCTACTGAGTCAATATCTCACCCAACGTTCCGACGAGGGCAGTAGTACTTTCGTAAATGGTCATCTCAATAACCTGGCTGCCTACTGCAATGGCGGTGCGTGTTTTATGGCCGGGCAGACTGATTACCTAGAAGAACCCCCTACTCCTCGTCGACGACCGCTTCTGGCACTACATCACCTTAAGTTGACTGGCGCGTTTTTCTTTTCTTGCCTTCTGAAAGTTTTCATTGTTGACAATATTGGGGAAAGACTCGTTGCGCCAACTTCTTCTCAGATACGGCGTTACCCCCTGCTGAGTTCAACTTGACAGTTCGTCCCCCGACCTACCCTTATAAACTCCGGTATGCTTCCTAAGGGTTCTAAGTGGTGGCCCGGGTCAAGGGGTGTTGGTTCCTCCTGTCTGATATTATAGAGTTTGAGGGATATCGCCACAGGACATGTATTTTTCTCCACTGAGCCCATCGGCTCCGTGTTTCAACCTACGGCTATGCAAAAGCTTCGACAGCCAAGTATTCTACCCGGTTGTGATGATCAGTTTGTGGGACTTTGGTCTTTTCTCAGCCTTCTATGTGGACAATGGACGTTTGGCAACGTTGTGCTGATTGATATGCATTCCAACCATTCATACTGTTGTTGCAAGTCCAAGGTACCTTGGCGAATGGGCTCTGGAGGCTTCCTTCTTTTTTTTGCATTGTGTCGAATGTGAGAGGTTCATATCAGGCGGTTCTTAGATATTGATGAACTAGTCTAATTTGTTTTTACTGGACTGTCCGCCTGTGTTGTGGGCGTCGGTGATTTTTTGCACCGATCAAACGCAGTAACAATTGCGTGCTCCATTGTGTCTGACAGTTGAGTCTAGAACTAGAGTTCTCGGCGATCTCTAGCACCTTTTCAAGTCTTCTGCAAGGGCTGCCTAGGTTGAAGATCTAAGGTGGCGGCTTATTCAGGTTCCTGGTGGCGGATTCGCATGGTCCAGGGCGGCGGGTGTATGCTTGACCGTACTCTCGTCTCCACAACAAAACATTGGAAGTTTGGACATGTCTTCAACTTTAACATCATGACTCAATTTGGGGGTGTACCTTACAAGATCCGATACCCGATGCTCTCTTGAAGTGTCCGCTTTAAAGGACTTCCAAGTTTTGCCGAGGGATAGCTATCCCACTTCTGGGACGCACTTGGTTTGGGGGCTGTTCCTGCATGGCAAGCTCAACCCAGTTCACCTCAAACGCAATTCCTTTTTCGCAAAAATTCCAACATGGCGTTTTTCCACTGGCAATTCTCAATCAATCAGTACTCCACAATACATCGGGATTTCGTATTCGGATTTATCATGATCAAAATACAAGAAAGCTTTTGCCCTCTCCTTTCACTCTCTCTTGGCTTTTTTTTCCCTACTTTGTTTTGTTGTGTGTCTTTCGTTTCGATTTAGCCCGAGCCCTGTTGTTACCTTGCTGTCACAAGAAGCAACCAGCTGGCTGGAAAGTAACCCCCCCAAAGAGCGTCGACAACTGAGAGAGACATTCTTATTACCCTGATGGCATGAAGCTGGTCGCACCCCCTTCTTTCATGCTCAGCGTTGATATCTCTTAGTGGACCACACTCAGTACGCTCACTTGACCTTTCATCACCAAAACAAAACCTTGGGGTCTTCATTCTTTATAATTTCATTTTCATCTCCCTATCTATCCTCTTTCATTTTTTTCTCGCATTTATTTCCTTTGAACCGTTGCCCAGGTCGGCATCTCATCGACCATGCCGCTGCAGAGCAGCTCGAACCTTCCCTTGACTTTCCACCCCATTGAAAGTCGTGACTTCAACGACGACACCACCACCCAGCACCAACCGGTCTTGCGCCCAAGTTACATCCGAGAAGATACCCTTGTCAACTCCAACCCCTCGCCCTTCTCAGTTGGCAACAGCAAAAATGAGGAGACCGGTTACTCAGGCTACCCTTCCACGCGCAGCTCGGCCGAGTTCGACCAAAGACAGAACCCGTTCGCCGACGATGCTTTCGACGACGAGAAGCTGCAGTCCCTGTCCACCATCAAGGCCTACGTGCCGCCGCCAGGGCACGTCATCAAGGACGAGACTCTGGTGCATCGCCGGCACCACCTCCACCCCAGCACCGGAGCAGACACGCTGGTTAGCCACGATGTCGACGACGACGATTTTGACGGTGGCGCCATAAGCCAGCCCGCAACCCCCAAAAAGTTGGATGACCCCGAACAACAGCACCAGCATCCGGCAACAAGGGAATTAAAACTCGATCTCCCCGCTCCCACCGCCGATGCATACTCCCCGACCCGCCCCAAGCTCGGCCTCCGCGCCCGGCTCGCGCACTTCACATGGGCGTGGTACACGCTGGTCATGTCCACCGGCGGTCTCGCCCTCCTGATCGCCGCACAGCCGCACCAATTCCCCGGCCTTCATCAAATCGGGCTCACCATCTACATCATCAACATCATCCTCTTCACGCTGGTCACGTCCGCCCTGGTGGCACGCTTCTTCCTGTTCGCAGGCTCGTTCAAAAAGTCCATCACGCACCCGCGCGAAGGATTCTTCTTCCCCACCTTCTTCCTCTCTTTAGCCACGCTCATCACCGGCACGCAAAAATACGCCGTTCCCGTCACCCCAAATGTTAGCGGAGACGTCGAGCAAACGGGCCTGCTGTGGGCCATGCAGGTCGCCTTCTGGGCTTATCTGGCCGTGACTACCGCGCTCGCGGTGGGACAGTACTCGTATGTGTTCGCGTCGCACAGCCACGGCTTGCAGACCATGATGCCGACGTGGATCCTGCCCATCTTTCCCGTCATGCTTTCGGGAACGGTGGCGTCGGTCGTGGCGGGCGCGCAGCCCGAGGGCCAGGCGGTGCAAATCATCATCGCGGGCTTATCGTGCCAGGGGCTGGGCCTGTCCATGGCGGTCTTGATGTATGCGCACATGGTTGGCCGGCTGATGCAGACAGGTCTGCCGAACCGTGAGCACCGCCCGGGCTTATTCATGTGCGTGGGCCCGCCAAGTTTTACAGCTCTGGCATTCATTGGGCTGGCAAACGGGTTGCCTGCGAACTTTGATCACGACTTTGATGGGCTCCTGGACGCGAGCATTATCCGTACCATGGCCATCGTGTCGGCGGGTTTTCTGTGGTCGTTGAGCTTCTGGTGGTTTGCGATCGCGGTGCTCGCTGTCCTGCAGAGCCGACCGAAGTACTTCCACCTCGGTTGGTGGGCGTCGGTGTTTCCCAACACGGGGTTTATTCTCGCTACCATCTCGATCGGCAAGGAATTTGGGAATGACGCGGTGCTATGGTTTGCGACGGCCATGTCGATTCTGCTACTCCTGACGTACTCCTTCGTGCTGTTCCATCACATCCGCGCCGTGGTCGTGCAGGATATTATGTACCCTGGCCGGGACGAGGATGTGGAAGACCACTAGGAGAACTTGAATCAGTATCGAATGGGGGGCTGGAGAGATAAATGGCGACTTGATGTTGTCACCCCCTTTTCTGATGTGTATTTCTGACCCAAGCATCCAATCGCTGGACGGGCTTGGAGAGCTGGGCTCAAAACTTTAACAAAGGACTACAAGCACCGACAAAGGTGCAGGCCACTTGGCTCTCCTGGCGAAAGAAAGACGCTGCAATATTAGTACTATTAGACCAAAAGATAAAAGCGTTTTGAATTAAATAGACTTAGACTACTAAAAATACAATAACTTGAATCAAGGCTGGAATAAATAGCGATATGCAATAGAGGTGTCTTTTCGGCAGGTATGACGCACCGCCGCTCGACGATGCGTTCGGTGTCTGTCATGAAGCAATCGGCTGGACGCTCTGCAGGTTGTGGAAGACGTCCGTCGGATCCCACTTCACCTTGATGTTTTGCAGCTGCGGCAAGTTGGCGCCCCAGTACTGGTTCTGGGCATCCGTGCCCAGTGCCAGGTCGACGTAGCCGGCATATGTCCCGTACGCGCCGGGCCCGGCGAGCTGCAGGATCTTGTTGTGGAGATTGGTGAGGAATTGCTTCGTCTTGCCCTGCAGCGGGAAGCCCACGGCGAACGACTCGTAGAACATGATCTTGTCGCGATGGTTGTAGGCCGTAGCGTTGGGCGCCACCGCGCTGGTGGCCCCGCCCTGTGCGTCAAAGACAAGCGCCCACAGCAGAGTGCCCTTGTCTTGCTGGTCAATCCACTCGAATAGCTGCTTGATGCCGGCGGGTGGGATCAGGTCGCTGCGCTTGAACCCCAGGCTCTTGGAGTAGAAGGGCGATGCTATGTTGGATAAGGCCAGCGCCTCGGTCTCGGCGCCGTGTGCGATGGATCCTAGCCAGTCACTGGCTTCGAGCTGGTCCTTGCCGTTAGGCAGAGAGGCGGGGATCCCTGTGGCCTCGAACTCTTCCTGGGTTCCGTAGAAGACGCCGTTGATGATGGCACCAAGCGGCATCATCATGTATAAGGTTCCGAACCGCGGGTCGAGATTTGGGTTTGCGATAAGGTCTTGCCAAGACGAGAAGAAGGCCGCCATGTCGGCTTGCTTGCCGAATTTTGCCGTGTACGAGTATTGCACCACGTTGGCGGGCTCTGGATGCGTCCTCATGACGAATTTTGTGATGACGCCGAAGCTGCCTCCAGCTCCTCTGAGTGCCTGTTCGTTCATATTAGTTTCCGGTCGAATTGTCGCGAAGGAAATAACATACCCAGAAGAGATCCGAGTTTTCCGTCTCGCTTGCCCGTTGAATCTTGCCATCGGCCGTCACGACCTCGACCTCGACAATGTGATCCAAGCAGGAACCCCACATGCGAGACATCGGACCTAGCCCTCCCTGAAGACCGAGGTTATTAGTTGAACAGGCAAATGACAGCCGTGTTAAGCGGGGATGGAAACGTACAATGGTAGCATGTCCACCAATGCCGACGTCGGGACACACGCCATGAGAAAAGGCCCGTCCCGTCTCGTGGAGTCTCTTGTCCACCTCGCCCAAGCGGAACCCCGCCCCGACCGTTGCATACCAAGTTGTTGGATCCATACGATACTCCTGCAGGTTGACCAAGTCAATGGCCACAGCACCATCATCGCCTCCAAGGCCTGAGAATACAGTTAGACAGAGAACCAGAAGGGAGAGATTTGCCGCTGTTTCATACCAAAGTTTCTGCATCATGCATGTTAGCAACGCTTCTGGGATGATTTCATAGAATGGAGCAAACAGAAAAAAAGAAAAGAAAAGAAAAGAAAGCACCTACGCGTAAGAATGCCCGCCAGATTTGGCTTGGACCTTCACTTTGTTCGCGGTGGCGCATTTGATAATGTCGGCGATGTCTTGGGAGGTGTCGGGACGGACGACGGCGGCGGGCGTGACGTGGACGTCGAGGTTATACCGCTTGACCCACGAGATCTGGTAGAGGGGGTTCTCAGGGTAGCTGACGAACCCAGACCTGCCGTTTGCAACGCCGCCCAGACATTGCGAGAGCGCACTGTTGGAGTTGCCCATGGTCGCGACTAGCGAAGAGAAAAGGAATGAAGAATCGGGGAACGAAAGACAAAAACCAAGCTTGAATAGTGAACAAAGGAGGGGAAAGAGATGCTTAGAGGGCGGGCAGAACACGCGCGCGTGATTAGGACGCTCGTGACGCGTTGAACAAAAGCTATTGCTTAACCGCGAGAACACACCACAAGTTGTGGTGTGAGATGCATGTGGCCGCCGCACAACGTCACTGGGGTGGTATTTACGCCAACTCGGACTCAGCAGGCAGCCCTTTAGGTTACCGCGGCGGGTGCGGGGGCGGGAGCGTTTGCACTGGTCTTGGCTTGGGATCTTGCCGGGTTCGTTTACTGATCAGGAAGATTAATAAAAGGCGGGCGCTAGACGTTTGCTGATGCGATGCTTCCTTCCTTGGAACGAGGTGTGGCTGGAACTCTCAGCGATATAAGGTACTTGCGTAGGGAACCAGGGAATGGCATTCGTACCTTCCTACCTGTTGACGAAATATCCACCTAGAAAGCGACCCACCATTCACAGGCCATCGCTAAAATATGTCGTCGATCTCGCCACCTGCTAGGCCCCATGTTGCGCGTTTCGAGGGTCAGGCAGGCAAGGAAGGTGCGATTGGCTGTGGTTCGGAAATGACCAGCGATGCGTCGTCGGTGACAGGATGGCATGAACAGGCCCTGGTGGTACGTGGGTGGCACAGAACCGGTTTGTCATTTTTGTCAATTTGACCGCTGACGATGGCTCCCGCCCGCTGTCATCTGTCATTCGCTGGCCAAGCCAGCCACAATGTGGTAGGGTGGGTGGTCTAGCTCGGGCCGGCTCTCCTCTCATCCTCTCACATGGGGGCTGAAAGTGCAGCTGAACGATTTGGTTGGTCGCTGGCACAAATGTTGACATTTAACGGTCCAGCGGGGCGCATTAGGGGTCTCATGTCCTGCACGGCCGGCTTTCCCCGCATCCACTCAGAGGCGTTCAGGCCCTGTGACAGGGTCATTCCGTGCGGAGATTTCCATTTTGCTTGTTTCCAGCAGGCGCTTTACAAGTTCGCTCCCACCAAATGAGGATGTGAGAAGCACCACAAAGCTCCAGGTCAGTTTCGGATTGTTGTTCACTTTACTTGAAACTTTTCTTAGTTCACTAATTGAGCGTTACCATTATCCTGACGCCGTGTTTCCGTCGGTGGAAGCCAGACTCGCAACGTTTCCACTTCATATACAGTCAAGTCCCACGCGAACAAAAGGACAATGCATGCGCGCAGCTCTTGGTCGAGAACCATGGTGCAGGCGCCACTTCTCTTGTCAATAGCTTTTTTTTTCTTCGCGAAATCGACTCTTGGCTAGGTATTTAACCCGGAATATTTGACTCAAGCAATTATCGAGTCTTGGCGTCGATGTAATAAATCAACCAGGTCGACATGGAGTAAAGCAAGTCATCAAGTGCGCGGCGGAAACAACATTCCACCAATCAATGACATCTTCACTTGATCACAGTCGTATGTAAAGTAAAATTCTAGAAGTTGTTCGTCTTAAAGGCTGAGAATGAGCACCAGAAACATCCAATCGCTTGCCGACGAGATTGCCGACTGACCATCGGTTAGGTGGGTAATATGGACATGTTGCTGTGTTGAGATCTGCGGGGGTGAATGTTCCGCAGTCTGCATGTATAAACGTCACAATCTCCAATAACTTCAAAATAACAGAGAAGGTTGGGACCTTCGTCAATATTCGCCGCCATCATGAAGCTCTTCATTGTGGCTCTGTTTGGGGCCGCCGGTGTCTCAGCTCATGGCTATGTGGACAATGCCACCATCGGGGGACAGTTTTACCAGGTAACTCTTACCACATTACTCACCAGGGACTTTGCGAATTTGCGCTGAGTCTCTTCAACTTGAACTTAGCTCTACCAGCCATACGGCGACCCGTATTGGGGTGCCGGCGCCCCTCCACGCATCTCCCGCAAGATCACCTCAAATGGCCCTGTGGAGAACGCGACATCAATCGATATGCAGTGTGGCGGGATCAGCGCTGAGGGAATCGTTGGCTCTGCCCCAGCACCGCTGCACGCCCCAGCGGAAGCCGGATCCACGGTCAACCTGAAATGGACATTCTGGCCAGACTCTCACATGGGGCCCATGCTCACATACATGGCAAGATGTCCTGACACAGGCTGCCAGGATTGGCTCCCTGGCACTGAGTAAGTTGATTTCGATATCCTGAGCAGCTTTAGTTAGAATGTGAACAGATGATGTATCTAAATGGCTGATCTTGACCGGCAGGCCTGTATTCTTCAAGGTTCACCACGCTGGACGCTATACTACGGACAAGTCTTACCCGAACGACATCTGGGCGACGGTAAAACTCCTTCCTACAAGCTGCCATCTCTTCTTTGTCTTGCTAACACAATCTTGAAAAAAAAAGACACCTTTCATGACCGCAGAAAACGGAGGCTACAACTACACCATTCCTTCATGCCTGAAAGCCGGTTATTATCTCGTTCGACACGAGATCATTGCCCTACACTCGGCCTGGGCGGAGGACGGTGCTCAATTTTATCCCTCATGCCACCAGCTCAAAGTGTCAGGCCTAGGAACTGTTGTCCCGTCAAGCCTGGTGAGCCTACCTGGCGCATACCGGTCCTTGGACCCTAATATTCTGATCAACGTTTGGAATGGTATGTTGTTGTGTTTCAATCTTGTCTTCCGCTTATGTATGGAACTGCCCCTGACCTTGCTTTCAACCTAGCTGGACCCTACACCATCCCGGGACCATCTGTGTTCACCTGTTGAGATGGCGAATGAATTAGTTGTGAAAAAGGGGGGGGAAGTGGTCCATGGGACTGTGATAGGAGTGTGAAAGCAAACAAAGAATCGAGATATATTGCTACCCTGAGAGTCAAATTTTCTATAGAGATGTCTGTAAGTTGCAACTGATTCTGCGTGGCATGGGGGTCGGAGCCGATATTTGCTCAAGGAGCGTGCATGGGCATTGAGGCTTTGGACAGAAGTTAAATTTGGAATATTATTTGGTGGAAAATATGGCATTGGTTCAAATCTGAAAAAGGAGGTTCGGAATACACAATGGTAATATGCTGACTGGATGATCCAGAGAGGTGGTCTGTCCCGTAATGACAGAACATGCCCAAGGCTCAACGCCATGATTTTCCCACACTTCTCTCAACTCTGCCGATCATATTCCTAACCAGAGCCTCTGGCTCTCATGATATTTATGCCACGACTATCCATGTTTACCCATCAACCCTCACTCGCCAATGGCCATGTTGCCCACATCCGGGATGCCATTTTCCTCATTGGGAACCGCGTACCAGAACTTAAACTGAACCCCAAAATCGTGTTCTAGCTCGTTCAGAATGGCGAGAATCGTGTTGAGCTTCGCAAAGTGCATGGCCGGCATGCCGTCCGCGGTCACACCTCCATTCTCGACCCACTTATGAATCCAGACAGTCATGGTGTTGATCAGGTATTTCGAGTTGGTCATGATGTAGAACTTTATGTCTCGTATTAAAACCCCTGATTCCAACCATGGCTTTAGGCAAAAAGGATAGAATACCTTCTTCGCACGATCTTTGCCCTCCTCTATCAGAAAGCGAATGAGCTCCAGGGCTTTCCACAGCGCCTCAATCTCGGCGCCCGTCAGGGAATGGAGAACCTGCGATGCCAGACGATCGTTAGACAATCTTGGCGAACAGGTGGGTAGCCAAGGAACAGAATAAGAAAGAACCTGTCGTGGCACAGGGCCGCTGTTGTTATAAGGAGAATCAGGTCCAAAGTAGACATCCCAATTGGCGCGCGAGAAGGTTTTGCCGTTGTCCAGACAAGTGCCTGAGATGCGCACCACCAGGGTCGTTTTGTCGCAAATGAAGTGGCCCAGCTCTAGCGGATCGGGCGCCGTCATTCGGCAAACCTGAGCAGCGTAATCATAGTAAAGCAGGGAGTTGTCGGGGATGTGCTGGTGATTCCAGCTGTGGCTGGGATCGAACAGGCGCTCGATGACATAGCCGCGAGAATCGAGCGCGCATCCGTCGCCGACCCAAGGGCCCCAATCCCACTTGGCTACAGTCATGACGATGTCGTTCGTAGGTCTGCGTGTGTACGTGTCGTGAGGCGATGGAGTTGGCGGGAAGAAGAAGAATCAGATGATTTCTGATTCGGTCGAAGGAACGCGAACGGTCGATGTTGAGGAAGGCACGAAGGAGGGAGGCCTACCATTATTAGTCAGGGGGCAGTTACTCACGGAAAGAACAACCAAAAAAGCAGCTCGACGCGTCAAAGTGCACGACGCGTGAGCTTGCACGCGTTGTGCTGTGGGGGCAGCGAAGCTGATCGCATCAGCCAAGCATCTTCAGATGGAAGGAACGACGGCAATAGTGTGACGTAAGAGAGCAAGATCCGTTTCCTGGGTCCCACCTTCACAAGTGAACTTGGGTATTATTTCTCAAATTTACTTCAGCTTTCCGAGACAAACAACTGACTACTAATTGGGTCAGCGTCCGTTCCCAGTCAGCTTTCAGGCTTGAACTCTCTCGGCAATGATTATTTCTATTAGTTGAATCTGATATGCCTGAATCTTTATTCCGAATGGCAAAATACAGTCGTGTCATTCCTTAACCCGCGATTGCAACCAGTCGGATGTGGTCTGACTCCGCCAGAGGCTGGAAAACAAAAGCCTCATACCTCAACCCACGATCGACGTTGAGGCTGCCGGAACTGCCCAGCCAAGAGCATGCCTGGGCCTCGCGTGGAGTCCAATCAGTCTCATCCGAAGATTCATTGACCTCATCCAAAGACTTAACGGTATGACGCAGAATCCAATCCGCCTCATCTTAAGATTTGACACGTGTTCTTCTCGAAGCTGAGGGGTCATCCGGTACGAACGAGGCCCTCCTGTTCAAAGTTAATCCCTCTATAAGGGCTGCGGATGCGGATTGTGCAGAGACGAAGTCCGAATCGGCCTCCATAAGGTCATCTTTCATGCAAGCTTGGGCCTCTGCCAGGCGGCCTGGGGCGTCCCGAGCAGCGGCGAGGTAATGTTCTACCTCCTTCTGTACGGTAGGAACAGAGTTGTCTGTTGTCACAAACCCAACAAAGGATACTGCGGCTGATTCGGGTAGAAGGCTCCAGACTTGCATTGGAAGCCGGACTAGGAGAAGCGTCGAGAAGCTGCCAAAGCATCCCTCAATCTTGATAAACTCTCTTGCTCCCGGAGGGGCCTCGAGAATCCATTTGGCCTGAGCCTGGACGTCGAACCCGTCTCGATGCAGTCGAATCGCAATGAGGACGCCGGGGTCATGCGCCCATTGAGTCTGAATCACGCCTTGGCTTGCCAGGCTTAGCCCTTCCGTTTCTGGCTGGAGGCCGTGGGTTACCAGGCTGAGCCCTGCTGACTCTGGCTAGAGGCCGTGTCTTGGTAGCATGGGGGCCAGTGTGATGCTTTTGGATGCTCCTAACAACCAGTAATGCAATGAGCAGCGCCTCCTTCTCTTCTCCTCCACCAGGCCACGATCGTCTCGTTCGAACCCACCGTGCCTTCCTCTTTGCTGAGTCTGACGGGATCGGGACGGCGTCCATGCTTGAAGGCGCTTAATCAGTTCTGTGGGCAGGTCGACACCCTTCACCGGCCCACGCCGAGAGGATAGGGAAAGAATCTCCACTAGATGGGGTGTGAAAAAGTGTTCTCCTGGCTCCGCAGCAATATCATCGAACCCCACTGCCGAGATGACTTCTATGATGTTCTTGCGCGAGCCAACGCCGCAGATACTCGCAGGCTGGTATGCTTGACAACGGTCGTACAGAAGAAGTAGTATGTCGGAGTCGGCCTCTTCAAACGTCGATGTAACGTCACCGGAAGACATTACCGTCCCGCCGTATCGTCGTCTGCCGAAATGTAACTGCCATCAGTAAGTAGCAATCGCAACGCACACCTTGACAAGAACCCAAAATTTTTACGAGACCCAAAGTGGTACCCCTCCCGGTTGCTGTGGATTGGGCATCGCATGCCCACCATAATACAAGATGACCAAGTTTCCCGCGGCGTCGCGCTCCTCCAGAAACTGAATTAACCGTTTCTTGATCCCCCATCCTGGCTGAGTGGGAGGGATCTTTCAGACGGCTGTGTCATAGCGGTAGTCGCTTCGCAGTGTATCTTCAAGGCTTGAGACCTCGGATGCAACATCGAGATCGTCCTCTTCCCACATCAACAGCAGCGCGTAAACCGGCTTATACCGGAAACGATAATCCCATGCCTCAGCGACAGCAGTAGAGACCTGTCGTGCAAATATGTCGGCGTTTCGAACGTGGAATGGGACGTGGGAGGTGTCGTGCGTTGGATGCGGCGCTGCCGTGAATTCTGATTCCGGACTCGTCAATGCCGAAATACCAGTCCTTGGTCCCTTACGGGGGCGTCGGCACCCCTCGTCGTCGCACTCGTCTATGGAGGGATCGGGGTCATCAGATGAAGAGTTTCCAGCTCTGCCACTTTCGGAACTGCCGAGCTCTGAGTCGGACAAACCAAAGTCGGACGGCAAAGACATCATCAAGAATGATGGGACGTCGCCTTATTCGAGCAGTCGCGTGCTTTCTAGAGGAAATTCGGAGGTGAAAGCTTGCTGCCACGGGAGGGGATTGCGTGACCGCGAGCAAAGGTGAACGAGACTGCTTGAATTGCCGCCCTTTCTGCGACCGGTAAGGGAAAGTCGGCGAGAGAATGTAGGTTCGGTGGATTTAATAAAGCAGGGATACATTAGGTACTACAAAGGCGCAGACGACAGATAGCGGCCGCTGGTTTTCAGCCACAGCGCGGGTAAAAACGCCAAAGGAGCTGTGTCGTTCTTGGCGTTTGCCTGGATAGGCACTAGAGTCGAAAAGGGGCACTGATACGATGGACCTCTACTGCACAGCGCTAACCTCAATCCATGATCCGATTAGTCTCATACACCGACACATAATGCATTCAAAGCTACTACGTCTTGAGAATATCCGCAGCTCTCAAGATCCCGTTGGCCGTCTTGGACACCCACTCCTTAGCGATGGAAAAGTTGCCGTACTGCACGCCTTCTGATATACCAGGGAACGTGACGGCGGCATATCCTATCCAATCGTCAGTATCACACCATGCCAAAGTCAACATGCAAAGGAGAACTGACCTGTATCCAACCCCGGCGCCGTCACTACGTGGCGATAAAACTCCCTCCCAGGCAGACCACCCTGCGAGACAAACCCCCGCTGGAAGTCACGGTACTTGCCATTAACGACCTTGATCAGCTCCTTATCTCCGCGCGCTACAGCCAACTTTTCTAGGTCTTTAACCTCCTGCGCACGCTTTTCAAAAACAGAAATGGCGGCTGCAAGATCTGTTATGTCGAGCGCCTGGCTAGACTCCTTGATATTCGCTTCTAAGTCGTCGTAGTAGGAGCGCAGCTCGACACCGTAGTTGGGTACGTCAAAGGGTAGCACTTCGTCGTCAACAAGGTGAAATGCGAGCAGGGAGAGGTACTGCCCAATGGCGGCGTGGGTGTGGAAGCCAGGGTCACCGAACGTGGACATCCAGTGGTACGTGTCGTAGTTGCTGTGGTAGTGCCAGACGGGGTCTGTTGGGCCTTGGCCGGCTCCGACGTCGAGCTGAGTGGGGGGTCTGTCAGCACATCCATACCCAAGTCATAGAGAAGTGGGAGGGTAAATTTACCGAGCTAATCCCCCGATGTAAGAAGCCAGTGAAATCACTCCCGCTGCCAAGCACCTCCACCTCACCGCCGGCGACTTTCTGCCAGTCGTCATACAGGGTCTGGTTGAAGGCCCCATAGTTGGGGTGGATGACTTTCTTGAAGAGCTCAGTGCTGATGGTGTGCAGCTCAGGAGTAGCACCCAGCCCGGGATGTGGGCCCGAGACGGCGACGTCGACGTTAAGGTAGGCAATGGCATTTTCGGTCAGCCAGTTGGCGTGGTCTTCCACAAACTCGGTCGACCCGACGAGGCCGTATTCTTCGGCATCCCATGACGCGAGAACGCTATTTCAAGGTCAGATCGACAAACATGTTTCTGGTTGTGATTGGGACTTACATGTCCCGCTTTGGCTTCCAGCCCGAATCCCCAAGCTGTTTGAACGCTTTTGCGAGTTCGATCAGGACGGCGGACCCGGAGTTTGGGTCGCCCGTGCCGCCTTCATATTAGGGTCAGACAAATTCAATATATTACGAAAAAAGAGAGCGAGGGGATTTGTAAAAAAAAAAGAAACTAACCAATCATCCACGCGTCTCGGTGGTTTCCAATAACCAGGGCGTCACCACTTGCATCCGTGCCATTGATGTAGCCGATGACGTTCCAAATCGGGGTGATTTTGCCCTCCATCAGGTTGTCAAGGGACAGTGTAACGCCAGGGGCCGGGCCAGTGCGGTACTCGGCATTCAGAGCACCTTTCCAAGCGGTGCGGTTGACTTCTGCCGCTGTGAGACCGTGGCCGTCCAAAGCCCGCAGCAGGGGCAGGACTGCCTCATAAGAAATCGGCAGGGAAGGAATCTTGGGCGTTACCGATGAGGTGTCTGCCCGGGGTACTCCTTCGTGCGAAGGGTAGCCTGGCGTGGTTGGGTCACCGGGATACGTGGAGAGGAACAACACGGATCCCTTTTGGACCGAGTTGGGATGTCTTGCTGGGCCGTCTGTGGATGGTCACGGTTAGCTTGACTTGATAACTCCTTGGGCCCGATAGATGGATTGGCCTACGTGGATACGCTGTGTAGCCATTGGCCACGGTGATGTTGCCATCATCACCTGGGTCGGTAAAGATGACGGCGCCAATCATGCCGTGGTCTTGGGCATTCTTGACCTTCAAGCCGCGGAAGATGGATCCGTATTTGATGAGCGCAATTTTGCCCTCGAGAAGAACACCGAGCTTTACCAACCGGGAAAAGTCATTGCCAGTTCCACGACTAGTTGATGAGATGTCAGCCATAGTGGCGTCCTTTTTGGGTCGCTAGATTCACTCACCCGACATAGACATATTCAGCAGTGACGTTACCCGACGCCGAGTACCCGTGAAAGGTTGGCTGGTTATCTGCCCGGCCCGTCACGTCGTCCTCTGGGAGAGCATCTTCCTGCACATTGATCACGTTCTGGGAACCATTTCTGTAGGTAACAGCGAGGTGCTGGTGGACCGGGTAGCTCAGGTAGACGTGGTACTCGTTGAGCCGCGCATTGAAGCCGTTCTCAATCCAGCGATCTCGCGTCCAGACAGCAGCATCCCGGCCGAGGCCGGCGAGCTTGACCTGGTGGCCGTAGTAGTTCGCCCAGCTGTCGAGGCTGGTGTTGTCGAACGAATTCACGAGGATGGCCTCGCGGTCGGTCAAGACGGGTGGCCACTGAGCAGCAGCGTCAGTGCTGCGCCGGTGCAGCGGCTGATTATCACCAACGTGCGAATGATGCCGGGGGCTGAGGGTAAACTCTCGCTGACACGCTGACACAAGGGTTGCGAGCGGCAGCAAGCACGAGATGATTATCTGGGACCGCATGGTAACAGCGCAGGCTCTCGGGAGCCAGTCGGATCTGGTGCCAAGAGGGCAATGGTGGACGGACGGACGGACGGGTGGCAGATCAAGGTGTAAAAGTCCCAACGTACGGGAAGGTGGGAATTGATGAGGTTGGTACATGTATATATAAGTAGGTACATAACGTCATACACGCAAGACGGAAAGTATATTGGCTCATGCCGGTCACATCCGCTCGACGTGCATGAAAAAATGATTGGCACTTTCTTCTCGAAGCCCGGTTCACTTGCCCTATGTTGCCATTGATCGGACACCGGGGGTGAGGGATTGCCCATTTCAGTAACAAGCAAACTTGGCCTATCTAAACCCCGTCAAAAAAGCTCGACTCCGAGTGGACGATATGCAAGAAGCTCCGAGTCCGTTGGCGTGCGTGCTGCCCAGCCAGTCCCCTGGAAGAACGCAAGCTTCCACGTCTGGACATAAAATCAATATCAATTACTAAGGAATTAGGTAGGCTTTCGTGCTGCTCACCGCTTGACTCGGAGCAACTATATGGCGTCAAGGCAGCCATGGAAGACATTAGACGAACTGGAAAGAAAGCTGACGTTATTTGACTCGTAGTTTGTTTTGGGGGCAGGATTGATTCACCGAATCTGCAGTTGACAGAGCTGCATGTTTTTATGTGACCTTCCTATTGTAGCTGCCCAGGCCCAATAGCACACCCGATGGCCCCTCATTTCTGGGCTGGCAGGTAGTATTTCCAAGCAGCTTACCCCGCCAATATATGAAAGTGCGAGCAGCCCACCCAGTCCCAGGGAGTCCGGTCCCATTGAGTGATTGATACCCCGCATGTCATGATCTGAGCTGTGTATGGCGAACGAACTGTTCAACGGTTTTGGAATGGGAGATTTGTGAACAAAAGATTCGTATATAATAACGTTTAGTTGAGATAAGCCTTATCTTGAGAAGTTTGAGATTGAGAAGGTTGACGAGACGACTTTTTATTGTAATTCAGTTTGTTTAAATTGAGTTACCAAGTTGCGTTTTGTGGTTGGTCCCTTTTCCACACAATGTACATGTAGTCAAAGCAAATATGAAGTCCGTAGAGGGTGACGATGAGCTTCAACTTCGGGAACCTACAAGTTTCTCGCAACAACTTGATAACGAGATCAAAAAATAAATTGTTCTTATACGACGATAATTTAACAAGACTAGAAATAATTCTTATAAACGCTACAGCTTTTGAGTCTATGCCTTTTTGTCTGTCCAGCCTGAAGTTCCCATTGGGCCTTATTGCGAAGGAAAGAAATAGTATAAAACAAACAGAAAATCTAACGAGTTGCTGGATGCCAAATATCAACCCCTTCATCCAGAAGTATCCTTGACATCCACGGGCCAGCTCGTCGGGATGCCATAACGTGGAAACTCGCTGTCAGACTGGCGTGGCGTGTAATCGCGGTCCTGGATCTCGACGACAAGACTTTGTACCGATTCTGGCGGGACTGTTGTTCCATCCTGTATGTTTCATCAATCTGATTAGTAAAATGGCTTCATGACCAAAAAAATAGATGTGAGGAGGGGAATGTAAAGACATGCCTCCTTCTTTACCACGACGCGCAGACTTTTCTTCAGCACGGCAACAACCTCGCTAGCCGGGCTCTCCAGCGACACACCGGCCTCCTCCAGCGTGCGGCGCAGCGGGATGCTCGCGAAGCCCTGTCCAACTTCCGGCATGGCCAGGAGCGCAAACTGGCCAGCCTCTTTGTTTTCCTCTCCCACGAGAATCTGGATGCTGCAGGGCAGCGGCAGGTCGACGCGGTTGACTTGGATTTCGACAGAGTAGTCCTTTTCTTGGTTTGCAGCAGCAGCAGAAAAAGCAGCAGCAGCTTGGCTCTTGTTCCACACCTTCTTTGCAACGGCAGAGGGGGCAGGGGGACCGTACAGCTTGTTGACCTGGGCAGTGACTTTCTTGGCCAGCTCGGGGGCGGCGAGAGTCCAGTCTTCAATGCCCTCGTAGGTGTATCCGAAGGCGCGCGTGGACGTGATGCGCTTGTTGGTCCAGAAGGCGCCGGTCTCGTCTGTGAAGGGTTTCAGGGGCGAGTCGGCTGTCACGGGACCTGCGGCTTGGCCGAACGTGGCTAGGCCTGGGACGGTCGTGTTGAGCATGGGGTTCTGGTAATAGATGGCTTGCCACATGGCGAATTGTCGGTCAAGGTTGGTATGGTGCAGCCAGCTGGATGAAAAAAAAAAAGAGAAAGGTTCAGTGTCAGGGACAAAAAAGGCGGAGAGAAAGATAGAAAGAAAACGCGACTTACAAAATGGGGTCAAAGGCAGACCAAGCCACTGGCTTCATATGGCCAGTCTTGGTCCACAGAGGCCCGCCGCCAATGTCCTGGTGGACAATATTATGCGGATTCTCAAAGCTGGGGCCCTTGGCATACGTCGACGCCATGTCGACGAAGTTGGGGCTCTGTGTGAACACGGCGTATACGTAGTCCTTGAGCCGCTTGGCGTGGTCGCCGAGAAACGAGTTGATGATCTCCGGGTGGTCGACGCCATCGCTATCCTCGGCGGCGTCTGTGCACCGTTTGGTCTCATTGAACTGGGAGATTTCCTGCCCCTGGAAGTCGGGGTCGGAGAACGGGAATGTCTGGAACTGGTAGCTGTAGAGCGGGTTGCGGAGCTTCACGGCGCCGTTGGGCGCATTGATCTTCACTGTCTGCTCCATCACCGCGGCCGGCAGCTGCGAAGATACCGCCCAGTCCCAGTAGGGGAATCGCAATGTCCTTGCGGCTGCTTGGTACTCTGCTGCCGACGCCCCAGAGTATTTGGCCGCTATCTGTTCGGCTTGGCTCTGAACGGTTTGCTGGCGGGTTTGTTAGAATACACAAATACCACAGGGAAAACAGTTCCGGACTCGACAAACCTCAAGTAGAGCAACATAGGGCCGGTGCCATGTCCCAAAATTGATTGACTATTGGCTTTCGCGTTAACGAAGACTCAAATGTCTATGATTGAGCATTGGTGTTCATACCCCGTGAGGACAGAAGCCAGCAGCTGTTAGGCCTCCTTCCACGTTCTCGACGCCGTTGTATCCCCTGAAAGGAAGGCCGTGGATGCCTGCGATCTGGAACCAAGAAAGCAAGTCACTTTCAGGTGCTTCCTCAATAGCTGCCAGAGCCTGGATGAAGAGATCCCATGCCGGGCCTCCTCGAGCCTGCAAATCATCAATGTTAAGTCTGGCCGGCCGCTCTCCTGTTTGTTGGTTCACACCGGCTTTGATGCCAGTAACATGTTGCGCATATGCCCAAGGAACAGAGGCGAACGCCACGAGAAGACTTAGGGAACGCATCGTGGTGAAAGAATGTTTTACGCCGCAATGTTCAAGTTGCCGGGCTGGTGGAAATAGATGCCAAAGAGTAGAGCGATATTAATTCTATGTAAAGAAGGGAAAAGGCAGCCATTTTATCATTCCCCAACCTCACACAACCGAAAACATCCCAGCCTTGCCTGATATTAAGAACGAGCACCTCGACGATAGTCGACTCCGTCGGTAAATCCTACCGTAAACCCTTTTCAGTTGTATTTTTGCGCTGTGCCCCAACCTACGGAGAACCCGGATTTATGCATGAGGACCCGGGTCCTCGGTTCCTGAGGCTGCGGAATACGGATCGGCGACCCATGGCTGTTTGTCAAGCACTGGTTCAAGACACGGACGAAGGGGTTATATACTAAGACTTTCAGCTTCAGACAACATGAACCAAGCCAGTGCAAAACATAACAGTCTGACACTGGGAGAGACAATATTCCCCAATCTCAACCGACGGTGGAACCAAACAGTTTTTCTTTGCTCATTTGAAATACTATTTCAAAAACAACCGTGGCAGTTGGGGTTTGACTGATGATATGGCGTTAGCAGAGGAAAAATAGGACCGTATGGTACTGATCCAACAGCCCTATGAACGGCCGCGCAAAACGACAAATGCGCGGGACCAACTGCACAGCCCGGTAAAAGATGGGATGGAGCGGTTTGGTTGGTAATCAAGCCACCGCACGTGGGTTTTATGTGCTATCGTGGAAGGGTCGTGGTATCATGGATCAGTTCGAGAGGGATGCGCTTGGCAGGGGTAATCCGTGAGCGTGGTTGGTTACTAGGTAGGTAGCTGAGGGGAGAAGTAGTATTTTGTTCCCTAGGTACGAAATAATGCATTGATTCGAATAAAAGGCGGCCATGACTCGTCAGCTGACGCATGAATTGGCCAAGGGGGCGGATGCGGCAAGGCTGTCGAATACGCCTGGAACCACCCAAACCCCGGCGTCAAGCCCACGGTCGGGAATGACAGGGTCACTGTCCACATAAGTCCGAGCCGACTTCTTTCTTCCATATTTTGTTTTCCCGCTCCGTGGGGAGGGTGTGGGGCTTGGGGGGGTATAAAGGGTACTTTTCGCAGTACACTTTTCAACAAAAGGTTCAGTGGGGAGAGTAGATGGCGCATACGATGTGGTGTAAGTTTTCGAGTGTTTTCCTTGGGATCTGCAGTAATCCGCCGAGTCCCACAGCCTGCCTTCGATTCTCGGGCTGAGCCTTTGTTTTTTGTCTTTTTTTTTTCTCTTTTTCCCTTTTCGCGTGATGTACAGCCAAAGACCTCTCACATCATTTATTTCGCTCTCTTTACGCCTTTTTTTGAATAGCGCATTGGTTGTAGCTTTGTTTCAATTATCAAGGCACAAACCTCAAATCAAGTAGCATACTTTCGAGACTTAATATCAATCAAATCTCAATACGCTTTTCTATTATTCTACTAGTAATTATTTATCACGCATCCTCGTATGCGGGACCTGAGCGTCCCTGAATTCGTCGTCACTCAAGGCAGTCTCTCCCTCTCCACGCCATCCAGATACCCGGAAATTACTCAATTACTCAATTACTCCACCGGGCGCGTTCGAGGCGACTTGTCCGGTCGTCACGACCAACTCAAGATCGGCGATATCATAGTCCCACGCCGTCAAGTTGGCTATATTCGCCGCCGTAGGCTTCACATACCACGGCACCCACTTCTCCACTCCAGAATTCGTGGTCTCCTTGACGGCAATCCATCTCTTCTCGCCATGCGGGTCCTTTCCGTACCTAAGAAGCACCGTCCCGTTGCCGCTGCACGAGGGCTCCAGCTTCCAGTCCTGGTAGAGGAAGGGGGTGCCCTCATCACTCGGGTGATATGATTGGATTAGACGATAGGCGTCGGGAACACCCTCGGCGCCGCTGAGGCCGTAGTAGCCCGGAACCGGGGGCGGGTGTGGGTTTGTGGGTACGACATACAGCGTCGATGGCGAGACGGATGCGTTGTTGTAGATGCGGGCGAAGTGGTCGTCGGGGTTGTATGGGGCTGGGGTGACGCCAGGCGAGATGATAGGGAAAGAGACGTTGAAGCGCAGGCGCTGGCCGTTGGTGACGGTGTTGCCGCCCACGAATCGGAAGAAATAATCGGTCGCCTGCGCGGTGCCGAGGGTCCCGAGAAGGACGAGAAGTGTTGGAGATATCATGGTCCTTTTTTAATTTGTGTTGGTTTTTGGTGGGTCGATTCTCTTCAATCTGTGGTTTCTAAAAAGCGACCAGCTTGCAGTTGGTGCGAGTATTTATACTTGGTCCTGTTGGTGCCGTCATCTTCGGCGCCCGTATTCCGCACTTATGGAGTGATTGGAGTAGTGTGTGGGCTGCATCGGATATGCTTGGCGTTCATCAACTCCGCCCAATCGAAGCGAGAGCGGCTGGTGGGCTGGCTGCCCTGCGACCTCGTATTCCTCGAACCCGTGATCTGGAAATTCCGGCTTGTGTCACCTTGAGCCCATCTTTTAACCAGAGCCAACCCTCAAGACGCTGCTCTTCAGCCTCGGTATTACCCGACTGAGGCGGCACCCAACGAGAGAAATAGGATGTCGAATGCGACACCAAATCTGTAATCGGATTCGTCCATGGGAAGATTGCAACTTTATTGGATGCAGCCGCGAAACATTCGCTCTCCGCCAGCGTTCCTAGGTGCGTATCGGGTGGAATTGTCGTGGAGTGGCTTGACTCGACGCTGCACGGTTCTTTAGATAGGAGGAAACATTCCGTAGTTTTGAACATGAGCCGCAAACTTGCAGATATCTGCTCATTCCATCCAACACGGTTCCGTGGCATCCATGGAGACAAAGCTCGTATTGAAGAAGGCAAGTTTCTGGTGAATTCTATTGAATCGTTTAAGTTGTCGAGAAAGAACCCCTGGCTGCCAGTGCTTTCTACCGACAAGTTGTTTGTGATGCGGTTCCTTAAGAAGGAATGAGCATTCTCGTGATTTCAACATCGCCAACTACCAACGTCGATGACATCATTTCTCCAAAGCGTTGCACAATGGGGTGATGCGGGGTCACATTTTGGGGAAAGAATGACTGAGCAGAGCGCGATACTTGCCGTGACGATTCAAGACATGGAATCAATCACCATCGCACCTACTCAAAAATGCCAGCCTCTGTATCACCAACCTTGGACCACATTGTCCTCCTCTTGCCGCCGCAGGTACTTACAAATGTGCCAAGCTGGCTCACCGACTCTTTCACCATCATCAACGGCGGCCAGCACGCAGGCGGGGTGACGGAGAACAAGCTCATCATTTTCGAAGATGGATCATATATCGAGCTGATTGCATTCGTGGAGGGGGTCGATCCGGACAAGCGCGCAGCAACGCGATGGGGCAAACGGCGTGAGGGAGAAATCGTCGACTGGGCCCTGACCTTGCTGCCTCGTGGGTCGGAACATTCGGAGCCAGAACCACTACCAGAAACATTCTTCCCTGCGATCCGCGACCGTATCAACTCTATCCAGACGGACTTTACTTATGCGGATCTGGTCGGTGGGGGCCGGACAACCCCTGATGGAATCGAGCTCCGTTGGGCCATCGCTGCGCCCGTCGAGCTTACCCAGCAAGACTCAGAGTCTCGCCACCTAGTTGAAGGCAAGCTTCCTTTTTGGTGTCTCGATAGGACGCCGCGGTATCTGCGCGTTCCTCATATCAGGTCGGACGCTATCACTCGGCATCCATGTGGCGCTACAGGGGTTGCCAGACTGTCGGTATCTGTCCACCGGCACTCAGAGCAGGTCAAGAAGCTCAGCAAAGTCTACGATGCGATACTTGACCAGGAGGCAGATTATGTGGTGGTGGAGCCGCTGGTGTCGGGATTCCACTGGGCACTACAGGTGCCCGTGCCTCAAGCATCGGCCACTGAGACACAGCTGGTCCTAAGGGAGTTCACTGAGAAGGATCTTTCCGAGAAAGCATTAGCTGAGGCATCGGGTAACAGCTCAGATCATGCACGTGTTGACATTGCTTTGTTTGTGAGAGGGGCTGGTTCTAAGACGCTGTCTGGCGAAGTAGGAGATGGTCGAACATTGGATATTGAGTTGATTGGTGTAGCCTGAGTACTTTGTTGCAGTTAACTCTCTGCCGGGTTTTAAGAAGACACCGAACAAAGCAAGGCGGACAGTTTGATAAATCTCCGCAGGAAATGCAGACGGGAAATTTGTTAAAAGTCACGTTCATTCCAATTCTTTAGAAAAGATCACAGCAGTAACCCAGATTTTAGTTTGCTCGAAAATTCGAGATTGTACCAATATCCGGATGGAGATCTGATTTTACCCTTCCTCACTCAAGCGACCAAAACTATCGAGGCTTCTTCCCAGCGCCAGCACAAGACACGCGGGGGTATCTAAAGAAATCAGCGAGCCGCCCAAGGAGCAATGTATCCAGGAGGTTCTGGTATTCCGGCAACTTTGGCTTGGCCGTGCTCAAGATGTTTGTTTGTTTCGAAAAGAAGCCCCGGGAAGAGCCTGGTACCGCGTTCAGTGTGGTCTCTTGTGCCGTAGGTTTTTCAGGCGCATCTGCAGAAGAGAGGTGCAGTGAGGAGACGGAGGATTTCAGCGTCACGCAGCTCATCATTTCGTTGGTAAGACTGCTGACCATCCAATAATATTGATGGTTGGACGATGGATGACTACTTTTGGGACAGCATCAAACAATCGATAGAGCAGCGTAGGATAATAGACCATTGCTTAGGTATTTTTATTTGAACTTCAACTCGAGTTCATCTCAACTATGGTATTTTCATCATGATGCAGATTCGAGCAGTTCAGTGATAAGTTTACCGGCTTTCTTGAAATATTTGTGCAATGATGTACACTATATAGTACAGTGACTTGTTTCCAAAGCCACCAGGGTGGGAGTTCCATGACCAGAAAGGTTTTATAAAGGAGAGAATATATAATACACCGCTTTCTTCTAGCCAGTTATAAAATTACACCCATACACCCAGTTTATGAACAAAAAGAGACATGTTCCATCATCATTGCTGCCCTAGGCTGGCTGGCTGCTGCTGTAGCCGACTATGAAAGGAAATTTCCGTTTGAGTAGGTAGGGAATTTAGTCGGTGACACCGGAGGGGGTGTTGCACAGGATGCCCTGGTCGAGCTAGACGAGGAGAGAAGAAAACAGATTAGCCACAGTTTTGTTTATGGTGAGTGGTTGATCCAGGCTGTAGACTTACCAGGGGCAGGACGCAGCAGCGGGCACGCTGGCCAATGGCGGCGCAGGTAGCGCTGAAGTTATCGGCGCTGGTAGGGGCGGCAGAGGCTAAGGGGTGGGAAATCAAGGTCAGCAAAACAGGAAAGATGAGAGATAATGAGGGTTGTTTGTGTTGTTGAAGAACGTACGATTTCCGCAGTCGAGGTCAGCAACACCGAGGACATCGGTGGCACAGCACTGCGAGGTGCCGTAGAGACCGCTGCAGGGAATATAAGGCACCTGGCGGTCCTCGATCTGGGCGGGGAGAGCGGCAGCAAAGGTAGCGCACAGGGCGACGAGGGCGGTGATCGTGAACTGCATGTTGGCGAGTTTTCTTGGTTTGTTTGAAGAAGGTTGGTTTGGTTGGTAAAACTGGTTTGGAAGTTGGTTGTAAGAGTGAGATGGTTGAAGTTGATGTGAGTTGCTGGATGAAGATTGGAATATTCCTCGGGATGAGAAGACTCCTTTATACACGAAGATTGATGTCTAGTTTGGCTCCCTCCCTATAGTGCTCCGACGCAAAATGCCATAGCACTGAAGCGAATTGCGTCACCAATTACTGGTGTTTTCGGCTTTCCTACTTCCAAGTAAACCGGAATCCAAGCTCCTGGAGGGCGGTGACGGTGACGATCGCATTCTTGGTGTTGCAGTTATAACATGGGGCCATGCGATATAGCTGCCCCTTTTAGCCAGTAAGTCAACAGTGGTCGTGCCAGGTGGCGAATACTGTGCATTGGCCCAGCAGTGCAAGCATTTGAGCACTGGGCTGGCATCGCCTGGCGATCGAGAGAGAACATTCACAGGGCTAGAGAAACATGGTTTCTTGCGGCTCGTCCCAACGTCATCTATCGCCGCATATTCTAATTTCAGAAGCGATGCCGATCGAAGCAAGACCGTTGCGACACACACCTCGTTGAGGCTCAGCCCGTCAGGGGCTTTTGGGTAGCAATAGCTACATGTACCCATTACACAACAGCAGACAGGAAGGGGGAATAACAGACAGATGTCTCACCCGGGCCTCCCGCGCGTGCAGGTTTGGGAAGGACTGGGGAAACCTGAAGTCATGACGCACCGCATATGTCGCTCTTAATCTCGACCACCCTCGCTTCCAAAGGAGAAGACTCTTGGCGGGCCTCGAATATGTAACCCTGGACCCTTCTTGCTGAGTTTTATCCTTCCGGATTGCCGGTAGGAAACCCCAATGTCCCCCGGGGCTCCCCCAACACGCGAGGGTCCAGGGGTCCTGCCAGGTTCCCTGATTTTACGCCACAAGATCGACACAATTTGTTTCCCACCGCAGAGTTTCGCCACCGCCAGGCACCTGGTCGGTTATGGGATGGGGAACCAGCCACTCACCGTTGGGTAACCATGAAATGCCGGCAGAATGACCCTTGGAAGCGCACTGCCGGAGTGCGACGCTTGGCCTTGTTTTCGAAGATGGACCTGCATCAACGCACAGCCAAAAAGAGATCGATCTGTAAATACGATGGTGCAGTAGCACAACCCTTACTAGCAGGGCAATTACGAACGGGGGGACGAGGCCTCCTCAACGCTCACACACAAACCCAACTGAGCCCAACAGTACCGGCTCATCTCCAATTGAATGGCATTTTGGAATTGCGGGTTTAATGCTAAGCGCGATCTCGGATAATTGTCTCGATGCGGACGCATGACACAGATGGCGGTCCGAGTCCTTTGACGTTACGACCGGATGTTGCACTCGCTGGCTTGGATGACAACATCAAAGTCGCTCATATAGTGATCTGAGGCCGAGTATCCTGTTTTTTCTTCACCACGCTCATGGATATTGTCTGCTGATGGGCGCATGCGCTGGGTAATGCGGCATAGAACCTCGGAGACGGCGAGATTGATTCGATTGCATTGCATGGCTAGTATTGGCCAGCACAACTAGCCCGGTTTCCAAGATGAAGGAGTAAACAATCCGAGCCAAACGTTATGCGTTTCCAGTCGCAACAGAACTTCTCAACCCCTTTTCCATCCGTTCTGCTTCCTTGCACTTCCAGAACTTCTACGCGGCCTTGTCTATGTTGTTTCCCGAGAGCCCCATACATCTACGAGTGCTAGTAGTACATGGTCAAGAATTTTTTGACTACTGTTTCACCCGAAACAGTGAGTGTATCCAGATGACGTTGAGGAGCCAAGGTGATCGTTCGTGCCGGTATGATGTTGACCACGGGGATTCCGGGGTTTTTTTTATCCAGCGACAATCGTTATGTTTGTGAATTGCTTACTGGTCAGCCACCAGAGGAGACCGGATATCAGAGACACACGCCCACCCAGAAAGCCGTTCACCAATCTTGTTGGGTGTCTGAACCATCCTCGTCGTCCGAGTCGCCTATTACGATGGCCCGAACAACTCCCTTCTTAACCACTGTTTCGTCACTCTAACCTACCCAGGAGGCCCCGAAGCGCGAATTTACGGTACTTTGTGAGTCTTGTCCAGTTATTTGCTCCCAAACATGACCAATCTACGTAACGGTAGTAGTTCGGACACTCGGGATGGTTGCGGCATGCAGGACATCGTATTTATTTCCATGTCCGTCGTCGGTGGTTTGTTTGTGGCTGGCAGCGTACGAGTCTGGACCAATGGCCTGGACCCACGAATGTGTCACGATCCTGCAGCGACCGGCCTCTTCTGCGACGAAAATACTGCGGTAATCTTGTCGATGTATGGCTGCCCGTTGTGCGGTTGGCTCGCACATTTGTGGTGTTTCGTGCATGTAGCTGACGATTGGCATCGGTGTGGCATGACGAACCAACGTGCCCGCCGAGCAACCAACCTCCCATTGAGACAGTGTTAGAACCGGCAAAGTGCAAGCACTGACATCGATTTGGATCAAAACATTTCATCTCGGGCAACGGCCCCGGGGCGGACTGAGGAACGATAAACTTAGTCGCGCTGCCTGGGCGGAATGCTTGTAGGAGGTGGGTGACTTGGTCAGGTGTGAGCTTTTCAGAGTCCCCGTCGCCGTCCTGTAAGGTTGGAATTTGCAAATGTCCCTTCCACCGCATGGATATTCTCATCTCAGTCTTGCTATTTTCCATCTATGCTAATAGAAGGATAGCTCATGTTTAGGTCGATGCAGGCATCGTCATCATCATCACCATAATGGTCAACATCATTGTGGTGATGAGTTGGGCGGTGGCTGGGATGGCGGGATTCGAGTAGCAGAATTTGGACAATCTTCTCTGTCTTGAGTTTTGATAGCAATCGCGAAGCTGCGACTACCTCCTTCCAGCCCACGCCTTTGTGTTCGCAAAATCGCACAACGCCTTCCTGGCCGATGCAAATGCCTACTTGGAATACCTCCACCTCCCGCTTGGTTTTTTGATAGCCTGTCCATAAAAGCCAGTGTCAGCTCGGGGTTCCTTCTTTCCAGTTTTCCATCCCAAAAATATGTGACGGACAATCAATGAGAGCAAATGGCAGCGGCAAGCATACCTTGCAACCTGAACATAGCTCCTTTTGAGCGTCATCCTTTAACAGCTTGCCTAACCCCGAGCTTCTCCGAAGGTAGAGCTGATACGGTACGACCCATGGAAACCCCGAGATAGCTAAATCGTGGGACTTGTGGAAAACTTGGTTAGAAAAGAGGCGGAGGAATAAAAGCGGCTGGTCTTTCGCAAACATTGCATTTCTGTCGGGTTCAGTTGTTTCATAATCTCCATAAGAATCTCCTCGGAGAGCCTGCATAGGCGACTGTTCGTCATATTCTGCAGAGCATCCGCCACGAGGGAATCCGTATCTAGGCCCATGCCCATTAGTTCTAGGTGGTTTTGGCGGCCAGTCCAGGCTGAGGGCAGCTCATTCTCAAACTCCAATGTAGACATTATCATGAGTTAGGGGTATTGCTCAGTCCTAGTCAATTCAACCACGGGAAGATGTTTGTTCATTCATCAAGAAGCATGACGCTGAAGAATATTTAACTGTGGGACGAAATTGAGTTCTACAGACTCTAGATTGTTGAGGATTCGTCCTGAACCTTGCTGTGCGTCACCCAGCATGCTGTGTGGCATGAAATTGAACCTAATGAACTTAAGTAAAAAAAATTGCTTAGAAAAGAGGGCAACTGCGGAAACGACGTTTGCATAAAAAAAGCAAGTAGCGATTTCATAGTTACTAGTAATTACATAAAATAAACAAATGCGAAATCCACCACTTCTCGAGCAACAAGAAGCTACAAAACAATGAAAATTCAAAAGTCCAGACTAGACACCACTCGTTACATAGATAGCAAGTCACCCCCCTTGATAGACATCCCACCGAGTACCCAACTCCCCAGCCTCTTAGCATGGAAATGTATGCTTGCAAGCATTGGTTACTTTGTCATCGCCCAGAACACAGTGGAAATAGCCGTTGAAGCAGAACTTGCTGTAGCAGAAGCCGATCTTGTTGTAATCGCCGTTCCAGTGCAACTCGTTGACGACAACGGTCCATGGCAGCTTCGATTCGATGGCCTGGTTCTCGTTGATCTGCACCTTCTTTCCGAGGATTTCGCATTTGTTGTTGTAGACGGTTGCGTCGCCCCATGAGATGTCACCAGTGCCGACGAGCTTGCCCGAGATTCCGAGGGTGCAGGTTCCCTTGCCCGTTCCGGCGCATTGGGCCAGTGCACCCGCCGGAGCGAGGGCGAGCAGGGCGGATGAAGCTGCTGCGAGAATGGAGAGCTGCATGGTTGCTGGGCGTGCGACAGGAGTTTTTGGTGCTTGTAGGTGCTTGAGAGATATCTGGCAAAAGTTGAATGGATGAGTGGAGAATGCAGGAATTGGCCAGTGTTTTTTTGCGGTGAGAATGGGTGGTGAAGATGAAAATGATGATGAAGATGAAGTTGAAGATGAGGTTCAGTGTTGACTTGAAAGCAGTAGTAGCTGGCCACTTATATATGTGACCTTTCGATGGGATTGACGGCAAAAAAGAGATCATTGCAGCGCTTTGACTGAGGTGCATTGCCTACTCGAGAACTTCCTTCCTGTGATTTTACGCGTATGCGGTAAATAGATCTAGGCGGTGCGCCAGCCCAAAGCCGCGCTGTGTACGAACTTCGCCGCAACGAGCAAAAGGACGTGGCTCATCAGCCAACCAGCTTTGACTTCTTGCCCAGCCGAAGACTTGTTGGCGCTAGAACAACATCACTTGCTCCAGCCTCATGCGAACTCCACAAAGACAGGCAAATCCCAGCCGCATTAAAATTGGAATGACAATCCCTTTACTCTCCATTTCTAGGTTACCACCGACTTTAGCCGTCATTCACAAATTGCATGACCAACCGCGCACATACTTCTAGGGTGCCTGAACCTTGTCGACGCAACATTCAGCGATGGTGTCGAATGAGAGCAGAGCTTCTGAAAACGGATGGTCCCTAGAATACGGCCGAAGAATGGCTCTCCGCGGATCAAGCTGAAGTTTGTCGCTAGATAATGCTCCTGATCGTCATCTGCGGGAAGCTGCTAGAGGAGATTGTGGCCAGGTTTAAAAAGAACAGCCACTGGGTGGATGGACAAACGCAAAAGGTCGGCGATGTAATGGAACATGCACTTTTTTTCCGTCTTCATTTTCAGATTGAAACCTTTTTGCATCATGTCAGCTCAGCCAATAACACCCACGAGGGATTAGTTCAAGAAGAAGATTTACAGAACTATATAATAGGAAAACAGGGAAGATTTATGTGGTTCCGTATTGGATGAGGAAGTAAACACTAACTCCCTTTTTTCCCCTCTTTTTTTTTGGCGCGTGTGAGTTTACGAGTCAATTGTCAGTCAGTCTTTTGACCATTACAAGGCAAGTCCTACCACAATGAAGCTGTCAAGAAGAAAATCAAGAAGCAAACGGGAAAATATGGATAAATCAGTACTGAGAAGAGTGTGCTCTCCAAATTTAATCTTTCTACAAGTAACCTTTCTTTTCTGATATGTGTCTCTATTTCCTAGGTATTGTGGTTCTCGGTATGCTCCTCACTCCCTCGCTCTTTCCCTCACAGTCCACCCCCTAACACTCTTCCGGTAGATTTACACCAACTCTAGCAAGGGAAGGCATGCCTGCATATATTCCAGTCATCGTTATTGTTATCGATGTACCACTGGCAAACAAAGTTTCCCTGGTAACACCAGCCGGCGTAGCAAAAGCCGATCTGATTGTAGTCGTCGTTGAAATGCAGATGGGTCACCACGACAGTGGACGGCAGCTGCGAGTAGATGGCCGAGCCCTCGTTGGGATCCGCGTGGCTTCCAATCTCCTTGCAGGTGTTGTCGAAAACGAGCGCCCTCTGCCAGGACATTTTAACATTATTGTAGTTTAATCTCGCTTTGAAGGCCAGGTGGCAAGTTCCCTTGCCCGTTCCCATGCCGAGGGCAGATTTGGGGAGCGGCCTTGACCCAATGGGATAGCCCTTGTCAGGCGGATTTAGAACACCTCCTACTTGAGGCGCCCCAAAAATAGGAGAGAGCAACATCGATACTGCCATGAGGACTTTGCCAAGCGAGAAGTGCATGGCGGCGGTGGTGGTGGCTGGGCGTTGACTGTGGATGGTGGTGGTGTGTGGGTTGGCGTATGATAAGTATGAGATGACTTGGATATGGATGACTTTGTTCTGTGAGGAGTTGAAAGCAAGGGGATGAGGGTTGAGTGGTTCAAATTCAGGTAGCTAATCTTGGGTAAAGGCTGGTCTCTTATATCAATGTATGCCGAGACAATACAACTTGTGTTTTACGCGGGCGACTTGCCCACGGAAGGATGGAGGTTATGGCGAAGCCCAACATCCCCCCTCAAGGACAAAGGAGGTGGCTTATGTGTGCGACGGTAAAAAAGCAAACAAAAACGCTTAAACTTTACGCGGACTGCTGACTTATTTAAAGAAGGATGGAAGTTATAGCGAAAACCAAGGTCTTGCGACAAGGGAGAAGGAGGTGGCTGATGTATATCGACGGGGAATAAAGCAGACCTTGTCGTTCGCAAGATTCGAGATTCGATTCAAGCCTCAACGAGCACTTCAACGGATGGCGCATGCCGTAAGCGAGGTCAAACCCTACCGTACGAATATTTCCGCCCTTTTTTGGTTATCGATTCATTCCTGTTTTTTTTACTGCCTCATGTGAGGAAGGAAGCAAAGGGTGGTCCATCCTAGTTTTAGTGTCGCAAAAAAGTGCAGCAGGTGCGGCATGTTGAGTGGTGGTTGGTGCCTGCCTGTGTGGCTGCACTGCTTGGCGCGCTCGATTGTGCCCAGGACTTGGGTACCTACCGATGAATGAGGCATCAATCGGTCGTGGTTGCCCTTTCTGGCGAATTGGTTGTGATTTCGGGAGCTTTCTACCATCATCTCATTCAACATCTTCGGATGGATGATAAAGAATACCTCTTTTTGCGACCATGTCGCCCGCTTTGAAACACACCTTTGACGGTTTGACCTTGTTCGTTTCGCTGGTTTCTGAGCGCCACCACGTGATTTACTTGGGGGATGTGCATGTTGGCGATGAAATTCTGGATGAGGCAGCGACTGGGGTAGAGCCTTGGCCCCTTCCATCAGCAGCATCAGCGTCTCTCTCTCCCTTGCTTGTTTTCAGCCACCGTGTCGCGGGGTCCTCCCTCATCGACATTGCCATGGATCTAGTCACTGCTGTTGGTCTCGTATCCGGCATCTTGTCCTTTGTTGACTTTAGCACGAGCCTGATCAAAGGCGCAGTCAAGATTCATGAATCGCTCGATGGCCAATTGGACGACAATCGAAGTCATGAGGCGGTTTTGAGCGAGATGAAAAGGTTCTCTTCTCAACTAATACCACCAGACGACTCGCACTTGGCTGGGATCGATAAGGACCTAGCCTTCTCGCAAATGAGTGCCCGTGCTTTGTCGGTCAAGCTCCTTGATCTGCTGGGGAGAATCAAGCCCAAGGACCCTGGCTCAAAGGCACAGAGCCTCTGGTCAGTGTTGCAAAACAAATTCTATGAGAAGGAGAAAGCAGATTTGGAGCACACTTCATCATTGTCACTCCCAGCTCGAGTTTCAGCTCACTGTTGTAATGAGGTTGGCCAACATCTGTTTCTCTCCCTCCCCCTCGGGCTCCCTCTCTCCCCTAACTCCCTGATTCCCTTCACCACCCCCTCCAGCTCTCTCGCCGGGCTCGCTCTCAACAGTTAATATGTGACTAATAATGTATCATATAGCCGCGAGACAAATGCCAAATTGGGCATCCCGATTGATTCAGCAAAGGAGGACGCCTCCAGCTTGGGCAATTGCAGATCAACGTTGACCAACCACGGCGCGGCGTCGAGATGTCTTCCATCAGCGACGCCGCCAAGGCTCAAATTTGCCAGCTGATAAACGTCCAAGAGGACGTCCTGTCTGCGATTGTGCAGGCACGGATATTGGAAAGGCTTGCGTTTAATGATATGCATACGAGATACGACGCAATTGAAGATGCCTGTTCTAAGACATTCTGCTGGATGTTCGGGAATAACTACAACTCAGAAACAGATGACGACGAGGATGAGTTCGAGCGCGAAGACAAAGACGGGCCCAACTCCGAGCCCGAAGAGGAAGAATTGGAATCGGCGTCCCCAGATGTCGCGTCCGTCGCTGCACCCAACACTGAGAGAGAGCAGAGACTGGTTTGGAGTGGGATTCTACAGACACTGAGTTCGAATCACTGATTCAAGACGAATAGCTTGCCATGGAGCGACAAGCTTCACAGAGACTCATCAAATGGCTTTCATCCGGCCAAGGCATCTTTCATATATCTGGCAAGTTGGGGTCTGGAAAGTCAACGTTGATGAAGTTTCTTTACGAACACCGGGATACCAAGTTTGAGCTGGCGAGATGGGCAGGTGAGTCGTCTTATTCCTAGTTTTGGTGACCATTGTGGAATCTGATACGCATGTAATAACAGGGGAAAGAGCACTTGTGATAGCGGGCTTTTTTTTTTTTTTTTGGAAACCCGGCTCCGCTTTGCAAAAGTCGCTGATAGGACCCTTGCGAAGTCTTCTTTACGATGTTCTACGACAATGTCCGGAGCTCATCCCTACTGTAATGCCACGCCGTTGGAACGCTGCAAAAGCGGTACCATGGCAAGTTCAGTCTGTCATGGACTTCCCAGCGAAAGAAGCAAGCAAAACATTTTCCCGTCTCGTCCAAAACAGAGACGTATGCGCAAATCAATGCTTCTGCTTCTTCATTGACGGCCTTGACGAATACGAAGAAACCAAACAGGAGGACCGGAAGGCGGTGGTTGACCTGCTTCGCAACGGGTCGGCAGCCTCTCTAGGAAATGTCGAGCTATGCGTTTCAAGTCGTGAGGACAATGTTCTTGTGAATAACTTCCCAGCCGACCAGAGATTGCGACTCTAAAAACTTACCGTCTATGACATGCAAAGATATGTTCGCAGCAAGTTGACGGATATCCAAGAAGGGCCCGGGAAGCGTCACATCATTCGAGCAACCCCAGAGACGGCTCATGGCATATTTCTATGGGTGGCGTTGGTGGTGAAATCAATGCGAGAGCTGCTGGAGAACGGAGCTGAGCCTGAAACCCCGGGGAAAATGCTCGAAACCCTCCCAGATGAGCTAGATTCACTTTTCGAGCATATCCTATTGTCTCCCCGCATCGACCGCAAGAAGGTCTATCAAACCTTAGCCATGTTATCAAAGTCCAAAAAACACCACCTTCCACTCTCTTTGTCAACCTATTCCTTCTTCGAATCGTACGGATCCGACAAAGAAATCATCACGCGGGCTGGTTTCCAGGAATCGACCCGAGGCCTAACCACGAGCGTTGAGGGAGTTCAGCGCACTTGCAAGCGATTACAAGGCTGGTGCGGAGGACTAGTTGAAGCGGGATCACAACACGATTGGCTTGATCCCCTTGCAAGTATTGATTACACTCCCCGGTCTATCCACGAATTCCTGCTAACTCCTCGCATACAACTTGAGATGTCGTCTCAAGTCATGGGTTTCGACGCCACCGACGCGGTTTATGACTTGGTTCTTGCGCGCATCTTAGTGGGTACCCATTGGCCTCGAGACGGGGAAGAAATAAAAGCATGTATGTCGCTATACCTCTGCCTGATGGAGATGCGGCTGAGAGACAAACTTGATCAACCACTATACATTTTTGGAGCTCTTACAATCCTCAGTCGGCTATTTAACCATTGAGCAACGCCCTCTGGACACAACGTTTCTCGTTCGGCAAAGATTCCCTGACACCACGGCACTTGTTTTCTTGGAACACCTTCTGCGAAGAATCTTGCCATTACGACTGACCTCGGGAGGACAAGGAAAAACCTTGATCACCCAGTATTCTTCGCACTGCGAAGGGGGTATGTTGAGTATCCTAGGTGGAAAACTGGTTCAAGACCCGAATTCCATCACCAACTCTTTCCACGCATTCTTGATTTGCTATTCAACCCTATTCCCCGTACACCCCATGTTACTGGGGAACCTCGACTGCCAAGAGTGGGAGGGATGTCATATCTTGGAAATCTTACTACAAACAAGGGCTTTGACACTTCAGACGCAGGCTATGGTTTCAATAGAGGATCCGGAATTCATGGGCTTGTGTACAGTTGCCCATCTCGAGTTGACCCTTTGGGAGCACTATGCGATTTGAATTCTCATCTCCTGTATCAAAGTGAGAAGTTATTTTCGGGGCGATTTAGCTCAGAACTGGAGTTTCTCCTACTTTTACCAAAAAGCCGGACTTTTTCTTGAGCGCGGCGCTAATCCCCACTTTTCAGTGCTCCTGAGTGTCTCGGTCGAGGAACTGGATGCTGGATAGGCAACATGTGTCTCGAGTGGGAGTTTGGGAAAGACAAAAAGAGTTTCGAATCAGGACTTGAAATAGGACCTAAGATCGTTGAGATCAAGAAGTGGGAAAGTCGGGGCTCTAAGCGCCAGGCCAGGATCTCACTTTGGGACATGATCGATGACGTGTTGAGTGCAAAGCCCAAGGAGAAAGAACATCTACAACGACTGCTTGACGGATATCTTGATAGAGATGGAGAGGCCGATAAGGATGCGGACATGTCCCATTCAAGACGCGAGCAGACAACTGGCGATGATGAGATATATGTGGAACAACTACATGCTGGGATGGATGCAGTGGCAACGAAAGGCCGAGTCGCTATGACTCCTGTGGCTAGGAATCTGGCAACAAGGTCAGAGACGCTCAGTTTCAACTACGTCGTTGCATTCGCCTTGGGTAAGTCTGCTCAAATCGCTCGAACTACGATTATACTAACCGATGTCATAACCAGGGGTTGCATTGCTATTTTAGCACTGATAGCGTTCCGGCTCTTTCTGCTTGGTGAGAGCCGTCCGAACCAAGTGTTTTCGAGGACCTTCATTGTTACATTGTTTTCCACTCATCGCCTAGGTACTTTCACATAAGTCCTATTGCTGCAGATTTCAACTACTGATTTGAATTTTAAGCCTGATTTATTAGTTCCCAGTAATTACAGTTACCACCTAATAATTCTCTGAGCTTGAAGAAGAATGCACTCGATGCAGGCTCAACGGTGGCTAGCTGATGCTATGATGATCCCTTTACACGAAAAGAAAGGCACCCCGAAACTTGTGAAGGACTCTCGGGTTTTTGAAGGAGCCGGAAGAATGCAAATGTCTCGCTGCCAGCAAAGACTATTAGCCGGACATTTTACAGGTCCCGGAAATGGCTCCGGCATTTGAATGGAACCTCCCCGGAAGTAACGCGCGTCAAAATGGCGGCTGAGTCTGTCAACGCGTTCCTCGTCACCAACAACAGCCCAGCACAGACATCAGTGATCAACTTTACCACCTGCAACCCTTGTATGAAGCCGCGTTTCCCTTGAGAACTCGGGGACCCGACGGACGGAGGAAAAGAAGTATTCGACTCTTTCACTCTTCGCTTTCGCTTTCGCATCCTTCCACATTGCTACGGGCGGCCCCGGAAACCGATCGGACGAATAATGGTAAATTGAGTACCGAAGTGTGAGCCTGAAAGGGGGTAACGTAGGTAACCCAACAGTTCCCAACATATCTAAGTCTTACTCAGCCACGCTGGCTGAAGAAAAAAAAAAGATGCAATGCTTTTAGATGGAAATATGTTCATATATAACCTAGGGACAGTCACCATACTGGATTGCGCCTTTTTCTTCTTCTTGTTCAACGAGAACCTCTTGTGAGTGACAATTCACAAAGCCTGGCTACACACGTCACCCAACTCAAAGCTCCCAGACCCCGAAAGCAAGCAGCCAAGATCCAAGCAATCAAACAGCCAAAGAACACCATGCATCATTTTATCCTCCCGCTGCTTTTGGCATCGTCCGCGGGTCTCGCTTCCGGCACCCGGGGCCACTATTCGGTAGACCTGGGCTCATGGACGGACACCGCTCCCATCGCTATTGCCCCGCGGCAGGAGCACAGTACTGTTGCTGTGAACCATTCGAGTATTGCGATCATCGGCGGCATCGTCCCACCCTCCATCACAACCGACCTTGTGCAGGTGTACGACATCCACAGCAACCAGTGGCGCTCGCTTCCACCGATTCCCAAGGCACTGAATCATCCAAACGTCGCAGCAGTGGACGGGAAGATCTATGTTCTTGGCGGGCTGGCTGAAACGGCAAACAGTACTTGGGGTGCAGTGTCAAACTGTTGGGTCCTTGATCTGACGGGGGATGCTACGTCTTGGTAAGTATAATATTCTCAACATGGTAATACATGTGCCCATCGTTACCTGATTTTCTTTCCGCTAATATTGTCAAGGAGAGCACTTGCACCTCTGCCAGCAGGAGAGGTGCGCGGGAGTGCAGCCATTGGCATCCATAGTCATATCATCTACCTCGCGGGCGGCATGTCAGTGCTGGTCCTTCAACAGGGGGGTGAACAAGGCAGCGTGGACACGGTGTCGGCTTTTGACACCTTGTCCGAGAAGTGGGTCACCCTCCCGGAAGCCGCGAAGCATTTGCCTGCACCGAGAGACCACGTAGGCGGAGCGGTGGTTGGGGACACCTTCTACGTACTGGGTGGAAGGGACCACGGCCAGACGAACGTCCGTGACACCGTCTTCTCGCTCGAGCTCCGGACAATGGGCAAGGGGGGGTGGAAGACTAAGTCAGGCCGGATGCCCACGGCCCGAGGCGGAGTGGCGGCGGCAGCGGTGGGGACAAAGGTGTACACGTTTGGAGGAGAAGGGAACCCGGCGCCAGGGTCAAACGGGGTGTTCAACCAGACGGAGGCGTACGACACCGAGACGGACACCTGGGAGAGACTGGCCCCGATGGAGCTGCCGAGACATGGAACATCAGCGGCGGCCATTGGCGGTCGTGTCTATATCCCCGGCGGCGGCATTGTCCAGGGGGGTGCTCCTGTCAACCATTCGGACGTGTTCTGGCCAGTGAAGAAGAGATATTGATGTGGGACGACACTGGAGGAGCTTGATCGTCGCTTTGTCAGCCTAACAACCGAGATACGTGGCAATGACAAACGATTCGGTCTTGCCGTTGCAAGCGTGGGCAGGCCAGAGAGCATTAGGAGGCTGCCTGACGTAATAGCTCATGCATTGAGCCCCAAAGGGCAAGTCGACATGTGCACATTTGAAGTCTTGGCCTGTCCCCATTTTCGGTAGTCAGGATGCGTGCGATGAGAAAAAATTCCTGTTCCAGGTTCCTGCAGATGCGGAGAACACGCTGTAAACGACGCAGAATATTCAAGGATTGAGCAATGCAATGGCAGTGCTGCCTTTCAAAAACAAATCATGGACGCAGACAGTATGTTGATCTGGGACAATTTTGACTCGGCCAGAAATGTTGCTCGCTGTATTCGCATTGGAACTGGAAACCTTGACACTGGATCAGACGAAAGGAAATATAGCGCTGTCGGGGAGCGGTATTTTAGTGGGCACGTGGACGATAGTGGCGCACGGTAGTGGGGGTGTCAGAAGTTCTCGAAGCTGTCGAACCCGGAACCAACGACTGATTGCGGGTCAACTCAGCCAAGGCGCGCATAACATCGGGCTTGAGTGGAATCCAGGTTTTGCTCTTTGCTCATCCCACCTCCCGTTTCTTCAACTCGCATCATCCCGCCACTCTTTTTTCCTCTTCCCACCATTCCAGCGGACAACCCTCTTTAGGCATCTGTATATATCATCGCACCCGACTGCCTCGCTTTTGCGACGTATACCCAGCCAACTTCGTCCACACACACCCACGAACTCGTCTTTTTGAGAAATTCCCCCGCCACCACGAGGATGGCGACCCCCGATGGCACCGCCAAGATCGGTGTCAAGATGTCGGCCACCGAGCTGATCGGCAACACGCCGCTTGTGCGCCTGAACAAGATCCCCCAGTCGCTCGGCATTGAGTGTGAGGTCTACGCCAAGGTCGAGCTCTTTAACGCCGGCGGCAGCGTCAAGGACAGGATAGCCCTGCGCATGATCGAGGAGGCCGAGAAGAGCGGGCGCATCAAGCCCGGCGACACCCTGATTGAGCCCACCAGCGGCAACACGTACGTGATACCTTTCCCAAATGTTTCCCGACATGCTTGCTGACACTTTCTGCACAGTGGTATCGGCCTCGCCCTCGTCGGCGCCATCAAGGGCTACAAGACCATCATCACCCTCCCCGAGAAGATGTCTGCCGAGAAGGTTTCTGTCCTCCGCGCTCTGGGCGCCACCATCATCCGCACACCGACCCAGGCCGCCTGGGACGCCCCCGAGAGCCACATCGGTGTGGCCCGCCGCCTGCTGAAGGAGATCCCCAACTCGCACATCCTCGACCAGTACACCAACCCGGACAACCCGCTCGCCCACGAGTGCGGCACTGCTGAGGAGATCTGGGCCCAGACGGGCGGCAAGGTCACGGCCGTTGTCGCTGGTGCCGGAACCGGAGGTACCATCACGGGCCTCGCGCGCGGCCTGCGCAAGCACGACCAGAACATCAAGGTCATCGCCGCGGATCCCTTCGGCAGCATCCTCGCCCTGCCCGAGACCCTCAACGAGGAGAAGGCAAACATTCCCTACAAGGTCGAGGGCATCGGTTATGACTTCATCCCTGATGTCCTGGACCGCGAGCTCGTCGACAAGTGGTACAAGACGGACGACCGCGAATCGTTCCAGCTTGCCCGCCGGCTGATTGCCGAGGAGGGCCTGCTCGTGGGCGGCAGCTCCGGCAGCGCCATGGCTGCTATGGTGCGCGCAGTCAAGGAGCTCGGGCTCGGCAAGGGCGACGTCGTGGTCGTCATCCTGCCCGATAGCATCCGCTCGTACCTGTCCAAGTTCGCCGACGACGACTGGCTGGCCGCCAACGACCTCCTGCCCGACGACTCCACCAACGTCTACGGCGCCGAGGCGGCCAAGGAGGCCTCGAGCAGCCCCAACGACCCCTACGGCGGCGCCACCGTGCGGTCGCTCCGCCTCAAGCCCGTCACGTCGGTGCTCACCACGAGCGCCTGCGCCGAGGCCATCGAGACGATGCGCGAGAAGGGCTTCGACCAGCTGCCCGTGCTGTCGCCGACGGACGGCAAGCTGGCCGGCCTCGCCACGCTGGGTAACATGCTCAGCTTCATCTCGCGCGGCCGCGCCACGCCCAAGGGCCCCGTCGCCGACGTCATGTTCGACTTTGGCCGCATCGACGAGGTGGTTACTGACCCCCGCCGGTTCGGCTCTAACCTCAAGGACAAGAAGCGCAAGTTTGTCGAGATCACCATGGACACCCCGCTGTCCGCGCTGAGCCGCTTCCTGGAGTGGAATAGCGCCGCCGTCGTGACTGAGAAGTCTAACGGGAGTGATGGGTCCAAGCCCGTGGCTATTGTCACCAAGGTGGATCTGCTGACCTTTATGGTCAAGCAGAAGGCGTAAAAGTTTTTGTTTTCTAATATGCGGCATTTCAATGGGGTTAAGGGGATATCGTTTTCTTTGGGATAGCATAGACGGACGTGATGAAGAGGCAATTATGTTTGTACTCAGGGGCCTTAGACTCAACGTCTATGGTCGGATTTCTTGGCAGGATGGGCGGCGGCGTAATCTTCGCATTCTGGGCATCAGCATGGTCGGCGTAGATAGGAGGGTTCATCCCGTGCAAATGGGACATTTACTTTCTTCCTCTTTGCTGTCAAGTCTCTTTATGATGCTCCGAGTGCCCATCATGGGAGTAAGCGGACGCAATTCAAGATGAAAATTGAAAAGCCGCTGTATTATTGGATATGTACAGTAATAAACTCGTACAATATTAACATGGAACAGCCGTGACAATTATATTACGGCCGAAATCTATCGTGTTCGCTATCCCGTCTTCAAACCCGCTCAGCAATCCACTTCCACCACTTATCCGCCCCGGGCCCGTCGCCCACGACGTTGCCCCCAACCACGTCCACCTCGATGTCAAACTCCATCAGCTGATTGAAGCTGAACTTTTCGCTCCCGTACTCGCCCAGCCAGTCGTCGCCATCCTCGCGCGCGCTCACATCGTCGTCCGCACCCACCCCCGAGTCCAGCAGCCCACGGCTCCGGGTCTTTCGGATGCGTCCCAGCTCGGCCTCGAGGTTGCTCTTCACCAGCGCCGCGGGCACCGCCGTGAACAGGTCCTGCTTGTTGGCCGCCACGAGAACGGGGATCGACGCGGGCGCTTTGCTGCCTTTGCCGCCCGCCATGCGTTTTTGGAGCGAGAGGAGCACGTCGTACAGGTACTCAGCTGCCGAGGGGAGGGCTTCGCTGTCTGACAACAAAGCGCCGGCGTCGACGACGAAGACGACGGCCTTGAGCTTGGTTTTCTTGGGGGCGCTGTCGGGAAAGGAGGCGGAGGCTGTGGAGGGAGATTTGAGGGACGCGGTGCCCGTGAGGTGGGAGAGCGCGTAGCGCCGGAGCTTGGCGTGGCCTGGCGTGTCGACGAGGAGAAACTTGCGCGCGTTGGAGCCCGAGGAGGTGTCGACCTCGTCGCGGAAGGAGGAGCTGCGGTCGTCCGAGATGGCCAGTTCGACGGCCGCGGGCGTTTGGGAGGTGTGCGTCAGCAACGCTGAGGCGGGGGACCCATCGATGATGGGGGATGGTGACTTTTCCGCTTCGGTTGAGGACTCGTAGTCCTCCTGCTTGGAAAGGGGACCCCGCTCGAAGAGGGTCAAGAGGGCTGTTTTGCCTGCGCCGGATGGGCCGACGAGGAGGACGGATGGGAGGGTCGCGTAGGGTGTCGCGGCGAGGAGGAGGAAGTGCAGCAGGATGGGCAGCAGGACGACGACCGCAATGCCGATGGTAAAGACGGTGGGCGAGGGCGTCAGTGAGGCCTCGATGAACCACTTGACGCTGTCGAGGAGCGTCATCGTATTGGACGTTGAGGGGTTGTGTTTTATTTGGTGTTGGTTTCGCAGCTGGTTATCGGTTGGTTGGTGCTGTTGTTAATGCTGCGGTGTTGTTCTTGTAGTCATTGCTGGATGTTATCGGCCAGCAGTGGTGTTTTCGAGCCTAACACACCACTTGTCGTCCAAATGTCGGCCCACTATGGTGGAATTTGGCTCGTGAATTGGCCCGACGGAAACGATGCCATCCGTGGCATCAAAAAGATGGCTCCACCTTGCGACGAATGCCGCTGGAGCAAAAAAAGGTTCAGCGATTCGTGGTGGGGCCTCGTGCACGGTCACACCCCGTAAAAACTTGGGACGAATGAGAGTCTCTAAACCAAACCCCCCCTGGCCTAGCACAGCCTCGCCGGCTGAAACCACTCTTCGGGTTTGTCACTTTTACAGGGTCCCAAGCACTGAGAAATTGGCCTCTGATCTGAACGGATTCCACGACTTGGTCGTCAACGCCGTGGACTCGCGCTGAGATTCTGCCAACGGCCCGCCAACACCACCAACAAGCAGCCCTTCTTCTTCTTTGCTCTCCTGTACTGCATTGCTCTTTCTCATCTATATCTTATTCTATATTTGTTTCCCTTTGTCCTCTCGAACCCATCCGCGACAAAGCCGTTCCGTGATGCTTGGATTCGCGCCTTGAATCGACTAGCCCCAGGCCATTCCTTCGTCTTACGTGATCCGCAATTGCTGGGGCTGAGCTGGGCCTCTCGAGTCTCGACGAAAACACTGTCCCAAGCCTGGCCTCAACCTCCCGAGTCTCTTTGTACGATTCGTTCCAAGTCTCTTCAACGACCTCAGCGAGCGCTCCCGCCCCGACGCTGGCTCTCTCCAGACACGATGGCCCAACGTAATGGATCCAGTTCGCCGGCCGCGAATCCCGCGCCCGCCCAACCGCCCTCCAAGTCCGAGACGGCGACGCCCATGCTGAACAACGAGATGGAGCTCGGGAACCTCCCGGGCGACGCCGCCCAGAACGACATTATGCAGATGGCGAGGTTAGGGGACATACCCGGCATGGAGAAGCTGTTCGAGAACACCGAGTACGACGCGACATACACCGACGAAGAAGGCATTACGCCGTTACATGTGGGTGCCCCCTATCTGATACTTTTAGGCAGTACTGACAGTTCCTGTTCTGGCAGTGGGCGGCCATCAACAACCAGTATGCCATGTGCAAGTTCCTTATCGAGAAAGGCGCCGAGATCAACAAGAAGGGAGGCGAGAGCGTTGCAACGGCCCTTCAATGGGCGGCTCAGCGCTGCCACTACTATACCGTCCACCTCCTCCTCCAGCACGGCGCCGACCCCCTAATCACCGATGCCCAGGGCTACAACACGCTTCACATTAGTACATTTAACGGCAATGTCCTCCTCATCGTGCTGCTGCTCCACCAGGGCATCCCCGTCGACGTCGAAGACGCCTACGGCCACACGGGCTTGATGTGGTCCGCCTACAAGGGGTTTCCGGCGTGTGTCGATGTGTTCCTACGCTGGGGCGCCAGCGTCCATGCCACGGACGAGCAAGGCTTCACGGCGCTGCACTGGGCTCTCGTCAAGGGCAGCCCGGGGTGCATCCAAAAGATCATCGAGTACGGCGCGGACCGCTTCGCCAAGACGACGACGGGGAAAACGCCCTCGATCACGGCGCAGGAGCTGAACACCATCGGGGCCTGGCACAAGGCGCTTAACGAGTGTGGATATGGCCAAGATGGAAACGCGATCATACCAAGCTGGCCGGGCGCATCCTACCTCCTAAAGGACAGGCGGGGGTTTACGACCAAGTTCTTCTTCTTGTGGCCTTTCTTGATGGTCTGGGCGTTTCTTGTCATTGTGTCTGGCATGCCTGTCTACGCAGGCATTCCGATTGGTCTTGTGGTCGCATACGCGATTCAATGGGTTGGAAAGCAGGTGCTTGCGTATGCCCCATCAGACATGAGGACGTTCGAAAGAACGGTATGGGCTCCTTTCCAGCTGGCTTCAGGTGGAGATTGCTAACCAGCGGGATAATAGCCATGGATGTCTGGGATATTTGCGGCATCTCTGTTCTTGGTGGTTGCTAAGTGGATGTTTACCGTATTCCCGAACACGGCATTTGGAGACGGTAGGATTCCTCGAGTCAACGCTTAGGGGCGACTCTGTGCTAATGATGCCATCAGATGCCACATGGCTCTTGAACTTTGCCTTCGCCGTTTTTGCCGGCCTCACCGTCTGGTTCTACATCAGATGCATGGTCGATGATCCAGGCTTCGTGCCCAAGATGAACGGCATTGCGGAGCAAAAAGCCGTCATCGACGAGCTGATCAGTACTTGGAAGTTCGACGACGCCAACTTTTGTGTTACGTGCATGATCCGGACGCCGTTGAGGAGTAAGCACTGTCGAAGGTGTCAGCGCTGCGTTGCTAAACATGACCAGTGAGTTTCCCTCTGTTGTCGGGCTGATTAATGCCACGCGACTAACTGCCCCTGTGTCAGCCATTGCCCGTGGGTCTACAACTGCATTGGCATCAATAACCACCGCCACTTCTTCCTTTACCTTATCAATCTGGCCTTCGGAGTCATCACCTTTGACTTTTTGACCTATCAATGTTAGTGACGCAATCCCGCCGACCCTTGAGTTCTCCACTGACACGGGCATCGTAGACCTGTCTAGCATGTCCCGGAATGCGTCGGACCAGTGCAATATCCTCTCGGCGCCGCTCTGCCGCGTGATCAACACCGACGCCTACAGCTTACTCATTGCCGTATGGGCATCGCTGCAGCTAACATGGGTGACTATGCTCCTCTTCGTTCAGTTCGTGCAGGTTACGCGGGCCATGACCACCTACGAGAACATGTTCGGCGTTGGTCACCATTCGGCCATGGCGCTCAACAGCGCTTTCACCTCAACCGGCGCGCCTCTGGACCCGTCGCAACTCCCACCCTCAGGCGCCGCTGCGCAACCAGATGGTGCCCACGGGCATGGCCATGGCCACGGTCACAAGCATGGCGGATTCCTCAAGCAATGGGGGAAGCTGCTGGGCGTCGACGCCTTCGTCGAGACAGCAACAGGCCGCGGTGCCGCAACCAACAAGGCGGGCAAACGCAGCAAGAAGAACCCGTACAGCCGAGGCTGCATCACCAACTGCAAGGACTTCTGGTGTGACCCGGCGCCCTTGTTTGGAAAACGTGAGACGGGCGCCGCAGTGCTCGGCGGTCAGCGCGTCAACTACATGGAGATGTACGAGAGTCCAGCTATGATGAACATGGCCGGTGGCCGAAGAACGGGCGGGTACGAGGCGGTCGCTGCTGAAGAAGTTTAAAGGGGTAGGGGTATGGTCAATGGGCGTATGTCGGCGCTCGTATAGGTGGCGTTCTGGGAAAACACCAGCTGCGACAACGATGTGATGATACGATATGGCCTGGCGGAACGAACTGCGCTACTTTTCAATGTGGGCGGGCAGCTTGTGTACCTTGCTTAGAGGACTGGGTTCAGCGCCTGGTACGGCTTTGGGACGCGTTCGGAGTTATCATTCCCTGGGAGGCGTGACTAATAAATAGCATCGGCGCTCTGCTTTCTCCGATCGGAGCTTGTTTTGGAAACTATATTACGCTTTACGGAAATCTATTCGCTCTGGCATGACAACACCGTCGACTGTCAGCGTTGTACCTTGCATTTTCCTTTAAGAATCCCACTTATTTAACCATGCTTCCTCCGTTCCTGTCTGTAGGTAAACAATGGATCATTTGGCGGATAGGATGGGAATTACTAACACCAACCTAGGAGCACCCACCCAGTAAGGTCCCCTCAGGCCCCTGTCGCCGGATGTGACGGTGGTTTAGCCGACAGCGACCTGCCTGCCCGCTCCCCAACCCAATTCCGCAACCTGTGAGTGCGTCCCTCACGGGCCCACACACAAGACACCAACAGATGCCGTCAGGGTACATACCTCCCTACCACGGTAAGGTGTTCCGTCGATGAACATGCAAGGCGTGAATCATCAGCGGCAGGCCCTCTGTCGAGTCAAATCCGAGGATGTCGCACGCTGGTTGTCCTGTGCCGTCCCATTGGTGTACCAAGGCCCTTCCTGCCTGCTGCTGACATCCCGCCCACAAATGGCGATTTTCTCGGCTGCAGCGCGCCCTGAGCGCTGGTATACGTCAATGCTCCGAAAGAGGAACTGTGACGACGCACGCAGCCCGCGCGCCGCACGTCGCGTGGGTGCGGGGGACGGGATTGAACTTCGGGAGAATTAAATGCAAGGGGTCGGGTATTAGGTGGTAGAGATACATTAATAATCGATTGGGGTGATTGATGGTTATAGTGGGTAGGATGGGGTTTGGTCGACGATCGCTACTACCTTGTTTATATATATTTTGAGGAGTCGTCACTTTCCATTGAGCTTTCTCCTCACTCCCGCCACCACCTTCCGCCGCTGTCTTCAACATCAACTACTGGATTTTTGGTCTTATTGTGACTCCATCGGCCTCAATTGACCATCCACCCACCAAGACCATCCACCCACCAAGACCATCCACCCACCAAGACCATCCACCCACCAAGACCATCCACCCACCAAGTGTCATACAATTCGTCATAATGCGTTACTCTTCAGCATTGATGCTCCTTTTTGGAGGAGCTGCCTCGGTCTCGGCGACGAATGGAAGGAATAAGGCGCATGCGTGTACGGCGGTTGATGCCTCTGCTGTTGCGCACACGGGCACACCGGTGGGCAAGGAGGTGGTTTACAATAACAGTGAGTTTTATCAGCACAATTTCAATTGTGAGATGAAATGGAAGTGAGTGGTCAAAGCTGACGGGATGTGAAAATAAAAGTCACCCTCTACATCTCCAAGCCGGATAGCGACGCCAGGAAGACCAAGGCGGATACTGCGGTGCTGTACCTGACGGACGTGTTTGGTATCCAGCTGAAGGAGAATAAGCTGTACGTTCAGTCTTGGCCCCTCCCTGAACAGGGATACCTGACAAATCCACGACATCTGAAGGGGGTTTGGAGATATTGTAGCTCGAACAACCTCATACTGACCTTATCACAGACTGGCCGACAGCTTCGCCCGCGCCGGCTATCTGACCATCGCGCCCGACCTCTTCGCCGGCGTGCCCGCACCAGGCGACCTTAACGTCCCCGGATTCAACACGACCGCCTTCCTCAACGCACACAACGCAGCAGTCACGGACCCCATCATCGCCACGGCCATCGAGTACCTCAAGAAGAAGCTCGACGTGAAGCGCATCGGCGTGACGGGGTACTGCTTCGGCGGCCGCTACGCGTTCCGGTTCGTCTCGGCAGGAAAGGGCGCCGACGTGGCCTTCACGGCCCACCCGAGTCTGTTGGAGGACAGCGAGATCCTGGCCATCAAGGGTCCTGCCGCCATCGCCGCCGCCGAGACCGACAACATGCTCACGCCCGCCCGCCGCGCCGAGGTCGAGGCCCTGCTGAAGAACACTACGCTTCCGTACAATGTCGCGCTGTACTCGGGCACGCAGCATGGTTTCGGTGTCAGGGCGAATGTGTCGGATCCGATCCAGAAGTTTGGCAAGGAGACTGCGTTCTTGCAGGCTGTCAGGTGGTTTGACTACTTCTTGTGAGGGGCTCAGGGAGTAGTGGGTCAGTCACATTTTTTGGTGTAGGAGTGAACATCAGATGCGCGTTTGTCGTTGCCAGACTGTTCGTCGGGCACGGTAGGCTGTTCAGATTCTACATCACTATTTGTTTACTTCCGAAAGACACCTTGATCGCGGAGTTCACAATCTCAGACTTTCATCAGAACATAGGAACAAAAATAATGAGTTCCTCTTCACCTAGCTAATGATAGGAGCAGAGACTACATGTCCCAATGAATCGAACCGGTGGATGATTGATATGAGAATATATCCAGTTGTGCAGTGACGAAAATGAAAATATTTAAAGACTCTTATACTCTATTCGAACTATCTCTTCTTTTCCTCATACGCACCGCGATATCAATCGAGTTTGTAAAACATCCAACTCTCACAAACTCAACGCATACACATACCTAATCAACAATCATGGCGTCCGACCCCGAGAATCCATTTAACCCGTGGACCGTTCAGGTAATGACCATTTGTCGGTCTCTGTCAGACACTTCAAGGCAGCGAAGCACAACCGGCTCATGGTTTCCAAGTTCCACTGGATGTCCTCCAGGCCGAGATCGCGCACGGCGGCGAGTTCACCGAGAACATCAAGTGGTATCTCCCCGTCTACAAGGGTATCGACCCGACCGACGAGGACCATGTCTGCACACTCACAAGCAACGGGGATGTCGAGTGCTTCCTCTTCGACACCGATCTTAGGTACGGTACGTACGACATGCTGACCGCCATCAACGACACCCCCGAAGAAAGATTCGCGCTGATCAATGCCCACTCGAACAACCAGCACCGCCTGTGGGGCTGCTTGACCATGTTCCACATCCAAGCACAACGTTCGCAAGTTCTTTGGAAACGCCTCGGCCAAGACGGTCAAGAACTTGCTCAAGAAGCTCTTCTGGGGCAAAGTGCATGGTGCGACTTTCGACAAGGCCTTGGCTACCTGGCACTATGGTGAATAAGGATCCAGCCAGCTTGGAGCTTTCTTGGACTGGCTGGATTTGTCATGTCATTCCCCCCCCCCCAAAAAAGGTCTTCAGAATGGTAGGATGATAATCACATAAAGACCACCACACCCACCATAAGACTATGAGAGCTGCTTCATGAGTGTTGACAATCTCTAGGGGATGCATGACAATACTAACTAATATGTATAAAAATAGAAATATAGAGAGATTTCTCACACCCAACGTTCCACTTTAGACCGATTTTATGCGTAATGTGGCGCAGGCTTTAATATCATCTTCTTTAATTTGACATGAAGAGTTGATTACTACCAGTATGTATATACCAACTCGGACTTCATCTGCAGTGTTTGCTTTTGTTTTCTTCGAATTTTCGATGTCTATCAGGTAGCTTGCTTTCATTAACAACGAAGGGATAACGTAAATCTACAGATTTAACGCGAAGTAAAGCTATAGATATATTTTGTAGTTGGTCATGACAACATAGTCACACTTCAACATATAATTTCGAGACAATTTCAGCGGTACGCAATCTGTTATTTATTACGTTCAAAAGCTCCAATACTTCCTAGCTACTAGTATAGCTGCGAAGAAGACTGGAGCACATATGATCCCAAGGGGCAAGCCCTTTATTTTCAAGCAGGCATCAAAAGGTCTGCTAGAGGTCTGGCGAGTTGAAAGAAGAGCTAAGTGAAAATGTAAAATGCTGTTCTAGTTAGTATAAATGGCTGAGATCATATATTATATCTCATCAGCCCTCGGCGGTAGTCTAGCTGCACACAAATGCAGCCAATCAGTTCAGTGACGGCGGGCGCCCTACGAGCGCGAGCCCGTAGCCTTGAGGCGGGCAGCCCTGTATCGCTGAACGTAGCGCGCGATAAAGGCCACGACGAGCAAAAGAGCCAAGGCGCCGAGGGACAAAACAATCCAGAAGAGAGCAGTGGGACGGGCACCGATAGTGCCGTCGCCGTTCTGCGAGAAGTTGAAGAAGGCGCTCTCGGCGTTCTTGGGGACGGTGACGTTGAAGCCTACGGAGAGGTCTTCGTATTGGTTCTGAGCAAGGGGGGCCATTTTGATTGGATGGGGGTTGATTGGGTCTGAAGAAGTATGGTCTCGTTTTGGAAGTTTGAAGAGGTAGACTTCTGCAAAGGTCAAATGGACTGTGAGTTGTGAGTAGAGAGTGAGGAGGTTCAATTCACAAGTTGCTGGCTGCGGTATTTTATACCGAATAGCTGAATTGTCCTTGTAAAGAGTGCTGTTCGCTGAGGGCCCAATTGCGAGCGTCGCTGTGCGGAAATACGATACAATTATTTGTGCTTGGACGTTCGCACGATGAGAACAAAGAACTTGGTCAACGTGGGTATTTTACCGCATTGTAATGTCTCAATAGTTTTGTTAATCGAACAGCTGGAGTTGTTCATTGTCCGATTGCTGCAACTTCGTAAGGTTAAGCCACAATCCAGAAGACCAGAGCCCACTACCTAGCTAGTCTGCCTCTAAAAGAACTCTCGTGGCGTTCGAGGACGGTTAGTCTGAAACCAGGGTCGCTTCAGCCTTGGCTCATCTCCGGCTCAGCCTTGCTCGCCATTCATAAAATTGTCAACTTACGCGACTTTCTAGGGGACGAGTTTTGGGCCTCGCTCTCCAACGGCCTAAAAGAGGGCTGTATAAGCGGGTTGTTATGTGGATTGGTGCCTGTGGCCCAGACCTTGGTGGCACGTGCCAGACCGGGATGCGGAAAGTGTTTTCCACCAGCCAACACACACCCATTTTTCCCTTTCTTGTCTTCCTAGAGCGGATAGAACGATGCAGATTAATTTGCCCCCCAAAGCAGGACCCATTCTTGTCTAACTTGCTAATATAAACAACTTTCAGAACGCAGGCCTAGAAATGGTCCCAATAGTATAGCATATTCACTTTCCGTTTTGAGAAACTTCAAGTTATTGCAACTATGTCTTATCCTAATTTTACCGAGTACTAGCTAAATAAGGACGTAATCACGATCTATCCTACTACATACCCCGCGACTGTTCCTTTCCTATGTTAAAAGGGGAGGTTGGTCCAAGCATCTCAGTGGGTATGGTTGAGAGAAAGGTCAACTAGATAGCGAGGTCGTGGTCAAGTTGCGGCCAAGGTCGATTCGCCACTTCTTAGAACTATAAATATTGGACTTTCTAGTAGACTAGAAGGTCAGGCGAAGTAAAAAAAAAACCCCTAAAAAACTTTGAACGAATTTATATATAATCAATCGAATGCATTCAATCCTCAACCTACAAGTCGCGCGCGTGCATCGGCCACACTATATTTCTACTGCTCTCCGTGACCCTCACTCTTAACCTTAATAAAACTCGGTCTTAACCCTATTTAACCTAATCTTAACCTAGTGCGACTAGCTCTCCTAGAGGGGCCCGTTAACCCTATAATTTCAATTACAAGTTCCATGCTTCTAACTGTTAGAAGTACGGCACTTAGGATCGAAGGAAACAAGCAGGATTTGCCTCAATATTTCAGTTAGTATTTCTGTTTCTGGACGTAGATAAGTAGGTAAAGCATGGGGATAAGGTCTAATCCGTGTCTCTAGCGCTTTTCCCTTTCTTAGACAAGAGTCAGCCTCTCTCGAGGCAGCGGCCTCAACAATGTATCCACAGCCGAGAACCACTGTTCCATCACTCATGAATATCGGTGGCTCGGCTGGGAACGTAGGTAGGTTCAGTGTCAACTTGTTACCGTTGCCACCTCGAATGTGAGTCTAGTGTCCAACACGCAATGCATTGCTCTTGGCCGTATCGCTTTCCAATCTATAAGTCCCCCCATCTAGGAAAAATGCGGAATATTCAATGTCCATGTGGATACGTACACATCTGGGGGGAGGAAAAACGAAGTCCTAAAGATCTCAACCAGAATAAAGAGCCTCGAAAACAAGCACATCCACGAAGCAACACATTTACCCATTGCATTACATTGTAATATCCAGTCCTGGCAAACTGGGAGATTATGTAAATCACAACCCCGAAAGCCGCAGTGCACAGACTCGCGGCCCGCCACACAATCTGCTCTGCCCTTGTTGGAAACACAAAATTCCACCCGGCAACATGCACACCCCTAAAAGATCATGGCCGCCCCAAGTCCTGAAATCCTGAAGATCCACTCAGTATCCTGGGCAACCTTCGTCCACTTAGACCCTGTGTTACAAAAAGGCTCGCCGGAGAGCCTGGTATTCCGGCGCAAGGGTGAGAACCCGAGGGGAAAGAGAACCCGCACCACGCTCCTGGTTTGGTTTTGACCTTTTCTTTGTTGAATGACATTGAAGACGTCAGGGGGGATGCTACCCTTGTACTCGAGAATAATGACAGAGGATTGGACTGACTTGGGCTTCTTCCAGTAGAGGGCGTAGATAGCAATAGCGCAGGCTGCGAAGGCGAGAACGGAGAGCTCAAGTGGAGAGATGGTGAGTTGGCGACAGGCGCGGATCGTAATCTGGAGCATGGAGAAAAAGATCTGGGTGACGGCGATGGCCTTCAGCGCAGGATCGGCTTTAGAACGGTCGTGTAGTTCTTCTTCGATTATCGAAGGGAGGCGACGAATGTATCCCTCTCGCCGAAGGTCAAGGATATCAGCTGCAGAGAGGTGGTGGGGGTTGTGGTGGGAGATCTTGAAGGCGGGAACGGGTCTGGCTTCAGTTTCGTCGGTCACCCGGATGACGAAGCCGCCCATATCAGCGAAGTGGCTATGGGATAGAGTCCAGGGCACATTGTCCTCTTTGAAATGGGTGTCTATATCGCGGAAGCTCAAGCGAGCTAGTATGAAATCGCTAGTAGCAACAGTCATGATAATTTCAGGCGTGACGACGATAGAGAATGCGAGTTTGAAACTTGTCCAGAACCCTTTTAACCCCCATCGTAGATCCCCTTTCCATCCATGATAGCGGCCCGGGCGTTGCCCTGGGACGTTTGGATGTTGAATAGTCCAGGTGCAGGCAGATACGGTAAAGAGTGAGCTCCATAGGATGTCGAGAGTCCTCGAATGTCGGGGTTTAATACAAAATTGTACAATGTAGTTGGCCTAGAGCATTCGGGATTGAAGACCGTATAAGCTTTGACCATTTCTATTAAGTAAAACAAGACGAAGCAGCAGAGAGTCCTTGAGAAGATCATGGTATTGTAATCGCATAGACAAGACCAAAAGGACATACATTAGTGAGGAGTGGAACCGCGACACCAGTGTTGCGCGGTGAGCGTTTACCCAAGTCGCATCACTATTGATTAGAATGCCATCACTTTTGACCAGGGTGCAACCTATCACAGCATCTGAAAGCCACAGAAACAAATGCCACGATACTATTAGTGCCAAATACGGCTCTACTACGTTGGAAATGCAGTGGTCAGGCTCAGCGAAAACTAGGAGGGTCCCAATTATATTAATTGCACCTCAGTTAACGAATGACGTGAGGAGGTGTAGACGTTGTGGTGTCAGAAGAAGAGGTTGGCCCAGGCAGCTCAGCGGGTATGGTTGAGAAAGGGGTCCCAACAAGGCAGCGAGGTTGTGGTCAAGTCGCGGCCAAGGTCGCTTCGCTACTTCTTGGAGCCATAGAAATTGGACTTTCTAATACAGCCGGAGGTTCAATCAAACAATTGACTTTATATCAATTTATGCACACAATTAATTGAGTTCAATCAATCCTCCAACGTACAAGTCGCGCGCGTGCATCTGCTACGCTGCATTTCTACTGCTCTTCGCCCTCGCTTTTAGGCCGTGTTTGGTTTCTGGGTTAGGTTAGGATAAGGGGCTAATTTTGGCTCCTTATCCTCCCCATCAACTGCCCATTTGGGTCCAACGACTGCGATATACACTATTCGAGGTCCTCTTCAACCTCCGATATTTGCATGGCGTAAACCCTATTTTCCCCTGCACACAACCAATCAAATGCCATGCTTCGACCGGCGCACTCTCGCGGGCTCTCGCGCTGCAATCGCCGGGGCGACCACGTTTACGCGAGAAAGACCTCTAAGCCCTGAACGACCTAAATGCCCTGAGTTCTGTTGTAAGTACAGGGCCTACAGTGGGTGCACTTTGTTGGGTTGCCCGGATCCGGAGAAAGTGCGGCTATTTGGAGTCCATATCTATGCGCCCAGCACCGCCCTCACTCCTAGCCTATGCCCTGCGCGCCTGCCCAACCTGCGTGCCCTACTCCGCCTACGTGCCCTGCTCGGCCTATATACCCCGCCCTGAGTGCGCTTTATGTAGGCTATTTGCCTTGTGTATATATGGAGCGGTCTTTGAAGAAGGAAGAGAAGGAAGGATTGAAGGAAAGGATTGAAGGAAAGGATTGAAGGAAAGGATTGAAGGAAAGGATTGAAGGAAAGGATTGAAGGAAAGGATTGAAGGAAAGGATTGAAGGAAAGGATTGAAGGAAAGGATTGAAGGAAGGATTGAAGGAAAGATTGAAGGGAGTCTGAAGACTGCGCGGTTTTGAAGCAACGTTATACATCTAGCGTGAACCTTACGTAGAGTCTAGACTCTGAAGGCAGTCTTTTTTGGACCATTTGGCGAGGATTCCCGCCCGAATGCACTAACAATTTTGGCCCCAGTACACGCATCTCGCTGGTATGCCTGATGGCCGCGAGAGGGCGAGAGCTGGGCGATTGAGCGACCGATTTATCCAAACCAAACCCTGAACCAAACACGGCCTTAACCTTGATAAACCTGGTCTTAACCCTGTTTAACCCAGTCATAAGCCGGTGCGACCAACTCTCCCAGAGTGGCCGGTTGACCCTACAGACTCAATCCCAAGTACCGTGATTCTGACAATTAAGAGTCTCAGCCTCTATTGGGTTAGTCGTCTAAAGGTCCCGGGTTCGATTCCCGGCACGCCCCGCCATTTTAGCTAGATCTCAATGCGGTAGAGAGGTTGTACCAAGTGCACTTCAGGTTGTGGATTCGAGTCCCACTCAAATGGTGGTGCAGGTGCAAGAGCGAGTAGTCTCTTCACCTGAGGGGCTGTATCAGATATACCGCTATTGCACAAGGTGCAGTTGCGGCGTCGCTTTTGTCGCTTTGGTATAGTGGTCGTCTGTGCGATATTCCCTAGTACATGTTTGACCACTAAGGATTAAGATAGAAACGTTAAGCAGCGGACATTTAGACTACTAGTTACAAAGTCTCAAGTCATCTTTGCCTACTTCCTAAATTATAAGGACTTAAGCTTACTAGATATTTATGAAAACAATATTCATAGAATTTCGTCTTTTTTGAAAGAAGAGTATGGACAAGTTTGCATATACTAATTCTCAATCTAAATACAAATAATGCCTCTATTGGGTTTGATAACGGTAGCTAATTGCACCCGGTAAGAAAAAAACGGAAGTTATAGGCTAGTGTCTCAAAACTGGGGTCAGTTTGGACACGGCAAATATAGCCGGGACATCCCTAGGACTCAGCTCGGCTCAGGGCGATGCTCCATGCGCCTCAGCTCATGCTCAGGGTTTTAAGCCTAATACGGATTTGGCCAAAAAATGTTGTCGGGAGTGATTATAGAGGTAGGTAGCTAAGCAAGTGTTGGGTAGGTTGACAGTTTACGAACAACTTGAAAGCGACCAGATTACATTCGGGTGGCCCAACTTCCTTTCAATGCCCGTACATGAAATGTAACTCACCCTAGGAATAAGTCTCGACCTATTCGTGTTTTCAGAGAGTCCATATGACAGACTCACCACCCGTAAGACAAACACATAATCGCAATAGCTGCACAGCTACGACTGCTGCATCCGTGGGACAAGTTATCACAACACGCTACTTGAAGGTGTCTTGTATCACAACAAACCCAAAACAATGTTAAGACTGACCTGGCCCCCAACTCACATTGAACACGTGGAAGCTCCGTCTTCCACCACAAACAACAATAACAACACAACAGGGCTCGCCTTTGGCTCGCCCTACAGGTAGTAATACTGTAGCAACATAATGGACAAAATACTGATACAAATCTGAGCACACCACTGTGCAATAACTGATCAAGGCATGACAAAATGCAACGAATCTTTCATCATGACTGTCGGAGAAGAAGGACTAAAGAGCGATGCCCCCCTTTGATCAGAAGGCGGGCCAACCACCTTTTATAGGTAGGTTGGCCAAAAAGGAAAAGAATTGAGCTGAGATACAGGGGGTTATGTGGGTCGAAGACCCTATTACGCATGTAAATAAACCTCCTTTTTCTCTGGACCTCCTTTCCCCAGGTCAACATATGGGCCATACGGATGACAAGGTAAGTTGCTGGGTTAGGCAATAGGCTTTCAGAACATGGCAAAAAAAGGTCCTATTACTTTGTACTCTTTTGCTTGTCTTGTATTGTTCTCCATCGACCACATCACGAGCTGGAAACCATTCAATCAATATGCACTGGCTGCAACTTCAAGTCCATGATACCACCCGAAACAGTTGGGGTTTTATACGCCTTAACAAGAGATTATGAAAGAAAGTTTACTATTCACGGCCACGCACAACATATGATAGCAAGTTTCATCAAAGACAATTGAGTTATTCGGGGTAAGATTTTAGATTAACGAGTTATGGGGTTTTAGCGTGTTCGATGTGCTTGTGAGAGATCACCAGCCAGAGTAGCCGTTATCGATGTTATGGGGCGGACTTACTGGCGACCTATCCTATCACCTCCAAGGTAAATTTTCTTCTTCTTCTCAGGCCTTCGCTGGTTTAGTAGCACTTCTATACCAGGATTCCATTTTTTTATGCGCTCCAAAAGCCGTTGCAGAGTGCCACACAAGCGGCTATCAAGGTGAAGACGGCAGAGATAGTAACGACAAGCACCAAAATGAGAGCAATTTCGAGTGGTGTGAACTTGCCCTTCTTGGGGGCCTCCTCAGCGACGGGCTCTGGGCTGCTGCTGGCGTTTGATGGGGAGGATTCTTGTCGCGCCAGATATGTCACGCGGCTGCTTTTATGCGACTTCAAGTTAGTCTCCCTGGTATAATTCAATCTCCAGTTAAGGGAGTCTGTGGAGTTTCTGCTGGAAGTGGTGATGTTCCCGCAGTATGGGTAGATGAAGCACTTCCTGGTGGAGTTCGTGACATCGATGTCCGTGGAGTTCCAGAGACCGGTAGAATTCCAGAAGCCGGTGGAGTTCCAGAACCCCGTAGAGTTCCAGAAACCGGTGGAGTTCAAGCGACCAGTAGAGTTCCAAGAACCAGGAGTGTTCCAGGTCAGTCTATATGGGATTACAGGTTTGGTGGGGTTATGGAGTTCTGTTTTCATGTTCAACATCGATATTGAGCTTGTGTGTCTACCAGATATGGAGTGATATCCGGTGGAGTTCAAGATTGGTGTTGAGCTTGTGTGATGATGTGCAAGGGTTGGGTCAAAAGACAGCGCCGTGGTTTGGCTGCTGAGCAGGGCTACAACCGACCACAGCACAGTGGAGGCGAAACGTACCATCTTGTATTTTGTGAGAGGAAACTTGATGGAACGAGCCTAGAACCGAGTTTTGCAATTGCACGACGGAAGAGTGATGCAGGTTCTAGCAGTTACAGAGGTTAATATTTAAGCCAGGGCTGTCCCTTTAACAAAGGATGCAGGTTTTCACAATCAACCTATCTCCAGAATAAAGAAACGCACAGGCTAAGAATCCCACAGTTTTTTGAGCAGTTTCTTAACCGTAAAAGAAGTAGATCGAAAGGTCGTCAATGCATTGTTCAATTTTATTGGCACTGAGCCTTTCCTCCGCCATGTCAGAACATGATTCGAGAAAGGCCTCGGATGGGACATAAACATGGCCTGCTGTTTCCAACGGCAGGAATTTATATCTTGAAGCTATAGGTATTTCTCCTATATTTTCGGTAGTGAAAGTGAATCCAAACACTCCTTTTGCGCGTCTGCCAGTGATTTGAGATAGTATCCTTTGTACGGTACTCACCCTTTCCCCTTCATAAGATGAAAGTCCTGATGGCCCGTAGCTCCCTGATGAGATGGAAGCGTTGACACTTCCCTTCCTTCAGATGAAGCTCAACCACTTTGAGTCGGCTGGCTGAAGACGGTCAGGTAGCGTCGCCGTTACGTGAAGAGAGAAAAACTCGGCGGCGGCGGCGGAGGAAAATTTTGGGGTCTTAAATAACTTGTGGCTTCAGACTTGTCAACGGCCGAGTATTGGCTTAGCAATTCGGTAGCTACAGGGGAATTAGCAGCATGATGACGCCATATGTCAGCGTCACAAAGGCTGGCTCCGAGGACAGAAACTAGTCCAGCGAGGGTTCGTCAACCTTCCCACAAAGCGTCAAAGGTGGCCGGCCTGTCTTTGACTTACCCCGATCCGCGGGGAGACAGACACCGACTTTCCACGAGCTACCAAGGTGGGGAAGAGGGAGGGAATCCAGCGGGTTATTCTCCCAAAGCGCCTCCATAGGTTGTAATCTTCCCCTGTCATTACCCACAGCTCAACCAGCATGCTCAAAGCATTGATATGTTCCCGAATATTCTCAAATAGTATGAATAGTATGGTTGGTGTCAGGTCACATATAGCTCCGCTGGCGGAACGGGGGTAACTAGATCCTCGTCTCGAGGATTTTCTCCCATTAACGCCTATTGACGCCCAATAATTCCTGGCGATTGGGCGATTTTTCGTTCGGCGAACGAAGTTAGTACTGTCGTAGGCGGCTCCCCGACTCGACAAATAGGGCAATCAGTGAATAGATGGCGTGGGAAGGCGGGAAGTGAATATACGGATAGTTGCGTCTGAAGTTAAACTGTTCATCAACTTCTTGGGTCGCCGGCTGTCGATCGCGTTCGCGCTTTCCTTTTATTTCCGGCCTCCTTCTAGTTTTCTTACAGTTTGATAACACCCTTCGCACGGTCACCTAGATCTCCACCACCGACCGTCGTGCCTGCCCTCAATAGTTAGCCCGCGCAGCGCGCCTGCCTTTTTTGACCCTGTTCACGAACGGGATCTGCTGTCATTGCCTCGCAAACACATAGCGCGGAGATCGAGTGTGCCTTCCTTGTAATTGCCACACTCCTTCCTCCTCTGTCCGACCCCCTCGCCAGCCTTTGCGCCTGTACTCGATCGCTGATCAGAAACCAAAAAAAGCCTGAGGCAACAAAATGGCCGCTTTGCCAGCTGTATTTCTTTTGTTCTTTCCTTCAGAAAGGGCTCCGGCCCCCCCAAAAGCTGACCACCTCTTCAACTCAATTTCAGCCGCCCATTTGTCGTCATGAGCGGCTACGGTGATGACTATGACCCTGCCGGGCAATATATTGCGCCTCTCAAGGCCTTCGAGGACCTCATTTATCAGCGTCATGATATCGAAGGTGCCTTCGGTAAGGCTTACATCGAGCTCATGAACAAGTATCGCGACAAGTGCAGAGAGTGCGACCGCGAGAAGCGCAATGCGACTATCTGGGAAAAGGAGCAGCGCATGTCGGAACGCGAGCTGAACGGACTGAAGGCAGCTGCAGTAAGTTATCAGTGCCGGGGGGGAAAGCCCAGGTGGCTTCGGCTTCAAAATGCTAAACAGTTGCTTTCTCTCTCAGGAATCGTCCATGTTCGCCTTTGCCGTAATTGACGGCAGCGGAGTCGTCTTTCGCGAGGATCTTATTGTCCGAGGAGAGGAGGGCGGCGAGGAGGCTGCCCACGAGCTGCATCGCGAGATCAAGGACTATCTGCAAGACCGCGACCTCTATTTCGATATCGACAACATTTCCGTCCAGGTGGTTCTAGATGTCGAAGGTCTTACTCGCACTCTTCATGCCACGGGTACTTTGAAAGGTCCTGACATGGGCCTGCTTGCTCGATTCGGCCGTGGCTTTTGTCGCGCACAGCCGCTGTTCTCCTTTACCGATGTCGGCTATGCCAAAGAGCAGGCCGAACACAAGATACGCAGCATCTTTGAGGTCATGGAGCGAAACATACAGTGCCGGTGCCTGATTTTGGGAGGCTTGGGTGATGACGGTTATGCCTCCTTCCTGGAGTCATTCCGTGGCAGTTCCAAGATATGCTTGCTGGAGACGACTACAGCGGCAACATTCAGAAACGTTTCTTTCAGTCGTATTAGTTTCCCGAGTATTTTCCGCACCGAGCCGCTTCCTGCGCGGCGGCCGCCCCCTGGTCTCTCTTTGGCGCCGACACAGCTTGCCTCGAATCCCGTCAGCAGCGCCAGAGTCGGATCTTTTTTCGCCAGTCTCAACCCGCTACCTAGTCCTGCTAGTAGCGCCATATCTCCCAAGCCAAGCACGCCAGTTAGCCTTGCTTCTGTTCAGCCTAAGCGGGAGGCCGAGCCCAACAGTTATGCGGCCGTTAGCAGAATCAGCGAGGCGCCGTTGACCATCGACATTTCAAGCAAGAAAACCGCGGCCAATGCCCGTCCCTTTTACCTACTTAACCGAACCGACGAGCGGATTGATGTTCCCCTCCCGAGACCTGACGCCAATGTTGTGCGAGCTTTGGAAGAACGCCGATTGAAGCAAGGACTCAATTTTTGTAACCGCTTCCATCTGACCGGCGTCTGCAAAACTGTCGGATGCCACTTTCAGCACGGCGACCGTCTTAACATAGCCGAGCAATTGGCTCTTAAGCAGAAGACTCGCAACCTTGTCTGCGGTGCTCTCCACCAGTGCCGAGATTTTCACTGCACCCAAGGCCATCATTGCGTCACCCCGGGCACCTGTTACTTTGGCGATGAATGCCGGTTTGCCGACATGCACGGTATGGACATTGTAAGCGGCACTCGTCCGAAGCGGCTGGATGAGACCCAAGATACTAACTTAACAAGACTCCCACTCTTAAAGTTTACGAGGACGGAACTAGACAAATTGTCACAGATGGTCGTTGACACTGCCTCGGAGAATAAGCGATTAATACTTTTTATAAGTTCTGGAGGGGACAACTTCTTCGTGTCCTTTGAGGGCATGGCCATGATCTCGGGACATCATCTCGCCCACCACAGCCCCATAATGCTCAGTCCGACACCTGGTGGGGGGGATCGCTTCATCTGGAATTTCTAGAGAGTGGTCAGGTTATATGACACTTAGTACTAGCGTTACAGGCGGACAATAAGAAAAGTCTGTTCTGAGCACATGAGGAAGTCGTGAGGGCTAACTGTGGGCGCCCTTGACATAATTACGATTATAAATTGTCGTGATGAAAGCCAAAGCCAAATGCCACCTCCCCCATTGAAGCCCCCCAGAATCTCTACCCCAGAATCTCTACGCCATCATCTGCTGCAGCAGAATGGCAGCGTGCGTCCAGATGACAGGCGTATAGTCAGCCGACCAGGCTGCCCCAACGTAGTACGTGTCACGATGTCCCTGCAGCGCGTTTGCCTCGGCCCAGAACCCGCAGCGGATCTGCTTGGCTGTCGGCGAGATAATGGACGGCACGTGGCTGTAAAATCCCAAAAACACCGGATCGCTCGTCTGGAAAGTCCCGGCCGTCTTCATGTTTGCCAAGCTCTGACCATGAGGCCGTTTGCAGTGTCCAGAGAAAGATCTTTCCTGCCGAGCACTGCGACGTGCTGCAGCCCTGGCACGAACCCTGACATGGCCCTCACAAACGGCTCATTGGGAGCTGGCAGGAAGATGTTTGCCGGGTTGGGCGACGCGTTGACCACCATGGTGGCGTTGGCAGGCCCGTGTTCGCGACGAGGCCGTTGTAAATCGCCTGCCAGTCAAACGCTTTTGATGACCGACTTCTCCGTGCTGTCGAGGTCGAACACCGCCATGTTCTCTGATGTCTGCGCCATGGTGACGAGTATTTTTTTCGCTGCGATGTGTTTGCACCCCCCACCACCGGACGGTGTTTGAACCCACAGTTCGTTCACACCACCAGCACCTGCGCCACCCGACGACCGCGTCACCTTGGTGACTGAACTGCTCAGCAACAGCTGCGGGCCCGCCAGATGGGCTTGGATCTTGCCGTAGATCTCGCTGTTGTTGTGCGACTCGGGGACGAGGAACGGTTCCGGGTCGGTGGGCGAAAGGACTTGGAGCTGAAGGAGTCCGAAGTTGGCCAGCACGAAGGGGTCGGCGTGTCGAGCAGGCTCTTGGTGTACACGAACCCGGCGACAATCGGCACGATGGGTTCGAGGTTGTACTTTGTAACGAACTGGCCAAAGTTGGTGCCGAGGTCCTTTTCGTCTGGTCCCAAAGGGCTGGGGAGGTTGTAGTTCGGAAAGATGAAACAGAAGTACTTTTGGCACAGCTCGGCGTATTTCTGGAGAGGGGCTCCCGTGGCAGCAGAATCGCTCGGTGCCGGCAGGTTCACCAGCTTTCCTGTCTTGAAGTCGACAAAGACCTGGACAAGGTTCAACGCCGACCCAGTTGACACCAAGTTGATGCCAAAAGTTTGGAAGAACTCCCTGGTAACGGGCAGGTTGAGGTAGCCTTGCACACCATAGTCGACGGGGAAGAAATTGCCAGGCGCGGCAGGGTTCGGGACGGCGGCAGTATCGACATGGCCGCCCAGGTGGTCCTTGCTGTCAATCAGAACCACCGTCTTCTTGTACACGTCGGCTAGCTTGACCGCTGCGAAGGGTCCAGCAACACCACCTCCAATCAAGGCGACATCGACCTCGATGGTGTCGCCGGCGACATTGCATGCTCCGCGCGGGCTTGCAACGGAGGCATCAACGAGAGGGGCAAGGGCAAGCGACACTGCGAAGCAGACGAGAAGAACGGCGCGAGACATGATTTATTGCGCAAACTACGACATGAGGGTATGAATATTTCATTTGAGACACCGAAGTGTTTTTCTTTTTAAGGAAGAGGATTATAGCTGACATGCCCTCGCGGTTAGGATTTCGATGTTCCGACACTGGCATGTAGCGAGATTACATCGGAATTACTTTTGTTTGTTGCGCGTCAGCCGCCCATCCCTTGCAACTAACTACATACAGTCAGACAATATCGGATGGAACGCCTTCGGGTTCCCGAGCTGATTATACTGTGCCATCAACCTCAAAGGCAAACAACGCACGATCGTGCACAATCCATTCCAGTTTAGTCTCCGCTGCCCATAGCCTTGTGTTCTCCCAACGGTCTACAAGGATCAGCAACCCCTCTACCTACCTAGGACTTATGTGCTTACCAACAGTCAACCAACCCATGGTGCTCGGTATCTACTCCCGGTGATCATCATACATGGACAAGTATCTATCTCATTTAATAATTGCGCGCCGTTTATGCTGCGGGAAAGTTTATTTAAAAATTATTTCTCGAACGTCCAAGGGGAACGACTATAGTAAGATACTGTTGGTAAGAGAAGAAATGAGGTTGTGTCCGTGGTATATCATGCCCCATCATAGATCAATGCCATACAGTGCAGAACAAACTCTAACTTTTGACTTTTGTCTCTATTATGTAAAGAAACCCACTTCAAACCAAAAACAAGGAATTCCTGGTTTGTTTCCGTCTGGGCCCTCTCTTTTGAGGACATTTTGATGAGAACCGTGCCCTTGACAGCTAGTTACCTCTAATTCCGCATGACATGTGAGTTAGTACTAGTATGAGACGACATGAATCTCATAATTCTAGTTGTCGAGGCCGACGGTCGTGCCACCGACCTCAGCAGCAGACACTGCTACTACCGCTATCGCTAACAGCGCCCAAGCCCCCGTCCATCTCCCTGCAGACACAGTGGGGCCTACCGCCCCGTTTGCGGATGGTGCTGAACGAATAACCGTCTCCCTAACCGTCGTGACTTGCGTCCTTGCCGTCACGTCGGTGGCCGCGAGCTCAGTGGTGGTGAAACCGTAAGCCAGGTCCTTGTACTCGCCGGTGCAGTACCCGTTGCAGTCGAACACACCTTGGTAGCATGTGAAGGCACCGCCGGCGAAGATGGTATGGTCGAACCACTCAGCCTCGGCGTAGAGGATGTCGCTGTCGTAGTCGTACGGCCGGGTGTCGAGAGGGCCGGCGGCGGGGGCCGTCTGCACGGTCAGGGACAGCTGCTGGCCCAACAGCGGGGCGACGCGCGTGGCCTCGCACGGCGGCTGCAGGTAGCTACTGCCAGTGAGGGCGGTGCCGTCGCGCGTCGTCGTGAAGGCGGCGCGGTTGACCGAGTCGGACCCGCTGGCCTCAGTGCCGCGGTAGTAGCCCCAATACGTGAAATCGTACCCGCCAACCTTTCCTTCGAGGTAGTAAGCATAGCGCGTCCCGACCACATCCAGAGCGGGGACTACCTAGTGCCCCAGCCCGATGGTGCGCCGATACGGGAGGCATGTGGTCGTATTGGCGATGGTGAAGCTGACTGGGCATGCCGAACACGCTGCAGTCCAGCGTGGCAAGCGACATGTTAGAGCCGATTCCGCACTCTGGTGTCCGGGTGAACTGCATGACGAGCTGTGAGGGCCATGATGCTGGGAGTCTGGTGGCCGTCGCCGTCGTCGTCACCATCGCAGTCACCGTCACCGTGCCAGCCCCGACGCCCGTTGTTGCTGAGGCCATGCTGGGCTGCCTCTATGGTAACAGATTTGAGAAATGTCGTTTTAGAGTTGGGCTGTGGTTGTAATAGTAGTTAATATTGGTGTAGGAGACATCGTCTAGGCCATGGGCTTGTACTCTCGTTACACGCCGGGAAGAAAGGTTGAGAAATGAAAGACCTAACGGCCGCCTTCACAAGTGTCTTGGCTGCAAGAAACACCATCGGCAGCCAAGAGATAAATGATCCCCGAGAAGGAAAGGGAAGGTCTCGGTAGCGTCTGCTGCTCGGCTGCGAGTGGGTGCAGGTATACGAAACGAGCCTCCTTGAACAGAGATCATCTTGAACGGCAAGAACGGCACGACCAAAGGTGTGATTACTTTCATTTGTACGAAGACAAAGTGGAGCTATTAATGAATAGTGAACTTGGGAGCATCGGGGGGTTTTGGTTTTTAAATTGCCAACTGAAAATGACTAACTCTTCTGTGATTGAAACTACCCATTATCATGAATCAAGCTTGGGTCTGATACACGGCGGGGCATGGAGGAGATGACCACGGCGTTTCCGGACGAAGAACGTGTACAAGCCTCCGGCAAGATACACGGCCGCAACACTGATACAGACAGGCCACTGGAACTGGTCGGGGCGGGAGAAGATTATTGTCGTCCCAAAAGACATCAGCTCAAAAAGGCTCTGAAAAGCCGCCTCCACAGTTGAAAAGGAACCGCGGAAACCAACTTCGACTTCCTAGATAAAAGATCAGGGTCTGTCCGGACTTATTTCACGGCGGGCGATTGTTCTCTCTTATATAGAAGAGAGAAATAAAACACTTACGTCTTGCACGATACTTTGTGCACAGAGATCGAATCCCCAGAGTCCAACCCGGCTGAGCGCTACCCCGATAGCGAGACCAGTGGCAGACACAAACCTATCGTCGCCTACTATCCGGTGGGAGGAGGAATCACTGATCCAAAACCAGCTGATACTTGCACCAAGCCAAACCATTTGCCAGGATAGACTCCAGATGCCGCCGCGGACAACCCCAATGCGGTTCATCAGACGAGGTGCAATCCACGTGGCGCTGAGCTCGAAGATCGTGCTGACAGTTCGAGCAATACCAACATGCAGCGAAGTGTACCCAGCCGAGACAAGAAATGTGATCATCTGTCCCGAAAAGGAGAGGACTGTGAGGTATAGCAGCGAGAGCGAGAGCGATGGGAGAAAGGCGGGATGATGGAAATAAAACGGAAGGGATGAGATGGGAAGGATCCTATGAGTCACTTGCTTCAAGCTCGACCACGATGATGCTTTTCCTGCTTCTTGAGATGCATTTTGAGTATTGTTCGGCTCCACTACTTCCTCATCAGATCTCGACGACGCTCGTGGAGATCGTTGTAAGAACGGCACCATTTGGTACACCTAGGCTGATATCAACTCGATGGCTCTCGATCCAGTTGATGGCATGGAGGGACTCAATTATCACTGCGATGCATCGGTACTCGACCACAACCGACACGATATTCATTGCAAGCGTTGTCCAGATGGCAGTGAGTGTTGAAGCGATAGCTACTGTGGAAATCGCTAACGGACCGAGCAATTTACACAAGAGGTCGATTCGACGCATTCTTGCGTTTAAGGCTGTCGGGGGGATGTCAGTAGGTCCCAAATAAAGCATGTAGGTAACGACGGCGGCAAAGAGAAAACGGTGTACTTCGTCGTGCATCCTCGTTGTCCTCGGTAATCACAACAACCTTTGCAGTATTCAGGTTAGTAAGCCGTTCCCTGCAAAATTCGACTAGAGAGGCTCATCATTTACCCAATCTCGCTCGACGGAAATGAGATTCATCATCGAGCACAGTTTTTCCACACAAGCCAGCAAAACGGCGACTGTGAAAAGCACGGTCTTGAGCCTGCCTTCCAAGCCATCGCGCTTTTGCTCCAAAACCCAGAATATGCCGCAGCTTGCGACGACGGAAACGCGCTGCCCGATAATCGAAGCCCGGACAACGGTGAGCCGGTTGCCACTGTCGATCCAGGACCCGACCGGTTGTGCAAACAGGATGGCGGCTGCACTGCGGACTAGTCCATATACGGACACCGGCATGAGAGTGCCTGGAAAAACGGAGGCGATGAACAATACGACACCGAACTCAAAGAGTCGAGAGTTCCAGGTCGAGAGGAAGTGCGACGTGTACAGTCTGGCGGCTAATCGAGTCGGGACAGGTGCCGGCCCATCGTTACTCATGCTGATGAGCATTGGTGCCGTTGTTGGCTGAAGAATGACCATCTCATTCTCCGTTCTGCGGTCTGGGTTATCGGCATTGTTCGACATCTTAACATGTTTGGGCAGGAACGTTGCGGTGAAGAAATGTCACGCCACGACACGTCCCGTCGACCTCACCTGGGGAAAGAGCTATGGGGCAAGCAAGCAAGGTGGGGATCGCGGCCCACAATTCAAGACAGTGTGCGACCAGTCAGAAGAGAAGGAAAACTTTGAAGTTTGCACATTGTATCGTCTCTTTTCTTTTAAGCAATGATTGATGCGTAAAACAACACCCGACGCTGCTTGGACTTCAATCTTCATAGCCAACTTCACGCTTATGCAGTTCACATGAAATAGGCTAAATGCTGTTTTTAACTCAAGCTCAGGTCTCAAGACACGTCACTTATATGACATTGCTACCGTGACATTCAAGCCAAGAAAGGTTCTCCCGCTGGTCCTAAGAAGACCCGAGACACGTAAACTCTTCTTCTCAATTCTAAACTGTCATTTCATTCACTGCATACCGCATCTCTTCATAAATACTGTAGAGGGCTTGAAGAAACTACGCATTTCCATTTAAGCAAACTCAAAATGCATTCCAATCTCCTCTCAAAACCTCACCACCTCCTCCTCTTCTCCCTGGTCCTCGCCGCCGCCGTCATCGCCACCACTACCCCACCGACCCTCGTCCATAACTACGAGTACGGCTACTGGAATGCCTCCATCGCAGGTGGTTCCTCTGCTTCCGGATTCAAGTGGCGCAATCTGCAAGCCTCATACTTCTCTTCAGCCGCATCGACGGAGCCACAAAGCATCACATCATGCCGATGGGTCCTCGATATGAGCGCGCATAGCAAAACTTCGTCCTGCAACAACACGTTGTTTAGCTATATTTGGGGAGAAACAAGTATGTCATTCCCCAGGTCTTTAATCTTGTTCGGTCTACCGTCTTCCTTAGGCAGCGACTGGGAGACAATGAGTGCGATTTGTTGTGGAATTTTCAGCTTTTCAGTCAACTAACAATGTGATGCTAGTTGTGACACTGAAAGAAACAGTCGAGATCCGCAATGAGGCAAATGAGGCGATCAGTCTCGCTGTATCTGGTACGATACCAATCAATTATAGATGTGGACTTGGTGGATCTGGTCGCGAGTGTACAACATCTGCCTTTCTCATGAATGCCACCGCACCTCAGGCATGACTCAATCTTACTTGGGCCATGTGTAGATACGAAGCTGTTAAGCTGAAAGTTTCACTCTAAGCTCGACTTGAAGATTTGTATCATCTCAAACCGCAAAACAGCACGTGGGCACAAGCAAGGATGTGTAATTGCAGAAATAAAGGAATATTATTCAAAAATTGCCATATGTATACCTACCATATGTCCCTTGCTTCGACTCTTTTCTTTACACCTCAAGAAAACTTGCAGACTGGTATCTGCACGAGCAACTTTTGCCCGGCTGCGACTGAAATGACCCAAATGCGCCTAAACCGATGATAAGCTTTCCACCAAAATAAGACGAACATGACTTTGATGCCGCGTTCCCTGCCCCTCGCGTTAGAAACTCCAGGATCCCCACATATAACCCATCATATCATATCGTCATCTCGTGAAACCACCCACACGCTCACCTCCCACTACACATATCTCGACCGCTCACAGACCCTCAAAAGGCTCCGGTTTCTGGTCGCGGGCTTGTTCTGGCCTTTTTGCGACAGACGGTTGAGGCACAGTTCCAGCTCCCTGGGGTGCTATTGCGGACGGCGGCTGAAAAGGCGCTTCATCTGCTTCTGCAACTGGTTGCCGTGGAGTGACTGGATCCTGGGGCGATGATCCCTTAGAAAACCCAAAGAGTGCCGGACCTTGGGCAGCATCCTTTGCCTCCTTTGCCTGATCTGCAACCCTCCTCAAGGCATCCTGCTCTGCCTTCTTCATAGCTTGCCCAAACTGCTCAAGTTTGATGGCCTCTTCTTGCATCTTCTTGGCGGCTTCGAGCTGTCTAGCCACCTCTGCCTTCCGCTCCTCGATCTTCACATGCTGCTCCTGGGGCGAGAGCTTCTTGTAGGCTTCGACATCTTCACCCCATTTTTTGACGCAGGCAGCATCCCAGTTGCAACGCTCCACCTCGCCATACGCCGGATGGCTGAAGCGGGGGTGCTTGCTGGGCCAGTTGGAGGCGTGGTAGTGGTGCTTGACAAGAGCGCTGCGGGAATTGTGATTGCCAGAGTCCGAATGGCCCTGACCAGCCGCGAAAGCCTCAACATCGAGAACCAAGACCCGACTGACAAGTCTAGACTCATCCATGGCGTGGAACCTATCCCAAGAAATCTTCTTTGAGCCTTGGACATGCCTGTTCATCTCCTTGAGGACAGCAGCGGTGAAAGCCGAAGGCCCGGTACCAGAAATCACCTCGTCAAAATCGAGAACAACATCAGAGGTCGGGACGCCTTGGTTAGCGGCAACCCCGGAGAGCCAATCCATGATGTTCTCAACCAGCTGAAGCATCACGGGCAGATGAGGCTTGCACATGAAGGTCCATTGGCAAAAGCTGGTCGACTTTTGGCCTAGGATGGGGTGATCGCGGAATTCTGGCTGGTCGATTTCAATCCCAATGACCATGTCGATGTCGGCAGGATTGTAGCGAGCAGGAACAAAGCGTTCAACAGGTTTCAACGCCTCGACATCAATGTCGGCATACACACCACCCTCGGCATACATGATCAAGTACCGCAGAAGATCGGCCTTGATGATGGTCAAGTTGATTGCGTTGTAGAACTCAACGATGTCTGGCCGGTTGAGGCCGTCAGTTCCAAAGTGCTGCTCGACATACTCCAGAGAGTTTGTGTCAGTGAGCACTTCATAGCGGAAGCCCGGGTTCTTGGTCGTCCAAGACCGAGCCGTGCTAGAGTCGCGGGTGGCAAAGTTAAAGGGGTCGACCTTCCAACTCTGCCAGATCTTCTTTGGGAAGTGGGTTGGCGACGAAGACGAGACTGAGCCGGCGAATGATTTCTGAAAGGCGTGCCGTTTGAAAACTGGCTCGGAAGGCGATATGGAAAAGATGTCGGCGTTGAGGACGAGAAACAACAGCGTCAAGCACGTGAGATACAAAGGAATGGTCCGCCTCAGTTGGGTAGGGACCCGGTTCCTCAGCTTGGCATGGAAGCCGCCAGTGGATGGAGACATGGACGACAAAGGCGAGATGGGCGAGTTCAAGGCCGCCGCTTTCCAGCGCATGTCGGTCTCAGACTTAACAGGCATTTTGCTCGAGTGTCGAGGACAGTTGGAGGCCCAAAGGGAGATGGCAGGCAAGAGCAGACAACAAGAGTTGACAGAATATTGTCACGGTCTGGGGATGTCCTGATATCCTGCAAATAGACAAGTAGGGAGGGAATCACAAGCTTTGCCGAGAAGACCCAAGCCGTCAGGATCTCCCCGACATATGCTCTTGTGTCCCGCAGAATATGTCAAGCTGGCGGGAGGATTAGAGGGATAAGATGGCTAGGGGTGACATGGTGGGAGACTGAGAGGGGCAACGAATTTGTTGAGCACTCTGTGGCCAATCCGCGAGAGAGTCATCTGCGACCAAGGGAGCCATCTGGGAAGAAACCAGGATCACGGCTGCGGGGGAGCGCAGCTTCCTGGACAGGTTATTGCTTAGTGCTTGATGGTGCTTGACTTTCTCGCTCCTTCTCGAGGTTCTCGTCTTCAAGAGGTGTTGAAGACCCACCTCCCGCAATTGCTCCTTCTCTTCCCCATGTCGAGCTGGTGCTAACCCATCCAAAGTTCATGTGGATGCGGGGAAGGACGCCGGCGCTATTCTTGCAACTGGAAAATAGGTGGATATATTGGTGTTAGATCGGATATTGTAACCCAGGACAGGAGCGTTGGCGACGATCGCTCGGGGTCGGAGCTATTAGGAGGCATGGCTATCGATAGTCGAACGGCAGGTACGACCTCATCGGCCGAGATGGTGGCTGCAAGCTTCCATCTCCCATTCAAAGTTGCCAAGAACGGTGCAAAGCTAAACTCAGACAGGCTAGTCAGAGGGGAACCTGCAGCTGCCAATTGGGAACAGCCGCGGCGGGGACGACAGCAAGCGCAATCCGTTCTTTCATCTCGGCCGCATGTGAAAGACAAAAAATGTTCTTGCATTGACATTGTGTTTCCATCGCTGTTGCCGGAGACCACTAGACGACACCGCTTCGGACATTTTGGTTGGGATGCAATAGTGTCGGAGAGTTGAATTTTCCAATGTCTTGAACTCGGACCCGGGCAGGTCTCACGTAAATATCTCCGTACGAGGATCACCATTAAAGGCACAACCAGTCTGTGATATATGCTCGGAAGTTTCATCCAGAGTTGCACGGATGGAAATGATGCGTGGGTCCCAATGCTCCAGCCAAAATGGGGATTGACGCGATTTGTTTCTCGACGGACTGCGGACGGGGGATGAATGATGCGACTGATGTGGCCACGCAGCCGCTTGGGCGTTCGCACCGCTGGCCTCCAACGGGCCTACGTCATTTTACTGGCTTAGCTAGGCTCAGCTCGCAGAAACAGGAGGCATCATCCCCGCGAATCGTTGGTGCCGAGCGAAACACCCCACCCACTTGAAGCTGCCAGGTCACATCACTTGGGCTCTCCTGGCGTCCGATGTTTTCCCCATAATCCACCACCCGCCAGGTTTGCTTTCATCCAGCTTCCGTCCCGAAATTTCGTCCGATGATGCCTCTTCCTGTGGTTTTGTGAAGCTCTCCCGAGCGTGGAAGGCAGCGTGAAATATCGCACGCAATTCTTGTTTGTGCCTCTCGCTCTTCAGCGCCCCGAAGCCTCCACTGAAGGGGCACAACGCAACCACCGCTAACGAGAAAAACCCCAGCAGCCAAGCACAACACGACCCACCCCGACCGACCGACCATCATATCTTGCCGAAAGTCCCGATCACGAATCATCACCATCTCAAACTCTCGATTGGGGAATAAGTGGGTCAGCGCTTCGGGTAGTCGACGAGGTCGGCGATGCCCAGTGACGTGGTTGAGCGGCTAGAGGCTAAGGAGTGGAAGGACGTCGAGCAGGACTCGACGATGCGCTGGAACCCGTCGTGGAGGACGGCGCTGAAGTCGGGCCTGCGATCACTGTTGCTCTGGAACAACCCCAGCAACGGCCAGTCCGACAGGCTCAGGCCGACGGCATATCTCGACGGCCTACGGGGCTTCGCTGCCTTTATCGTCTACTGGCACCACCACCAGCTCTGGGTACACCGGTCCCATTGGGAAACCCTCGAGAGCGGCTTTGGGCACAAGGATGAGAACTACTTTGTCACCTTTCCTGGCATTCGAAACTTCGTCATCGGTGGCCACTATGCCGTGTCCATCTTCTACGTTATTTCTGGATATGTCCTGTCGGCCAAACCCCTCAGCTTGATCCATGCGGGAGAGCAGGCGAAGCTTGCTGACAACCTCTCCTCCGCCACGTTCAGGCGCTGGATACGACTGTACATGCCACTGATTGCCACGACCTTCATCATCATGTCCCTGTGGCATTCCTTTGGCGGAATCTGGGTGGATGGCGCCGAACCGAAGTCAAGCTACGGCGAAGAGCTGTGGGCATGGTACGCCGAGGTCAAGAACTACAGCTTCATCTTCAACACTGGCGGTGGTCCCTGGCTGAGCTATAACCACCACTTGTGGTCGATACCCCTCGAGTTCAAAGGCTCCATCGTCATATATACAAGTCTACTCGCCCTCTCTACGTGCTCCCGGAACGCACGGATTTTGGCTCAAGTCGGGCTTGCCTATTACTTTCTCTACGTTGTTGATGGATATTACTGCGCCCTCTTCATGGCTGGAATGCTTCTATGCGACCTCGATCTCCTCGCCGCAAAGGACGAGCTGCCATTGCTCCTGTCACGCCTTCAGACGTTCAAAAAGCCCATCGCCTACCACCTGCTGGCCATCAGTTTCTTCTTGGGCGGTGTTCCTACACACAAAGATGACATCAACCTTCTGAGGAAGAACCGAGGGTGGTATTACCTATCCTTTCTTAAGCCACAGGCAGTTTACAACTATCAGTGGTTCTACCTGTTCTGGGCAGCCGTCTTTCTTGTTGGCATGGTCCGACATGTCCCATGGCTGAAGCGATTCTTTGAGACTCGGTTCTGCCAGTATCTCGGCCGCATATCATACGCGCTGTACTTGGTACACGGTCCGGTGCTAAGCATTCTCGGCGACCGACTCTATACGGCTGTGGGATGGTACACAGATACACAAGCCGAGCATTTATCGGGCTGGGTGGACAAGTTCCCTCTGCCTAAGACGGGGCCACTTGGCCTCGAGGTGTCATTCTTGATACCGCACTTGATCATCCTGCCGGTGACTATCTACTGCGCCGAACTTGTTACTCGAGGCATCGATGAGCCTAGCGTCAAGTTCCCTCAGTGGCTTTACAGGATAACTACGGGACGGCCGGTGAAGTTGCCGGCGTGAGAATTTCATGGTTCTGTACAACATTTTGGGTTCAAATAAACGCGATATCACGGCCTGGGAATAGAGCAAACGAAGGCAGGTACCTTGACCGGCATATACCTTTTTTAGAGGGTGGGAGACTGGATGGTTCTATCATGGGTTTTGGGAAAAGCGCTCTGGAACAAGGCGGCATATTTGTATTTAGACGGAATTAGAAATATCATGTAATAATGCACTCGAGACTTGATGGTCCTCGCCTTAATAGAAATCTAGGTGGCTTTGAACAATCGCAAGTCCAGCAGCACTCGCATAGTGAAACATTTCGATACCTTGTTGATGGGGACAAATAAGAAAGACCATTCATGGACAAGCTCGACAAAATAATCTTTAAGCAAAACATTGAACCCGTGAAGGGGGCGGCACGGGTAGGTGGGGATGGATCGAAGACGACTTCTCCACTTTAACCCTCCGGACGTGGTATCGGCTAGGTACCTATCGCGATCCAACCTTGGCACAGTGGCCCATTGCTAGCGCGATGGCGTTGAAGCAGATCTTCCCAGCCTCAACACTCACGAATGATCTTTTGCATACAAAATTGATAACCCAAGTGGATTCCCTATACATTTATTGTGATTGGGAATCTCTGTTTAAATCTCTCGTCTTTTCTTCCAATTTTTCTGCACGTCCCTATACTATTGATTTGACGTCGAGCCGGTGACCCCTGTCCGGTAGAGCACGCTAACAGCTGCCCCGCACGCCTTGGGCATGGCGCTGTTAATGCTGTAAGCGCCAGCTGCAACTGTCCCCTCGCCAAAAACAATGAGGACAAAGAACTCGGCCGAGTGCACGGCGCAGCAAGGCTCTGGCGGCCGCTTCGAGGCGTGATTGTCGCGATGGCCACCCGATTTACCAGCACGCTGGTTCGGCCTTGCCAGAGCAATTTCGTTTGTCAGACTGACTTTCACGCCCCCATAAGGCGAAGGATCATTAGAACCAACAACAACGAGAAAATGCTCCGTGTAGGGTGTCAGTCGGTTCACAGGTCCAGGGCCACGTCCCCCTCCCCCCCCCGGACCTCTGTTACTCGCACGCACTGTACGGTATGTAAGAAGGTGGGTGTGCCCCGACCCCTCCCGTCCCGAGGTCCTGGGCCTTCTTTTTTCTCTCTTTTTGCCTGTTCTGGCAGCGGGAATAGCACTGCCAGAATGAGGTCCTTGAGACCTGGTTCCATGCTGGTGTTATTGTTCCAATGCGTCCACTCCTTTTTGCCCTTGCGGCGGGCTTTCTACCACACGCGTTGGCGGTGATGGAGTTTGTCAACCCGCCACCTTACAAGACCTCGACCAGCGACAATCCGACATATACCGAGGGCGCGGTCGTCAAAGTAGCCTGGACCTACCCCGACGCTGGGAAGTCATCGACCTTGTCCATACAGCAGATAGACAGGAGTACCTTACAGACCATTGGGCTCCCGGAGCGCATTACCCGTACGTAACTCTCTTCCACTTACAATAACTACTTCCACCCACACAATGTTGAACTTGACTGTGAGCGTTGTACCTCCGCCAAACAGTGTAGCTGACCTCGGTTGCTCTCTTTCACAGGTGGCATCCTGGGTGGCGCAAGCCTGTCATGGACTGTGTCTGTATCGTTCGACCTCAAGGTGTCCAACATGTTTTTATTCAACGTCTGGGTAGAAGGGAACTCCTTGCCCGACGCCAATAGCCGGTACTTCAACATCGCCACCAAGCCGGTGGTGGTTGCCCCGAGTCCGGACCCCGTCCCGGTAGTGCCAGTCGTCCCGGCTCCCGTCACCACCAGCGCTCCCCAGCCCGCCGCCCCGGCGACGGTCAATAGGCCTGCCACGACCGAGGCACCTTTGCCGGCGCCGTCACCAGATCCTTCACCTTCGCCGTTGGTCCCGCCAACTACCTCGTCTGTGCCTGTCCCTGTTCCCGTGCCAGCAGCGGCTTCGCTAGTGGCGGCTTCTCCATCGTCGGCATATTCATCAACGTCCTCCTCGACGACAACAGCGACTAGCAGCAGCAGTAGCAGCAGCAGTGAAAAGAACCCTAGCACTGATAGAAATTCCAGCGCCGGAACGGGGACTGGAACTGGCTCCAGCAGCGGGACAGACACAGAGACGGGGACTGGAGTTGGGACTGGGACAGGAACCGGGACCGGGACCGGCAAAACCGACACCGACAATAATAACAATGCGAGTAATACCAATGCCAACGCGAATGCCAACGCAAACCCCTCCCAATCCAATGTTTCTTCCCCAGACACCTCAGGCGATCTCAGCACCGGCGCCAAGGCCGGCATCGGGATTGGCATCGCCAGCGCCGTAATCCTGGGAATACTAGCGGGCTGGCTCTTGTTTGGGAGGAAACGACAAGCCCAAACTCCGCCGGAAATGGATGGCGGCGGCTACGGATATGGCGGCTACGGCGCCTACCACGGAATGGGCGGCGGCAACACGCCCGTGCCCGTGGCCGAGATGAGCACCCAGTCATACGACCGGCATAACCCCTTGGAACCGTACTACCCGGAGCCGATCAAGCAGTACGAGCCGGCGCAGCTGAGTAGCGATCCTAAGCACTTTGAGTTGCATGCGCCTTGAGTATCAGGGGTCAATTTTACGATCATTTCTTTGGATGTGACAATGCCTAGGGTTAAAGACGAGCTCAGGGTTTCCTTGAATCTTCCATGGCAAAACCTATTGAGGTGAATACTTTTATGGCTCAGAAGAGCTGACGAGTACCGTCTGTATATAATGCACCTAATTAACTTCATTTTATTCAAATACATAGACCAAGACATAAGCACCTACGCATGTCATGCCCGGCAGCGTTGTGGTGGTATGGTGCTTGCTGTGGGTCATGAGGAAACTTGAGCTTTGGAGACGTTAGGGGGCATTTGTTTACCTCCCCCTGGAGGTCCCTCGTGTCTTTTAGCGACTCCATCCATTGTATTTTGTACAAAGCCGCAACTTGGCAACCAACCATCGATCCAAAAATACAGCAGCCCAAGGTCGACAGACAGTCACATTTCTTTCCGTTTAACATAATTTTCTCCAATGAGCTTTCATCGCACATTGTGCGTTTTCAGCCGATATGTTTTACACCAAATCCATTCCCCTAACCCTTGGTTGGGCAACATCGCATCCGCCCCTCATCGGCCCGCTCCCGCCCGCAACATCAGTCCCGAGAAAAAAGAAAACGATTTCCACAGTATCGCCACGTGCCGTCGTCCGTGGCACGAATGAATCGAAACCTTCCTACGTATGTATGTACCAAAGACAAAACGCTCACCGAATAACCGCCCCGGTACTCCACCGACCGACCCAGTCATACGGACAAAGTAGGTAACCTGGCTGAACTGAACAGCGACACCGTCGCAACTGCGCGACAGACACACACACAGGCACGCACGCACACACACGCACACACGCACGCACACATAAAAACACACACGGAGCGGAACGGTGAATCACGCGGCCTCTGGGTGTGTCACGGTGAACGAAGTAATACGGACGGTGTGGGTGGAGTTTTTTTTCTTTTTCTTGCACCATCCCGTGTGTGTGTGTGTGCTCACACGGGTTTAAATAAAAGAATGAGACGGTGGTGTGGTGTGGGCATTGCTGAAGCTGTCCGGCTGACACCACCGGCCGGTTTGCGGCTTGGGGTTGCGGCTCCTCGGTGGTGGCGAGTGGGGCTGGCGAAAGCCACAGATTACACGTACCAAGCTGGACATGATATTGCTGACATTAGTCAACTAGGTGTTGATGTTTTTAATACTCATTTTGGCTGATACTTGAATAGTAAATGCTATCTATCTTTGGTGTTTCTTGCTCCGGAGGCTAGAGATTTTACGGGTTAGGCTGCATCAACACATAACTCTGTAATAGACCTATTGCGATTGTTATATTAATGAAGGATGCATTCACACCTCCAGCGATGTGTCATCTACCAATCCAGTGTCGTCCGTCTTCGGTCCCCGGCAGGCAGTGCGGCGGCGATAAGTAAAAAAAAAAGGGCTGGCCATCATGCATGCATGCAGTCATCACCATATTGTACGCTCTAGCGTCCATAAACTCTAGCGAAATCGGGTACGTCCTCTATGCAGTAGAGTAGGAGACATCCCGCAACATGTTGTGGCTACTTGGTTTTGATGCCGAGCCCAAGTCGAAACACGGAAAAAAGGGACAAAATGTGACAAGCATCACTCCCAGATAAAGAAGGACGGACCAAAGCCGAGAAATGATTAGATAGCGTCCCAGCTGTGCCTTCACTCCCCCGCAATCCAGAATCCGGAGGACAGCAAAAGGCGGGGCCCTGGTTGGTTTTGTCGGACAGCTCCAAACCATAGATGAGACATGTGCCACATGTCCATGTTATTTTGGTCAGGTTATTTGGGTCTGGCTAGGTCAGGCCCGGTGGCTACGTCGGATGCTTCTCTTGTGAAGCACAGTCAGAAAAAGGTTAAACAATGGAAGGATTTGTTTTGTGTCTTGTGTTGGGTCTTGCATGCGGACTTTGTGTCTGCGGCGACTGTGGAATGTTTTTTGTGCTGTGGGTCTTGCGTTGGTGCTTCAAGACAGTGTTTCTCATGGAGGGGTAGATTTGGAGGGGTATGGTGGTGGGGAAAAGGGGCCGTTGCAGGTGAAAAGGCAGCAAGTCACAGGTAATCAGTGGAGCTTCTCGAAGAATGGCATGGTATGAATGATACGTTGTATTCGTTGAAGTCATCCAAAAGAACAAAGGAAAAGACTTAAAAAGATAATAGTAAAAAATGAGTGTGTGCAAACTCGGCAACGTCGTCTGGAGATGATGGAGACGAAAAACATTTTAGTTCGCCCGCCACCTTCCCCATCCCCGCGACCAGTCCAAAACAACTCGTCCCCAGAGGAGAAAATGAAAAATTGAAGACCATGTCGTCCCGTCTACCCCCAAATGTCTAGACCGTGATCTGATTCGTTTGCGCAATTAGATGAAGAGATGAAATGCAAAAAGACCCAAGGAGAAACATAAAGAAACCATGCAACTGTCATGTGTGCTAAGACAACGCCATCGCTAATGCTTCGAACCACCAGCTCACCACCGCTCAGTAGTACGAGTCACGGTATCGATCACTGCCACCACCGTACGCCCTGCTCCGTCTTCGGCGATCCGTTCCATATTCATCATCCGTAGCCGTGAACCGACTGCGTGGGCGATCATAGTCATAGTCATCTCCTTCGCGAGCTGCACGGTCGCGGCTGCGAGGGAGATCCATGCGCTTGACAGCCTGGCGAAGCTGGTAGATATCGTCACCCTCGCGGCCCTTGCCCTTTAGGTCACTAGGCGAGGTCTTGAGGATGCCCTTGACGCGAGAAGGATCCTGGTGAAGCTCGACTGGCAGGGGCCGGTTCGCAATCTCGGCGTTCTGCCGCTCGCGCTTCGCCCGAACCTCATCGTCCCAGCGCAGGTGCTTGGCCTTGGGCGGCGAGGAGCCCAACGAGTTCGAAGTAGATCCATCACCGCTGTGGAGCACTGTCGCTGCGCGCCGTGGCAAGAATCGGGATGGAGTAGGATCGGACCCGTAGGTCACGCCAGACGTCCCAGCCGAGGTGGATGCCTCGTCGTACGCCGATGTAGACAGCCGACGGCGCTGCTCGCGTCGTTGGCGGCGTCGCTCTTGATCGTCATCAATGATCACGTAGTCTCGAGGGTCTGCACCCCCAGAGTGGGAATGGCGCCGGCTGCTGGTGGTGTGGTACTTGTCACGGGGCGGGGTGAGATCGCGCTCACGGTCACGGTCGCGCGACGAGCGCCGGCGGCCGTACTCCTCAGCGAGATGAACGGGACCGAGGGGGATGTCGCGCGAGTAGTCGCGGCTCGTTGGGCGTGGCGGCCTGTCCTGGTCGATCACCACGTAGCCAGGCATGGTGGTGGAGCGCTTGATCTTGGGCGAGGGGTCGCGATCTTGCCGTTCCCGCGGATCACGCGCATCGGACCGGTGGTGTGAGCGCCGGGGCTGGTCGTAGTAGTCGTGATAGTCGCGGTGTCGGCTTGAGTACATACCAGACTCGTGCCGGCTCACGGGCGACGGCGACTTGGACCGGCGGGATGAAGCCGGCTCCATCCCGCTGGAGAACTTGTACGGAGTGGGCTGGCGCTCAGAGACACTCTTTTGCGACTCAGGCCCGAAGTTGCCCAACCTGTTGAAGGGAAGCTTGCGGTCGTAGTGCTTGAGCTCGGGGCTCCGGCACATGCGTCCTTCCTTGCAGGTGTAGGTCTTCTCCGTCATGTCCTGCGCCCCGTCGGCGTAGGTGTTGTAGTAGAGCTTGGTGAGGCACATCGTGTCGGTGTTGGACGGATACTGAGTGGGAAGGGTGACTTGGAGAGAGTTGTGGACGATGGGTGGCAGCTTGCGACTCTCTCTGCGCAGCTGGCGACGACGAGGTGAGGACGGCGACAAGTCTGCTGGAGATTTGCGCCGCTGGTTGTGGAGAGTGTTATCAATGACCGCAGGTAGGGTCAGGTTATATGCCGTGTCAGTCGGCCGTGTCCGGGACAAAACAGCCTTTGGAGTTTCGTCCAGATCTAGTCAACGACATGAGGACATAGACGAAAGACCGGGGCGGGAATGCTATAAGCGGCGGCCACGAAGAAATATGAAGCTGGGTCCGGTAAGGTCTGGCTATGTCTGCTTTGAGGCCGCTTTGGAGGACGTGTTGGATGAAGTAAAACTGTTTCTGATGTGGATTCTTTGCTTGCGGTTTGTGGGTTGAGGAAAATGGTTAGTATCGAGGTCGGACCCAAGGACGAAGGGCGGGCGGCCGTTTCTGTTAAATACAATCCAGGTGAGCATCCGGGAGGGAGGACGATCTGACCCCTGGTCGAGAGGCTTGCACACTTGTGCGGGTAGCCGGGCTCTGGGCCCACGCCCCTCCCTACCCGGGCGTAGGACTAAGATAAGAAGCAGAAGAACAGAGAAACACAGTCAGCCTGGTCGCGGGTGTCACGCCTGGGGCGCCGGGGCGTGAGCTAAACAGCCCCATGCGGCGCGATGGATGGAGGTGTGGATCGAAGGACGCCAGAAGCCAAACGCCATGGGCATCACGAGCCAATGGGGCATCACACAGCCCTCTTGGGCTGAGCAGGCCCCGAGAGAACCAAATGACCGCCACAACACCCAGCAGCACGTAAAACGGAGTCTCGCTTGAGGCTTGTTTGTCCGATGCGGAAGTGGGAAGAGGGCGCCAGGGACAGACAGCATGAGATCGATCCTGTGATGGCTCCCGTTGTTGTGCCCTTTTCCCCACTACGGGCCGTGTCATTCGTGGTCGCCCAGTGGCCGCTTGTAGGCTGTTGGCACCGCTGAAACGGGAAATTCGCTGGGGAGAAAAACCCACTGGCTGAGAGGCACCTGAGAGGCACCCAACAGTCTGGAACCGAACGTTCTCGGGCGCAAAAGTGTACTGGCGAAAAATTAGCAGCGCAATTCGACCCAAGCGCATGTTCACCAGCGACAAACAAAACAAAAGTAAGTCGTCTCCAACACTGGCGCTCCGAAATGCGAGCGCGAACCCGCATGCTCCTATGCATTCTCACGACAAGCGCATGTGTTCAGCCTATCATTCAAGGTGCAAGACCCCAGATCTGTGGACACTTCTCATTCGGTGTCCTGAGTCACTCCCAAGAGGCTCACCGGGGCGGGAGAGGACGGAAGGACGACATTGCAGGTGGTCCCTGACGTGCATGGCTAGTCGCCTCAAGCGCCAGAGCTTGGCTGATGCTGTTTTCAGGACCCCGTCGCTGATGGTTCGCTGACTGCCACACTGCATGTCGCTAGAGCGCCCCCAGAAAGCCACCGTCCTCGCGATGGCGAGTGCTCCGCAGCCGGGGCCCGTTGGGGCCAGCCCCCATTCGTTCCAGGCCCGTTCCAAGAACGTGGTGCAACCACTTCGACCATGGTTGTCAAATGCAGCCAAATTCCCCAGATACGGTCGGCAATGCAAGAAAGAAATCGAGGAGGATGACGACTGCGCAGGATGCTGTGCAGAGGCTGCGCATGGTAAGCCATGGGAGACGACGTCACCCGCTCGTTCGTAGACGCAAACATACCAGTTGGTAAATCCGTCAATCTGGGAGGGGAAATCGAGGCTGGCGGATCCGAACTCGCCCGCAGACCCTCACCTCGCAAAAAATGCGGCTCCCTCTCTCTCCACATTTGGTTATCGCCATCGTGTCAGCAGCCAGCTCTCGATGCCGGTGCCGAACACAGCCACCACACTTTTTGTCTGCTCACCACATCCTCACCAAGGTTTGTCATCATGTCATAGCAGAGCATGAGTTACCAAGTCGTTAGTCCGTCGTGTGGTTGTCCGTTTTTGCCCGCCGTTCCCTCTGTGACGTTTTGTCGACCCGAGACCACGGAGCCGTCGTCCTTGGAGATGGAAGGAGATTATTCCATGCAGGCCGCGTTTCAAACCCGATCAACGGCGTCCAGTCTGTAATCTTCCTGGCGCCTCGGACATCGGGACATTCTCTCTAAGCCAAGCCTCCTGATCAGCCTTTCGACTCACGGTGTCGCTCGTGTTGCCGAGTTTGGGAACACACACCTCTGGGCGGGTGACCTGGGGTAATCTGGGACTCCAGTTGCCACCGGTCCGCCTATTCCAGGCACACAGTTTATGTGTCCATTCCCGTAGCCTCCCGGTACCAGCAGACATAATCCTCCAAGTGTGCTTGCGTGTCGAAGCCCACGGCGATGCTTCGCCTATTGTTTGTGAGCGGCCGCTCACCGAGGTTGAGAAACTGCAGCAGCCTCTTTGTTGGTGTCCTCTGTGTCACTTGCCACGCAATCTCAAGCCCAAATCTTTCGGTCAGTGACAAATGCTCCTCGGTCAAAAGACTGCCTGTTTCCGGCATCCTAGTCGCTATCATGCTTTCGTCACGGTTGCTTGTGACGCAATGGACGCCTTGCGATGTTCAGGATTTGCTCAGCCATTTCACGACGCCGAACCTGATCGTCGAAAGCAGCTGTTTCCATAACATTCTTGAACACAAACCTGCGGCGGCTATCAAATCCAGTCCCGATTCCAGAGCGCACTTCATCGGAGATTACGCAGGCAGAGTAGAGACGCCAGGAGCAGGCCGCGTCCCGTCCCGTTGGACGAAAAGCACGGGGTTCGCTAGTGGCGGCCTTGGGGAGGTGGTCAGATGCAACTCCGGTTGGGCGCGCAAAAACGCCACAGCGAGCTTGTTGTCCACTCGGCTTCTTGTCGTTGGAGGATGGAAGCGCGCTGGAGATGCGCGTAATGGCTGCCTCAAACATCTCTTCACGGTTGAGCTTAAAGCACTTCAACCGCATAAACTCAATCTGCAAGGCTGACTTGACCGTGACTGTTGACTGTCGGATTGGCTGGGACGTTTGGGCAAACAATGCACGGTTGTCGCAAAGCGGGGTGTCAGCGCAGAAGGAGCATGAGGCTCTGAGGCCTCTGGGGTTTGGGGCACAGATGTAATCTTGCGCCGCTCGTCGAAGTCAAAGTCAGTTTATACCGCGTGCCATCGGACGATCCAGGGCACTTACTGGTGTTATGGCACATTTTCCCACTCCAAACCACTACTGTGGCCTAGGGTGATATCCATCGCCGGAGGACGAAACTGTGGTCATGGTCTTGATTGACACCAAGGCCTCACGAAGGCCGTCCGAAGCACCATGGCGGGTGATTCGGTCGTTTGTGCCTGCGAAACGTGCAAGCCTGGACGACGCGAAACGAACAGTGAGCAGAAGCTGTAAGAAAGCGGGAACTGCGTTTCTTCCGAAGAAACGATATCAATGCAGGAAGACCCACGGCACAACTCATCCAGTGAAAATCCACCAGTTCTACTGTGCCGCATTTTTCTGGCCCAAAATAGCCACCCCTCTGATTCCTCCTTGTTGGTAGCAGAAACGAGGCCTCTTCTCTCGCAATTATTATTCCCTGCCAAGAAATTCCCCAAGTGTGCAAAGGCTCGACAGGTCGTTGACGACGGTGGATTGAGTGGCCGAGTTTGCTGGCTTGGTGTTCTACACCTCCACCAGGGAATTAAAGGTTAGTGAAGTACATCCTAATGCGTCCAAAGGGGATATATAAGGGTTTTGAATTGCCTATTACGCTTGGAAAATACCGATTAAGGCCTCTCCATAATCCAATAAGGGATGCATGGCTCTTTAACAAGGGCTATTGTTTTGTCTTAAGGCCCTACGTAGGTTGAAGGACACCCTGCTTCAATTCACTCACTAACATGTATTCCGGCAGAGGTATAGCGGCCCATACCCTGCGATCCGCGTCGTTTGCCTCAATCGAACCACGCGCACGGGCCATGTTTTCTGAACTGGTCGTCCGTATCAGCCTGGAGGTAAGGGGAAGCCGATGCGACATTTCAAGGAAGGATTAGGCGACTTAGGTGTTCCCGGATCGTTTTGTGTTTTCTGCAGGTTGTCAATTAAAGACGAACCCGACTGTAAAAGTCTCGGCGACGTTGATCCACTGTCCCCTAATCTGAATCCCTACCCGCTGTCAGTGCCTAAATTATGGGGGCTGCGGGGAAGGAACAAACCGTGGTGGCAAGACATAGTGCGGGGTCTCCGAAAAGGAGCTCGACCGAGACAAAAATTTCGCCGTCTTTGGATCAGCAATGCGCCAATCTCTTGAACACTCAATTGAACTGGCAAAGATGGCGAAGAATCGTGTGAAATTACGGAAGCATTTTGCAGTTAAGTGATTGCTGCCCTTACCAATCTTCCATCTCTCGATGAGTCACCGGCAAGCTTGCACCTTCCTCAAGTGAGCCAATTGAAGAGTGTTTGATCATTTCCGCTGCCGCTTGTCTAGGGTTAGACGTCATGAAGGCAGGCGGAAGTGGTAGGTGCCTGCCTATCCCTCTGTGAGTGCCCTGGAGCAGCATGGACCTTGCGTCGTTTAACCTCAGAAGTAGGAACGCAAGGTTCGTAGCGAACTCAAGATCGAATCATTTGCGACGCCTTCCCCGTACTCCGCAAAGGAAACCTCAGCGAATACCACGATCCAAAAACTTTAGTAGGTAAAATATTAATTGACAACAAGTGAGAATGACAACACAGAACCCGAACTGTATCGCGACCGTCCTCCATGATAGAATTGGATCCCTCAGCATGTAATCCCCAACTCAGCCCCCTTTAGCACACCCAGGACCCCTTTCCAACTCCTCGCACCCTGAAGCCAAGCCCCTGAAGCTCGAGAGGATCGACAACGTTTCGCCCGTCGAAGACCAAACGAGGCTCCAGCATCAAGCTAACAACGTCGACCCAATCCACCATCTCGTCCTCATTGGTGGCCTCAAGATTGAACCGACAATAGCTGCATGCTTCGGGACACGGAGACAGCGGCTTCAGCCGCCCGAGAGGGTCTTCTGAGAGACTCGTCTTATTTCGCCGAGCATATGCTTCCAGGTCCAATATCTTCATTTCAGTAGAAGATGCGTCGGAGAAGTTCCGCACAAGGGAATCGTCGCACGACTTGTGATGTTGGTGCAGAGACCCTCCAACCCGCGAACCGCGGAATTGCTTCCATGGAGTCAAAACACAGACGGCACTGGCTTCTTGAACACAACTCCTCCAACTTGAGCAAATCTTGATGTTCTCAACCTGTCGCTGGCTGAGGCCAATCTTCTGGACCTCTTCCATGATCTCGGCTGAAGCACAACCAGGATCAAAAATCGCGATCTCCCGTGGCATCTCTTCAGCGAGATCCCTGATGACATGGACGGCAATGCTGTTCCGAGTGTCGTTCGTTCCGTCCTTGAAGGCAAACCCCAGAACGGCAATCTTCTTGCCACGCAGCGAGCCATTCAGTTCCCGCACGATATTCCGTGCGAAGCGTTGCCGCTGGTATTCGTTTATCCGCAACACGCCCAGCCAATACTCTGCCACCACGTCGAGGTGCAGTTCACTAGCAAGATATGCAAGGTTGAGGATGTCTTTTTCGAAGCAGGAGCCGCCGAAGCCAACGCCTGCCTGGATGAACTTTGGCCCAAGTCTCGCGTCTTGACCGATGGCGAGGCTGACATCATCAACGTCGGCTCCCAGGCCGATCTCCTCACAAATGGCACTCACGGCATTGATGCTGCTGATGCGCTGCGCCAGCATCGCATTGGCCACCAGCTTAGCCAACTCGCTGCTGAAGGTGTTGACGGTTACAATGCGGGCAGCAGGCACCCAGACTGCGTATATGTCCCTAAGAACCGAGACAGCACGGAGACCGGGTAGAGTTTGGGCGCTGCCGATGAGGATTCTATCTGGCCGCATGAGGTTCTGGACAGCTGTGCCCTCTGCGAGGAATTCGGGGTTGGAGAGGACTTCGAAGTTCGTCTCTGGGCGATAATAACGAAGCTACATCTCGTCAGTTTTATCCGTTGGCATCATTGAAGGCTACAAGCCGGCAGAGGCCTTACTATATTCTGAATCATCCGCGCAGTTCCACACGGGACAGTACTCTTCTCAACGATGATCGTCCCCTCTCTGGCATTCTTTGCGACAGTTCGAGTGGCGCTCTCAATAGCACTCACATCAGCCATTGATCCAGCCCCAAGGCCATGCGTCTTTGTGGGTGTATTGACGCAGATAAAGATGACATCCGCTTCGGCAATTGCTTCAATGACATTGACGGAGAATGTCAGATTTGGTTGCCGAGCTTTGAGCTCAATTGGCTGTGGAAGACCAGGCAGAGACACGGAGGTATCGACTGTGCCATCCCGAGCTGTACGCACAATCTTGAGTAAGCCGTCCTCGTGAATAGGAAGATGGGCGGAGTTCCAAGCCGCAATGCGTTGTTCGTTCAGGTCGACGACGTCCACAACCATTTGTGGATTGTGGAAAGCAATCACGGCAGCGGTTGGACCACCTATCTTGCGCGGTTAGGATGGCTCCAATAACGGAAAAGGGAAGAGCGAGGCAGTACCAACAAAGCCCGCGCCGACGAAGCAGATACGTTTGACACCACAAGAGACGCGAGGCGAACCAATGGATTCGACTACAGGAGAGACACTGCCGTCCTCAACTGATGGCTCAGGCTTGAGCTCCGGAGAACCAGTCCCAGAACTTGGTGGCGATGTGTCGGGAGTTTCTCGGAACCATTGGTTGGCTTTGCAGGAACTCGGTGTCGAGTCCCCTGGGCTGAGTGCCGAGTCCATCGACTGAGTGCTTGGGAGAGATCTGGAGAGCTGACCATGCCAAAGTGGCAGCACTGGCCGCAACTTCTCTGGGCCACTGTCGAAACTCTCCATGTTTACCGCCGCTTGAGAGACTGGAACGGTTCGAAACTTCGACAGATCAAAACGACCTGACGCTGTCTCTCATGGGGCACCCGGCGTTAAGTGTCAGGCCAAGCAGCTTCACAGGAGCTAAGCCAGATTCAAGGATCGAGGATATATACCTTCTCAACTAACGGGATGACAAACGAACTTCGGACCAACGAGAAAGAAGAGCTTTGCCAACCTCCTCTCGGACTAATGCTGTGTATGTTCGCCGACCAGCGGTTCCTGCTTTTGGCGTTGGTCATCGTCGATTCCCCCTTTCTGTAGCAACCGGGCTCCCAGTTATCGGGATCGTCAACGCCAACAGCAGCCTCCCAAGAGGAGAACCATGCGATATTCCAGCCACGCCATCATCACCTCCCTAAGACGGACAAATTCGACGCACGCGGGCCTCTGTCTGGATAGAATGCGCGGCCTTGAACAACGTAGACGGGCAACTGATCTTCACCCGGGGTGGATGTCTTGGTATGCCTTGGCAAAGGAATTCAGCGCATATGTATCGGACCAAGGCCTGCAGGTCCAAACAGCGTCGGGATGCAGAGAGCCGTCGCGGCAGAAGCGGGGTCTCGTCCTGCGCTGGTTGTGCATGTTTGTACGCTGCAGACTGGGAACAGTACGTACATGACCCCTTGTGGTGCCCGAAAGGCCCGAATTCCGAAAGCGTGGCGCTCGAGAAATGTTGGCGAAACGGCAAGATCAGCTTGGCGTGGCGGCCACGTTGGGGCTGACGGACGGTTTTGTGCCTGAAATGCCCCTGCCACGCCCCAGGGCTGATCCCAATGCAACGCCAATATTTCGGATGGTGGTTTGCGGCTCAAAGGGCAACTACCATCGTCGATCCGCCCCCAAAGATTGGGCCCACAGATAAGAAGGTCCAGGGCCCCCATCAACGACACTCGTTGTCCGTGTGGGTGAAAGTGAAGGTCGATCGCTTCTGCAACAGGTTGGAATCTTCATCAAACAGATTCACACCCCAGGTCAGATCGTCGCCAGCGAATGCCGCCCATGGCGCAGTCCGGACGCCCCGACCACCTCCTGCGCTTTTGCACCACCTTGAACCCTGCGACTCGCCATTTCCTAGGCGCCAGAGGTTGTGCAACGCCCAAAGGCCATCGAGTCCAAGCCAGGAGCTTTTAGGCGGTCACAGAGGGGGGCATGAGGGTACAAAGGGCGGGCTGTTTTGGGCAGTCGAGACGTGACGGCCAGCGCTCTCCAGGGGGCTGTGCACTTGCACACACGGATGACTGACGGTCTTGCTGTGCTTTAGCAGCTACAGGACTTCCACGTTTCGACATACACCACCAGCCTGCGTTCATGTCCCCCGTCAACCATCACAACCGCAATCACAACAACCACAGCGACCCAAAAAAAACATTAACGCGCGTGTATCTGAGATGCCCCTCGCCAGCTGGGCGCTCGCGATGGCCCTGTGGGTCGAGTGCGTCGCCAGCGCATACGATGCCACAGTCTGTGACCAGAAAAGTTATACGAGCTCTTCGGACAACTTGACCTGTACGCGCGCCCAATCACTGCATATTTTTGCCAGCCGGAGCAACCACCACTAAAGTATTGCATTACAGTCAATCCCAATGCGTGGAACCCCGACGACCAGGGCGGTTTCCAGTGCCTCTCGGTGGGTCCCCACTCTTCAGCTGCTGGCTGCCTTTTCTTCCTTTCCTTCCCGCTCACCGTCTTCCCAGGTACAGGATTCACCGCCCGCCTTTGACGCGACGTGGGCCTGGTTTTCGAGTCCCCAGTCGGTCCATTCCTATCCCCACGTCAAACTGACTTCCCCCGATCTCCCAGCACCCCTGTCCAATATCTCTGCCCTTCAGCTCACCGCGGAATGGTCCATGGGCCCAGGATCGGCCGCTCTCCCGGCCCTTCACGTCGACTCCGTTGGCCTTGCCGACCTTGGCGTCACCGCCAACGTAGCCTTTGACATCTTTGCTGATCGCAATGCCGCCCGTGCCCAGAACGAGACGACGGCAGAAACCGAGATAATGGTTTGGCTTGGCAAATTTGGCCCTGCGCAACCTTTGGGCGCTGGCTCCGAGAAGCGGACCTGCTTCAGCCAGACGGCCGGCGACACCTCCTTGTAAGTCGGAATCCTTGACGCTAATAGACACGCCTTTGCTCACCCTCACAGCACTCTTTACCAAGGTCGGAACGCAAGAGGCACAGACGTCTTTACATGGGTCGCGGCAACAAATCAGACCAGTTTTGCAGCAGATATATCACCTCTTCTCCAATACCTATGGCGCAACGGCCTGGTCTCCGCAGCCGCTCACGTAGGACTGGTTTCGTTTGGCTCCGAAGCCTACCACGCCCGCGACAACGTCACGTTCTCTGCCACGGATTTCGCCATGAACTTGGTCCCCGGTGCAGCCCCGACGCTCGCAGTTGGACAACTTCCGACAGCCTGCTCTCGCGCGGTTTCAGTTCACTTCCAAGGATCATGGTCTTTCACGTCGATCATCGGAATCGTTGGTGTTGTATTTTTTAATGTCCTCTAATCAAATTCACCGCGTCCCGCATCCCGCATACCTGGCTAGGGTACCTGCATTGGCCCCTGTTCCCTCTCCCATTCTGTTTGTGTGATGGTGATATTGTCTGTATGGATCTGCACTCCAAACACCAACCCCGTTCCTTCAGCAATTGAGCCAAGCCAGAGATCCGTATTGGGCTCCACGTCGGCAAGCCTCGTCCCTTACCGGGTGATCATCCCATGGGTTATCATCCCATGGGTTATCATCCCATGGGTTATCATCCCATGGGTTATCATCCCATGGGGAGTGTAAATGGGCATATCTGATCCCTCGCCCCATCTTGCCATCCCATCTTTCAAGCGAAAGGTGGTATCTTCGGGCAGACAAGGAAGGCACTGGAAGGGACTGAAGACGGCGATATCAAATGTGGGTCGAGCCAGCCGGATGTGACACGGCTTCTTGTTTGCTTTTTTTCCCCCTTCATTTCTTACTGAATTCCCCGTCCGACCAGCTCCTGTCAACATTTTGGTCTCCATATACGGCAGCTCTTTTTTCCTTGCTTGGGCACACTTGAGAGCATCTGCTACATGAGCATACTGCAAAGAGACGGCCTCAGGTGCACAACCTGCCTTCGAGGCAGAATATCACCTCCCCTCGGCAAGTATGGCATCTCCCCGGCCTGGAACGTCAGCCACACACCACAGCGAGCTTTCGGTTCAGGATCCGTTCCAGGACCCCTCCGATGTGTCGTCACATGCTGCATCGTCGTCGAGGAGAACATCGAGTGTACGTGGAACAGTGTCACAGTGATCCGGCAACCTACTAACACCATCGTCATAAGGATCGGCTATCTGCCATAGTAGCTAGTCCACCAGGAGTCGTCCTCCCGCCGCCTCGGGTCGAGGACGAAGACGTCATCGTAGGTGCTTGTTGTTTGAAATGTCATGTACTCATCAGTTAATCCGGAATAGGCACCAGCACCGCCGCATGTCCAACACGAAGAGGTCCTCAATGAGAAAGCGAGCAATATTTTCACCTCCGACAGTGACGTCGAGCGAGGGCCCACCGTGGTTGTGGCTGCCGCTCCTGCGGCCGCCACCGACCCTGAGAAAGATGCGCATCCCGTCGCGGCACCCAAAAGCAGAAACCCGTTCAAGCGGTCGTACCAGGCCTTCAGGAGAACATACTGCCCTATTGAGGAGCCCGGCCTAGTGTTTCCCAGTGGTCCGACCGACGAGGAGAAAATCAGCTATGTCCACACCAACCGCATACCGCTGTACATCTTTGGCCTCGTCTCTTTCTTTACGCTCTCGGCCGGCATGTGGCTGTTCGCCGTGTGCGCACCCATCTTTGCTTGGTACGGCGTCTTCGTCGGTTTTCTTAACATGTATCTGATCATCTCGTACTTTGTCGGCGTCATCGGCAAGGACTGGGACTATCAGCTACACAAGGACATGGTCGAGCAGTTCCCCATCACGGACGACACGGCGCCAACAGTGGATGTATACCTTCCGTGCTGCTCGGAGCCGCTCGAGATCCTCGAGAACACGTACAAGCATGTCGTCAAGCTTGACTGGCCCGCCCACAAGCTGCAGGTATATGTCCTTGATGACAGTAACCAGGCCGTCGTCCGAGCCCTCGCGGAGAGCTACGGGTTCAATTACATCGTCCGGGATGACCGCCCGCGCCTCCGCAAGGCGGGAAATCTTCGCTGGGCGTTCTCGCGCACTCACGGCGACTTCTTTGCCATATTTGACGCCGACTTCTGCCCCCGCCCGGACTTCTTGAAGGAGCTGGTTGTCGAACACATGGCAGACGACAAGACCGCCATTATCCAGTCGCCGCAGTTCTTTCGCGTCACAGACGAGCAGACCTGGGTTGAGCAGGGCGCAGGAGCCACCCAGGAGCTCTTCTACCGGGTTGTGCAAGTAAATCGCAATAAGTGGGGTGCCTCGATCTGCGTGGGTAGCAATGCGGTGTATCGACGTGCTGCGCTGGTGGACGTTGGTGGGACCGCCGAGATTGGGTTCTCGGAGGATGTTCATACGGGGTAAGTCGGAATTTGATTGTCTTGTTGGATGAGATGTTGGACTAATGAGTGCCCATTCAGGTTTGGTGCGGTTGACCGTGGCTGGAAAGTCAAATACGTGCCGCTTTGTCTGGCAACGGGTATCTGCCCCAACACTCCAAGATCTTTCTTCTCCCAGCAAATGCGGTGGGCGCGCGGCAGCACCACTCTGCTCACCACTAAACACTTCTGGGTGTCTAACTTGACCTTTATGCAGAAGGTCTGTTACCTGTGCGGTAAGTATTGCTCATAACCGCGCGTTCGTCAAATTGAAGTCAAATTGATAATCTCTTGTTGACTAGGCCTTCTGTACTACTCTGCTGTCTCGCTCGGCATTTTTATCTCGCCCATCCCAGGCACTCTTCTCCTTGTTCTCCGTCCAGAATGGTTCAAATACTACAACCTCGCTTTTGCCATCCCATCCATCCTCTACGGCGCGCTCGTGTTCCGCTTTTGGGCGAAAGCAAAATACGGCTTCAATGTTCAGCACGTCATGGTCGTGCAGTCGTTCGCGTACCTGACGGCCATCAAGGACCGACTCTTTGGCATAGAGCTGCTGTGGGCGGCGTCGGGAGATAAGAAGGCACATAAGAGCAGCCACAAGTTCCGCAATATGCGCATCCTGTGCGCTATGTGGACCATTCTGACTGTGGGCGGCGCCATCTCGGCCGTGACATATCGGCTTATGAATCACTTCCCCTGGTATCATACCCTGCCGCTACTAATTCTCAATACGTACAACTTGTATATCACGCATTACTTTTTGTTCTGCTCGTGGAGGTGGTAGACTGGTTGGTTGGCGGCATCTTCTTCTCATCTCATCTTGGTATTTACTGCTTTTAATGACGGACGGCTTCCCCCCTGGTAGATTTTGGAAGGAGATGGATGGATTCGGTTGCATAGACGGGCCGGGATCAGTTTCATACATACATCACGATCCCGAGATTTTTTTACCGCCGTTCTCAAAGCATATGTGTCGTGGAATGTTTCAAGTTTTTTTGGAATCTTTTCGACTTATATAAACTCCACTAAAGTCATTTCTTGTGCACACTATTTAACCATGGTTTCAATTCTTCAACATCTTTCCAGCCTAGTATCCTTTGCGTCGCCTTTGTTCGTGTCTTGTTTAACTTCATGACTACCCTCTTCGCCTTTTGTGTGAGCGATTGGGTCCGGCCACTTGCAAGGCGCCGAAGAGGTATCTGAACGTCCTTGCATATACCCGTCGTCGTTATGTATACTGCAGGTGGTCGACAAATTCAGATCCTGTCTTTTGCAATATTGTTGATAGTAAGAACCTCTTACGAATCAGCCGGTGTGCCATCTGCCTTGTGTGCATGGCGGGGGGCCTCAACGAGGTTCCCCTGTCTTCCAACCCAGAACCGAGGCACTTATCTGTTTGGCTTTTAGACGTGAACAAGACTTCAACAACTTCTTGAGCGCTGTCCACGCCTTTGTGAGCTCTTTCTATGACATCATAACATCAAAAGCTCTTTCAACCCCTGTCTTATTTCTAAGACATAAATAGGTGAGGAGTTTCCACGTATGAGTAGCTTTCGTTCCACGATCTCGTGATATTCCTTCCGTATTAAAAAATAAATTTCTCACCTACGAGTTTCATCCAGTCTGTACTTGGGGAGTTCTCGTCTAGAGACAAAGAATGGCGATGCAACCTAAATTAATGAAGCCACGACAGCCAACCAGTCCTCGGGGTATTCATTACCTTGGGATCGTCGACCGCCGCCATTGCCTTACCGACCGTGGACAGGCTGATAGGTGGCTATTGTTCCGCGAGGCTATCCTTCCATAGACCTGCTGGATATTCTTAGAGACATCGATGTCGGTGCGAAGCGTGCTGCTGCTATTAGTTGCCATTTGCGCAGCCTCTGCGAAGCTGTGGCAAGTCCCTGCAGGCGTTTCCTATTTTTACATGTACAAATTACAATATACCATGGAATTAGGAGTCATAAGGTCCCCAGCTAGCTGGAGGGTGTGTGCTGGCAATAGCTTAGCGATGACGGGATGCAAAAGGTTGGGATAGCATTATAGGACGGAAGGTTTTGTGCCTTTCGGTCTCTCGGTACTACTCACCTAGTCCAAACATACTTAAACACGCGGAACGTATCAGATTTGTCGTGTATAAATGAAAAAAATAGCCTTGGTCAAAATGGGGGGTTGTGTTTACTATGAATAAAAATAAAGTCACAAAAAAGGGGCTCAATCGGGATTCGAACCCGAGACCTCGCACATTGCTTCACTTGTCACCAAGTAAGGGAATTTCGAAAAACCACCCGAAGCACGAATCATACCACTAGACCATTGAGCCAAGCTGATTGGTATCTGAGCAGAAAGTGGATCCTATATATGACACGCGCACAGTGCCAAGCCACGGTTTGATGGGGCGGAGCGCGACCACACAAGCTCTTGACGCCTTCCTCTGTTATCGGTACGAACGTGTTTCCACCTTCTTCCTGTCGACCCTCAGTAGCTCCCCACGCCCAAATTCACCCGCAAACCAATTCATCACTTAATCATCGCACGTTTTGATCCAGTCAGCCTTCTTAAACAGAATAAAAAGGCGGCTCGGGGCCTTCGGGTTCGGCGATTTCGGGCACAAACTTACAACAACGTTCTCGGATAACCAGCATCAAATATTCGGAAGAAACTGGCACATGATTGATCCATGTTCTTTTTTTTTCCCCTTCCAAGCTGCGCCGCTCTGATCATCCAGTCCAGTCCCACGGGACCTCCGCAATAGGGCTTTGCTTTGCTTGAACCTCTCCCCCAGTGCAGTGCGGCGCAGCCTTTTACGAGGCTAGGCTGCGTTAACGCGTTTGACGAAGGTAGATCGCATACCAGGGTTCCACATTTTTATTCATGCGGTGAACATATTATCCCCAGAAACTGCGCCGCCGCAGAAAGTATTTCATTTGACTACAATACCAAAAAACGTGGAAGTATGCTTGGCGAAGGATTCTTATTCCCGTTCGCCTGAATTCATTCCAAGCACTAAGAAATACAGCAACCAAGCTAACCCCTGAAAACAGTGCATGGAAACAAGGATTTGGGCTCGAACTGCCAGAGGTGGTCGGCAGTTACAGCGTTGAATCCCTTCCGAATGACAACCTACACTAGATAACGCAATATGGATAGTGTTCCTGACCGGTACTTATGCAGAGGGACTTTGTCTTTACCATCCCTGCTGGCGATCCGCCTTTTGGAACCCGTTCATAAGAACCGTGGCCCCCTCTTTACGCGTCTTGGTGCGGGTACTTTTGCTCTTTCTCTTGCTCTTGCCTATTCACTGCCGCTTGGCCTGCCAGCTTCATGTCACTCGTTGTGTTCCAAATGAGCCGTGCTTCCAGGTGAAGCGAGGGCGCCAGTGGCTGCCACACAAAGTCGACACAAAGACAACATCAAATATGCTGACTTCAATGTAATTCCTAAGTCGCCAACGCATCGCAAACATGTTCTTCGGCTCGAAGCGCCCCGTGGAGGAGGCCTCGCCACCTCAAACACCCGAAACAAGGCAAGACGATGATGGCTTCGACAACGAGAAACCACGGCTCAACTTTGAAGACTTCGTCGAGTATGCCGACTCTAAGACTGATAATCGCGGGCGATGGTCCTTACCACCAAGAGACAGCAAGCCGAAAAAAGTGGCCAGCCGCCGCAGACTCACAGCCATCCTATTAATCGCCCGCTATCACATTGGATCTCTGGCCGTGACGTTCTGGCTGGTCGGCATGTACGCGACAGGGTGGATATGGTATCCCCCGGGGCCGAGCCAAGACACACTCTCGGCGCTGCAATTCGTGGCCAAGATTCACGAAGGGCTCATCATCCTCTCGCTATCCAACATCCTCCTGCACCGGGTGCGGTACCTCCTCATGTCCGGGACTGATGGGGTGCCCTTGGGATTCATCACGGCGCCATGGCAACTCAGTTCACCACTGTATTTCGTAGACTCCGAGTTTTGGGGTTCTGCGGTCCGCAGCGTGACGGCCGCAACGCACCTCGGCACCCTGTTGCTGATTGTGGTTTGCCTGGTGCTGTCGATAGCAATTGGCCCCTTTTCCGCCATCGTCATCCTGCCGCAGGTCGGGACGTGGCCTATGCCAACCTGGGTCCCGGGCATGAAGGGGTATCTGGCCGACCGCGCAGCGAACCAGGAGACTGAGGGTGGGTTCCGGCCGTACAGCTTCGCAGTCAACGCATCTGAGCTGTATCCCACCGACGTCGGGCCGAGCATGGGCATGACGTGGGAATGCGTGGACAGTGCAGAGGGATGCCTGAGCATGTTCAACGAGCGGTTCGACAGTATAATCCTCCAGAGCGTTCCCGGGAAGGGAGCAGGAGGGGGCGGGTACTCTGACTATATCAGCACAGATGAGCCCTGTGCGCCATATAATGTGACGGCCGTGGACGTGTGGCTGTGTCTGACCGACAACGTGCACCCGCTTTCCGACGAGATCATCTACGCGGAGAACGTGACATATACGGGGGTTGGTATTGCCACGAGTCCCACGATGTTGCAATCGGGGCTCATGTGGCGAGACCTCAGCGATCGGTTTGTCGCCAACATCGACTGGACAACGTTGGAGAAGACGGTGGTAAAGACGTCTTACTCGGACGCGGCCGGACAACGGGTTCCGGTGAAGCAGCCGCTGGTCGCTGTGCAGTGTCGCGAGGGGCACTTCAACTGGACCGACTTCCAACCGGGCGCGAACGTGTGGTTCCCGAACGGCATCTACCCAGAGTTCAACTTGACTGTCGACGAGACACTGTCGGACATGGTCTGGAACCTGAACCTCTCGCGGCCGGCCAACGCCTCATTTCTGACCTACTTCGACATGCAGCCGTACATGCCGCCATCGCACACGTTGTCGACGGCAATGCTGATGGTGGAGCCATACTACGACATGTCCATGAACGAGATGCGGCCGGACTACCGCGCAGTGCAACTGTGCTACGCCGTCGCGCGCTGGGTCGAGAGCGACATCTGGATCGACAAAATGTCCGGGTATGCACGCTCGCGGCTGGTAGGCGGCCCGGTCGAGACGCTCGTCAACGAGACGGAGCAGGTCGACCCAAGTAAGATCATCCGCATCGATCCCGAGTGGATGATGAAACTCAACAACCCTCGGTTCACGGGCTCACGGCTGCAGAACGTGCTCGGCGAGGCTGGCGACGGGCGACCCGTATCCAGCTACGACTTTCTGGCAGGGGCATGCATCACCGACGTCAATTGCCTCACGGCTGCGCTGTCAGCCATGCTCTCGGAGACGCTCAAGGGCGTTCAGTGCGCATTCACGCCGTGTTTCGACGCCGACGACACCGACAGCAGCGGCGCCACGTACAACTACACGAGGCTGCGAACATTTACAGAGGCCGATGTGGACAGGCAGTACGTCAACGCGACGGTCGAGTACTTCATCGTGGCGTACGGGTACAGCTTGGAGAGCGGGTGGCTGGTCGTGCTTGGGCTCGTGGTCCTGCTCCTCCACGCGGTCATCGTCGTGGTGCATATCCTGCTCATTGCGTGCGGCGGATGGTCGAGCGATGCGTGGGGCCAGCTCGGCGAGCTGCTCGTCCTGGCGCTCAACTCAACGGCACCGAAGCTGCTGAGGGCGAACAGTGCGGGGGTCAGAGGTCTGTCCACATGGCAGCTGTCGGCGTCGATCAGAGAGAAGCTGCCCGATGGGGGGCTGGAGATGCTGATCAACTCACGGGGGAGAGACGAAGAAATACGTGGTGATCTGGAGAGGGTCGGGGACATGGAAACCAAAAGGGTGCCGCCGCAGGCCGACAAAAAGTACGGATAGGGGGAAGTGGGATAAACATAGATTTTTTGGACTGTCATAACTGTAAACCAGGTAACAATAAACATATAATTGATCGTACCATCCTGTGTACTGGCCCATACACTCCTTACTATCGTCCATAACGTCGTGAAGCCCCATAACATCAAAGAAAGTCCGTACTAACGCCCGCTCAGCAAAAGACGAGTTCTTATTTTTGCCCAGCAACTGGATGCCCGTCCAGAATCTCGTCAAATGTAGTGGCTCGCTTCCTCCGGGTGGGTGGCTTCTCTTGTGACGAAGCCTCGCGGACGGTCGTGGCACGGCTCAGCTGTTTCTTGGTGTGACTCTCGGCCGTGTCGTTGGATCCCGGCGCGAAGAACGAGTAGAGACGCGACAAAGGGCCGGCTCTGTCTCGGGGGCGGGTCTGGGTTTGCTGTCGTTCTTGTAATTGCTTGAATCGGTGCTCTTCGCCCACGGGGGAGACGGCGACTTCTGCTCGGTGTTTCTCGATCCAGATTTCGTCATCGGAAGAGGCGTCGCCTTCGTCTGCGGGGAGTTTGGGCAGCCGCTTGCTTGCTTGTTGGTGGGCATGCGACCCGCTGAGCCTGGCCTGCTTGGGCCTTGTCACGGCCTTCTCGTCATCGTAGCCGTCGATGCCGTCATCACCGCCGTCGTCGTCGTCGCCGTCGTCGTAGAAGTCATGCAGTACGTATGGCTTTTCCTCGCCGCGGATGTCGTCGGCGATGTGGATGCTCGGGAGAGGCGGGGCGTGTTGCTCGGTTGCGCGATGCAGCTTCCCGTATTGGCAACCTGGCGCGCCTTCCCAGTAGCTGCCGTCAGAGTCGCGGTACGAGTAGACCTGCGTGTCGGCATCGTAGCCGATGCGCTTCATGCCCGAGGGCAGACGCTCTTCGTCGGTATCAAGATGCGACCAGCGTCCCATGATGAATGTGCAATGAGAAGGAAGTGGTGGATGGGGAAAGACGTCACTGTGGAGGATGATGGATTTGGTGGGGCTTTTAGGGACGTTGAGACTTGACAGGCACCCCTTCAGCCGTTCGGGGTCCAGGCGCTGCGGCCCAGCTTAATCAGGCGCCCCTGTCGGATCCCCACAGCCAATGAAAGGAGAGGGATCATGGAACTTTCCTTTCAGGAGGTGAGACCATAAAGTCCTAGGTTGGAACCACTGAATCGGAGCTGTGCTTCTGACCATAAGATAAGTAAGACCATTTTTGCGCGACGGATCACAACCCTGAGTTTGCTGGGCTTCGAAGAAAATGTATCCGACTTCCTTGGACCATAGCTCATGGAATCGCGCATTGTCTCTATTAGATGATGCCGCTTGTTCAAATGTCTGGGGCGCCCGAGAGAAAGCAGCTTCTGTTCAGTGGCCGCCGGGCACAGGGTTTCACCCAACGGCGCCCCAGTTTCAGACATCACGGAATCACGACGCTGAACCCCGAGAAATGATTTTAGCTATCCTGAAGAATGAAAATTCACATCCACAAATTCCAGTTTTCGCCTTCTGGTTTGTCTGACTTTCGATCGTTCGGGAGGTTTCCCTTCTCCCTTTGTGCAAGATAAACTTGTACCTTCTCTTTGTGGTGTTCCACGTTGATGTCGATACGAGGGAAGGCACTTTTGACCCCTGCAGCGACGCGTGGACAACGAACGTGTTACGTCAACCTTCACCGCGCCGCTTTGGCGGCCCACCGCGCATTCTTCAGACGACTCGAATCCTTCCAGTTTCAACATTCCAGCTCGCTTCGATGGCCATTAGCCGCACCTATCACATCATATGGATATCAGGATCGTTTTAATTAGTAGTTTGTTGATACCCTACTTACGTAAATGCCCAAGGCTTGAATGTGGCCGGGGAAATGCAACGTCGCCAAAGCAGTCGCCACGGCTATTCTGAAACCAAGCTGCAAAATAGGAACCAGAGCAGATGAGCGCTCTTCTAGTGATGAAAACGAAGCAATGGCTTATTGGTAAGTCGGATTTTAAGAACATCTGACACTGACAGTCCTTAGGTGAGATCACATTTTAATGGGTCATCGTTATGTCCATTTGTTCATCTGTCAAAAGTTCAACTATATACAAAGAATTTCTTTTTGACACGCAGCAGCAGCAGCAACGACAGAACGAGAAGCTTGTCAGCCGCTGCTAGGTGCTGACGGCCTACTGGCACTGAGAATAGTAAGGAGCAGAGACGTCCTTGCAGGTGGCGCCAGACTGTTGCGAGCCAAAAGACATTAGCTTCGTCACAAGTATTATTCTCATTGTGAAAGGAAGTACTTACGCCGCAGTTGGTGCAACCCGTATACCCATTGCCACCGCATTGGCCGTACTTGGCAACAGTGCATCCGGAAACACCCCCACCAGCACCACCCGTTGCCGAAGCAGCAGCGCTGGTGCTCACTGCGGACGCAGTGGCAACTGGGCCGGATCCAGCCGTGCAGGTGGACTCGCAAGCAGCGCAGGCGCCTCCCGCCGTCTTGGTAGATCCACCAGCATACACGGTCGGTCCCGGGGCGACGTAGGTTGCGAGGGCGGCGTGGATGTTGACCTGGATGCCGGGGTCGGTGGCCTTGTACGCGCCGGGGAACAGCACGGTGGGAGGGCTGGCCGTGCCGGTGCCCGAGACGCTGATCTGGTAGCAGGTCATGTACAGCTGGGCACCGCCCGCGCTGCCGGCCGAGTGAAGGGCGATCACTTCGGCGCGGAGGAGGTAGTCACCGGGGGCCAGGTCGGCGGGGATCTTGACGTTCATCTTGCCGCAGCACTTGTTGAGGTCCTTCACGCCCCAGAAGTCGTCATCGCCCGACGCTCCGGCGGGGTTCTTGGCCCACGAGTCCTGGAATACCTTGAACCATCCCGTCGATCCATCTGCGGTGACTGCGTCGGACACCTTTGACATGTATGCGAGTACGGGGCCGTAGTGGGCGCCGCCGATGGCCTCGCTGGTGCAGGTGCGGTCGTTGGGTTGCTACGACATGTCAGCTGTTGATGTTGAGCTCAGGAAGCTTGCTTGCTATCCACGCACCTGGTGCATCTCAATGGTCACTGTCGACCCAGCCTTGACCGAGCACTTGGCAGCAGGCCGAGCGGAGCCGGCGTTGCAGCGGAGATCGTTCGAGGCCACATTGGTGACAGGCGAGTTGGAGGTAGGCGTTCTGGCACACTGCGATCCAAAATCGGCTCCATCGACCCAGAGGGCTTGGAAGAGGGCGTGGGCTGCAGCATTTTGCGCACACAGGGCCGCGATGGCCGCAAAGCTGAGTGATTTCATATCGACTTGGCGGTCTGCTGAGCTTTGCTTGCCGTATCGAGTTTGTTGGTTGACTAGAAGGGCACCACGAGAAACCTCTCCCGTACTCTCAGGCAGCGGCCATACTTCGATTTATACGTCGGCCTCTTTATCTCCGCTGTCCATGACAGTCAGTGCAAGCGACACTTTCGTCCTGACAATGCAACACAAGTCGGTCGCTCCTCCAATTTCGATTCTTGATTCCGCGTGTCCACTGCTCCCACAGCCTGCCACTGGGCACCTAGCCCTTCGCCATACTTCAAGTAAGCGTCCCGTGAGCAAAATCAGCATAGCCATACCCCACAGAAATACTACCCATGGGGCTGGTCAAAAGCGGGAGCGCTTAGAGGTTTGCCAGGTTGCGTAGTGGACGATTGGTGGACTCAGGGGGCGGTTAATATACTGCTCAATCAATTCGGTACTGCGGAACGGGACTACCGCACCCCACGATCCTGAAAAAACCGGGTCAGCGGTACCATGGCTCCGGTTTCGATTCTAGAGTTAGTTCATCTGCCACCCATTTTCATGGTGGGTTTATGTTAGCTTGTTTTAGCCCAAGCATTGCCGATCATCACGGCCCTTCCCCGGTCATGACATTTCTAGCCGCCTTGGTGCGGCTGGAGAGGCCCGAGACTGATGACGATCGTGTTGGACACTGCATAAAATGGTAAGTTACACCTATTTGAGGTGTCTTTGTTGGAATCTTGAATACTTGCGGCCGCTTCATTGTGTCTTGATTGGTCGTACCAGGCCTTGCCTTGTCTGCTTCGAGTTGGTCATAGAGTCGCAGCAATCAGTAGACTAGATCTTGGTTTCCTCGTCTGGGGTCCACAAAGAATCGAGAAGAGCGAAACCACAAGAATGATTCGACATAGCCACCCTCTTGGCATTGGGCGAGATGGTGTTGCTAGTGGATCTTCATAAAGTCGTCTGACTCACATCGTAGGCTTCACGGGCCGATGAATCTGGGGTTGTATAGGTCAGAAGCCAAGGCAATACGGTCGTCGCATTGCCATGCCTTGAAGCAATGACGTACCCGCAAATCTCGGCTAGGTTTACCGAGCTTGCCAGTCTGTAACTCACTGGGAGTTGGGAGGGGAAGGTTGGAAACGAAACGCTAGTGAAAGCTTGTCTGCAATTCCATATTGATACGGATCTTGATCGGCCCGTACAAGGTTTCCGGATATACAGATAAGCCTGAGGTGTTGGAAATATATTCAAGTTTAATGAGGGAGTTACGAGATCGTCGAAGAAAGGTTGCTAAATGCGTTGTGGGTTTTCATTCAAGGGTGTAAAAGGGTTGCTAGTGCGGTTTGTATAATCACTTAGGGCTTGAACGACAACTTATTGCTGGCTGTTAGCGAACACTGTAGACCTCTAAAATAAATCTTAATTGGAATGAGTCTTCCTTCTTTCAATTTCGAAGATTTGTACCACTTAAAGAGCTCCCGCATAGGCGATATCCGGTGTAGCTCGACTTTGTCAATCCCTCCTGCTTCAAACTAGGTCAGGGCGAAAGCTTCCTACAATCCTCATTGGCGATTCTTTTTTTCTCGTTCCCTTTCTTTCATCAAAGGCACAGGTAGTGATAGATGGAGGTGCTGCCAAGTGGTATGCCAGTTTCAGTGTTGGGCAGAGCGGACGCAAACTCGGATCTTCAAGGCAGTGAGACATCCTCAGTGCAACAAAGTAGGTAGGTAAGACAAGCGAAAAATAGAGCTAATACGGAGCAGTTGGACGCCCCCAAACTGCACTGGTTTGATGTAGGTTATTACCAGTACTGTTATAACAGGGATAGAACGAAAGCTTCAGATTGAGGTGGCGGGAATTGTAACATTTCATTCTTTGACAAGAACCGGGTTTATACAAGCAACCCTCCTCAGGAGTGGTTCTCGTCTAGCTTAACTGGGTATCAGAATGATATGAGCATTCCAATAGCTGCTGATCTAATTCCGGGTTCTTTTAAATGTTACGGTAGGGGGAGTACCAGTGTCTGGTTGCGTGTTGCATTGATTGCTGGGATCCGAGTTGAACACAAATAGAGCACAATCCTCCACAAGTATTAAGAGAGCGGTAGAACATGACGAACCCAATAAGGATAATAACAACACCTATCCATGCCCGAGTTGGGACTCCAAGTTCCAAAACTGGATAATGTTCCGCTCGTCCCATTCACAAGTGCTCTGTAGCCCCATATAAGCCATCTCGTCCAGCCGCCGCTTCAATTGTTTCTGCATCGCTCTATCCGCACAGCAGGAATTTCTTTCTTTGCACCTCTCAACCTTCATTTAATTTTCAGAAACAGTCACAGCAATGCATCACTTTGTATTCGCCGCCCTTGGATGGGCAATTGTCCTGGCCACACCCCTCCCTGCGGCCGATGGCACCCAAGAACTCAACATCGAGTACCAGTAAGAAAGGATCGCCTTGAAAGTCTCCATTGCCGCCTGGAACAGAGACCGAACCGCCGTTTTTGCTCACGCCTGCTCCTCATCTCTGGAGTCTAGTGCGTTCCAGGACTTCCCTATCCTTCGAGGTTGACGAGAACGCTAAGGGCAGCGTCATCATTAACTCCAAAAGCTCCGTTGTCCACCACGATCTCGACGTCTCTGGCGGCATCAACTGCACCAGCATGTACAGCGAGGTGGAGTCTGTAGTTAGCTGCGCCGTCAACGCCCCTGCGACGCTTTCTCTAACTCCCATCAACGAATCTGAGCTGCACACGTGTTTCCCCAGCGGCAACCATCGGCTGGGATGATCATTAAGAGCCTGACAAGTAATACCGTAACCTGGTTGACCGAGGACAAATATGTCCCAGTCCTGGCAGGTCCACCCATTAGCACTGAAATTAGCGCCAAAAATGTGTCACGTTTGAGAAAGCGGCATGCTGGAATCGGCTCCTGCGGCGCGTACCATATGTACACCGAAAGAGTCGGAGACGGCGACCCGCATCAGAACCCATTGAATGTGCAGCTGAGCGTAAGTTGAGCCCCCTCCCTTCCTTTCCCAATGAGTAACGCAATGTACCTAGGTAATAGTAACCTTCAATAACTGTGCAGTACAACATTGACTAGGGTTGCGAGGTTAGATATCAGCAGTTGACTTCCTTCACGATTTCCTGGAGTGCATCCGCTGAGGCATATTCATGTATCAGCGCAGGCTTCGCTGTTGAGCAGTCCGTAGAGACGGGACCAGTTTCAATTGCCATGGAGAGTCCGGCGAGAGGGTGTGCGTGTGGAAGACCATTGCACAGACTGCGTACACGGCCCAGAACCACTACTTTGAACACAAAAATGGCCAAAAGGTGCCTGATGCTCCAAATGCCCTAAAGCATCATACATGCAGGTGGCTGCAGAGCCAAGGCGCTGACTAAGCCAGAGGTGTGCTGTTTACCAGCAACAACGTGACTTCGTTTTCGACTCCACCTCATCTCGACTCGAAACTTTAGCCAGCTACGGCGACGCCAACTCATCGCATAACAAGAACCACCGCTTATCTTCAGGGACAAAATGAGCGCCAAGATTCTCCTGCTCATCATTCAAGACCTCTTCGGGAAAAATCCTCAGGCTACGTAGGGGGGGCTATCGTGCCAGCCACTCTACGTTGTAGCAAATATGCTACCATTTTCCCCACATGGCAGCATCTTGTCGAGGAATACACATTTGCCAGCATCTCACTTAAATGCACCGAGATATCCATCTTTGCAGACCTGTTCAAAGACGCACGGCGCCGCGCTCTGCTGCGTTACCTTGAACTTGACGTCGAGTTCCCCAACAGCCGGGATCACGGTTCTCGCGAAGGGTTCGCACGTGAAGAGTTTGCCTCCCACAAGGCGCAGCTGGGAATCGCCGTTAAGTCGTTGTTCAATCTGTTATCCGACTGGAAGACCGACTACGGCGACCTAAAATTCTCCCTCCTCCTCAGCACGGAGGGGGATCATCTTGACTTCGATCGTTGTTACGGTGCCTGGACTCCGGTCAGCGCGATACCTACTTTCGGTGCCTGGAACCCGGCCAGCGCAGTACCTGCCCGCCGGACCTACCTTCCGTTTGACCGAGACCATATCAGCACAGTTCCCACAGTAGGATGAATCACCCATCTGCTCCTGCCATCAGGCGGACGTCTGCTGCATCCGATTGCGATCGGCCGGCTCATCGACCAGATTCCGCTGCTGCACAGCCTGACGCTCGTGGTGAAGAGCCCAGCCAACAAGCAGCGAAAGATGCGCAAACAGCACCGCAAGGCCCTGGCCAAAAGCTTGACCCTGCCGCTGCTGCGGCCGGACGGGCTTCGCAACCTCCTCTATCTCAAGATCAGCAACAACGACGCCCGGACTCCGGAATACCACTGCTACAAGCGCGGCAATCTCCAGGACAACAACGGCGTTGACCCCCTGAATGACGCCATCCGGAAGCTGGGGCAGCAGACGCCCCTTCAGGAGCTGACACTCCAGGACACTCTTGTCTCGAGCCATCTATTCATTGATAGTAGCAGCACCAAAAATCCGGACGGAATGGCCTCGCCATCGTCGGCGTGGCCTTTCTACAACGGTTCTACATCCTGGCCCATATCGTGGCCCCAAGCGGCGAGTGGTACTTTACGGGCGACAAGGCCGCCTGTAAGAGAAAAATCAGACGGATTTGTGCTGTTAACTGGGGCGATGAAAGCCCGGTCGAAGATTCTTCGACCGACGACGACAAGAGCGACATACCCAGCGAGGAGGGGGCCGAGCCAGATGATCACGGTTGGCACGATGGGGAAGAAGACCGTGTCGGCCCGCGGCTTCTATGGCGCGACATGCCCGATTCAGACACGCTCGGCCCGCTGCTGGTGGCTATGGCGCGCGGCCTCGGCCAGGATATGCCTCGCCTCCGTCATGGGACCTTGTACGTCCGCTGCGAGTCGCTTTCCTCCTACGACCCCGACTATAACGTCGAGGTTCAGTGCGCTGCTGCTGGCTGGCCCTTCGCGCTGGACCTGTTTCAAAGTGAGAATGGTCTCGCCAATCCCCACCAGGCCGTCTCTTCCGTCCGCACATGCAGGATCTCACTAGGCCGGAGCGTCCACAGCTGGGTGGTCCCCGACGAGATGAAGAGTGCATGGCGGGATTGGCTGGGCGATGACGGGGTGTTGGAAATTGGGACTGGACGGTGGAAAGATTTTGTGCCTAGTATGGCATGGTAGCTACCACTAGTACAAGAGGCGTACCTAACAGCGGTTTGGAAGGGGGTCAACGGAACGCGGCGAGTGGAGTGTCTTCTTTCTTTCTTTCTTTCTTTCTTTCTTTCTTTCTTTCTTTCTTTCTTTCTTTCTCCCTCCTCCTATTGCAATGCCTCCGGCGGCCCCTCCGGGGAGGCCCCTGCGGAGGGCTGCTCGCTACGCTCGAAGGCGGGCGAGGGCTCTATTGCTAGCGTTTGACAGAAGCTGTAGCGGCTACTCCCTTACTTCGAAAAGTAGGACAGGGACGATTTCTCGGCATTTTATAGCTTATTCTCGTCTTCATCCGAGGCGCTCCTGACATATGGTGACATAAAGGCATGATAATGTTTCCGAAGACAAGGGACACACGGTGACATAATGACATCCAATGGAAGAACGACTGGCGAAAGATGAGATCTTGGGTACAAACACCAGAGGGGAAGGACGTACACGGAAAGGGGTTTTCGTTTCGCCCACCGAGACCTCAGCTCTCGACACGGTAAATGGTTTGACATTTTCTACTCCAGCTCAGGATTCCCAACTTGAATGTAGCCGTGGTTCGTCTGTTTACACTGGACTACATTGCCCCGTCGTGACTACTGCTAAGTGCCTAAGTATCTACGCTCTCAATGCTGGCGGTCTCTCCGCGGCCGCCTCGCTCGGAACAAGAGCATCTGACCAACCACCTCGGTTTCCACCTCTTCAAACTCTCTCCTCAGCCCGGCTTCAAACACCTCTACAGAATCTTCCCAGTTTCCGAAAGCACCGACCAAGTTGAACGCGATCATGGTGAGCCACGCCAGCGGGTTCCACCACCCCATATACCTCCAACCCAGCACGGTGTTGCCAAACAGTATGCCGTCCTCTGCTAGAATTTGTGCGGCGAGCCCAAATGCTGCTGTCTTTCGCTCTGGAGGGCCGGGAATGCAATGCAAGAGGTTGAACATGCTGATCGAGTCGAATTTCTTGCCATCCGGCAGCGCCTCCGGGATAGGACCCAGCACGTCGCCTTGAACCAGATCAATTCTCACCGCCTGGCGCCGGCGCCAGGGATGATCTGCCTCGATGCGCCCTTTCGCGGTCTTCAGGGAGCTTGTGTTGAGGTCCATGAGCGTGATCTCTTGTGGTGGTGTGCGATCGCTGTCTGACGATATAAACGGTGTACTACTAGATATTGACTGTAGGTGGCTAAGGGCCGCCGAGGGGAAGTAGCCCGTCGCGACGCCGATGTCGAGATGGCGCCGCGAGAAGTTGTTGCAGAACAGCGGCAGCAGGACCTCCGCGGTTCGACAGCCCCAGACAGTTCCCATGTTAAATCCGAGGACCCAGGCATCGTAGATTCTCAGGGTGAGAGCGTTGTACCAGTAGGCACCCCAGTTCGGCGCCATGGTAATTTTCCTGACTTCGTATGAAGGCACGGTGGCTATGGTGTATTTGACAGCGGCACTGGGACACTGTGGAGGACTTTGTGACTGCAGCAAAATGGAAGTTGCGTGACAGAAAAGATGCCAAGCATGGGTAGTAAGCCGCGAATCCTTCCACAAGAAATGACGACTGAGGGGTGTGTTTCTGGAATGGAAGTCGCCTCGCTTTTGTATATTGACTCCAGAAGTCGAGCAAAGGCCACCCTGCGACCCATGTCCTTGAACCCCTGCTAAGCATGTGTGCCACGCCTTCGAGTTATTTCCACCTACGGATTTGTTTGTTGACAGATCTGTATCCGGATCAGTACCTTCGAGACATGATCATCCAAATATCGGATATGAGATTCAGTTCCGAGACACTAGAGCAACTAAACCTCAACCCGAGAGCTCTTTTTTTTTTATTAATTTTTTTTTTACCGGAAGAGGCTTGCATAGGACCCGGCTCTTGTCAAAGATGGAAGGCTGTGGGATCGCTTTCCCGGTCAGCATAGTCACGATCATCTGACTAAACTTGATCCTGTTTTGCCAAATTAGGAACAAGGGGCACACGGTCAGAGACTTGGCGAAATCTGCACATACGCACGCTGACAAGCCCGTCTGACCAATTCTGGCACAGCCCCCAAAAAATCACGCTTAGTCCTGTTTCAAGACCTGTGGGAACAACTTGTCCCGAATCCATCTGCGCTTCTTCGACGCAATTTTGCCATTTTCTTAATACCGCAGTCCACTTATCTCTACCACGTGTTGGATCAAGTGCCGGTACCGAGGCCAAAGATAGTACATAGCCTGTCAGATATATCATTGGCATTTCATGACCCACAAGCCTCAGAAAATGATCTGACTTGCAGGGAAAACAAAGTTCGAAGGTTGTGGATATCTGTGCATGTAGTGCATGGACTTAGTATGAGAGAAGGCATAAAAAGGTCCGCTATGTGCAATTATAAAAAGCATTCAAGAGAAACAATGAAAGAAAATATGGCAAATAAATGTTTTGAACAGCCTCGCCGTCCGTTAACGCGGGACCCAGTACCCGCCATTCCCATGAATTTTATCCCGAGCCTCTGCGTCGGCGGTGCGGATGCCAACCACATGCATGGGGATGCTGCCGACCCGCCGCTGCACCTTATCGCGCGCGTCGCTGTACTTGTCGGACAGGGTGCGCGAGCTCTTGGCCGTCTTGAGCCGGTGGATCGTGAGTTCGGGCCCCCAGTTCTCGCGGCCGAGACTCGCCATGGTGGAGTAGACATCTCTAGACACGGTGTCCAGCCGCTGCTGGATGGGTGCCCCCGCCGGACTGAGGAGCGGTCGCATGAAGCCCATGACGACGACTTTCATCCTGGCGTTGAAGAATGTTGTGCCGACGTGTCCGAAGTCGTGGATGAGGTACACCGTCACGCTGTTCTCGGGGATCACGGATGGCCGAGCGTACGGTGAAGGGCCGGTGGCGATCACGGCCTCGTGCCAGTCCCCGGATAAGCCCTCGAAGCCCCTCTCGGGCATGATGCAGGCCCAGCCAAAGTACACGCCTCGGAGGTTGTGCTTAATGTCTTCTGACACGTTGATCAAGTTGGCGGTTGGGATGCCGAGTTCGGCCCTGTTGCGTCCGGTTCCGGGGGCGACCTTGCCTTGGAACTTGAGGGGATATGGTTGCTGCGGGCCTTCGTCCAGCCCCAAGATGCCATCGTAGGATATCGGGCTCGGTTGTGTGTAATGATCACCGATATCCATGTTGCCGTCACGGTTGTTATTCACCTGAAAGCTGTTGGATGCAAACTGGCCAACTTTCTTGGCAACGAGCCCGGGCTTGAGTTTGTTCATTCTCCCTTGCACTACCCCCACGACCGGCCCCGTGTACTTGTTGATGGTGATCTTGGCGGCCACTGACGCCACCTTGACGCCAACTTCGAGCGGCAAGGTGCTGAACGAGGCACCGCGCATGATGCTGGAGTCAGAAGAAGTACTGGCAACCCGGAAGATGGGGCTGGGACACAACAAGGTCCGCTTGGTCGCCTTGCCATCAATGTCAATGCCACCGCCTGAGCACAGAACGAAACGAAAGTAGCCGTCTGATGACACGGCGGGAATCCGGACGACGTGCGTCTCTCTCGGAATGTGGGCCTTGGCATCGCCTTTCTCCTTTTGCGACTTCCTGGCGGCCTTGCCGATGTCGCGCTGCCACGGCGTCTCGGTCTCAGGAGCCAGCTCCTGGGCCTGGACCATGACAGAGGGAGTGACGTCCAGCCAGTCGGACGTGGCTCCCATCATGGACTTGAGGGCCATGCCGCTGTCGCCAGAGAATCCGCGCTGCTGGAGCCAGAGCGTGCGGCCGGGGGGGAGGGGATACTTGTGGGCGCTGAAGATGGTGATGGCTACCGATGTGGTTGGGCCGCGGTAAAAGACGAGGGGGGCTGAGTGGCGGAGGATGGTAAAATGCTTGGTGGACTCGGTCGGGTGGGGAATGAGTCCGCCTGCGAAATGCAGTGTCTCAGATATGGCATTTTGCCAGAAGCCCGAGTTTGCGCTGGCGTTGGCGGTGGATGACGGCGTGGTGGGGGTGTCTGGCCCAAATGGCGGCGGGGCGCTGAGCGGCGTGAGGTTCAGGGGGCTCGATGCTGGAGATGTTGATGGGGAGAACCCATTGTGATGGCGGGACAGATTAGGCAGGCTCGTCTTGACCCGAAGGCGGTCTGGGGGACGCAACCGTGATGCATCCTCACTGCGGGAAGAAGGCCGCAGACGTTCGTCTACCCACGGTCGGTCTTGTTTGTGATTTGGACGAGTGGTTGGAGCTGGCGCTGGCCTCGATTCCAAAAATTCGTATGGTGGTGGTGGCGGCTGGAAAGGGGCTTCGAACGAATTTGAGATTGGTAGTGGCGTCTGCACAAACGTCGCGACTAGCTTCCGCCTGAATTGCGGCGCAGAAGGCCGCTCCATCATCTGAAGAAGCCGCCCAAAGGGAGAGTGAATGCAAGCCACTAACGCATCACTCTTTAGATCATGAAAGCGGTGAATTGAGCTGTCGATGCTGTTCCGACAAAGTTGGCGATGGCCAAGATGTGTTCATTTCGTTTCACATTGGCAACGATGTTGACCGTTGGACAGGGGATTGGGTCTAGACCCACCATCCTCGTTTTAGCGTCACAAACCTAAGACGCTTCACACGGATCGTTGAGTGAAGACCGCCAAATGATGTACCTCACCCTCAATTGGAAGATCGTTGGGTGCTGGAAATGCAAGATCAGGACGCCTTCAATCACGCATACAGACCTTCTCGAGCCCCCACGGCGATGCCGCACATGCGACATTGGACTTGGGCCTGAAACTCATCACGCCAAAATAATCCCCGTAGTGGGGCGCTCCCCTTGTACCACATTGGTACCTTGGTACCTAGGTATCGGAAAGTCCGGTTCACATACCTAGTCGCAAGACCAATAGTGAAGCGGCATCAAGATGAACCTTGGGATCTGATGCCTTCTTGAAGGTGGCATGTACAGCTGGGCTGGGCACGCTGCACGACGCCACTAGCTCACACCGATGGCTGTTAGTCTAGATTTCCCCCCTGCCTGGGAAACCTATCCATCCCACCTGGCCTGCCGATGCCGGCCGACAGATCGGCCCCTTACACGTGTACTCAAAGATGGAACTTGGAATGTAGCTGATCCTGTCGTCGACCGGTGGCCAACTTGCCGGTCTCAATCATTGTTGTGTTGAAATAGCGGCGGGTAGCTGTCGTACCAGTGGCCAGCACGTCCGTAGAGCGTCAAACTCCGGAGGCGATTTGGCGGGAGTTCCGGGTGATGTGGGTGATTCACTATTCAGCCCACCAAACGTCGGAGTGCGGAGCCACTGCGTCGAAGAAGACCAATAATAGATTGTCATCCAGGTCCACCGATGTCCCAGAATCAGCTAATGGGCGTCCGCCAAGCCCATTGGGCCGGCAGGCACAGTGCCCCTGCACGGCAGAGCCTTTCGATTACTTCAGCCACCCACACATGTCCGTCCCTTCCTTCTCTCTGCGTAGCCTTGGACAAGAGCCATGGAAGTTATCTGCTCGTTACCTGCTCAAAAAATCCATGTCCTGCATTCCTTATTCTTCAGGGTATAACGGGACTGCTTGGATGTGTACTCCATAACCCCAGCTTTTCACCCCAGTTTTTCACCCCAGCTTTTCACCACACCTTACACCACATCTTATACCATAATCACCTTCATGTCGTGCACGACAAAATGCCCAAATAAACTGATGAAGTTAGGCATAAATATTCAATCCTCCCCCGAACTGGCTCGCGCCCGAAAATATTCCCTCAGCCATCGTGGAACTTGGGACGTAGAAGACATGATCATAGCCCTTACTACCCCAGCAATAATCGCGGACCAAGAACCGCAGTTGGACGGTTCTGAAACCATAAAGCCACTAGCACCGATAGACATCTCGCCTTAGAAAGCTACTTGTTGTAGATGAGCTTGAGACGAGGTTCGATCGAATTAATGATGGAATCCATCCGACATTCGTAAAACAGCTTCCTGGCGTCTTCTTCGGCTGGGAGAGGGGGAATTATCATGAAGATGTTGTCATGGGCATACGCTTGGGCACGAGAAGACGACTCAGCCCGCCTAGTGGACTGACTTGGGCCAGAAGTGCCGCTGTTGGAATCATGGGATGTTAGTGGCGATAAAGCAGTATTGGGAGACCAAAGGCAAGGCCCACCTGGCGACGAAGCCTTGTCCCGAGGCATTGGAGTTGTTACCGGTTCGAGGCATGATGACAAGTTACAGCAGTATAGGGGAGAAGTGGTTTGATACCTCAGATGTGCCGGTGTGCAGCGTGAGCTGTAGACTAAATGACGCAGGTGGTAGAGGAGGATTGAATGGCTGACTTGAATGAGAAGGGTGTTAGGTGGGATGAAGCAGAACGAGGGAAAGCGATGCAGTAGTATATGTAAGTTTCTACAACGACTGAGCGGTAATACATGCTCCGGAGTGGCCATGAGAGAGGACACCGCAGGATGCTGCGGCTACCGAAAGAAACCCACACATCTCACATTTGGTAGACGTCTGTTGCCATCCGCTTGCTAGGGCGACCTGCAAGAAGGACGATGGTGACAACAGGGGATAAATTTCCGAATACATGCATGATTTACCGAAGGTTTGGTTGCATGTAATTGGATAAGTGTCAATAACATCAACAACCCGACTTTGGGATCGGATTGCGCATTGCCAACCCCCCTGGAGGGAGAAGCCGCTTGAGTTGGCCGCTTACTTCCCTACACGTGGTGTACGAGTGTGGGGCTAGCCGCGCCCCCGAGCGCCACGGCCGCGGACTTCAATACCTCTTTGAGTGTGCCGACTTCGGGTTGGCCAATCGGGGCAGTCCCTTCATTGCAATTTGATAAGTGCCTGTACGTCACCGGTACCTCTTGGCAGCCCCTTGCTCCAGGCTCGACGGCTAAAACATCTGTGGCGTTCAGACCCTTGCTCGGTTACTCATAAGTATTCATGGGCCAGCTATAACAAGAGAGAGATTAAAGTAGACTTAAAGATCGACAAGGCAATGTCGGCGTCGATGGATGCGGCGCTGCCCCAATGGAGGCCTTGTATATCTCAGACCGTAAGGCGCTCTAGGCAAATAGGTGGGTCGGGTAACCCCGTCCGTACCTTTTAAACCTCTTAAGCTTTTGCTACCCCTGAACCGGTTGAGCTGCCGCCAAGTCACTGATGCTAAGCCCCTCATTGGCTGGTTGGAGATGCACTCTCCAGGGACGCCGGTCACTAGTCACCTCCTCTCTGCACGGCGGCGCCTTGGCATTGCTCCATCAGGACGCGTTGAACATTGATAAACCGTACCTGAACACAACCTGGAAACTTGGCTGGCTGGAGATGCATTTCCAGGGAAGCCGGCCACCGGTCACCCTCTCTCTGGCGCCTTGGCATTGCCCCATCTGGACGCCTGGAGCACCGATAAACTATACCTGATCGCAACCTGGAAACCCGCCCAAGAAGTTTGCGTCTTTGAGCAAGGACAGGGGTTGCTGGCGCCTGGCAATGAGAAGATAGGGGCGGGATTATTAACGCTAACGTTGATGATATGCAAGCGGTGAGTTTTTTAGTGAGCCGGGATGTTTTTTTCCTCGGGTTAACTGTCAAATCCATGTCCTCGTGCGACTTTGGCCACACGAGGTGCCCATCGCAGCCCGCCGCCCTATCATTTGGTCCTCGGACTTTTTTCTTTGTCTCTTCGTCTTAGTTGGTTCCCCGTGGCCAACACTAAAAAATGACGTGCGCTGCCAATGCCAATGCGGCCGCAGCAATTTGGCACAGTCGAGTATTCTAGATCCCCGGTCCTGCTGCAAAGAGTCGGCATCGGCCGTGCTGACTCGAAGTGTAGCAGCATGTTGTGTCGATACGGGCTTTCGGTGTCAGGCTCGGGATTTCCCTCGGCATCGATCTGGAACAAGCGCACAACATTAAAAGTTTAAAGATAATAGCGCAACTTACATGCATCATGATAATTGCGCAACCTTGAATGCAGGCAAGAGGAGGCTGTGAGCGGCCAGGCGTTGTCACAAGGCCAGCTCACCCAATGACGCGCCTTGTTTCCAGCCAATGTCGAAATAGTAGTATGCTCTTAGCGGCAATACGTTTCTCATCATACCCAAGCATGTACATGACCTAGGCCGCTAGACGCACCGACCCACTTATTGAACTACCCCCAAGTTGGACGATTTTGACTGTATTTTACTTATTATACCTAGTTTATAAGGACTAAAAACAAAACAAAAATACCTCATCGGTATTCTATATATGAAATACTATATTGTCACGATTTCAACATGCGGGCATAGTGGAACCCACCAGCCGGATGGGCCAACCAATCACCTTGAGAGAGGGGTCTCTGTGGGCCTTGGCGCTACAGACAACAGGGACCGAGTAACTTTAGCGGTCTCTGTTGACGGAGACAACAGAGACATATCTAATGTCGTTCTATATAACCAACCTAGGTCGAGCACTCCTTATGAGTCTCGGCAATTAAGCAATACACATTGATCTGCTTCATTGCTTGTGAAGGCAATTCACCTTTGTGTATCAGACAATTCCCCTTGTTCAAGAGCTTACCCTTCTTACGTGATCCCAACTGTTACGGCCCTGGCACCCTGCACTGGCACTGGCGCCTGGCACGCAACGAACACACCCATTGAATGCCCTCATTGAATGATGACGGCATTGGCCAGCCGCCTTCACTACACCCTTTGTGTACAGTAAAGGCCATAGGACCTATTGATCACAGGACCTCTTGCATTAGCCTAAACCTAGATATCTTAGATCCATTCACTACAGCTGAGAGGTCTATATAAAGGACCTTGGGGCCCGGCCTTATGCCGCCCTTTTCTCCTCAGCTTAGAATTACACAATACAGAAGGTCATAACTGCGGCTTTGACTCAGTCAACCTACCTGCCCGTGACAGGAGTTCAATATGTGGGTCGGTCCTTCTAAAGCCTCCAACATTCAACTATCAGTATTCCAAATACTCAGCCATTTCATGATGGCCCTTTTCTCGTGTACGCTGTGCAGCTGTATGCCTATGAGTGCCTTGCATCTCTCTTTTTGCCCTATACTCGAGCAACAACTTGACCATTTCAGCGTCCCCGCGCTCGGTAGCCTGTATCCTGCAGCTGCTCCTCGATCCTGAGGCCAGGTTCCCAGCCGTACTCGGCGAGCTTACCTTCAACAACCAGTCCTTGCTTCAAGAGCATCTCCGGGACAACGAGCTGTCCGGGCTGTCAGTTGCCCACTGCGTAGTGGGAAGCGCTAGCTCGGCCGAGCTAGCACTAGGGTAGTAGTTCCTGCCCGACAACACATTCACCCGTGAAGCGGTCTAGCCTGGTGCGGGCCTTCTCCGCCCCGACAGCGATGAACGGACCGCCTTTGGCAAAACGGGCCGTGGACAGAAAGCGTGAGATGATTACGGCAGCGGGGACCACGTCCCGTGCGCTCAGGGCGGCGAGGGTACTGGGGAAGTGCTGCGGACGCGCGTAGCTCATGGTCTTTTGCCCAGTAGTCTACCAGCCAATTCAGGCCTTGGTACAAGCCTAGTGGCAGTCCGGACGTGCTGGTAGTCCGCAGGAGGGGGTAGTGCAGCCATGCCCCGGCTTCCGCGTTCAGCAAGGCCGTCCACAGCCGCCACTCTAGCTCGCGGTTCCGCTGCGTGTAGGGAGAGTGCTGAAAAGTCACCCTGGGTCAGGTCCCTGTCCGCTGGACAAGGCCGCCACGCCGAGGAGGTCAAAGCTGGTTTGGTCTTTTGTCGAGGACGCTCTGTAGGGTCGCTCTGGCGGTAGACAAGAATACATGAGGCCTTGAGCTGTTCGCCCTCTAGTGCAATAGCCACAAGGAATGTCAGAATATAAATCTAGATATGATGATCATCATGATGGCATCGGTGGTCCGCGAGCCTCACCTGCATGTGATATTTCCCCAAGATTGCGCCTCAGCATTCTTAACTTGAACGCCCCAGCAATCAAGTCAACCTGAAGGACGTGGGAAATGTTGGAATTGGATGTGTCCCAGGTGTGGCGGGCCCCGCCCCTGCGGATATGATCGACAAGGCGCTCAAAATACTCTTCGAGGGTGATATGTCCACGACCGTGCCTGGCTGTGGCATGGCCGAAACACCCCTCGTCTCGTCGCTCCATTTCTTCCTGGATCTCAGCCAGATTAGGTAATACGCTGAGATGAGGAGCATGGGATTCGCTTGCCGGTGTGGGCATCCCCGCCCTCTTCTCTGCCGCACCAGAACATGTCGATGGTTTCTCGAGTCTCGGAAGGGGTAGAATACTGGCGTTGAGTCTGACGATGAGGCAAGTAGGGCTGTTAGCAATGCAAACATGCCAGCTTGCATTTTACTGACTGAACGCTGGCAACCTGGAAAACATACAAGGTGCTGAATCCGAAAAGGGATCATACCCCTCATCTCAATCAACGGATGCTACTAACGCAAGCTTCATCGGTACGCTCGCCACGGATGTACCAATAGCCTTCAGGATCAAAATCCTTAGGACCAAATCCGGATCATATTATCAATGTATCTATACTCAATCGTTAAGATTGGTGATGAAATGTTAACAAATGTTTCCACGGGTAGCTTTTCCGTTTCCCGCATACGCCTTGTTTAAACACCCAATTTTTTTTTTAAAAAAAATAGAATACTACCCGCGGTTTGTGACACAATTCTTTTCTCCCAAATTAGTTTTCCACACGGCCCAATCTTTCAAAATTCGAGCTAGAGCACTGCACCATATACATCCGCTATGTACTGCAACATTAACCCGACGACGACGACGACGACGACGACGCTGTCAAGCCAAAATAACCCAACGCAGCAAACGACCACAGAGTAGCGAGTCGAAACAAGGCCTTCTCAGGCTTGCCGTGCTTCCAGACAAGGTAAGTGTCCACGAGGCCGCCCCAGAACCCCATGATGGCCATCAACGTGTCGATTTCTGCGTACCGTCGTCGGAAGTACAAGGTGAAGATGAGGACGCCGAGGATGGTGCTGCGCGACTGGCCTGCGATCATGACCGGGTGCGCGGCTGGCGTCTCGGCGATGCGTGGCGGGAACCCAAAGGCCAGGATCGCGGAGTGCGCGTTCAGCATGGGCCAGAACCCGCCGAGGGTTGTGGTCGAAGCGAGGATGATTGCGGGGATGTGGCGCGGGGAAAAGTGTTCGAATGCCATCCTGCTGATTTTTGAGCGGTGATACGGGGGAAGCGTTTGTTCAAAAAAGGGGGGGCTTGGCAAGCTGTGTGGTTGATGGAGTTGTGTTTGCTTGGCATCAGAATGCGATTGTGCAGTCGCGAAGGAAAAGGAAAAGCGAGGAGGCGGTTAAGTTCAAGTGTGAAGGAAGGGGCGCAGCAGCGTCAAAATGTTAAGCGGTCTTTCCGAATTGGGGAGCGTTGGGACGGATGCGTGTTGCCGTCGCAGCTCGCACTTCAAGTGGTATCGCAAACCGGTGGACATACCTCTGTTAGGAGGTGTAGTCGAAATGAAGATTTTTACAGCCAAAAGGTCAGCTCGACTAACAGCGGGGCCATGACCAAAAGATCCACTTTGGCGGGATGTTACAGCAGGTTTGGGAAGGCGGCAGCTCAGTTGGGTGTTGGTGGGAGGCAAGGAAAGAACCTATTCTTTAGATCACCCAAAACTCCAAATGTTTTCTTACCCTCTGGTAAACTGTAAACTACCCATATTGAGCTTCGCACATCCGCTTTTAGAACTGCCCTCACTCATGGGCTTAGGGCCTTTCGAGTTCAACATGGCCTCCTGTTTGCTTCCCATGCATCATCACAGGGCCTTGAGTGTTGGCAGTTCAGATGCATTATCCAAGATGCATTATCCAATGTCGTGATGTTTTCAGGAGCAGGCAAAGTTGGATGTCTCTGAATCCAGCCTTTGGGTTCAGGAATGCACGCAACACGCCGCAGAGTGACAGCAACGCCACGTGTTTCAGGGGAAATATGTGGGCTCCTGACGATCGACACATTGCAACAAAAAGTAAATAAACATTCACCTCGTTCGATACAAAGATGAATATCACTGCGCCAAGCTAGATACTTGAATCCGCTGCGTGAGCACACAAGGACTTGCTTGGCAAAATCTCCAAATGCCATCCCCACGACATGCGATGCAACCGTGATGGGTGTCTCGGTGCTCTGTTCGAAAGCCACAGTGTTGCGGCGGGATATTGCGCCTCCTTCACTGCCAACCCCCAGACTGCCACGACCAACTTCTGTCCCTTCCAGACCTACTGCAACTCAAACCCAAAAAGGATCAGCTCGGCCTGCTCCCGCATCGCGGCCCCAGTATGTGTTGCACCTTTCGAACAGCGGAGCAACAAAAAAGAGAGAGTGAGAGAGAGATAAACTGACTCGTGCTTGTTTTCTAGACACCAACATCTACGCCAACCGCTTCACCCACATGCGTGCCGCCTGGATCACCCTGCCCCATTGACAACTATTCCGATGTTTGCTGCCACGGCCTCGATGGGAGCGTGGGGTGTTTCTTTCCGGGCGGAGATTCACAGAATAGCCAGTGTTTCGTTTAAGAGGGGGGGTGGGGGGTCCAATTACATATTCCTTCCTATTTAGGGCAGATTCGTTTTGACGGGGCATTGGAAAGGCTTTCTTGTTACATACTTTGAGTTTGGGTACTACCTTCGTCGTTTGGTGGACGTCTCCCTGCTGAACAAGGCTGAAACAAGTACCTGCATGTACGCTACTATTCCATTTGAATTTACTTGATGCAAACACTTTTTTCTTACGACATACAAATATTAGCAGAAACATAATATTACACATCATATCAAATCACGCATATTTAAGGTGATGAAATGCTGTTGGGCGGTCGAAAAAGCCACGAAGGCTATGTATCTTGATGCTGGCTGGCTATTCTTTACGAGCAATCGTAAAGGCACAACTAACTTCCAATAGCAAGAAGATCAAGAAATCCTACAGCCAGGGAAGACAGCAGCCATTATCTGGAGAATCCATCCAAGTGCGGCTCCATGTTCAACCTCAACCACGCCGACTGCGATGCCGCCTACAACACGCGTGCCGACAGCTGCGGCGGCGGCGGCTCGTGGGTGGCCGCCAACAGCGCCATCTCGGCCGTCCGCGGCAGCGTCGTGACGTAACAAGTGCACCTACGACAACAACGGAGGCACTTGCTATGGCAGCAACGTGCGCACCAGCGCCGACGGGGTGACATAGCTGTGCGGCTGGTATGTCAGCGGCTACTAGAACTGACCCAACACGAACGTCAACTTTGGCCGCTAGCCGTCAGGAACTTGCTTTCTGCCACTGCCAGGGATTTAAGGTTGTTTAGGATCTGCTGTAGGGCTGGTGGAAGGCTCGGGGCAAGGGAGAGAATGAACGGTGGTTTTGCCAAGAGTTGGTTGGTAAAGGGGGTCACTGGCCAGACCACTGATGGAACCATTCCTCTAGGAGTTACGTATATTTGGAGAGGCTTACATTAGAGAAATGCGAACAGGATGCTTAAATGCGGGGAGAAAAGTTTCAGACCCCACCGCATTTATTGAGGTTGGGCTTCAGCATGTGGTCATTCTAAGCAAGGGAACAAGTGGTACTGTATCGGCTCTTACTTTTCCCTACAGAAGACCGTGGCGCCTTTACCAGTTAGACAAACGCCCAATTCATGCAGTCCGCCCGCATCAGACCTCTACTTCCAGGGGGGCTTTCGTCCAGTCCTGATTAAACCCCTTCCGACGCCTAATTAATCAAGAGGTGGTTTACGGCCTGCTAGAAATCAGCTCTTGGCCGGTGCCTGTTGGAGGCCACGCCTCCAGCATTACATTTTCTGGTAACTTATGTTTTATATAACTTGGCCTTCCTTGCCAAATTCTTTTTTTAGTAAAGATCGAGGCCCAGGAAGGGTCAGAGTTGGAACACTCGGGCCCAGTAGGTGTGGCTCTGCCTGTATTACTTCGGACTCAATTTCGACTTCAAGTCCGAATTAACCATCATCCATTATTTTAAATAAGCGTGAGAATTCATATAAAGCCATCACTAGCATTCAGCATCAATTCCCTCCTGACAGTTTTAAAGTCACCGTTTAGTAAACCTTTTTTCTTTTTTCTTTCCTTTGTGGTATCCGGCCCATTTCTTTATAAAAACAACATTCATCTTCAAAGTCTTTTCGAATCGAATTAAAATGCGCTCGAGTATTGTCCTAGCTTCCTTCCTCCCTCTGCTGATCACCGCGCACCATGGACCAACTGCCCACAATGGTCGCGCCGACCCGTTAATTGCGACGATCGAAACCAGAAGCTCCCATTGCTTGCATGTCGCAAATCTGGATAAGCAAGTCACAGCGACAGACTTGGAACAAGTCTTCTCTCGTTGGAAGTCGCAGATCGATGGGCTGCAGGTGGTCAAGGATCAAGGGTATGGCTTCGTGTCTTTCACCAACGAGCGCGCTTTGTCCGACGCTCTGAAGTCACTGAAAGGCAAATCTTTGAGAGGTCGCGTCATGGGTTTGGATCCTACGAAATGCAATGCGAGGGCTCAAGCCCCTTCTTACACAGGGAGGACTCGACGACCTTCTTCTGATATTGATAGACCATGAGAGATTATGCAAAGGGGCGCCTGGCATTACAGGGCCAGCCGAGCTTTGACCAGTCTGGCGGGCACTAGATAGGAGGGGTTCGGTCCACAGGCCACCGACAGTCATTACTTATAAATATCTACCTACTATATGATTGAGCTGTGCTCTTCAACAACACGCGTTCATCTGAAAGCCATCGACTCGTACACCGTGTGCATCAGACCCTGTGCTAGAGAGCTTACCCTTATTGCAAGAACTTTCCCAAACCCCCTTTGGCGTTCCGCCTTACAGTTCAGGCACCTTTGTGTAGGTACGTTAGCAGCAAAAGAAAGCCTCATGTTGTGACCACTGCTTCTCCAAATCTCGACCCTTCATCTCCAAGACTTAAACTTCTCAGATACAAGTGGTGAACACGACTAGGGGTTACTACCAACTTCAGACTTCCTACTCCAGAACAAAGCAGTAACTTAAATTAATTCTCAACCAACCACCCCCAACATCCGGCCTAGTGGGTCTAGCACGCGAGACCGAAAGGCAGTCGATAGACTGACTTTCAGATCCACGCTCTCGCCATCGTCGAGATTCATGACACTTCCCTCCAAGCACAGACAGGTAATATCCGTGTACGCATCGCCCATTGTCCCAGGGAGGAAGTCCTTAGCTAGCGCAACGAACACTAACTTGGCTAACTTGACGGCAGCCTGCTCGCTGGTGATCTGGCTTGCCAAATCTCCCGGTAACAAGCGCCGCGCGAGTTTGACGAGCTCCTCAGCTGCCTTGCCCAGTCCAATTTCCAGAAGAACAACCCCGAGCGAATAGATGTCGTGGTGCGGAGTATGCGGTCTCCTTGGACTGGTGGTATTGCCCTCTTCGTCTTGCAGGATCTGGCGGTCTGGATGACGGTGCAGATTATCCTGCGGCCGAAGATGCGGCCACATCCGTCGGTCCGAGTAGTCGGCCGTCAGGCGGCTGAACTGAAACCCAAAGAGATACGCGTTCCGTAGCTGGACGATAGATAGACCCCCGGCCTCTGTGGGGGTTCGTTCGTGGAAAAAGTAGAAGTTGCAGCTGTTGATGTTGCCGTGGACCCAGTTGGCTTGGTGCAGGTGCTGGACTGTCTGCGCAAGGCTCTGGGCGAGGGTCAGGCGCTGGCCGATGGAGAGGGGTCTGGTTCGTGCCTCGTGGATCTTGTAGTGTCTCAGAATCCCGGGGTCCTTGTTTCGGTCTGCTTTCGAGAGCTGGGAATGCAACGAGTGGAATCCGCTGAGGATGGCGTCGGCCGAAGCAGTTGGCTGGCCAGCTTGCGACATCTCGGTTCTGGGATCGGTGATGTCAAAAATGAACTCGAATCGTCGCTCAGTCTTGTTCTGGGACAGACCGAGGCAGGGGAGAATGGCGAAGCCGTCGACTGGAGGTTGGTTAAGTAGCATGGCCAGCCGGACAGCTCGGTCCAGCGAGTCTGAGAAGAAGTCTGTTGAGGGAATGCATTCCACCAGCACTGGCTTACTTCCTGCTATCAAGCCTCGTCTGAGACTGGATCCGGCTCCAAATGTCGCCTCGTCCTGGATTCGAACAAATCCTGCTTCTTGGAGAAGCCCCATGTTGGATGGTGTTCTCCCATGCTGTATGGCAAGACGTGTGATTTGAGTGGAGATGCCAACGCGGGAGTGATCTAGTGCATCGGAGAGCGCCGCAATATTTGCACGAGTGGTCGACTGGGGATCGAGACGGTCATAGTACCGACAGATCTCGTTGATGTGATCGCCGAGAAACTTGTTGGAGAGTCGGATCTGATCCATGATTCTTTTTGCTCTAGACTTGCCCCTGACGGCCCAATAGATCCCGCGTGTCGGCCCGGTCCAGCTTTGGGTTTCGCTTCCCGTGGTGGCAGTTCCAGCTGCAGGCCATGTAGCAGATGAAGCAAGATTCTGTGGCGGCTGTTTGACGAAAGCGTACAAGTCTTGCCACCCTCGGTAGACGTCCTGAACTGCATCCACAAGAGCTGCTCGCTGCACGTCTCCCACGGCATCAAGAATGGTTTCTGAGCCTCTCAAGATCCGGCTCTTGAGGACGCCGTCGTAAAGGTCGGTCTGGGCCAGTTCCCGCCGAAAGCCGGTCAAGATTTCGAAGCTCCCGCGTTCAAAGTCATGAGCATCTTTCACGGTCTCGATGATCTTTTTGATGATCTCGTTCAAATCGACTTGAAATTGAATGGGGGACGACATTTTCCTTGAAAATGACGGAAACGAGGTTGTGGAAAGACTTGATGGCGTTACTCCGTGCCTCTGATGCTTTCAAGCTATTCTTCTTATTGCACCGAGAACCATGTGTCGTGGAGGGGCTGCAATTTTCCAGGGGTTCTGCCTATTGGCAAGGCAGACCCGCGTTCCAAAGTCTCCTGTGTTGTGCCTCTGGCTAGCCATAGTATGCCCTGTCATTTTGCATGCACAGAAGTGCACCTATTAGATGGATGGTGAGGAGGTGGGGTACATGTATATCCGTGGTGCAGTGCCTTGCTGTCAAAGGCCGTTGTATGATTTTGAGTGATGGCGCACCCTCTTCGAAAGCGCAATCCGGGGGGGTGGGGCGGAGGGAGAATCAAAGCTTGCTTTTCGCGGACGGTTTCCCAAGAAGGAAAATCGGTGTGAGAGACTAGCCCAAACTCAGCACCGGCTTTCAAGGCATTAAAAACACGCAACCAAGGCAGACGTCTCACCGCACTGCTCCGTTCTGCCCGCAATGGCGGATTGCAATAACTCTGGACTCCGTTGTCATAACTTTCCTTGAGCCTCTCTCCAACTTTCATATGAACAAGCCTGTGGGTTTGGAAGTACTTGTTCCCACTTGGTCCTGACGATACGCCATCAAATATGGATTTGAACAATGTAAGTTGATGATGGCACTATGAAGTAAGGGTACCTAGGCATGAACTTGAAAGCTAATCCATCGCTACCATTGCAAGTCCTCTTCAACAACTCCAGCCGGCTCGCATAACGACTGGTTCAAGGCAGCTCCTCATGAGATCACCAAGGGCGACAAGCCTCCGACGCTTGTGAACCAACTCCGCTCACATTTCGAAAACATATCACTCCTATCCGGAATTGGGAACCTGTCGTCTTTCAAGGACCAAACATTTGATGGGTTCCTTGGCGACGGGAGTTTTTATGACGTCCAGAGAAAGGAGATGCAGCATGATGGCCAAACGAGAATCGTCGCTGTTAAGCGTCTCAAGCCTACTCCTTCAGGACCGAGCCTGATGTCTGGGAGTTCCCCAGGGCTGAGGCCAATGATTCGGGATGTCCTCATCATGACGGCTATGAAAGGGTCACCATTCATACTGGAATTGATCGACAATGGCTCTTGGCCTGAAAAAGGCTTCCGCTCAACACCGTACTGTGTAGTCGAACTCTCGGTGGATGGGACTCTATCAAAGTTTCTCGATATCAAGGAGCTAGCAGCCACTAACGATTTTCAGGCTCATGTTGCTTTACAATACCAGGTTCACGACTATGAACGGCGAAAATCGCTCATCATCGATGTGGCCATGGGGCTCTTTGTACTTCACAGGACTGGAATATTTCACACGGACTTGAAGCCGGATAACATCTTGATATTCAGCAGTCCCGATGGAGGATATCGAGCAAAGCTCTCCGACTTTGGGTCATCCATCATGCGGAACAAGGCCGCCCCTGATCACCACATTCTTTATGGCAGGGACTCGGGCGGCACAGAGGGGTACATGGCCCCAGAGCTATCTAAACTGTCTTCGGTCGACATTCAGAAGCTCTCTGACTCGGAACTCAGAAAACTCGACATGTTCTCATTCGCACCCGTCATGATTGAAGCAATCTCATCATGCAGAGCCACTGGCTTCCCCCTTCATGGGAAGTACACGGAACGCACGGGGGAGTTGATGAGCTTTGTCCGCGACCATGTCGGAGACTCGGAGTGGGATACCGCAATACTGAGAATACTGGACAAGTGCCTAGCCTCATCCACGACGAGATGCGATGCCATATCAGAAGTCTTAGCTTTGTTGGGGAAAGTCGACCTTGATCCTTTCGCCGAGTCTGTTCCTTCAGCAGAAACACTCTCATCTAACTTCAGCTTGAGCTTGTCTGCGATGATGGATAATATCAGCCACATGCTTGGAGAAGAAATCCAGGGTGACTTCGATGTAACTTCCGAACTGCAGGTACGCGATACATCTACAAATGTAATCTTTCAGATCCGAGTTTTCATGGTGCTTACTACCTACTACTCCCGTGCAGGAAACGCCCATTGCCGCCTTTGACAGTACACTCAGCTTCATGCGGAATTTCCGAACAGGATTGAGCGACCTGCAGCCATTTCAAGAACTTCTTCGCCAATGGAACGACACGATCCCCCGCGATTCTAGCCAGTACTACGTAGTGTCTGGTCTGTCGCACGTCTTTGGCTGCGGTCTGATTAGTTTCGAGAACTGCTGTGCTGATCTCTTGGAGGCCGCCAAAAGGGAAAACATCCCAGCTCAGATAATCTATCGGCGGATGCATGAGGCACTGTTCTCCATATCGAGCATCGAAGAGACGGGTGACTCGGAGAGCACTTGTCCATCCGGCTTGTCGCCGCTCGCCATTCAAGATATCAACCCAGAAATCTTCGACAACGAGGAAATGCTCAGGAATGAATTTCCAGACAACTTTATTGCTCAAGCTATCCGGTTCTTTGAGCGCTGGGGCTGGGCTACGGAGGTATATCACAAGCTGTGTGAAATCGCAGATCTGAGTCCGGTCGAGAACTCTGCATGGGACATACGAGCGGACAACGACACAATTCGCGACGAGCAGATACAGGATCTCGTCCGAGAACGAACCGAGGCCCTCAAAGCCCTCAGTCAGGCACCAGCGGCCCTTACTGACTACGACCTGATGGTGGCGGCGGCCATTCTCTTTGGCGACGAGCACTCAAGTGAACTGAGAGATCTGTGCGAAGTTCTTCAGGCTCTCGGGGTCTCCCTGCATTTCCGCATCACGTCCTTGGGGGAGGATATCAGCAATATTGCTTCGCCTCTGATGCTTGCATGCTACTGCGGCAACGCGACTGCTGTCAGAATACTGGCCGAAGTCAGCCGAGGAAGTGCTTCAAATACGCTGAAAGGCACAAACGGTCAAATTCCCCTGCACTACCTTTTCACTTTCCGGGATGAAGACGCGGATGAGATCTGTGACATTCTTTCACAAGATGTCCAGCCCGAAGATACAGACTCTGACATTCACCGTCCCGCGGGGGGCTTCTGTGCGCTCGTCGGAACCCCTCTTGACATTTCGCTCAAGGTCGGAAGCCTGGCGGCGACAAGAGCGCTCTGGCGAAGGGTGTACAGTGGGAATCAGCCGTTTCTGCTAACTGTATCACCGGCCCCTGGATTGGGCTATCAGAATCCGAAGTTTAAGATCCCCAGCTCCATGATAAACCCAGGCGACACCCCGGTCTTGGATATCTTTGCCATCAAATGCTTCGCAAGCATGCAGCCCACAATTTGGGAGTTTTTCCTATCCATCTTGGACGACGACACCAAGAGGAACATGACATCATCCTTCCGAGAACTTGTGTTCGCATTCGGCGACGACCCGGGGCAATCTCGCGGTCTTTATTACTTCCTAAACGCCTACAGCTTCATGTCTCTGTCGTCGCTCTCCCACATGATCCTCCACGGGCCGCGCTACACCGAACGACTCGTCTCGCACCTGCGCAACGGAATCACCTTTTTCCTCGACGTGGAGCACCCAGAGCTCATGTCGCATCTTCTTGGGCCGCTCTTCACCTGGCCGGAGCCGCACACGCAAGTTGCCATGGTCGAGGCCTGCAGGGACCTGACGACCACACCAGAGCTGGCAGCATACGACAATGAGACTCTCAAGGGAATCATGTTTCTGCTCAACACCCAGGCCGCAAACCAAGGTCTCAGCTGTGGGCACTTGCTTGGCTTTATCTTGCCCAGGATGCAGCCAGCGTCCATCTTTCTCGAAGCTTTGGCGGCTGCTGCCTCAGCCGATGACATCCCTGCCTTCCAGAGAATCGCCCGAGGCTTGGTCAAACAGCAGATGAACCTCGTGGACGAAGGGGCCATCCAGTTTCTCTGCGCCCATTTTGCCTCGAAGGGATGCCCTCGCGACGCACGCTTGTACCTAGATATGATCTCCGCCATGGACGTTCCATCATCCCCGCCTTGGCTAGCCCGGCGGGCTCCTCGCTGGGAATCCGCTCAAAGGGAACACGAACACTCGAAGACTGGCAGCTTGCTCTCGGATGCTGTCAAGCATAAGAATCTCGACCTTATCCTCCTGCTCGTTGACCAAGATCCTTCCCGCCTGTACCCCGGACTTCGTTCAGGCGCCTTGTTCCTGCTATGCGTCAACGACAGATTCGAAGAAGTCCTCCGTGGTCTCTTGGAACATCTAGGCCCGGCTAGGTCCATTGAAATCCTGCGGAGACGCTCCCGATTCTCCAGACTCACTGCGATTGACGTCGCCATCTTTTACAACAGCACGCAGTGCTTGCGGCGCATCGCCGAGTGTCTCACCGCCGGGGGGTTTTCCATGTCGGACCTGTTCCCCCTTACATCCGTTTCTGACAAAATATGGGGCCCCATGATGGGCTCACTGAATGACAGTGCTCGGGGCCAGAAGGTCACACTTGGGGTCCTGTCGCTGATGGCGTCCCGCTCGCCCATGGACATCCTGTCGCGGCAGTGGAGGCTGGGAGTGGGTCAAAAAGCCATGTACACCTTCACTATTCCGAGTGTGCTTGCCATGTCGCAGTTTGTTCTAGAGATGTCTCGCTCAGACCCAGAAAAATATGAAGCGGTGCAGTCCCTTACCTCGGCAATATATGCGTGAGTCAAAATCCTGAACAGGAATAATATTCTTTTGACGGAAAAGTCCTCACACCAGCTCAGAGCTTTAGAACGGCCGTACGACAGCGTCCTAGCCTCGGAGGAGAACAACCTCAATGCAATGGATTCTGACGACAATCCGACGGAAAGGGTGGTAGTTGTTCAAGTGGTTTCAATCATCGGCAAAGTCTGTGGGCATTGGAAACTGTCACTTGCTATTACCGGGGTAATCACATCTCTGTCCGTTGTTGCATTACGTGCTATTGTAAAGAAGGCTTTCTATTGAAGGATGTAATGAAAAGATTTGCGGAGTTGTCGAGGCTCCTGGATTCTCGCACCCGAGTTAACCTGCATGTATGGGAGAAGCAACTAGGGGTTGACGGACCGAGTAGTAGTAGCACTACCTCAGCTATCTAGCGGGGGAAAAGCCCCCTACTGACATTACACCTAGCACTTCCCTTTAGTTATAATGTTTGACATTACTAGGTACCGGGCGAGCAAGAAACGTAATACGATGAGCACGCCAAAGCTCGGCCTTCCATCCCCAAAAAATATCAACACAATAGGGCTCGCTTTGGCTCGCCTTACAAGTAACAATACTGCAGCAACATAATCGAGCAGTCCTTGGAATTAGTATACTGAATTTCAGTAGTACTAATATGGGCAAAGTACTGGACTGGACTAGTATTAGTAAATCCTAGTACTTTACTATGTGACGATCTGGATCCTCGTCTTGGGGTTTGGGGTAAGGTTCAAGGGGTGAGTAGCCACACAGTAACAATGGGTAGATAGAGTATCAATAAGAGTATATAGATAGCTTGCTGAGCCACTGCTCAGCTGCAAAGACTAACTGTCTACTTTGGTTGATAGCTGAAGAACTACAAAGGCTCTTCAGCTCTCATCATTATATAGAACTAGTGGCTCTACCTAGATCCCTCCTTGTGTAACCAGAGCCCCCTTAGTCCGTGCTTAGTGCCTGAGGCCAGCATGCAGGTGCGTTCTCTTAGCCCCGCATTCCTCCCCAATGGGGATCGTGACAATACTAACAGTATTTTTAAAAAAGGTTTTAGCATTTTGAAGTAATTTGGTAATTGTATTTAATTTGTATTTTCTTTTAATTTCTTTTATGGTAAATTTATTAGAATGTAAATAGTCTCCGAATCTCGGTGCAATCCAAAACTTCCTTTTTGCAGTTGGTCGTCGAATCCAAGATGTTGAGACCTGGCAGCTACTCAGACACCTACGCCAAGTCCGTGTAGAGTTAAGCGGCCAGGAGACACCTACGTAGGTTGCGATACGACTACGCGAGCCGCGAAGTCGAAAAAACCTTAATTTCTCACCTCGTTTCGGTTTTCTCCATTCCAAAATAGCCTAGGATCGAGCACAGGGCGCCGAGAGTAGCCGGAGACGCGGTGCTCTTTAAAGGAAGCTTCGAAGCCAGAACGGTCCTCAATGTCTCACTGGAGGCAAACTCTTCCGGTGCAGGATGCCGTGCTACGAGTCAAACGTAAACATCGGGAGCAAGAAGTAGAGACCCACGACGGCAAGGCAAAGTATTGGAGTATGTAGGCTCTTGTCACGGCGAAGCGGCGAGTGCGGGAATAAATTTGGGACCAGCGTTCTCCTTGGCATCAGTCTTCCTCTTACGCATCTGGGGTCATCCGGTAGATCGTGTTTGCCAACCTCGTGTTGATAGCGCTGGGCGCGTTCGGTGGGTTTTGCGTAGCCCTGTTCCAACAATTTCGGCCCCCTACTGAGGTGAGCGATAACCGCCCAACCGAAAGGCTACCACGACGGGTGGAAGCCGATATCCGTGTCCAGAATTGGGCGGGCCTCGTCGGAATACTTGTCTTCGATACGGTCGTGTCTTTGGAGCAGACGATTGCGCGGAACCAGCTCGAAGTGGGAGAGCGGCAGTAGACATTTGGACAAGTCCTGGCAATTTTCATGCTGATAGGGGTGACTTACGACTTCGTCAATTTTATCCTAGCACATTTTGCTCGATTGACTGGGAGGGAGCGGAACCCCAACGAGCTGGACTTGATCGGTCTGAGCTCGGGAGTCCGGTGTTTGGTTGCTTCCTTCATCTCACCAAGACGCGACTGGTCGTCATTTTCGATCAAGGAAGGGATATTACTGAGAACAGAAGAAGACATGGCGAGCTCGTGACGAGATAAGTGACACTCGGCTGCCCTAACGACTTCACCTTCTCCCGGCGGACCGGCTCTCAGGCGGTACTGCTGCTTTCTGGGCATGATCTCGCTGCGAAGTTCGCGTTTGTACACAGGCACCTCAGGCAAAGGCTCCAGGGAGGACCTAGGTGTATTATATTTATTTGCTCTATTTTCGATTAATGAAACATCGTTCGGCGATTCGTCATTCGCTCTTTAGTGCAGCCTGCGGCAAGCTGTCATGTTTCCACTTCATAGGCGTTGCTGCCCTCCACACTTCATAAGCGCTGCTGCCCTCCACGCCTCCCACTCTTCTTCTTTCTCTCCCCCTCGCTTTTCTTCTTTGCTACTATGTCCCGGATCGAATGCCTGCTTGACGCCCATAAAAAGACTGGCAAATGTCCTCCTGTCCTCATGCGACGCCCCGCCCGGGTCGAGTGCGAAGAGCAACCTCTGCACCTTCCGCCCATCGAGCACGTAGCGGGCCAGATCCTCGCGGGCCCTCTCACAGAACACGTAGGCCAGGAGTAGCTCTCCATCCGCCAGCTCGTTCGAGCCATAGTAGAACGCTGCGACCGGCCACATCATGCACGGTGAGGAGAAGGCCTCCTCCCTCGATGCGGTGCTACACCACTCCCAGTCGATGACGCCTAGGATATCGAAGACGGCGTTGAAGATGTGGTCGCCGTTGTCATCCGCGTTCTTTAGGAAGAATTTCTCCTCCCCAGTCGCCGACTTCCAGACTCTATCCAGAACTGATTACTGGATGCCAAGGACTGTAATCGAGAGAACGCTGATAATAATCTCAGCCACACTACTGTACAAGAGACCCCTTTGAATCCCTAGGCCTCCTTTCCCCAAGTTAACAGTTTCATGCATTGCTAAATACCTACCTGGTACTAGCCCAGTTATGCTGGGTACTGCCTTAAGCAGAAATGAAGATAATTACGCCTGTCGTACGACAGGCAAGTTAAAAAGTTTGAACAATATATCAGGGCACAAAGAAATGTTATGATTGTTGCTATCCATGTTACGAAACCACAATCTGGTAGGCACTCTCGCATATTTCCGCCAAGCACACAACTGCCTTCACTCTTGCCATTGACCTTTAGGAGCAAACGAAAATCCGAATCCATGACCTAGACACGACAGACGATGGAGAAAACGATCTGCCATAATCATCCACCACACACAGGACCAGGACTGCCGATGCTCAGATTGCCCAGAGACTGCCTACTGAGGCGATGCCTGTGCAAGCGGTTGGCCGTACCGGGACCATTGCTTGCCCGCAATCGGCGTCGTGCTGGGATCGGGGGTGGGGAAGAAAGAGTTGGCCGCGAGGCCGGCCTTTGGCTGGAACACGACGATGATGTCGGACCCGCCGAACTGGAAGTAGGCGAGCGGGTCGCCTTTCTGCACCAGGAAGGGGAAGGTAGGCTGGGTGATGTCCGACTTGGCTCGGACGAGAGGCACCACCGAGTCCACCTGGGCCATGCCGATGGGGAGGACTGTGCACGCGCAAGAAGTAGTTAGTCAACGTCAACAAAAGTGCCTTGGGTTTTCGAAAAAGGAAAAAGAGATCAAAACGTAGATGTGGAGAAACAGGGCAGGTAGTACATACCGGCCACGAGCCCGATGTCGCCATCAGGCGACGTGCTCGTGTCAATGACAAACAGACCGCGGGTCTGGATGAATTGGTAGCCAGCCCCGTCGATGGCATCGATGACCAACCCGTCGGCGTCTGGTCCGGGTGTCGTCCTGCTGCCAATCAAGCGACTCTTCTTCAGCGTCTGCGTGGCTGGGTCGGCCTGGACCTGCAGGTAGGCAGCGCCCTGGATCACTCTCGACTCCACCACCGTACCGGAAACGGGGGTGTGCAGGCGGTGGTAGTTGTAGGTGCACAGGAAGGAGTGGGCCCAGACACCGCCGGCAAAGGCGGACGCGTACTGGCTCCCGTTGAGGAGCGCAGCGATGTCCCAAGGGATGCCCTTCACCTGCACGAAGGGCGCGGGCGGATATTGTACGATCAGATCGGTTCCCGGGTCTGTCTTGTCGCTGTCGTCGATGGTGAAGGCGGCGTCGAAGCGGCTGTCGGCCGGGAAGACGATCGTCTTGTTGTCGCCAGGGCCGCTGATGGATCGAGGCGTGGCCAGGCGGCGGCCAAAGAACTGGTTGAAGGTATTGTAGGCGGTCCCGTCGGGGCTCTCACTCTCGTCCGTGTTGTACAGCTTGGTGTCTTGGAACGATGCGAATGCCTTCAGGTTGAACGAGTTGGTGGTGTTCATGAACTGTCCGATTTGCTGGGCGAAGGTCACCATCCATCTAGACAGAGTCTTGAGAGGCTGGTTCTCAGACGCCGGCGTAATCTGGGTCTGGTCGGCGGACAGAGGCGCCTGGTCGAGGACGTAGTAGAAGATGCAGATCATGTCGTAGACGTTGGTGGAATCCGCATTCTCGGTCGGGACCCAGTTGAGATAGCCTGTCATCCAGTTGAGGAAGCTCGTGCCGTCCACGACCTTATACTGGTCGAGCAAGGTCGGAAGCCCCTTGTTGGGGTCGCGAGCTGCTTCCACGGCCGCATCCACGTTGGGAATACCGCCCACAAGCCCAACCAGCTGGTTGATGATCAGAGGCCAGTCGCCCGGTCCGCTATACGTGTGGGCGGGCATGATGGATGTGGTTGAGGAGTTGCCTGAAGGGTAAGAGGTGGGCTTGCGCGTTTTAAGCAATGAGAACAGAAGCGGTCGTCTGTGATGACAATAGTGATCTTGAATGATCTATGCCTCGACTTGCATTGTGAAGTAGCCAGCATGTTGTCTGCTTTATAGTCAGCTCTGCATCAAATGCATCTATCTGCCCCCCACCCCCCAAAGAAAAGGATGCGAATCAAGTGGCGCGCCCAAATCCAAGGGTTGGCAAGCCCCGCACAAACGTGGCGAGCTGGAACTGATACATCGATCCGCAATGGGAAAAGCGTCTGCAGGTTTTTGACCAACCTCGGCGACGCCAAGACAGCTAAACTGATGTTCTTGGCACTAGCTTCCGGGTTATTGCTGTGGATATGTTTTCGTGGAATAGTCGTCCACCACGGAATTGGTCAACAGGCAGCGGGCCGGGAGGTGGCTGGCTGAGTTGTCTGTGCGAAGACACGATGTGTCGTTTCAGCGCGCATCAGGCAGGCCTAGATCAGGTCAGTCCCTCCTGCACTGCAGGATGTCGGCAGAAGTGATACTCCATAGGGCCAGAACATGATCTGTCAACGGGAAATGTCGAGGTCAAGACTCCAATGCATATGCAACGCAGAGTTATCGTGAGCTGTAGCCGCAGCAAGCCCAATCATAGGCCGCTTCTGTCGCTGTCGGCGTTCAGTAGTGTCGTTCACGAGAACCTTCACCTCTCCGGTGCCATTAGCTGCATCTGTACAATTTATGTATAGCGGGACCGAATCTGTGATCAACTGCGCGTGTGTTTTTTTTTTCGTGACTCCCATCAACGATTTGGAGATCGACACTTGATTTCCTGGCCTGCATCACCGGCTGAGAATGATTCTCAAGAGTAGTAGCCAGCAGTACTGCAACCTTGGTGACCGTGGGATAAGCCCGTCCCAGTCCTGGCAGCTCCCTTCAACGATACTGAGCTCAAGGTTAAGTTACGCTTCTAGTCGGTCTCGTCTCGATTCTGAGCTAAAGGCGCCATAGACCCAATATGGCATGCTGTGTCAGTATTTGGACGTTATAGGGGGTCAAATCATGTTGACGGACGAGGGCGGAGTAACCTCACGACATTGGAAGGCCTGTCGCGAAACCTTTGGCGTCTTTTGGCGCCTTGGCAGGCCTAGAACTATCGCTCAGAATCGAACGACCACGTAGAAGCGGTATCTGTCACATCTGGGAAAGGAAAGCGCCAAGAATCCTGCAGCATCAATATGAAGCACGCACACCGACATTTTCGAAAATGTCGACTCGCATCAAAATCAGACGAGAAATGCAATGTGATTGAAACGAAGCGCGTTGCAGAAAGAGGCGGATGGAGTTTACTGCGTCTTTCGAAGGCAAGAGCTACGGGGCAAATACTCCAGAGCTCCCAGGTCTCTGATTGGCTGACAAAACGGAGTGCCAAGCCTTCTGGTTATGGATCCGGAGCTCTCAATCCTCCCTTCCGCCATTGGCTGCCCCAACTTATTTGACTTCGAAGCAACTCGTCGGTGTCCTCATGTTGGTTTTCCATAACAAAACCATTCTACGCTAGCTCATCTTGAAGAGAATGCTGATTAGGCCAGAAAATTCCATTGGATTCAGCTTTCTAATTGGTCACCAGACAAGATTCTGGTTCTCAACGTGCGTCTAATTAGCCTCTCATTACCAAGTATACAACCCTAACCCTGTGGATCAACAACCCTAACCCTCCTTGCAAATTTCTTGCAAAACCTTTGATCGAGCGAGGCCACGAGCGGAGTGATCTCAATGATGGCTGATGAAGCCGCAATGTATAGGCGTCTGCATTGGTACTTGGAATGAAATTTCTTTGGGTATTTTGAGTTTGCATTGACGGAGACTTTTCAGAATGTTTATACAAATCGCGACGGGGACGGGATGGGACGGGGCTCACGTTTATGGCACAACATTTTGCCCGCTGATATCCGCGGTGGGCGGTTTTGGGGGCCAAGCTCAGATCGGACAAATCTGTTGCTCCAACGGCCCGGTCCGGCTCAGAGCTCACCCGCACCAGAGCCACCGAGGACCCCTGTCTCCTAACCGATACTTGAATCCACGGCCTCGCATTCCACAATGTGTGGATTTTTGAACTGGAATCCGAGACTTATTCTATGTTATTGGTACAGAGTAAAAACTCGTTCCGTGACAAAAGTGATGGAGTGAATGTTGCCTATTTTTTGAGTTTTCTCGACAATCTTTCCTTGACACCATGTCGGACAACAAGCCAGCCAACAAGCAAGCGGGCATCAGCTCGGAGGATAGCTCAGATAACGTTATCAAGGATGGTGCGACAGCAGAAGCCGCCGCGACAGCCGCAGCCAGCAAGTTCAAACCCGCGCGTCGCTTCTGGATGATACTGGTCACGCTTGCGACCATCGGACTGCTCAGCGCGCTTGAAAATACGGTGGTCACCACGGCACTTCCTCATATTGTCACTGAGTTGGCCCTTGGGGGGAACTACATCTGGGTGACAAACGTATTTTTCCTGACAGGGTGAGTAGGCCCTGTATTTCTTCCACATATTCCCCTCAGCTAACGATTTCGCCCGGCTAGAGCTGCCGTCCAGCCCCTATTTGGCCAGTTGGCCAACATCTTTGGCCGTAGATGGATCACCATGATCATCGTCGCCTTCTTCACCCTCGGCAGCGGCATCGCAGGCGGCGCGACAAACGGAGCAATGCTCATTGCCGGACGGGCGGTCCAAGGCATCGGTGCTGGCGGCATCTACATCATCATCGACATCATCATATCCGACCTTGTTCCGCTCAGGGAGCGCGGTAACTACGTTGCCGTGATCCTGGTTGTCTACACCATCGGCTTAGCACTTGGTCCCTGGGTCGGCGGCGAAATCATTGCGACGACGACATGGCGCTGGGTGTTTTACATCAACCTACCGGTTAGTGGTCACTTACCTTCCTTCACCCTTGCAATTTATTCCGGCATCTCATGATATTTTGCAGATCGGCGGAACATCCATGGTGATGATCTTCCTGTTTCTGCACGTACAATACGACCGCACGCAGTCGATCCGCCAGAAGCTCGCACGCATCGACTACATCGGCAACCTGCTCATCATCGGCTCCACCGTGTCGGTGCTCTACGCGCTCACCTACGGCGGCACCAAACTGCCGTGGTCCTCCGGGTCGATCCTCGCGCCGCTGATCATCGGCCTCGCAGGCTTCGTCTTCTTCATCTGGTACGAAACGCTCGTGTCTGAACCAGTGGTTCCGCCTTCGCTTTTCCTTGGCAACCGCACATCCGCCGTCATCTTCCTGGCCACCTTCCTCAACTCGGCGCTGCTGTACTGGGCGCTCTTCTTTCTACCCGTCTACTTCCAAGCCGTGCTGGGCAGCTCGGCCGCGCGCGCAGGCGTACAGATCCTCCCCGTGATATTGTTCGGCCTGCCAGGCGCCATCGTTGCGGTCCTCCTTCTGACCAAGTTCGGCCGGTACAAGCCGCTGCACCTGTTTGGGTTCGCCGTCAACACGCTAGGCATCAGCCTGTTCACGATGCTTGATGAGAATTCTAGCATGGCAGAGTGGGTGCTGTACCAGATGGTCGGCGCGGTGGGCAGCGGGTTCGTGCTGAACACGCTGCTCCCGGCCGTGCAGGCCCAGCAAGACGAAAAGCATCAGGCCGCGACGACGGCGGCGTGGTCGTTCATGCGCAGCTTCGGGAGCATTTGGGGTGTAGCCATCCCGGCGGCAATTTTTAACAATCGATTCTCACAGCTTGCCGCGTTGGCACCAGCAGATGGTGGTGGCGGGATCGCGGATCCGGCCGTGAGGGCGGTGTTTGATGGCGGTAATCGCGCGTACGAGAATGCGTATGCTGAGTTTGTCTGGGGGTTTCCGTCGCCTGCGCGGGAGCAGATCGTGCACGTGTATGCTGGGGCGTTGAGACTGATTTGGCAGGTGGCGATTGCGTTTGCCGGGGTCAATTTTGTGATTGTGCTGCTGGAGAAGGAGGTGCCGCTTCGTACTGAGCTGGAGACCGAGTTTGGGATTGTGGAGGAGCGGAAGGGGGAGGAGGGAATGAAAGTTTAAATTGTACATATTAAAGTGGTTGATCTCCAACGCCTAATTTTAGCATACACAACCCTAACCCTACCCTCAGTCTCATCGTCGTCTGCCAGCCACGCACTGAGTATCCATTCGATGTTCGAAGAAGAGCCATGCCTCTTCCACAGGATCATTTAATGATTCTTCCCCGGCTTTCCAGAACAATTCGCGATGGTTGTGTGGCAGGAGAAACACGTGGTCGGGCGGGTACATGCATCCAGGATTGGCTAATGTCACACCACTTCTTTGTGCTGTCTGCCGCCACAACATCTGCTTTTGCCCCGCTATGCCGCTCCCCTCCAATAAAAGGGAAGATATCTTTCGTCGTCGGCTGCCCCCGATGATATGACAAGCGATGGAGAGACCAAAATGTTCTCGTCCTTAACAGACGAGCAAGCCAAGTTGATTAAATGGAATGAGGGGTCCACCTCATTCCATGTTTTCCTGGGACTCTATACCCTACCTGATTGACAATTTCAAGTTTATATCGTTACAACAACATTCTTTGCCAAGTTATGGGAATGCTACCAACCTTCCTCCCATTTGAACGAATTAGAATGCCACCTCTGACCCCTTTTATCTCCCCACTCATAACAGCCAACGCCATCAACAACCAGATGCCCGACCCAGCAGCCTCTGCAACAACACCAATAGTCCCGTGGGTCGGCTCCCGGCCCAACCCGCTCGACATCCTCCCTTTCATCCTCTTTTACTTGGCCCTCTTATTCGCCTGCGCGCCACCCCCCTTCCGCGGCCGCGGCATCCTCTTCTTCGCCCTCATCGCCACCCTCCAATGGCGCTGCATCGTGTCCCCGTGGCCGCCCAACGAGAGTGACACCCGGCCCTTGCGCTACGGAATCGGCAACTCCTGGATCTTCGCACTGCCGGCCGTCGAGCGGCTGTTGGTGAACACGCCCGAGCGCGACTTCTGGCACGTCGACGGTGACGATCCTGTCCAGTGGCAGATCAGACAGAAACCTACCCCAAAGGAGTTCACGTGGAAAAAGGTTTGGTGGGCCATGACCATCTGGGCAACGCCGCGCGGCGTGGGCTGGAATTTCGGATGGAAGCGCCTCAATGCCCAGCGAGCGAGAATCAGGGCCGCCAGATTGGACGCTAATCGAAAAACGAACGACTGCGTGGAGGGCACGCCGACCGGGGGGCGGGCCGAGTTTGTTGCCGTCCACTTGGCGCGTATCTTTGTGGCGTACCTGTGTTGGGATGCCGTCACGCTGGCAGAACAAAAGGCCATTGTCCCGACGGCCTGGGCATGGGATCCCCTGACGATTGGGAGGATCATGTTGCTGGAGGTGATGATGGTGATTGTTGTTTACGCTGGGATGGTAATGCAGTTTGGCATAGGGGCCGTTGCTGGTGTGGGCCTGTTTCTGAGTGACCCAGAGGTGAGCTCAGACTGCCACTTAACTTAATCAAGCGTGAGTCAGCGAGACTGACGTTTGGACATGTAGGACTGGCCGCCCCTCTTCGGAAGCCTCTTTGACTGCTACAAGATCTCCAATGTCTGGGGCCGATTCTGGCATCAATATTTACGACAGGTATGAAGCTCCTCTATCACCCTTGAACTTGATGGCAATGGAAACTCCACTGACATGAACGACAGCCATGTCTCGGATTCAGCCACTACCTCGTCCAGAAGCTGCATATCCCCCCTCGCTCTCTACTTGCGTATTTTACGCACCTCATGACCGCATTTGCCATTGCCGATTTAGTCCACGTCCTAAGCATTGGCTCCGTCATCCCAGGATACATGTCGCTCCGCGATCTCATCTCCGACATGTCCATCTTCTTCCTTCTGCAGCCGCTCGCCACCATAGCAGAAGCCATCGTCATCATGCTATGGAATAAATATATGCAGCCGAAATTGATACCGACCTTCAACCCGGAGACACAAGTCCCGATGAAGCCCGCAGCAGCCACAGAAGGAGACAGCGCCCAAAGCAGCCAAGCATCCTCTTCCACACAGGTGGAAAATATGCCACTCAGGGACTGGAAACAGAAGTCGATGCCGGTTCTGGTGACAGCCATGTGCCGACTCGTGGGCTATATCTGGGTGTTGTGCTGGTTTACCTTCACGGGCTGGTGGTTCATCAAGGCGTACGCGGATGTTGGCATGGCTGACTGGAAGATGCCGTTCTCGATTCTGGAAAAATTGCTCATACCAGGAAAATGAAGGGGGTTGGGATATTTCAGGAGCAAGATGTAGAATAACGATAATGTTAAGCTACACAAGTAAAAAATAAGTCGGGCGACCCAGCCTAAGTGGCACTATTATCAATGTAACAGATATTTTAAAGCGTAAGGGATTATGACGAGATCGTCGAGGAAAGGTGTCAATACGTAAATGGTTTTTTTAAGTTGGAGGTAATGTGTTTAAAACTTATTTTGAGATGAAATTTAAGCGTGCAAAAGATATTTTAATGGGCAAGGGATTATGTCTAGATTGTCGGGGGAATATGTTAATTAGCGCGTAAAAATATTTTACGAGTCCTGGTGAAAAAGATAGGCCTTGGGGGAGCTTCATAAATGCGTAAAAAAGGCTCATAATGGCGCTAAACAAGCTTAGAAAGGTGTGGGAAGAGCTTTTCATTGCGTTTATTTGAGAATTTTCCTAGTTTCGATAAGAGGATCAGGATAGCAGAATCGTACAATCTACGGGATCTGGGGCTTGAGGAATTGGAGGAAAGAACGATTTTTATCACATCGTGGCACGATTGGGAGCGATGTACGGATTCAAGGTTCAAGTTCGTTGGGTGGGGACGTATCCTTTGTTCTTTCCCCCTTTCCCCCCCTCTTTCTTTCCCCGTTTTACCTTTTTCCTTTCGTTTGGAGGTTTGGAGGAGTACCGCAGCTCTGTGCTGGTATCGATGCAAGCGAGCTGTTTTGGTCGTTGGTCCCTGCAGAAATGTTCCTGACAGAATCGGGGAATTCGACCGATCTGCGGAGAGACCGCGATCGCAATTTATCGGCGCAGCCAGTACCTGAAAAACCTGGCAGGGGTTAGGGGTTGTTGGTAGTTTTAACCAATTGTTTGGTACCGATTGTTATTTGCCATTTGTCGTTCAGGGGCAGCTATTACCAAGATGTACGATGTTCTGCTGCAAAAGTATAACAAATCGTGTCAAATCACGGAAGCGGTGGTGCCGGGTGGCAGTGTTTCTCTCCCCATCGGGGGATCCGATCTGAGGGACGGCGCGGATGACGAGCAATCGGGCTTGCGATCGGATCCGCAGCGGCAGAGTGCCGACAAACGAATGGAGCTCGACCTGGCGTTCAGGCCCCAAAATGGACTGATCTGCCGGCTTGGCAATCTGTTTGCCTCGCATCCCCACAAGTGACGTCGCGCCCAGGAAACATTGTTTTGATCACAGGGGAAATTTAGGTATAGTGCTCGTCATTAAGGCTGGAGATACTGGGCAGGACAAACATGTTGAGGCTTTATGTATATAAAGCATTAAAGTCTCCAGGAAACCTAATGTCCGTTCCTGCATCATCACGCCATCCAGTTTGACTTCATTCCTTGACCTCAAGAACTTACCATTCTTCCATTTCACATCCTCCAAGATGCGCTCATTCGCCATTGTTTCTTTCCTTGCCGCCACGGCGGCGGCTAAAAATGCCCTGCCTTCTCTCTGGGACGGCTCGTGCTACTATCCCAAGTCTGACATCGGGTTCGAGCTCAGCTCTTACCTCGGCCGGTGGTATCAAGTTGCTGGCACTATCGCCCCATACACTGCCAACTGCAAATGCACCATGGCGCAATACGCGTTGAACGTGAGTCGACAGCACACATTATTAGCATTCATATGTCATCTTCTAACTCTCATGTTACAAAGGAGAACGGCACCGTTCAAGTTAACAACACATGCCAAGCCGGGTCACGACCCGTCAGCATTCTCGGTTTTGCGGCGCCCGCCGACCCTGACTACGGAGCCACTGGCGTTTTCCGCGTCCAATTCCCCGGCGAGCGCGCTCCGGACTGCCCAGGTCCCAACTACATCGTCCAAGATTATACAGGAGACTTCTCCATTGTTCAGTCCAACAACTTCAGCACACTCTTTATCCTCAGCCGTGACCAGCATCCCAAGGAGGCAGTCCTTGATGTACGTACTTTCACCAATGTGGGAAAATTTGTTATGTCGCTAACCGAAATGCATAGGCATGGATCAAGCGGGCTGGGCTCCTCGGATCCAATCTCGACAAGGTTGTCAAGACTGACCAGTCCAACTGCCTGTTCACATGAGCAATGTCCTCAGCGCTGTGGTGTAAACGCACAGATGATACCCTGCAACTCGCAATGGCGAAATCCTCGTCACAGCTTAATCATTTAATGTCAATAACTGTACATGGAGAAGGTTCCAATCTTTAATTCGCTATGAGGTTTTATGTCGCTCAACCACGCATTAATATTTGTTCATGTCCCATGCCTTCTATGACTGTAAATCATCTGACAGCTTTCACCATCCGCGCCAAAACCTGGTCGTTGAACTTCCAGACCGTGGTTGTGAAATCCGCCGCGAGGGCACCGCCCGTATACCACGTCGACCTGTAACCCTGCAAGTTGTTCATCTCCGTCATCCATCCGTTGCGCATATCTTCTGGAGACACACCGAAGCCGCCAACTCCGTGATCAGACCAGGCCACGACTTTCAGTGGTTCCCCATCCAGAGGAGGAATTGTCCCCGCTTTCGAGATGATCTCAAGACTTCTCTGCGCGGTGGCCTGGGCCTCCTCGACTTCGAACGCAGTGTAATTCTCACCACTGACTCCAAGGCTGAACAGCTTCGAAGTGCTGCCATAATGCGAGAAGCTGAGCACAAACGGCAGCTTGAGAAACGGGTAGAGCGGGTGCTGCACAGCTGCGGATGGCATGTTGCGGAGGGTGGTGTCCTTGGGCAGCTTGGTGTTGGCGATAATCCCGGTATGGCTCCTGCCATACTTCGCCTTCTGGAAGTGGGATGATTCGCGGATGTTGCGATCAAACGGCAACAAGTTCTCGCGGCTGGGTGGGACGGCCACGAGAAGCTGCCTCGCCACGACGAGTTTCCTCTCTCCCTTCTTGTTGATCACCACCACTTCGACGCCCGAGTCGCTCCGGTGTGATTCTTCGATCAGGGAATCGTACAGCACGTCGCTGCCAAGGAGCGCGGCGATCTTGTCGTACAGCCGCTGGTTGCCGCCCTCGACGCGGTACATGGGGACTTCGCCGAGATAGGCCTTGGCCCAGGCGGTCGGGAAATCCTTCATGAAGGTGAGCGTCATGACCTGGGCGAAGTTGCCGCGGGAAGCGACGTCTCCTCCGGTGGAGGGATACATCATCTGCAGCATCGGCTCGATGTCGTACTTTTTGACAAACTCGCCAATGGGGAGAAGGAGGTCCGCTGGGATGTCCTTGCCAGCTGGAAGACCCCAGTATCCAGGTTCGGTCATCTTGTCGTAGCCCTTTGCGATAGTGAGGTCGTAGTATTTCTTGATGGCTCCGATGCCCAGTCCCGCGTCCACGGCCTTGAAGTCGGGGAGCGCTTGACCAGTGGTGAAATCAACAAACTTGTTCACGTTGTTCCCGAAGCCCGGGTTCACGTAGGTGGTGACGTTGACCTGCTTGAAGAAGTCCATAGCATCCTCAAACGGGAAGTACACCTGGACGCCATAGTCATGGATTTGGCCCGTCTCCTCGTCGATGTGGGTGTTGACATGGCCGCCCTTCGACAGTCAGTATAATGGCATGCCTTGTATGTGTAGTAAATGGGGAGGGGCTCATACTAGATTCGACTCTCTTTCGACTACGACCACGCTTTTCCCGTGGTTCTGCTTGAGTCGAACCGCTGCATGGGATCCGGCTGCGCCTCCGCCGATAATTACCACATCCCTGGTGATGACATCGCCAGGTGCGAAGTGCAAACGATTGATCTTCGCCTGAGCGGCCGGGATGGCCAGGATGGCGGTAAGCAGGATTGAGATCATCTTGCAAGATGGTTGCTGGACACTACTAGTGATGAATGAGAATATGCCCAGGTCACTGCGCATGGCAAATGAGCTTCGTCAAAGCCACAACGAATAAGTAATCTTTCTATCAGGAAGGCCAGCGTCGTACCTCGGCATACTCCCCAAAGCGGACGAGATAGTATTAAAAGAGGTTACAATTAACCACTTTACCAAATCCCAAAACCCGCTGTGCGGCTCGTTGGTAGTTTGTTGTAAAGGGTGCATTTCCCAGTTGGGGCTCGCTAAGAACGGCAGATTCAACCGGTGCGCTGGGTATAAGGCCCGTTGGTCGCACGGCATTTCTCGGGACGCGGGAATGAGAAACTTCCATTCATTGCTATTATTTACTACATTACGGCCGTAGGCAAGATGGGATTAGACGCGGCGATCCACACGCGAATATAGTGTTTACGAGGAAGAAAAACTCGAATGCCGCGCGCGTACTTATTAACTCATCGCATGTTGCAGCGTCGAGTAACGCCGGTGTAACCAACAGGATAAATCTAGTGTAACCGTGGGGGAGGTGAAAGGGGGACGGATGTAATGGGAGAAAGCGACCCCTAGAAGCAACACATTACCATCGCCCCCAGTCTTTTGGTATTTGCTTTGGATAAATCTGATGCCTCATAGGAGTTTTCGGTTAAAGTATCACATTTAATCTGTCTCCTATGAGAGGGAAGGGCGGTAGCGTCGTTGAGTGCAACTCTTTTAACTCGAAAAGATCCTCGGTATCTGGAGCAGCAGTGGGGAAAATATATGTTTAAGTGTGTTTCAGGGTCCGATAAGGCGATATAGCGGCGTGCATAGAAAGAATCACCCCTTTCCAACGTACATGAGGCTGGAGCGTCGCTTTCAAAAAGAAGTAAATAAATACCCCTTTACCGAATGCGCAGTACTTTGATTAATTATCTCCTCTTTAAAGGTTATTTGGTCATCCGTAAAACTTGACCATACTATTCTACACCCGATCTTTTCCTTTAGCCGTCGTCGCGGGCATCCCAACTTTCGGGCCTATTTGTACACTACGTCCCTCCTTATCGACTACGGGTTCAGTACCCACAGGTCATCTCTCCGGGTCCTCATCAAAACATTTGCGTAAAATATCGTAGTCGAAAGGGTCCCACCAGTGCCCGCCGCGTAATCATGAAGTCTTTGCCAAGGCGTGTATGAACTTGGGCAATAAGAATCACCGGGAATGGGTGGAGTTCCATGGTATTGTTTTCAACTGCCGACGGTCACCAGGGCTGAGCCAACTTCCCGCATTGTGGCGCACATCACGCCACCGGAGCTGGACCCAAAACCACCTGTTTCTCCCACAACATTGGCTGGTCAGCCCACCCCATGTTCTTTTCCTGCCCCGACTTGATAAGTTTCCAATAGCTTGGTTTCTTGAAATTTCTTAAAGCGAAGTATTGAAGAGTCTTGTCTATGCTGTGCTACCACACCTCCTAATTCTTACACCTTGAGAAACAGGGAGACGAAGGTCTAAGATCAGGAAGATGATCACGCGATCAACATGACAGAGAGAAACCCATAGAAATTGCATGTGCACTCCTTCCGTCAGATGACCAGTAGTTTGTTTGCCAATTTGTCGGAAGGACCCAGCCGATGGGATTATCTGGACATAGAATACAAATACCACCGCAGGTCGGCCCGTGGCGACTCAACCAGACTGTCGGTATTATATTAATTTATCGGAAGATAATAGTACGACCACTGCAACTTCAACTTTCTCCACGCTTTGTTGGACAAAAATGCGTCGGTGGATTCGCAACTCGGGTCGCACCCCCAGCTTCGCGCAGGGCCCCCGTCAGAGTCCACAGGTGTCCCAAGCCTTCTATGAGAAACTCCAACCGCAACAAGTCTTCCTTCCAACTGCAGCACCAGCTACGATTCCAGCTCCGGGGCCCTCCGACTCTGTCAAGAATGAAGTGAAGAACCCAACTCACTGTTACATTGTCGACTTCCATTACGACCGCCTCCATGACAAGCCCGAGGAGGGTCTGGTCTCGCATGGTTTCGACCGCAAGGACATGATCGAGTCCGACAAAACCCCTGACGGGCTGATGACACCTGTTTATAAGCCTTTGGATCTGAAGCCGAGGCCGGATTTGCGATGGATTCACATCCCTTGGAACAGCATGCTGGACACCGAGGTGAGCATTTATCCAACATTTCCTTTCGTCGTGAATCTATGCCTAACAATTTCCCAAGGTTTTGATGAGGAAAATATGTCAAGATATTGGCCTCAAGGAAGAAGCTGTCGCGAGCTCCATACTCCCCAACGACAAATGGGATGACCTTTTTCACGTCATGGAAAGTAACACCAAAGGCATCAACGCGACATACATGCAGACTACTTGCCAAGAAATATCGATCTGTGAGTCTCGTCCCAATAACTGAATCCAGCACACATTTCTGAGTATACTGACAGTCATAAAGCCAAAAAGCATATTAAGTGTCTGTCGCTGAAACTGGAGGCGGAAAGGGGAGAAAGCAGATTCAACCACCGTGGTGCGAACATGGTGCTCTTCGTAAGAAGAATAAAGAACAACATGAGGGATACTTCACAGGTATTATCTAACAAAGGTTTAAATCTTAGATGCCATTTCTTCACTGGGGAAGGGAGGATGTCTTGACTTGGCGGAATGCAAAGACTGCGGCCTTCAAGGCACACATCGACAATTGCAAGCATGAGCAACCGCCCAGCGAGAACTGCCTACGTCAAATGCTGAACTCGGAAGGCTCGGAAGAAAAAACGGAGGAGTCGGAAGGAAAAAGATTCTATGCAAAAATGATGGCCACGCAACTGTACAACTCGAAACCGCTTCACGCCCGCCGCACATTGGACCAGTGGTACTACTCGACAACTTGTGATACCTCCAAACTGCGCGATTTTGATCAGATTGTAGCCAAGTTCGGACCAGAAGATCACAAGAAAAAGAGAAGCCCAATTCTCATTGTGGATCAGCTCTGGCTGTGGATTCTGGGAGGAAGTGAGTGGTCAGATTTCCTTTCAACTTGAAAAGATTTATCCCCGCATCATGACAATGACGTTGCTAAATGCGCAACCACTGCGCAGGCACGGTTGTAACGTGCTTCGATCGTCGCTGGGAGCAAGATGAGTCGGAGTCCTTCCAGTGCAACGTCTTCGACAAAATTTTGTCCTGGACGCTTAAGCAGGAGGCTCGCCATGTCAAGTGCCCATACGAGCTCGCCCATCTCATCATCAACGAAGTCTCGGGAATTTTCTTCAACTATTCCATCACCCTCAAGCCCGCGATTCGCTTTCATGAGATTTTCAAGCTCGCCATAAGCCAGCTGGTAAGTTTCAACCCCATGGGCTGTTGCATTTCCACCCACCCCTATTATGTATCTATCTAACACCCAGACCGTTCCGGCATATAGAACAACAGGCAGACGATAGCGTTCCGCCGCCTCTCCAGGCTCTACGTCTCCGGCCCCATCTGGGAGCTACCGCCCAGAAGGCAAGACAAAATCTTCACCATGAGAAAGGAACTGAAGCTCGTCAAAGAGGTGCGCGACCTGGTCGACGAGCTCAGTATGATCGCTCGCGTGTACGAAGACCAGGCTAGCATCATCGACCCACTCGCAGACAATCAATTTGCCGACGCCCTATTCCGAGAAGGGGTCACGGACGAGGAGGGACACGCAAAGATCAAAAACAACGGGGGGCAACAAGCTACTCAGAATGATAGTGAAGCAGCTGAGGACTCATCATCATCCCACGTCCCCATCATCTGGGATCAGGGTGGCTGGTTCATGCGGACAAGGCGCCTGATCTTCAAGTATCAAAACATGGTGGACCGGATGATTGAGGAGGCCACACAGATTGCAGACTCCGTACGTTGCTACCTCAGGTCACGTATTTACACAGCTCAATGCTAAAAAGACACACCAGCTGCAAAATACGATCAATCTCAAGCAGAATTCAGGAAGTCTGTTCGAGGCTCACGCAAGCAGGAAGGAAGCGGAGGCGATCATGGTGTTCACGCTTGTTTCGAGTTGCATTGTAAGCCACAGCAAACGCCCATTCATCCCCTTTTCAGCCTTTCAATATAAATCCATCTCACTTCGCTGACCTGACCCACGTACTAAGCTCCCTCTATCTTTCGGTACTTCAGTGTTTGGAATGAACGTCGCCGAGCTCAGCGGCGAAAACCCCGTGTCACTGGGGGTCGCAATGCTCTATATCGGTACGTACCTGAACTGCAATCGTTGCGCGAGAAGGCCCACCATTCAAGGACCTTTACAGGGTCAAGGGGGTCAAGGGGAGCAGGCGGCCACAGACCAACCTCTCTTCTACCAATACAAGCAACAATCACACACTATTACTGAGAGGTGCTCAGCATGACAGCAATTATAAAGAGATTAGTGCCATTACTGACAACTATCCAACCTTTCCAGTTCCAATTTCCCTGCTCATATTCGGGGGTTTCTGGGGCTTCGCCTTCCAGCGAGATGTGATCGAGAAGGTGGCAAGCTGGATCCATGACAAGAAAAAGAAAAGAAATAAAGCGAGGAAGGCAAAAGGAGTACGAGAGGGTGAGCCGGGAAGAGGTCATGACAGTGATGACGACTCAACTTCATCATCCGACGAGGACGGTGGCAACGAGAACGAAGCACAGAGTTCGGCCCTGGCCGCCAAGAGGTCTTCGGTTCGGCGCAGATGGTTTTGTGCACATGGGGACGATGGTGGGGATGACGATGCCGAACGGGCTGCCGCGGGCTACAAGTGAGCGCCACAGGGTAATGAAGTACACAGTGACAGAGGGCCTTGACAGCAAAACTGAGCTAAGTTCAACAACAATGTACTACTTGAGAGATTTGCCCTTTGCTCCTCTTCTCCGTGACTCGTCGTTTTTCTCTCAACAAAATGAGTTTCAGCCAGCAGCAGGTCAAATATAAATATTCCCGTACCCATTCCCAGGCCCCCTGAGCACATCCACCCGCTCGGGATCAACAACCGGATTCCCATTAAAGTCCGGCGGCGGCACAGGCAACGGCATTCCACGCCAGACCTCCTGCAACCGTCTCGCGGTCCGCAAAAACCGCGCCCTTGCCTCGGGGTACCCCCTGCCCACCAGTTTCCCGCCGCGCTTGGCCCACTTGCCATCCACCAGCACGGCCTCGATATCCCCAACGCTGGCGTGCAGCATCACGGCCGCGACGGGGTCGACCCAGCCCAGCAGCGGGGGGGCCGTGCCGTCCCAGACTACCAAGTCAGCCTTGGCACCCACGAAAATGGCGCCCAGGTCATCGCGGCGCAGAGCCAGAGCGCCATGCCGCGTGGCCAGCAGGAAGGCCTGCTCGACCGACATGGGGTTGCTGCCGGGGAGCTTGTTCTGTTTGAGGACGGCAAGGTAGCGCTCGTAGCGGGTCTGCTGCATCCAGATGCGCGCCTGCGTGAGGATATCGGTGCTGAAGGTGATGTGCGTGTCGATCCCCAGTGAGGCCTGGTCCTGGATGGAGTAGCTGACCGGGTGCCCCTGGCCGTAGTGCATCTCTGATTCTGGCGTGATGGAGATGTATTGGTTGGTGGAGCGGAGGAGGTCGGCCCCGGCTTGGGTCAGGAAGGAGGCGTGCGAGAAGATGATGGGGATGGAGATGTTGAGGTAGCCGAGGGCGTGGATTTCCTCTGGTGAGTTTGTGACTGAGGAGGTCCGTTAGCATTGTTTACATAAGGGGTTGTTGGGGATTACTTACAACCCCAGGGCCCTTGCAAGCTATGAGTTGTGATGGCGGACACTTTCACCTGACTGACCAGCTGTTAGCTTCGATGTCAAGTCGTTCTTGAACGATGACTTACTTGGCAAGGGCCATTATTTTGTTGATCTCGCCAATGTTAGCACCTGGGCCCCATGGCCCGTCATAAGCAATGGCCAACGTAGTAGGTGATTTTGCCAACGCCACTTTGGCAGCCATGTCTCTGAAGACTGGGTAGAGCTGCTCAACCGTAATCAACCCGGTGATGTTTGCAAATGTGAACCCTGTGGATTTTATTCATTAGCATCAGCAGGCATTGACGGATTCAAATTGTCAGCCAGGTGATTTGCTTACCCCAAAAGACTCTGGCGCCGCTGTCGATACAGGCCTGAAGACCGGCATCGGCCGCGTCTCGGCTCCACGTGTGGGTAGCATGGTCCAGGGAGGAAGTGACTCCGGCGTTCAGGGCCTCGTACAAACCAGCGAGCTGGCTGTCGTAGATGTCTGTCGCGTTCCAGAAGAAAGGTGCGACGAACGAGCTGTAGCGCCCAAAGAACTCGATCAAGGTCGTGTTGGAGGCCATGGTCTTGAAGACAGTTTGCCAGCCGTGGCGGTGAGTGTCGATAAAGCCCGGCGTGATTATCTTCCCAGTGGCGTCGACCACCTCGGTACCCGTAGGAACGCGGGTGTTGGGAGTCGCCGTCTCGAACACGCCCGTGATGCGGTCGTTCTCGACCAGCACGGAGCCATCGCGGATAACCCGCAGGCCTTGCGTCGCTTTGTTGAAAGCAATTATTGTCCCGCCTCGGAAGAGTATCGACGTCCCTCGCACGGCGGTGAGGAACAGGGAAAGAATGGCAACTCCGTTGAGAGGCCTCATGTTTGCGTGCTTCCGTTGCTTGTTAGGATCTGGACTTGGACTGTCACTAAGTGCCGCTCCTACTCTACCTGAATGAGGTTGAGAAAGAGAGGGAGCAGCAGCAACACCTCGTGAGATATGTTCTTTCTCTGAGTTGTTGAAGTTCACCGGGCCGTGCACCTCTGCCGCCCCTCGCTGCGCCAAGGTAGCTGCTGAGCGGCTCAACGAATAACACGATGTCTTGGCGCTGCAAGGCGCAGCAATAAATGCAGACTCCCTGTCGCCGAAGGATCACGGATCCCGTGTGTGCAGAAAATTCGAGTGGTTACACACGCCCAAACGGGCTGTCAGCTTGACATAATCAGCTCACCAGCGACCCAACCTCCCCCGACCTTCACCGCATCAGGCCGTAAATGCATCCGTAGTGCCCAAAACATTAGGAACTATTGATCCGAGTTGAGGTAACACCCAATAACACCCTCTCCTCAAAGCCACATCTGACTGCACCAAGTGCCTGCCGTCTGTGACGCATTGCACCTAACTTCAACAAATGTGGTTGACCGACAAGCGCGCAGGTCTGATCCAGCGCCCGGACACCGTGTTACACAAGCGCAGTCTCTCTCGGCAGACACCATTTGACTCGCGGCCCTCAATGGATCCCTTCTCATCCCTTGTCGCTCAACTGCAAAGACAGCTGAGCAGTGATGATGATCATCACCGAGCAGAGCTTGCGTAATGGGTGGCTTGTGAGTTAAAGGGTTGTGTGTAATGCGTCTTTAGCAGGGGGGCCCGTTTCTAAGTTTCGGAAGCCCTTGTCTAAGGGACTGGCTTACGGTACTAGACCGCCAAGGTACATCCGTACGATTGTCTAATTCTGTTTATTTCATCTTAGAGCCTACTAAAGATTACTAGTAGTAGTGAGTAGGAGTGTCTGGCCCTTCATCTTTTCAACCTTTTCGTCAAACGCTCCCCAGCTTCCACCTCAGTTTCTGGCCGTTTCCTCATCGAGGAATCTTCTTGTGCGCCAGGAACATGGCGATATTGTCCTCCATCAGCGGTCGTAAAACTGTCACCATGCCCGCTCCCTCCTAGTCCAATCGCTTCAAGAAGTGGTGGTAAAAACTCCGGCATGAATGCCTCTTGGAGTGTCGTTTTGATCTCGGGCCAAGGGAGGATGCACTTGCCCGCTGACGCACGAGCTAGCTTAATAACAGCCTCGCTACAGAGTTGTTGATGGCTGCGAACACTAGTATTAGTAAATCCCCTTTGTCGGCAGTCGTGGCCGAACATTGGTAGCTGCTCACAGAAAACCCTCCAGGGGCTTATCTTCGGGCTGCGACTTCCAGCCTGCGGCACTGTCGCTTGCAGTAATGCATCAAAATGTGACCCCGACGACAGCATAACCCGAAATGTTCGCAAATATGAGTCGATGAAGCGACAAATGAAAGGATTGTGAAGGGGGACAAAAAAGAACCACAGCCATATCGGTAACATACCCCCAAACGCAAAATGAGAAATGTCGTTAACATTATCCGGGCCACATTGAACAAATGCGAGGATGGCGCCGCTGATGACATCCTCATCGAGAGTCGATAGGCCATTGCTGTCTAACGACAGTGGCCCTCCATCTAATACGGACTAGCGAAGGGAGTCCCCAATATAACCAAAAAGGCCCGGGTAAGGCGTGGGGGCTCGGATGTCGTCCTCCGCGGCTTTGCTTTTCTCCAACAAGATGCGGAGAATTTGAACTCGTCGAGCAGTCCAAAAAATCCCCCTCTTAAATGTTTGTCTCAACTCGACTGATACATTCAGCAGTCTTGGCGGCTCGTCCCCGAAGTCAGTTTCGGATGGCACAGAAATCCTTTCGTCAAATACCCCACGAACTCGTTCGCCATCACGGATTTCCAGAAACAGTTTGAGTAACCAAGATCCGAAATATGATGCGTGGCACGATTCGCATCCTGCAGGAAATCAAACACAACGTCAGGCTGATGGTTCTCGCCTGTCGGGCATACAAAGTGATGCTCTTGATACATATGGTATATGAGCTATCTCCGACTTGCTGAGCAACCTTCGATGGACAACCAGTGAATCGCTTGAAGAATGCGATGTAGGCTCTGAGCATTGATACGCTGACACGGAAGTTCCTGCCTGCTTTTTCATCCAGGTAGGATACCATTGCACCCGTTCGGAGGAATCCCATACGGTGCGGTGTAGAAACTGGACAGTGTTTTGGCGTACCCCGAGCAAGCCCTTGCAGCGAGCATTTAGCCTCTGTTTGACTGATCGTAAGAATGCGGCGACGTCAACTCTAAGAACTTGACGATGTCTTTTTGGGGGAATTTTTAAACCCGCTGATCCAAGGCATAGTTTGGGTTGCCGGATTCCATATCGTGAAATGCAAGAATGCCGATTAGGATTGGTATGCCTGTCGCGACATGTTGAACTGCGACTAGCAACGTTTGTGCCATTTTCTCGTGGTAAAAATGATCAACCGACTCAAGAATTTGCTTGAAGAAGAGTTCAAGGTCTGTCGGTATGCTTTCGAGCCGTTTCCAGAGGTCATCCGCCGTAACATCGTTCGTCAAGCCCTCCCTCAACTGATGGGCGACGAGGAAGACCCACAGGAAGACACCTTGAGCTCTATTGATGATTTCGTCAACCAGAGTCGCATCCCCAGCTCCCGTGGGGCTCCCTAGGCATGACTCGGACCACCTTGGATGCCCATGCAGTCGATCCGTTGCATACCCCATGATATCGTCTTGAGTACAGCACTGCATGTAGAACTTTAGACGATCGTTGTTACCAAAGCTATTTTCAAAGACATTCCACGGGCGACTGGATGTGCAGATCTTGATGTCTGGGGACTTGCAGAGATCTTCAAGGATCTTGCATATTTCTGGATGATCTCCCTGATACTTATCAAGCCCGTCGATGAAAAGAGAGAACCTAGTCCGAAGTTTGGTCTCTATCGATAGGTTGTGAAGGCATTTTTGAAGACCAGAAAGGGACCATTTCATCACACTGTGTGGGTAACCCCTCTGACGGAAGAAGTCCTGACTGCAGACCTTTTGAATTGCATCTAGTACCTGATCGAGGATATCATGGAGGAGGGAACACAGAAGGCCATAAAGTGATTTCTGCAGTGTAGCGCCTGCGCTCCAGAAGTAGTAGCTGGCTATGGCCAGCCGTTCCTGGCCTGCCCACATTGACAAGGCTGCCTTAGTACCCTTGGTGCGGGTGATGTGTTTCATGAATGCCGACTTGCCAGACCCCGGTTTTCCAGAAATCCAAAATAACCCACTGTCGCATTCAAGCCAGTCGGTAAGCAGTTTAGCATACGGCCTTGCATCGTGGGGCTGGGATTCGAAGACCCAGATGAAAGTGTTGGCATGGGCGTCTGGTATCGACACCTCTCTCATGGATCTGTGATTGAAATCGAGGCTTGACTAAACGTTGTGTTCGTGGACAGCCTGTTTTCCGTCTAGGCAAAGGTTGGCAATTTTGTCAGTCAAAGCTTCGATGCCATCTGGGACTCGGCCATTGCCGGTTGCTGAGCTGTTCTTCATGGAATGGATTTCCTGGGTCAGGTGCGCCAGCGACCGCGCGAGCGCATATACCTGCTGTGTCCGAGCCATTTGCAATCTTTCGGCGTCAATCCTGGCCTGATCAAGCTCAAAAACCTGACTGCTTCAACGCTCTCACTGTAAAGGGCTTGTCAGATATGGAACGAACGAATAGACTCACAAGGACAGCACAGAAATATCACTGACCTTGAAATTGCACAAAGATGTGCAGTCATGGTTCCTTGATACCCTCTGATGCGACCCTCGATGGCTTGGACTTCCTCATGCGTCAAGACTTCCAACAGGGCCTTCTCGAAACAATTCCACCATCGACGCTTTGTTCTAAGCTTCGCCTTCAACTTTGCCGTCACGGAGTATTTCCTGGCAGTCACTCTCGCCACTCTGTGCCAGAGCCTTGACGGCACCTCAGTGAGCTGAGGGGGCTATGCCGATACCGTTCTGTGAGGGCGGGGTCCGCCATGCTTGGAGAGACACTCTGAACTCCGACAGCCGTGAATAGACGTCCTCCAAGTGTTGGGAAGCAGCAGATGCGCCGGGAGATGAGGCATAGATCCTTCCCGTGCCTTTGAGAAGCCCAGAAGTGAACTGAACGAATTGCACGACGCCTGCTGCAATGCTCAAAGCGGAGAAGGGTTCCATTTTGGGAGGACGTCGTATTGCTCTCAACTGGAACGTGCACCGGAAGGAAGAAAGCGTCGAGTTCCTTCAAATGATGAGTTGTCGGGGCGGTTAGATGGATGTTTCCCTCCAGAGCAATGGAGGAAGAAAATCGAGTGCGAGGGGCAGGGGGTCAAAATCCGTGTCAGGTGCGGCTTAGCTGACAAGCCACGTTGGGGGGCAGACATAAAATGCCCAAGGCAGTCGCGAGGCAGACAGACAGTCTTAGACGCCCAATACGTTTATAAAAATAATGACGCCGATTCGCTGCCCCGGCTTGGCGCTTAAAGTCCAGCTAACGAGATTCGACACCTTCCTAATACCTACCGAAAGTGGAGGCACCCCTTACATAACATTCTTACAAGAGTTTTCTAGAACATAAGGGCACCATAAGAGCGATCACTGTCATGGCGTTATGATGTTCCTAGGGTCAGAATGACCAACAAAGGATAGAACTAGATGATATTGCAATGAAAGTCAACAATGGGGTGCCTTTCCCTCTGGCCATTTCCGTGGCTTTCCCAAGCGCAACTGGCCACCAACTCAATTTCACATCACAGTATTGATACAGTATATGCAGAAAGCTCAAAGCGATGGCAAGAAAGGGCAAGAAAAAGAACCAATAAAAACCCAATAACGAAAACTTGAACTTCAAGAGATCGAAATGGCCTCAGAAAAGAATCCAGGGTTAGGGTTAAAACCATTTCTCAGTCGAGCGCGGTCGTTCATTGCATTCCTGTTTTCCCCTATTTGAAATCCAATGTACTACCCCGTGCCCTTCGTGAACTCATACATCAATCACCATACCAGCTTCCATCGTGCATCGAAAAGACTCCCAAACGTTCTTATCATTTCAACTCCCTAACTCAGGGAGTCGGCACCTCTGCCAAACAAGGAGCAGAACAAACCATTTTGGAGAGCGCGCTTGGCAGTTGTGCTTGGCAAAGAAACCGTCGGCGAATCCCGCGATCCACTACCGCTGCAAGCCGAACGTGACTAATACCACAAACGGCTGGCTGCGGTGATGGGCGGAACCGCCGATAAGCTTATCACGATGGAGGGGGGGAAAGCTGCATGAAACATGCACATCTCGGAGATGGGAAAGCTTGGGTGTGGGGTATTCAAGTTGGAAAGAGCCGGGAACGGGTCGGGTAGGGAAAGGGTACCTTGACGGCTGGCTGGCCGTTGCGAAGGGGGCAGTCGCGATGGACGATGCGTTCTTTAAAGTTTAGAGACTTCCTTCCCATTTTCCCTCCTTGCTCCAAACTATCCCTTCACCTTATTTCCACCCACCCTCTTTTGTTCAACTCTTGGAAGGGATCAAATTTCATGACTAGAAAGATGCCCAACATCCGCCGCCTCCCCCGCTTTCTCACCGTCCTGCCGGGCCCACTCTCATCAATCCCCGCACCCGCGCTCCGGCTGATCGGCCTCTTGGTGGCTATCAACGGTCTGCTCTGGGCCGGCGCCGGCGTGCTGCTGCACTTCTTCCCCAAGCTGATCACCCCGGCCGTGCTGTCGTACACTCTGGGGCTGCGGCACGCACTCGATGCGGATCACATCAGCGCGATCGATCTGATGACGCGCCGGCTGATTGCGTCCGGGCAAAGACCCGTCGCCGTGGGCACGTTTTTCAGTCTGGGCCATTCGACCGTCGTGGTAGTCACGTGCATCGTGGTGGCGGCCACGGCGGGCGCGCTGAGGGATCGGTTTGATGATTTCCAGCGGGTGGGGAACATCATTGGCACGAGCGTGTCGGCGGCGTTTTTGATCATCTTGTGTGTTGGGAACGGGTGGGTTCTTTGGAAGCTGGTGAAGAGGTTGAAGGAGGTGTTGGCTGCCCAGCGCAATGGGGAAGAGGCAGAAATTGGAGGCGGGGAAGCTGGTGCTGGTGCTGGTGCTGGTGCCGCGGGACAGTTGCAGCTAGAGGGTGGGGGGTTTCTGGCGAATGTGTTTCGCAAGGTGTTCAGGATGGTTGACCGGCCGTGGAAGATGTTTCCGCTGGGTATCTTGTTTGGGCTGGGCTTTGATACAAGCTCGGAGATTGCGATTCTCGGGATTGCGAGTATCCAGGCTGCGCAGGGGACGAGTATATGGCTTATCCTAGTGTTTCCGGTGTTGTTCACTGGTGAGTCTCTTCTACCATTTCCCTTTATCAGGTTGAGACTGACTCCGTGATATTAGCGGGCATGTGCATGTTGGACACAACTGACGGCGCCCTCATGATGGCACTGTACACTTCCAAGGCGTTTGCCAGGGACACAGTGGCCATCTTGTACTACTCCATTGTCTTGACAGGGATCACGGTCTTCGTGTCCGCATTCATCGGCATCATCCAACTACTTTCGCTGGTTGAGAATGTCGCGGAGCCCGAGGGGAGCTTCTGGGACGGCGTGGGGGCCATTGGGGACAACTACGACATCATTGGTGGCTGCATCTGTGGTATTTTTTTTCTGGTCGGCTTGGGGTCTGTCCTTGTATATAAGCCGTGGAGAAGACGGGCAGAGAGGAGGGCCGGGATACAGCCCTTGATCGAAGATGCAGAGCCTCTGCCTGCAGCAGAATCATAATGGCGGCTGGGAATTACATCATAGAATTGCGTCAACGGTTGGTTTGCACAAATATCAACAGCAGTCATGAATTATTCCCTTGTAAGCCAATTCCCCATTCTGCCATTACCCGGTACCCATCACCCATTACCAGTAATCCATTGCTAAATCCCTAACAGAGAACAGCTAAGCCTAGGTACACAGCCTCTCACAGAGTCAACGCAAACAAGGCGAGTAGCAAACCAGCTGGTGTTACGACATCCACGGCCACTCTACCCGCTGCCGCCGTGACGACCGCACTAGAAGCCGCTGCTCCCGAAGCCTTGCCTCCAGGGGGAGCAGTACTAGTAGTTGCAGCATTGGTCGCAGCATTGGTCGTCAGAACCGAAGACTTTGCCACAGCAGCTGTAGGGGTATGCGAGGATGCGCAACGCGTGCACGGGGAGATGACCTCGGGAGTGGTGTGCTTGCAGTCCGAAAAACACGGGACATTGATTGTGGTGGTGACCTCGTTGGTGTATGTTGTTCCACCCTTCGTCGGACAGACGGTTGTGTAGTAGATGACGGTCCTAGAGTTATGAGTTGCGTCAGATGTCGATTTTCCGCATGTCAATGTAGCAGTTATCAAAAGGAGAGGTAGGTAGTACTCACTGCACTAGAACCGTAACAGGTGTCTCTTCACACTTGGGCTGGCATGTTGGGCAGACAGTCACCGTCTTGTGAGTCGTCTCCGTGGTGCGTGTGACACTAGTAGTCGAAGTCGTGGCATTCGCCCACCTCATAGTCGACGAGGAGCTGGACGTGCTGTTCTTGGACGGTAGGGTGGTGGTGTTGGACGGCGCCGTGGGACTAAAAATACCTGGCAAAACACGCTGATACGGTGCCCCAGACTTGTCCTTGCCGCTGACGTAGACATTAAACGACTCGCTTGGGATGTCGACAAACCCGTAGAATATCTTGTCCGGCATGCTGTGGTCTCCGCCGCTCCCGCGGGTCATGTTGAGGTGTCCTGCGACAAGCGGAACGCCGCTCAGGGACCGGAACTCAAAGTCGACGGTGTCAAAGGCACCGTCCAGGGCAGCCTCGGCCACGGCTTTGGACCCGGCGACAGGGGATGTGGTCATGGGGAAGAAGCCGACGTGATGGGAGCCGCCCAGCGCCACGAATCGGAACGTGTCGAAGTGCAGCGTGCTGGTGCCGAAGATGGTGACGGAGAAGTCGCCACTGGCAGTCACGGTGATCTTCCAGATGCCGACAGCTGGCTTGGAGATGCTGTAAATGGCACCCGTGGTCAATGTAGCAATCTTGGCGTCGGCGTCAGTGGCTGCGACGGGCACGCCATTTGGCCGGACAAGGTCCAGGGTTACGCCCACACCGCTGAGGGAGAGCGCGAGGGAGTCCATGGCGGAGTCAACGGGTACGTCATATGTGAACTTGGTGGCGTCTTGGCGTTTGATCAGGCCCATGGTGTGGCTGATGGTCCAGATGATGACCCGAAGGGCGTTGGCTAGAGTGCCGGCCAGCTCGGCGGTGGCTTTTGCCTCGGACACAGCCAGGCCCTTGAAGTGCTGACCGCCGCTGGAAGAGGAAAGAAGACTGAATCCCTCTGAGGACTGACATCCGCTGTTGCCAAAAATGTATGTGAACACACTCACGCCACGGTCCTGGGCTTCCTTGGCAACATCCTTGGCCATGCTGGCATCCTTGGCGGCGGCGTCAGTCCACAGATGAAGGATGCCGCCCTCGGTCATCTTGTCCAAGGCATTAGCCACGCCCGTCATGGCGTACTCTGGACAGTCTCCGCCGCCGTTGGCACCGAGCTTGCTGATGGCGTCAATGAAGGCGTCTATGTCGGAAAAGGTCCTGGCCGACGCTGGGGCTGGGTCGTTGATCTCGGAAAGGACAAAGTAGCCGGTGCCGTTGAAGGCCGCGCCGCGCTGGGCATTGACGGTGGCAATGGCCTGCTGGCGGACCTGGTCAATGATGGGGCCCATGCTGCCGGTGGTGTCGATGACAATGGCCAGGCTGATTCCGCCCACGCCGTAGAGCCTCTTGAGGGGAAGGCAGTTCTTCGGCTCGAGCAGGGCGCCGCCGGCGCCATCCTTGCAGAGGATGTCCTTCAGCTCATCCAGGTATTTCTCTGTCGCCTTGGTGGCCAGCTTAGCGGCGTCGTAGTGGAGATCAGAGTGCGGGCTCATGAAGGGGGATGCCGTGTCCTTGCAGATACCCTCGAGGCCGTCCGCGTTCCGGTCGAAGGGACCGCCGTGGGAGCACTTGTCCTTGCGCTTGTGGCTGTCGTGAATCTCAGGCAGGGCTCCAAAGTATCCGGTAGTCAGGAGTTGCTCGCTCGCGACACCGGTGTAGAGGAGATTGGGAGGCGTGATGCACTCGGGCCACTCGACGAAATGGATGCCGACGTCCGCCCAGGGAAGCTTGTTGGTGACAGGGAAGAAAAGCTTGAGGAAAAACTCGATCGTGCTCCCAGTTGCTCGGTACGACGCCTCCAGCTCGCCGAGAAGCATGCAGCCGGCGGTCAGAACCTTGGCAAACATACCCATGGGGCTTCTGTCGTAGCTGTCACCCCAGCCAAATGGGAGAAAGTCGGCTACTTTCACGGCGGTGTTGGGAAGAAGACGACAGAAATCTGCGTCTTTGATTGTTTTGTCGCGGCTGCCCTTGTACGAGCACTCTCGGCACGTCGCCGTTCCGTTTGGCGTGTTATGGGGGATGTCTAGCGGATACGAGACGCCGAGCTTCTCGCAAACGTCGGTACGTCCCAGCTCGACCCAGTTGGAGTGCGAATAAAAGTCCTGCAGGGTGTGAAGAGCACGACCGAGGAGGGTGCGGGCTTTGGCCACGTTGCCATTCTCGAGCTCCGTCTTGACCTTTGCCTTCATGTCGATGAGGCGTTGGTTGCTCTCTTCAAAGGTCTCATCGTCGAAATGGCAGCTCGGTATCTCGGCCTCGCTGGTACCTATTGGGATGCCGGGAACAGTAGCTGACTTGTCGTTGTGGTCGTCGACAATGGCCGAGCCGTCACCGATGGCTTTTCTGGCGTCCTTCATCGAGGGAGTGGGAGTTGTGACGCCAAAGTACTTGGAGAGACGTGTGTCGATAGCGCTCGAGGTCATGCCCTCGTGCGGAACACCCCAAAGACCAGCCCCAAATATGCGGCCTATCTCCTCAGTGCCGAGGACGTAACCCCACGTGGGATTGAAGCCCAATGATGGGCCAACCAAGTGGGAGAGCGCCAGAAGGCCCAGGCCGAGACTTTTCATGACTGGAAAACGAACGACTTGAACGAGTGACTGCTGGTAACGAGTGAAGCGATGTGCAGAAAGTGAATGTTTAGGGTTTGGAAGCGGACGATGTCGGCTTAATACATGTCAAAGCAAACCTTCCGATGCTTGGCAACGTGCGCAAGGCTCCAGAATCCGACCACTAACCTCGTTCACCCAACATCAAGTCGTCTAGAATTGCATGATGAACATCCGATGTGGAAATTAGGCATGATCAGACAATGCAGAATAAATCGATCATCTTGGAAGTATAATGTGAAGACAACCCTCAGCCGGATCCTATGCCGACGCCAAAAGTCTCTGTGACGAAAGGGGGCGAGGGTCTACCAATCGCAAGTTTGGAGTAGACGACGTGCCCAAATAGTGCAGTCCAATCTAGTGACGCCTCGGCGCTTTTTTGCCGAGGCTTTTTGGGGGGAGGAAACGCGGTGAACCTGGATCCTGAAAACAACGCTCAATACGGCATGTGCCGATGCGGCTGAGGAGTGTGGTGGTGGCGCAAAAAAGGGGTTGAACGCCCAAGTCGGAATCTTCCGTCGGGCGAATTTGGAGAACCAAGGGATGGTTGGTAGTCAAGGCAAAATTCGATGAACGACTGTTCACTGTTGGCAGTCCCTCTCATGAGAATCATGAAGAAACAAGTGCCTTTGGCTCACCAACACGCCAACACAGAGTATGCCCGAAGAGAGCCATACTCCGGACGCTGTTCACTACCAGCCACCAACGGATCAATGATGATAGCTCTGTATATTATGAGATTCCCATATTAATCCCTTGCCTCTCTTTGTGCGAGGAAGAGCCTATTTAGTTGGCCCACTTGCCTTAACATGCCTGTCCACGCCATCATTCACAACCTTCAGTTCCTCGCTCAGCCGCACAAGGCCTCCCACCACCACCACAAGATGCATACAGTTGCGACTGTTTCCAATAAGATCAAATCTCCGCGGATCCATCTCTCAGGAATTCTAACCACATACACCACACCCCCCGTGAACTAAATCAACGCCAGCTGGACAAAGCTCTCCAGCTCTATCCTCTCGTCCATCTCCTGGCCACCCAAATCTCGCCACGCCGCGAACAATCGGCACTAAAACGCTAGTCCCAAGACAAATAAACAGCAAGCACCGCGTCGCCCGGAACACGGACGTCCTAAACACGGGCTGCATCGTAATGAAACCGCACCCGATTGCCACCATGGTCAAAAGACCAAAATACAAACTGCAAATAGCCGAATGGCAGTAATAAAACGCAAAATGCACGCTGCAGATCCCCGTGCCCCACAGCACGAGCACTAACCCTAGATTGTCGAGCTCCTGGCCCCATTTCTGCATCTCCGGGCCGTGGTCCGAGAATACGTGGAACAGCGCCGAGAGGGCAAAGCAGACGACTACCCCGAATATGCTGATACCTATCGCGGCAGCATCTTCAAAAGTCAGGCCTTTGGGAATTCTGGACGGGGTGAGTATGTGGGCGAATATGGCCAGGAAGAGAAGAGAGGCTAGGAGGTGGGGCCAGATGTTGACTGCGGTTGGACTTGGCTTAGTATCAGATAATTCTTTATTTTCCAAGAGAATTTGCTTTTTAGTTGGTTTCCCTTTTGTACTAACCCAAGCTTCATACCCCTAGGAAACAAAGAGTCAATTTCAGCCGCACAGCTGACTATTATCTACGTATCTATATCTACCCACTTAAGTACATACACACAAAAATCTCTCTTTGAGAGCACGTGGCTCGTTATCGTTTTCTTTTTGTGCTCGGTTAATGGAATCATGAAATTTTGGTACCTACCTCTATAGTCACCCCCGACAACGTTTTTTAGTCAAATCCGCATTAGACTTAGAACCTGAGCAGGAGTTAAGGCGTACTAAGCAATACCTTAAGCCAAAGTAAGTCCTAAGGATATGCTATACTTACTGTATTTAAATTAATCGTGACGATTTGGATCCTTGTCTTGGGGGTTGAGGTGAGGTTCAAGGGGTTGAGTAGCCATACACAGTAACAATAGGTAGATAGAGTATCGAAGAGTAAATAGATCGCTTGCTGAACCACGGTTCAATTGCAAAGACTAAACTGTCTACTTTGGTTAATAGCTAAAGAACCACAAAGGCTCTCTTGCTTATAGGCCATCCCGGAGTAAAGAGGGCTACTTGGTCTGTGCGCTAGCACATGCGGGGACCCCCGTATGTGCTTCCACTGACCCCACAGCTCCCTCCAATGAGGATCGTGACAGTGGGGGGTCGCAAGAAAAGTGGCGCACTCGCTGATACGGCGCACTCGCTTATATGGCGCACTCGCTTATAAAGCACGTTAGCGCAGACAGCTTACTGCTCCCCGATGAAGATCTATCCAATGCAAAATCACGGATATTGTCGTGTCGGTCTCGTAGCCGACCTGATGTCAAATATTCGTGTAAATAAAAATGCGTAAGGACGACGACGGGATCCCGCCTCAGAGTTCTGCCAGGGGACATCAAGACCATTGAGCCCCACTCATCAATCTCCCAATCTTGCTCCTCTAACAATCCTGGGAAGAGGTTTTTTATATGCGACGCATCGAACCGGTCCCCTTCATCAAATGGCGGCTTGGAGTAGTCGGGGTTGGGGTTTTCAGCGTCATCGCCATCATATGCCATATCGGTGAGAATGGCCTCAAGAAGCTTTGACCGGGGAAGGGGAGCTCCTGAGAAGACAACCCATCGTAACACGCATATTGCTCTCGGGCGATCTCTCTCAGACAAGCGATGGAGAGCTCTGTCATATGTCTCATCCAGATCCGAGGGAGGGTTTCGGAGAACTTTGTCGACAGAATTTGCGGTGACAACCCTTCCGAAGGAGCTCATTTGAAGGCCAATGTATTGAAACCTGGTTTGGGTCACATCTTGTTAGCGTCTATGAGAAGAAGCATCCGGTGGGCTCAACTTACATTCCGTTAGCATTCTCCACGAGGGCAATCTTAATTACGTCTTTCTGTTCCCGCGAGACGGAGTCGAATTGTGTTGCTTGAAGCTCAGATTCAATGAAGTTCAACATGTCTTCTTTGACCTGGCCCGCATGAGGACTTGTGGACAAGTCAATAGCAAAACTCGACTTTTCCTTCAACAATAGCCTCAGAATTCCAGTGATGTCTGGCTCCGGCCGGCTGATTATGGCAATATGAACATTGCTTAGATTCCAAGCTTGCACCTCAGTAAGAAACTTGAGCATTGCTTTTCGTTCGTCCCAGCTGTGACGCGGGCGTCGATCCCCGGCATTTGGACACTCGTCAAGCCCATCGATGATCAAATACACATTCTCAAAGTCGCGCAATGCAGTGGCGAGAGCTTTGTCCAGCTCCATTATGGGCGGGCTGAGACCAGTGTCCTGGTGACGGCGTAAGTCAAGCAACGCTTGAGGTGTATCGGGTCGACGGCTAAATAGCTGGAGCATCAGGGAAATCGTCAAGTTCACTCTGTCTTGGGTGTTTTCTTCTTTGTGAGTCATATAGAAATAAACCACGGCTGTGTGCGAGTCGGCTTTGTGACTTTCTTCGAGGTGATCGATAATCTTGGCACTTTGAGTCTCTGTCAGCCTTATCAACGCTGGCATATCAAAGTGCATGCCTCTAGAAATTAAAGTCTTACCTGAGTACTGACTTTCCAGCACCAACTGTCGTGGCAAGTTAACCACCTGGCTAGTGGTAAAAGGGAGTTGAAATTACGTACCTTTGTCATGGAGCCACAGGAAAGAGTTTCTTGCGCTCTGCCACTGAACAAACTCTGGGTCCTCCAGAATCCTACCGCCTGTGTTTGCCAAAATGGATTTCTTGCTCGCTTCCTGGCGAAAGGTGGACGGATTGATGCTCTTTTCTTCTTTCCGCAGCCAATCCAGCAAGCGCTTGCGGTCCTCGTTCATCTGAGCCTTGGAAATTGCGTTGGCAATCCGTTCCAGTTCGAACATTCTTCCTGCTTTCGCAGTTCAGACCACTGCGCGTCCAAGATGCGAATGTCTGCGTTTCTGTTCTCGATCATGCCCACCATTTCGTTCCAGTCGTTTCATTTTGCCAAGTCTTTAAGCATCTGCTTCGGCCATCTGTTGGAAACGAAGCATATGTTGGTCGCCTGAAACGTCAGTATCAGCTTATACAAATCCTTGATAGAAGACCTGTAAGTCTCGTGAGCGTCTCTTGACTGCATCTGTTTTTCTTTGCCGACTTGGCTCTCATATCGCTTGGCGTAGGTGAGTTCCCTCAGGGAAGACTCGCAAATGATAGCGGCAATCCTTACCAGAGCCTTGGCTTTTGCTGCATCTTGTTCCACAGGGTTCAAGAGAAGCTGTGTTTTGATAGAATTAGCAGGTTTCCGGGGCAGTAGGAAAGGGGGAACACACGGGCAACAGTAAGCAAAAAACTCCAGCCCAGGCCACTGATGCGGGCTGCGAGCCGGATGACTCGACTGAACTGCCGATGTACTCCTTGGCCCATTCGACGACACCAATCACGGGCTCGACAAAGCTCTTGACGGCGAACTCGTGGCCAGCAAACTTTAGCTTCCATGTCCCATCCCCCAACTCCTTGGCTTTAGCTGCGGCAAGGGATTCCATCTCCTTCATCCGTTGAACTTTGTCAGTTGAGACTTCTTGACCTTTGTTTGAAAGATACTTTGACAGCACGGTTTTGTATTTCTGCATCAACTCAGCTGAATCGTCATCTGTGTCCAGCTTCTCGAACGCATCATTCCAAAGCCCCGAAATTGGGGGGAAATGATCGTTTGAGGCATAATCGACAGGAGTGGAGGCATGGTCGATAGCAGCAACGGCCTGTCCATCGTCGTTCTCTGCAACTAAGACGCCTTCGTCCGGCGGTGGAAGGCTTGCTGGTATGTTGGTAGGTGCAGTTCCTGAGGCCTCATGGAGATGGGTGTCGATAACTCCGTCGCCTTCGTGTGGCGGTGGAGTGTCGGTTGGTGTGTCGGTGGAGGCACTTGCTGATGCGTGATGGCGCTAGGGAGGTTTGCTGAGTGCGTCCCTCAGGTGGCGAGGGATCAGGCGGAAAAAGTGTCCATCCATTGCATCGCATATACGCTGGCGACGTCTGGGTAGCTAATGCAAGGAAGCAAGCTAATGGCGTCTGTCAAAGCTCACGTTGACACTGGAGTTTCGTGAATGCGAACTGGTTCGAGTGCGGGGTTTCTCACTTCCATCCAATCAGATCTTATGGTGCGCTTAGCGTTCAGGTATCGTGATCTCAAACAGAAGGCACTGATGTACTGTACTGATTAGGCAACCCGAGAAGGAAAAACCCCAACTTAGCTCTTTCCGATTGTGTGTTTTTAAAACGCGCCTTCCTCGCCCTAAGAATTATGTTTTCGCATCGATACCGAAATGCACGCGGCATCTTTTACCTCCTTGTTGTACTCCTTCAACTACCCGAGTAATCCATGTCCATGTACAGTACATACATGCAACTATGCCCACGATTTCAGGAGAAATGTAACAATATTTCATGCTAGACAGTCAAACAAACTAATCGTGCTCCACGGCCACCTTTGCAACAGAATCACGCACAATTTCCTGGAGCCATGTTGGCCACCCCCTAATTCCAGAGATAAACGTTGACGCCCGTGGGATGACCAGCTGGCCGCCCCTACCGCTCTTGATCTGGGCGACAACTTCTCCCGCTATCATTTCGCTCTCCAGCAGGCGGACACCGGCTTTCTCCAGACGTTCCGACAAGCCGTTGAGGAGAGGCGTTCTGACAAAGTTGGGGTGGATAATGGACGTCAAGACGTTGGTGGCCTCGTACTTGTGTTTCAGCTCGACGCCGAGAGTCTCGTGGAAGGCGAGGGCGCCAGCCTTGGTGGCAGAGTAATCCGCCGACGTTGCCAAGGCCACAAATGACGCGACGCTCGCCACCGTGAAAACGTGGCCTTTGTTTTTCTCGACCATGTTGGGAAGGAACTGCTGCGTCGTGAACCACAGGGACATCAGGTTGACGCCGAGGATTCTGCGGAGGAAGGCTTCGTTCGTCTTGAGGATGGGCGCCGGCTGGGCGACACCGGCGTTGTTGATGAGGATGGAGGGATGGCCGAGGTCGTTGCGGATGGAGTCGGCGGCGGCGGTCACGGACTCGGAGGACGTCACATCGCAATGGTAGAAGCAGATGAGTGGGTTGGAGGCGATGTTCTTTGGGGGGTCCTGAATGTCAAGAACGGCGACTCGTACACCGAGGGCGGCAAGCCCCTTTGCGATATCTTTGCCGATGCCGCTGGATCCGCCTGTGACCACTGCGATCTCCTTTTGCCAGTCCCAGTCGCTTCTTGGGGCAACGCGCCATGAGTTTGAGGCCATAATATTCAGCACCTGGTTCACTTTGCGGACCACGCCCAGCGCTACGATGGCCTGCAACGCCGTGATCAGGGTTGAACCTCTTGACCCAGTAACCGAGTCGAAGATGGGTCGCACGGCCTCAGGGTAGAATGTAGCGGCCAACAGCAGCGGCCCCGCGACAAGAGGTGACAGAATAGTGCTACCCAGCTGGGCAATCGCACGGAAAACCGGGGAACGGAGGACGGAAGCCATGGCGATTTGCGATTTGTTTTCGAGTCTTTGATGCGAATTCGAACTTCAAAAGCTGGTGACGTGAAGCTGTTAACATGGTTAAGGCTTGCACTGGGTGTGAGTACCTCAGTTGTGGGGCTTGCATACCGTGGCAGGAGAACTGTTACAAAACAGGAAGTCACACAACAAGCCGAGGCACGGTGGTCTTTCTCGTGATGCGAGTTCCAGTTGCAGAAGAGAAGTTCAGAATGTTACCTGTCAATGTGGGACCTGGGTTCAAATGAGGTGGGGTTACCACGACAGCTTCGCTCGCTAGACTGGACAGAGAAAGAACGACCAAAGATGGCAGTTGGGGAAGGTGGGAGGAAACTTGGAGCAATTTGAGATCGCTCGGCATGCTGTTGGTTCCAATGCGGGGAAGGAGTGAAAGGCACAGCAGTTCATTCATGTTGCGGGCACAGCCTCCGGAATCGTCCTAGCCCGCCCCTGAATTGGGCCAAAAATTCCCGCAATGCGATATCTACCTGTATCTTAATGTACTTCATCACCAACGGAGTATCGTGCAGTGTATTATGAGTTATGGCATGCGTGGCGCTATGAGTTAAGTTCTATGAGCCAACAATATCACATATTCGGGCGTGGGACTTTCTTGCCTGCATCAATAATATTATGGCGCGCAGACAATCCGTGTGATCACTCGCAAGCCAGCCCCTGATCTATATCAAGCCAACCGGGCTAACAAAGCGTAATTGATACATGGCAAGAAACTCCTCCTTTGTCATCTTTCCACTGTCCATCAGCTCTTTCTCCACCTGTCGCTTCTCCAAGGCAGTATCATACTCATCCAATCCACGCACCTTTTTCGCTGCAAACGCTTCCAGCTCATCCGCATCACCCTCGAATTCTTTCTCGCGCCTCGCCCAGTCCGCCTCGCCTAACTGTGGACATAACTGCGTCCAAGGAAAGCTATATGTGTCATTAAACCCCGATGACATGAGCATATGCAGCCACATAGCCCCTGAATCCTGCGACCACTGAACTAGGTTGGAGAGCTCTTTCTCTTCATACCCTGGCATTTTGGCTTCTTCCTCCTTTAGGACGCGTTTGTAGATCTCAAGGTAGTGAAAGTACCGGGTCGCAACTTCTGGCGGTGTGCCATTGTCGTCTCTGAAATCGTAGTCCCACTGATCATTCACGGGTCTATCTTGAAGCCACCATGGTGCGGAGCCAAATAGCTAGGCGGGGCCGATGTAAGACCACTCGAGGTCGACAATTCCCACTACGGTGAAGTCGTCTTTGCTCTTGACGATAGGTTGGCGATGCCGAGGTCGTCACAGATTAGTTTGAACTTGCCACGGTCGTATTTGGGATTTATCATCTCCGGGACCAGAGCTTGTAAGGTCTTAAACGCCACGTAGCTCTTTTTGGCGCCGTTGGGACCGGTGACCGAGTCTGGCTGGTGTACAAGTTGCTCCGTCGTATTGGGATGATCCCTTCGAGCTCGGCATTTGGCGATGGTAAGCTACTGATCCTGTCGAAGTCAAGTTTGAACATCTGAAGGAAGAAATTGGCAAGTTTTCGATAAATTGTTTCAATATTGCCGTTACTAATGTCTTCCCTCGTGAGTCTCGTTAGACGTTCAGCTTTCAGGTCCTTGAGAAAGTCGTTCAAGGTGACGCCGTCAACGAAATCCATCATGATGAAGGGACCGAGGCCGAGTGGGTTGTCGGCAGCGAGCCCCTAAGCATGGACCTTTGGATAGGAATCGCAGTTCGTTCGCGGAGGAGACTGAGAGCCTTCACTTCCACGGCAACCTTTTCGTCGGCATAGTCTTGATGAATGTTACCAATACGAGGAAAGCGTACCATTTATCTAGCTTCGTCGTCAAACACCATCTTTACGCCAGCGTTGAAGGCGCCATTGTGGAAGGTACCTTCGAGATGATAGGGAAGCCCGCCCCGGAAGGTCGATACCTATGGGTAGGCATGGCCCGTACCGTAGGATTTATTGACTCTGTCGATCCAAAGTTTGCCTTGCACCTGGTAGTCTATATCAATTAGGGCGTTGTAGTCCATGGCTTTCGGAAAAGGCTAAGAGTTTCGTGGGAATCGTTTGACAACGGGGAAAAAAACAGTCGTCAAGGTAAGGAAAAACCAGCATGGATATTATGGGGAAAGTTTAATGTGTGGGGTTAATTGAGGCGGTGTGGGTGCTGCCTTTGAGCGCTTCAATAAGGCCCCTGGGCTGGCATTACGCATGGTGTGATAGAGGTATTAAATACATGCCTGGGAGGCCACTGGGTACTCCCGCCCCCTCTTCACCACCTTCTCTCGACCCACTTGCTCCTCTTTGGCGTTCTAGCGCTTTAGAATAGAGGAGGTGCCGGCGTCCACGGCCTGGCCAATGATAGCGTTTCTATCGCTCATGATCGTATTGTTGACTATCTTGCGGGCCTGTGGGTCGATATCAGACATGATGAAGATGTAGGTAAGTGGTGATGTTACGAGCGTATGTGTAAGTGCAAGCTGGCGGGAACAGATGTGTCTACAAAGACTGCGAAGGTGAAATGAGGTTGGAGTTATGTTCACTGAGAAAAGTCGCTCCCTGAGCCCATGTCTTTATACCTACTTTACACACATCACGCTGCTACTAACAGGTACCTGGCCGTATTCTTTACTGCCTTGATCCGGAGATCGTCGTTTCTGGACTGCACTGCGCGTAACTCATGACACTTCGGAAAAGAAGTACTTCGTCACCTCATATCTGCTCAAAGTCAGCCACCCAACCAGCTCAAAATAACTAAGTGTGCTGTAACAATGAGTCCTGCTGTGGGTTCTTGGAATAGTGAGCAATTCGCACAGTAGGGACTGCACTTAGACGCAAGGGATTCTAGCTAAGAGCAGCCGATGAACGCCGTGGAGGAATTAGCTGCACTTTGTTCCACAAAACACTCTATATTACGAGAAACCTCATGGAAACCCTAGAAATTCCTTTCCATAATCGAGGCGGTAGTGTGAGGGAACTCGTGAGCTAACGCCCCCTGAATCCAGTGCGTACGGTACGTTCTGCAGATCCAACACATTCGCCTACAATCAGCTGAGCACAATGAGAGAGGTTGGCGATGAACATGACCACCATCTATGAGGGTAACTGTCCATCATACCACGTAGCATCACCAGCCCGCTCCAACCAGACCAGAATGATGAACGAGACGATGAAAGACTCTCGATCTGATGCGAATACGAGACCGGTCAAGGACTGTGAGCCCGGGCTAGGCAAGGGTGCGAGTGGCAAATGCTGGCACTAAGGCTTGAGGTTAACTGTCAACCCCTGTCACTCTTTCAACCACCCAGCATCAATAGAAAGGACAGTATGACAAACACTTCTCGTCTCTTTTGTTCGCCATGGATACTAAATGTCTAGCACAGGGGATCAAAAGATAATACATGCATGCGGACCAAGAACCATGGGATACTCCGAGTTAAAACAAGAAGTAATGATATGTTTATAATTATAAGAGAAAGCCAAAATAAAAAGGCCAAAAAGGCCAAAAAGGCCAAAAATGCCAAGATAATTTCTAATTCACATCGCCCCGCCAAAATTCTAACCAGAAACCCAACCGATGCCCAGAATACAGACTCGCACTCAGTAGGTGATGGTAGCAATCTTGTTGCGATACGTAGTATCATTCACAATGACCAAATTCTCGGCCACCCACCTCCCGGCATCCTCGCGGGAGATGCTATACCCAATTGCCTCGGACTCGCGGCCCGTCTTGGGGTCCTCGATGCCCACCCTGATGGGCTTGTTCTTCTCGCCGTTCAGCAGCCAGGTAGCGCGAACGATGGTGAACTCCTCGCCGCTCGCCGCCAGCGCGTCCTCCATGCCGCCCTTGTCCTGGTGGGGCACCTTCAGGACGACGTTGTAGAACGGCACGATGACCAGCGGCGTGTCCCGGCCGAATTTTGACATGCCCGTCGTGCTGGCGACCACGATGCGGGGCCGGCCGGTGGCGCCCTCGTTGCGCAGTTTCGTGAGCGTCTCGAGCAGGGTGGACATGAACTTGCGGCAGACGAACGGGTCGTCCATTTGCATGGTTAGCATGTTGGGTTTGGGGCCGATGGTCGACACGATCTGGTCGACGAGCGTGCCGTCGGCTTTGCGGATGCACTTGGCCAGCACGGCGCCGTCGTGGGCGTTGCCTTGGACGACCTGGAGGTTCGGGTTCGCAGGAATGGGGAGAATGTCGGTCAGTTTGGAAGGGGTGCGGCAGATGGCGATGCACTGGTGGCCGGCAGTGAGAGTGTGTCGGAGTGCGGCCAGGCCGATGCCCGTGCTGGCGCCGAGGAATACGATTGTCTTTTGGGTTGACATGCTGAAGTTGTTAACAGTATTGTGACTTTGCGGGCCGATATTGCTGCGTTTTAGATGTGTGGAGTTTGAGATTGCCGTTGGTGACTCTGAACTTCTGATTTATTTGAAGAGGGGAATGATGGTGGTAAAATAGGGTCTTGGGCTTGAGAGTGGAGTCAAAAGTCTTGTTTGTCTTGTTGGAAGCTGCGATGATTGCTGATGATCCATTTCCAAGGCAGGTCGTCTCACGACATTATATGCGTATTCTGCCTTGCTTGAATTATGGTCGATCTTGACAGCGTTTGAATGCTGTCCGAGTCCACCGAGATGGGTTGACACGCCATTGGCTCAAAGAGCTGGGACTGGCACCGACCCGTGTCCGTCTCGCGCTTTCCTCGCTCGAAGAATCGGGGGTGCACGCAGCTGCTCCAACACGAAGGATTGCGGCGGTGTAGCGGCTAGCCGAATCAAGTTAGCCGCATACATGCACTTTGCAAGCGCAACCAGGAGCCTGGGCTGGCCAGCTCGGCCTGCTCGGCAGACTCGCGCGACTCCTTCAATGTCCAAGTCGAGGGCCGAGAATCGCGAGTCCACGCCAAGACAGAATGTCAACGTCGCCGCTACCATCGGGCCGCTCAGCTGGGCCTTCCGAAGAGCAGGCTCTTCCGCCCACCTCGCAGCTCCAATCAGGACCCCACGCCGCAGCGGCAACCTCGTCACCATCGCCCTGGACGCCTAAGGCACGCAGTTGCATCATCTGTCGCAGCCGCAAAGTCAGGTGCGACAAGCTCTCCCCGTGTTCCAACTGCCGTCGTGCCAACATCCCCTGCGTCTTTCCGTCGAATGAGCGACCCCCCAAGTGGGCTCGCCGGCTCGAGGCAAGCGCTGCCGCAAAGGTCCACAGTGCGCCTGCCCAAGCCGACGCAACTGGTCCTGTCGTCGAGAGGCTGCGTAACCTCGAATCCCTCGTCAAGGATCTGAGGGGCCAGCTCGAGCAGGCCCACGCTGCAGCTAGCTCGTCGGCTGGAAGCGGCCCGTCATCCCATGTGAACTCCCCTGAGCAAGAGGCAGACCACCAGATGAGCGCTCCGCCTCCGTCTGGTACGGCTCCTGCTGCTGGGCTGCAGAAGCACTTTGGAAGGATGGTCCTTAAAGACGCAAATCGGAGCCGTTATATCAGTAGCGGCTTCTGGTCTCGTGTCAATGATGAGCTGGATGGCCTGAAAATGGATGCTCAAGGGCTTGGTGGCGGTGACTCTGATACCGAGGACGACGAAGACGATTACTCGTCCGTGGGGAAGACGCCTTCCGTCTCTCGTGAACTCGAGCGGACCCCTTCCGAGCGTCATGCATTCTTATTCCAGCATAACCTTGGCGGCGCCTCCACCCCTGATCTCCGCGACTTTCGTCCACTCCCATCCCAAATTCCCTTCCTCGTCAATGTCTTTGCCGAAAACATCAACTGCATCATAGGGGTTGTCCACATCCCAAGCATCAACAAAATGGTTCGCAGCCTGCGTGGATCTTCCGTATCAAGTCTCACACCGGCCAATGAGGCCCTGATGTTCTCGCTCTACTACGCAGCCATTGTCTCGATGGACGACGAAGAAGTGGTTGCCAACTTCGGCTCCACAAAGCCAGAGCTGAGTCTCAAGTATCGTCTTGGACTGGAGTACGCTCTCGCCAAGGCGGATTTTCTCAACATCCCTGACCTCGTGCTGGTCCAAGCTTTCGGAATCTTTGTTGCTCTTATCCGTCTGCACGATAGTCCAAGGTTTGTGTGGATGATGACCGGGCTCGTCATCAGGATGGGTCAGGCTTTAGGGTTGCAGCGAGACGGCTCTCATTTTAAAGGCCTCACTCCTTTCGAGATTCAGATGCGACGACGCATATGGTGGGCGCTATGCATGCTGGACATCAGAGCGGCTGAGGATCAAGGTACCGACTTTACCATCACAACGGGCAGCTTTGATACAAAACTGCCTCTCAATATCAGCGACGACGTTCTTGGCCCAGAGACAAAAGAGATGCCTCCCGAGGAGCAAAGCCTCACCGATATGACTCTCGCCGTCGTCAACTGTCGTATGGGCGAGGTCGTGAGGCGCCTAATGGCTCTGGGAGCCAATCCGGATGCGCCGCCATGCATCGAAGACCAAAGTCGCTTGATCAACGAACTCTACGAAAACCTTGAACAACACTATCTTCAGTATAAACCCGACACCTCCAACATGATGCCGTGGGTTGCCATCTGTGTCGCTCGCCTCCTGACTTCCAAGATGACTCTTCTTGTCTATCTCCCCATGCTGTTCTCGCCTTCGAGTGAAGGCTTCACAGATGAGATCAGGGACAAGTTGCTCGTCTGCGCGTTGGAGATTGCCGAGTACAACCATGCCCTCAACTCGGAACCTAAATGCCGTCAGTGGCGATGGGTGTACCAGACGTATACTCATTGGTACGCCATTGTCTTCCTTTTGATCGAGGTGGCTCGACGTCCGTGGTCACCCATTGTCGAGCGGGCCTGGGTTGCGCTGCACAGTGTTTGGCTGATCCCGGCCCAGCCAAAGGGTATGGACAAGAACGCACGGATGTGGGTGCCGCTGAGGAATCTGATGGCTAAGGCCCATGAACATCGCGAATCAGAGCTTGACCGCCTGCGAACAGACCTACAGGCTCTCCATACGCTGGAGATCAACGACCGAAATATCCCCACTCCCAGCAGCAGTCCTGGTCGATATGGAGCCGAGAAGAGCGAGGAGCTCTCCCGTCAGCACTGGCGGAGTCTTTTCCCGGGCTTCGTACGACAGCAGCTAGAGACTCTAGAGACAGACACATGGGGCCCTGCTCCGGCCCCGGGACAGAGGTTCGGCACATCAGAACAAAGCCATGCATCTGTTCCTCTCTCTGCGGTGCAGCCAAGAGGAGGTTTCGAGGACCAGCTCTACAATACAGCGGCAACTGATCTTGATGCCGCAGGCACTGGAGCATTCGAGTACAACACGCCTTCATTCACGACAGGTGTCCCAGATGTTGACTGGTCGGCCGTCGGACCGGGATTTATGTCTTGGCCGTGGAGTATTGCTGAACCGGACATGGCGGTTGACGGTTTTCTTGGTGCCGAGGACATCGACATGAATATGGGGGTTGATGGACAAATAGATTGGTTGAACTGGCTGGAATCTACCAAGGGTACATGATGTGTATATGTTTCAATTGCCAGAGAAAGGCTTTTCTAACTTAAATTTTTGTGGTAATGCCGTTGTATAAATATTGAAGAATTGGTTGGATAAGATAGGGCTTCATCAGAGATGTTGACGCTCCATTAAATGCCCCCCCTCTCCCATTACAGATTAGGGGATTCGCTCAGGTGAATTGCCTGACACTGGCTTACAGCTATCACCCCTGCCTTTGGAGGAGGAGCAGGGGGACGGGGTAGATATGTTGCTTTTGCAGGTGAGCTCTCTAACAATAAATGGTCAGTGGTAAGCATTGCACTTCAATGAAGTGCTCACCGTCCGGTATGCAGTAATCTGCAAAGGGTTCGAATCACGTCGCGAGTCACTAGCCCAAAGTCTGTCTGTCTATAATGTTCACGGTACGTATGACCCCCACCTCCCAATTCCTTGGCTTTCTTCCACCTACTGACGATTCTAGAAGCCAGAATCCGTCAACGATAGAACCCCAATCGCCTGTTGCGCAGTAAGTCGTAAGGGGCTCAGTTTCGCATGACATGTTTCCTTTTTTTCCTTCCTCGCTTATTTGTCGATATTATTGCCACGTAAAAATGGGTGGCCACAATCGAAGTCGGTATACATATAACCCTAACCCTAAGTGTGAGCTCGGCGTCTTCGGTCGCCTCGGTCATTTCGCGTAGCCCGCAAAACACAATATACGGTTTGACGCCAAGGCTTGGCAGCAGTCTAAACCGCAACATTCCAAACCGGGCAATTATAGACCGACTAGCACGAGACGAGGCTCTTATATGAAGCTGAAGATGCACCAAACTGAAGACAATGCTTCATTCAACCGTACTCCAACCAGATCTACAATCCAGCAAACTCGGTTTTCTGTTTCTCCCTTTAGAAACGAGAAGAACACCGTCAGCACCATGGGTCAAACAATATCCGTATCCGCTCAGATCGAGATTGAGGCATCTCTAGCGGTGGTCCACTCCATAGTAAGACAACACCTCATTTTCCATCTTTTCACAGAATTTAGAGTGGAGTTGAAATATGACATGTTTTCTGCAGTTCATGGACTTTGCACGCTACAAAGAATGGCATGAATGCTGGACCGTCGAGGTCGTCGACCGCAACAAGAGGCCTGCAGACCTGAAAGTCGGCGACCAGCTTAGGGTAAACATGCGCGGAATGCCCATGGTGTTTCACCCGTATGTGGGAGTACGTAGTATTAAGCTCCCTCCCCCTCCCGTTTTTCCTTCCGCAACTGCACTGCACACAATACACCCATTGCTCCATACTAATGTTGATGAGAATTCAGGGAAACTCATCCGAATCCTTTGTCTGGGAGGAGCGTCTGCCAGGCATACTCTACGGAAGACATCACTTCATATTCGCATCGAGCGAGGTTACACCGGGCGGAACGACGTTCATTCAACGAGAGGACTTCCAGGGCTCGGTGACGGTGTTTTTCTCGCAAAAGAGTGCGAACGATCGCGGCGTCAGTGCGAATTGGGAGGCGTTTAATCAGGCATTGAAGAAGGAGGCGGAGAGGGTGGTGGCGTTGGCATAAAAAGTTGGTGAGCGTTGAGGACGTCACGGTTGCTGTGAGAAGTTTATTTTACGACAATTCTTTTCACAATGGCCGCAGGCGAAGCCACGAGTGGTTATTTTTTCTGGCGGAGTCATGTCTTTCAGCTTTCACACCCTCTAAATCTTTGGTTCGAGTTCAAGTTCAAGGCTCATCCATTTCATTGTGCCCCCCTTTTGCCATTATACTTTCGTCTTCCTTTACTTCCCCCAGTCTCTCTTTGTTTCTAAACGCAACATTAAAGGTATGTGAAACTTCCCCTTTGCATCGGAGCTGAATACTACGTTATCTTGGCTGAAACGACGCGGTCGAGCATCTCACCCGCTCCTCCAACGAATAAGCTACAATAACGTCCCCACCCAGCCTCGGCAAGCTCAGCATGGACAACATCAGGTTAGAGCCGGTCTCTGACCGAGGGCACATCCTATCTCTGCCCACCGAAGTGTTGGATTTTATATGCAAGGACTTGATAAATAGCTACGTGCGCGATGTGCTTCGTAGTGATACAGGGTATCTACCAGACCTATTAGCACTTGGGAAGACGTGCAAGCAATTGCATACCGTTACTCGGTATTTCATCCACCGGGATGTCAAGATAAACACTTGCGTGCATTGGTCCCCTATAGAGAGAAAGAGAGGCCAGCGGAGAATGGTCTGTCTCCTGCGAACGTTGATGGAAAACCCTAGTCTGGCGAGTCTAGTTCAATCCATCTCCCCCATCGCCGACCCACTAAGCGGCCGCATCACCAGGCTGTCTACGTTGGTGCGTGACGCCCTCACTGTGGACACAATTCGCAATGGAGAAGGCAGCCCCGCCCCCCCGTATTAACTCGGAACTTAACAAATGCCGACGAGTGCCAACTGCTGTCCCACCACGAGGCGGCGCGCTTGGAGCGTTTGATGCGGCAGTCCTGCGGTCATGAGCTGGATCTCGAACGCCATGAGCCGCTTGAAGATCAGTACGACATGGGAAAGCAGGTCCATCCTCACGCAAACGCGAGACGAGGAGCTGGCCGTAGTCGACCGTCATGCTCCTTGCCCTGACGCGTAATTCTCCTTGCCCTGACGCGTAATGTATCCAGTGCCAAGATTAGAGTAAACCCGCATCAAGGTGGGACTTTGCTTTTCTTTTTGATGAAAATCCGACTCCTAACCTTCCTTGTGAAGAATACTATTATTACCCTGACTTGGGCGTTACCTCTGCGAATATTCATCTTTTTGATGAAGATCCGGTTCCTGACTCTGTTCGTGTAAGGCTAAAAGACTTCCCGAACTTAGGTATTCCCTCAGCGGATATTGATCTTTTGGATGAAAATCCGGTTCCTGAGCATATTCGTGTAAAGCTTGAAGAAGCCTTACTGACCTCGGGTGCTGCCTCAGCGAGTACCAGCAGCAGTACTAGTACTAGTAGTGCCATTCATAATCACCCGCCGCGAGGAAAACCCCGTATCACGTTTCCCAATCTAGAAAACCTAGAAACCGCCTCCAGATGTGTGGATCGTAGCAGCGACATCCCACAAACCAATTACCCCTCCGGCAGCTGCAGTCCGCGGATTTGCTTTGAGCACCTGGAAGGGCTCTTGGCCGCCGCGTCGAATGTCAAGACCCTCAAAATCCATCACGGCGAGTTTCTTCGGGGGCCATCCCCATCCCACTCCATCGTCCTCCTCAACAACCTGACCTCGCTGACCTTGAAAGGCTGTGACCTACTACATCCAGAGGGTCTGGATGCAATCCTCCGGGGGTGTCCCAAGCCGACCGGCTTCAGCTATCGCCTGCCCGAATCCTATCCCGCAATCGAAATGTCAGAACTCGTGGCCTGCGTCCACCGGGCCGCGTGCGCGCCGAACCCGGAGATGCTTCGCATCAGCGTAGAGTCCTATGTGAGATCTGTATGCGACGATGGTTTATTCGGGGACATTGTCAGATGGCCTGCGGGCCCTTTCCCCGCTCTGAAAAGACTCACGCTCACCATGCGCGCTCTTGTACATGAGCTTCCGCCCAACCACCGCCTCCCTCATCCGCTTGTCTCCTGGGCCAACAAAACTGGGCCAATTGCCAAGCCTCGAAGTACTAATACTGCAGGAGGCCGAGAGCGTGGAAGCTGGGCGCCTCGAGTCGGCCATCGAAGCCCTCCGTGATGAGCAAAACTTGCTCCTGAATCTCAAGACGGTCGTCTTGATCTCCTCCAGTGGGGAGGTGAAGGGGCCTGAATTTTTCTGGTCCAGACACACGACTAGTAGTAACCGTGACATTCCGCACAATCACCACTGGAACATCATGAAGCAGAGTATGGTGGGGAATCGTCACGACGACAGTAGTCAAGGCTGCAAGCGGCAGCACTTTACCTCCTTGGCCTTGAGCGGGATTGATCTCATGATACGGCCTCACCATATATGCAACTCGGACAGGGAATTCATTCTCGAGCACTGGGACGAGGGGTATCGGAATCTTGTTAACCACGGTCTGGAGGAAGACTTGGAACAGTACGACAAGGTGGATGTGGCAGCGAGTCTACCCATACACAGTTGCTTCTACGAGGAGGAATTGTTGCCGACGAAAACATACCTCTGGGGTCATCCAGGCTAAAGGGACTACGAGGAGTCCGACGACGAGCAGAATAAACTTGACTCTCGGAAAAGGCCTTAGGATCATGGACCAAGCCATATCGCTTATGATGATGATGATGAGGAGGAGGAGGAGGAGGAGGAGGAGGAATGGTTTCGAGCAAGATTTATTCGAAGGAGGATGGAAGGATCAGGTAACAACTACCTACCAGCAACGCCCATCCCCACTAGCTTCGGCGAGCCTTCAATTTCCTGGTGAGATTCTGATTAGGTAGGCTGCGCTATACCTCTGCCAGGGAAATAAATGTTTGAGAGTGAAGTGCAGGACGAGTCTTTCTCCCTAATCAGAGCTATGACTCCCAATCAATAATAGCCCTCATTACTAGTAGTAAAAATACTGCCATCAACATCACAAATTTAACGTTACTCAGCTTGGCCAAAGCCCAACAAGGAGTCTAGACGGACCTAGATATGCCCGTTTGAATCGCTTGGACGTATTTTACTAGGTAACCTGTATTTCCATGGTTAAAGTGTAGTAACTGCTGTTTTTTTCTGGTACTGACTCTCACAGGGTAATGTTAGGTAGCGCTGGGGTTATCGGACTTTCCTTTGGTCCAAGTTTATTAAAGCAGAGTGTCAATACAAATATCGCAGCCGAAGTGCATCGAATGAAATGTTGTCAAGCCAGAATGCTCTATTAGGCCTAGCGCAGCTCCTTGGCGATGGCCAGCTCCAGAGCTTCATGTCAGTGATTACTAGGTTACAAGAGCAGGGTAATCTAAGGAGCGGAGCTCCTGCAGGGTCTACAGCATGTGTGTGGCCAGGGCATTCTCTAGTATAAGTAGTGGATGAAGGAGCATCCTTTAGATAGAAAACAAGCAACTCAATAAACACTTCCAATGCTCCACATTTTAGCCTCTCAAATGTCCACTGTAAAACTACACTACCTATCTCCGTTTCTGCTACTTACTACCGGGTATTACTGTTCCTTAATCTTCGATGCAGAGTCTGTCATCTTGCCGGTCCTGTCTCACTTCCTTATACTAGTTGTTGTCCTCAGGCTCCGGTGCAGAGTCTGAGTCATCTTCCTGGTCGCCTGACTCATGGCACTCCTAGATCATATCTACTACATATGCATCTGGATCCTGGAAAAGAGTGCTGCGATGCTCGTTTGGAAACTCACTGATCGACAGTGGATAGGGTGAAATGACCTTCACATCGCTGGCGGCTAACTGATTGCGCAGGTGGCCCCATCGTCTTCTCAATCTTCTCCATCCCTTGCAGGAATGGTCGACATGCTCATCATAGCAGGTAATACCAACTGTATGCAAGTTTGGGAACGCGCCAGAGGATACTTGTTGGCCGGAGCGCCTCAACTTTGACGATGGTAGGAGAACGACACCCGTAAAAATCAATATCTCGACGTTAGGCAAATCCTTGACCGAGTTCGGGAAATCTCTGATCATATCGACATCAACTGTCAGAGCTTTGAGACCTGGAAAATCGCTGAAGTCCTTAATAAGCCCCTCGTCATCTAGATAGTTTCTCCCTGCTTGTGATGTCATCAAATCCACATCTATGCGCAGCGTCTCCAATGTTTTGGATACGACCTTCAGAGATTGTAGAACCTGGGCAGTCGTGGTGCCTTTTGCCATGAACCGATCCCAATCCTCCTGTTTCCATATGGCATTCGAGATTATGGAGTGGTCGGAATATCGAATGCAGAAGTAGCGTAGTTGTGGGCAGGTTGTAAGCAACGAAGTCATTCCTTCGACAGTCAGGCAAGGCAAATCAAGTGCCAATGAAGAGAGCTTGAATAACCCGACTATGTTCCGCGGTACACAGGAACAGATAACGGGTCGCTTGGCGGGATCTAGGAGGGCACCGGCACAGCGATTGATCTTCAGCGTCTCAAGGTTTGGAACAGCCAAAAATAGCGATAGAAATCGGTAAGCCTGATAAAATTACTCCAATCAATTCTAGGAATGATCTTGGTCCTCGAATGATTGATAGAAAGAGTTCTTAAAGCGGGGAAGAGCATTCGAGGCTCGAGGGGGGCTTCTTCGATAATGTCGTGGCGTCGGCGCTTCATGAGAAAGTCCAGACTCTAATATGTATTGAGGCGGATGTGTGCGGCCGATGTGTTGGGAGTAAGCATGAGGAGTGCCATGGGTGCCAGAAGCCTTGCTGGCAGCTCAGAATGAGAGGGATCTGGACCACGGTACCGGCTGATTATACTCTCAAATTGCTCCCATTCGGTAAGGTCATGGGTCTCCGTCAATTGTGTCCACATTACAGCCCAATCGACAGGCTCGCCAGCCGAGTCCTCGAGCAGGGTGATAGAGCGGACATAATGTGCTAAATGAGGCTACTGTGCAAGTGTTCGGAGAAGCAGGATGATATCCTTTGGCCAGCGGTTCGAGTGGTTGGGAACATTTATATCCCAAGTAACAGGACAGAAGCTTGGCACTTCCCTCTCGATATCTCGATGAAGAATACGCTGGATAACGAAGTGCAACCGCTTGCAGGTTCGTTCAAGGGAGATCAAGTCGCCTTTGAGAGAATCTTCATTATGCAACAGAGTTTCGCATATTTCGTTGAGTCTCATTGGGCAACCTGAAGATGAACTGTTTGTTGGATTCGCCTGTTTCTATCTCTGTGGAGGTTGCCGGGAGTGTGTGGGCAGTTTCGCGGGGACGCAGAGGATTGGCAGAGCTGTAGTTGGCTTGGTCGCTGTTTTCCAACTTGGTACTAGTTGGGCCGCTGTATGGAGTCGAGGGCTCATTGTAGGAAGCTTCGTTCGCCGAAGGGAGCGACTGGAACTGCCGGGGAGTAACGCTAGCGGTGGGCGGCCACAGTTTAGGACTCGCTTTTGAGCCGCATGCTCGTTTGGGGAAGGTTTCGGGGTAGGCGCGGGGTCATCTCCAACATTGGTTGTTGAGCTGAGGATACATCCGTCGTGCCACACGATGAAGAGCCACTCTCGGGGGGGGGGGATGCCAGTGTAGCGTTGACGATGTTAGCAGCACGTAGCTGAATAGCGCCCGGAAGGCGAGGAAGCCGCTGCGAATCATCAAGTTGCGTCTATAAGGGATCGCAAGGGGATGATAAGAGAGGGAAAAGCTGCAATCAGATACGGAAACCAAGTTAATATAAGTCGATTAAACACTCAAACAATATCTAGACCAACCGGGCCATGAAGTCTAGATGCCAGCGGATATTCCACAACCTGACCCTAGCCGTGTGACATTAGGTTGGGGGACGATTTTGAAGTCCTGACGAGTGGAATGCGGAGCAATGCATGCTTCAACATCAGTTCCCCTTCCGATCTGCAACAGCAGGCCTTTCACTTCCTCCACTTTCCCTTCCCCCCTCTACATTTGGCACCTTGATCTCTGCGTGACTCCGCTTCCACGACCGATACGAGAAGTGGAACTGCAACGCCCAGATGACGACCGTGACAGCTCCCAGGCTAACGAACAGAACGACGACGATAATGATGATCGCTATCGAGAACCATAAGCTCACGTTCGCGAAGACGTGCCAGCCTTTCCCGCGTTCATTAAACTCGGTTGCAAGCACGACCTGCATGCCTGATAGGATAAGGGATAATGTCGCAAACAGGAATAGGAACGGCGCCGCGAACTCGTTCAGGAACTGCCCTGTCTGCCAGTGCTGCTGCTCGTAGTAAATTCTGTACAGGAAACCCTTCTCTGTTGAGGTCCTGGGCTGGAAAATGCGTACGGCCCAGTTCAGGCGGGATAGACGGAGCTGGCCGAAGCGCCATCTGAGGGATACATCAGCATCGGGGATGTCAGAGAAATGTCGGAGGAATCTCAGGAGAGTAGTATATGTGAGTTCTCCCGTTGATTCTGGAGGCGACGAAGGTGACGAAAGGTATGGGTTAGGCGATAGCGCCGATGATGGGATGAGTCCGGCCTCCAGGGCCAATTTGAAATCCGAATGGTGGCGAATGAGCCGTGCATACGACCGCACAAAGCCCAGCGCCTCGCCGCGGTACGCGCTCCCGGGGCCGAGATAGCCGCTCCAGAACGAATGACTGAGCAGGCAGTGGGGCAGCGGCTTGAGGTAGACGATGCCGTTGTTCCAGATTAGGTGCAGATTGGGGTCCTCGGTGATGATTATCTTGCGGCACTTCTGGAGGTGTTTGTGGATTGGGTCAATGTGGAGGCTCGACCTACGGGCGACGAAGTCGAGATTCGGATACAATTCGTCTAGTACTGTGCAGGAGAGCTCGTCGCCGAGGTGGATGGCAGCAGCATCAGGGATAGTGGGATCAGCCAGCTTGGTGATTAGCTCGTCGATTTTGCGGAACGGGGTGCTGTCAGCAGCCATTCTCGAGATACAAATTGTTGTTTACGGCAGTCAACGGCTGAGAGTGGCGATGTGGATATATCGAAAGAAGCGGCGGCTCATGTGGGAAGATCACGACCGTTGGCGGGGTGCGCTGTTGCTTCTAGCGAGAATGTAGGGTGTGTATGCAGTGGATTTATTGATGGAGGGTAGATCCCTGTGCCTGTGTGTGGCGGCCTAAATACAGTCAGGCTGCCTCAGGCTACAACGCTAGTGATGTACCAAAGTACCGTGTCCCGTGGGCTAGGCCCAATAGAGAATTTGCAGCCTGAGGCTCAAATACCCCGCTCGGTCTGCACCCGAGAACGACGTCCGCCAGTTCAGCCCTAAAAGCGAACAAAGCAGACGCATCCCAGACATGCCCATAACACCCCAGATCCACTGGTGAGCCGGGTGACCATCAGCTGCGCTTCACAAGATCGCCCTTGCCGCGGCTAACGGGACCAGACAGTCACTGATCATCCAAATTGAGCGGGGTCGACCCACGGCGGAAGCCACCATGGACCTGACGGCAGCTGCATACCTCATCTTCCTGCTCCCAATTGCACTCCTCTACAATCAGGTCACCAAGAGGGTCCCGGCCCAGGCTATATACCTTGTCGTCTTCCTGTTCTTAATCGCATTCATCTACAACCAAGCCACGAAGAAAATCCCGAGCCGCCTCGATCCCGACCAAGCCCCAAAGTCGAGATTCGAGCTCGTTCCGGCGGCCGCTAACGGTTTGCCGACGCGGGCAGACGGATTTGAGTAAGCGTAATCCGGCCGCTACTACAACGCGAGATTCTGACAGAACTAGTATTATCTTCGTCCACGGCTTAGGGTCTAACCCCGACACGACTTGGAGGGCGACAAAACCGGCGGCGGTGGCCGATACACCTGAAGAAGCGGGGACGGATAGCGAGCGATTCGTGAACTGGGTCAGCGACTTTCTCCCGGGTGATATCCTTCCAGCAAGCAAGGACGTTCGCATATTCTTTTACAACTACGACTCATACTGGAAGAGGGATGCAGTAAACACACGGTTAACGAACCTTGGAAATGAGCTCCTTGAGCACATTAATGGGGAGATCCGCATATCTGAGACGGTGAGTGAGCGCTGAAGATGGACTCGGCTTGAAGTATTGCTAACGCGCTCCGGCCCTAGGAGCGAAGCCGGAACTTAATCTTTGTGGCACACAGCTTTGGGGGTCTAGTTGTCAAACGGGTAGGCTAACAACCCTACTCTGTATGACGGCGCACCTAACCGTAGTAGGCACTTGTTCAAGCCCAGGCGAGTCGAGAGTTTAGCCACGTCGCTGAACACACTAAGGCAATCCTCTTCCTGGGCACGCCGCATCGTGGGTCCAGCTTTGGCCCTTTGGGCTGGCTAGCGGCACAAGCACTCCAACCTCTTGGGTCGAACCCGTTATTATTAGCGAACTTGGAGTATGATTCGATTTCCTTGCACGACTTGCATAAGGACTTTATAAGGACTTCTCAAGACGACTTGCGTGTTTTTAACTTCTTTGAGAAACGGCCGACACAAATCCTCCAGCTGTGGTTCGTTCAGTGGCAGCGACTTGTGAGTAGGATGTCAACGTGAACGGAGCGCGCACTAACAGTAGATCCAGTGTGTCCGTGAGCAGTCCGCTACATATGAGGGCCGAGACGTTCGAAACATTGGCCTGTCTGTCGACCATTACGGGCTCAACAAGTTTGCGTCGAAAAGCGAAAGCTATAAGACAATACTTTCGAAGCTTATCGATGTAACGAGATCCTCCGCTTGGCCAGCGAAGCATTACTACGCCGTCCCGCTCGAGACGGTACATACTTATACGGAGCGGGCCGAGCTGTCGACGGAGCTCAAGCGAAAGCTACAGATACGGCACGAGAAAGCAAGCGTTCCGTATGCGATCGTTCTTCATGGACTAGGTGGTGCCGGCAAGTCCCAGCTGGCGCTGGATTACGCCGAGAAGCACAGAGATCAATACAACCCGATTCTCTGGATAGACGCGAAGGACGAGGAGGCAGTGCGATCTAGCTTCATACGATGTGCTACGGAGCTAGGAATCCGGGTGGATCGTATCGAGAAACAGGGTTCGGTTCTTACAGACCCAGCGGTCCTGGCAGTGATCCAATGGCTTCGCGGCCGAATCGAGGAGGACGATAAATGGCTAGTGATTGTCGATAACGCCGACGATGTCAGTTGGGGGATACAGAAGATCATACCGAAAGGAAATCGGGGCAACATCATTATCACTAGCCAAGACAGCCGGAGTATAAAGCTGATCCCTGGGGGTTGCGAACGGGTCCGAGTTGGCCTTATGTCTCCGTTAGAAGGAGCAGGGCTTCTTTTCCAGCACCTGCGGCTCGACCCAAAGTCAGCGTCTAAGGGCATCAAACGTGGATGTGATGAGATATCGAACAGGCTTGGATACTTAGCGCTAGCCATTGACCTTGCAGGAGCCCACATTGCCGAAAACTCCCCGGCTGAACAAGCTCTATGGCAATATCTGGCAGATTACGACAGGCATCGCGACGAACTCCTACAGATGGATAGTTTTCGGGGGCTGCGACCCACGGAAAAGACAGTATGGACCGTATGGGACACCACACTCGAGAAGATCACGAAGGAGTACTTACGTTTTCGGCCTGACCTGCTGCTGACATTTCTTGCGCATTTCAAGGGCAGTATTATCCAAGACGAGATGTTTCACCTGGCTAGTCTTGGCATGGCAGCGGTCAACGTTGGGCTGGGCAAGGAAGTAGGCGACAAAATGCCCGCTGAGCTCCAGCAATATTTTTCACTTGGCGAGGACGGGTGGGATAGTTTTGGGTATCGGCAGGGCTGCGATATTCTGCTCCGTTATAACCTGTTGCAACGTGTAGAGGGAAAGTGGGCTGGCGTGACAATGCATAGCCTGGTGCAGTGGCGGGCAAGGCAGAGCTACCGAAGTCAACCGTGGTTATGGTGGAACACAGTATTTGTTCTGGCGGTGTGCTGTCAGGTAGAGCAGCAGCGAGAGAAGCCAGAGTTCCGTCGACACCTGATTGTACACTTGCCAGACATTGGCGAGAGTTTTGTTGGAGGCAAGGACTATGATAGCTTTATAGGGGCGAAGCTGGGCAGGATATACTACGACGAGGGTCGGTGGGAGGAGGCCGAGGGGCTGTTTGTGCAGGTGATGGAGACGAGCAAGACCAAGCTCGGGGCCGACCACCCTTCCACGCTGACGAGCATGGCTAACCTGGCGTCGACATACAGGAACCAGGGCCGGTGGGAGGAGGCCGAGGGGCTGGACGTGCAGGTGATGGAGATGAGCAAGACTAAGCTCGGGGCTGACCACCCTTCCACGCTGACGAGCATGGCTAACCTGGCGTCGACATACAAGAACCAGGGCCGGTGGGAGGAGGCCGAGGGGCTGTTTGTGCAGGTGATGGAGACGAGCAAGACCAAGCTCGGGGCCGACCACCCTTCCACGCTGACGAGCATGGCTAACCTGGCGTCGACATTTTGGAACCAGGGCCGGTGGGAAGAGGCCGAGGGGCTGGAGGTGCAGGTGATGGAGATGAGCAAGACCAAGCTCGGGGCCGACCACCCTTCCACGCTGACGAGCATGGCTAACCTGGCGTCGACATTTTGGAACCAGGGCCGGTGGGAGGAGGCCGAGGGGCTGTTTGTGCAGGTGATGGAGATGAGCAAGACTAAGCTCGGGGCTGACCACCCTTCCACGCTGACGAGCATGGCTAACCTGGCGTCGACATACAGGAACCAGGGCCGGTGGGAGGAGGCCGAGGGGCTGGAGGTGCAGGTGATGGAGATGAGCAAGACCAAGCTCGGGGCCGACCACCCTTCCACGCTGACGAGCATGGCTAACCTGGCGTCAACATTTTGGAACCAGGGCCGGTGGGAGGAGGCCGAGGGGCTGTTTGTGCAGGTGATGGAGACGAGCAAGACCAAGCTCGGGGCCGACCACCCAGACACGCTGACGAGCATGGCTAACCTGGCGTCGACATACAGGAACCAGGGCCGGTGGGAGGAGGCCGAGGGGCTGGACGTGCAGGTGATGGAGATGAGCAAGACCAAGCTCGGGGCCGACCACCCAGACACGCTAACGAGCATGGCTAACCTGGCGTCGACATTTTGGAACCAGGGCCGGTGGGAAGAGGCCGAGGGGCTGGAGGTGCAGGTGATGGAGATGAGCAAGACTAAGCTCGGGGCTGACCACCCTTCCACGCTGACGAGCATGGCTAACCTGGCGTCGACATACAAGAACCAGGGCCGGTGGGAGGAGGCCGAGGGGCTGTTTGTGCAGGTGATGGAGACTCGCAAGACCAAGCTCGGGGCCGACCACCCTTCCACGCTGACGAGCATGGCTAACCTGGCGTCGACATACAGGAACCAGGGCCGGTGGGAGGAGGCCGAGGGGCTGGAGGTGCAGGTGATAGAGACGAGCAAGACCAAGCTCGGGGCTGACCACCCTTCCACGCTGACGAGCATGGCTAACCTGGCGTCGACATTTTGGAACCAGGGCCGGTGGGAAGAGGCCGAGGGGCTGTTTGTGCAGGTGATGGAGATGAGCAAGACCAAGCTCGGGGCCGACCACCCTTCCACGCTGACGAGCATGGCTAACCTGGCGTCGACATACAAGAACCAGGGCCGGTGGGAGGAGGCCGAGGGGCTGGAGGTGCAAGTGATGGAGATGAGCAAGACCAAGCTCGGGGCCGACCACCCTTCCACGCTAACGAGCATGGCTAACCTGGCGTCGACATACAGGAACCAGGGCCGGTGGGAGGAGGCCGAGGGGCTGTTTGTGCAGGTGATGGAGATGAGCAAGACCAAGCTCGGGGCCGACCACCCTTCCACGCTGACGAGCATGGCTAACCTGGCGTCGACATTTTGGAACCAGGGCCGGTGGGAAGAGGCCGAGGGGCTGGAGGTGCAGGTGATGGAGATGAGCAAGACCAAGCTCGGGGCCGACCACCCTTCCACGCTAACGAGCATGGCTAACCTTGCTATTACTTGGAAAGATCAAGGTCGACTCGCAGATGCTTTAGCACTGTTGGAGGACTGTGCCCAAGCTCAACAGCGAGTTCTTGGCCAAAAGCACTCCAACACGCTATCGTCCTTAGCTACCATCGCTAAGTGGAGTAGCTAGAACATGTTTCTTCGTTTCGTTTATACAGTCTACTATAATCCGGATAATTGGTTTTGATTTTCATCTCTATAATACGAGTGCGTAGTTATACAGCTATCGGGTTGTCATGATATGCACATTCCTTATCAGCCTCAAAATTGTTAATTCTATTATGTTGAGAATGAGAATGTCTTCAGCAGCCGCTTCGTGCTTCTCAAATTTTGGTTGACTCGTCAGGTTGTGATTGGCCGACAGTCTCCGCCTTATATTTTCGCTCCAGGCCAGCATTATCCAACTGCTCATCGTCCTCCAAGATTAACTCTCTATCTTGAGCTCCCACTTTGAGCTGCTGCCTCGAGCTCGAGCCGCTCGCATTTGCACTTCGTCGCCGCTATCGCCAGTCTCAATCTCCCTGTATTGGCACGCTCCATCCCGATCAAGGTTGGTCCCTCCATTACGGATAAGAGTGGTCTGCTAAACGTTCGTGTTAGATGTCACAGCTTTCCGTTTGCAGAGTCGCCATCGCCCGGCTGGATGGTCAATCGCTTGGAATCTCCGCATCTGCAGGCGGCCTCGAGAACTGTCATCCCGAGCACGCTGCAGAGATCCTCGGCCACCGCCACCCACACATCCTCTTCCAGGCCATCGAGGACCCCGTTGAAGATAGATTCGAGTAGGACTGGGATCACTCCAAAAGGGCGCCTCACGATGTCATCGTCTTCTTCCAGCGCAGGGATATTTGGCATGTTCTCCATGTCAGCATCCCTCACCGCTCCTGGAACCGAGTGAGTGTCGTACACGAGGACCTTAGCAATCCAGAGCATGCCGTTCACTAAGACTGTGCCGCGATTTTGAAAGCCGTCAATGCACAAGGCTGGTGGGATGAGGATATATGGATGGCCCTTGAAGGCAATAGTGGTATCTAGCCATTTACTCCGAGCAACCTCGCGAGCGGCTACTTGGTCATCATAGCAGCCAAGGCCATTGCGGAGTCTGGCGGCGTAGAGAGAGATGATTTGGAACAGACAGAGGCAAAGGTACAGGAGGTCAAGGATTTGTTCGCGAGTATTCTAGTCTGATACACCTTCCTTTCTCCTTCCCTAACAACCGATTAGAACGAGCCATTTTACCAGGCCTGAATTACTTGATGAGTGTCACGGGCAGGTAGGTTGTCTGACTCAAGGCCGCAGTTATGACCTTCTGTATTGTGTAATTCTAAGCTGAGGAAAAAAGTTTGGCATAAGGCCGGGCCCTAAGGTCCTTTATATAAACCTCTTAGCTGTAGTGAATGGATATGAGATATCTAGGTTTAGGCTAATGCAAGAGGTCCTGTGATCAATAGGTCCTGTGGCCTTTACTGTACAAAAAGGGTGTAGTGAAGGCGGCTGACCAATGCCGTCATCATTCAATGAGGGCATTCAATGGGTGTGTTCGTTGCGTGCCAGGCGCCAGTGCCAGTGCAGGGTGCCAGGGCCGTAACAATGAGGCCACTTTGGCAGCTGGTGCGTACGAGTGTGTATTAATTACAGATAAATTCCAAGGATGAGGGAATTGGCGTGTTATTTTCGGTAAGACCTTCAAAGTATTTTAATCGTATTCCTCCTATCCTTAAGATTGAGCCCCCGATAAAACAACTCAAGCATAAGAATACTTTTACTAATTCACACCAACCACTTCGACATCTTGCCAGCCCACCTTATCGCCGGTACTAATCGGCCGTTTGTGAATAATAAGGGGAGTGCGATGCGGAGGGGTTTTCAAAACACATCGATTGATATAATACACCTACCTACAGATGAGGATAATATTTCACAAATTTCCACATACTATCGACGCTAGCGTATAATTCAAAACAAAGGCGCATATATATATCTAATGAAATGCGAAGACAAAGCGCCCATCTACTAATAATAGCTGAAAATTCAATTCCTATAGGGTCCGAGACGTATTGTATATTATGAATATAAAAGCGCTTATTAGTGCAATTGTGCCGATGTGGCCCCCTTGGCTGTAGATCAAGGACACACTCTTGACCACTTTTGCACATCTTTTGAGAAGTACTCGTTAGATATCCTGTAAGAACAGCATCGATGATTCCAAGAGGGTTGACGGATGCAGCCATCCGGAGTTGAGTGCGGTGCTACTGTTAGTCGCGTAGTCCGTGAGGCCAATGCTGTCGCTAAAATTAGCCCCCTGGGTCTATTAGAATAGTAGATCACAATCAGACGGATGGACACTCTTGCCATGGCCGACTCCGAGCGCGCCGCCACCGCAATAACGGCGTCCGGCCATACATCGCGACTTCGAGATTGCCATCGTCTGTGTACTCACTATCGAGGCCGACGCTGTCGAAGCTCTCCTCGACCATCACTGGGACGATGACGGCCCACCGTACGACAAAGCCGCGCGCGATCCCAACGCCTACTCCACCGGTGCCGTCGGCCGCCACAACGTCGTTCTCGCACACATGCCAGGTGGAGAAGGCCAACGCAGCCGTAGTCGCCGCCAACTGACTATCGGGCGAGCTTCTCCAACATCAAGCTTGCCGTTATGGTAGGTATCTGTGGCGCGGTCCCCTTTAAGCCGGACGGTGATGAAATCGTGCTCGGTTGTCATTGGTAGTGGTAGCGTAATCCAAAACGACCTCAGATGGCGGCTGCTCGAGCGTTTCGTGCGGAAGGACACGCTTCTCGGTGGTGGCGGTTCGGTGAATCAGTCAGCATCTGTGGGCTGGTGGTGGGATAGGTTTAAAGCTATTAGTTACACGCCTTTGAAGCGGGTAAATCGGCAGACAGTGGACAACTAAGCATTTTTTTGAACCTAGCTAAGTTAGGCAGGCGGTGAGCCTTGGAATAGGTTGTAAATTTCACCGCCTACCTAATTCAACTAAGCGTCTCTATGCTTACCGCTCAGCCTGTTGTCAGATTCCGGGTTTAAACTTTACCCTAAAAACTTACCGCTATATTCACCGCCATACTCACCGCTATATTTACCGCCTCAGAAAGTGGTGGGGCATTAAAGTTAAAAATTTGACGGCAACTGATCGATGGCAGAGCAGATGTTCTTGAAGTGAGCGGGCATCCATGTGTCGTAGACATATTCGTGAATCTATATGCCGTCCATTTGTCCTTTCCGTCGAGCGCGGTGAAGTCGAAAGTATGGATTGGGTGCCGGTAGTACTTGATGTCTTTCCTAGTTATCACCGGGTAGTGGCCGTAGATCCGTACCGACCGGTGGTGGTCATGCGAGACGGAGAAAGCGAGGATCTTCCCGTTGACGTCATCCTCCCGCTTGACAGCACGGAAGAGCTCGACGATGCCTCGCACCGCAAGGGTCATGCTGTGGGCATTCTGCCGGTCTGCGGTGTCGAACGCCGCGGCGCTACACTTCACTTCGCAAGTCTGGAACGGAAAGTACATATAGTACGTGGCCATAAGGAAGGACTAGTCCCGGCGATAAAGTCGCCAATGAATGGCGACATCTTGGCGAGCTGGCCTTTAGTGAATGCGTCTCGTTTGAACCTAACGGAGTAGTTAGGCTGTGGAAGGGTGCTGGTGAGAGGGATTGAGTTGTTCCACCCTTCGTTAACGCTCTCGACAAGGCGGGCGAGCTGCCGGACGTGGACGCAAAGTCACGTCGTTGGTTCATAACGCGCCCCCTATACTGTACCAAGGCTTGGAGAACCAGGCCGATGCAGACGAGGACGATCGCGTAAGTCGTACGCGGGATAAACTAGGTGAAGCACGGTGGTATTAAGCGATCTAGGCCGCAGGGCCGCACTCTACGCTGCTCGGTACCTCTCTGTTATATTGTGTGTTGTTGTGTGTTGTTGTGTGTTGTTGGGCTTGCATATCTCCCACTCATGTTTGTTTCAGGCAGCGTCATTATATCTATGGGCCGCTTTACGTGCTCTGCGGTTGGATATAAAGGATGGCGGGACATATGACGTTATTGAATTGCTACTAAACTATGTACGATCGAGGCTCTAGATAACTTTCTGTTACAGTATCTCCTTTGCACTTACAAAATGGCCTCAATGCAAACTATCCTAACTATCCCTTTTAGCCTAAATCTGCATTCAAGTTGTAAGAAATCCCTCCTGTTGGTGGAACTGCTTCAAGACCTCATGACATTGCTCGAAATGCGCAGAAGGTTCCCAAGTATTGTGCTTCTTCCCATATCCTGCCCACTTAACCAGGTACTCCAGTCCCTCTTTTCCCTCTCGCCACTGTAAAATCTCCTCGACCTTAAAATACTTGTCGCTTTGAATGGAGGGAGCTCTTGAAGGGAGAGCGCGCGCTGTTGAGGAAATTCTTACTGGTAATTTGCGCCGCGGGTGTTTGTTACGCGGTCATTTTGCCCATGATTCGTGCAAGGATTCTGCGCGAACTCTATTTGAAACTTCACTTCCGTGCCTACCCTAAGGCACTTGAGGACGGCTTGAATTGGCCGTTCCTCAAAGCTTGCAAAGGCGGCCTCGAGTGTCTTCTTTTCCGGGGCGGACGCCCCTGAAAATTGTGGCTCGGAAATTGTGCACTGGCTTTGGTGGCACTTTGGACTTTGGTTGCTGGTGGTTGTTGAGCCTGTAGCGATAGGGGCATATTGTGAAGGTATGCTTGCCGCTTGGGCGTTGTGTCTACCTTGCGGCGCTTCCCTTGTGGCGGCTGAACGACATCCTCATCCTTGCCTTGCTTGGCGTCATTTCCCACAATAGGCAAGCAGCCCTCCTTCTCGGCAGTATCGTCGTTGCGATGACCAATGTTCTGCTGAAGGCTGACCTCCTCCTTGTCTGGCAATTTAAGGGTGCTAGCCCTCGTTGTCCTAGATCCTTTGTAGCTGAACGGCACACGCTTCCGACGCACATCCCAGTGCCGGGGGTGAGGGGGATCCCCGCAGGCTTCACCGGCGAAGCTTCTGCTGCTAGAGCTGGGTTGCCCTGCTGCTGCGTTGTCTTCTCACTGATCGAGTTGTACGCAGCTCGACGGTCTTGGGGGGCGGGGGTTTCATCCTTATCCTGCTCTCTACCGTCCGGAACGAGAGGATGACGTTCTTCTCCGTCATTCGCCATATCGCTGTTGTCATGGTGATCACGGTATTGAGAGAGGCGGCAACTGCCGGACCTCAGTTGTGGATTAACCCCACGACCAGAGGCGGCGTCGCATAGGCTCTGGGGCCGAAGACGTGGCTCGGCATCTGCTGGTCCGAGCTCGCTGGTGCTCTCGACGTCTGGCAGTGTGGGTGTGCGTCCCTGGCTCTCCACCACTTGCGGCAGCGCGGCAGGACACATTCCATCCTGCTCCTCCCTGTCATCTAGAACCAGATGATGGTGCTCTTGGCTGCCCGTCTAGCTGCTGCCGCGGCGATCACAGTGTTGAGAAAGGCAGTGGCTATCGGACTGCCGCTGTGATTCAAACCCAAGACCAGAGGCGGCCAGGCGTGGACCCTGAGATGCGCTCTTGGCGGTATTTTTCCGCCGGAGCGCCTCGGATGAAAATGGGAACCGCATGTCCCACTCCTCGTTGTCAAGGCAGATGGAACCATCGTGATTCGACGTCTTTCCGCATGGATTTTCGGACGGCCGGGGACCGTGCTGCATTTCATGGCCATGGCATGTGGCCTTATGTTCGACAAGGGAAGTAGCGTCTGTCACGGCGGTATCGCGCAGAGTGTTGTAATAGTTGGACGGAATTGGTTGGGTCCACCTCGCGTGTAGAGTCTTAGGAGAGCTAGATAACGGCTCTGGAGAAGGCTTTCGGCTACCTCTCTGTTGCTGTTCGTCTGCAAACTCGTCGTCTGGGCCAGGCCCACTGTTGACCGGAGGCTCTGATACGTCGTTATTGTTGGAAATAGTATCGAGCCTTTCGCCTACGTAAAGCAGGCATGTTAGCGCACTCGCCTGCCTAGGGATAGGAGATTTAGGCACATACCTGCACCAGATCGGCCATTGTCAAATCGCCCTCAGACTCGCTATCGCTAAGGATCAGGATCGCATTTGTTCTGCAACTCCCCAGCACCACTATATCGAGAATCGTGCGCATATTGCTGCAACGGCGGCGGCGGCGGAAAGACTGGAGCAGTAAAGATATCTGTAGAAGAAGGGTCCCCCTTCCGAACGAGAAGCCCGCGACTCGTAGGGCTAGGGCCTGCCGCTATAGGGGGCCTGTAAAAGACTTGGTTGTCGAGATGGACTATTGCCATTTTGCTGCGCCTGGTGAATTGTAGAATATGTTACAGGATTGGGAAGAATGGTTCCTGGAGGTGTTTCCTGTGCAAGTTGGTCATCTGCGCATTCTTGTCACGATTCCCATTAGTCATGTGACAAAATGCGGGGCAACACTTGCTGACAGGTGCCGCACTAGCTTATGTGAGGGCAACAACTGCAGGCAGTTGCCACGTAGTCTTAGCAGCTGGAAGACATTGCTCTGTGGTGCTCTGTGCTATAGAGACAGAGCACGAGGGAGCACTTAAGGTGCATTGCTCTGTGGTGCTCTGTGCTATGGAGACAGAGCACAAGGGAGCACTCAAATAGATAGTTCTATATAAGCAGCTAGGCTGAGCCCTCCTTAAGAGACTCAGCAAGTAAGCAATACACATTCATCTGCTTCATTACTTGTGAAGGCAATCTACATTGTGTGTATCAAGACTTCCATCCGCAAAGTTCAAGGAGCTTACCTTCCCTACGTGACGCACCCACCCAACCCACGGCGTACCGCCTTGCAGTTCAGACACCCTGTGTGTGGATTGTAATAATTCTTAGGGTGTCGGCAAACGACGAAATATATATGTCGAGGAAGGGCGGGCCTGATCACTGGATTGGCAAGGAGCCGGACCCCGCCTCCAGCCCCCTCTCCGTCCTCACCAGCGTCCTAACCCAAGCTCGCATGAAGAACGCGCTCGGCCCTAAAACGCCTCGTCCTATGCAGTTCCGCAGTTCGGTGCGGGGAGGGACGATATCGATTCACCGGTCCCTCGTAACTCCGCCAATCATGCAATTGCCGAGAGAAAGAGGAGAGGGCTCGGAAAAAGCGAAACGTCGCAGGAAACCGTATCGACGCGAATCACAGCCCTGCCGAGGCCGCGTAGTGCGTGACGTCGCCAGGGGTTGCCGAGAGCGGCTCGGCCGAAGCGGGGGTTGGTTGGTGTGTAGTCTCCTGCATGCGCCTCCGTCATGTCATCCTAATTCTAAGACTGCCCATAGCAAGGCAGAATCTCCCTAAGCAGTCTCACATGTGCCGTCGTTCCCGCTAACCAGCTCCTTCGCAGACCCGATCCGCCTCGCCGTCGGTGAAGCGAAGGCAGCGGCACTAGCAAGGCCACCTCATCGTTTCGGCGGCCGCATCAGCCTCCTTTCGGCCTCGCCGAGACGCCCCTGGGTCCGCTAAGTGAAGAGGCCTCCTTGTGTCTCTGCACTTGGTGAGATCGATACCTGCGGAATTTTTGTGACTGGTCAGGATACACGGGTCTTGCAGATTGTACGGGGAACGAGCGGACGGGGACCTACCAGGCAAGCATGGATTCTGATCCTACGGGCAAAAGGAGACACCTCAGGAGGCAGAGTGGAGGTGGTTGGATGAGGTGAGGTGTCGCTGACAAGGAGAGACCAAGCGTGTGGCTCTAAAGGGAGAGGAAACTCGAGGTCGAGACCAGAGTCGAGCCAAAAGTTGCAATCGACGGAATGCACTGTAAACGCTGAGAATATCTAGATTGGCGAGGCGACGGCGGGCGTCTAGGGGACACCAAAGAGGGCAAGGAGGAGGCATCCAGCCTGGCGAAATGGGTATCGGAGCGCGGGCGACGTTGGGCTGGCGGGCTGCAGGCGAGGGGGCAAGGGGCCGAGCCGAAGGAGATGAGGAGGTAGGGGCCGAGCGAAGGGGCCGAAGGAGATGAGAGGTAGGGGCCGAGCGAAGGGGATGAAGGAGGGAGAAAGTCGAGAGTACAAGAAAGGGACGTTGGAGAGGAGGGGCTCTATTTATGCTGCGGGCGCGGCTGGACGGTGCGAGCACGCGATTCAGACGGAGCGCCATACCCGATTAGGAAGGACGCCATTCCCGGCAGGTGCAACAGCGTGTTCTCGATTACAATTTCTGAAGTGTAAACGTCCAGGTTGCGTTATCTGTTCAGCGTTAAATGTAGAAAACAATGTTCAGTGGGCATCGCAATTTATGGAGCTGGCTCGAGAAACAGTGTTCATATTCGTGGCTCAACTTTTTGGTCATCATCCTGTTCAAATCGAATGGTCTGATGTAGGTGGGGTTTGTCAATTCAGTTGATTCTTTGTGCAAACGATGCCGTTTAGAAGCATGAAACAGAATGAGAGCGATTGTACCCCTATTATTTGACGGACAAAGCACAGCAAACTACATGAAGGGGTTTGTGGAAACTGGTCCTCTTTGCTGCTGTACTGACATAGGAGTTTTGGAGTGAAATCTGCTAATCGCTAAGGCTTTCATTCACTACGTGGCTGTTTGGCGCCAGTGAACCTCGCATCATCAATGCGACAATTGAAACTTCATGGACAGACAAGTCTGCTACAAAATAAACCCCAAGTCCTTTAAAGTCATCGAAAAGTCGCTGGAATTGCCCAGACTACCCAAAGTCGAAATGATACAAACTTATGCGAGCCTGTAGTGTGTGACTGAGGGGTAGGTAAATAACAGCAAAATCGCGTGCTAGTTCCGATCCCGGACGGGGTTGGGCGATTGGTTCCTTTTTAACTTCAAGTGAGCTGTTAGTTGTCGTTACAGTCAAATCCTTCAATGATTATGACTGCTGGGGTGTAGTGGGATTACCAAGCAAGCGACATGGACCATTTGACTCCGATGTCCGAACCGTGGGGCTTGGCAATTCCAAACCTGCAAACAACCCTGGTACACTGCATACCTATGGAATTGGTGCACAAGAACCGTGCCTATTAGTAAGATGGGTTTCTTTGAAAAGAAACCTCGGGGTAAGAGTCGAGTACTCTTTAGCGTGATAAAACATAAACCTTTTCTGGTCCCACAAATTTCAAGGCAGCTTTCAGTTTGTACGTTAATTGACGTCAAGCTCCACTCCCTTCGCAGTCACTACGTCCACCGAACTCGGAAGTTCGAAGGATCAACCGGACTTGTACGGATCGGAGATAAATGGTTGCTCCCACCGCCGTTTGCGGGGTCCGTTGGTCCAACAACATACATTGATTGACCCAGCCAGGGGCTTACGTACACAATCACTTGTTGGCCGCGGAACTCCGCTGGGCTTCGTGCCCTGTTGTTGACTCCACGGCGCGCCGGCTACAACATCAACACAACGACTTTTGACAATCCAGCTTGACTTTGAGTATTATTCAGCCACGCCTTGCCTCGGATATACCCTGAAATCACGAATAATGTTTCCTCTTTCGATACTACAGGAACAAGTTTCTGCAGTAGTCTGCCAAGATCTTCACTTGGTGGCCCACTTTGATCCTCCTTGTTCCGATACAACATATTAGATGCACATTATTTTGATGTCATAATGGCTTTGGTCTAAAATGTTTCGTATATAATGCACATCTCCTCCCGATATCCATCTGTGTTTTCATTCTTCCATTGCCCACTCCTACATCACTTTGTCTCCCTTTGGCAAACAGCGCATCTGACCTCGAATAGATCAGCAAAAGACAGCTCCTCCAACCTCCCGAACACCCCCAAAATGGCACGCAAAACAGTCCTCCTTGCCGCTCTGTCACTCTTAACCCACTACCTCCACCTCGCAACAGCCCAAGTCCTCTCGCCCGCCACCGTCCACCGAACAAACTGGAACTCGTCCTTCACCCTGACCCCCGCGCAAATCGCCGCCGCCCAGCTGGACAATGGCCTCGCCGCCACCATCCAGACCATAGTCCAAACCCACCAAACCCAGCAGGCCTTTGGGGGTCCCCACGAGGATGATTTCTACACTGTCCCGCCCTTAACCAACATGACTGGCTCCTTGAAGCCCGGCCAGATCCTCAAAGTGCAGGCCGTGACAGACGCGACCGCGTATACCATCCCTCCCGGCACGGCTCTGTCGCGCATCATCTACACCACCACCAACTTCAACGGCACGCTCATCCCCGCGTCGGCATTCATCCTCTGGCCATACACGGCGCGCCAATTCGGCAGCAGCGCTAACCGCCGCCGCACAACCGGCGACAAGTCACCCAAGGCGTCGGTGGTCATCTGGGCGCACGGCACGTCCGGATTCTTCGCATCCAACTCGCCGTCGTCGCACCGCAGCCTGTGGTACGACAACATGGGCCCGTACACGCTCGCCGAGGCGGGATACGCCGTCGTTGCGCCGGATTACGCTGGCCTTGGTGTCCGGAAGTCGTGGGACGGCAGCGACATCCCGCACCAGTACCATGTGTCTCCTGCCTCAGCTGGTGACTGCCTATACGCTTTCCGCGCTGCGCTGGCCGCCTTTCCCACAACCTTGGGCAAGGACTTTGTCGTGATGGGCCACAGCCAGGGCGGCGGAGTAGCCTGGGCAGTCCCCGAGCTCCTGGTCAGTCAGAGAGAAAAGTTCGCCGACCTGGTGCCAGGTTACAAAGGCACCGTCGCGGCCAGCCCAACGACCGACATGTTCGGCAACCCAAACATCGTGCCCTTCATGCTCACGACGGTCGGGCAGGCCGTGTCGTCCATCTTCCCGTCATTCACGCTGGGCGAGTGGCTGGCGCCACTGGGAATCGCCCGCACCAATCTCGGCCGCGAGGTCGAGGCCGACATCGTGGGCTTCTCGCAACTGATGTTCAACGCGCTGGCGACCGACATCTATCGCGCCGACTACAACAGCTCCTGGTATGCGACAGCGTACGGGAAGCTCGGCGATGCGGGACACCACGATTTCAAGGGCCCGCTTCTCGTGCTGCAGGGCACTGAGGACACCTATATCTTGTATAACATCACGACAGCCACGGTCGCCGAGAACGCCCGCCGATTCCCCCACCGCGACCTCGAGTTCCACGTCGTTCCTGGCATTTCCCACTCGCCGGTGCTGCACGCGTCGCGTCTGTACTGGCTGCAGTGGATTGAGGATAGGTTTGAGGGGAAGCCATTGGCCAAGAAGGGGAATTTCCGGACCGAGGCAAAGAGTTTGTTGCCCATTGCGCAGTACCAGAAGTTTGGGTTTTCGCTTCCCCTGTGGGTGGGGTTGCCCGAGTTCCAGTATCAGCAGGGATTGGGGATCTAATCGGGAGGGAAGAGGAGTCCGGATGATGGCGGAGTTCAGTCTGTTGGGTTGGCGGTTTTCAACTTCTACTAGTAAATCACACCTAAATTAGGTCATCTTCTTCCAAATATTGAGCATACTGGTAATGCCTGTTTCTTTTACTCATACCTAGAAGCCACTAACTGATCCTATTTTCTCTCTACCATCATTGTTTTCCTTGTCAAGCAGTCGCCTGACCACTCTGGTTCGGTGTCTGCATCGGACCGCGGTCGACTAGTACTTGACATTCGGCTCGAGGTCCAAAGGTGTACCGAAGTTGCAAGCCTTGTTTCCGGTAGAACTGTACGACCAAGTTGTCGTAGCTGTCATGGGCATACAGGTTTACCGCGCCATGAGGGCTTGATTTGTCGTCTGGTAGGTGAAGAGGCCACGTTTCTCTGATCGTATCGTTGAATATGACATCTGGCATCATCTGCGGCGAGGGCCGCAGCATCAGGGTAAATCCCAGCGATTCCATCAGGCGCACCTGGCGGCCCAGAGTCGATATCGTCATCTTGAGTCGCCACCAGGCTTGGGGCGCAGACCCAGAGACGAGCACCAACCTTCGCAGCCGCGCGAACTGGGCGTGTACGGCGATGGCCTCGAAGAGATCAGCGAGATGCCTCCCGGGAACGCCTTCGGCCTCGCGAATCATGAGGCATTCAAGCTGCGGGCAGCGCTTAATGAGGTCGACGAGTGGTCGCCGCGTAGCCGGGGTTTTTATGGTGCCTATCAGGCTCAAATCCCGTGAGAGGACGGCCACCGACTTTAAGCTAAGGAGTCCTCGAATGCTCGTGATTTGCCGAATCCCCACTCTGGGATACCTCGATTCCGGATAGGGCCCAAATCGGGGGTGTGTCAGAATCTGCAGCCCCTCCAGAGTCGCGGCCGCCGAGGCCAGACAGTTCAGGACCTCGTCGGGGGACATGATGATAGGTTTCTCAACCCGAGTATACGGGGCGACACATATGATCACGGTTGATAACTGAGGGCAGGCTGCAACAAGACTCCGTAACAAACCAGCCGAAAGCCTCGTAGAGTAGATGCGCAAGTGTTTCAGGTTCGGCAGTGTGATGTGTCTCCCCAGGCGCCCCTCGCAGTTGCGCAGCTCAAGCTTCTTGAGATTTGGAGCCGCAGCAAGGAGCCCCAAAAAGTTGTCCAGCACAAAATACTTGCTAGCTGGTGCGGGTCCGACGGGATGCAGAGACAGGTACTTCAAGCTTGGGAAGCTGACCTTTGTCTGAGGCGCCTGACTGACCGGTAGCGCCAGGGAGGCAGTGTCATTTGGCTTGAAAAGAAAGTCCATGTCCCAGCCTTCCCCATAGGCGTTCGTCCACGCGTTCAACGTCGCGTTCTCCAAATTGGGAGTCTGACACAGGAACAGCACCAAGAACCATTTTTGTTGGCAAGGTGTCATGCTGAGCAAAGTGCCCTTCATGTTATGTCTGATGGTCCGGGTCATCTGCCTCATGTCCTGATTGAGATGCTGCCAGAAGAGCTTTTCGACTAGGAAAAGCTCGAGACGGGTGAACCAGATTGTGCGGCTTGGCGATGGATCCGAGGCATGGGATGGCCGTACGAGACTGTCTCGAAAGGTTCGAATGCGAGGCCCAAGATGCGGGGCTTTGGCGAGGCAAACAATCAGCCATTTGTGCACGATCGTGTGAGACTCTAGAATTGAATAATTTTGGCTGCCCACGTCGAGAGCCCGGAAAGTGCTGTTCTGGATCATATGGCGCATCTGTCTGCAGGTCCTCGCGAGCTGGTCAAGGTGGAAGTGTTTCTTGCGCTGTTCATAGAAAACCTCCAAGAGTTCCTGCCTGAGCTCATCGCAGATCATGTGTAGGATTTCGGGAGGCAGATTGAGGAAGCGGCAAGAGCCATTTGCAGCTTGTTTAGGGGTAGAGGAGGCCATTGGTAAGAATTCGGTCAACTAGCAACGCTTAAAGTTGGAAATGGACCAAGCGTTCGTTGTTTCGTAACCCGTTGTGAACGATTTCGTGAAGATGAGTGAGGGGAAAAAACCCGTCGATTTGCTGGGAATTGCCTAGTGCCGTTGCACAGTGGGCGCCTGACAGCCACCTGCTGGCGGCTTGCTTCTTGCTTCTTTCCATCGCGCGTATGTCGGGTTGGGTTTGGGCACGTGACAGACAATTTGGCAGGAGCGATGGTTGGGAGTTGGCGGGCGCGCCTTCCCCAACAAATAACTTGGTCAACAAGTATCGAACCTTCCCAGTGTCAAATGTCAATTAGCTTTCCAAACTACTTCAAGTCAACTGCCACCGAGTCTAATTTAACCACATGATTTTTACTTACTGCGCAACAGTCTGCTGTCTTTGATACGTTCATGCCGTACCGTTGTCCATTTGACTCTGGGATATGCAGCTGGGGATGGCGAGACAATAGGCTGGATATGAGACAGCTGTTAAGTCTATTGCCTTTCTATTAAAATTCCACGTTAGTCAAGATAATATCGATGATTGTGGTTTCGTTAAACTCTCTAGCTCCTAGAGCTAGAGAGTTGGTTGTGGAGCACATGCGTCATGGACACATTCATGACTACCAGCTAAAACAAGTGTGAAGAGATTGAGGGATCTTACCTACCGTACTGATTGCTTCTTTCTCCACCACGGCTGAGATCACAACCAAGGAAGTAAATAGAAGGCTCACTTTCATGGCAGGAGAATATTTTGCACAGAAAATTAGCCTAATTACCGAATGCTACGCTGCAACTCACACTCACCGAACGGGTGGCGACGCCTCTTTGGCAAGGGCTCACTGGCATATTAAGGCACATTGCAATCCCGTTCGAAACAGATGATACCCCCAATTGAGCCAGCGGCGCAGTACCAAGAGACAGCCAATGCCGTGGCCATGTTCACGATCGTTTTCCTATTTTAGGTTGCACAACTTTCGAAAATGTCCGTCAGAGGTGGTACAAGCGCCGGGTCAATTCTACATCTGGAAATCACCTTCCGAAGAAGTAACAGGTGGTGGATGTTGGGGTCGGGTCCAGAACCAGGCTTTCCACGCACAGTAGGACATCACGCCTCTACGAACCGCGTTGTTGACACGCACGCCGCCCACTGGCATTCCCGACATTTCCCCTGGCAATATCTTGTCAGGGGCTGTGTGTTTCATTTATTTTGAATGAGCTTTCATTCACACCTTCGCATTTCTGTCCTTGCTGTGCTCTTCGCCGTCATCCATGGCTAGCAACAGCTCCGGCCACGTGCAGTGTATGTGCAACAAATCACCCACATGCCTCGCCTTTTTCTCCTTCAACGTCTGTCCTGCAAGGTCCAGCGTTAGGTCGGCCATCCATTCCCAACTCAGTGGTTGCACCTGCGAACCATTGGGCGTTGTGCCCCTGGTCGAGCCATGCCGCGCCTGGCCCAGGTGCTGCGCTGGTTACGTGCCGGCAGAAACGCAGACATCAACGTCTCAACAAATACTAACGTGCAAGAAAAGAATGGGTACACAGCGCAGGCAAAGCGCGCCAGCAGTTTGGAGATACGGAACCCCTACGGTGGTATCTTCAAGCCTACGCACGGCGACACATTGAGGCTTGGTGAAAAGTACGAAGTCAATTTCACCACCTCGTTCACCTCGTACAATATTGCCCTGTGGCAGGAATGGAAAGGCGGCGGCGGCGCCACCAAAGGACCTATTCTCTACAGTCAGTGACCCTCCATACTTTGCGTCCCATACTTTGCGTCGAAATGTCGTGAAATCCCCAGCTTGTTGACTGTCCCATATGGAGGTCTACTGACAGACTTCGTTTAGTGATGGCAAAAGCAGATCCAAACGTCTTTACCTCATTTGACTGGGAAGTTTCGAGGTACGACCTCGATCCAGATACCTCCCGGCGTTTTATCTTGTGGATGTTCGAGGGTGTAGACGTCACAAGACAGGGCACACCTTCCTTCCCAAACGTTTCAGGGGGATACTTCAATATCACTGACGCCCCTCCTGTGGTGGTAACTACCTCTGCCAAGCCTCCAGACCCTACGACAACCACAAGAAACAGCCGCCGTTCCAGTAGCACCAGTACCAGCACCACAAGCTCCATGGCAAGTCCCAGCACAGCTCCCATCACGGATCCCACAATATCTTCCACTGTAGCTGCAATTACAGCTCTCGCCGCAAGCCCGAGTACCAGCAGTACCACCACCGCCAATAGTGGGATTGGCACAACTACCTCTGGCGATATCACTGGCACGACAACCATTGGAAGCAGTTCCACATCCAGCGGCACCAACACCGGTGGGGATGCAAGCCAAACGGGGCCCCCGTCATCTACTGGCATACCAGGCTCACCAGGTACGGGAGCGGGAGCGGGCAACCAAAACGCCCAAGAGCCAACCCTTCCTGTCAGTCAAGTAGTACCAATCAGCGTGGGCGTGAGCCTAGGTGTCATTGGCCTGGCCGTTCTCGCCACTCTGTTGTTCTGGATGCTACGGAGGAGGAGAAAAGGAATTGCGACAGCCATTCCATCCACATCAACGCTGCAGGTTCCGTCCGGGATCATATATGCTGTAGAGCCAAAGCCCGGGTTGGGACTAGTGCCGGGAGATATGGGTCCGTATAGTGCAAATGGCTGGGTGCAGAGCGACGCTTGGGGGGCAACTCGATCTCGACCCACCCACGAGCTCTCTGCCAATGCTGAGCTCGCCGAGTTGGGATAACTTACCACTCTAAAAATGTTCACCTTATCAGTTTAATGTTCATTAATACTTCAACTCTTTACCGCATTCCCATCTATAGTGCACTTGGGGGGCGAGCCTCAATAGACCTTTATACCCATCTTGATACTGGTGAAGCTCTGCTGTGTGAAGAAACTAATTCGAGAGATCGCCAATGAAGAACTATACCACACGAGATGTCTTGAAGTCCAAACCCCGACAAGTCTCTCCATATGTCAACTTTTTTTTAAAAAAAAAAAAAAAAGCATGGCCAATCCCAGACCTAACACTGCTGAATCTGCATGTAAATGCCAAGCGAGTTGGTGACGTTCCCCGGCAAAATATCCTGTCGCCAAAACACCCACTGCGCCTCGGTGATCCACTCCGGGATGCGGAGAAAGAGCTCGCCGCCGATCTGAGCACACGGCTCGGCGTGGATGACCTGGGTGCCGGGCTGGATGGCGTTGACGCCGAAGGGACCGGGCTTGATGGTGAAGTCGGCCAGCGTGTCGCCGGGCTGGTAGGTGCCGGGCTCAACGCCGTAAAAGGCCAACAGGACAGGAGCAAAAAGCGGCTTTCCCTGGATGACTAGGCGACCGGCAGCGAGCTGGTCTGCCGGAAGGCTCAGGACCCACGAACAGGTGCCTGTGCTGGGCGGGTTGAAGCGCAGTAGGTTCCGGTATCCGGTGCCCTCTGCGTCCGCGTTTAGTGCGGCCTCGACAAACGGGGCCCATGATCGGCCTGGCGCGCCTGGGTGAAACATGTCGAATTGGACCGAGTCAAATGGCGCCTGGATTGTTGTTGTGCATTGTCTGGGCTCGATTGGATTGGCTGCAGAGGCGGCAGACGCAGCAAACAGAGCCACGAGACCTGCAAGGAAGACTGCGAGTTTTGCCATGGCTGTAGATGGATTACGGCTTAGGATTCAGGGGAGTGAAGAGCTGAAATAGACGAAGAAGGAGATACCGTTTGTCAAATTTACGGGAGACGGTGAAATGACTTGCGTGGAAAGACAACAATTTATAATGGCCACAAGGGCATCAAAACTGGGTTAGCTTTGACCACTGGAAATCATGAGGTTCTCAGCTGCACGAGGGGAATACGAGAACTTTGACCTTGCAATATTGACAACGCCAGGGGTCAGGTGGGGGAAATTGCGACCCTGCTGCATCGCAGAGCTTGCACATTCGGGTTGTAAGTGGATGGCAGTGCAATCCTGGCATTGTGCCAAGGCATCTCGAATACGGATCAGGGGAGGGGTCTGTGAATGGTTTCTTGAAAAAGTGTCAACCGCAAATGTAAATTTCCTATCCTCAAGCCCCATCACTTCAAGCTGTTTGTCGACATAAGGATGGGAGGAACCGACACGTGACCTAGCATAGGATTTAATATCATTATAATTCATTTTCACAGAGATTAGGGTAGTTTCCAGCAGCTGGATCTGACTGAAATCCATGGGCAAAGTGCTACGCTCTTGAATGTCATATCATCACGTGATTCCCGACCTCTCGCATTGCCAACGCCCCAACTGAGTCAAGGCCAACAACAGTAGTCCCAGTGACTGAGAGTTTTGCTCATAAACAGACACATTGTACAGCAGATACAGTTTGGTCAGGGAAGTCACGTGATTTTGTTTACCGCTCAGAGCAACCTGGCTGTTCAGTTTCAGAAGTACTAAACAAAGACACTTACGACATTTGCGTCATCAGATATATTTGCGCGTCACAACTCAATTTCAATCCACTCGAGAAATGCTTCAATCCCAACCTGAGTCTTTCTAAGCTTCTAAATTCCAGCTGGTATCGGCAGGCATCTGGATATCTCCCTTGATGAGTCCAGATTGGTACCAATTTAGAATGGAACGAATAAAAATACACGAAGTATCTTTAGCGTGGCTATTTGGCACATTAATATTTGCAATGGGATTATGGTAACGAAACTAAAAAATTTACTACTAAACTTGAAGGGGACTTTAGACGCTTCGCGCTCTACGATTTCATGTGCTTCTGCCCACGGATGACAACCTTTGTCGTCTACCCGGTCGTCTCGGCATTCATCTGGTCTGATCACTTTTCCCTCGTCAAGAACGGAATCGTGCACCCAGCCTATCGGTGTGACGGAGCACACTGGAAGTGAAGTGTCAGGATTGTGCATCGGTAAGTACTAACCTCCTCCTCCCCCATCCCCGGCCAGAAAGACTTCATACTGACATCTTGGATTATTTGGCAGGCACACTGACATAGGACATTTGGGTGGATGGGTTGGGATTTAGCGAAGGACTAGGAAAATAGGGGTTTTTCATGTATTTTCTTTTGACTTCTTTTGGGCTGGTACATGCATTTGACGCTGGGTCATGTATTTGGGGTTTGGGAAAACAGCCGGGTCAAGAAAATTGAGAAGGACATCCGAGTGCATCTCCGAGCGGAACCGGGATTGGGGCATTTTGCATGTACTTAGCCTAGGGCCCTGGGATCACAACCCAACCCGACAGGCGCCATGATAGCGGGAGGTCGATGGCGATGGCAAGGGGCGAGGACGGGGCCCTTGGTAAAACATGAAAAACCTTTGCCAAAAACACTTTGAGGATTGCATTGTGACTGTTCTGAGATACCTATATGTAGAGACCAATCTCTCTTGAACCTTCCACTTGAACGAGAACTTGGAGTAAGTCATCCAACTTTCCCGTGACATCGCCAAGTAGTAGTACATCCTTCCCAACCGGGACCACTCTTTGACTTAAAATCAACTTCTTAAGCACATGTTCATCTCCAAGAACACTCCACCGAAAGCCATCTAACACCCATCTAATACACTCCCATCGTCTTCAGACAGGCCGTAACATCCTTGCTGGTCGCATTCCTCTTTGGGAGATCATCCCACAAGCAGGTGGTCAGCCTCGACAGCGCGTCGTGGGTCCTGAACTTGGCGTCGAACCGCGCCGCGAGCTCAACCCGCGCAAACGGTGCTCTTGCCTGCCCGAGGAACCAACCCCATAGCAGCAGGCCAAATGCCATGTACATGATGAAGAAGTGCCAGGACAGAACCGTGGTGAAAAAGAAGTTATCCTGTTGCTTTGCCCTGGTCGGGGACGGTGGCGTCGACGGCGACGTCGACGCTTCTTCCTGGGCAGCGGCGTCGGAGGTGGTGGTGTTATTGGGCTTTTTTGATGCGGTCTCGGGTACAAACGAGGAAAATACCTACAATTGGCAAACTCGTCAGATCGAAGCCGGGTTCAAGATAGAAGTACAAGAGACAACAAGAAAGCTTACGGCAAACATAAAGGTCACACCCCACATGGCAATCACCAAGAAGAATGCTGCCATGGCCAGGCCAAGCTTGTCGCGGCCTGATGCAGATATCGCAATCACGCTTCCGAAGACCCCCAGGAAGGGGATGATACCAAGGACCACGCGGAACCAGATGGGTAGGTGCTGGATCCAAGTTTTCTCGGATCCTGCAGCGTTGTCCTCGCTGACGTCGGTGCCCAGGAGACGTGCAGCGTCAGTAGCCTGCAGCTCGACGTGTTCATCGGCAAGGAGTCGTGCAGACGAGTCGTAGGATGGCGGCGCTGGCTCCGACTCAGACGCGGGTGCAGGTGCGGCCTGGTGTGACGATGCGGAGGCCGTCGCCAGGAATTCTTCGCGGACAACAGCTCGGACCTCTTCCCGAAGAAGACGAGCCACGGCGGAGCTGCCATCGTGATTCTCGTTGCGCAGGAGAGGATGTTGATCTTCCATGTCGTTGGCGCTATTGTCGATTGCGCCCATGATGGTTTTCGTCGAGCTGTGATGGAACAATGAGGAGGACAAAGTGTTTGTTGAACAGTGTAAGTTTCAAGTTTCCAGACGAGGCTCTACTAGTAGTTGGGGTCCATTGGATGCCTATCCCGGGCAAACATTGAGCCCGGATAACCATTTTGCACCGCCACCACCAACGGGAATGCCAAGAACTCGAAGGCAACCCAACATTATGGAAAAGTTCAAACTTCCCAGACGAACCTTTGTAGTCCGCCTAGCTTAACCCGATACCAAAAGAATTGGTAACAACGTGAAGAGTGAAGATAGATTGATGATAATTACACTGCCCTATCTTAGCAGCCGCGTTCACACGCAGAGCCTTCCCAGCCTTGCTGTCCGCCTCATGCAGTGGTCGCATGCTCAGTACCCCAGGTAGGTGGCCAGGTGCGAAGTACGCCTACCACTCTCACTTGGGACCAAGGCGTCCACATGGCCCCCACAAGAAGCCCTGGCGACCTATTCACCACCGTAGCCTAGATGTAGATTCCAAATGCTTCGGGTATCTTCCTCCACCTTATCGTTACCTGTCCGTAGATTGGATCATCTGTCGCCCACATCACCCAAGTTCGCACACCGAATGCACAAATCACGCAAAGGATAGGTCCTACAAACGACCAAAGCGCCTCTTTTGCGAGCCGCCAAGCATAAGAACATCCCTCGCCGTTTAGGACCGGGACGAAGCGACTCCACATATCTAAAGTCCCAAAAATAAGACAGCGCGCGAGAAGACACTGGAATCGATAAAAAAAAAGGTTATGTTCTGTCAGCAAAACCTTTCCTTGAATGGACATTCGTACAAAACGCCAGGTGCAGTGAATTTGGAGGACAAAAGAATTGGAAATGAACCTATATTGCGACTTATGGGGTCTCTGAGCACAATCTTCAGGGCCAAGTCAGCGATGCGAATCAGAACGGCATAAACGGCGCAGACTAGCAACTTTTTTCGCCACGGCAAGGCCAAAAACGGAAGCATTTCATTCGGCTGTGCTGGCTTTGAAGCAGGCTCTTGAGAAGATGTGGATGTGTCCTTCCGGAGAGGAGTTGGGTTGTCCGTTTGGATTGGGGTGACAGGCGAGGCGGCAGCGTCATCGCAGTTTCCGACGGTGACTGGCGGAGCCGACTCCAAGCCGTCGAGATGGCCGGACTTCTCTTTAACGGAATCTTTTTCGATGACCGCTGACATGGTGTTTTCGTCTTTGAGGAAGGGGAAGGAAAAGGCAGATGTTAATGACGGAGAAATTTCGAAGTCTTTTTGGTGGGATTTCTTTTTTCTCTTTCGAGTTCAAGTTGAGTCTCTGTCAGTTTGAAGGGTCAGAGGGATATTTAAGTAGTGGCTGATCCCTATGCATAACCACTGTCCGTGTTGTGAGACAGTCTCGTTCCACGGCCCCTCCCTGCAGCCGCCAAGCAACTGGCGCCCCAGGCACTCTAATCAAGGTAAGTAACACATCCCAGAGAAACAGAATTTGGTTTCCCAGACGATCCGTTCAAGTCCACCCCGTTTGAGCCCACCTCGAACCTGAAAATTTGGCAAAAGGAGTGGAGATGGATTGCTATACTGCCTATCTTAACACACGCGCGTAACCCAGGAACTACTTTATGAAAGTTCCCGCGAAATGCGGTATCTAACTACGAGTTTACAAAGTACTACGAAGTCAAACAGAAACGAAAACTGTGTAGTGTACATAAGAATAGGATTTATCCAAAAACTGTCAATGTAATGACCTCAATTGAGCCCTTGCCATGCATTTGGAGACGTGGATATAACGTTCTGTTGGCCTCAATACATCGCCCACCTGGTACCTGAGAGACCTAGGGCACGGATATGATCCGACATCAAAGACATCTGCAACATTCTGTCAGCAAAGCTACGTGTTAAGGTAGGTAGGTATCTTTGCATCCGTACCAAGACCGAGGGCGAGGGGGAGCAATTGAAGAAATGAGCTTACATCGACCCAGGTTTCGGTTGTAGCTGAAAATATCTTTTGGGATGTCATGGTGGCGGAAGTCATCGTAAAAAGGAAAACAGCAGTTGGGTCGCCCTTCGGGATGAGGGGGGCTGGTCGGGCAATGCCATCACAAGTTCCCGAGAGTGTCAGTCGAGACGACTCTAGGTCCTCAAGGTGACCGGGCTCTTTGTTGGAAACCCTTTCGATGGTTGACGTGATGTTTCCGACTTGAAGATGAGCCGGATGGAGAGATGGCAAAGATGGAGAAGTTTTGACGAGGTTACTTGGTGTTTTTCTTTTCGGGCGCAAGCTGTTTGTCTGATTGCATAGTGTGAAGGGCCAGAGCAATCACTGATATCTAAGTGGCTGACCCCCTGTGCACAGCCATTGCCTCTGTGAGACAGTCTTGTTTCACGGCCTCCCTGCAGCCGCTAAGCAGCCGGCGATCGGCGGGGCTCACGCAAACAGCCTCTCCATCGACGTGAAGCGAAATGAGGAGAGCAAGCCTATGTCAGTGCACTTGTTGCATGTTTCCACAAACTCGACCTTGGTCTCCCATAATCGGAGTGCTTGTACGTATGAGTCACATAGACCGTGTGATGCTTTCTTGCTGGGGCTGTTTGCGACATTTATTTCACCCGGCGTATTTTCATCCAGGCGGCCAAGTAGCCAGGGATCAGCAAGGCTAGGACGCAAGCAACCTCGTAGCACAGTGGATTGGGACTGTGAGTCACGAGAGAACATACACCCATCTTGTCAGTATTAAGGACACCAAGGGAGTTGTGAAGAATGGCGCGAATACGCAAATCTATACGGGCGGTGACAGGTTCTTAAAGCCTACGATGAATGCCGACGCGAGAACGCGGTGTAGTGATACTACTCTTCTTCATTCAATGCAAGCTGAGATGCTGATAGATCAATGGCCTGCTGTTTGCTCAATATAGAAGCAGGCCGCCTCCCATCAATGCTATATGATTTTTACAGTCCGTCTCGTGCTTTCTCTGAATATTGCCCATTCCGTAACCCAGTCCGTGACTTCTCCAGATGTGTGTGTGGCATGAGAGCGCCCAGCACCCACGCGGCGGTAAATGTCTTGGCCCATCATCTTCTCCAACAAGAGAAATTCGGTTTCAGGGTTCGTCTTCCAAGCATTCACCGTCTCTCTTCGTAATAAACCGGGTAATTCGCGACCAAGATCCCCGTTATCCACCCAATCCAAGAGCCTACAGCAGAAGAATTCACCCTCCATCGCGATAGATTCGCAAACACATCCTTCCCCAACACAACTGTTATCTCCCTCCCAGCACTTGATTCGCTCGTCGTCCTCGTCATACATAACCGCAACTGGCCACGTAATGTCAAGCCCAATGTCATGGAGCCAGGGAGATGCATCACTTGCGCGAGCAGTGGTGCTCTTTGAACGAATTAGCGTTTCGGGTGTTCCATCAGGCTCCAGGACCACAGTTAGTTCCATAGGAGCCATTTGTGCTTCTAGTATGATGTGGCCGCCATCCACCGGTCCTGTCGGTATGTTCTGGAAGACAAGGCCGAGATGGATTTCCTTGACGAGCGCAGAAGGCCTCTTCACCATTCGGTGCGAGTTTAAAGGAGGATTCATATAGGCCACAGGGCCCTGGATGGATGCCCACGACCAACTAGGCACGCCGTTATGCATTTGAAAATGCTTGGGTGTAGGGCTGATGTCCTTGTCGGCTGACCACCAGAGCAGCTGCTGAAGTAGCTCACTCCCCCACAACCCAGCGTGATAAGCATCACAGGCACCATCTGTGCCATTGGATGATTTTTGAGCAAGTAGTTTCGCAACTCCGGCAATGGCCATCAGCTTGTCCTCAGGCATGGTCAGCAATCGCGGCGAATACTGGCGCACCAGGCTGCGCCACCGCTCGAGATGATCGAGTTTGTCACCACGCACTGTGTCCAGCCGGGGTTTTGAGACCGAGGTACTTGTCGATGACGTGTCGTCTAATTTGTCTAGACTCATAGGCTGATGTCGAGTTGACTCACTACGGATGCCAACGTGTCCACACTCACAGATGTGGTGATGGCTGCACCTCCATTCCATCTCGTCCCCGCGGTATATTAGCCGGCGTTTGGGCAAAACATCTTCCTGGAAGCACCACGCACGGGTATCCATTGGCGAATCTCGTCGCCGACGTCTCCTCTCCTGATGAAGAATTCCCTTCCGCTAGGCGCCCGTACGGGCGAGGTGCTGCCATTCGTCGCCGCCAAATCTCTGCCTCCCAAGGAAACCGTCTTTGCACGATGCTGCTGCTTTGGCATAAATGGTCAAACGTGAGCCGCTGTAGATGGAGTCCATCTGATAACCCTCTCTAGCGAAGTCATCCTTGTCGCCTTGGATTATACAGAGCGAGTCAACCCAGAGGTAAGGGATTTGCAGCTCTCGACAGACTCGAACCGCATCGGTGATGGTCTTTGGGAGGGCTTCGATGGGGATTCCGCGAGAGTGCTGCTCTATGTTCTCCGCAGTGGTCACTAGGACCCCGACGGCGTCCGTGCCCCAGCAATAACTGAGGCAGGCGTATTGGAGGGGACTGGACGGTTGTTTCGGGGTGTCGACCAGTTTGATGGACCCATCCTGGTGATGCCCTAAAAGTAGTAATCGTCCTGGAGCGTGTACATTCGGTTCCACATCGCACATGGAATGGTTGCTAACGCAGTCTGATAACCACGCCCGAGCTCGGTCAAACGACGACGCGGAGGTCGTATCGGCGCCCACCATCAGCGTGAAGCCGAAGGAATCTTCCACCAGCGAAAATGCACGTGATGGGTTAAGGACAAATCGGTCGCCCTCTGCGGTGACAGGGTAAGCGTTGACCTTGATAAGGTTAGGGATGGACTGCCGTACCTTGCGATTTATAATGAAGGCTGAAGCTTTGAATACACTCCTTTCCCTCAAAGAGCCTCCAAATTCGATCCCATCGGAGGATTTCTATCGACTTTGTCCCAAATGTACTGCTGGGTAGAGTCCATTCGGGGCACACGAGCCTGATGACCTCGAGGATGAACAAGCAAGAAATGCAGCACTTCCCGTATGAATCCTGAATTTTCTCTAGATTAAGCCGATTCGAGTGACTCCTAGCACAATTATAGTGCCCTCTTAGATTGGACATTGTCGCGACTTGTTAGGTTAGTCGTAGGGCCGGGGTGCCAGTGGTATGTGTGTTGTGGAGATATCTGCTCCCGCCCATGATGCCCCTCACCCATGTCAGGAATGCGGGGTCGTCTGAGCTCGGCGAATCATGTCAGTGAGATCCCAACGAAAAACTGCACCAGAGAATGCAGGGTATCGGACATGCCAACGACGTTGTCTGGTTTGGGCCGGGACACAGCCCTAGCACAGCCAGCTTAGTAGCGCTGAATGAGGTAGCCTTCAAATCAGCGCACCCGGTTATCCTTACGTATAGAACAAAGTCCTTGGCTCTCGCGATGTGACTTCGACGCCGCTGCCAACGGTTGAAGGTTCAGGCCACCTTCCCTACAGTGCACTCGTAACACTAGTAGGCAGCAGCCTTTTCAAACAGACACAAATGTCGAGTCTACTACGGTCGAGAGGCGTTAAATATGTACCGAGTACTTTTTTCCTTGGCCTGATTGATGCTTGCACACCGTGATTGCCCGAAACAACCGATCTCATGGCGACTTGGCAAGCCGCCAAGCGGCCGAGAGAGGCAGCTCGTAAAAATAGAAACTGCATCTTGTCAGTCCAGGAGGAAATGAATCCTAAACGAGTCGTAGATTATCAGATACTGGATATATAGCGAGATAAGCGATTACCTAGCAGGATACGAGTTTCCATTGATATGCGTTGTCGAATCAAAGTCACTAGATACCACGAGATAACTTCCACGTCACCGCCAAGTATTGGAGGTTCATACTACCTTCCTCACTTGCAGCATGCTGACAACTGTGGAAAATGGATCAGAATGCTACGTAGTTGAACACGACGGTGTTGGAAATTTTGACATAAAAAGGTAGGTACTCGTCCTCACGGTCTTTCTCGACTTTAAACAGAAGCCGAACCATCTGCACGCATCTTACACCCGCATCCAGATCTCAGACTTAACTTTTGCAATCATGCAGCTCAAGGCGCTTTTTCTGTCTATCGTTCTCCCGGCCATGGTCGTCGGGGCGCCAGCGGCATTGATGACGGAGGAGCTGGAGCAAAGGGAGGCCGAACCAGCTCGCCTTAGTAAGTTTAACATTCTGTTTTTCTTTGTGATGCACAACAAATCGAAGAGCGACCGCTGATTTCATTGCATAGAAGCCCGAATCTGTCCCATCAACTGCTTCTGTTGCGAGTTGGAATGGCCCGCTTGCCCTTGCGCCCAATAAGCATGTCCTCCACATGCTGTGCGAGACGATCTGTGTGCCTCCTCTGTAACGCATGATAAATTCGGGGCACTTGGGCATGTTTAGCAAGCCGCATTTGGTTCGACAGAGTCTGCGAGGTCAGGGTTGGGATGGTTTTTGCCGTTTGGCTCAGAGATTTGGGCGCAAAGAGTTTTCCCATTCCATGTTGTGGTATCCGTAAACCATGGTAGTAAATGCGCCTAGTTTTCAGTGATGCGATTTAAAGTGACCAGTTTCCCTAATTCAGTCTCTCCCCGGCCACTTTATATCCATGCAAAGGCCAAGTGCACCTACCAGCGTCGTCACCATGCCACTGCATGCCAATGCAGCCAGATTGGGAAAGTTTACCATTCTTGTAAACATTGCACAGCTTACTCACCCCTTCAGGATCAGAAAGATTTCTCCCATACTTCTTCCCTACTTCTTCCATGGCAGGTTATGGCCTTGGCATGCACCTTAATAATCACTGTATTGTTCTTCAGTCTGATCAGTAATCACGGGCGCTTCCTAAGCAAAGCACCCCGCAATGTAAGGCTCCTATTGTCTTGATAGGCAAGTTGGATACCCAAGATCCCAGTCCGTGTTCGGTGAACGCATCCTATCCTCCGATGCCGAGGTGATACGGGTCGGATTTGGGGACACAGGATGCGTGGATTATGTCGGGAGTCGCCGTGCAGCCATACCTAATGAACTCGCTTAGTCGTCAAGCACATTGACATTTGTCATTGCCGACCTCCTTTTGATATAAAGGGAGCTGCAAGGAATGCTCGAAGTGTCAGTCTGAATCTAAAAACTCATTTTTACAGAACCCCATCATCAAAACTCGTCTCATATAACTGATCGCTCGAGCAAATCTCATAAACTCATCTCACCGCAAACGCATCTCATCACCGACCTCGAACAACAATACGCAGAACTCTAGTGTCATTACTCTCGTGAAAATCATCTCACCACCAAAGCTCTCGCCTTATTGCTCACCTCACATCGAAACTCATCTCATATAAAACTCGTTCCTTAACAAAGCTTCAACCAACGGCAAAACCCAGGAAGAGTTCCAGTTACCAACCCCAAAATGTCGACCCACCAAACCGCCAAAACCCAATATCTCTCCATCCCCAGCGGCAGCACCCTCGCCTACCGCCGCCTCGGCACAGGGAGCCCCGGCACCCCGCTCCTCATCCTCACCCACTTCCGGGGCGTAATGGACCTCTTCGACCCCTTACTCCTCAACACCCTCGCCGCCACGCGGTCCATCATCACAGTCGACTACTCCGGCGTCGGCCTCTCCACCGGCCCGGTCGCCACCTCTGTCCACCAATCCGCAGATAACATCCTCTCATTCCTTTCCCTGCTCGGCGACGTGACGGAAATCGACGTCCTAGGTTTCAGCCTAGGCGGGATGGTCGCGCAGCTGGTCGCTTTGAACGCGGATCCAAACCTCCTCAGGGTACGCAAACTGATCGTCGCGGGCTCGACGCCCAGTGCCGGCGAGGGTATTCTCGCCACACCCAACGACGACGTTGCCACCTGGGCGGGCGGGAAGGATATCACGGTGGACGCTTTCCTGACGCTGTTCTTCCCCAAGACGCGAGAGGGCGACGCCGCGGGCCGGCAGTGGTGGGCTCGGATCCACGAGCGGTCGGTCGCGACGTCTGGTGAGGAGCCGGCGACGTGGTTGAGTGCCGGGTATCTGGACGGCGGGGCTGGACTGCAGGCGCAGGTCGCTCAGGTGTCGGCTTGGGGAAATCCCGGGGCGTCGACTGGGCTTGAGGGGTCGTTTGAGAGGCTTGTTGAGCTGAAGATTCCGGTCTTTGTGGCCAACGGTCATGTGAGTCGTTTTCTGTTTGTTGCAAACTCTAGCTGTTTCGAAGAATTTATGCTGACGCGATGACTTGGTGTAGGATGACTACATGATCCCGACTTCGAACAGCTTCGTGATGCAGCAAAAGCTGCCCAACGGACAGCTGGTCGTGTACCCCAAGAGCGGCCATGGCTTTTTGTTCCAGTACGCTGCGTTGTTTGCGAAGCACGCTCTCTTGTTCTTGGAGGCATGAGTTGATAGGCTGTTGGGATTTCTGGCGTTTAGCTATTGATTGTGGTGTTGAGTCTAGAATGCAGCGGGCCCCAATATTTTAATTCATTTTGAACCTTCCTCGAAGACGTTGTTTACCTCCTGAATAAGAATGGTTCAGGGGCTGTTTCAAGGGTTAGGGTTCGTCTCGCCTGCTTCAAAAATTGCAGTGCAACATGCGAGTAACACTTAAATTTCTAGGCAACAAGAAACTCTTCCATGCCATAACGACCACAACATCCATCCTTGCAGATTTCACCAAGGACTGCTATCTCTTGTAGTTGTCTAGTTTATATCCAGACAGGTTCTTCAAACAACTCGGTATCCCAACACTCGCTGCCCCATTCAGCATTGATCCCCCACTGTCCTACCTCACTGCACCGGGCAGCCTTCTAGATCTAGGTTCTGACTCAGTCTAGCAGCTGCTTCACCCATGCTCTCAAATTTTTGGAAAATCCTCTCAGTGCCCCAGGTGTCGCTATCGTCATAGGGAAACGCGCAATCCTCCACCTCGTCGCGCATTATTTTTCTCGCAGCCGTATCCTTGATTACATGCCCGTACTCCGGAAGAAACTCCCTCATAGTCTCGGCGGCAGCTGAGAACAGGACGGGCGTGCCGTCGCTGGCCTTGACATTCAAGTCGGAGTGCCCAGAGGCGGTGGCGAACACGTAGCCTACCAGAAAGTGGAGTTCCGGTGTAGGGGCTTTTTGGGGAGGCAGGAAGCAGGACACATCGACGCCGGTGACCTGCGAGGACTTAACCTTCAATAGCAACAAGAGATGCTGACAGGCGTTGTGCAAGACGAAGCACTCGAATCTGACTTGGGGGGGCTTCCGCATCGATATCCAAGGCGAGCTTCTGCACCACATGGACGGGTGTCAGGATGCTTGTATTGGCTGATGCTGCCTTCTGCTCCCGGATTTTCTTCGCCTTCTTCTTCATGTCCTGTCGGATATGGCCCTTGCCGTCTAGCACTGCCTGCTGGCGTCCAGCATCTAGGATTACCTCGACGAGCTCCTTGGACAAGGGAGCCCGCGCATTGGTGGGGACGAGTCGAATGCGCATATGCATTGACACCAAGCCCAGGTTCTTCATGTTTCGCCGGTTATCGCTGTTCACGATCGCCTTTTTGGGCTTGCTCTTGCCCATTTTTGAGTTCGGCTGGCTTCGACTTGGGGCCCAGCTGGCGATGGACGAGCCAGTGGACAGACAGTAGTTCTTGAAATAGCCGTCGAGGTCGGTGGGCGGGTTGCCGACGAAGAAGGTCGAGTTTCCATGCATCGCCATAAAGGCCTCGAGATCCTCCTACACCAGGTCTTGCGGCAGAAGCTTCTCCTGGCGAAGGACATGATAGAGCTGGGTAGCGCCTAGCACAGTGGCAGAGGGAGCCGCATATTGCACCCCCTGGTAATGGAGGGTATAACACAGATTGTGGATCCAAAGCCCCCTGTACAAGGGGTTGTGGCAGAGGAATTTAGGGTTTAGGTAGTCCGACGACCATGACTCATATGATTCTGATGGAGGGCGAGGCAATAAACCGTGCCCCGGGGCATAGCCGCGGCATTTCCATATGTGGTTACAATTCCAGGCCGTCGTCAATCGAAGAATGTTGGCCCGCCCGCTGAAGGAGCTGGGCACCTGGAGCATGGCTTTCCGAGCTCTCAGATGTTCCTGTTGCATTCCGTCGAAGCCCCTCCGGCTGTCGGGACCGAGGCCCTGCAGAATGTCCAACCAGATTTAGGCAGGCCATGAGAACCAAAGAGCAGTGAAATCCGGATCGCTTGGTTTGGCCATCCATTCCCGCATTCCGCCGATCAGCTCATCCTCAACCGTTCCAGTGCTAAGGTTTGATGCCAGGAAATCCAGATCGGCCATGAACTCCATCATGGCACACTGATCCTGCTGCCACTTCTTCTTGTTCGTAGTTGCGTTGCCGCCAAGGTCTTCGTCGTACCTGCCAAACTTGCCGTTGTAGCAGGAGACGATGCTTAGTAAGTTGTTTGCAATCCTGTACCCGTTCAGACGTGCGCTTGTTAAAATCAGACAGTTCTAAGCAATTCATAAGCCTCCACATATGACACACAGCCAGGCGAGTCAATGTCAATGCCAGAGACTGCGCAAGCAGCCCTCAAGTACATCTCCATCACCACGCCGCTGCCGCCCTTTCGGTTGAGCAGGGGTGTGGTTTCATCCTCCATGCTCCGGGCGAGTTCGAATGCCGCATTGGTTGCGACAGACACGGCAGCCAAATCAAGGCGTCCAGCTTTCAATTCGGCCCACAGTGATTTGATCTCGGTACGAAGACGGGCATAGTCGCCGAGGAGAGTCATGAATGCAAATAGCGCATCGTCCAGGTCGCCACCCAGCTCGGCCACGTATTCGACCGCAGGGTCAGGCGAGCTGGGAGCGATGAAAACATCAGGGGCGTTTGAGGAATGTCTCGGAGGGCTCGTAGACACCTAGAATGGCAAACATATTGCTGAGGGGGTCCTTGGATGAGCCTGTGTAGCGAGCACGAGTGGCTTTGTGCATCCTGTCGCTGTTGTACAAGCCGGCCTCGACGAGCGGTTTGAGGCAGTCACGAACACTCTCCAGCACACCGACGAAGTAGTTGTGTCGGCCGTCGGATGCGGTGTTGACGCGGGCGTTGGCGGCAGCAAGGCGCTGCGAGAAGGTCTTTCTGACCCAAATGACTCTCTCGATGGCCACAGCAAAGTATTCAGGTACTGAAGACAACTAAGCTAACCACCCCTAAGAATGTTGGTTTTACTAGGCTGGAAATAACCGTCTTACAGCGCTTTGATGCTTTCCTAAGACGCAATGAAGGTGGCCCTGGGCGTGAAGTCGTTGATTGCGATGACACGCTGTTGGATTTTATTCTTGACCTCGGTCGTGGCCGCCCATGATGCCGGCTGAACTTGAAGCTTGGGCTGAACGGCCTTGCGTGCTTTTCCCTTTGGTCTTTTGCTTCCTCCAGCGGGAGGTCCGTTGCCTATGGTCGTGTAGCCATGTTGCTTAGCTGTTGTCGCCAGCCACGTCGCAACGGCGTCGGTGTCGGCCTTGTACTGCTGATAAATGCTCTTGAGTGAAGCCGGCAACATGATGATGACGATGTGCTATTGATGATCAGATAGCGGGTGATTGATAGTGGAGAATCAAATTTGATGACGTTGACGATCACAGTCTCGTTCCCGGGCGGAAGGCGCGATGTGCTTGTCCGTGCTCGTTTTTCCGCAAGTCAGTGTCTGTGGCTGCCGCAAGGCTAGGTGCAATGACATGCCTAGAATAGCTTAAGAGGCGTGGGCGACGTCGGCGTTTCCAACTAGAAAAGAGTTAACTGTATCTGTAGAATCTTAAATTTTCTCTTGCGCCAAGTTTTGAAGCCTCGCACTATCGCACTATCACCGCGGTGAGTTTGCCTCAGCTGATTGCCTCATTGCCTCAATGGGTTTCGCTCAGTGGAGCCCGAGCAGGTGGACCAATGCTGCCAGGTGGCAAGCAGTGTCAAAGGACACATGCCAACCATTGCCTCCATCACTTTCACACTTGAACAGTGGTTGTTAGTGTCGTAAATGGTTTCTTGGAGTAATAAGTTCTGACTGGCATTCAGTCTCTATATTTAGATACCGACTCTGCCAGATGTCAAATTGAAGTATATTGAGAAAAATTAGGAACTAAACTCAAAGAGCAGCCTGAGCATGAGTCTTCCCAGCCGCTGCCGCCTCCCGCAGCTGCACCTGCTGATCCATCAAGCCAGAAACAATCTCCTCCATGCCACGAAATTCCTCCATGCCCAAGTCACGCTGTGTCTGTTCTGTGTTGGCTGTAAACGGTGCATTAAACGGACCCTGCAGCTTGACCTCCCATGTCGGATACTTCTGCTTGACAAACGCGATGATAGCGTCCCAGGTCGTCGGCTTGCCGGTAACCAAATACTCCCGCACCTCGTCGTTGTTGAAGGGAACGGACACATCCAAGCTGCGGAGCGTCACCAGGCTCACATCGCGCACATCAACGAATGATGAAGGCACTATGGGGCCGCTCGGCGGCGGCGTGGCGAGCGAGTTCGTCAGGAAGGCATTACTACCGCCTGCGGTCGTGCCAGTCTGCGTCATATCGTGTCCGAGAACAAGCGAGGGGTGGATCGTGATCAGCGAGAAGTGCGGCTTGTGGGTGGACACCCAGTCCAGCGTGGCGCGATGGGCGAGGACTTTGGAGGCTGAGTACTTCATTCCGTGGCCTGCAGGCCCGCTGGGGAAGGGCATATCTGGGTCGATGGGGATGGATTTGTTTGCGCCAGCTGTTGGAGAACGAGTGTTAGTAACGGCTGGTTTCTTTTTCTATGTTGACTCTCCCCCTTCCCAGCGTCTTTTTCTTGCAGAAACTTTGCTGAGAAGGAGATAGAACGTACCTTTGACCTCAATTCCAGGAATGCGCATCGCCCCAAGAGGCATAAGCCCCAGCAGCGAGGACATGATGACGACGCGCTTGACCGCTAGTGCAGTGGCCGCCGCCTCCAAGATGGCCTCGGTGCCCTTGACGGCTGGATGGAGATAGTCGGTCTTGAAGTCATCGCCCTTGCCAGGCATGGGTGAAGCTATGTGGATGACGTACTCGACATCATCCCCGAGGGCCGAGCGAATTGCGTCAATGCTGCTAAGGTCGGGCGTGAGTGCAGTCTCCAGCTGGGTTGCGTAAGAGGCAAAGCGGCTCTTGACCTCATCAACCTGGGCTTCACGCCGGATGGTCAGTCGAACTCGGTGTCCCGCTTTGAGTGCGTCCAGCACCACTTGCGAGCCAATGAAGCCCGTGCCGCCTGTGATGAGGACAAGGGACGTGCTGATGGCCATTTTTATTGGAGGGTTAAGTGTGGTTTGGTTGAGAAGCGAAAGGGGCCTTGCTGCAAGGTCGGGAGAATTGTTGAAAGCGTTGAGCTGTTGGGCTGTTGGAAATGGGACTGAGTGAGTTCAAGTTTGTGGTGAGTGAATGCAATAACATGGTGAACTGTCAGGCGATTGTTGGGCTTCATATAGATGCCAAAAGGGTCATTGGGCGCAAAGACGTGCCTCGGTCGATATGTCAGTCTCACTCTCGTACAAGCACTGGTTAGACCAGAACGTGAGGCACATGTTTGTCTTGTCGGTAATCTGTGCCCGTAGGATCCAGCAGTGTGTACTGATTAGGCCGCGTCACTAGTCGTACTGCCATACCTGAACTTTCTCCACCCCACTCTCTCCGCAAGACTTCAAGCGCACACGATGCATGTCGCCATGAGCGCACGCAACTCGGATTACAAACCCCTCAAAAACCCCCGCGTGTGAACCTGAAACTGGCTCCCTAGCATTGTAGAAAAGGCTGTCCTCAACAGAAATCGCATTTTGCTCGGTTCTCCTCATTGTCGCGCGGGTTCTCAACCAAGCGGGCTTGATCACTCATCAGAAAATCAGACTTCCACCCAACCAATTTGCGACTCCAACCTATGCCAAGCGACCACCTGAGCTCGGCAACACAGCTCCGCATATCCCCAAGAACAGAGTCAATGGTGCCATGAAGAGTCGCAAATGGATCCCTTTTGGGATGTGGGTACAAGCAGTTGGTAGCTCTTGCATGTGTTTATATATTTATTTGTAGCTATCGTTTCCCCGATGTGACACACAAATTCTTCCTGCTTCTTCATCATCGGCATCATTGCCACTGGAAGCCTGCACTCCACCTCCATCTATACTCCTTACCCTTCTCAACACCAACTTTCACCATCTTTAAAACCCGCCAAAATGCCTCTCTGGCTTGTCTACCACCCTGAAGGCACCTTCACAACGGCTGAGTCCAAGCAAGCCCTGGTGTCCAACATCACACCCATCTACACGGACGGCGGCCTGCCCGCATTCTACGTCGTGGTCAACTTTGTGCAACTGCCCAGCTCGTGCATGTTCGTGGGGGGCAAGCCCCCGGTGAGGCCGTTCATCCGGATCACAGTTGACCACTTGGCCGTGCACTTCAGCGACAATGTGCCCCGCCGAGAGCGTGTTCTCAGCCGCATCGACCAGGCTCTGAAGCCCCATATCGCTGACAATGGTTACGACTGGGAGTACAGCATTGACGAGACGCCGCGGGAGTTGTGGAAGATCAACGGCGTCATTCCACCACCATGTGAGTCCGTTTTTTTGCCGTGGTGCTCATGTGTAAAAAATGATGGTGATGCTGACTCGCGCGAAAATAGTTCAAAGCGGGGACGAGAAGAATTGGGCCACACTCAACAAGCCGGTTGAGTGGCACAAGACCGAGGAGAAATTGTAGTGGCAGTGTGCTTCGTGTTAGACAGTTTGCGTATCATTGATAGCAGTAATATTCTTTTGTGGACAACTTGAATGTGAACTGATGTTTCATAGTGCATGCTCATCGTCGTGACAGCCATTTCGTAACATTATATTTGAATGGTAATATTGGTGGAAAGACCTGAAGAAAGAAGGCAGATAATAACTGGCGATGGATCGCAGGAGAACATGTTTTCCCACTCTGGCCGATATGCGGATTTGGGCGGGCTCGCGGAGGATAGACTCTTGTTGTTCCTTTGACAGAAACTCTCTGCCACTCTTCACACTATGTACACTTTGCCTCCCACAAGGAAGTGGAAGATCTGCCGAAGTTGCCATGGCACTGGCCAGTCAGCTGGCAGCCAAGCCATGGGCCACTCCCGATCCTATGCCCGTGTGTTAGCCGTGTGGACAGCCTCAGGCAGAAATACTATGGACCGATTAAGAATCTAAAGTGACTAAGAGGTCGCTGAATAAGGACATGGAGTGCTCACTTGTGCTCCCGTTAATCTCGATGTTTCCGGGGATCCGTCAGAGGCCATGAAGCTTATGGCTGCGGAGTAAAGTGAAGCAGCCACCCTTGTTGCTCGCGATTAGGGCTGGGAGTTGAACGACAAGGCTGCGCCCTCAGAGTACCAGTATGTGGTCCAAGTGGACGGTCACCGGCGGTCCAGGTTGGCAGAAGCTGGGACAGGGGCAGGGTACCTTCCCGTTAGAGAGTGAGGCCTGGCCGCACTTGCCATTCAAACGCCAGCAGCTTGCAAGCTGTCTCAGCCCGGTATCCCTGCCCCGGCCATCCAGACCACGTCGCAACCTGCCAACCCCTCTTCTTGGCTGTGCAAATGCCTGATCATGTTCCACACGTGGAGAAGGCCAGCGTCGGAGTTCAGTCCGGGCGAGTCATGATTGACAGAAATGGTTCTGTGTGTATGCCCAAACCGCTGCCCCGTGCTGATCATAACCTGCTGCCCGATTTTCTCCGTCAGTAGTTTGTCGATGTTCATCCAGTTAATTCTTGCGGTTGGTCGGAGTCAGCTAAAAGTGGCAAACCAAATGAACAGCGTCATGTTCTTTTAAAGGGGAGAAACAGACAAACACAACACCCTGCAGCCGATCACACCCGTGGTCGAGAAAAGGCCCAGCCAGCCAGCCGCACACACAAAACAACGGGCGCATAGTCCACACCCACCCCTCACTATTACTTCATCGAGTCATCTCATGGACAAAAAGGAGAATGACGGCATTAGCAAGACGGAAGGAAGGGAAGGGACGGACACGGGGAGGTAAGCAGACACCAAAACAATGTGACAAAAAGACAATCATCAGACCTGTCATAAAAATGTCAAGAATTTCACCACACATGTGTCAGCTCTGCACAGGCGAGGGAAGGAGGGTTGGTGCCACCAACTTTCTGAGGAGGAAACTGCGGCGGATGCCCGCCTGATTGAGAGTCACTACCTCCCTAGGTAGGTAGGTGCCCAACCGCGCAGATATCCGCCTCCAACCGGGCTCTTTACTTTCAACAACGTTGCATCCCTGTTCGGCACCACCCAACTTTGCACGACGAAGATCATATGGGGCAAGCTTGAGCAGGACAGATCAGGAGATGTAAGAGTCCCCGTCCCCCAACAACATGGTCAAGGCTGGATGGAGTGTGTAACCGGGTAGACGGAAAGCCTGAGCCAAGGACCGTGCCAACCTCACCAGACAGAAACCCCCGCCCGTGCCAGGGGGGAGAGATCGGTTTGCTGTCTATCTTGACATGGATCGCAGGTTGCTAATAGCATGCAAGTCGTTCCCAGAAGAGAAGAGCAACAGGACTGCTCTGCCCTTGCTCGCTCGCCGGTTCCAGCAGCGCTGCCGGCGACGGCATCTCTGATAACTCACCCCCTTTTCCCGTGAGTTTTGCCAATGTTTTCTACAACAAAAGAAAAAAGAAACGCAATGCTGTCGAGAATGAGTTAAAAAATATGACTCCTCTCATGTTTGCATACTACACTACTGTGGTTTTACGAGTGGAGTTCAATGTTTCCAAGACAAGCAGACTATATATATCTCGAGTTCCACGGCAGAGTTTGGTGGCGGTTTTGCAGCCTTCTGATTTGCAGCTACAGCCCTAGTGATGCAATGCAGAACATTTTCACACTAAGAGGGCAACAACATCACGGCAGTGGGGGCCCATTAGCCGATGGCTTCTGCGGGCGGCGAGTTGCCGGAATCCACGTCTGTGGGCAGAGTTGATTGCTTCAGGCTTCACTCCACGTGTATTAGCGTTGCAAGTCTGGCAAATCAGGCTAGACTCCCACGCAGATCGTCAGATGCCGGTCACGATGGGCTCGATGCCCAGATTCGCGAGAAAGTGAGGGGTTTCTGTCCGAGGCAGGGAGAGCCAGTATCGGCTAGCCTGCTCTGCTTGGTTGGTATCCAAGTGGACAGTTGCAGGAGCGGCGGCGGCGGCGGCGGCGGCGGCTGAAGATTCGTGCAAAAGCCAGACAGCACCACATAGATATGATTTTGTGGGGGGATGGCCAGGGTTGGCCAGTCATGCCTCTTGCCGCTCAAGGACTGTTTGCACACACCTTTCAAGTTCTCTGCATACCCAGCAGCACTTGGCGCACACCACCTCGGCTCAGCCAGCACAGCAACACGGCAAATCTGGACCTGTCCAACGGCTCCGAGTAGTTATCTTTCGCAAGATTTCCGACTTCCCCTCGTTGCCAGCAGTACACCTCCCTGTGGACCGAAACGGTCTGCCGTGTGTAGATTAAAAACAGACCGCTATGTCCGGGCCAGGCGTGCGGGTCTCTGCTTCCATTTCCCCCTCCTAGTAAGCACATACAGTAACGAGACTTTAACCCCTCCCTTCACTCCCGTCAGGTTTTATTGCCAGCTGAATGAATGTGAAACGAAAATGATATGTGACACATTTCCTTTTGGACTCGACAGACCTAAGCACGGCCGACTTGCAAAGTCGCGCTTCCAGCAAACAATACCCTCGCACTATAGGAGAGTGACAACCACAACAACCGCCAAAACGAGCCGAATTCGAGCCGTAACCGGCTCGGTTGCGGATCGAATCGGGAGGGCAATCTCGACCCCATTCTGGTAAATCGATTCAGGTCTGGTAATCTTGTGTTTCCCCTTTTGAGCAAAGTCTCCGTGGTTCTCACGGGCACCACTTCCATTGCAGTGCCAAACGGAGCCTTGGTAGACACAATCTCCCCTCCAACCTGGAACAAAGAAATGAGCAGAACCAAAGAGCCAGACAGACTGTCGCTCGCTAGTGCGGTAAGAGGGAGAGAAACAACAATGGCCTGGGCCTAGGGGAGCGAGCGCCAGGGGTATGCTGACGTCTAGTGGAAGAGGGGGAGGGAAGAGGTAGTGGCAGAAGAAAGAGGGTGTGAGAATGCCGTGATTTCATCTCGAAAAGTAACTCGTCATATTTTCCCCGCGTCACGGTCTCTTTCCCTACGGGTATCCCCCCTTTCTCGTCAGTTGCCAGTGCTGCTTTCCGGAGCTCAGTGTGTCTCCTTACCTACCTTACTTTCACTCACTCTTCTTCTCCTGCTCTCCCAAGAAAAGTCTGAGCTCTCGGAATCCTTTCTTCAAAGACCAACTTCTGATCTTGTCTTCTTGTCATTGGTGGTCCATCCAATCAACTTCAATCTTACATTGCATCTTTGCCACGGACTCTCTCTCTCACTGCCCAGAGAGCATCTGTGATCAGGGCTTGTCTTCTCTTGCTGGTTAATCCCCTCCAATCATCTTTCAAGCTCAGGGCTTCCAGTGGTACGTCTCCATTGCCACTGGACGGACCTCTCAACGCTGCCCAGGTGGTTCCCCATTTGCGGGAGCCTACACCGAACCTGCATAACGAACCACACAACCGGAGGCACGGCCGGCCTTGACCGCTTCAACAGTTTCCTAGCCCGACGAACCTTCCTTGCGACGGATCGGGCAGCTATCGTGGTCCGTCCTAGCATTTGGCCAACCTACCCAGGCGGGGGCTCTCAACAGTGCCGGGAAGAGTTCCCTGAACCAGCGGTGAAAGTGAGGTGAAAGGAAGGGGAGGAGGGATAGTGGCATGTCCAGCGAGACGACACGACGCAACGAGAGTTGCATAACGCTGTGATCCCTCACCCGCCCAGGAATAGGGGAAGAATACTTGCATCCACAGGAGGAGGAAGGGAGTCCAAAAGAAAAGAGAAATAGGAAGAAGAAAATGCTTATCAGCATACCTAGGCCCCGAGCCTGGCCGAGGTCCAGGACAGATCATGCCCTCACATCCACATCATGCTCTGCTTCTGCCACTTCTGCCGCTTCTGCCGCCGCCTCCGCCTTTCATGCAGCCTTGAAGCAGTGGGATCTGGATCGGGCCACCGCAACGCATCTCTTACACTCCCTGTCTGTGCCCCAGCATATCTCGCAGTTCCCGCATTGGCCGCAGTGTCAACAGACAGCAGCAGCAGCAGCAGCAGCAGGCGACACGTCGTTTGGGTCCACCATGCCGTTGCGTGAGGGATGGCGCGAGTTGAGACCCAAGCCGGACCCCGACTTGGAGTCAGTGCCGGCCCCGAGAGGAGAGCCTGAGCAGCAGCAAAATCACCAAATCTTGGCGGCACTATCCGACAACTCGTTGGGCTTCTCTGGCTCCCAGCTGGGAACTGGTCTTCCGGGAAGCGAGGGGACAATGTTGGTAGGTTGGCTGTCTCCTTTTTTCTTTTGCTCTTTGTCTTTGTCTAGAAGGCCCTAAACAGACATGGAAGGCCTGAGTAGGGGGTGTCAGTTAGTCCTAGCAGCGCTGACCACGAGAGAAAACAGACAACGAACAATTTGCCGATACCCTCCTCCATGTCCTCGCATCCACATGTCTCACCCCAACCGTTAGGCTTCAACATCCTCCCCGCAACGTCGGGCCTTACGGAGCAGGCCTATTGGTCGTTGGTGCCTCAGCAGCCATTCCACCTTCTGTCGTTTGCATCTGCACAGCAGCAGCAAGGCATGAATCAGGCATTGGTGCTGGGATGGAACAACACCAACGACGCATCATATCAGGGCCGCCACGCCACGATTCCACCGCCCATGCTGCCAGCTCACTTTGGATCACAGGCGGCAGCAACAACACCAGCAACAACACCACCACCACCACCACCACCACCACCAACAACAACAACAACAACGTCAGACAGTCTAGCTCGCCCGTCCTTTGTCTCCGCAGCAATGCCTACAGGCCTCAACATGGATTATGGCGGTGGCCACCATTTCTCATCCGACGCGAGCACCTCGTTTGGCAGCACCAGCTTTCAGTCAGCGGACTCAGACATGATGGACGTGGGTTCCATGGATGTGGATTCGATGATGTTCGATGACGAGCCGGGCGACCCCACCTCCTGGCGGCGAGTCTCGTCCACCATGATGCACAACCCCAGTCACGGCATGTTGCCCTCGGCCCCGGTGCTCGCCAGTCAGCAGCTCATGGCCGACGCCTGGCATCCTCGACACGCAGACCAAGCCGTCGACTCGCCCACCGTCTCGCCCAAGCTGCTGAGAATCGTGCCGTCGCCGAGTCTGGCCTCGACTGTGTCCAGCGACTCGATGCGAACGAGCTTTGTGGCAGGCGGCACTGATGGTGAAACAGAGTCTGTTCCTGTCCAGCTGGCCCCGAGCGAGCCTCCCAAGACCAAGCGTGGCAGTGTCAGTGTCAGTAGTGCCCCCGCCGCGGCTTCCAAGTCTCGCAAGCAGCTACCTAACAGAGCACCTCGCCAGCACCGTCTCGGTATGCTGTCTCTGTTCAAGCGAAGCAGTGAGAGTGTGGCTAAGAGCAAGACTACGATCGCCGAGGCCGACAAGCCGCGCCGACTCTCGAACCGACACCAGAAAGAGTGGCAAAGGAGCGGCGACTCCAGCAGTAATGACAAGAACAAGAAGAGCAACAAGCGGCCCAAGGCACCTGCTCTACCCCCCTTACGAGCAACCACACCGCCTCTACCTCGACCGCTTGCAGCTGGGCCACCGCCAATCCTTCTGTCACCGTCTGCTCCTCTGTCGCCATCCAATGAGGCCGAGAAGAGGCCATGGATCGATACGGCAGCCGAGAATATTGCAAACATGATGGCCGACGACGCAGCTGCCGAAGAAGAGCGTCTGGCCAAAGATGAGTTCCTCGTGCGCAACAAGCGGGCCGGCATGACATATAAAGAGATCCGGCGGGCTGGAGGATTTACCGAGGCCGAGTCGACACTTCGCGGGCGTTATCGGACGCTGACCAAGAAGCGCGATGAGCGTGTTCGGAAGCCCGAATGGACCGAGAAAGATGTATGTGCTCTCTCTCCCTCTTTTTCTTCCTCTTTTCTTTTCCTTCTGCGCGTTGGTGTCTTGTTGGTAATGGTGGTTGAGTCCCTCACTTTGTTGACTTGCCCCTTTTCCCCTGCTTTGTACTACCCGCCCCCAGCCGTCTCTTGCTACTCTACTTCTCTCCCTCTTTTCTTGGCGGTATTGTATACGATACTGACTCCCCACCAAGGTCCAACTCCTCGAAGCGGGCGTGTACAAGCTCACGAACGGCAACCCGAGCAAGGCCACCACCATCCCGTGGAAAAAGGTCGCCCAGTATATCCAGGACAACGGCGGCACGTACCTGTTCGGCAATGCAACGTGCCGCAAGCGCTGGGACGAGGAGTGCAAGCGTGCCGCCAATATAGCCCACGCAGGCCACGTCTGCCCAAATAACATGATCAACGACATCAATAGTATTGACAGGCGTCGGATACTCCCAAACACCCGACTGTCATACTATGATCAGCCCTTCCCGTCGCAGCAGCAGCAAGAGCAGCAGGAGAGGATGGGCATAACCCCAGTGGGATCGATGACGGAAATGGGATATCTTCATCCTTACCCGGCCAATGAGGGTCATGGGTATTATTAGGAGTCACATCCCTTTGGGCGCCAGCTCGGCATCGGTGTCAAGGAGCCAATCACTATCCAGGCTCCAGACCAAGAAGAAAAGAAGAAAAGAAAAAAAAGAAACTGGAGCGCTGCTTGGCTCCTTGACACCGATGCCGAGCTAGCGCTCAAAGGGATGCCTTCCAAATGCGGATGTCGATGACTGTCAATGGGATAATGAGAGTGGAATATGTACGATAGGTGACGACAATCTGACGAGGACTTGTGCCAAGTTTCTCGAAATGAAAGTAAACAAAGATAGAGACAATGGACAAGGGACAATGGAAAAGGGGGACAAGGAACTGGAAACCAAAGGTTAGCAGATGGAAAGGAGGAGAGGACAGGAAGGAGTCAGCAGCGTTTTGGCTTGGTCAAGTTTTCGGCGCGCGTGCGGCGGCGGTGTGCTTTTAAATCTTCAGTATTAATTCCAACCTGTCAAGGTAGCCGTCAGTCAGCTCCTTGGCGATCCATAATAAAGCACGACTCACCAAAGATATTCCACAAGGTGGTTGACTTACCCCAGCCAGCCCTCCTTGTTAAATCTTCCCCCTACCTTGAGTTCCCCCAGGCGCCGTCTCCCAGGGAACTCCTATCCTCCCCAGCACAGCAGCGAGCTGTCCTGGGTCCTGGCGCAGCGCGTCCCACTCAACCTGGCTCTTGACGAGCGCCGTGCCGGCCAGCAGGGTACCATTGAACGCCAGCTGCCCTACTTTCTCCCTCTCTGCATTATTATCCCCATCCCCAGACGCAGGAGGAGCAAAAACATCACCGCCCTCCGTCGCGCGCGGCACAATGACCATGGAGTCCCTCGTCATAGCCAAGTTGTAGCTGATCCGCGCTTCTCCCTCCTCTTGCTGGCTAGTCCTTTCTGCTGCTGTCCCCAAAACAGCCCCACAGGCAAGCCGATACAGCGCCAGATACACCGTCCGGAGCCCGTCCGCGCCGAGGGCCGGGTCGATCCTCTCCGCAAATGTCTGGAACGGCAGCCTCTCCCTGGTTGACTTGTCGAGCAGCGCGTTTGCTAGCACGTCCCACCCGTGCCCACCATCGTCAGGGAGACCGTCCCGCATGCGCTGCACGGGCAGAAGCTGCAGGTGCCGATGCGGCTGGCTGGCGCCTGAGGCGGGGCCAGAATTAAAGAACACAAATAGCTCTCCTCCTGTGTCTTCCCGTATTATTTCGCCATTGTCATCCTTCTTTTTGTGGACATTATTATTCTTGGCACGGTGGTACGCGTCGATACACGCATACGCAGCCCTTAGATCCGCGGCGTCGAGCAAATGCGTCTGTGGCGCGAACGCGCGCGTCGCAAGGATGAAATGCTCCGGCACGATTGCGAATTTGTTCAGCACGAGGAAATGGGAGTCGAGAGCGGAGGGGGTGGTGATAAGTAGCGGAGCGGGAGGGTTGTCAAATGGATCAAAGGGGGCTTTCTTCGGCAGCGACTGTTCGGAGGAAGAAGAGTGAGGAGGGTTTTTGGGCTTGTTGGCAAGCGAGGGCGCGAAGCGTAATTGAAACTGTGTTGTGACCACGGGTTAGGATGAATAGGTAGTCAAAGGCGGGCGTACGGGGAAATAAAAAAGGCGTACGGGTACAGAGTTCACGTCGAAGACGGCGACTTTGGTGGGGTAGAAGTTGACATCGCCGCTGGCGCGCGCCTTGCTGAATGTCGTGCGGACCAGTTCGGGCAGGTTGGCTAGGACCTTGAAACAGAGCGGCGGCATGTCGCTGGGTGGTAAAGACATGCTGTAACAATGCAATTGCTGTTGCAGCGAGACGTTGCGAAAGGGAAGAGACGCGACCACGTGCTGGAACAGCCTCGATGAGGTCATTGCTGATGGGTCGTGCACCTGCCCCTCTAAAACACGCGCCAAGCACGTTTTGCTTCAGGGGACACGAAATACAAGAGGGATCACAACGCAACATCTCAAAGCAAACTAACAGTGTTGAGTTTGGTATCGCTGTTTTAGTCTAAGATATATACGGGGTTATGTTAATATCCTTATGTTCGACCTCTTCGTCTCTCGCCCATATCAAATCCCCGGCAGCCCCACAAAGCTCCTTATCGCAGGCACCCACCTGGGGAGAATGTAGGTGATGTAGAGTCCGGCGAGGGCAACCAGGAGCCCAGTAAGCTGCAATTATATCCGTTAGAAATCGCCCAGAGTCAATAGTCGCCAGGGGAGGGAAAATATTACCTTCTCGAACCACGTGTGGAAGTAAATCGCCGTCATGAGCAGCATCCAGCCGCTCAACCCGATCACCACGGCCGCCAACCTCCCACCATATCCAAGCCCCTCGATCACGGACTGCTTCACCACCATCTCCCTATCCTTGAATTCCACCTCTACGCCAGCCCCCTTGACAGCCCCGTCGTGCATCACGACGCTCCGCTCCTCGACCAGCGACCTGGCCCGGCGCACCGTCACCCACCCGACCTCCTGCAGCAGGAAAAAGCTCCCCAGCACCAGCAAGAACACATGCCCGCTGATATCATGCCCGCCCGCCCACCGTCCGCCCGCCGCCTTGCACGCCGCCGCGGTAAACACATCCCCCGCATCCGCGGTCCCGCTCTCCAGCGCATCACTAGCTGTATCACACTTCCCGCCGCTCCACCGGAACCCGCGGTCGATAATGGCGGGGCCAAAGAACCACTGCGTGACAAACACCCACCAGGTCGTCACCAGCGCCCAGCGCACCGTCGCCCGGACGCGCTGCGCCGGCAAAGCCACGCCGGGGTGCGTAAACACAAACGCGAAGAACGCGGCAGTGATCCACGCCCACCCGCGCTTGACGAATAGCACATTGAACAGGTTATCCTTGCGCGCAAAGTACGACGGCGAGAGCGCGGGGTCCTGTGAATGCGCCTGGCGGATGGTGTCGTAGGGCGCGGCGCGGGTCTCGGGCGAGAGCAGCGAGAAGAGGGCGCCAAAGGCGAGGAGCAACGGGTAGCCGGCCAGCAGGGCGGCCTCGGTCGGCGTGGGAAGGTAGGGGGTGTTGCGCTGGCGGGTGCGGAGGGTCATCGTTTCGGACGAGGAGATGTGGATCTTGGAGGACGGTGACCCGGCGAGGGGGGATGTCGAGGACGCTTGGGCGGCAATCTGCGAGGGTGTCATGTGTCGCCTTTGCGAGCCGGATCGTGGCGGGGTGTCCATGGTTTGGCTTTCGTTTTGTTTGCTTTTGGGTAGCAGGTTTGAACGACGGTCGCTCGGCTATTCTGAAGTGACCACGAAGGTAACCAAAGATGCTGCAGACGGGCGCATCTGGGCCTGCAGGAGTAATAAGTCGATTGATATATGACAATGTGCGCAGAAGATTTCTAGTCGCGTACGTGTATGTCTCTAGACAGAGGCAAGCTTGCCGAGGCAGAGCGAAACGAAGGCGATTTTTGATGCAAGCAGAAACGAGAAAATGGTGTTGAAGGTGGAGGAGCTATGACGTTGCGAATTGCCTTGAAAGAAGTGTGAATGGCTGCTGACTCAGCTGGTGAGGTGGATCCAAACCTCAAAGGCCTCGGCATTTTGGGCGCTGGCGTCGTCAGTTGCTTGCCTCATTCACGAGAACACCGTGGCACACAAGTCACAAGATCACGAATTAGACTAAAAAAACTGGTAAAGAAGAAGCAATGTATTTCTCTGTGGTTGCCTATTGCAGAGCCAAGGGGTAGTAGGCACTCGGATGCCCTTTTTTAGTATCCTAGGTATATCTCTATCTCCTAACTCGTATGCTGACCACAAAGATCTACCCAACCGCTGAACGCCAGACCCATGAAAAGCAAAAATATGCCACCCAAAAGGGAAAAATGCCGCTGGGGCCAATGTGTGAAGAAGGTAAAAACGTGAGAAGAGAAGAAGAATGAACAAAAGCAAGTAAAGACCAGTCAAAGCTTGAACTAATGTTGTGAAGTAAAAGAATCTTCAAGCAACAGGGACTTGCGCTTCTTGTAAAAATAAAAATAAAAATAAAAATAAAAATAAAAAAAAACCCAACTACAACGCGTCCGAGTGGAAGAACGCCAGTGTGGCGCAGAAGTTGTTGCGGTTGTCCACGTCAAGCGCGGTTTTCTGGCCGTTGACCATCAGCATGCTGACGCTGGCCTTGGTGCTCAGACCAAAGAAGTGGACATCACTATCCTCAATTGAGACCATGTTCTCCTGGCAAGACTCCGTCTCGAGGCACTTCTGGTTGTAGTTGTCGAAGAACGAGTACAGCCCAGCGCCATAGATGAAGATGTCCTTGGACTTGACAGCGCGCACGCCCCACGATCGCTCGCAGGTGCCGCCCGTCTTGCCCGCGCACGAAGTCACAAAATCAGGGTCGTCGAACTTAGCGTGCACCTCAAAGGGGTCTGTGGCGATGGGGTTGCCCTGGAAGTACGGTGTCTCGGTCTGGATCAGCGCGAGATAGACGTCCGACGCGTTGCTGAACTGGTAGTTGTAGAGAACCGAGTGCTCCGATGCCGTGGCCCAGCCCCAGACGGGACCCTGCGACTCGATGAGAACGCCGCGCCCGTTGAAGACGTCAATCTGGCCATTGTTGGCTGCGGGCTCGAGGTCGTGGTCAGCTACCCAGTACCATGTGTTCTCGAGATAGGCGCTGCCTGTCGGCGTGATGTGCAGCATCATGAAGGCGCCAAAGCAGTCAGGGTTGACCGGGTTGGTAACGTTGGGGTTCTTGGCGCACTTCTCTAGCTGCAGCTCAGTGCCAGCGTATCCACCGATGCGAGTGTGGACGTCCCACAAAGCGGCCGCGCCCTGGCTGGTGCCAGCCACGTTCCACTCCATCATGATAGCTCCCGGCTGAGGACCCGCAGTGCCAAAGATGAGATCAGACATCTCAACGTTGCCCTTGTCGCCGGGCTGCCCAACCTGGAAGACGGGCACCGGGTTCTTCTGGTCCTTGAAAGTGCTGTCGCCGCCGGCCAAGATGAGGGGCCAGATCTCGCCAGTGATCTTGATGTTCTTGGGCACCTTGACCGTCTTGGTGACGAGATATGCGCCATGGTCGAAGTATACAATTTGGTCCGGGGTCGCCTTGTCGAAGATTCCTTGGATGGCCGCAGTATCATCTGTCTTACCGTCGCCCACGGCGCCGTTGGCCTTGACGCTCAGGAAGGCGCTGACAGGCAGGTTCTCGTACTGGGGCTTGCTGCGAGTGAAGACATGGCCGGCCGCGTCCAGAAGAGACTTAGGCTTGGTGACGCCAGTCTGCGGGCTCTGCACTGGCGTGCCCTCGGCGGTAGAAACGTTGCTGTAAGCGCGGCCCTGAGCGAAGAAGTCCACTTTCTGAGCGCCCGGGAGGATGACGGCCTGGGTGGCGTTGTTGAAGACGGCCTGCTGTGTGCCCGTCATGTCGACGTTGTCGAGAATAAGGGTACCGTTGGTCTGGGGCGACTTGGGATCGTAGGCAGTCTTGATGCCGATGGGCGTGTTGGTGAAGGTGCTGTCAACAACCAAGACCGAACCGACAGTCTGGGCAGTGGCACCGCCGTTTGACATGTCAATGCCCACTCCGCAGTTGTTGATCTTGATACCGTGGAAGGTCCAGGCCCAGTTCCAGTTCATGAAGATAGCTGTCTTACAGTTGTTGAAGGTCATGTTGCGAGTCGTGAACTGCTGGTTGCCGAAGAAGGCGCCGTACTTGCCGCCATTGAATGTCAGGTCGCTCATGAAGCCGCCTGATCCGTTGTCCATGAAGATACCCTGCTGTCCGTTACTGTCGCCGCCATCCGTTCGCATGTTGAAGACGATGTTCTGTAGACTGGTCGCCTGCGCTACCTGCCAGTGAATGCCTGCTCCATTCGTGGCTGGCATTGCAGTGATGTCGATGACGAAGTTGCGGATCTGGCGGAAGAAGTTGTTCTGGTTGACCCAGAAGTTGGTGCCTTGGCTGTCGTAGGGATCAGCGTCGATAACCGCCATACCCTCGAACCCGGCAGCCGCCTTCAGTGTTGGCGGGCTGACGGCATCGCCGACGAGTTGGGTGTAGTAGAGCTGGATGATTGGCTTGCTGACGAGGTAGGTGCCAGGAGGGAAGTAGACGAGGGCGGGGGTTGTCGTGCTGGAGGAGCAGCCCTCTCCGCATCGCTCTCCCTGGGCGATGGCCTTGTTGATCGCTTCGGTGTCGTCGGTCACGCCGTCACCCTTTGCACCAAATTCCACCACATTTCGGAAGATCTTGTAGCTCGAGTCGCCAAATGCCACCGTGCCCTTGCGCTCGATACTGCTCAGCCAGTATCCCGATGTCGCCCGCGGTGAAGGGATGGCGAGGGCAGGTGATAAGAGGCGGAACGCCAAGAGAAAGAACGTGAGTATTGTTGAGAGGCCCATCATGATATAGTACCAGCTAATTCCAGATGTCCTTGTGTTGTGGGTGTTTCCCAAAAGGCCTCGGCCACTGAGAGAGTGTATTAGTTGTGTGTTTATTCAGTAGATGGGGCTTTCTGGTGAGTGTTGAAGTTCGGCGTCGATCGTGTTCAGCTTGGTGCGTTATACTGAGAAGGAAAGGGAGGGAGGATGGGACACGGTGAGTAGAAATACACATAAAATATATAACGAAACATGTAGTGTTTGGCCATATGGTGGTGAATCAATGGGTAAAGGTGAATGCAACAATAGAGCATCACGCCTCATTGTTGAAACAATAGCAAGCTCGTTTTTTTTTGGGAAGCTCGCACTCGCACGGGGCACAATGGCCATTGTGCGCCAGAACAATAGGCAGCGCAAAAGTTCCGAGTGAACAATTGCTTCCGCTCTGTTGATCATCCCGTGGCAATAGACGGCACACCGACTTCACTCGAAAGCGCCGTGTGCCGAGCCAGTGACCCCGAAGTGCGAGCGGCACAACGCTGTGTTGGCATGCAAGGGGGAAAGCACCAAACACACACAAACGTACCTTGCTAGTGATGCCGAGTAGGAAGAGTTTCTGCGGCCAGTCGAGGCTGTTGATGGTAGGAAACGAGTGTCCAAAAAAGAATCCGAGAAAAGAGAAGGACTGTGAGAGTAAGAAGAAAGCCGGTCGATGTGGCAGGAAAGTTTCTCTGGGCTGCAGAGGGGGCCGGACAGCTGCCGTCTTATACCACCTCGGCCGTCTCTCTCGAGGTTCGGCGCCTCTGCCGTCTCCGCTCTTGTTTCCCATGTTTCTTCATGCATGGTTTCGAGAGCAGGCGGGCGGTGGGAGTGGTGGCAAGCGGTAGCCGCCTCACAGACATCCTGGTCCCGTGCTTGGGATGTTGTAACCACGCCCCGCCGGCCATTCTGGGAGCCTCTGGGTGGAGACAGCTCAAGCTTTCTCTGGCGACTGCCGTTGTGGTTGTGTACCTGACCCCAAACATTATATTAGCTTTAGGTGACAGCATGATGTGCGACATTTGGTAGGCACCCAGGCACTCAGAGCCTCCCTCGGCATGATCCACCCATCCCCCCTTCCAGGGAGGGGGCGAGTGGATGACTCTGGGGAGACTGGCTACCGAATCAGTTCCAGATCGGGATCCCTGGCACCCTTCTTGGAAATGCAACATTCCAGCAGATTCCCAGTCAGGATAATCGGGCCTCTTTCTCGGGAGACGCAGAAACACGGGGTTCACCGGCAGTGCAATTGGTTGGGAGCACCAGAGGCTCAAACGAGCTAGCGAGAGACGCCATGCCAAAGTCTAACGCGGGCGCCAGGAAACATCCACGGGCCACGGACCAGCACCCAGCAGAAAAATCACAACCGGCCGAATGGGGAGCTGGTGCTGGGGCACGGGGGCGTGACTGGGAATTGGGATAGAATGGGACCAGAACATCGGACGGAGTGGGAGAAGGTTGAGCAAAAATCTGGGCGGCACCCACTCCATTCGGCATCATTCAGGGGGTCTGTCAATGCACGCGCCGATGAAGCGACGCGTCGACAGCCTGTGAGTTCTTCTGTGTTACTGCCAGGTTCTTCTGGGCAGGGCCGCGTAGGCGACTGTCAAGGGGGCTGATCGTCTGAACAGCGAGGGATGCTTCAAGCAGGGAAAATGTCGAAGTGGTCGGCGAGGGATGTCGTTTTGGGCAGGAAAACGAATCGCCGGTTGACCAGCGTGCTGCCCAACAAAATTGTCTGCGACGGGGGAAAATGCTTGTGAGGGTGGCTGGTCGGAAATCGGCCATCGAGGCAAGTCTTGGCTTGGCACGCCCATTGACGCTCGATAACCATCTGCATCCAGCTGCTGCAGCCGGGCGCTTGGGCCAGCATACGAAAGCAAACCTTGAACGCCAAAAAAGAGGCTCGGCTGCACCTTCCTGCTCGCCGTAAGCAAGCCAGCAAGCAAGCATCATCTGCGCTGAGATGCAGATTTCGCGGGCAGGTGCGATTCAGCGATTCATGGTGGATGTCTTGACTTTCGCGAGAACAAGCAATTACCTATCCCGAAGAAGGAAGCGACGACTTGGCAACCGCTTGACTCGCTCGCTGAAGAAACTTGGAAACAGTGGAGCCAGTTGTTTCAAAACGGCTCAGCGGGTCCTTTTCCCTGGACGCTCCCGCGCCCGCGTCCTTTTGGCAGTTTGCCGCGGGGGTGACTTGCCCCTCTTTCTTGCGTGATGCCCCGCGGCGAAAGGGCTGGCCACGATTTCACGGTTTGAAATGCTGTTCCTTGCAGGCCTGTCGTCCTCTCTGTGTGGTGTGGTCGCTTGGTGGCTGCGAGTGCGTGCCGCTTGCCGATGTTCCCTGTTCCTGGCACCACATCCTCCGTGCCCAATCGATTTGGGATCGCCACCGCTCTCCACGATTCAACTCACGACGAAGCACGCCCGCGGCGCTCGTGCATGATGCTCATTATGGCCATACGGATCCTGGTGTCTTCGTTGGAGGCATCGCACTCTGACAAGCCTCATGACACGTTTCCTATTTTCCTTTCTTTTTTCCCATTTCTGTTTTAAGCACTTCACAGCCCACCAAACCTCCCTTACTCACTGCCGTGCGACAAGGCATTGAGACATCGACTCATTTCGTGGCTGCGAATCGTCGGAGCTCTCGCTCGTGCTTGGTGTCCGTCTGGGGTAACGCCCACCCAGCACTTGGGATTTCGGAAGTCTTCAGCCAGGAGCACCCCAAAGTACCATCATCCATCTTCGCTCTTCGCACATAGACGGTCGGACAATGATCCCACGATGTCCAGGGGCTAGAAAGGGGTTAACTATGGCAGGACTGAGGAGCCAACCCTCCACTTTAAACAAACCTTGTCTGTCCAGCACCGCCTCTCCATCCGATCTGGGTTGTGCCTCGCATATATTAACCCATGCCACCTCCTATTCCCAGGTACTCTTTCTTGTGTACTCCCTCGTCGTGTTGTCTTGTGGGACTTCGGCCGGATTCTTTTTGGCCTTCCCAGACACTGCTGTCACGTTTCGGTCTGGCCCGAGGCGCAGTCTGGTGAAGTCGCAAACCATCGCTGCCTACGAACAGCGTTGTCGCAGGAATCCCCGCGTCGTGTCTCTCTCTTCTCCATGCCCAGCAATTAACTGCTCACTAAGTAGTATGCGCAAGTATGCTGCTTGCCGTCAGGTGGAACAAACTCGTGGCTTTGACCAGTAGTTCGAAACAGCAGTTGTGATCGTTTGACAGCATCCGAGCTTCTTTTTTGCTGCTTTACGACTCAGACATTCCTCCATCCATCTTTGCTCAAACACGAATCAAGACACAGCAGCTACGTTGCAGAACGAACAGCTGCAGGTACAGTCGTAGAAGCTGACTCTGTCCAACCGCGCAACTACACGTTTTTATTTATCCGAACCCCCTGCGCTCAGCGAGCGGTTCATCATTCATGCGTTCCCTGCAAGTGCAACGAGTGGCGATCAAACTACCCCTGCCAGTTCCTCCCCCGCTGGCCGCCCACCTTTCTGGCCTGTCTACCATCGATGGTGATTTCTGGTCAGTGGCCGATCTTATGGCTATCATGACGACCACCGATATCACTTAAAAAGGTGTTATATGAGACATGAATCTGGATTTTTCGGCTGATCATGCCCAAGGTCAATGCGGAAGTCGGTGGCAAACATGAGTCGCCGGCATAGCAGCACAGATGCTGGGGCAAACTGGCCGTTGTTTCTCCGGCAGGTCCCGTCCACCCAAACGACCGCCCCGGATGACACTGCTCCGGGCACGGGCGACAAAAGAACATGTGGGCAGACACCCTCATTTCACGAAACAAGGTTCACATAGCTCAAAATAAGCTTTGCACACTCAATATTCTGGATGAATGGGCTTTGTTGGTCCAGACTGCTAGGAGCTACCGGTATTCACTGAAGCTGGTCTCTTCCATGTATCTTCAACCCCGCCAGTAGCCCGGCGACCCGTCACTCTCTGTTCCGCTTGTTTCTCTCACAAGCCTCATCTCGATCAACCTTCTCTCGGCCCAAATGCCCAGCTTTTCAAAGAACCTCTCTGGGTCGTCACCCTTCCATCTTTTCAAGGCATTCCGAAAGTGACGTGCATCCTTGCCCGCCTTCATGATTTTCTTATATGTTTGCGCATATGCGTACCAATCCTGTACCGCTCGTCAGCCAAGTCACACTTGCTCATGAGTATGGACTTCAATGGCCGTCTCGGCCAGCATCGCCTACCTGAAAGTATTACCTTGCATAGTCCCAGTACTCCTCGCTGTGTTGTTCATGGGGTTCATTTTCGTCCCAAGGAGAAATGGATGATTGCTCGCCTTGTGGATCTGCCACCAGACGCATGGCGGGCAAAACCACCTCGGGGTCCGACAATATGGCAGGGACTATATATACATTCGCCCAATTATGGAGGCGGTTATGACAGGCTCGCTCCAGGTCTCATCGCCGTCCTCGACACGGATGGGTCATGTTGCGGACCCCAAATTCGCTGTGCTCGAGAACTGGCTGATACAGCATACTGGGCACGCCATCCTCGCCACCTGATGGCGGGGACATGTGAGGGAGGAAACGAAGCAAGGATTCTCTTCCTTTGGAAACCGCCGTTTCGGCTGTGAAAGCGTCGCTTGAACTCGTCGCTTTGATCTTTTCCTCGAACATAGCGACCCAGAAATCTCGCGTAGGAGAGACTGTCGCTGGGAAGTATCTTGGCTGGAAGATGAGCGTCCATGGCAAGAGCCACTTTTCGACAAAGCTGGTTGGTATATTGATTTTGCACAGCGACGCGCGGATGCCTGCTGCTTGCCTTAGGACGGAATTTTAAGTTTGAAGACGGGCATGTGCGTAAGCTTTCTCAGAGGATCAAGAAAACCATGACCTCACACGGCCACTGCCTACCTTTCCCTCTTCACTGAGGTCCATCCATACATCATTGCTCCCTTCAATCTTCTCATACACCTTCAGCGAGCGGCTTGTGCAACGTGACTGGGCGCCGTAGACTTGGTATCCGGTATAATGTCATGGTAAATAAGGCGCAGCATCGGGATTTTATGCTTCAACGTCCCAAGAAACGCATATTATATCAAGTTCAAATAACAAGTCGGTCGAGTCTTGGTGGTGTGGTATTCACCACTTGCGTCCAGCACATCTTCCCAGTCTTCGCCATATTCTCCGATAAGATGTCGATTGTCGGCCATGACCATATGGAATCCCTGCGCTCGGAGTCACCTCAAAACACAAAATTCCTGCGACAACATATTCCTTGTACTATTCTATTTACAAAGCATCCGGGCACCTTGGGAAATTCTACCACCTTTGCCCCAAGAGTAACCTTCATGGCTCTAATCATAGCATTCTGGTCCTCGTTTTCGAAGTGGCCCTTCTGTGGTATGCGCTCGCCGAAAATTTCTCGCCGTATATTATTCATTCCCTCCGGGTCTTCCCGCTGTAATGTGTTCAGCTGATCGATGAGGGCTCGATAAGAGACTTCGGCACGAAAAAAAGCTCTAATAATGTAAGAAAGCGATTTAGGGATCTAAAAGCGCTTACTCTTGATGGCGTTCAAATACATCAGCAAAAAGGACAGAGATTCAGGTAATAACACCCTTCTTCCCATGCAATGAAGATGGTATATAACATCTCTCAAGGCCATGATTCACAGCATGTGCAAATACCATGTGGATATGTTTCATTTGTTTCTAGGCCGCATCAACGGACAAATGGTGACATTCTTGTCACCTAGACAAGGTGTTTTGAGAGTTCATTTGAATGGAATGACCAACCTGAACCTACTACTTTCCAATCAACAGTTCTTACCCTATCTGACAAAATGAAATGACTTCATTGTATGACCGATATACGATGAATAATTACATAATATAAGGAAAAACCTATATTTCTACCATATATGGGCACATCAACACTTTTGCGACGACTGGTCGAGGCGTGGTAAAATAGAAGTAACGACCCGTTTCAACAAATGTGACTGTCAAAAGAAAAAAAAGGAGAACTTCTACTAAGGAACGATTGCCCCGTTTCCTTTGACTAGAAAGGCTGGGTGGGCAACCACCTTTTATAGATAGGTTAGCCGAAAAGGAGGGAAAGATAATCTTGAATACAAAATATGAGTGTAGATTAAAGAACCCCCCTTTTAGTGTAAAGACTGATCGACCCTTTTTAAACCCCGGGCCTCCTTTTCCAGATCAGGATGGAGGTTGTATTATAAGGTTCAGTGTTGTAGCAGCACCAATCTCTGGCCGCCCTTCCCAAGCTCTTGGCGAGCCAGCTGCCCTCCCCTCCGTATAGGTCCTCGCTGTAAACAAAACTCTGCACAAGGCTTCACCAGGGCTCAGACTTCGGCGCCCATGCCCACTGGTTCATTCATATCTCACAGCCGGGGTAGAGGTAGCTGCAAAACAGGCTCTCCGTGGTCGGGCATCTCGGTATGGTTTGATCGGAATACTGGGTCCACCATCGGGAGCTGCCATCGGGGTATGTTGTCTTTGTAGTAGTGGTAGTGCGAACTATCATCTCAGTTGGGGTGCGAGACAGTAGCTTTCTGCTCGATGTTCTTGTCGTTTTTGGGCTCTCCATTGTGGTGTGAACGACTTCTGCTCGTTGTGCAGTACGCGGAGTGTATTGTGCTTGTTGTAGTGGCGGCGTCGCAAAAGACTCAAAGTTTGGAAAATCAGAATGAAGAGTGACAGCGATTCAAATCCCAAACTGGACAAGCCTTGGTATCTTATGTAGAGAAACATACCTGCGCAGCTTCTCACGACTGTCTTGATTATTTAGGTAGATATGACTCCACGTCCGAAGCAACAAAAGGTGGTGCGCTAGGACAAGACATTTTCAGCCCCAGCGCCCATTTACTCATTTGCCAGTCACAGCTCTTTCTCGGTCCTCATTTTTCCGAAGCCTTACCTTAGCGGCGATATTTGGGCCATGCACTTCGCCACTGGGTTACCTCTTTTCAGTTCAAGTTGCCTGCCGCAGACTGGAAGTTCGCGAAGGCTCCCTCAACCCCTGGACTCCCGCACCACGGGACGACTTCAACTCCCGCACCACGGGACGACTTCAACTCCCTTCATGTTTTAATGAAAAGCCATGGCGAATCCCAATTTCCCATACACGGCCCTCGATCCTTCGAATTCTGAGGTCAGACTCGTAAAGATTCACCCTGGGCGGATCGATGAGCCGATAACCTGCTCATTGGCGATCGTTCGCCTCCATGAGCCTGAGTGCCCAAAATTCGAGGCGCTTTCGTACTTTTGGGGAGATCCCTCGATACTGTCCTCCATCACCGTCTCGGGTCAATCCTTCAACGTGACGAAAAACCTCGCCGCGGCACTGCCCAATCTCCGATCAGAGCATCAAGCCCGGGTGTTCTGGATCGACGCGATATGCATCAACCAAAGCGACTGCGAAGAGCAAAACTCGCAAGTCAGGCTAATGGGAGCCGTGTACCGAAACGCCTCGCGCGTAGTTGTATGGCTGGGGGAGGGGACAGCAGAGAGCAATAATGTGTTCACCTTCGGCTCGCCGGTGGACAATGTTGAGGAGCCGCGCAGCAAGAGCCTCGAGACGGATGGGGACGCAGCCGCAAAAGCTCAGCACGATCTGATTCACGATATTGGCTGCAGGCCATGGTTTCGCCGTGTTTGGGTAATTCAAGAGATCGCCCTTGCGCGCGAGATCCTGGTCCGCTGCGGACGGCACGAGATGGCCTGGGAAACACTACGCAGCCAGTGGGAAAAGCTGGAACTTGCTAGTAGAACTATTAGTATCGGCGCTTCGCGTCCGCCGGCGCCGCCGGGAGGGGATAATTGGGCTGACCTAGCAAAGACATTCCCCAGACTCTCGCGGACGCGGGATCTGGTGCAGAAAGCTGGCCAAAATCTAGCACCGCCTCACCCCTCTATGGGACAACTTCTAGCCTGGCATCGGACGTTCGAAGCGACAGAACCACGAGATAAGGTCTACGGCCTTCTTGGTTTTCATCAGCTGGACGACAATGGTCAGCTACACCCGCTGCTGCGACCCGATTATTCCGAGAACACGACGGATCAGCAGGTTCGTATCAATACAGCCGAATTCTGCATCCTCCAAGACCGACGTCTGGATATTCTCACCCTATGCCACCCATCAGCTGGAGACCACCAGACCGCAACAGTACCCTCGTGGGCTCCAGATTGGGCATCAACATGGACTCCACCAAACTCTCCGTCAACGCTCCTGCTCCAGAAATATAATATCAACTCCCCGCCCCAACTACTCCGACAACTAATATCAACGGCAACATCCGACTCCTCATTCCACGACTGGCGTGCAGACGGCCTCTCGTCAGAACCTCGGTACACCATCAACAGGGACAAGGCCCTTCTCACTACCACAGGCGTCCGAATCGACACGATAACGGCAGTAGGATTAGTCTGCGATCATCCGAGTCTCGAAACCATTTTCACATGGGACATGGTGATGCAAGACGAATTCCAACTCCACGCACAAAGCTCGACTGTGATGAACTTCGGTAGTGGTATTGCAAGCCAATGCTCCAAGCTGTGGGCCCGAAGCTCTCGCAGCAAAGAGAGGCTGTTAGCACCCAGTACCAGTGCTAATAACCCGGATGAGCAACACAAGCCCCAAGTTACCGCAGGATTGAAGGATCCGTACTTCGGAGGCGGCACCCTCGCCGACGCTTACTTGAAAACAATCACCCTAGGAAGACTCTTCAACGGAAAAAAGCTAGGCGAACAAGAATGCAGTATCTTCTGGGAGGTGAACGACCACGAAGAGAGAGAAGAAGAATCCCATAATTCCCAAACAATTAAGGGCCTCTTCAACGCAATAAAACAACACCCGTTGCATCGCCGATTACTAGTCACCGAGAAGGGCTACGTGGGCCTTGGTCCAGCTTCCTGTGAGCCGGGAGATATAGCGTGTATTTGCCCTGGGTGTTCGGTGCCCATGGTACTTCGCCCCGGGCGGAAAAAAGAGGGGACAGAAAAAAGATTCTCCTTAATAGGCGAGGCATACGTACAAGGGTGCATGAAGGGCGAGATGGCTCACATGTTGAAGGGGGACGAAAACGTTCTAGAAGAGTTTATACTGGTATGACAAACGTAGACGGTACGTCGTCGGGATTTCGCTGTCACTGATAAGTATTCCGTGGGAATTACCAGAGCCTAAACACATGTAATTGTCCTCGGAGTCTTGGACATATTTATCTTTATTTATTAGCCTTTATTCCTTGAGCAAACGTCTTCTTTCCGTATTAGGTACCGGAAGAAGCTGAAATACAAGCTCGTAACTTTACTGCCTTGCCGCTCTTCGAACTCAATGTTAAACTCAATTGCAAGTCCGAAGGATCTAGACCTCATCGCTCGGACACAGCCACGAAGGCAGCCAAGAAAGTCTGGGCCTTACGGCAAAACCCTAAATCTTCAGCGTTACATGGATCGCGGTCTAGACGCCAATCCAGCAATAAAACCTTTTCCTCATCGGCACTTCGGCAAGGTGAGAAGGGTTGAGCCAAATTTTGTTTTGGATGGGTAGCCGGCGCAATGTCAACAAACCCCTTTCTCTCGGATTCAGCAGAAAGGCGACAAGGTACAAGTGTGCACAGTGTAGTAATCTTTCTACATGCAATTGAACAAGACTGTGCGGCCATTGGCCTTTTATGTTATCGCTTTCTTCTTCGCTTCTTCGCCAGGACCACGCGAGAACGGCAACCTGGTCCGCCAAAGAAAATGCCACATGCACTCTGGATGCTAGCCAGAACAAGGCAAACCAACAAGTCAACCCGCGAACAAAGGGAACGCTCGCAATGCAAAATTCACCAAGCCATCTACCCACCAGCCAATCGGCTCCGGCAAAGAGTCCCCAAACCGCCACACCAAGCAAACCCCCATGTCGGCGTATGTCCAGAGAGTATTGGTCCAGCCAGTACAAAACTCTGTATCCATTTCCCCTCGACCCCGTGTATAGAGAAAGATAACCACTTTTGTCGCGCCTTAAATGCCAGGCTTCGCCTGGGAACAACGAACCGCCTGTAAAAATCGAGTCATCAAAAGGAAATTGTCGTAAAATGAGCCTGGAATAGGTCAGGGAGCTTCCAGAGCCCCCTCAGTCTTGTCCAGGAAGTTGGCCGTGTAAATAGGTTGGCGTTGTGAAATATTAGCATTACCAGCCAACCTTGGCCCGCTGTTGGCCCTTCAGATATATCCACCAGCCTCTTGTCCATGGCCACCCAGAGATTTGGGTTTGATGGGCTTCTTGCTCTCGAGCATTTCGATGTTCTCAACGCCAGCACCAAAGTCTAGGATCAAGATCTTGGGGTCCTGTCCGGAGCTGACGATGCGGCGGTAGTCGCTCTTGGCACTCAACACCCAGCTGCTGTGCCACTTAGGGAAGTCCAGCAGGGGCTGGCCCGTCTCCATGTCCCAGACTTTGATGTCCGAGTCGTAGCTGCCGCTGACGAGACGCCCCGACACACTATCGACGTGAAGGCTGCGTACGAGGCTATCGTGGGCCTTCATCTCGTGGACGCATTCGCCCGTGTTGGCATCCCACACACGAATGACTTTGTCGTTGCCCGCAGACGCAACATAGCGTCCGTCCTCCGAGAACTGGCTGCAGGCGAGACCTTTGTTGTGGCCGAGAAACTCGCGGATGTTCTTACCCGTGTCGATATTCCAGAGCTTGACCCGGAAATCGCCGCTGCACGAGACAATCGTGTTCCCGCGCATCTGCACTGCATTAACGGGACCCGTATGACCCCGCAGCTGCTTGAGCAGGTTGCCTGTAGCGCGATCCCAGACACAGATAGAAACATCTTTGGAACAGGTGACAATGTGCTTCTCATCAAAGACCAAGTCCAGGACCGCCGCGCTGTGGTGCTTCAACCGCTGGACGGAGCGATAGCCGCGGCGGAGGTCGTAAACGATGCACGTTGAGTCCGAAGAGCCCGTCACCAAGATGCGGTCATCGTACTGCAGGCAGAGGATCGAGGCTTTGTGGTGGTGCGGCGGGCAGTATCGCTCAGGGATCGAATGATGGGCACGCAAGGGGGTTCTGGGCTGCCCATCGATGGTAGGGAGAGAGTCGTGTTCTGGGAGAGTCGCGAAGTGGGTCGGGTTGCTGTTGTCGTCGTAGACCAGAGAATAAGAGTGGTCGGTGACCACTTCGGGAGGGCCAATTATCAACATGCAAGCGAACGTGCGCATGTCCCAGACCCGGATCGTCTTGTCGCGAGAGCCCGTGACGATCTTGTTCCTGTCATTATGTTAGCTTAGGCCGAGGAACCGAGGGGAGGCTGGAGTCTTCACATACTCGTCGAATTGCAGGCAGTAGATACTGTCCGAATGGCCGTTTAGGTACACTGCCCGCGCTTTGCCTTCTTTCCATCGCTTGTCCAGTTCTCCCTTGACCCTGTATATCTCCTTCCAATCGTTGTCTGGGTGGACAGCCGGCACGCCAAGACCAGTGCCGGGCTTCACATTTCCACTGGTTGCGAAGGTGGTTGTCTTTTCCCGCAAGAAGGACTCGCGCCAGATGTGTTGGTTCTTGGAAACCTGATGCCAGCTTCGGCTCACTCGGCTGGCCGTTGTCAGAGTCGCAGCGTCCAGCTGGGCGAGGATCTGGATGGCGAGCTCCATCGGAAGCTGAGAGATGAAGTCGACCTTGACGATGTCGTTTTCGTCGCCACAAGGCGCGGCGCCAACGTCCACGTCCGAGTCGGCCTCGTCAGTCGGGACGAAGGTCTCCATCTCCGAGCTCGTCAGCGCGATCCCGATGCCGCTCTCGTGGTCGTCCAGCCCATCGTCGGCGAGCCAACCAGGGCGCGGCAGCACAGTGCTCAGGAACTCATATCCATGCATCCCGTTACCCGCACTCGCGGCTGCCTGCCTCGCTGCAGCACCTGTATTCCGTGGGATGATCGGGGGCTGTTCGCCGGAGCCAGGAACAGGGAAGGTCGGCGATTCAATGGGGCTGGGCTCGAGTTCGAAGCTGCGCTCGCCGTGGCCGGTGTGGAGCAGACGGGAATGGCGGTGGAAGCTGGTCGCTTGTCGCAGACGGTGCCAAGTCGAGTGGGACGTCGTAGGTCGGGCGGCATTGGGAGCTGCATGTGACGACGAGCCTGGGCCCGACGAGGAAGCTAAGAAGCGGGGCCGTTGCTGCTGGCCGTCGCTGTCAAACCCGGTCGTAGCTGGAACTGAGGTCCTTCTCTGGACAAAACCCTTGACGCCCGAGCGCAGCGAGACGGAAGCCCGACGCAGCATGCCCTTGAATTTCATGGGTTGCTCGTGCCGCGGAGAGGACGAGCCCTGGCTTCCGCGTCCATCATCCAGACTCGCCGGAAAGCCATGGCTCTTGCTTTTCTCCAGGGCGAGGTTGCGATGCCCAGCGTCGTCATCCTCGAAGACGGCGGATTTCGGCCGGATGCGCCACGGGAGCGACACGCTCATGCTTCGAAGGCGCGATTCGCGGGGTGTGGTGTGAATGTCGTCTTGCAAGGGTGTATGGATCGTTGTCGGCGTTGTCGAGGCTGTTGATACGCTGCCTTCCCCGAACATGGCTTCTTGGGCGGGAGCCCAGTCGCTCATTTGGACGATTCTGCGGGCTGCCGGCGGCTCCATTGTTTCTGCGTGACCGAATGCCGACCACGTAAATTCGGAGCGGAAGAGAAGCGCCAGAAGCCTGCGAATCGGTCGAAGCTGGTGGGATTCCAAGTGTGGGCAGTTTTATGTCATCGGCCCATGCCCAGGGATGTGTATGTTTTGTTCTGCCCTGGCGTGATTGACTCCGGGTTGTGCAATGCGATTCGGCGGCTTTTGTCGGGACTCGCAGGCGAAACCCGACTTTTTTTTCACCTCCCTTTTCAGTGTTTGGTGGCGTTGGGGCGGGTGTGGTCCGGACAAATCTGTCTCGGGGCTGAGCCTGAGGAACGAATGAGGATGGCAGCGTGCTGCAGTGCACCGATCGGGTCGTCCAAAGAAAGACTGGCGGTGGAGCGCGCGACGGCTTCGAGGGCGATGGCGTGGAGCCAGGGGCGAATGGATGTCGAGAAAAAGAGTGACAGGGAAGCCGATTCGTGACAGTCGGTCGAGTCGCTGGGCTTTGAGTCAGGCAAGGCGTTCTGATAAAGAGAAATGTGTCAACACGAATGCCAAAAACGACAGGACCCCAAAGGACGGGAAGGCAGGCGGGTGAAGGAATCAGGGAGAGGCGGGGAGGTTCAGGAGCAGAGCCAGAAGAGGCGTGTGCGGCGGTGATGGTGTTGCTGTTTTTACATCTTTTGGCGACTGTTGGGGGGGGTGGGCAGGTGAAGCGGCACAGCAGCGCGTGCCGTGGCGCTGGATGATGGAAGGGGACCGGGGAGGTGAAAGATTTGGATGACGGTCTGGCCCAGCACAGCCAGCTGCATGCGGCAGACAAGGGCCCCCATGAGCGAATGGCAATTGTGATGTAGCAGAAATTCCCCTTGTTCGACTCGTGTAATTTGAGGTCCTTCGTGGAACAGGACCAAACACTGGCTTCATTCAACCAGCGCAACCGACATCTTCCTAACTCACCAGGGAGATACACACCAAGCATTGCTGACTGGTGGATTGGTGCAAAATACCGGGAATGGCGGACGCTGAGGAGCGGGAGGCGGGCTCCACGTAATGATCGCGGCTTGGCTTGGAGGCTGGTAGCGATGCGCAGTCGTTTATCCAAGACAGGACCAAGATGCGGAGGTTAAAGGAGCGAGGAGAATGCGAAACGGATAACAAGACAGCGAGAAAAGAATGAAGCTGGAAATGACGAGATTATTTAAAAGGGCCGCCTTGGGGGTCGCGCTTTCCGTGTTGTGCTGCTGTCAGATTTGGGGTGTTTATAATCGCAACCTTGCAACGCACCTCCACTGCCGCATGGTCGCCTAGCAGGCTGAGCACGGCCCTGACGACCACTTGTCGCCCCCATCAACAGTGAAAACCCCAGCCGTGGAATTTGATGGCTGCCTGGGGGCAGATTTTTTTTGGTTTTTTTGGCTTGGTTGACGTTTGCGGTCCCAGACAACAAAACAGATATCTTTTACGTCCTTATGCCTCGTTGTTTTGATACGGCGGTAATCTCTCCGCACCTTCATCTGGCGTTCCGACATGCCTGGCAATGTACTATGTAGTTCATCGTGGTTCCCCTCCGGCTTTGCTTTGCTTGAATCCAATTTCGCCCCCGCTCTTTTCCTAGCGCATCGATTTCAAGAACCAAACTCCACCAGTGGATCCCCCCCAGGCACGGCACTCTTTTCGCTTTGTTGATGTGTTTCGAGTTTGCCATTGGCTTTTTAACGGCGAGCCCGACGACCGTTTCCTCCATGTTCCAGTCTCGTATCCGACCAAGGTCATCTGTCTTTCTATTCGTTTGTCATCTTTTCTCGACGGCCACTTACGTGTGTTTCGGAGGATTTTAGACATAAGGGAGAGCGGAGGATGTGTGCACGGGTTGTCTCTGGTGCAGCGTATCGCAAGCCCGCAGGCCCCTGTCCATGGCAAATGCACAAGGCGGGCCAGCTGAGGCCCCAGCCAACGGCCTTCCCCAGACTCAGTGGACTCTTGCTGTGGGCCCCTTCTAAATTCTCAGCCGCACCGTCCTGCCCTGTGGCCCCCCCTTTTCCAACGGTCGGCTGATGGCCCTAAAGAGTGGAACATCATCCCTTTGGAGTGATAAGATTTTGCCTTTCTTGTTTTTGCCCGCCCGCCCGCCGTTGCGCTTGCGAGGGCCCGTTTTTGGACGTCCGATATCCGTGCGCCCGTGTCCCTTTTCACATGCACCTTGTCAATTTCCAAAATTTTCAACCACTGGAACTGAGACATTTTGTCGATCTTTTCCCTCACAACGCTCCTTTCTGTGTGCTTATACACATGTCCGCTTACTCACATGTGATTCGGCCGACGGAGAGGCGTCTTCCATATGTGACATTGTGTCGGCCGTGCTGACTGACGACTTTCATGTGTCGTCTCGCCAATGAGATGATATCACGCTTAAAGTGGATGCATATGTTGCCAAATGCTATCATCTGCCTGTGAACATTATTCGTGGTAACCAATGCTGTGGAAAGTTGTGTCACATTTCCTGTCCAAACAAGCTCCCCGCCCCCGGTCATCACGTGAATCGCGCGTGAAAAACGTGAGCTGAGCATGTATATGGCTCTTTATTCGCTGAATTTCGAAAGGCTACACTGAATACATTGAATCGTTTTAGAACTTCGTTTATGTCGACATAGGTTATACTTATCTTTTAGTAAATACCTCTTAGCTCTTCTCAAGAGGGAGGCTCGTCAGGCGAAGTCTCATCAGCTTCAGCGTAAACACCCATGCGATGCCTGCCCGAAACGCCCGTAAACGGCCCGTACGAGTATCTCAACCCCAGCGCCGCGATGACTTCGCCCTTTCATTCCCTCCCAGATCGCCTAATCCCTTCAGGTTCTGGACTATCATGTCCGAGTCAGCCACATAGTACAAAGTGCTAGCGATGGTCCGCGGATCCACTGGTAACGACGGCCATTTGACGAACATGGAGGCGATCAAGGCTAATACCATGATGGATAAGATTCCGATGCTCGCCCGCGCGCAGATGAGGAAGGATATGTATGTCTGCTGCAGGGTGTAGCCAATATTTGACATTAGGATGGGTAGAGACTTTGCGAGAATCGACACGGCGGCGATGGCAGTAAGGAGGGGGCTCTTCTGGTGCTTGAGCGCGGCATAAAGGCCGTGAAACTCGTCCGTTGGGCGAGTTATAAAGAAGGAGGTTGCTGCTGGCTTCTGGCCTTGGTTGGCCATAGAGAGGAAGAGGCTTATAGTTGCGATGCCTATTTTCTCTGTGTAGTAATATGGAATGTTACACTGGGGGTTGGTACAAGGAAAGACAACACTTACTGGTGAATAAATCCGACCAAAACAGCGAAATCATCTGGCCTATTGAAGCAAAGAGGAACCGGAACCCAAAGTCTAATCCAAAGGCCAATATTTCCGAACCCCTGGGCGCGTCGGCTGCAAGGTAGTAGCCGACCAGCCCGAGGACCACGAGGTGGAGGACTACGGCCACGATTCGCGAGATATACGTCAAAGAGATGAATGGACTGCGTTGTTTCTTGGTCGTGTTAGGGACGGATTTTGCTGTAGTTGAAGTTTCGTTGTTCGGACGAGTTTTAACTAGAGTAGAATCTTCGACGTCTTGTTGGGAAAGGAGTGGCTGAGACGTTTCTGGGTCTATTAGGAGAACTCCGTATTGGCCGTCGTCTGAGAAAGCCGAGGGTGCATCTTTTCTCGGCCATTGAATGCACGAGAACTTTTGTGGTGTTATGTGCTTCTGGCGGCAGTTTTCCCAGTGCTGACAAGAGGGACCTGTTGGACGACGCCAGCGTGGCGATACCCGCAATGCTCCAGGGGTTCGAGTATACGCCGGTGTTCCAATGTCTGACGAAGTAGACCAGCAGAGTGAGAAGCACCGCCATGAGTACAATGAGAGCCACCAGTGCACTTGTCGGGGCCGGAAACACACCGAGGGCTACAGCACACCCCTCGATAAAAAGGCGACTGCAGGTACCGTGGATGCGTAGTCCGATGGCTTCGCTGGCGAGTGGAACGAATATCCACGAGCACCACCTCAGGAGTGAGCTAATGTAAGTAACCGGCTGGCGCTGGAATAAAAGTTGATGCGATGTTGCGAACATGTTTATCACCCCACTGTATGTAAGCAGGAGTGATTGTGAGGCAGATGCCCCGCTGTCTCGAGTGAACGCATGAAATGGCTGCATGCTTTTGGCATTGATGTCGATAATGGAAAGGGGGATGCTCAGCAACGTGGCCATCAGTGTCGGGAGGAAGGCGCCAACAAAGTACTCGGCCGATGTCAAGTGGTAGGCGGCTGTATCGACCATGACGGTTGTTTGGTTTCTGTAGTCATCGTCACTCTGCCCAGGGCTGCGGTTGATGGTCTTTGGGCTCCAGCTGATAATGGTCGACAACAGAGTCCTTGGCGGTGGTGTCGTTGTGCCGGTGCTTCTCGATCCAGGAATCGTTGTCACATAGGTAAACGGACGTGGGGAGCTTGTGACGGTGCTCCTTGAGCCTGACATATCTGTGGTGACGTAGGTTGTTGGAGGTGGGGTGATAATGGCGGTGCTTTCCGCACCGGGAATATCCGTTGTGAAGAATGATGGCGGTTGATTTTCGACCACAGTAATAATAGTCGACTCCATGTCTGGGTCTTCTGAGATTTCTGATACAGAAGGAATTCCAGGAGCCACCAGTACCGTGAGAACGGGGCTGGATGTCGGTTCATGAAAGTCGACAACTATTTCTGGTGGTACGGTGGAGACCTCAGTGACTTCATTCCCGTTCACCATCGTTACGAATGTCAGTGGCTGTGGAATCCGTGCGTATGTAGTGAAGTACCCTTTCTCAGTTGTGTAAATGATCAACGAGGAGAGAGCTGGGATGTCTGTCCCGCTTAAGATGGTGGTGTAGACTGTTGTTGAGGTTTGCACCGGAATCATGGATGTGATGGTTTCGAGAGGTGGTGTGATGGTATGGGTAATCGGGACTCCAGCACTCGTAGTTTTAATTTCCAGCAGTGATGGGGTGTTTATCAACGTGGTGTTCAGATAACCCGTGAGGGGGATGTACACCGTGCTGGGAAAAGGGGCATTTGCCGATTGTGAAGGAGGGAGAGCAGTTACTGTCCTGATGGATTTCGTAACATATGTTGTTGTGTAGGTCGCATACTTCGTCGCCCACACCGTCTTAGATTGTATAGCTGTACTAACGGGATACGACATTGTGTAAGTGGTCTGGTGAGTCTTCGTGTTGTCGTGGTGATTATTTCCGTTAAGGTTCTGTCCCTCGTCGTTGTGATGGCCACCGTAGTCCTAAAAGTTGTTGTGGTGGGTACTGTTGTAAGGCGAATCGTCGTGTAAGTAGTTGCTAAGATCGAGTACTTCGTCGTCCAAAGTGTTGTTGCTGTCGTAACTGTCACAGATACAGGCGTTGGAACATACATAATGATTGTAGTGGGCTGGATTATAGTGACAGTTTGAGTTTTCTCGATCTGGCGCTTATTGAAATCCAACGGCGTTTGATATCTTGTCGGTGGCCACTCGGGCCTCGCCACGGGTTGCTGGAAGGTCGGAGATCCTGAAGAGGAAGGTGTTTCCAAACTAACACCGGTCGCTATTGGGTGTTCTAAAGGGTCCCAAATCGGTCGATTGTCGTCTCGTCGAATCCGGCTTGGAATCTCAGTGTGTGGAACATCATCTGAATCGGTACTGAGCTGTCGAAAATACGCCACCAACGCCAGAACGTGTGATAGAAGGAAGATCTGGGCAACGATGAACGGCCACCGTAGCGGGAACGGCTTGTAGCACCCTCTGGTGGGGCTACACAGTCGAGACTCCATATGACTCGTCCCCCTTCTGGAACATGTTTCTGTGTCAAGTCCATGGCGTCAAACGAAAATTGAAGTGTATCAATCACAAAGCACGAAATTCGGCAGCCGAAAAGAGCTTCCAGTGAGTAATTGAAGAATGAACTCTTGACGGCCGATATTCTGACCGGGCAAGTACTTATTCGAAAAAAGCCTGTGCATTACCAGTTCGTCCTTAACTACAATACATTTTTGCCTGATCTCCATGGGCCAAGGACTTCGCTATAATGCTCAATTTTGGGGCTGAGCAGTTCACATAGAAACTTGTGCAGGTGTGTGCCCAAATTTCCTCATTATCCGGGCACCTGCTCAATATGCATGGGCGTTTCTTGGGTTGTACAAATGCAAGTGCTTAATGAATACCGCCAACATTATCCGATTCACTGGTAGCGAGTGTGTCTGGGCAATAAAAGCAACATGCAGCAAGGGCAAATGCCGGCAGCCAGGCTGCCTACAGCAGGTGTAGGCTGACTGCAAAGAAGTCTGACCTTCAACTTAACTGCTACTGAGATGAATTCAGCCCAGACAGGGAGCAAACTATCCGCAACCAGCAACATGGCAAACCTCCTGGGTAACTTGATCATGTACTTCAAGTTGCCTGCACTCTCTTCTCCACACCCAGTCTCAAGCTTTCCAAACCATCATTTCCGGTCCATTCCCCGTCAAAATTCCATTGTGTATCAACCGACAACTGTCCTTAGGCCCCAGCTATATCACGAACCACCACCCCCAGTCCAAAGCACGCTAAACCACCCGCCCTCCCGCCTCATCAGCTCCTCAGGCACCCCATCCTCCACCACCCTCCCCGCATCCACCACCACCGCCCTGCTGCACCACCCAACCGCCATCTCTTTTCGATGCGTGACCATCACGACCGTCCATGCCGCAAATTCCTCCTCCAACACCGCCCTCACCCTCGCCTCGGTATCTAGATCTGCCGCCGCGGTGATTTCGTCTAACAGCAACAACCCCCCATCAACGCCCGTCAGGCGCACCTTGACGCGGCGGCGTAGGACCGCTCTCGCCAATGAGAAGAGCTGTTTCTGCCCGCCGCTGAGTTGCTTCTCGGCCCTGACGAGCGGCGCAGATAAGTCGGTAAAGCTAGTGAGGCCTGCAGCAGCTAGTGTGGCGGTGCATTCATCGTCCTGGGCTACGGACCACGGGTCAAGGTTCTGTCGAAGAGAAGTCCCGTCGGGGAGGAAGACGGGGTCTTGTGATGCGCAGATTATGCGTTCGCGGAGGGCGGTGCGGGAGATGGTGTTGATTGGGGTGTCTTCGATGAGAATTCCTGGGGTGCAGGAGGGCAGAGGGTCAATGAGGCGGAGAAGAAGGGAGAGGATGGTGGACTTTCCACTGTGTTCGAACAGGTCAACAAACGGAAGGTTGATTAAAGTAAGAGATGGGAGAGAAAACGTACCTGCCAGTGCGTCCACAGATGGCGACTTTCTCTCCAGCGTTAATTGTCAAACTCACCCCCTTAAGCGCCTTCTCCGTGCCGTCGTAGCTCGCCTCGACGTCTTGCATCTGTATTCGTCCCGAAACAGGCCATTCCTTTCCAGGGACGGTTGGTGGCGCTGCCTCGCCGTCGCCGGTGAATTGATCCTCTGACTCGGTCTCCTCACCAAACGCCTTGAGCCTGCCGATCGCGCCTAGGGATGTTTCTAGCCCGGTATACGCGACCACAATGGTCGTCAAGGTCGAGCCAAGGGTGATCAGGGTGACCAGCGCTGCACCCACACTGCCTGCGTTTGACCCAAGCTGTGTGGCCAGCGCAACGAGCAGCACGGCGATGATGGTCACGAGCACGTTCATGGTCAGCATCAACCATTGTTGCGCCATGGCGAGTAAATACGATGGCCGTTGGGAATCATCAAGTAGTGCGTTATTGCGCGCCTGCTGGTGCGGGAACCAGCCAAAGGCGCGGATGGTGGGCAGGCCAGCGAGCGTGTCGAGGAAGCTGGTGCTATTTCCACGTCTGGTCAGATAATACCGTACCGGAAAGGGGTAATAGAGGGGTTGTTGAGAACAAAAATTTGGAAAGATAACAACATACTACAACGGCGTCTTGGCCTCCAAATCCAGAATCCGAAGCCGTTTCGACGTGGGCAGATACACGCGCTGCACAACCCACAGCATGGCCGCGAAAAAGGGGTAGCTGACCACCAGCCAGGCCGACGACAGCGCAATCACCACGGCCTGGCCGACCGCGTTCGCCAGACAGAACGACAGGTTGTTCACCATGCGCGGCAGCTGCGTGTCCATGATGTTCATGTCCTGGCTGAACAGATTCAAGATCTTGCCGACATCGGTGGTCCCCAAGAACCGCAAGCTGCTGTGCATGGCCGTGTCGAGGGCCGCGCGGTGCAGGTCTCTGCCGGCAGATCGGACTGCCGTGCGCAGCATGATGAGTCCCGCGGGAAATACGCAGAGGACCACGCAGGCGCCGAGGAGCGCGTATATGCCGATCCAGTAGGCGAAGGAGTGGGATGGGTTGGCGGATGTGGAGTCGGCGGACCAGAGTCTGACCCAGATGGCTGGGAAGTTGGAGAAGAAGCCGTTACCTGCGACGAGGATAGCGAACAGAACCAGCGGGAAGAGTCCGATGGTGGATAGCCAGTGGCGGTAGACGGCTGTGTCGACGGTCGGGGAGGGGACTGGCGGGGGTGCAGGGGTGGGCGAAGGTCTCGGTACAGCGGTGCTGTCGGTTGGCTTTGCTTTCATCTTTGATGGCTCCCCTTTGCTATCTGTTGCGGGCGTAATCTCGTCCATGTACAGCCCTTGTTCTTCACAAACTAAAGCACCATCTACACCAGAAGCAACGACCAAGCCCAGCCTCTCCGCTCGCTCATTATCCCGCACAATGTCGGCGTAACTGCCTTGGTCCATAATAGAGCCGCTTGCCGAGAGAGCTACAATATAATCAGCCGCTGAAAGAAAGTGCGTTGAGTGCGTGCAGACGATGGCCGTCACACCACGTTTGCGCAGGAGGCCATCGGGACCAAACACAACCGAGCAGACCTGACTCTGTGTTGCGCCGTCCAGTCCGCTAAACACGTCATCCAGAACAAGGATCTCGGCGTCGTGATACAAAGCTCGTGCCAGCGACACACGCTGGCGCTGTCCACCGCTGAGTGACGTCCCCTTGGTGCCGATGATGGTCTGGTCGCCAGCTGGGAGGTTCTGCAGGTCCACGGTGAGCATCGTGGCTTGAACGACCTCGTTGTAGCGAGCGCCGTCGAAGGATGAGAAACCGATTATGTTCTCCATGACTGATGCGTTGAACAAAAAGGGTGACTGGTCGCAGTATGCCAACTTGCTTGACCCCAGCGCGACGCTGCCTTGTCTGTGAGGCACTTCGCCCAGCAACACCCGGCAGAACGTTGACTTGCCCGATGCTACAGGGCCAACCACAAAAGTGACAGAGGCCTTACGCAGGGAGAGGTTGATGTCGTTAAGGACGGATGTATCGGCTGTCCAGCCAAAGGTCCCATTCTGAACAACAATCGCCGCATCTGGCTTCTCAGCCTTCTCACTCTCCGGTGGCCCTAATAGCCGTCCATCTTCTCGATCATTTTTGAGCAGAAACATCCTGATTCTCCTCAAACAGGCCAGACATGCGGAGAGAATGGGCAAACTCTGCAGCACGATCGTCAACGGTGCCGTTAGTAGCGCAAGGTAAGACAAGGCCGTAAAGGCACGCGTCTCGTTCAAGACATGCGGCCCAAACGCAAAGGCCAGCGCTGGTGCTACAGCTTGAGGCAGCTGGCTCATGCTCGCACTGACAGCGACGAGCACGCGCGAACGCTCACCCACACGGATCTCATCCTCACGCTCATGCTGCACCAGGTCGGCTGCGGGAGTCGTCATGCCAGAGACGCGCAGATCCTTGATACGCCCCAACACAGCAGCCGTGATTCCCGTCCGGGCCTGCACACGAGCCATCCATGCGGCCTGGTAGGGTACAGCGCGGCGAGACAGGACAAACGATATGACGAAGCCAAAGAGGACGATGACCAGCGGAGCCAAAAAGGCGAGACCAAGCTGACGCTGCAGCAGCCACGAGGCCAGGGCAATCTGGATGGTGTTTGCCCATACTTCATGGATGAACCGGAGGCCGGTGTAGACGCGCTCGACATCGGCGCCCATCAAAGTGACGGCCGCAGGATCCCCATCGCCGATGTGGGGGACGGAGGCCGTCTTGGTGTAGATCGATGAGATCAAGAACGCTCGTAGCAGCGACTGGAACCGCTCCTGGTAGTACCAGTAGAGCGCAGTCGAGATGGCGATGCCCGAATAGGTAAATATAGCCACAGCGACGAGCCCAGATGGCGTGGACGAATCACCGTCGTTATGGGACGCAAGGAAGCTGAGCAGGCGCTCGAGGAAGAACGGTTGGCAGAAGGTGAAGCCGAGGAGACATAGCCTGGGGAAAATGGGCAGCAGAACTGCCTGGACGAGCGGCTGGGCGTGGGCGAGCCAGACAAAGAGATCCCACGTGGAAGATCCCGCTGACTCCTGTGATGGCAGCTTCCCGTCGAAAACCTCGACGGAGATCCCCTTGTCCAGCGCAAACAGATGTCCCATGGTCAGATGATTATGGTACCCTCTCCATAGCAGCGGGCTCAACCACGAGTATAGGCCCAGACTCAAGATGCTGCTCGTCTCCTCGGGGCTGTGGTCCACCGCGTTCCATACCACCCAGCGCCCTCGTCTCACACTTTCAAGAGCGAGGAAAACGAGTTCCACTACGATAGCCGCCGTGGAGAGCTCAGTAAAGGTTGCATGGCCCTCGGTCTCCCAGAGCGAAGAGTTACGCGTAACATCGCAGAGGAGCGTAAGGAAAAGAAAAAGACACAGCAAAATGGACGGCCGCTTCGATTTGAAGTGCTCGAGCGGCGAAAGCGCAAGGACTAGACACGATGCAGCAAATTCCACTGCCATGGAAGCCAAAAGCCGTAATGTATGTGTTTTCCGAACGGCCTCGTGAAGAAGGCCAGCCCGGAGACCGATGTAAGCGGCAGCGACGAGGAGCTTGGCGACCAAGAGACCGGCGGGGGCCCGCGTGATGGACGGACGTCGTGCAAGGTCGACAGCCCGGGGGATGGCGAGCACGGCAAATGCGCAAGAAATGACAATGGAAAGCCAGAAAAGCCATTCGTATTCCGTTGCCGTAAAGCTGGAGTCTGCGCAATTGCTGGCGAAGCCAAAGGCCACGCCATCGGTGCAAACCCCCATGGTTGGGATGGCATGCTCTGTCAAGATATTGGAGATGAGATGGAGGCCGACATTATATGACAGTCGATGATCTGCTGCGCAGTTCAAAACCACCTGCCAAACAGGGAATAGTGCCGGGGTAGGGTTATCACCAACATATGAAAACGGAACGTGGATCACTCAACGTCACAGAAAACTCGTCACATACATGAATACATGGATGGGATGGGATTAAGCCGGTTTTAACGGCGATGTGATCAGACGTAGCGACATTTCAAGCTCGAATACACAAGGGGCAGTTCACATTGCACTTTCATCTCGCATTCACGTTTTTTCCCTCGACTGTCTACCTGCTGCTTACATATGTGATGCATAGAATTTCACATTATGGCAATTCAAGGCTTCCGGAGGCGGTGCAGAAGAAACTTAGGACATTGGTTGCGCTGTTTTCGGGGATGTCGGGGTTATGGATGCTGCTGGGTGGGTGGCTGTGTCCAGTACAGTCATCACAGAACTCGTCACCTCCACAGCCCCTCGCAGCGACATCAAACTCCCTCGTGTTCTCCAAATCGCCGGAATTTTGGGCTCGTTGAACTCATGAGATCTCTCGCTCATTTCCTCAACTCAATACGTCTTCGCGCTCAGGCTATCAGAACACCAAATCCAAAATGGCCTCCTTTCAGTACCAACCCCTGAACGACTCCACCACCGAGATCAGGCTTCTCCGCCTATTTGACGCCGACCCCAACGATCCTCAGCGGGGTGCGAAGATCACAGCCAAGCTTTACCACTTCCGCCTCGGAAAAGGGTGCCCTATATTCGCCGCCATCTCATACCGTTGGTCAACATCCGCCGGCGACAAGATGATACAGCTGAACAATGTCTCCTTTTCCGTTCGCGGAAACGTCTGGGAGTTACTGCTGCAGCTGAGGGATTATCGACTTCGCAGCAAGAGGCAGCCGCATTTTTTCTGGATCGACAGTATCTGCATCAACCAGGACGATGTCCGCGAACGGAACCACCAGGTCAAACTGATGCGCAATGTCTACTCGTCTGCAGAGGCTGTGCTTGTCTCCCTGGGGACTGCCGCCGATAATAGTGATCTCGCAATGGATTACCTCGGCGGTCTGTCTGAACGCTTCTTGGGGACGACATCGAAGACAGTCATCGGTCAGATCGTGATTCCGACCCCTGAAAGCAATCTCCGCAAACACCCAAGCAGCAAATCTGAAGAAAGTCCAACATCACCAAGAGACGCTCGTCCCGTCAGCAGAGCGTATTTGGGAGACCCTGACGTCCCCAACACCTTCCACTCTCAGGTCAGGGACGCAGTCATTATGTTGCTCAGTCGGGACTACTGGACGCGGATCTGGATCGTCCAAGAAATCCTCCTCGCCAGACAGCTGTATATCCTATGCGGCAACAGACGAATCCCGTGGGCAAAGCTCAGCCGCCTCTTTGGCACCATCGAATACGCCCTCACAAGCCGGCCGGCGAAGTTCTTCATCTGGAGTAGCGGGGCCCTCAAGACACCCGCATACCGCCTCGTGAAAACCAAGGAGCACTACAACGCGCACCCGGACCTGTACTCGACCGGCCTCCCCATCATGACGCTACGAGACGTCTTTTCCGCTAGCCAGTGTGCCGACGTGCGCGATAAAGTGTACGGACTTCTCGCGCTCTCGAGCGACCCGATACGCATCGACTACCGGAACTCCCCCCGACAAGTCTATGACGACGTGGAACGCTATGTTGTCGCGGCAGAGGGGATAGAGAAATCGAATATCGGCCTCAGACTCCTAGCTGAGAACATGGGCCTCTCCGACGTCGCCCCGTTGATCACCGACGCACAGGCCCAAAGCCGCCTGAAAATGCTGGCTGGTATCGGCAGGCCGCTGTATCCCGTGCTGTCTTCCATCGCAAATGGCCATTTGAACGAGCCTTACCACTATTATCGATCGTCAACCAGTAGTTGCAGAATTTCTAGTTTTAGCCCGTTGGTGCTGGGAGAAAATGTGCCGATAGAACTTGACGGCTCTTCATTGACTACTCTTCGCCAGTGTGTTGATGCAACAACCGGCCACATCGAAAGCAGGCGCAACGAGCTGATGTGGGAGCTGAACCAGGCGCAATCTCCTGGCTTGCCTCCGTTGCCGTGGACTGGGCATCTCATGAACGAGGTCCACGTGTTCCAGCGGCACTTTGATCTCATCAACAACATCCGCGGCATTTTGGGAGAGTTTAGGGTACGGGCGGAGATTGCTGCTTGAAGGTGGATTTGCTGTACTGCACCTACTAGCGTATAAGTGAAGTCTGGTGGCTCTTCCCTCGCGAACCCTGGGACGAGATTTCCTCCGTGTTCATAGCCCAAAACACTTTCTTTGTCACTCAGCCCGACGGAGGTTTATCAGCATATGCCTTTGTCAACGGCAGTCAACGACATGAAAACCCCTCAATGCCATTCACGACGGCCCATTCTTTTCTTTGTCCTGCTGAACGTCAGTTGTACAATCATATCATTTCGCTATTGACCCTCCTGTTTCTCCGAGTCGGATTCATGTTCAAATAAGCAGGAGATGCTTTTAGTATATAAAATACATGTCTTGTCTCGCGAAAAAGTACGATGTCCATTGTTTCCAGATTTGCAACTCGTGAAGTAAAACCTCACGGTCAAGATAATTGGCTGCTAGGTTTTCCAACATGGATATTACTACCAATGTTACACACCCGGCACAGCTGCATCAGAATGCTGGCCCATTGGAAAAGTTCATCACCGGCTTTTGGAAAGCTCCAGCGGCCAAGAAAGTGATCGAAAGGCAAAGGGTCGCGTTTGCACCAAAAGTAGATGGCGCATCTGGACAAGGCCGCGGTCCCAGACCGCTGGAACTGTTCCAACCAATGCAGATCAGGCAGTTTGAGGCGAGCCAGAAGAACAAGGATAAACCCGTTCAGAAGTTCCCTTGGTTCCGTCAGCTGCCAATGGAGATCCAGATCAGGATATGGGAGGCGCACATGGGCCCGTATCCTCGCATCTACTTCCTAGAGATGCACCTAAAGAAGGCCAAGTACTGGCACAGCATAGCCATGATGACCGAGGAAGGCTGGAAAGACGAGGTCAGAGGTAGGTCTAAGCTGTCCCTACCCGACCCCAGCCAGGTCTGGAAACCGTCCCGATTCTCAGCCTACTACGAAGACCACGCCATGGCCACCTTGTGTAGGAGCAGCCGGCTCGCGCTGCAGCACCGCAAAGCTGTCCTCGATAACAAAGAAGGCGCCGACACGATCAAAGTCCAAGTGGACAGGAACCCGGGTCCTAATTACGACGACAAGCTAGACAAGCCGACCGCCACGCTGGAGATGCGGACCCGGTCCGACGTTCTTGGCATCCTCGAGCCCGTGACGGGCACGCGCAGGCTGACCATCCAGCGCGAAAACCCCAACGTGGACGTCGCCGTGGCGCACACGGACGAAGACCGCGACGCGTTTGTCGTCGACTGCGCGTCGCACTACGCCAACCGGCTCGACCTGTACACCCACCTCCCCGCGGTGGGCAAGATGCGGACGCTCGCGTACCTGCATCTCCCCGTCGCCATCACCCAGGGCCGCGCCGAATGCAGGACCCCCATACGGCTCAACTCCTGCGCCTTCGAGAACATGAGCGACATGTTCGCCATCGACATGTCCCTAGTCCCCAAGCCCGACTTCCTCCAAAACCTCGCCGCCAACAACATCAACCGAACTGTCGCCCAGTTCCGCGGAACGGGCTGCACCTTCATCGAAGTCCGACCTGATGACGTGGTGACCGTCCCCGCAGAAAGCGCTCTAGACCCGCGCGTCCGCGAGCGCGCCATCCGCGACCGGCTTGTCACCTTCGGGTGCTGCGAGACACACGAGTTGCGCATGCTCCGGCACGACCCCAACTGGCCGCCGACCCGAAAAGCCATGTTCACCGACTACCGCGTGCTCGCCTGCGTGCCCGACGATCTTGTTAGCGACGCGGTCTTGACCCGGGGCCACGTCGAGCAGTACGGCCAGCTGATTGATTGGGAGGACCAGGCGGACCTCGACTGGATGAAGGAGAACAAAAAGATATCCCATCGCATGTGGGGAGAGAAGTGGCAAGAGGCCGCGCAGGCGCCACCCGGCGGCGGCGGCGGCGGGCCATTGCCGAGCAACTTTGTGCATCGGTACTGGACCACCCAGAACACATGGCAGGATGCCCGGATGGGTGTCACCAACGCCGCTTCGTACTTGTGCCTGGTTCCGTTCGGTTGTATTTCACTATGCTGCGACTGGGATCCATGATACCTGAAAGGCATGATGCTCAATGATTGATCCTTTTTCAGGTAGCTCATTTTGGGATGCTTTCTTGCTTTCTTCCACTACTAACTACTGATTTAGCTTCGGGGGGGACAATTGAGGCTATCATGAACTTTTCCCATCGCAGAAGGTAATATTTTCCTCTTAACAGATAATTCTTATATAAACGATACCACGCTGAATTTGATCCACAACAAATTTCTAATGCGCATTGTGATATTCTCCACTCTACATGTGCTAACTCATTGTTAGTCTCCTGCCAGCACCATAACCGTAGTAGTCTATCTCGCTTGGGAGTCTCAGTAACTGATGTTCAAAGGCAACAATGGGCGTTCCAGATTGTCTAGATTAAAAGTATATTGCAATTAAACTACTATTAAAAACGGCAAGCTTGTCTCATGTTGTCACAGCTTAACCTCGGAGTTGGCGACAACAGCTTTCTCAATCATCTTCACGGATGCAGAGCTTTTCTCCATAAATTTACGTTTGATGGCCCGGTGCCGACCTGAGTTTACAAAGCAGGTTTGGAGTCGAGCTGCCAAGTTGACCCAAGTGATACTGTCATGAACTGAAATCTTTGCGACAGCTGTGTCGCCGCCATGCTCCCTCGCGATGGTGCAAGGGGTTAGGGTTCTACCCCCACACTCCGTTCACAGCAACGCATCCCTAACTTTGTCAACAATACCTGATCATATGTCATACGTCACTTATACTTTCGCGAAGTGTTGGTACCTTCAATTAAGCAATTAGGACCCAGAATGAACATTGTTCAAAGAAATATGTGGTGGCACCGTTTTCGCCTCTCGTTCAGCTTCTCACCAACTGCTAGCGTGAAATGACAGCGCGTGCTGTTTACCCCAAATGGACAGCAGTGCGCCCAGGCCCAGGCCAGGCTTCAGCTTCCCCTGAACCACCAGAAATAGCTGCCTACACGAAATGACGCGTCAGGCAAAAATTGAACACATACGCCTAAACAAAGGAAATAAGTACATCGTTCATCCTCACCATGCCAAGTTCTGTGTTGGATGGAACTCTGTGATCATCTCTTCTTGCCTCAATCAACAACTTCTCAAAGTGGCAAACCCGTCAATCGCAACCATGCCTCTCGCCGATTACATGAAGAACATCCTCAAAACAAGGAAAACAACTTGTCCGCACACCTTCGTGATATGCGGTCCAAAAGGTTCAGGAAAGACGACGTTGCGCCACGAGCTGGAACCCGAAATGGCCGCCATCCGCGGTCCCGTGTCAATAGCCAGACACCAAGCAACCCTCGACGACAAGATCGATTTCGTCGAAGTCCACAAAGAAGGTAGTAAAACCCTCCCCCACCTTCCCTTCCCACCACAACTGACTTTGGGCCACTAGTCGACGACTTGACGAAGTCTCCCATGGCTCAGACTGACTGGGGTAATCCCACCCGGGCCGAGTATAGATACATATTCGTGCACGCCGTAAACGATCCACGCGTCGAGGAGTCGGTCCAGTGCCTCCACTACTACGCAGCCATGCTCTCTCAATATGGCGGCAAGGGCATGTGGGTCGTTCTGAACAAGCAAGACACACTAGACCAAAACGAAAACGACGCCGCAGGCCTGGGCACCGGCACCTCCTCCAAAACGGTCATCGACGACCTCAGAGCCCGCTTCGAGCTGGAGTTGAGCAGGTATCGCGACCAGTTCCGGTGGAAGGTCATGGACTTTCCCACCGCGCTCTCGGCAAAGACCGGCAACGGGATTCAAAATGCCCTCCACACTCTTGCAGAAGAACTTGCCACATCTCGATCGTATACCTATCCACCTAAGGTTTCCAATTCCGAGTCTCCAGCTCGAAATGTGTTGGGGGACAGGGAACGGCGGGCGGTGGTGTGTAAAAATCTGTTTGAAGGGCAGTCGACAAAGGATGAACAAGATGACGGAATGTTTTGGGAAGCATTTCTTATCGGCCGGATCGTGCCCTGGACACACCGCGATTACCTCCGGGCCGGCTGGCTAACCCTACAGACAGAAGAGAACAGGTTCCAGGGAATTCTGGAGGTGGCGGCAGATTTTGCAGCCAAGCTGCATAGTTTCAAGCAAAGGAACGCCAAGCTCCCGCTTCAGCAAGAGTCGAGGTAAGTTGTCCCATATAACAGCATTCCCGTGTTTGGGACCATGATGCTGACGCAATCGGGACGCAGGACGGTGACTGTCTTCTGGGTGTACCACATCAAGCTCGCGATGGATTCCTTCAAGAGAACAAGTCCGAATTCGAATACTCACAACCACGCATCGCACATCCCGCTAGACCATATCCTCGAGCATATACCGGCACTGATAATGGAAGATCTCCCCACGCTGTACTACAGCGCCGACCTTCTCAAGTCACAGGACGCATGTCAGTACTGGATGCTGCCAGATCTGCGCAGGCTCACTCAGCTCTCCCAGCCGCTGGATCCAGGACTCGGATTCCAGCTTCTTCCTCTGCACCGAGACCTCCGTGATGGCGACTTGGAATGCCTGCCACGCTTCGCTTTTGCCGTTGTGCAGCGGTACCTCCGCGACGTCAACCAACCAGCATTTTCTAGCCCTCGACGGAGCTGGTTCATCAACCTGGCTTTTTCCGCACTCGAACAGCGTATCATGCGGCTGCGAGCCACGAACCCGTGCGTGCATCCGTATTCGATCACCCAGGCGTACTTCTTCATTCAGCTCGTGCATGCCGCGCTGGTGCGGTTGCAGCAATCGACCGGCGGCAAGCTCGTGCCGATCCAAGAGATGAGCTTCCCGGAGTTTCAGGCGCTCACCCGGCTTTCGCCCACGGCGTGGACCAAATACTACAGCCAGAAGACGTGGTTCAGCCTCGAAGGCCGCGCGGCGTTTGTCCCGCCAGACCTGGCCAGCGGTATCACGCTGCCCGACACGGTCGCCTTTGGCAGTGTGACTGATCTTCCGGGATACGATAATGGCGTCAGGAAGTCTTATCGCGCCCAAGGCCTCGTCCCAGAGCTTCCCGCTGTCGAAGTCCTCGACTTCCACCTTGCCATCCTCCTGGAGGATGCAAAGGCCCTCAAGCGGCCTTTGACCTCACACAACGTACATAAAGGCCGCATCGCCAGCCACGCCCACCTTCTTGCATATATATATGAGCATGTCATCCGTGGCGACGGCGACCAGGCCGCCATGTCTTCCCGCGCTCGCGCATACCTTCGCCTCTCGGCACCACTCTACACACCTACTCGCGCTACGCTCTGGATAAATCTTTTCCTCCTCGTGGCCAAGTCAACAACCTTCCCTGAAACCCGCCCAGCGTGGTCTGTCCCTCTGCCGGAAGGCATCTCCCTGAAAGCCAGCTACACGGACGCCACGACTGGAAGATTCCACCGCTTCCACAACTGCCCCTGCCACTCAGAGCTGGAGATGGAACCCACGATCGGCCCTAACGCCATCGACTACCCGCACAACTACCCATATGAGCACCCTCCGCAGCTGAACCATGGGTGCGCATGTCACTCTGGTGTTGAGCTAGACCACGACGCAGTAGCGAAGATTTGTGCAGCAACGTATTCACATCGGGAGAAGTGGGAGAAATATGCAAACGAGGAGGCACCTGGGCCGAAAACGCTTGCTGGAGGAGACGGGTGGGAGGACTTTATGAGGTTTAATCGGACTCTGGCGTGGGAGGGCTTGCCGGGGGTGTGGTACTCAAAAGCACGGTGGGAGGAGGGCAGCAAGGAACCGGAGCTGGTTTGGCCTGATCGGAGGGAGATGGTGTTTGAGGTTGTTCCAGAGCTGAAGGAAGGGGGTGACCTGGCTGGCAAGCAAGATGACGTTGTTGCTGGGAAGCAGAGACGGCAAATGAAGGAGGTGGTGCTGGCGGAGCTGATGGAGCGGGACATAACGGATGACGACAGGACGACGCTTGTCGGTACCGAAATTGGCGGCGAGGAGGACGAATTGTGGGAAATGGTTGGTTGATGCGAGTGGGCGTGATGCTCTGATTATGGGATGAGGCTGAGGAGCTGTCTTAGTCGGCCCTCTTGATAGGCATGAGAACCGTCGATCGGGTTGGGGATCACGCGCTGTGGTTTAAGACGACAAAAAGCTCAGCAGTTGTTCCGCTTATCGCATGATGCATGCAGGGCAAGTGGCACCAGCGCTTGCGTAGGTAGACTCAAGATGGAAACTGGGACGCAACTGCCAATCCAAGATGCCCTTGCTGAGGAGGGGAAGGAGGGGAAGGAGGGTTCAACAAGATGCTCCTTCAGTGATTACCAACTCGTATCACCTTGTCGACGTCCATCCCCGTTCTCGAAAGTTTGAAACATCATCAGCCGGCCATCCACTCCCCTGCTGAAAGTGCAGAGCTACCGAGATTGATAGTGCGCAGGCCTGGAAACTCGTTTCCTTGTTTCAAAATACAAACTTTTTTTCCTTTTCTGCTCAAATCCATTTTGACACCACCTAAATCGGCAAGTGCAATCTCCAACGACTGTTGCGGCGAATCTGGGCACTGGCAAAGAGCGCTTTTTGTAACTTATTCCTTTGTATCATGCCTTGTCGATTCCTTCATACTAACCAAGGGTCTTGCCGGCCCTGTGATCAAGTATCCGATGTAGGGTATTTGGCCGTTGGAAAGGAAAGGAGACCCCGCACAGAACAGCCCATACTGCCCTATAACGCAGTGGCCAGTTTTCTTTGCTTTGCCATTATTGTAAATTTGCTCCGCGGGTCCGTAAGTTTATTTTCGCTGTTTTAATCTCGAATTCTGCTGCCACCCAGGTAGACGCCCTTCTTAAACCTTGAGAATCTTTTCCTCCAACCCAGTGCTTTCCAAAGCTTCCACACACGCCTCTACCTCTACAAGTATACCGGGTTCCTATTTGGCCAGTCCACCAGCAATAATTCGCACTTGATCTGCTTAAATATCCCTCCATCCCGGACACCATCTTCCGAGCGACAGACATAGGCGACAGTGTGACGAATAATTACCACAATGGAGGCTTTCAAATCCAAGGTTAGCTCCATGCTTGGCAAGGTGAAGAAAGTGTCTAGAACGGTACATACCCAACACAGACCCGAGGCATTCGGAGAAAGTTGTTAACTCAGCGTTGACAGGCACCTCAGATATATGATACTTACAGTACGTCGGGTACACACCTAAATGCAGAAAAAAAAATGCACACAGTGAGCTAACTGTTGGTAACAAAATGCAGATGCCGACTTCAAAAGCTTTCTTTGCACAGATGGTTAGATGACAAATATCAAGGGTATCAACCTTGAACTTCAAAAAGAGCTGAGATTGTACCAGTTGCTCTGCGCAGTGCTCTTCTACTTTGACGTTTGTTCTGGCGGAAAATCGGTTGGCGGTAAAATCATGACCTCTCTAAGGGAATTCGAAGACAAGCTGCAGGAGCTGCAGGATATGACCAGTGCGACCATTAACGTCAAAGATGATAATGGCGAGATAGTGGTTACCAAGGCTATCAACTGGAAGACTACAGTCCGGCACAAATATGCGAGCGACCACTCTAGAGCGGCGATGCGACTAACCGAGCTAAAGGACATGATGAAGAACAGGAAACATCCCACTTTGGGCTGCGAATGGGAAGTGAAGGTCGAGATGGACCGCGAATTGGACAAGGATTGTAAAACTAAAATTGTCGAGGATATTCACAGCGCGCTCTTCTAATTTCAAATTGCATTGGAGATTGAAATAAAAATGAAAGAAGGGCTCGGCATCGCCAAAGACCCGTCAAAACTTTCGCTCGATGGTGCGGTTGGCTGGCTTTTAGAGCCCAAAGAAGTGAAGGCGAGGCCAAAACAGAAAAACAATTCACAGGGCAAGGGAGAAGCACCACCTTTTGATGGTATCGAGCCAAGACCAGTCAACGCAAAGGATGCGGGTTTGGGGGCGATGGAGAGGTCTGTAGTTTCCCGTTCTCGACCAGAGCAGGATTGTGGTGAAAGCGCTAACAAGACGTATATGCAGGCGTTATCAAGCCCGAATGCACTAGCAGGCTATATGGAACGCAAGAAGAAGTTAGTAGCGTTGGTACGGGCTGTTTGCTGGACCAAAGGACCGTCGTCACGAACGGCCATGTGGTTACTGGCTATGGCAGCCATGTCATATCTGTGACGGCAACCATAGGCTTCTCGAACCACGACCCTGAGACAGGGCAGGAAATACACATCGTCGCATGCTGGCCTTATTTCACGTCGAAGCAGGATCAATACGACTTGGCCATGATCCGCGTCGATCCACCATTCGAGACAGGTCTGGCTTATGAGTGGGCTCAGACGCCCACCCAAGCTGGTAAAGCCAAGAAAGACGACAAGGGAGCCAACCTCATTTACGCGGGATTTCCGGCAGGGTTCGCTGATCCCAAAAATCCCGGGAAAATCATGTACGAATCTGATGGGTGGGTGGCCATTGACGACTCCAACAGCGGTCCAACGCTCAAGCACCACCTTCCAACAGAGAAAGGCGCCTCTGAAGCGCCCATCTTTTCTCTGGAGGGAGATACCAAGCACTGGGTTGTGGCCGTGCACCGAGGCGGCAACCAGAAATTTGGCGCGGCAGTCAGACTTCACTACGACGAGCCCAACGATCTCAATCTGATGCATAGGATTCTGAAGCACGTCCCAATCGTGCCCAAACAGGCGGCGGAGATGGAGAAGACATCCAAGGAGGAAAAGTCCATGGGACAGACATGCAATGATAGTCCCTCATCGAACCTAATATGCCGATTAAACAACAAGGGGGCCCTGGTTTTCTCAATGTGATTCGCTTCAAGCCTCTCGCAAAGCCGCTTCCTCCTCCCCTCTCCAAGCCTGCAGCAATCAGCAAGCCGACCCCCAACACCAAGACTGAGCCCGAGCTCCCCATAGACCCAAACTCATTCCCAAGCGTACGGCTGCTCCCAAGCCCAAGGTTGAGCCCAAATAGAGCGTATTTCCAAGTCGGACACTACGCTCGAAGCTCCTTCCGATCCAGAAGCTCCTCTAGACATGAAAACTCCCGCAAAGCCGCAGCCTGCAACCAAACTCAAGGCTGTTATTAAACCCAAGATTGAGCCCAAACCAGAGGCGGCTACTTCTAAGCCAGAGACCTTTCCTCACATTGAGGCTCTGCCGAGACCTAAGCCTACAACCAAACGGAAGGCTACCGTACCCAAGTCTCAGGTCAAGCCGGAATCAGAGCGTATCTCCCAGCCCGAGACCACCCACGAGACTCCTTCTGAGTCCGATATCGAGCCTCCCCCAAAGCCTAAGCCAACAATCAAGCGTCAAGCTGTCACTAAACCTAAGGTTCCGCCAAAAGCTTCAGAGGCTGCTTCTGAGCTGGAGACCACTCTCGATGCTCCCTCCGACATCGAGACTCCGCCAATGCTGCCCAAGTCTGCAGCCCGTCGGAAATCTGTCCCCAAACCAAAGGTTGAACCCCAACCAGAGGCTGCTTCGGAGCCACAGACTCCACTCGAGGCTCCTTTCGATATGGAAGCTCCACCAAAGCCCAAGGCTGCAATCCGTCGAAAGCCTGTTCCCAAATCCAAGGTTTCTTAGGCTGAATCGGAGGATGGTTTTGACCCCAAGACCAACCTCGAGGCTCGTCCGGACATCGAAGCTCCCTCAAAGCACAAGGCTTCAACCCGCCGAAAGACTGCCCCCAAGCCCAAACTTGAGAAATCAGAGGTTGCATTCAAGCCCGAAACTCTTCCCGGCGATCTTCTTGACATCGATCTTCCCTCAAAGCCCAAGCCTACAACCATCCGGAAGGTCAATTACAGTCGAATAGTTACCAGTACCACTGCCCGTCCCAAGAACGACAAGGACGAAGAAGATCCTGGTCCGCGCAGCTCTGATTTCCCTCCGAGTCTCAACCCAGTCACGGACGCGAGCGACGAAGAAACCACGAATGTTGTGTCAGGGGAGGAAGATGCTCCAAGGTGGAAGCAAGAAGAAAGCCCAAGCGAGCAGTGAGATATAAAATGGACAGAAAAGACCCCGACGAGGAGAGTGATGGGGACGAAAGCGTCATGGCCATAAAGAAAGGGGGCACTGCCGTGAAAACGACTAACAAGAAAAGAGCTGTCAAGAAGAAGACAACAACCAAGGAACTCGCAGGAGGATGGAGAAAATGACATTGTAGATGCAGGCACAGAGCAGCCAGCAGCAGATTGATACAGCTTGGGGTACATAACTCCCCCCATTCCACATTCTGGTTTCATTCTTTGGATCTTGGATCTCAAGAATATGAAGAACCAAGGGTTAACTAATTACAATGAATCTTGATTTCTTTCTCATCATTGTCTGTTCGGATGTATTCACACGCATTCTGTAGCTGAGATAGCACACAATATTGCCGTGATATCACTTCATACAATCAACAGAGCTACCGTATTACATCAACATACCTCGTCCTCTCGTTGGGCGGATAATCCTCGCACACTGCCGGGATCTCCACATCCAAGCCCGGACTAGACCGAAACGCAAGCACAGAGAGCAGAGACGACCACGGCAGACGATAGGCCTCAAAGAACTCCTCGACCTGCTCGATGCCGCCATACGCGCGCAGCATGTAGACGAACAGCCGGTGTTCGGGGTCGAGCCACCACTTCTGCGAGTTCCCGCTGAACGACCACTCGGACAGGTCCTTAAGCAGTTTGGCAAAGTTGAGGAACTTGTGCGAGCCATACCACGCCTCAGCACCCGTCGCTTGCAACGCTGGCCGCGCGACCAGGTGCGTCCGTATGTAGGCAGGCCCCGGCAATGCCGGCAGCGTGATCTCGTCCCCGGGGCGGGAGGGCATCGTGATGACCTCGGGCTTCCAGATGCCGTGCAGAATGACAGTGACTGTCCTGGTTCGCGACAGGGGAGGCGGCCCCGTCATCCTGGGATTGGGCGGGCAGTATGGACGGGGAATCGAGCCCCTGCCACCGTCATTGAGACCGCTAGCAATCAAATTGTTCAGGTCTTCGTGGACGTGCACGGCCTGCATGATCTGGCGGACGATGGGCCAGGGCCCCATACGTTCGCCGTAGAGATCGAACGTGCTGCCTTCTTTTTCCGCCGCGCTGACCATGTCGTCGACGAGCCAGTCCGCAAGGGGACGGAACGTGGATTCCTCGTCCTTGTCGTACGGCATGAACTGCTTGTAGACCCGGAAAAGAGGGAAGTGGCGCAGGTATGCTAGATCTGAGGGTATGATCCACATCCCGTCGGATTGCAGGTTGCTGGTGGAATTCCGGATGTGGGTGATGAGAAGGTTGGCCGGCTTGGCCTTGTGGAGGAAAGGTTCGTGGTAGGCGGGCGAGAGCACAGCGCCTGCGACGATAAGCCGGTAGATGGTTCTGTGAAGGCTTTCCCTCCAGAGATGGCAGACGTGGGGGAACTGCGGATCGCGGCGGCGCCATCCTACGGCGGCTTCGAGGATGGTCAGGTCCTGTCCAACGTTCCGTGTCAAATGGAGCCCAAGCTGATTGGCCTTGATGAGCATCATGTGCTCGATGCAACGGCCGAAGTGTTGAATGTTGAGGATATCGTTGAGCTCTGCGAGGGACGGTCGTCGGCTTTGGCCGCTCATTTGCTGGATGGGGAACAACCGGTCCCTGGGGGGCAGGCGGTCGGCCTGGTAGGCGTCTGCGACTATTTTCGTCGCACGTACCGCAATGAGTGCGAGGTCAAATGCGTACAGGTTGCGAAGACCGAACTTCCACACGATCGGTCCCGAGTTGGCCACGAAGACAGCATATATGCGTTTACACGAGGTGATGACCGCGAAGATGTCATGCAGGTCGTCGCACTCTTCCAACACAAGGGTTAGGATTTCGGTCGGCAATGATAGCAGGTTTGGTGGCCCCATGGTTGCACTCGCAGACAAGAAAGTGACTAGAGAAATGGAACATTAAAACCAAGAAAAGACCAAAAAGGCGACAAGCTAAGGACCTCCAGATAGTTTGACCAGATGATATTGGTTGCAAATGGCTGTTGGTGCTGGGTGCCTGTGCCTTTATAGCCACCTGCGCATGTGGGTTCGGGTCAGCTTGCAGAGGTAACGCGACTGGGCGGCTCAGCATGCATGACTCCATTTGGTGCTGCATGCATATCCGATCCTGGTTAGTCATCGTGATATTGTCTAGAAGCAAGGAAAATGAAGTCCGTTTTGGTTGATCAATTTCAGAGAATTATTCAGTGGCTCTTCAAGAAACCAAAATTAGTCCCGCCAATATGCAATTGCATGGCAGGCACAGTCGCTTGTGCTTTCATTGGTGTATTGCTGCTGTTGCTGTGTGAGAGGGTGCAGGAGGCCAAGAGCCCAAAGTCCTAACACACAGTTGACACTGTAGTGCGCACTGTGAGCACCCTTGCAAGTCAAACACGCAGGTTGGCCACGAATTCTTGACGCGAATTGTGGTGGGGGTTGGTATAAAGACAAATTTTGTAGCCAAAATACCCAACAAGAAAAGGTGCAGTGGTTAGCATCTGTTGGAACTCGGTGCCCGTTGTACGGTCAGTTGTCAAGGTTCGAGTTCTTGTTTTTTATTCTATTTTTTTCTTGGTTAGAAAGGTAGCTCAGCGATACCGACGCGCAAAACCACTAGGTTCTAGTCGACACGATTCAATCAAGAAGTCACAGCAAAGAGGGAACCGTAGAATTTAGGTTTACTGGCAAGTTTTATTGTGTCTTAAAGAAAGTCTATACATCAAGAGAGTGTCGTTCAGTCTTCTCGTCTCCTCTTCACCCTTGCTCCGGTCCTCGACCATCCCGTCACCATCATCATCCTCATCCTCCTCACATCCGTCCAAAAGCCATGGGCCATCGTGGTAGTCGTAAAACTCACCACCATCGTCCTTGTCAGTAAGCCCCAACACCGCTACTAAACCGCCAGATTGAAAATCTGGGCCACCATGAGGAGTGCCACACCAGTGGTGGCAAAGTACATCACGCCGTTCTGGCTAGCGCCTGAGGTCTTGGCCTTGCGAGCCCTCTCTTTGACCAGGGAGTCACCAATCTTCTTGCCGAGCTCCGCGCGGGCCACAGGAATGGCGTCCTCGTCGCGCTTTCCACCGCCGAAAAGCTTCTTGAAGAAGCTGCCGATGCCAGGCTCGCGGGCAGCGATCTCAGCCGAATCCACATCACGCTTGCCGCCACCGAAGAGCTTCTTGAAAAAGCTGCCGAAACCCGGGTCACGGGCGGCAAGGGCTGCCAGATGGTGAGCAAACTCAGGATCGCGAGAAACAAGGCTGATCATGTGGTGCTCGAACTCGGGGTCACGGGCGAGGATCGCCGCGGACTCCTCGTCGCGCTTGCCGCCGCCAAAGAGCTTCTTGAAGAAGCTGCCGAAGCCCGGTGCGCGAGCCTCGAGAGCTGCCAGGTGCGCCTCGATCTCAGGCTCCCGCTTCTCGACAGCGAGCTCGCCCATCTCGTCACGGCCGAACAAGCTGCCGAAGATGCCCTTGATGGCGTTGCCGATCTTGCTGGGGTCGCGAGTGACAAGGTCTTCCAGGTGCTGGGCAAACTCGGGATCGCGAGCGGCAAGGTTGGTAATGTGGTCCTCGAAGTCGCGGCTCAGGAGCTCGGCCGACTCCTCATCTCTCTTGCCGCCAGTGACGACGTTCTTGATCTTGCGGAACAGTCCACCAATGAACGGGTCCCGAGCAGAGAGCTCAGCAATGTGCTCGTCGATATCACGGCTCATGAGTTCGGCCGACTCCTCATCTCTCTTGCCGCCAGTGACGACGTTCTTGATCTTGCGGAACAGTCCGCCAATGAACGGGTCCCGAGCAGAGAGCTCAGCAATGTGCTCGTCGATATCACGGCTCATGAGCTCGGCCGACTCCTCATCTCTCTTGCCGCCAGTGACAACGTTCTTGATCTTACGGAACAGTCCGCCAATGAACGGGTCCCGAGCAGAGAGCTCAACAATGTGCTCGTCGATATCACGGCTCATAAGCTCGGCCGACTCCTCATCTCTCTTGCCGCCAGTGACGACGTTCTTGATCTTGCGGAAAATCCCGCCAATGAACGGGTCACGAGCAGAGAGCTCCTCGATGTGCTGCTCAAACCCGGGATCGCGGGCGGCAATGGCTGCCAGATGCGCCTCATACTCCGGGGCACGCGCGGCAATCCTTATCAGTTGCTCCTGCAGCTCGGGGTCACGGGCGAAGAGAGCGGAGTCTTCGTCCCGGTTCATAACCTTGCCGGCAACCTTGCGGCCCAGGGCGAAGAGGAGGGGGAAGATGGGCTCCCGCCTCTCGACATCGCGACTCACCACAGGAGTGATCTGGGTGAAAAAGGGCGTCGGCTTGTACTTGAAGACCGGGCTGCGCATCTCCACGGCGGCCGAAGCCTCAGATCGTGCTTCAGGCTGTTGAGCAGCGGCACCAGCAGCACCACCAGCGGCCTGAGCAGCCGCTCCACCGAAGCCACCGAAGCCGCCCTTGCCACCCTTGCGGCGGCGTCTGGGGTCACGCGCGTCGAGAGCAGAGTCCTCAGATCGTGCTTCAGGCTGTTGAGCAGCGGCACCAGCAGCACCACCAGCGGCCTGGGCAGCCGCTCCACCGAAGCCACCGAAGCCCTTGCCACCCTTGCGGCGGCGTCTGGGGTCGCGCGCATCAAGAGCGGACTCCTCATCGCGTGCTTCGGGCTGTTGAGCAGCGGCACCAGCAGCACCACCAGCGGCCTGAGCAGCCGCTCCACCGAAGCCACCAAAGCCGCCCTTACCACCCTTGCGGCGGCGCCTAGGATCGCGAGAGTCAAGAGCGGACTCCTCATCGCGTGCTTCAGGCTGTTGAGCAGCGGCACCAGCAGCACCACCAGCGGCCTGAGCAGCCGCTCCACCGAAACCACCGAAGCCGCCCTTGCCACCCTTGCGGCGGCGTCTGGGGTCGCGCGCATCAAGAGCGGACTCCTCATCGCGTGCTTCGGGCTGTTGAGCAGCGGCACCAGCAGCACCACCAGCGGCCTGAGCAGCCGCTCCACCGAAGCCACCGAAGCCGCCCTTGCCACCCTTGCGGCGGCGTCTGGGGTCACGCGCATCAAGAGCGGACTCTTCATCACGGGCATCAAGAGCGGACTCTTCATCACGAGCATAAAGAGCGGAATCCTCATCGCGTGCTTCAGGCTGTTGAGCAGCGGCACCAGCAGCACCGCCAGCGGCCTGAGCAGCCGCTCCACCGAAGCCACCGAAGCCGCCCTTGCCACCCTTGCGGCGGCGTCTGGGGTCTCGCGCATCAAGAGCGGACTCCTCGTCACGTGCTTGAGGTGGGGGGTTAGCGGCGTTGAGCGCCTGCTCAGCTCCGAGGAGTACACCGCCGCTGAGGAGGTCAGGGGCTGCCTGCCTGAAGATACCAGGCTCCTTGTTGCCGCCGCCGTTGTTTGGCTTAGCAGCCGGCTTCTGAGCGGGCTTAGCCGCCGGCTTGGCAGCTGGCTTCGCAGCTGGCTTCGCAGCTGGCTTAGAACCACCTGCCTTCTTCTTGGGGGAGCGCTTGGCGGGCGGCGGAGGAGGAGCCTGAGCCGCCTTGGCAGCCTGTTCGGCAGCAAGCAGAGCGCCACCGCTGAGGAGATCAGGGGCAGCTTCTCTCCAGATGCTCGGTCCCTGGTTGTTGTTTTGCTTGCCCTGCGGCTTGGGGGCAGCTGGCTTAGAGACCGGCTTAGGGGCCGGCTTGGAACCGCCCGCCTTCTTCTTGGGGTCACGCTTAGTGGGGGGGGGAGCCGGGGCAGCGCCACCGTTTGCCAGCCATTGGTTGCCCACGTTGGTGCCAACGTTGACGCCGACTTCCTTCAGGGTATCCTTGAACTCCTGGGGAACTTGGAAAGTGTGCTTGCCATTGGTCTTCTTGCCACCCTTCTTCTTGGGGTCGCGCTTCTCGGCAGCCGGGGCCGGAGCCGCAGCCTCGGGCTGGGGCTGCTCGGCACCAGGCTGAGGAACCTCAGCTGGTCCTGAGGGACCGCCGGGGCCCTTGCCGCCCTTCTTAGGGCCTCGCTTGCCCTTCCCCTTCTTGCCGCTCTTGTGACGGTGCCTGGGCTCGGGATCACGCTCATCGAGAACGGCAGTGTCCCGAGCCATCATGGGAACGGCGAGATCAGCCGGGGCGAACTCCCGCTGAACCAGGCTGCTATCAGTGTTGGACAGGTCTGAGCGCTCAGCAATGTTGCGAGGGATGGAAGCCGCGGTGGCAACGCCGAGAACGGCAACGAGAGCTGTAGTGTGCTTCATGTTGACTTTTGGTAAGATTATTGACTAGTTGTTGTTTGGATGATGATGATGATCTTGACAGAAATGATTGGATGGTTGAGCTTGCCAGAAGCTGTGGACCGAAGAAATTAGTTTTTAGTGATGTTGAAGACTTTGGGGAAACTCTGCCAGGTTCCGAAAAAAAAAAAAGAGAAGAGGTTTGTAGTAATAAGTGAGTGAGTGAGTAATAGTAGTGGGCTGACCGGCAGCTTGGACTAGTATGTGTTAACAACAAAGAAAGTGTTGTAAGCTGTGTGTGTAAATATAATGTATAATTGTGACTTGCCAGAAGTCGTGTGAAGTGAACGTATTGACAATGAATGTGATAAGTGTATACTTGCCAGAAGTATAACGTTGAAAGTAGTGAAGAAGGAGTGGTGATCGAGAAGACTGAGCCGATGCTGAGCTAGAAATTGGGGAATGGGGCGAGAGGGGCGTGATGCTCTTATACCAAACATGCGTGTCTGTCTGCTCAGCAAAGGAGATTATGAGCCTCAGCCCACGCAATGCCAGTATGACTGGCCAGCAACTCTGCTGCTTTGCTGCCGTTGGCGGGCCGCATGTTTCATGGATAGTGTTTGCATGCTCATCGGACTAGAAACGCGGAAGGAAGTGAAGGCAGATCGAAGGCAGATCTCCCGCCCGTCTCGGTCGCGGCTCGGAACCCAGGCAAAGCGAAAGCATATGTTCCTATTGGGCGAGGTGCATTCAAGGAGGATCTCCAGGTATGCCCTGGGCGAAGATCAGCGGTCGAGACGGGGCAAGAAAATGGGATTGAAACGATGGGACACGCTGGTTGGATGATGCGATTTGCTGTACATGTTCGCCGTGTCAGATAGTGGGGTTGGCAGGATGGGGGCAAATGTTTTAGGACCGAAGGGCCGCCGCGTTCGAAAGATAGTTTGCATCATAGTTGGTTGTTGGTGAAGTGGTAGGGGTGGAAAATGTTTCTTTCACTGACGGGACTGACGGCCGCCGCTTGGGAGGATGAGAGTGGGTCGTTAAGATGATGGCGGGTGATAAAGATGAGAGTGGGCGATACTGATGAGGGTGATGTCTGGATCAGCATCCATCCCGCGCATGGCGCTGTGTTTTGAGCCGCGGTCGAGCTGGCCACAAAGTGTCGTATTGGGTCTGTTAGGAGTTGCAATACTGGCTGGCGAAGAAACCTTCGATCCCTTTGATTCCTCTTCGTGGTCGGGGCTGGCCCAACTAGAGTTTAAAGGATGGGACTGTGGCGTGGATTTCGCACTTGAAAATCCTTGGAGGAGGGAGGTAGCACGGGCAGTTGGTTACACGGCTGAAGATAAATACGGCTGTGGGGAACTGCGGCGTAGCAGCGGATCAAGGAGTGACTTCACGTGAAGAAATTGACGATGATGAATAATTCCCATTTGAGAAGAGAAATGAGAGGTTGAATTGTGGTTCATCTAATGGATGAAGGTCGGTGCAGAAAACCTGAAAGTCATTCAAGGTTTAGCGGAAGGAAGATTGTGGTCAAGTGGAAGGCTGGACTTGGATGTGGCACGTTACTTGTTGGGACCTGGTGCAGGTACACCACGTGGAAATTTAAGCAGCTTCCAGCGCATTGTTCCTTCCTGGTTTGACAAGAGTGCGAAGTGGTGTGCGGCGTGAGGCACAGCGGCTCCCGCACTCCCTGCCGAACAAGTGGCAAAAGTTCTACGCAGTTGCTTTTGGGTTTCACGCCTGGAACCTTAAACATTAGCTTCCCTGGCGCTGAAAATTAGTGCACTAACGATTTCCACAGTGGATTCTCGCCTTCTAACGTCGTTCTAGATTCTCCTTGACATCCCCAAAGCTTAAGTTGAGATGGACACTACGGAGACGACAGCGAAGACAGTATATCAGACAATCTATGCTTGGCATGCCTAGCTTAATTTAGAACAGACTCAGCCTGAGGTGATGCGCCTTTGCAATGCTGAATCCTGGATCGCATCCCGTCGATCTGCAGCTTCTCCCGAGCAGGGCGCAAAATCCGCCCATCCAAGCACCCCTACCCCTTAGCCAACCCCACGCCACACCCGCGACCCTAAGCCAGGAACAGGCTGCCAAGACAAGGGCTGCAAGTGGGGCTCGCGACAAAGCGGGGTCTTTCCCTCCAGACGCGGTTTCCAATTTGGCCAGGAACGCGTTTTGCATGAACACCGATCTGTCTGTCGGTTCCAGCAGGTGCAACCCACCCACAGCGCCACGCCAGAAGCAGACACTACGGAATTACATGGATGTGTAGATTCCAGGCGCCTCCACGGAAAAACCCAAAAGGCGAGGGATGGAGCTCAAGGAATGGTCTCAGTCGCAGCTGTCAATTGCGACAAGCCCACACCCTCTACCGCCCGCTCCTCCCCTCGCCGCCTCAACAAAGAGGAGCAGGACGGACACCACATCTGCACACACTGATCATGGCAGCGACAGTAGGTCGAAGGCTACCGCACACGAACGCGAAATTATCGTCATCAGCGACAGCGACGACGACGACCCTCCTCCGCGTCCGAAGCGCAACTCTTCCTCTCCAGCTCATCGTCCGCCGCCGAAACCCCGAGCGACCCCCGCTGCGCAGCCCTTGCGTCCCTATGTCCACAAACAGCCACTGAAAACAACAGAACATCCAGAGCATCCAAAACTATCATCGATTGACGCTACCCAGCCAGAATCACCTGTGTTCCCCTCAAGGCCGAAGTCGGCACTGCCTGTCGTTAGCAGAGATGGGCACGACCAGCCGCCTACGAAGCCCTTGCGTACCTATGGCCATACCTCACAACCATCGCGTGTCGCTAACCGGCCAGTGTCGCCAGCGCCCGTCCTACATATTCCGCAGCCGAGGTCAACATTGCCTGTTGTTGTCAAACATGGGCACGATCACCTTGGCCGCCGGCTGTCGGAACAAGCGCTCCAAACTGCCAGAATGTACTGGGCCTCCCAGCGCCAAGTGGACTACACATTCCCACCCCATCAGCTCGCGCATGTCCTCATCATGGGTTTCTATCGGTACAAGTATTCGCTAGAGGTACTGGGTGGCCGATCACTAACGCCGGGTTCACGAACCTACGAGCCGCCGCCAGTGGATGATGCCGACGACGGCCGCCGTCCACCAGCTGCCGATCAAATGCCACCTGAAGTACGCAAGATGGCGAAGAAATACTGGGCGTGTTTGCAAGAGGTGGATGCTGACAATGGGGACATGGTGGTCGACCCCCTTGTTCGCCTTGCGCTTCTGCGAGGCGAATATACACGGCGTGCCCTTGGCTTGGAGCGGCTGGAGCGAGGGACACGCACGTTTGAGCCACCATACGTGGATCCCTCCAAAAAGGATCCATTGTCCAGGTCCAGAACAAAGCCTTCAACCATGAACGTGAGACCCTCTGAGACATTTCCAAAGACAGAGCCTCTCGAAGATAAGGATCTATTTTATGTTGATCTGTCCGGGACACAGCCTTCCAATATGAACTCGGGGTCCTCAGAGGCGACTCCAAAGAGAGAGACATCCGAGGGTTGCCTATTGGACGAATATCCATCCAAAAACCCCCAACCTGCCAAGGACATACCTGCAGTAGCGGCCCCCGGGCAGACTTTGTCAGCCGAAGAGCGTGTCAAAGAGAGAAATCCAGACGTTGGTCTGGTGCCACTGGAAGCATGGGAGGAAAAGGTAAAGCTCAGTCCCGAGCAGAGAGCCCTGGTCGATCTTGCCGCGAGCGGAAAGAACATCTTCTACACAGGGTCGGCCGGGTGCGGCAAGTCTACCGTTCTCCACGCCATCCGCCGCCATCTCAGGTGGATGGGCAAAACTGTACAGGTAATGGCTCCTACCGGAAAGGTTGCCCTGCAGATCGGCGGAATGACGACCTGGACGTGGGCGGGGTGGGCTCCAGACTCACAGAAGAGGATGGTAGACACTCTGGCTAGGGAATTACTATTTGGCAGGTCAAGCAAACGGAATAGGAAGCGCTTCGAGGAGGTTGATGTCATTATCATCGATGAAATCAGCATGGTCGAGAATTTCTTCTTTGAACGCCTCAATCAGTTCATGCAGAGAGTTCGCCAGGACCAACGCCCCTTTGGAGGCGTGCAGGTAATTGTCACAGGCGACTTCTGCCAACTTCCTCCGGTGAAGCCATTTGAGTATTGCGTCAAATGCGGGACTTCTCTCCGCCAGCATGACAAGGAGACTGAGGAGGGATGGGAAGCTATCTATGTCTGCCCGTCATGCCGTAGCAGTCGGTGGCGAGATTCGGACAAGTGGGCCTTCCGCAGCCAGGCCTGGCAAGATTGCGAATTTGTCAACATAGAGCTGAAAGCCGTGCATCGCCAAAATGACGGACTGTTCATTTCTATGCTCCAAAAGTGCCGACAGGGCATCAGACTAGATCCGGACGAGGTTGATATCCTGATGGACCACCCTTCCGTTACTGAGGGTGCTATGAGACTCTTTTCAACGCGTAGGGAGGTCCAACGGATCAACGAGCTAGAGTTTGCGAGGATTGATCGTCCCAGCCATGAATATCGATGCAAGGATAGCATACGCTGGTTAGTATTCCCGATTTTCCGACGCTCCTCTTTGAAGTTTACGGATAAGATTTTTTTTCCAACGAGTGGGAACTAAACTATTGAACGGAACGCAGCTGACACGCTTTCTCTAGGACACAAAACACTCACTGGCGATTTGAAAAATGGAAACAACTTAATGCAGACGGCACGCTCAAGCAGTTCGATGACAATCATCGTCTTGAACAGATAGTCCAATTGAAGGAAAACACACTCGTCGTGCTCATGGTCAATCTTGACCTGGGCCAGAAACTCTGCAATGGCTCACAAGGCTACGTCTGTGGATTCGAGCCTTACGACCCACAGAAAAAGCTGCCCGAAGATGGCGGCGAGAGCGACAATGCCAGGCTCAAGGAGGCAGAGATCAGGAAATTCGTGGAAGCGCACCTGGCTCGCGGTATTACGCCAGCGTGGCCGATTGTAAAATTTCACAACGAAGTGACTCGCACCATCTACCCGCAGTGCCTCATCAACGAGATCGGTGACGAGTCGCCGTATACCATAGTCTGCCGCACGCAGATCCCGCTGGCCCACGCGTGGGCGCTCACCATCCATAAATCCCAGGGCATGACGCTCGATCGCGTCAGCGTCAACCTGTCCCGCGCGTTTGAGGAGGGTCAGGTGTACGTCGCCTTGTCCCGGGCCACCTCTCTTGAGGGTCTGAAGATCGAGGGCAGCTCTTCGGGTCTCGATGTCGGTATTGGCGGGAATAAGGAGGTTAGGGAGTTTCTGAACAGCACCAAATGGGGTGTTTGAGGAGATACCAGCCCTTGGCAGGTTGGGCTCTTGTGGAGCTATGGCATGATATTGACTTTAGGATACCGTGCCTTGCCTTGCGTCTCGGAATAACTTGATGCCCAAGTATTGGTCATGTTAGGATAGTGATGATAATGTCAGGATACTAGTAACAATAGCAGTTTTCTTGTCTATAAGTACGTAATGTTGGCAGTGATGTTTTGGTGAAACTATTAAACTTTTCTAAACTTTTTCAAGGATCGACTTTCTCTTATATGCTTTGTTTATTTTACCTACGAAAGTACATCTTTCATACCTGTACTAGATAGGTTTCTCTATTGTTGTTTGTTTCGACTAGATCGAGGAAGTCTAGGGCGCGATCATATGTCGCATGATGATATGATCCCTTCTGCACATATTTTTCCCTGCGGCATTAAACAAGACAAAACAGTTAAGCAATAATTGTCTTATGAGAAAGAAAACGTTTAGGGCTACGACATCCGCAGCAAACAAGCGTAAAGCACGATAATGAGTTTATCTGTCAAACAAGCTTTTCACCCCTGCCCGTACCACTGCCTCTGTTGCCCTTCACTGCTCATCGTGGATATTCCCCTGAGATGATGGCCCAGATGCTCGAGACCTCGCTCCCGGCCGCTTCAAGCCGCAGGCTTTGACGTGAGCGGCGTGCTCGCTCTTGTCTGTGGTCTGGCTGCCGCAGGCACAGTGATAGGGCACGCCGTATGCGCACTTGCCGAGGTGTCGTGTGTAGTTGTCCCTGCGAGGCTGGGGGACGGTGTAGCCGCATGCGCATTTGAACTGCCGGGTGAACTTGTTGTGTTTGCTATGGTAGTGCCTGGCTTTGTTCTTGGGACTGACGAAGGTCCGGACGCAGTCTGTGCAGGCTAGGTTGTTTGTTGAGGGTTGGTCGAGTAATGTTCCGGTTGGGAGTTTTGGTGAGTGGGCTGGTGGAGGTTGGTTGGGAGATGGGGAAGTGAGTCTGGACGGATGAGTTGTTATCTGTCTGCTGTACTTGTGAAACCGGTGAGGCTGATGAGGATTGCTCACTCCAGGAAGTCAAAGGTCTGGCTTATAGGTGAAAACGTGGCCTCATCGACTGGGTCTGAACCATTGATGTAGGGAGCATAGTAGCTTTCCGGTGTGTTGAATTCACCGGCATTCACCGTGTTCTGGCCGTAGTTATTGGTGACAAGCGTACTCATAGTGGAAGGAGTGTGGGAGGTGATCCATTCTGGAGTGAGTGCGTTGGGCTGGGCGTACAGCGTATTATCCGTGCTTGGTGATGATCCGTAAATGTAACCATCATTCGAGCCGAAAGTGAAGGTGCGAGGAGAAGATGGCGAGAAGGCATCGGTGCCGTGGAACGTGCTTCCATAAGCTTGGCCCGGAGCAGCAGGTTCGGGAGTTTCCAGGAAGTTCGTGTAACTAGTGAAGTCTTCTAACTGCGTCAGCTGGAAGCGTTGGCCCTGTTGGCCTGGTTGGTCCTCCTGGGATGTCATTATGTGGCAAACTGTCGGCGATGGCTGAAGTCAAGTTGAGATACACAAGAAAGCCGGTGAAAAGCGTATAGGTAGAGATACAAGTGTAAAACCGACGCTGGGTGCATACGTAGTCTTAGTACTCTTATACGAGGTTCTACCTTTGGGTTGTCTCGGCTTCATATGTGCAGTTTATATCGTAAGTGAGTGTCGTTGTTATTGTGAAGGCTTGACATGGTCCTTTCACACCTGCATCATGGCTAAGGCTGCGAGAAAGGGCCTTCTGTCAGTTAGCTTGTTACCGCAAATTACAACAAGCATTAGTACGGTAGGTACAAGGCTCCCGTTCACCGTCCGGTAATCAACAGCAATAATAATGATATCACTGTTATGGTCCCAGGTACAGACCCTGTATCTCCCAAACTGGAAGCACCCAAGAGCTGCTTTGACGTCTGGCTTGGCATAATTCCGTTGTGGAGTAGTCGGCGGTACTCGGGTGAAGACTTAGTAACCCACGGCGTGATGCCCCGAGGTGTGGCCCGGGGAAACAAGCGTGTGTAACCGTGGGGATGACCATAACAGAAAAGGAGAGGCACCGGCGGCTATCGAAAAAAACCTGTTTGGTTCCTTGTTGGGCTGAGCGGGCTCTTGCCCTGCAGGATCCTTGGCTCGCAGCCCTGCTCAGCTAGGTCTAGCTGGCGTTTGCCAATCAAGCTTCTGGGAACGCTCTCCGGGGGGCTGCTGACTGCCGGTGTTAGCCTCGGCGGAGTCCGGCAATGCAACATGGTGGCGCTCCTGGCTCTATTCATTCGATGAAAAAAAGACGCAAATTAGGGCACGAGAGGAATCGACGTTTTCGAAACAAAACATCATATTAATTTCCTAAATGCTCTGCGCATGTTCTATAGCTTTTTAGCACAGTTACTAAGAGCTTATTATATAACTTCAAATTCACCTTCACGAGTATTGTATCTAATCACCACTTGTCACGTTGCTGCGTTGGGATGCCTATTTTTCATACCTTCTCTGACGTCAAGAGCAGGGGTGGCCGCAGTGACCTCCAGGCACTAATTACTAGCGCCTTCAGCCGCATTGCCTTGCCGCGCTCGTCGTGGATGATATCGGACAACATTGAAATAGGTTGCAAGGTTCATCTTCGGATCAGTCAGTTCGATAGCACACCCTAATCGACCATGCGTACGATTGAGAATCGTCGCTGGGACGCTGAAGATGTGCACTCGGCCGTGCCGAAGGGGGCATCCTCAACCGGTTACCCCCTCCCGCAGCCGATATACCTTGTCCCTCAAATCCTCACCACCCGTCCATCCGTACACCAAATATTTACTGCAGACGGCTGCAGGTGTCATGCTAAATACGGCTGTCGGTGTAGCGCTGCGCCAAACAGGTTAAAGGTTTCAGAGGCGGTGAAACATGCACTGGTTTTGGCGCACCACCACCCACGTTGGAGGGGAGCCACCATGCCAGGAGCAGAATGCAAGCCTTTCAAGACGCCCATCGATCCTGCAGTCATGGTGTTTGCCCGAGTTATGGAGTAGGTGCGACCACTACCCGACAACCCAACAACGGTCAGCGGATGAGGACCCCAAAATTCGAGCGGATCCATCCAGGGCATCATTCATCCAATGATTGCTGGCATACCCGCATATCTCCCCTCGTCTCCACGACACGAAGCTGCAAGATTGTACCAACCTTGCGCTAATGATAAATATGCCTTGTCCTGGAAACGGCGTTACGAGTAACATCATGTGAACTAGCAAACCATAGACAAGAAAGTTGAGAAGGCTTCCAATGAGCCGCACCAGGCTGACGATCGTCCCCAAGTTGTCGCTTGAAACCGGATTATAAGCGAGTGCCTGCAGATACAACGCAGCAACCCCCACAATCCCTCAGCATTATCTGCATCCTCACGTATCACGGCAGTGGCATGCGAATATCATAACAAATCAGGTCGGACGGGCCACGCTTCCACATCAGCACGACTGTGACGGGAGATTATATCTTGTATCAGCACTGAATCGGCGTCGCCGTGTCAAGCATCCACCAACTATAAGCTTTCGAAGATCATCTAATGCTTTCTGTTTCCTCCCGACGAGGACCCAACACTGATTTTTTAACCAGGGGGCCTCCGGTATGAGAGCCACGAGACAAGACCCACACCCTAACAGCCAGGCACAGTGGGAGGGAGGAGCGGGGAAAAGGGCCGTAAGGGAAGGGGGATTTGGGAGTCTTCAAGTGAATTTCTATGGATTGAAATACAGAAAACGAAAAAAATAAAAAATAACGGAGAAAGTGAGCTTTCCTTTTTTTTTTTTTTTTAGTTGCCAGACAAGAAGTATACACCAAAAACGCCCTTCCAGCACACTTGCACCACGCCGTCGCCGCCGCTGCTGCTGCAGCTACTACCCTCCATGTCACCTATCATGTCCGAGCCTTCCAAGTTCCTCTTCCCTTTCGGCCCATCTTCTCAACATTCCATTGTCGCATCTCCAACTCCAACTTCAGCAAAACCCAACATCAGCGTACCCAAGCCATCCTCCCTGCCGGGTCACGAAATTGGGTGTACCCTAGAAATTGCGCGGACACCAACTTCACCACAGCCGCCCGCCGCCTGTCTGCCTCATCTCTTCCAGCCACCCTTCTCCTGCCATCTTCACATCTCCGACTCCAACTCCAAGCAAAACCCAACATCAACAACCCAAAACATCATCTCTGCCAGTGTCACGAACTTGGCACTTGGGTCATGTACCTTAGAAAGTGCGCGGATACCGCCTCACCACAGCTGTAGGCTGCGCAAACGGCACCGTCTTAGTGCCCGAAGCGACCACGACCGGCACGCCGTCGGCCGTCGACGCACTAATCGTCTGCGCCGTGACAGGCACGGGGTTCGCGTTGGGCGCCACCGTGGGACCGGGGATCACGTACGACGTCGTCTGCGTCTTGTAGATATCGATCAGAATCCCCGGGTCGGTCGACTTGTACATCTTTGTGGCTGGGATCCCCGCCGCGAGGTTGAACGGCTTGACGGGAACTCCAGGGGCGGGTGCTTCCACCCACAGGTTGATGCACAGGGGATAGTTCTGCGCGCCGCCCAGCTCGGCGGCGAAGTGCAAGGCAATAATCTCGTGGCGGAGGACGTAAGGGCCCGGTTTGAGCCCAGTGGGGATCCCGACGAGCCAGCTGTTGTTGTTATTCGCCAGGTGGTTGGACGCCCAGTCGCCCGGCGGCGGGCTGGTGAGCGGGTTGAAGAGCCCCGGCTCGCCGTTCTCGATCTTCGTCCATGATAAGGTGTTCTTGTCGGCCGACGTGCATCCGTCGCCCTTGGTGCTCTTGCACGGCGCGACGTAGGATATGACGGGCCCTTGGTGGCCTGCTGGCCAGCCGTTCCACTGCACGTGGACTTTGTCGCCGGCGCGGACGGGCGCGTGGGCCACGGGGGACTTGCCGCCGCGGTGGCACACAATGTCTGGGGTGCTATAGTTGAGCGCTGAGACGTAGCCTTGGTCTTCAGCCGTAGTGAGCCAGCCGACACGGTCGGCCGGGTTGACGGCGCCCGGGCGAGGGTCGTAGCCGTGGTAGTTCTTGCCGTTGATGATGACGCCGACGAGGAGGGAGTGGGCGAGGGCAGATGGAAGGATCGACAGCCCGGCCGCGGCGGCAAGGAGGGTATATGACTTCATGGTTTGGTGGGCGTGGGAAAGGGAAGGCAAAGAGACGGGATGTTAAAGGCGGGAAGGAAGTATGAAGGCCTTACGCTGGGCTGGTTATAGGAGGGATGATATGCGTTTTGGATATACTGTGCAGGACGGGATGCAGGATGTGCCGCTGTTGGAAGATGGGGAAACGGGAAGCTGGAATTGATTGGGGCGGAGAGAGGCTTGGTATTTATCCTTATTAGAGGCTCATGTACTATGTTGATCTGTGCCGCGCTGTCGGGTACGTCGGTAGGTCATGACGGTTTGTCATGAGGATGAATAATTCCCTTCAACAAAGCAGCTTCAACTGATGTCTGAATTCAGTTGTGTCTGACCATCGTGTATCTGCGCCGCTTCATGGCTTCAGCCCGGCCCTAACGTCCGTCCGTACTAAGCCAGGGTTCGACGTATTAGGCAGGCGTAAAATGGGGGAGAGGCCAAACTGGGCGATCACCGTGTGACAAGGCTGGGATTGACAGGAATGTCGGGAAGCTCTCCGACAATCCTTGGCCCTCCTTTTCTCACCGTTGTTTACTTTGACAGAATTGGAAACATTGCACTTTTTTGTGATGAGAGATCAGACGCAAAACCATGGCATTGTGGACAAAGTGAGGGGTTTCGATGGCCATGTACAAGCGGTCTTGTGAAGATCCATATGCCGGATAAATGGTATATTTCGCTCAACTGTGAGAGGTGGATTCTCAGTAGCAAGGCGGAGCGATGGGAGTTGGGGATTTCCAAATCGGGCAATTTTGCATCTTAGTGGTACAAATGTGGATGCGTTTCATATATCGGAGGGGAGTACACTGATGATCCTTCTCCATCATTCACTCCAGTGAAAACTTCAGGCGCCTGTTCCCCAGGATCCGGGATAGAGGAGACGGGTAATGCAGGGGATAATCTGGGTGCCGGAATGGGACCCGGTCATTTATCCTATATGCTCGTGAGAATATAGTCATGCGCCCCCCCGCGCGGGCCCAGGTCCATGCTAATCAAATCTCAGCATTTCCCGTTCCGGGGTAAGGCTGACAGTGTTCTAGAATGACCTGCGCATAATTTGGCAGCTGTCTGGCTGACGAGGCGCAGTTGAGAGCAAGTACTCATCAGCGCATCCAGTGTCTAGGCAAGCCACAAACCAAGCTTGCATGGTTTACTGGACGCTTTTTGAAATATTTGTTGGTCGAAATCATCCGTCGGCCTTTAACTCGGCATCATTCATAGTAGTGTTTACTAGAGCTCGTGGTGGTGCTGACTGTGTGCAGCACCTGTCAAGCAAAATCGGAATGGAACTTGATTTGCTGCTTGATACGGCACCCCTGGAACACGAGATGTTGGTCTCAGAAACCGTGGGACTTATGTTGCACTCGCTTCTAGCTTTCCAATTGGAAGACTGCCAAACATTCCGGTCTGCACACAAACTTAACATTGACACCTGCCAGACAAGGGACTACCGTCGTTGGGGTGGGGGTGGCACAGGAGATAGCCCACGTGGACCCCACGCTTTGTCTTGCATTTCTATGCCAGGGGACGCTCGTGGAATGCCACCTCACCATACGCGGTGTGGAATATTGTTGTGACCGTATATGATACGAGTAAAATGATTCGCCGTGTTGACTTTAGTCAACTGCACGTGCTAGGTACCCTGTTCTTTCTGCCGCCCCTTATAGCTTTAGTCCGTGATACGGAAACCTGGTCATACGGTGATGCCTACATTAATTGTTGGTGTGATGTCTGAGCTCACACCACCCCCAACCTCTTCATGCAGCCACGCTCTTGAACCGGGCTCCCTGCTTCGGCAGACGGGCCGCTCTTGGGACGATCGTGGTTGTCATCGATCACATCTTACGAGGAATGAATGCAGATTGGCTAGGAGACGGGGTGGTGGTGTGCAGAAGACTGGCACTGTCAAGCGGTAAGCCGGAGACGTGTAAAATCCTTCCGAAACCCTGGCTCTCCCATGGTTGTGTCACTGGCTTCCAATGCTTTAATATCATAGAGGGCTCTGAGAACAACAACAAAAACATCGACATAATCCCAGTTCTTGGTCAAATGATCGTCCCAGAAGAGAATTGTTTCTCATAACGAAGTAGCGGGAAAAGAAATTGGGGGGCTTGCTTCAAGGTTTTATGACTCAACGGCGTGCTCTATGTTTGGCAGATTTCGAGTTACCAATCTTGAGCACCAAAGCGGTATCTAGCAGGAGAAGGGGGTTTCCTGCCATTCTATAACAGTTCCGCAATTCGCCGCTTCCATGTCACCAAACTGCGCCTCATCACGCCACATCATATCAACATCATTTCCGCGAATTGTGAGACTGTTATAGAATTGCAAGAACCACCCCCACCCACTCCTTCCCAGCTAGCAACAGCTTTTTACTCTGTGAGTATAAAGCCGAGGCTAATAGATAAGCCGAGAGCATGAAATGGCAAAAAGAAAGAATTTTGATCAGACCCGGGCTTGAACCGGAGACCTTCAGTGTGTTAGACTGACGTGATAGCCAACTACACCATCCGACCTGTTGAGTCGAATGATATCTAGACGCAGGGAAGCTGCTTTTGTGCCGTGGAGAGTCAGGGCTTCAGGAGGAGTGGAGTGGATTCCTTGTTGCATCAAATCTCATTTCGCTGAATGACTTGAAGCTTCAAGTTGAGTTGTACAGCAATTCTGAAGTTTGATAATTATGGTGGTGTTGTAATATTTACCGAAGAATCGTCTCTCTTATGTTTGCCTCTGACTTTGAAGTTCAAGTATGTACCTGTATGGCATGCATGCCTTGGAAGAGAAACCCTTTTCTTGATTGCTTTCTAACAGGAGGTGGGTCCATTCGATTCTGTTCCAGCTGTTCCCATTTACTTAGGGCTGCTACCCACTCGCTCCATCAACAACTAGCAGCTACGGCAGGTGTCCACACCTGCGAATCTTCCGTAGTATAGTGGTCAGTATATGAGCTTGTCAGCTTCACAGATGATTTCGCTCAGGACCCGGGTTCAATTCCCGGCGGGAGAGAACGTTTACTTTTGCGATTTCCACTGTTCTAGTATAATAAAATAAGATGAGCTGTGTGGCTGAGTTGATTCGAGTTAAGCTTATCTTGTCTATTCCTGGACCTGGCATTTTGGGAATCTAGCTCCGCTGTCTTTAATGATGGCATGTAGCACTGTGTTAAAGTCGCATGTTCAGACAAATGCAGACTTTTAATTTCAACTTCTATGTAAGAAAGGCATGGTATAAACTCTCTAACTCAAAAAGCAAAGCAGAATGCCGCCCTGTTTATCCATTTTCATCCCTGATCGTACCAAGGACAACATTTTGTTTATCCGTACTTTCGGTCTAAAAGCGCACATCCACGTTAAATCAGAAAACCTCCCCAAAGAAGCGACGCATTAGGGCCAGCAGTTGATGCTCCCTGTTGAGAGCAAGACGGCCTGGGTCCTGTACTCGTACCATATCAGGCCGTTGGGTGTCCATTAGCTGGCAGGTCCTCTTCCCCGCCGCCTGCGGCCGCACAACTTGACGTGGGCGCGGTGAGTCTCCATGTCGCTCGTTTGATAGCCGCAGCTGCAGGTGTAGACATTAGGAGGCTCTGCATACGCCCTGCAGTTCTTGAGGTGTCTCCAATAGAGATCCTTTCGTGCCTGGTCATAGCCGCAGACGCACAAGAACTTGGGGGCGTTGGTGTTGTGCCTGTCGCTGAGGTAGTGTCGCTCCCTGTTTTTGCGATCGGAAAACGTCACAGGACAGCCCGGGAATTTGCATTTGAAGTTGGCGCCTCTTCCGCTTGGCGTTCTCTGCGGCGCTGTTGATAGTGGATCAACCTGTCCGCTGTTTTGCTGTCAGCTTCGTGCTTTGTTCGCACGTAATTTCTGGAAGCAGGATCTGAAAGTTACTCACATTGGCTCCAAGACAGTCTCGCTGTTTTGCGACAAATGAATGTGCTCAACGCCATTGGTAATGCCACCAACGTCCGAATCGGGGTCGTTATGGGGCGCAGCATGGGGAGAAGTATGTTGTGCGACGTAAAAGTTGTTCGCGTTGTCATAAGTGGCAGTGTTGAAAGTGGTGTCGACGTGAGGCGGCTGTGACGGACCGGCAAAGTCTGGCCAGCTGGATGCGGCGGACGGGGAGAGATGTTGCTGATCATTCGAGCCTAGCCAAAGGGCAGGAGAAGAACCCCACGAATAATTCGTGTTGGGGCTCGATGTAGGTGAGTGAAGGTAGCTCACGGTGGCCGATTCAAGAGCCACATATCGAGGGTCCGGAGATGTAAAAACGAAGGTGGGGTGGTAGGGAGAGAACTGCTGGGTCTCGCCATTATGGTGTTCGTCGGCGGGGTCGACACCAAGCGAATGGGACGGGCCGCTCGCCCCTGGGAGGCCCCCAAAGCGTGTCTCAGTCCCCTCTGCCCCCCACGCCGCTTGATGGGACTGCTGCTGTGTCAAATGTTGCTGCTGCTGGGCCATGTTGACAAGGTGGATGGCGATCATCAACGTCCAGCAAAGAACTTCTCAAAAAGAGAAAAACCATGTGTTCAGCATCCCGCCACCCAACACTTATATCGTGATCGGCGTTGAACATTTTTGCTGGGGTGCCCGGGTTGGGCCTCACTTTGACACCTACCACGTCTGCTTTCGTGATTCAGAGTACCGACACGAACCATGCAACAACCTTTACCCATCAGCCGGGAATGGTGGGTGGCATCGGGGTACTTGGGAGGCAGGAGCTGATAAAGACAGATTGGAAGGAATTGCAATGCGTTTTGGTGGGAAGATACCTGGACCTGTGTTCATATCTTGTACCTCGCCAGGACCTCACTGAGCGACAGGGGGTGGATAACAGGGCGTTGACAGGTGGTAGGGCTGACTCTTCAGGCACCGCATTGGTATTTGACTCGGGCAGACTGACAGCCTCATTGAGGACCAAACACAAAGGAATGGCCCCAAATTGGGCATACTCCCGTGGAAAGTTCCATGGTTGGAACCTCGGGTGGAACCTCGCGTGGAACCTCGCGTGGAACATTAAAAAACCTGTTGTCTCAAGTAAATGGAAGCTGTGGGCGGTCAAACCTGGAAAAGCATGTGTTCTGTTCGAATTTGGAGGGCCGTGGTCTGAAAATGGACCCCAAATTCTCCTGCCGCTCCTTCAGTGGTAGGTGGCGCTGTGGTAGGTAGGTAGGTTCCTAGGGTGTTTGAGGGGCACCCAATTTCAGGTTGGCTTCCGAACGGGATTACTCAGTAAAGCCCAAGCGCCCGGGAGGACAAGCAAGCCGCTGGGCTAAGGAAAGTGTAAGATCACCAAGCCTCCTTCTATGTTGCACGCGGGAAACGGCACATAATTCTGGGGCAGGTCTAATCGAGGAAGTGGTGGTGCCACATACGCGTTTATGTAGATCCGAAATCTCCGCTTGTGGGCCCAAACGGTCCCTGCGATCAAAGTTGCGACTGCCAGGCGCTTATTCACGCCTCTCACGACACAAAACGTGCCTTGTGCGTCCGCCGCCTTTTCGCCGTGCCGGCCTATGGGGTCCGTCGCCAGACAGTCGGGTTCGGGTGATTAAGCATATTACGAAGCCAGGGAAGCCAGGGACCCGAAGTCATGACAGGTTATTACCTGCGTCCCTGACAGTAGTAGCCTGCCCTGGCGGGATTTAGCACATCCGATTTCCGAAAACACCACCTTCCTTCCTTCATCGACCGTTACTTGGGAACGGCGAGATACACCCGCCTCGGACGAAGTCGCGGCCGACACATGGTGGGGCAGTCTGCCCCAGCCCCTCTGCATGTGAGCCGCGTCATGTTCCCCCAAGTGACTGCCCACACGCTTTGTCCGACGTTCGACAACAGCAGCCCCCGTTCTGCCGATGAGCGGTGAAAGCTGCACTGGACGGCACTTTTTTCGCTCCTTCCTCGGAGAGTGAGAACAAGGCGGCAGGAGCACACCTCGGGCCGTCGCTGCCCTATCAACTGCCAAGTTTAGCAGGCTCAAGCCCTACCGCCGCCCAAACAAGCGCATTCGACCGCGCAAAGTGTCACCCATTTGCTGAACGCTGCCCAGGCTGCAACGTGCAGCGGCGGTTGGGGGTGAGAAAACGGCGGGCACTCGGTGAGCAGCCTTGGGATCAATCGCTTCTTCTAAAATTAATAGGGTAAGGCCTCCATGCCCATGCAGCCACAGGTTATTATCTGCATGAGCGGCCAGCCACACCTTCCCACGTCACTCCTCAACAACGGCAGCCACGATTTTGTCAGACTTTGGGGATCATAGGAAAACGCCTTGGCTACCAGGTATTTTTTTCTCCAACATCGTCAGCAGCCTGCTAGCTCGATTAGTAATATTGGCAGCACAGCCACAGAAGCCAGTTGCCCACCCATTACATTACGAGAACTGCGTTCCTGATGGTGCACAAGGGCCAATATTGTCGTCACAAAATACCAAATCTCAGCGAAAATATGTAAAACAGCTCCATCGAAAAAGATAAAAGACTCCTGATCATGTTCCCATCTCAACGCCGCCTCTTTCCCCGCCAGCTCATCGGTTTCGATGAAGCAACCTTGGCCCTTTGACAGTAAACGACCTGCATCAACCAACACTGCAGTTCGGTGAGCCAAGCAGCCCTGATTGGGCTCCACCAACATACCCTGCAAGGTGCCAGGAGCCTCACCACAAAACACAGATTTCACCACGAACCACACTTTCTTCATCGAGTTGGCCGTCGGTGTGGCCGGTTGGGCATCGATCGACCACCCATCTACCTGCAGTTTGCAAAGCAACTACGGGTTTGTGAATCGCACTAAATCCGTAGAGTCCAAAGATTCTGGACTGTAAATACGGTTCAGAAAGGCACTAAAAATCGATCTGATGTTATGCCCCAGTCGGGCCTTCTCGACCGACACCTTTACCCGGCGGGAAATATAAGAACTTTGCCTCATCTCCGAACCCGTTACACAGAGCCAATTCAATTCAGTATAAATGAGTGTAACCTGCCTGAGGGCTTAACTTTGTTGTCAAGAAAAATGAGGCTCTTACCATACTCCCATGGTGCCGGGAAGGGAGATTCCACCATACTCACATCTTTGAATGGACTACAGAACGAATGCAGGTGTGGTGTCATTATGTCACCCTAATATCAAGGATCCAAACTGTTAATTAAGGGGCTTCTCCCACATAGGCAGGTACCTACTACCAGTGGGTTTTTTGGTCTCTTCAATCGTCCAGAAATCACATGCGCAACAAACTCACGTTGTTTAGCAACCATAACGGCAGATTGTGTTGTCACTACCTGGTAGGAAGTCACACTTCGGATGGGTTACAACGTCGGCGTGTATCGGAAGGTTGAGGCCGGGTAATATTCCTGAACGAAGTGTGGGATCCCGCAAAATAGTAAACAGGTCCTTGATATGCTGTATTTAGCTTCGTACATATATTTGTCACGCTTTAGTAGAGCGTAGGAAGGATTTTAAAACACTTGTTTTTATTATTCTGCATAGGAAATGCTCGTCAGCAGCTGCTAAATGCAACGGACACTTTCCATCTCCACGTGCCTCGCTTGCATGATCGGGGGCCTGCAGTGCTCCCTGTAGACGACTGCATGGAGAATTACTGGGTACTTAGGTTAGCCCACGTGGTAGGCTCCCCTCCTCCGACCTACTCCAGGGAGGAGCCCAGGATAACCATCTCAGCCTGCAACAATGTTTCTCCAGGAACTAACTCGACGTTAAGACAGCTGCAAGTTTCGAATTTTCTCTCCTGGAAATAGATGAAGAGCGGTCACTCAGAACGCCCGAGATGGCTGACCAACTGGGATCAGTTTGTTACGTGAGAAGCGGAGTAGCAGTGGATATGGGTAACGGAGACCTTTGAGAGTAGCTTTCAAACCAAAAGAGTTCGTAGGTATCTGATCCCGGCTATACGTACATCGTTCTCTCCAAATCTGGGATCGGAGCAGTAAACCGGCGAACCTAGGAAGCAACTTGGAAAAACTAGCAGGAGCCTCCAAGCCTCCTTTATCTCATTTGCCATATCGCCCCGTAGAGTAGCAGTTCAATTTCTTGACGATCCAATACTTACAGACCTGTATACCTACCCACAAAACCAAAGCCCATCCAAGAAAGTCCCATTCATACACTGTAACAACCTACGTACCACACCCGTCTTTGAGTCCATCAAGCCTTAGGCGCATTCGTCTCAACCCCACCATACTCTTTACTCTCGCCTAACATCTCCCACGGGGCAAACACATTCCCGCTCCTCGCCAGGACGGGTTTGAGACCAGGGAAATGCCTCCCCAGGACATCCTTCATGCCCATATCCTGCACCCACTTGAACCCTTCTTTCGTATACGTCTTCTCGTTCCACGCCTCGCCGGCGATGAATCTGTCTGACTTCAACCGGCGCGAGGCCATGAGGATGAAGATCCGGAACGCCGTCTCGCTGAACCCGAACCCGGGGATCATGGGCTCCGAGTGTGAACCGACCAGCGCGTCGACGAGATTAACATCCCCGTTGTACGCATCGGATAGCTCTTTGGCCAGGGTGGGGTTGTTCCCGCCAACTAATTCTTCGAATGTCGTGGGCACGGAGAGACGCAACAGGCGGCGGAACGCGCAGTACCGGGGCACGCCGCGCTCGCGGTCGCGGAGGATATCGACGGTGCCCAGGTCGCGGATTTGCCCGTCGGGCGTGTGCAGGTTGCGCAGGAAGGACGGGTAGTTATTGTTGGTGATGGCCCCCGGGTAATTGATGCCGAAGGAGTAGAAGGCGTCGGCGAAGGTGACGTCGCCGCATTTCAAGGGGTCTTGGGCGTGCGAGAAGGTTAGGGAGGGGAGGGGGATGGTGGAGAGGTGGGTTCCTGAGACGGAGTTGAAGAATGCGATGGTTTCTGTTTCAGGAGGGCAGGTGTTAGATGATGGTCGAATTGTCAATAGGATGAAAAGGGTGAGTAAATAATGGCAGCACGTACCAGGCATGAGCGAGTGCATCCGGTACACGGAAACAAACTCCTCAGTCAGAGAGTACGGCGTGCCGTCCTGCTCGGCGCCGCTCCCGGGAATCCCGCTGATGATCTCGCTCGTCTTGGACAGCCGGCCAACCGCCTTGGTCAGCTTCTCGCCGACGATGCCCCACCAGTTTGCGTTCATGCCGATCTGCAGGGCTGGGTGCGCCAGGATCGCGGGCGTCCACTCGACTGTGTGGATCTTGGCCATGAGCGCGCAGTTGACGAGGCGCGCCTTGTCGAAGATCTGGTCGCCCGTCATGTCTGGGTGTGCGGCCTTCAGGCGGTCACAGATGGAGTTGTGTTCCAGGGCGAAAAGCGTGTGCAGAAGCTCCATCCCGATCCACCAGTTGTTGTTGAAACCCGTCAAAGGGTTGCCTTGCTCATCGCGGGGCAAGAAAGACACGAGGCCGTGGGTGTCGAGTAGGAGCTTGCCGTCGGGTTGCTGGGTGCGAAGGGTCTGGGTGACGGCTTCGCTTGAGCCGTAGATCTGCGAGCCGTCCCACCAGGCTGTGTTGAGGTTGCGGTAGCCTGGGCACTTGACGTCGGACGGGTCAAGGGCGGCGTCGGGCTTGGTGCGGTACAGCTTCATGTGCTCTTCTACCCACTTGTCGCCGCCTTCCGGGATGGGGATGTTGATTTTCTCGTCGCTCTGAAAAAGCAGGGATTGTTAGCCGGTGTTCCAAGTATGTCTGGGCGTTGATTTTTTGGGGCTTTTGCATGCAAGCCCGCGCTACACGATAACAGGGAATAGGGGGTGTAAACAGACCTGCTCATGGTTAAACCAGTCGTGAGTCTGGAACTGAATCCATGCCGCGGCCAGCAAGTTCAAAGTGGTAGCGGGAATGAAGCGGCCATCCTTGCGGGCCATGAACCGATCGCTGATCATGCGCGGGTTGGGCGTCATTAGCTCCTCCTCGGTGGGCTTGGGGGTAAGATGCCGCGGAAAGTTGCGACCAAGACGCATGCCGGCACAGCCCATGAGAGGCAGCTCAAGTGAGTTGAACTTGCCGTCCGAGTTGCGCGCGCCGATGTACCGTGGGTCGGTAAGCGGCTCCGAGACGGCGGTACCCTGCGCCGCGGGCGACGCGTACCCGTCGTACAAGTTGAACTGGCGCAGCTCGATGCGGAGGAAGGCCAGGTTGAAGGCTCCGAAGATGCCGGGCAGCTTGTACCACGGGATCACCTTGTTGATGAGGTGGAAGGCGCCGATGCCTGCGCGGTCGGCCAGGCCGGGCTTGAACGAGGGGAGGAGCTGGCCATTTTGGTTGTTGTCGTCCTCTTTGGCCGTGGTGACGGTAACGCCGTTCTTTGGTGGAGCAGGAGAAGACATAGCTGGACAGGGGAACATTGAGTAAGACAAAGATATAAGGAAAGAATCACAACCACTCGGCGCGTCTGTAAACGGGATAACTTCCTTCTTGAACCTCTCTCTAGAAAGTCAAAAGTCAGACAGCACAAGGAGGAGAGCCCGATCCTCATAAGTCGAGACCTGGGGCGATATGACAACGAGGTTGAACCCCCATGACACCACGCCCACCCCCTCCATCTGACATTTTCATGCGAGCTAACCAGGCATGTTGACAGGGCTCGCAGGGCTGGCTGCGGCAGGAGGGCGGGCAGTGTGCATGGGACTGGGGACGGTACGATGGGTACGATGTTTGCGGTCGTCCAACGTCCACCCGCCCATTGGTTGGGGTCCCCTTCTGACCCAACGTCAGAGCTGTCATGCACTCCAGCAGCCACGCTGATTACCGTAGCTGACGTTGGCATCAATTACACTAGTACTCGGGGACAGAAGGTTTCACTAAAGTCCGCCGGTGTCTGCGTGCCGTTGCTCGGATAACGGACGCACCGTACGGCTAAAGGTTCAAAGTTCAAAGCTTGCACTCTTTAATCCGAGCTGCGGCCGCCGCCGCCACCGCCCGCTGCTGCGTCTTCAACGCGATGGATTTTGAAGATACGATGGATTTCTCTAACACGGCTGTATTGAGAAGTGGCGCAGAATGCGACTGGCCAGATGCAGGCGAATCATGACTTAGGGGCATTCCATACCGTGCCGAGCACGCCGCATTCGCACATCCCCGCTGGTTTGCGTCCCAACGAGCGGGCAAACTTGTGTGGCGTGGGCGTTTGTTGGTCGTCAATTTGAATGACTCGTCCCGTTTTGACGGTCAACTTCTTGAAGGGCTAGCAAGGCTAAGCGCAATGCATGTTTCGCCATGATAAACAGTACCGGAAAATAGCAATCTCCGTCTATCTAGTGTAATGTCAGGTCAGGCCGCAGATCTTATTTTAACAGGGGCTGACGTGAGAACCTACCACGACCAGCGGATGCCCACAGACCGGTCGGTTCCCAACCAGCGCGCGCATGTGGACAGAGAGGATCACGACCCTGGTCTGAGGTCATCCGCTGGCTTCGAATCTAGTTATAAACGCGAGGTTGCCGGGTTTGCCCAAACTCCAAAGGGACAAAACCCGTAAGTACTCGCTCCCAGACCAGTCATAGTCAGCCAGTCATTATCGTCCTTTCATCCTCTGAAAGCAGAAAAAATGCATATCTCCATCTTCCAAGCAATCCGCAGCTATCTCCCATTCGGGTCGAAGGAACGGGACACAGAATTTGCCAAGATCGGCGAGGAAGACCACGCATATGTCAGGGGGAACATCTCGGGCCGTGGGCCATGTCCTGGACTCAACTCGCTGGCCAACCAAGGGTACTTGTACGTACTACACCAAGATACATACACCAAACAAACAAAAAGATATCAAAAAGAAAAGGAGACGAAAACTGACACTGAGCTCTGCGATATCAAGACCCCGCGACGGCAAATCCATCACCCTCCCGCGCGTCGAAGCCGCCCTCATGACGGCCCTGCACATGGACGCGGTTCTCGCGCACACCCTCGCCGTGCAGCTCAAGCCCCTCCTGCACGCCGACACAAAAACCTTTGATCTAGTCGACATGCGCCAGCACAACGTGATCGAGCACGACGTGTCCTTCACGCGCCTTGGATTCCGGCACGGCGATAACTACTCGTTTCAGCCGCATCTCTTCGAGGCCATGCTCGCCGACGCCGGGGACGGTCCGACTACCGTGAAAACGTTGGCTAAGACGTACCGTCGCCGTGAGAAGGAAGAGAAGGAGTCGGGGGCGCCGCGGCTGCCGATTAATTTGTATTTTGTGAGTCTGGTGCAGGCGGTGAGTTTCCTGCACACGGCGGAAGTGGGTGGTAGGATGGGAAAGGAGGTTCTGAGTGAGTTTTATGCAGAAGAAAGGTTTCCCGAGGTGGTTTTGAAGAATGACAAGACGAGGAAGTTAGCGGGCTTGGTGGGGATGACAGTTCAGTTAGCTTGGTATTTGTGGTTTGGGGGCGGGAAGTGAAATAGGTATCCAGTGGTGGTCTTTGGTGCTTTAATTGCCAGTGGGACATTCCGTTATGCTCGCTCGTCACTTTCAGCGTCTGATATCTTTGGGAGAACTATCTAGAATGGAGGCTCCCCTCCATACATTGGGACCGTCTGGTTACAATCAGAGAAGGGCGCGCACTGTGCCAGTGATGCATTCACCCAAGTCCCCACATCCTGCCACGGGAATGAACTCCTCGGCTTGGGAAGGAACTCCTCAGACCGGGGTACTTGCGAAACTTTGCGGGGTGTGCAGTTCCCAACAAAGATTCAGTCGGTTGTCGCAATGGCGTGATTGACAGCAATTGAGTCGCCTTCGAACGTCTGTCCTAGGAACTGCAGTAATTGGCCGAAGTATGCCTGACCTCCTGCTTTCAAATCCTGGCTGAGTCTTTGTTTTTGCCTTTTTTTGTCCTTCTTCTTTCTTCTCAAAGAAAACCCTTTCTATTATTGACACGCATACATTTAGACAAGCAGTCAATGCACACATTTACAGTCAGTCGAAAAACCGATTCTTCGGCCTAGGCAATCCAAGATGCTCCCGCAGCGTGGTCCCCTCATAGTCCTCCCTGAACAGCCCGCGGCGCTGCAGCTCGGGCACCAGTTTCCGCGTCACGTCGTCTAAGCCTTGCGGCAAGAAAGGAAACACGACAGTGAATCCGTCTGCGGCGTCCTCTGCCAGCCAAACCGCCATTTCGTCAGCGATGGTAGAAGGAGTGCCAACAAACGCCAACCCTGCGAACCCGCCCAGCCGCTGTGCCAGCTGGCGCACTGTCAAGCCCTCCTCCTGCGCAAGCTTGATCACGCTCGCGCGTCCCGTCTTGCTGGCATTCGTGTCGGGGATGTCGTCTGGGAGAGGCGCGTCAGGGTCAAAGCCGGACGCGTCACTTCCCAGCGTCACGGAGAGCGACGCGATGGCGCTGTCGTAGTGCACGAGGCTGTCCAGCTTGAGACGTTTCTGCTTGGCCTCCTCGACTGTGTCCCCAACGACGATGAAGGCTGCGGGCAGGATCTTGAGATGATTGCGGTTGCGGCCTACGGCTTCAGCTCGGCCCTTGATGTCGGCATACAGCTCCTTGGATGCCTCGAGGTTTCGTGGAGAGCAGAATACGGCCTCGGCGGTCTCGGCAGCGAGTTGTCTGCCCGGGTCGGACTGGCCTGCCTGGATAATAACCGGCCATCCTTGCACCGGACGCGCAATATTCAGCGGCCCGCGGACGGAAAGCTCATCGCCCTTGTGGTTTAGGACGTGGATCTTGTCTGGGTTGGTGAAGATGCCGGTCTCCTGGTCGCGAATGAAGGCGTCGTCGGCGTAGCTGTCCCACAGCCCGGTGACCACGTCGTAGAACTCGCGCGCGCGCTTGTACCGCTCGCCGTGCTCGAGATGCTCCTCGCGGCCAAAGTTCTTGGACGACTCGGGGTTTCCCGTCGTGACGATGTTCCACCCCGCTCGCCCGTTGCTGAGGTGGTCCAGCGAGGCGAAGCGCCGCGCGATGTGGTACGGCTCGTCGTAGGTTGTTGATGCTGTGGCCGCGAGCCCGATCTTTTCTGTTACCACGGACAATGCAGACAGCAGTGTGAAGGGCTCAAAGGAAGTCAGGGTCTGGCTGCGCTTGAGGGCCTCGACCGGCATGTTGAGCACGGCCAGGTGGTCTGCCATGAAGAAGGCATCGAATTTGGCTGCTTCGAGTTCCTGGATGAACGATCTGAGGTGGGCTAGGTTGAAGTTGGCGTCTGCATAAGCACCTGGGTACCGCCATGCGCCTGTATGTAGACTGACGGGCCGCATGAAGGCCGTGAGATGCAGCTTCTTTGTCGTTGGTTCGGCCATTTTCGGTGTGGAGTTTTGGTGTAAGTCGGTTGTAGGTGAGTTTCAAGGATGAGGTTGAAGGAGTTTGAGATCGTCAGTCTCGTCTTCCTCTTTCCCTTTTGAGGTTGAAGATGTTCGGCATCTTCGGAAAGGCGCGTTTCTCCAAGTGCCTGCTTATCAATGCATCAAAATGTTGCTCTCCTTCGCTGGCGTGCAGTTTGCCCCGCATCGGCCGATGTCGTGATCGCTCACCATCCACGTTTGTCATCACGCAGTTGACTTAGTCGAGCTGCTAACGGGAACCAGTCCCCCATACTTAACCAATGGCAAGAGAAAAGGAAAGCGCTTGTGATTTGTGATCAGATTGAGTCTCCTCGGCATATCTCCCGGACTCAAGCTTGTGCATGATGGGTAGGTTAGGTATGCGTTTTGTTCTCAAGCGAACTCACGTCTAAAAATGCTCCCAGTGCTTTGAAGGTATAAAGCGTTGCCCAAGAAAGATTGCGTGCATCCCAAGAGCGAAGCCATGCAGTATGAGCATCGTGAACATGGTTACAAACCGAGCAAAGCCCGCATTCTTTCCGGGGTCTGCCTCATCAGAGGCCATTCCAGTTGACCCTGTGGGGGAATTTGGCACAGTCCACTCTCGCCAAATCGAAACTGCGTTTCCTAGTAGTTGAGTGCTCAAACAAACGAAGTAGAGCAGACGGAACGAAAGGCGTAGCCAGCGTTCTCGCGGCTTATTCGCGGGTGTTCGAAGTGGTACTTGTTTGTGCACAAGGTACATCATGTATAACCACCAAGGCAGCGTCATTAGGGGGTGCAGTAATAGTAGATAACACATCCTAACTCGACGGAGGGATTGTTAGCTGTCCTTGCTTGAGCAGCGTCGACAATGGTCAGGGAAGGTCGGTGGTGGAGAGCTTACCATCCGCATTTTCTTCCAGATGCCCGATCAAGGGCAAAAATTAGTGTTTGGAAGACAATAGAGACTGAGAACAGCCCCATGGACAAGTTTCGATGTTCGCGCCACTCCGCCATGTCCCTGATGCGGGTCCAATAGAGGATGACCGGAGAAAAGGTCGTGGTGTGGTCCGAGGCCTGTGGGCCGTTTCTGTTTGTTTTGAATCGAAAGAGTGCAGAACTAGCTGAAAGAGCCAGCTCGGCCATGGTGGGGTGCGTCTCTGGCGGGGGCGGACCACCAACAGTTTCTCTCGTAATGGCCAAATCCAGGGTGTTGAGAGCAACCTTTGCGGAAGCCCACCCTACGTGACCAATGGTTGGTTTGATGGCGGATCCATCAGGGTGCTCGGTCCTGGTCTTCGTCGCCATTTCTTTTTGTTGCTCGGTAAAATGTTTCGCCACGAGACCTTGAGGGTGCATGTATGGCATCTCTGATCGTTGATTGCTGGCCCTCCATGAATGCGCCTTCGCCTTGAGCACCGGTTCGTAGTTCGTGGGGAGGCCAAAGCCATATCGGGGTTGTAGGAGGATGGCTACTGCGAAAATATAGAGAATGCCATGAACTAAGGTCGCAGTTGAGGATAGGGAGAGTGCCAGGCCCGGTGACGATAGCCAATCGACGTCAAGTTTCTGAAGCCGAACACTAAGCGCAACACCCAGGATTCCGATTATGACTTGGCATGTGCCCAAGGTTCCGAAGACAGTCGGTATCAGAGACTGCAGTTGGTGTGACGCGTAGTGCATCCTCGTGCCCATAATTCGATGGACCACAGGATTAGCAAGCCCGGAAGCCGTCATCACGGCCAAAGCCACTAATAGCGCGGTGCGATACCGGTTATCGGAAGAGGTAGAAAGATCCTCGGAGTTGAACGAAATTATAAACGACGCAGCCGAAAAACACCAGGCGACGATAGAGATCCCGAGGGGAACAACTGTAAATAATAGCCCAAGGACCTTTACGAGCCTAGCATACTTTCCGCGCAGGAGATGCTGAGAGAGCCACGATTGGTCCAGGCCATCATGGCACGATGGAATTATGAAGATGACAAAGAGAATGAGGAACTTGCGGCGGAGAGATCCAAATCGTGCCATAGCGTTCAAAGAAATGAATATGGCTTCTGATGGACAAGTACTAGATACGAGAGGGCTTGAAGGCAGGCCTACATGCATACTATGAATGAAGCCCAGAATAGGCGCCATGTTCTGTCGGCACGAAATTAAGTTCTCAGCGAAGTTTGAGTTTCCGGCCCTTTTTCTCCGACTTTCTTTTCCGTGCCTGAAAAGAAAGGGGGCAGGTTACAGCTCATCCCCTAAGTGTAGGAGCTTGGCGCACTTATTGCCCATTTGAGGTTGTTGTCCGTTTCCATCCGATTTGCTGTTATGGAAGAGTGGGTCCGCACCTGCCCTTTTCCCCAAACCAACCCCCGACGGGACAACAGCGCACTGACCTAACCAGACAGTACAAATACACAATCTGGACGACTGAAACATTTGCTGCCTCATAAGCATGTATTCTGCAGCTCACAGGGGCTGAAACCGATGCCGACTTCATTTCTTGATACCTTACTTATTTTTACTATTAGGGAGTCTTTTCATGCCTGGTCTTATATCGACGACGAGGTTAGCTGGTCAATTCCAGTTCTTGGCAATGTTGACCCTCGAACGACAAGCAGCTTAGCCAAATCTAGTGGGCATCAAAGAAACACCTCTTAGCTGGCTTGAACTTTCGCCAAAGAGAAAAGTAAATCCAACAATGTCGGCGCTATGTGAACGCTGCCAGTCCTTCGATATCCAGTCTTTTGCTACAGACGTAGCCTTTAGCAGGAGAGGGTACCATGTCAGCGATGTGCTAGACTCGGCCAAAAACGGCTGCATGTTTTGCACAGCTCTCGTCGAGGCATTTCCAGTCAAGTTCCGCGCCCTCTCGAAGAAACCTCCTTCGAAATCGAAATGGAGAGCCTCCCCCGTGGATTGGATTCATTTTCGCGCCTTCAATTACAATAATCTGGGGCCAGTGTTGTCGGATCACGCATCCACCGAGAGTTTTCTGCTCGAGACTGCCAAAGGCTTGGACATTGAAGAACTCCAGGCGGAGTGTATCGCTCACGCAAAAGGAGAGGGGCGGGGGGGTTATGTCCGTTTTCATACAGCCGCAGACCCAAGTACGTTGAAGCCAGTGTTCCTCCATCCCACGCACCGTTTTACTGATCACTGCAAAATCAACTTCTAGCGGACCCAGCTGCCGTATCTGGAGACATCGTGGGGCACTACACGGGACGACGGACCGCTCCCTCTGAAGAATTCGCAACAAGCATAAAAAGGTGGCTGGCAACTTGCCGTGCCAACCACAGCAGATGTTTGCGCACCCTATCGGGCTGCGAGAAAATAGACTCGCAGAACTCGCCTCTACCCACAAGGTGCATCCACGTTTCCAAGTCGATGAGCAATGACGGCTCTCTCGAGGTCTGTCTTACGGATACCGCGGGCGGGCACGGTACTTACATGACTGTCAGCCACCGTTGGACCGCCGACACGGACAAAACCTCAACGACACGCACGAACCTAACCGACCGGCTGCAGGGGAGACGATTCGATGCCTTGCCTCGCTTGTTCACTGATGCTTTTATCTTGGCAGCCCAGCTGGAGATACCTTATGTCTGGATCGACTCCCTCTGCATCATCCAGGGCGAGGACGACGAATGGAACATCGAAGCCCTGAAGATGGCAGACTACTATCAGCGATCCGTCTTCACCGTGGCCTGTCCCAGCGCAGGCAGCGACGGTAGCCATTCCGGCCTATTCAACGGAGTCACCACACCGCCGGAAGACGACCCGAGCTCTCGTGCACCGTTGATACGTCTGCCCTACCGGGACAAAACCGGCCAGCAGCAAGGACACTTCTATCTCTTCCGAACGGAAGCCGGACTTGGAAGGCGGTTCAAAAATAACATCACAGAGAGTGACCTGCTCTCGCGGGGCTGGGTGTTCCAGGAGTGGATGCTCAGCCGCCGCATCGTGTGCTACACGCCGTCGGGCCTGTTTTTCCTGTGCGAGGAGGAAGAGCCGCAGACCCAGATGGGCGAGACCGTCTTCATCCCCAGCGCCTTAAGAACCTCGTTTGACTACGCGCATGTCGATTTCTCGCTGAAAAACACCGCTGCTCTCCCTGACGACGGAAATCCTGTTGACATCTACAGAGCCTGGAAAGCCGTCGTGGAAGCCTACTCGCGCCTGCACCTGACAAAACCCTCGCAAGACCGCCTCGTCGCGCTGAGCGGCATTGTCAACGAATTCACCCACGCGCTAGAGACTCGGGTCCAAAACGAACCGCCCGGCTTTGACGATGACAAGCAGTGGGGCTCCAACAAGCTGGCGAGGAGCACGTACGTCGCCGGGCTCTGGCTCGCCGGAATCAGAACCACGGGTCTGCTGTGGGAGCAGGTCGGCAAGGGTACACATACGCGCATCGATACCCTGCCGACCTGGTCATGGGCATCGATATGCACCCCGGTCATGTGGGCGAATAACTTCCGGTGGGATAATGACTACCATACCAACAATAACCCTCCCGTGAGCGACTTGGGCGAGACTATCGAGGTGGTCAGTCTGGCGTTTGCCGCTGGGCTGAGCTCCTCCTCTAACTCCTTCCCCACAGATAACCGCAACAATACCAATACCAGTACCAATAACAAGACCAATACCAGTACCAATAACAAGACCAATACCAGAACAAACAGAAACGGCAAGACCTCACAAGGAACTCCTCTTCCTGCCATCATCATAACCGATCCAAATCAGCAAAGCGCCGCCGCCTTCTCTCCTTCTCCCATTACAACAGCAGCAACAGCAACAGCAGGTGGAACCTTACCACCCATCACGCGGTTCCCCGTGCTCTGCCTCCACGCAAAACTGCAGCCCGTCATCATCGGTGGATTCTTCGGCCTCCCAATGGACGAAATGGCCGTGCTCATGAATGTGGTGTCGCGGTCGCCGACTATCGGCCTCGACAACTGGAGAACAGTGGCTTCGCCGCGGGATCGAGAACACATTGCCGGGTGGGCGTCGATAGAGCATCCTGACTTTCAGATCAATGCCAGCAATAGAAATGGCGGTGATGGTAGAGGAGGAGGAAGCCCACCTAGGGAAGTCGTGTACGCGTTACACGTCTCGACGGCCAAGGGTGTGAATGGCGGGTTCAATCTGGGATATACCTCCTTCACGCACCACGTGTACAATGTGCTATTCGTTCGCAGGGTCTCGGTTGTGCGAGATGGGTATGAGCGGGTTGGCGTGGGCCGGATCTTTGGGAAGGACATGGATCGCGGGCTGGGGGAGGCGACGATGAGGGAGATTCGGCTTGTCTAGATCGATACCTACCAAGTAAATAAGATACCAAGTAAATAAGATACCAAGTAAATAAGATACCAAGTAAATAAGGAGGGTTTGTCGGATACTACGAGAAAGCAGGAAGCTTAAGAATTATAAGTCACTACTAGTACTGACTTTGATGCCATAATCGCGAAACCGTGATCATCTCCGGGCATTGTGTGATTTCGGTTACATAATTTGTCCTCGTAAAGTTCATAGGTCAAATCAGATGCAATATCTGGCTTTCGAAGGAACTTGGATGATAGTTACTAATAATATTGATGATGGAAGTGCTTCATTCTTGGATGGTAATGAACCACAAAGGTACATGGATACGTGAACTTAGTTCTCCGACTTCCACCGTGACAGTTCAGATTTTATCTCACGTAAGTCCCTTACTTATCGTTAGTCATTCATTCTCAAGGTTCAGAAAACATGAGTAGAGGTGCTTGCAACTCACATGTGAAGCAGAGCCATTTGCTGGTACTGGATTTGAGAGCGGAGTAGGTTACGCCGTTCAACCATGTCCATCACCTCCTCTCTTACCACGTACCAGCGGAGCAATGTCGCCGATGTCCCACCAAGTGCTACTGTGGCGCTGAATCGCCAAAATCCCCAGAAGATTTCCAACCAGTCTACCCATTTCCCAAAAGCAGTTGCACAAGAACGAAGGGCTCTGAAAAACATCATCGATTTTGTTCGAGCAGGTTGGTAACTTTCTTGAGCCTCTGTGCCGACAACGGCAAACCCAGAATCCGTGCCTGAAATATTGACACCGTGAACTTTGAGTAATTTCAAGAGAATGGTATGATCGTTTTCTCGAAAATCAGAAATCAGCTTTCTCATCTGTACGGCCCCGGGACGCAAATCTTCTTCGATCGTGGGGTCGGTGATCGCCAGAGCACCGTCGCTCTTGACGGATGCCATAATTTTCGAGATTTCGGCATATCCATTCGATATGATGCTGTATCGTACGTAGATAAATGCAATGATTGTCGCACAAAAAGTGAGGATTCCTGTGATGCTGGCGGCGACAGAAAGCGGGGGGTCTTCCATGCTGAAAACTGCGAAAACACAGGCCTTGTTTGGGTGTTGGAGGGTATGGAATGAAGTCGGAAGCGCAAAGAAAGGTCAGCTGATCAACGCAGACAGACATAGGTACTTTACTTTAGTTTAGTGCGTGCACTACCCACCGCATCGTGGCTGTGCTGGCAGAGTGAAGCGGGGCTGTACCGCAAATTCTGCCTTGACGAAAGCCTTTTGAGTCTGTCTGCAGCTGAGTCTCCTAGCGCCTGCTGTCTGGTTTGATAGCATCGGATTGGATGCCTCCTTCATGAAGAACTGAACCTGACTAGGTGCATTACTGTTCGTTGTATCTTGCAGAAGCAGTTATTACGATCGTGGTTCGAGTCTTATTCGGTTCCTACCTAGCTGGCAACTCCTAGTATTAAGTCATAACGAACGTGGTCCTACCTCATTCCTTGTTGCCCACCCGGAAAGGCTCCAAAACCCTACTGTACAGCGGCGTCAACTTCCCCGGCTCACGATACACCCTCATACCGTATGACAGGCCTTGATACGTCCTGTTCTTAAGCGCCGACGAGAGCTGGGTATCCCTATTGCGGGCACGCTCAAACCCTTCAACCATCTCGACGTACTTCTTCCGCTCCTTCCATCTCTGTTTTGTCCCTTCGTCCACTGGATTCCCATCCGCATCATAATTCGACGGTACCCTATCCATGGAAATGGGCACCGCGTCGAGGAAAAGCGGAAACTCCACCAGCTCCCAGGGTACCGTGGACGCCCCCTCCCAGTCAATAACGCCAAGGATGTTGTACGAGCTGTCGACCATGATGTTGCTGTGGAAGAAATCAGGGTGCATGACCGGGAATGGTCCAGCATCTGAACCAGGAATCCGACTGGCGAGTACTTTGATCTGAGCGGGAAAGTCTCGAAGCGAAGCGAGCACGGCGCTTGTGTATTCCGGTGGGTGGCTGCTCAGCACTTCCTGGATTATGTCTGTCGAGTGAGGGAACTTGGTATGTTCAGCCCACGCCTCGAAGAACGCCGTTGCTGTCTCGAAGGGCCCCCCCAGAACTGGTAACGGGCCAATGCCGTACGATCCATCTGCAAGCTTGACGACCGTCCCGATTTTGGGCAGCCGCACTGATGTGATTTGAACCTTATACAAGACATCAGTAAATATCGATGCCATTGGAGAAGTAATGTTGGAGGATGATGAATGTACCTGAATCTCAGCAACAGCAGAATAAAAACCCGGCCGCCGCTCAGCCGGGATCTGTGCCCGATGCACCGCAAATCCGCCATCCGCCTCCATCGCCACCATCCCAGGCAAGAACTCGGTGAGCATGAACGCCACGCCGACGGGGTTATCAGTGTCAACTTCATATCCAAACACCTTGGGGATAGGCACCTCCGTCCTTTCGCGGAGAAGCGACATGGTATCAACCTCGACCTGCATCTTGGCTGCCAGCTCGGGCGTCGAGGGCGCGAGCTGGATCCGCGCGACCCACTGCGCCCCATCAGCGAACTCGAGCGTCGGGACCAGGTGATGAAGCCCGTTGGTGATGCTGGGGCCCAGGGTGCAGGAAACGATGTCGTTGTCGTTGTCGATGTCGCTGCTGTGGAGCCTGGAGGCATAGCGGCGGAGCTCGTCCCATCGCGTTCTCTTGATACAGTCCTGCACCGCGCGCCCAATCGGGGAATCCATCGAGAGTGGGTTCTGGTTGTTGTCTCTAAATTTTGTTGTTGGTGAGATTGAACAACAACAAGCCAATGAGTTTGTGAGGAGATTCTTTGATCTGATATGCTGCTGCTAAATGGAGGATAAGCGCTTGGACAGGGCGTCGTGCGTCATTTAAAATCGGATTTTTATGACTCACCTCACACTCCCTCTCATTCACTTAATGTCAAACTTGAAACGACGGCTCTCGCGCCTCCTTGTGAGCTGAAAGGTACCACGCCACCATATTTCCGATAGTTTTTTTTTGGGGGGGGGGGTTAGCATGATGCAGTGCTTTGTCAGCAAACCCTGAGAAAATTGAAGCCAACCAAGGTTAGTATTAGCAAGCTTATCCAACAAAGGTTAGGGGCAATCATTCATCAATAGAATATTGATCAAGTAGACTAAACACGGTCACATTTAACATAAGGAAACGCGAATGCAAAGCGGCAGTCCTCGTCGATCCATTTTTCGACTCTGTTTACTAGCGTAGTCGGTGGCATTACTCGGATATAATAGCCCAGCCATTGGCACGAGGTGCCCAGTGCAGCACCTCAAGAGTAACTCTAAAGGAAGAGTCTATTCAAGAACCGTCTATAGCCCTAAGTAATGCCAGATACTTCTGCTCCAACTGTGAAGTGGGCGGGGGGCTACTTCAATGCCAACAAAGTCCAGACCCGAGAACGCCAGCCCGATGCTAGCCTTGAGAAGAATGGGACGACCGTCTTGCCAGATGCCGGTTGAAGCACAAAGGGACAAGTCCAGATTGCCCACCGAAGAGAAAAACGTCCAGAAAGCCTGCAACAAAAATAATACAAGTAAACCGATAATATCATCCCACGTGTACATTAGTCATCCCATTCTTCATCCAGCTGGTCAATGAGCCGGTTTTCGTCTTCGCGGTTGCGGCTTCTCCCGTTGGTGGGCGAGATGCTGCTGTAACCCCTTCGGCTGGGGAGGAACTGGGCACACGACGAGGTGGTGATGATAAAGATATCCTATCAGGAGTCAGTAGTGCATAATCATGGTGGAGATGGGGGACGGTGTGTGGATCGTACCCTGAGAAAGTTCCAGATACCAGCCCAAAGGCTGTAGTTGGGCAGCTGCCTCCAGCCGCGGGCATGCGCAACAGTGCGTTGGTAGAAGATGCCACCGAACACGTACACGAGGACGGTGATGAAGAAGATGATGGCGAAGACGCTGCCCGGACCCACGCTGCCCGGTGTGTGCGGCTCCGCGGCTGCGCAGGCATGCGGCGACCGCACCTCGAAGAAGTAGGCGCACTCGTCCTTGTCCGTGGCGACGAATGAGGCGGCAGTGGGCGAGTCAAGGTCCTGACCACACAAAAACGAGATGATGGCCGACTTGCGCCTCACGCCATCCTTCTCTTTCTCCTTGTCCTTGTCCTTGTCTGCGTCCTTTTTCTCGGCTTCTTCGCCCTTCCCTGTCAGAAGAGCAAGTTCTTCCGTGTCGTCCTCGTCGTCATAGTTGTGGTTCTTGAACGCAGCCCCGTCGTGGACGATCTCGCGTTTGTCCTTTTTCGTCTTATCGTCGGAACCGCACGGAGAGCCACCCTCGTATGTCAGGACCAGCTTGCGGCCCCGCGGCACGAGCACGCCTGATTGGAATCTGTGCAGACAAATTAGGTTCCTTCGCCAGATGATCCGGTTTGCATGCGACTCACCCTAGGGAATAGACCTTGCCCTTGCTCTCGTAGTAGGCGCTGACGTTCTTCCACAATGTCTTCTCAATGCCGACAATTTCCTGAGGCGTCTTCACAACGGCGCCGCAGATGTTCAGAGTGAAATTCGATCCGTAGTCCCACCCCCTAGCCATATAATCCTCGGTGGGGTTCCCTCTCGGCGTCTTCTCCCCCTCGGTCACGACAACAGCAACGTCAGGCCGCAAATCGTAGAAGGAACCGCCAGTCGAGGTTGCGACGCAGGGTGTCACAACCGAGGCTGAGGATGTGGCGGTCGCGCTGGGTTTGTCTTTTTCGTCTTCAGCATACGCGAGGCTCGCGAGCGCGGCGAATGCCAGGAGAATCTGGCGTGGGTTTGGTGGATGCATTATCGCGATGGGTGGTTGAGGTTGGTGGCGGTGGTTTTGACAGTATCTCGGTGTCGGCGATGCGCCGCGTCGCGCTGGGCGGTAGTTAGAAATAGGCGCTCATGCAAAAAAGCGAGCGTACAGGTTCAGAGGAGCAAGATCGATTGACTGCCCGGAGAGATTCGTCGTTCGGTCGATGGTCCTGGGGATTGAAGATTGAGGATGATGGTTGCGACGCACGCAGGTTGGCCAAGATGGCGTCGTGAGCGTTTCCAGAAACCTGGCTTGTCTTGGCGGGGGCGTAGTCACCGGGCCATGATTGGCTGGTCTGTCCAGGGGCACAATCTGCCTGGGGACCGATCCACTGTCGGCACTGTCAGCACATCATCGCGCAGAAGTCGCCCGTGGTTGCAGTTGGCTCCTTCCCCGGCTAGAAAATCCAAATCCAACAGATCGTCCAACATACCCGCAGGATGCGGGAACAAAAAGTTTACTAGTGGCTAGAAACATCCAACCGCTCGTCGCAACTCTGCCTAGACTCTGCATACACAACATTAACTATTTCGACGCAATGGAACCTCTTCGATCGCCCGACCGCCTCCACGCTCAACGATTGGGGTGCAGATCGAAGACAGCGGGAGTTTTAGCGTGGAAACAAGGAACTGCTAGCGACGCACAGACCAAGATGCACCCCAAAGTGGAAGTGGAACCGCCACGGCCGGGTTCCTGGCTTCCGGATGGCCTGAGTTCGCTGGAGTGACGCGAACAGCACAAATTGGTGCCAAGTCGCAGAGCGCCCAGGACTTCAGTCAACCTCAGCCCATCCGGATCCCACTGTCCCGGCGCCTTTTGCTCTCGAGTGCTCCATGAGGGGAATATAAGATTCCATTTGTTTCCCATACGGATTGCCTGGCATTAGACCTTCTTGCACTCACAATCATGGCGCCCAAAACTAAACAAACCGCGGTCGCGGAGCCGGCGCATGGCTACGAGTTTTTTGGACCGTAAGTTGCTTCGCTCAAGCTATCCCTGACCCCCTATTTCCCTTCGTCTCTATCAGCCACACTAACACTCTCCCTCCAGACCCGGTGCCTTCGGTATTAGCTTCGGTCTCCCGATCCTGCTCTACCTCTTCAACTTCGCTTGTAACGACGTCTCCGGATGCCCCGCCCCGTCTCTCCTCCACCCTAAGTCGATCGATTTCGAAGTCCTCAAGAAGGAGGTTGGCTGGCCTGAGGATGGCGTACGGGGGCTCCTTAGTTGGGATGTTCTTGGCTGGACGCTTGCATACTATCTCTTCAGCGCCGTTCTTTACCGCGTTCTTCCCGCCACTGAGATCGAGGGAACCAAGCTGGCAAATGGCGGTCGCCTGAAGTACAGATTCAATGGTGGGTGGTCTCTGGGCGGATATCTCTTGGGGTCGCACGCTAACCTCTGTCGCAGCGTTCGCCTCTACTGTGTTTACCTTGGTCGTCTGCGCCGCGGGAACCTTCCAGCAAGGGGCCGAATTCCCCGTATGGACCTTCATGTCAGACAATTACGTCCAGATCCTGACTGCCAACATCCTTATCTCGTACGCCCTTGCCACGTTCGTCTATGTGCGCAGCTTCAGCGTCAAAGACGGGAACCCCGAGTTCCGCGCGCTTGCCGCTGGTGGGCACTCAGGGAACATGTTGTACGATTGGTTCATCGGTCGCGAGCTCAACCCTCGCGTCACCCTCCCCCTGATCGGCGAAGTCGACATCAAGGAATGGATGGAGCTGCGGCCGGGCATGCTGGGCTGGATCCTGTTGAACTGCGCCTTTGTTGCCAAGCAGTACCGCCTCTACGGGCACATCACTGACGGCATTGTCTTCCTTACCATCATCCAAGCAATCTACGTACTCGACGGCCAGTATATGGAGCCCGCCATCCTGACCACCATGGACATCACCACCGACGGCTTTGGCACCATGCTGGCTTTCGGCGACCTTTGCTGGGTTCCGTTCCTTTATACTCAACAAACTCGCTACCTGGCTGTCCATCCCCAGAGCCTAGGTTTCGTTGGCATGGCCGTGGTGGGTAGCCTTCTTGCGGTCGGCTTCTCCATCTTCCGGTTGTCCAACAGCCAGAAGAACGCGTTCCGCAACAACCCCAACGACCCCAAGGTTGCCCACCTCAAGTACATCGAGACAAAGGCCGGCACACGCCTTCTTGTATCCGGCTGGTGGGGTATTGCCCGTCACATTAACTACTTTGGCGACTGGCTGCAGGCTTGGCCCTATTGCCTCCCCACCGGTCTCGCCGGGTACACCATTTTGTCTGCAGGCAGCAACGCCGTGGGTGCTCACAAGATGCTGGACGGCAGAGAGGTGATTGCTGGGGAAGCTCAAGGATGGGGAATGCTCTTTACGTATTTTTACATCCTCTACTTCGGGGTTCTCCTTATCCACCGTGATGGGAGAGACGACGAAAAGTGCTCGAAGAAGTATGGTGACGACTGGGAGACGTACAAGAAGATTGTGCGCTCCAGAATTGTGCCATACATTTACTAAGAAGGTTCTTTGGAGGTTTAACTAAATGCCTTCTACTTTATGTCGTATATATTTAGGCTGGCTCACATGTTGGGACAGGTCTGGATACATTGTGGGGAGCTCGGAGAGGGAATTGGGAGAAGCTTTGTAATGGCAGGGACGTCTTGGAGATTAGCTGTAACTAATAAATACCGTTGAATATAATATGCTGCTATTTTGTATTATTAGTTGTGCCGCTCCGTCTCAATGTCATTTTTTCCTGTGCGAGCAGTAAAATGCATGCATGCCACCACCTTTTTTCGACAAGCACTGGCCTGTCCCTCAAGGTGCCTGAGGGGTATGGAGACAGAAAAGGTACATACCTTGAGAACGACCAGCAGGCCATTCGAAAGCTTAAAATAATCGTACAGCACCAGCTAGCTTTCCAACATACTCCAATACATGCGACAACCTTTGTGCCTGTATTACCTACTCTGTAGGGATCTCTTTCGCCGTCACAAGAGGGGTCCGTTTCGAAGGCGGTGAGGGCGGCCACAGCTTAGTCGCGCACTGACGTTTGGTCACGTGCCAGGCAGCATCCAACAATTGCGGAGCTGCAGTGCCCCGAAAATAATAACAACGACCTCCACCAAAAAACCGTCCTCCGTCGCCTCGTCATAACCGCATCCATCACCGGCCGCTACCACCGATCCATCCACATCAACAGCAAGCATGTCCGAAGCAAACATCCAGTAAGATTTCTCCCTGTTTTGCGCATTTTGAGAGAGACGGGCCTTTGACTAACTGCGTGATAGGACGCTGCTGCAGAAGCCGCGAAACGAGTGCACGTGAGTTTTTCCAGTTTTTCTGAAACTGACCCTCCCGGCTGCCTCTGCAAAGTTCCAAACAGACGCAAAAATGCTAACCGCGAGGGTGTTTTTGGGGAGGTATTAGAGAGTATGAGATTGCTCAACTTGTATGTTTTCTGAATAGAGACAAACCCAATCAAGAGAAAGAAGAGATAGATACGTATGCTGACAACTATGACGCGCAGGAAAACTGGGAGATGAGCAATGGCCCGCTCTCCATTCTCCAGACGGCCGTCCGCAGCCATGCTCAGGTTCTCATTAGCATACGCTCCAACCGCAAGCTGTAAGGGCCGATTGATGTTTCTATCCTCCCGCTGAAGCGCCGGTACTGACCTGCCTGTGTGCGTTGCTAGGCTCGCTCGGGTGAAGGCTTTTGATCGTCACTGCAACATGTACGTAATGGATGATTCCTGTTGAAATGGGACAGCTGCTAATTTGGTTTGATTATAGGGTGCTGGAGAACGTCGTAAGTATATGAAGAGAGAGGTTTCTTGCTCAGCGTCCCTGGGGCTTCGAGATATCATGCGAGACGTTCAGACAAAAACACTAACGCATTACCAAAATCGCAGAAAGAGATGTGGACCGAAACGCCAGTTAGCAACGGCAAAAAGGGCAGACCCGTCAACAAAGATCGCTTTATCAGCAAGATGTGAGTAGAAACTGAGATAGTGGGGTACTAGGGATGAGATAATGTGCTAACGCGGGGTGGCCAGGTTCCTGCGTGGGGATAGCGTTATCATCGTCCTGCTGAGCTAAATGCGAGATGGTCGACGTAGAGGAGGTGTGTTGCAGTTTGCAACGGGCGATGACAGCGTCGGGAGTTAATCCTCCCTACCGAGGGTCATAGAATGTAGTTCATTGAGCCCGAAAATGACAGCATCTCGTCTCAAAAGTTCAAGAGAATCTTTTTCTCAAAACAGACTAATCTCACATCATCTCATCATTATGACACATTAAAAGGCTGCAACCATCGATTTATTAATATTCACAAAAGAATAACGTGGAAAATACTTTTGCGCCCTTCGCTACTAAAAAAACATCCAAGAGCACGCAAACAAACCCAATCACCCTCACAAAAGCTGCGCGCTCAAATCCAACAGCCGACTGCTGCGCCCGACATAAACCGTCTTGGTCGCGTTGCTCACCACCCAGTCCTGCACCGCCGGATCCCAGTTGCTCAGGTCACGACGCGTGAGTTTGGCTCTGAACTGCGACGTCTGGCCGGGGTCGATGCGAATGCGGGCGAAGTCGCGAAGAACGACCTTGGGGTCGTCTGGCCCGCCTAGCGACAGGTACAGCTGCGGCACCTCGTCGCCGGCGAGTGATCCAGTGTTCTTGATGTCCGCCGTGATGGTGTACAGCACGTCGAACAGCTGGCGGTTGCCGCCTGGCACGCTTTTCCCAGATGAGCGGAGCAGCGGCTGCGCAGAGCCGTTCGTGGCTTGAGGCGGCAGGAAGTCCTCGGCGGGCTGACCGTAAAAAGGATCCGCCGAAGCGTTCTTAGCATCCGATGTGTTCAGGTACGGGTAGATGTACTGGTAGACGTACGGGAACTCATCGCTGGGGAAGACATAGTCGGTGAGGTTAGTTGAGTAGTTTCCAAATGTCGGCGCCGGCCCGGTCGTGCCAGTAGTAGGATTGTACGCGCCCGAACTCGATTTTTGAACCTGAATGTTGCTGTACTCGAAGGTAGTGTAGCTGAGCCCGAATCCGAACTCGTAGATTAGAGATGCGTTTGCCTTGTCAAAGTGGCGATAGTCGATGAAGACACCCTCGGAAAAGTCCTGCTGAGGCGCACCGTTCCCGTTGTTGGGCTCGTACAAAACGTCGGTGCCAAAACTCTCGCGCGTTGCACCCCATGAGAAGGGGGTGCGGGCGGACGGATTGACCTTGCCGTAAAGGACGTCGGTGATGGAGTTGCCTGACTCCTGGCCCGGGAAGCCAGCCCAGAGAATCGCCGTGATGTTCGGGTTGTTGTACCAGTCAGTGATCAAAACAGGGCCTGGAGAGTGAATGACGACGATTGTATTCGGGCACACGCTGGCGACATTCTTGACCAGATCATCGCCGTTCTTCCAGAGAGTCAGGTTCTTACGGTCGCCCTCATTCCCGTCCACGTTGATGTAGCCTTCTCCGGAGTCCGCGTTGACAAAGATAACGGCCGTGGCGTTGGCTTGCGAGACCAAAGCCCTGGTCTGGGTGTTGGCATAGTTAGACAAGACGCTCTCGTACCTGGTTCCGTCCTTAATGGCCTGGGCTTGGAGTGCGGCGTCCGGAGTGACAAGATAGGGGTAGTTGGCGGTGCCTGAGCCCCAACCGATCCCGACTGTGCCGTTATCACAGCCTCGATCGTTGCAGCCGTTTGGTCCAAGGGGATTTCCGCCAGCATCGTCACCAACGACGACAAGGAACTTTGGCTTTTTGAGAGGCAGGGAGCCGTTGTTCTTCAACAGAACAGTTCCCTTGGCAGCAATTTCGCGGATGAGATTACCATGATCCTGTCGGACGTCGACGTGCCAGTTGATTTGTTGGACGTCCTTATTGGCAGCCCAGTGAATTGGCCCGTACGTGTCTCTTGTCCAAAAAGAGAAGTTGATCGGGTCCTGTTTGATGGTCAAGCCTGCCTTGAAGTAGGCCGCCATGATGCGCATCGCCATGTCGTCGAGACGCCACGCAGGCACAGTGCCATTGAGGACTCCCAAAGTTAGATTGGCTCCCCAGAAGCTGATGCCAGTGTTGAATTCGGTATCTCCAGGCATCGTCATGTCAAGGCCAGCAACGGCACTTGCGGCGCCCGTATGTTGGGCCTGCCAGTCGCTCATCACAAAGCCCTGGAACCCAAGTTCGTTCTTCAGGAGATCGTTAAGGAGCTTGGAGTTCTGGCAAGCGTAGGAGTTGTTAACCTGCTGGTAGGAACACATCACGGATCCAACACCTGCGCGGACGGCGTCTTGGAAAGGCCATAGGTACAACTCGTGCATCGTCTTGTCGTCGATGTTGGAGGAGAGTGTTTCTGAGATGTTGTACCCGTAACCTTTGGCTTCTCCAACCTGTCGGAAGTGTTCTAGGTCATTGTCAGCTTGACTTCATGCACAGTCCGAATGGCCTTTGCTGTCCTCACCTTGCTCATTGCCAACGAAATGCTTGGCACAGGCAACTACACCGGCGTCCTGGACACCTTTGATTGTCTCGGCAATGGAGATACCCGTGAGAACCGGGTCAGGGGAGAATCCTTCCCAGTTTCTGCCACCCTCTGGCATGCGGCCGAGAGGTCCAGCCACAGGTCCAAGGAGAACGGTGACGCCCTTCCCCTTCGCCTCTATACCCATGGCATAGCCACGGCGGTTGAGCAGATTCCGGTCAAACGTGGCAGCAGCAGTTTGTCCAGAGGGAAAGACGGAGTTGTAGTCGGTTCCACGAATACCGAGCGGAGAGTCTTGCATGCACATGCTCCGCAGACCAAGACGGGGGATTGAACCCGTCTGGCCTACGCATTGTTCAGCTGCCCATCTGCCAGGCTGTTAGCTCCACCTCAGCGTGGTAATGGGGAAGACGGCTCACCCAACGCCAGTGGTCAAGTTGACTTTCTCCAAGAGTGTAAGCTGGGATACAAAGTCCTTGGCTTTGGCGTATGCATCCTCCCAGCCATCGGCCTCAGGGTCCATCCATGGCGAGGGGTAGTATGGATCCGACGTTGCGGGGACCCGTTTGGTGAGCTGCCCGTTGTTAGTGCACGAAGCTCTAGCTGCGGCAGGCACGGTGGCAGCCAGCCAGAGAGCTACATGCTGGAGATGCATGTTGAGGGAGGATATGTAAGGTTCACCAGCACCACGGATATTTGCAATATGGGTATAGAGACGAACGTGCAGCGGGTAAAGTTTGGGGCAAGAGATCCACGGAGCTGGGATTGAGGTGCAGAGATGAAGATGCTCGCTTGCCATACCTGTTTGGGCGCATGTTTGACAGTACCTGCTGTGGCAAGGCCAATGCATGCCACAAAGGCGAGCACAGATCCGAGCTTCATGACCAGGCAGTCTTGTGACAAGTCCCGTTACGGTACAAGCAATGCTCTCAAAGGATGAAAGTTCTGCGGGGGATCTGGGGAACAAGAGACGTCGCAGTCACAAGGAGAACCAGGCGAGGCCACAGCAGGGAGCAACGTGTAGTCGAAGGCAGGAACGGCTCAAGTTGTGCGGGGGCGCAATATATAAATAAGTTGGTTTAAGTTCGCTTTGTTGACCTCATTTTGTGGGTTCTGGTCACCTCGCCAGGGAATTAACGCTCTGGGAACATAGCAGGCACTGGAGGTTAGCAAACCAGGCTCCGCATCTCGGGTCATACGTCGCCGGTCAATACCTAACGTACCTACCCTGCTGACAGGCCGTGGTGGTGTGGAGGAGAGATTCCAGGCGGTGAATCTGCAAATGGCCGTTTGCGGGTGGGATTGGGGGGGCATTTCTTTGCAGAGTGCCATTTGTTATTTTTTACCACACATCTGAGCTGTGTGGTATGAACAGTGCTGGCAGGAAAAGGGCCGATCACCTGGTCGCTGCCAAAATACGAATATCATTCGGCGTCGAGGGGCAACCATTCAGGGATTGAGGTCATCTTGCAGCTAACCCTGGTCTTGGCAAGACCAGACTGTGGAGAAGCCTGCAGGCTGGATGGGCGGAAAGGCCATTCCCGGCCGCGGTGCCGGCCGCCGTTCTGTGGATGCCAGTTGAGGACAATTGAAGGTGGCTGAAGAGAGCCAGAAAAGTGCTTCTGTAGGTGCTGGAAGGCCATAGTTCTGGCCAAAACTGACTGTACAGCACTGTACCGTCATCGCTGTTACTGATCAGTGATCGGACACCCCCTGTTGGGCAGTGGAGTTCCTTTCTGGCGCTGGGCACAGGGATGGACATTCGAGCTTGCTGTTGTCGTTCAGCACACCTTCCGGGTTGTTTTACTTGGTGAACTGCTGCTGCCTGCGGGGCGGTAGGTAGGGTTCCTTTGCAGTACGCAGGCTGCCATTTGCACGACCCAAGAACCGATGAAAAGGGGAAGGTGTGACTGGCCCAGTGCAGCTTCCCCTCCGCCCTCAATCAAGGCAAGCCGTCTCCCAACTTTGCGCCCAGTTTCAACTAAAAAGTTTCCCAACACATTGGCACAGCAGCTTGCCTTACTCTCGAAAGTAATAAGCATAAAGACGATAATAATATCCAACTTTCGGCGGGGTTTTTTTTTTGGTGCAATTGAGAGGGGGGAACAAAGACACGGCAGACAAGATTGGAACAATTGTCGATCGGCATTTGCAACGTCCCGGCGCCTTGGCATCGAGCCACACCCGCTCGAACCAAACAAGCTTGTCTGATATTAATAATTTGGGAAAAGCTTACGCCGTGATCCGTATGTCCACGATCATCGATTGACCTTCCGTCCTGGGACCGTCCGCTGATCGCAGGGCGTGATGCACCATTTCAATGCCGGTCTGGTAATGGATTCACAAACCAATTGGGCGACCTGAAACTCCAATTGGCAAACAGTATTCGTACGATATCTTCTGCCCCCCAAATATCAGAAAGAAAGCGAAAACCAAGTGTCGGCCGATCGGGGAATAAAAAAAGAGAGTTGGAAACAATGGACCGGTCCCGCAAGGTGCACAGCGCGTCCCCCTCCAATTTCCCCGCACGCGCCATTCCATTCCCCTCCCCCCCGCAGCGCGTCCGCTGTCACGCGCGAGCAAGCTTTGTTCCCCGACTCTTTAGCGAACCTTTTTCTGACTTTATTTTTCCTAGCGGAAATGATCCCGCCACTCGCAACCACTCAGGGAGTTGGTGTTGTCGGCCCGTTTCCTTTGGCGGTCACAATTCCTTGCAGGCAGCCCTTTCAACCATTTGCACTGTGTGCGCTATTCTTGGTTACACTTGTGTGTAAAGGCCGAATGTTGCATTATGCTGCGTAACGTTGTCTTGACCCCATTCTCCGGGAGCACAAAAGAGGGGAACTGTCGACAGCCTTGCTTTCTTGAATGACTGGGGCATTCGGTTGCTGAAGGCGGGAGTTTTTGACATTACTTTATTTGCGGTTTAAGGTGAGTGACCCAGCTACCTGGGTTGGTGTTTGGGTGATCATCCATGGCGTTGGAACTGTGGATTAACATGGTCTTACGTTGGAAACCGACGACTGAAGGCTATATATATGGCTACCATTCTCATCTTTTCTTTTAGTAGTTGTATTAGGTTTCAGGTTAACATTAGCCGTAACCGAAGGTCTGCTCGAGGTAAAGCAATAGGACTAGGATAACCTACAAGTAAACTATACACTTAAACTAGTTGAACTAATGAGCTTCTTGCTTTGAGAGGCTCTTCTGTCAAAGCATTGAACTCTGTCAAGAGCGCTCCAGTACGAGCCAAGGCGAGGCCATAATCTATCTGCTACACACACAATATCTCAGCTGAATGCATCAGTTACTCGCCGACAATCGCTCGTAGTCCTTCTGGTAGTGTATTGCCAAATGAACGTCCAAGAACGCCTCAATACAAACGGAGTATGGCCCTGCAATTCACTACACAATAGATGCCATTCGCCCATTCACTCACCCTAGCAGCCTTTCTGCCAGGCCTCTTCTAGCTCCTTACGAATTGGTGTCATAAAGTGCGGTTCCCACACTTGACCTGGCTCCCCCTTGCCCATGAGTTTATCCAGTCTAGCCGTATCCAACATTGCTGCGCGGGTAGGCTTCCAATCGTTGATGTTGTCCAACAGGCGAATAATGTCAAACCCCCCAATGCCTTTTCCAAGCCTCCGGTTCCCCCAGATGAGCGGGATATTCAGACGTTGCTTGATTGACACCGCGGGCTTGTCGGCTACGACGCGCTTGTATCGGTACACCATCCACAACGACTTCTTGGGTGTCTCGACATCCATCAGAACGAAGTAGTTGGTCGCCAGAATCTCAGCTGGCATGCCATTGCCGTCATCGCTTCTGATGTGAGCAAAGACCTCTCCCAAGGCGACGAAGTATTTCGGCATGATTTTCTCGGGGTGGATAGCACGCTCTCCATGACGCCCAGGTCTTGCACATACCAGAAGTCCTTGGCTATCTGTGTGTCCTTTGCCCACGGCATTGGGAGCATTTCATCCTGATACTTTCCTCCGAGCCGGAAAAAGTACGAAACGCGGTGCGTACGGGTTGCCGTGTGGCCGATAGCCAGCTCCACGCTGGAGGCCTGCTCGATGCAGTTGCGGAGGCGCTTCAGTCCCTCCTTTGAGCGGCAGTTTACTTGTTTCAGGAGTTCCAGGACCCCGACCGGAGTCGAAGGTACAGAAACAGGTTCGGCTTTGCAGTCCGCTCCGGGACCCTTCTCGCGCTTTGGTAGAGGTGAGAGTGGGAGCAAGGACTGATTAACGTTGTGTTTTGGCGACTCGGCGATGGGGGTACGGGGTACAGAGAGGACTGGATTTTTTGCCGGGCTTTTCTCATTGTGGATGCTTGCGATCTTGCCGTGTACAAGTTTCAGGCTGCTCTTCGAGCGTCCTCTGTTGTTGTTCGGACTCTTGTTGCTGCTTTTCAAAAGGCGAGTCGCGTCTTCACTTTGTCAATACGCCGACCATAGTAATTCCTCATCCGCTCTTCCAAGATCAAGATATAATCTACCGCATCTTCAAAACTTTTCTCGAGGGTTTGGATTTGCTTCTGGTGATCTCGATATCGGTTTTGACATCTCTGACGAATGAGTATTTATCATTTCCAGCTGGGGTGCGCCACTGGTGCGGCGGCAGCATGGGTGGTCCGGGTGCAGACTGAGTGTGCGGCTAAGCCTGGTGAGGTTGTTGCTGATGAGAAACTGGCACATCAGGCACGGCCTGATTCGGGCAGCTGGTAGCTGACGAAGGCACAGGCTGGCCTTGGTGAGGTGTGTTCAGGTTCGATGACTGGTCCATGATTCTCTCTGAGGTTGGTTATAGTAACCGCGAGTTGTTGACCCGTTTTCGCAATCGCGTCGTCTTTCGCGGTGGCTAGGCAGACGGGAAAACGCGATTTCAAACCCTCAGCGTGGTGCCGACGAGGATCCTCGCTGAGGCTAGAGAGCTGATGCCGACGAGGGCAAATTGACTCAAGAAGAGGGGGTATCGAGACCTTCAAGCATTCAGCGCAGGAAGAATGCGAAGTTCTGGAGAGAGGGAAGGTTGTGGAGGTGGGAGCGGAAGTCCAGGTTCCGATGGTGTTTGCAGAGAGGAAGTGCGAAAAATAAGAAGAAAACGAGCGAGAGGCGAGCTTAAATACCTGTCTGAAAGTGCTTGTTGTGAGTCCCTCGCTCTTGCCGTTTTGAGATCAAGGGTTTTAGTACAAGGTTCATGTCACTTTGACTTCAGATCGAATCGTGATTCGAATGTTCGTGCTGTTTCGATTCCACATATTGTCTCTCCTCACTGGAGAACGGGCTACTCGTGAGGTCTCAACCCCCATTAACTCAGAATCAAGAAGATGGCCCATCACCCGTGACAAATTCAACTTCGTACTTGCACTCGGAGCTTTCAGGAATATGTGCAGACAAAAGACTCCATTCATCCGTCTGATAATATTGACGCTGGTTAAATCCAGAGCGCTGCAGAAAAGAACGCCACATGAATGATGATAACCCAGAGTCATTTCTATTTTGGCGTCTCAAATTCCTCAGACACTACACATGGGATGAGATGGATGATATCATGTTATGGTGAGAGAAAACGAATAAATGTTTCCCATCCCAAAACGGGGGAACAGCAAAAAAGAAAATGTGTATGATCAGACCCGGGCTTGAACCGGAGACCTTCAGTGTGTTAGACTGACGTGATAACCAACTACACCATCCGACCATTAGATTTATGGAGTAACCAAAAATGGAGGCTGCTTTATGAAGCAGGTGGAGAAGCTGCGGTATCGGACGCGGGGGACAACGGGAGGGGCTTATTTAGCGGGGATTGTGCTGGACTGCATACCGCTGCAGCCAGCCAATCAGAAACAGCCCGCCGTTTACGGTTCGCTGTTTTCTTGCATTGCTGTTGCTATGCCGGAGTTCGTTCAGTGTGGTTTAATTAAGCTAGTGTTATTAATAAGTCGAGTGAGACTTATTATCACGTTGAGACGACGACTCGAAGGCAAAACCCTCGCAATATTCGACGAAAGGCAATGCTCCCAATTCGAGATTATTACCGCTACACTGATATTATGCTTATTATTACTGTTTACATAACCGCTATTCTCCCATCTTGTTGGCCACATCCGCCGGATATACTCTGCTCGCTATTACTTTGTGGCAAGGTATGTTGTGATGTCACATCCTTTCTGTCCCTGTCAGAAGTGACTTGAGGACACTAACAAAGTCCACATAAGACTCATCGATGCTTTTGCTGCAGTCCACCTGAGTCAGGAAGTGTCAGCGACAATGGTTCTTTTTTCATTCAGATGACGATGTAAACAAAGAGTGTGGTTACTCACCTCAACCAGAACACCCTTCTAACAAGTGCGCCGGTCGATATTCTGCCCCCGCCACTTGCACCCGTGCTGATTGTTTCGGTTGGAGGGATCAATGTTGAAGAAGCTCTAGACAACGCCACTGAGGTGGACGATAAGCTTTTTAAAGACGTCGTGACAGCGGGGTGCACCAGGTGTAAGCGGGTCGGTAGAGAAAAGGGAAAGATCGCTAGAATGCCATCGGATTCTTATCATCGGAGCCCAGTTATCTGAATTTCTGATTTTTATTCCATGGGTCTCATAATCTGCGCTGCAGATATAGCCGCTATTGGGGAGATAGACAGATCCGTTAGCACCGTGCATGATATTCCAATCATTTCTTTGACAGTAGTGACTTACAATGGGAGACAGTTGTATGCTGTCTCGCTCAGGCCTGGCGGCGGGCCCTGCCCAGTAGCGAACCACTGGCAGGCTGCCGTATATGTAGAGGGGCATATTGCTGGCGAGTAGTAGGGCGTCACGGTGCCGTTGTAGAACCAGTCTGGCGGTCCACACGAATATTTTATGCCAGAACGAAAGCTTGTAGTGTCGCTGAAAATGAAACAGCTGGCAGAGGTCTAGGCGACGTTAGTGAGAGGCGCGCATGGCAGCGACTAGACCGATGTATCTGGTCTGTACAATTGAGTAGGACTAGTATCAATTTTAGAAGTAGCTATTAATTTGGCGACCCAAGTTAAAATGTCAGCCGTAGCTCAAGAGCCGGGGTATGGAACTTGGTCGGCTGTAAGGTGTGTATCTGGCCTTGAAGGCTTTGGAAAGAAAAAAAGTGGGAATTAAACAGAAAGAGTACTCGGCGTAAGAAAGGTGGGCGACCACAAAGGTCAACTGGTCGCGACACAAAAACACGCTCTTGTGGCCTGTGCCGTCTTGACGTGTCAAGTCGCCCTTGCATGGTGTCAATAGCACAAGCAAGCAAGCCCCTCTGAGGAAATGGCCAAAAGTTGTATCATCGTCCACCTGCGACTCTGATAGGCAGTGGTTGGAAATGTACCACACAATGGGTTTGGTACCATGTTACATGACCAATCTATGCGGCAAGAATTGCGTCTTGTTTATAGCGTTTCCTTTTTTGGTTGGCGAAATGCAAGCTGCCTGAGCACACCCGGCAACAAACGAGGTTTCTCAACACAACGACCCAATGCAGTGCAACAGAGCAACGTAAATCGGGATAAACACCAGCAACGCAATACGTTCAAGTTACATCTCATTATATCATCACCAGGCTCTGTTGAGAAGCCTCTTTAAAACTGATCTGGGTATATGGATTAAAACGACGCAGGAAAATTGTGCCGTTGAACGGCAATCATTGCTGAACACTCCCTCGTTGCAGCTCCTCGATCCGCCTCTTTACCCTGTCTTCCTCCTCCTGTAGTTGCTCCATCTGCGTCAGGAGCTTTCTCTTGGCTTCGAGCTTCGCCTGCTGCTCCCGAAGCTGTGCAAGCTCGTCTTGTCCACTGAAACCTGACATCGAGGACGGGGGTGGTGGTGACGATAGGACGCTGGAGGTGCTGCCAAGGGGTGGCGATGTTGGTATTGGGGCATAGTTACCCCCATAAAGAGAGCCGACAGGCGGCGGCGATGATTCTGCGGGCTGGAAAACGGGAGCCGGCTGGTAATATTGCTGCTGCTGCGACGGCGGCGGGGGATAGCCCGGGGACGCGGCATACTGAGTTGGCAGCTCCTGTGGTTCCAACGGCGCCCTCTCCGAGTCAATCTCGTAGTAATGGTACTGGGGAGCCGGCGTGTGCGTCTTGACAGGCTCTTCCGAGTGAAAGGAGGTCACCTGAGCGACGGCGGGAACAGCCGAGAGCGAGGCTTTGCCGTCGAGCTCTGGCTGATACACGGCGGGGGCGGTTATCGCGGTGCCATCGAGCTCCGGGTTGTATGGCTGTTGCTCAACATGTGGCAGATTCCCTGCAGCTCCGAGGCTCCTCTTCTTTCTCCTCCGCACGATGCAGAAGACGAGGATCGTAGCTCCCACGAGCAGCAGGACGCCCAGCACAGCCCCAACAACGGCGCCGGCAAGGACGCCAGTGGATACACCATTCCCGCCAGACCCCGTGTCTCCCGTCTGGATTGGAGATGATGTTCCAGTTGTAGAAGAAACCGACGACGTCGCTGAGCTGGACCGGCTGCTGCTGGATGTGGCTGTGAAGGCGGGTGTGCCCGACGTAAGAGGGTGGGTAGCGAGGAGGGAGAGGTCGCTGGACTTCCATCGAATGGCGAATATTGGGGCCGAGTTCGACGTGCTCGTAATTTCCACTCCATGAGTATACGCCCATGAGCTGCCACAAGTGTAGCCACTATATAATAGTAGATTAGCAGGAAGTCAGCCGCCAGGTCTTGTAGGCCCCCCCCTTTTTTTTTTTTTGGAGCAACGTACGAAGGCAGGCAGTTGTAAGCCGTCTCGCCTGCCAGCGGTGTTGGGCCCTGCGCCGAATCATACCATGAGCACGCGGCCGTGTACCCAGAGGGACATATCGCTGGCGAATAGTACGGTATTACCGAGCTGCTGATGTACCAGCCTGGCGGCCCACATGACGAGGGGAGGGTAGAGGTGGTTGAGCCGCCTAGCCAGCTGGTAAAGACACCAGTGCCATATTGGAATTTGGTGACGGGGCCGCACGAGAGCGACCAGAGTGACGTCTGTGGCCTGTAAAGAGCAGTGGACATTTGATGCGTCGGCGACACTCAAATGTGTCGTGGGTTGGTTGAGCTTCAAGGCACGTGTGTGGACTTGGGGCGCGTCGTCTTGATTCGCGTTAAAGAGGGATTTTGGGGAAAATGAGAAATAAGTGGGAAGGGAAATGGAAAGGAGAAATGGGGGAGAAAGCTGTGCGACTGTTCTGGCAGAGAGAATTGGAAGACGAGGCTCGCTTGGCATCATTTTGACGTGCCAAATCAGGCGCGCAGGCGTTCAATAGCGTGCAAAACCCCCACATCCCCAAAACAAACGATCTCATTGATGCACCCGATCGGGGATGGCCTGCGCAAAGCGGCTTGGCAGCAGAACGTGTGATAGGCAGGTCTTGAAAATTCATCGGTAGTGTGTGTGTCTCTGTAGCAGAGTGCATTTATGTCCTTACGGTTTATGGGACCTCTTCTCTATTTATAGCTGCCAGGCACCCGCTCAGGCACACACCAATCCCAGTCATGGAAAATTGTCTTAGTTTCCCGAAATAACCCCACCGTCGTACCGACGCCGCATTGTTGCTGTTTTCTGAGCATCAAATCCGAGCATCAAGTGTGAGCATCAGATGCCAAGGCAAAGAGGAATAAGGCAATTGCTACTCTATATACTTTTATAAAAATAACCAAAGAAGCGGAAGCCTCATTCTATCATAATCTCATAACTACTAGTATGTCCTACCAGTCCGAGCACTTCTGAATCCAGCCCCAGAATTCACATCGAAAATGACAAAGGAAGCCACAAAACGAGCGTCGCCCAGAGGATCATATCCCCACAGAAAAGTTGATAACATCACGACTCAAACTTTTCACCACCGTTCTCATATCCCCGCCACTCCTCATCCCAGTCCATTTTTTCTACCCCTTTCACTGCTATATTATTTGCGCTTCTCCAGCATGTCCCTCTGCCCCCTGCGCTGGGGTTTCTAGCTCCCCGCTTCCGTTGCTCTGTTGGTGATCTTGGTCTTCGTTCACTTGTTCACTCTCTTTCTCCCCACCTTCTGTCTGGGCTCCGGCCCTTTCTCCTTCTTGGCCTTCTCCAATCACGTCTCGCTCATTCTGACTTTGAAAGCGGGAGCGTGAGATGTAGCACGTGGAGTTGTTGCAGTCTTTTTTATCCTTCCTGACATGTCCGAAAGTCAAGGTGCTGCCGTCTTCCTTGGTCAGTTTGACGGTGTGGTACGAGAAGGTGCACCTGATACCTGAAGTGTGAGTACTCGAATGTGTTGGAGCGAGTTTGGCAGACATGACGTACATTTTATGGAATGCTCTTTGGGGTTGAATGGAGAGGTTTCGCCCAGAAGTGGAGGACGTAAGTAAATAGGGCTCAACACTGCACCAGTGCGTGCAAAATTTGATGATTGTGTGTAGAAGAATGCCAGGTGATGTATTTGAATGAATACTAGAATTGGAAGAGTTGGCGAGAATAGGTACCTATTCTAAAGTTTCGGAAAGGGGGGCAGGCGTTTTATAGGATTATATATAAAGTCAAAGGGCTCCCAAACTCTCCTTCCCGTGGCGTTCTTTCCTCCTACTTTGGGACTGATCAAATCTGATTTTCCCTGCCTGCTGCCCAGATCATTGCCATCTATCAAGGCATGCAGCGAGGCGCTCTTGGTTTTCTAAGTGCTGGCCCAAGGCAATGGTCATATGGTGCAGTCTTTGCAAGTCGCTGGTGAGAAATGAATTATGTGTATTTCTTACGCCACTATGTCTACTACATGAGCAGATTGGATGATACTAAACGCTGCATCAATTTTGTGTTCGGCAAACTTCCCAAACATGGTTGGGAGAGTGGGTGACTTGATCTAGAACCACGCGACATCGCGGCGGCCGTTGGCCATCGTCGCTTGATGCGGGTCGCGAAGACGGCGGCCCTGTCCAGCGCCCACCATGTTGGTTGAACCGCTCAGTCGGATCTGTGAGCCAAAGCGCCCTTGGCTTTTTCAAAGTCAGTATATTTTGCATGGCGGTAAAATAATGTGACATGTCAGTTACCAGAGTACCTGGATTGGAAATATCTCAAAAGTTTTAGTTTGTTCTTTGTCGCTGAGGAGGATGATGATAACCTGATATGGAACGCTGGAAAAGTCAAGAGGACGTGGATCTGAATTTCTATCCACGTGGGAAGTTCACACACAACATTGAACATGCTGTCAAATGTGACAGGCCCTGAAGAAAGGGTGGTAGCCAATCTGGTAGCTCAGGCTCCTCATAAGCCTTTATTTCTTTTTTCTCTTGTGCCTTGCCCCCCCCCCCACCCCGGAATTTCTTCTGAAGGGTAGAGGTGTTGGCCACCCATGATGTCTCCGAGATTCCCGCGCGCTTGTCATCTCCGCATATTCTGACCCTTCGCCACCCGTCACCGATACCCAGTCTGAGCTAATTCCTCCTGCTCCGATCCAGTCGCACAAGGTTTAAGCAGCCCCCGAAACTCAAAACTCAAGGTCGGGTTACACAGCATGCTGCAAGTGTCATACGGCGACCGTTGAGCGCCGCTTGTAATCTCTTCTTTCCAATCAGCCCATTTGCCAACCACATCTCACATAATACGGACCCCAACCAGATACTACGCTGGGCGGCAGTTCCACTAGTGCAACACTACCGCGTACATAGAAACCTGTGAACAGCTATTTCGACATTATCGCAATTTCGTACATGATAATAAAGGGGTTCGACATTAATCCAATGGATCAACGTAGAAGCTAATCAATAGCCCTTGACAGGTCTCTATCAAGTTCTCCGACATGTCATTTCCCCCCAATCCCTCTGCAGCACCCTTTGTCTTTTAACCGGTGACACGGCCGACATTAGCGGTGTGTGTAACACAATCCATGCAGTTGGACGCAGTTGAGCGGGAAACACGGGGAATAATCCCAGAGATAAAACACGAAGCCTCGCCAAGGAATCCTCTTCTGGTCGGTAGATGCAAATGTTGTCAATCAATATCGTTCATGTGGAAGTGGGGCCAGATCCCGGGAAGGATGGGCTTGTGTGTTGATGGCTCGGGTATCGTGGTCGGGCGCCCTATGAACTGACGGCTCCTTAAAAGGCGATGCAGGGATGCAGCATGGAGGTTCCGCTGCTTCGGCTAGAATGGCTGTGTGCACGGGTGGTTAGTCAAGGATCAGGGAGGTTCCGCAGCTTAAAAGCGCTCTGGATCTAGTTGGAGTTTGGAAAGAATGTGGTATTGTAGACGGGAGATATGCATTGCAGTTGTTGTTGGTTGCAATGGGTTACGTGGACGTAGGCGGGATCGTGTACAAGTTCGGTCGACCCGGCATGTTCGGTATGATAAAGCACTTGTTCCCTTGTGCTCTTTTCTTACGATGCTTAAGTTAAACACAAACGCTGCTCAAATACGTCATCAATTGCAGTCACCGCCATCAGGAAAGCAGATTCCAGCATAATACCACCAAAAATGGCACCAGGAGATATCCAGGATGCTTCCACCAAGTCCGCTGCACCAGGACTGCCAGACTACGTCCTCGACGCTGACGCGGCCCTGAAAGACACCGACGTCAAGTGGCGCTATGGCAAAGCCCCCGACTACAGCGAGACTCGGAAGATGTGGGACGAGAGTAAATCTCCCGGCTAAAACGTGCACAAAATAAAATATAACTGACTCGACTCCACTTGCTTTGCAGCCAAGAAATCAAACCACACAGCCGGCAGCCTCCCGGACCTGGTTGAGAAGCTGGTCAAGAACTGGGAAGTCGAGGCCTCTCACAAGACGGAACTGGCAGACTGGCGCACCATCGACAGAGCCAAATATGTCTTCTCAGTCAACGGCGGCCCTGACCAGACGGGCGAGCACATGCTCAAGGTCGGAACGTACAATGCCGTCCTTGAGCCCAATGAGTTCTACTGTCCGCGCCATTCCACCTTTGACGAAAGCCACAAAACCTTCAAGCGCATGATGCCGGCGTTTGCGTGGGAGGTGCTTGAAGTGTACAGCGGCCCGCCGCAGGTTGCGTTCCGGTGGCGTCACTGGGGCGTGATGAAAGAGGATTATGTGGGCTCTAACAGGTTGGTCTCTTTCGTGCCCTCACTATCTCTCTTCTATCCTTTTGATAAAGTAGCTTGAAAGCTAACGGACTGATTTACGCCTGCAGCCAGGGAGAAAAAGTGACCATCAAGGCCCATGGCGGACCCATTGACATCGAGGGCATTGCCGTCGCCGTCGTCAATGATAAGCTGCAGCTGCAAAAGGTGGAGGTGTTTTATGATCCGATGGCCATGTTTCGGCAGATGGTGGGGTCTAGTGAAGAGAAAGAAGGGATCAGTGATTGAGGATAGAGTAATGAAGAACTGAACCATAAATGGCTGGCGGCTTGTTGTGTTTGCCCTTTTTTTCTGCAAATTTAATATGCAGGCCAAAATGGAGATCTTCTTTGAATTGTGCTTGTCTTGATCCAATCCTCCACATTTCCATTGTTAAAGCTCCATTTTCCAATCATTTTCCCAGTGAGTACCACGTTCACAATGACCCACAACTATTGTGCAGCGAAGCTAGTCCAATTTCATCCAATAAAGGTAGCTCACAAACCCAACGCCAAATTCAGCCGCCAGCCTCAGGAGGGTCCCTTCCTCCTTTGTCTTGGTCACCAGATAAGCCCGTGAAAAGGTGGTCCCTTCAAACGTCGTTACGCTCACAATCTCCAGCGGGCCGTACAGGGCCTAACCGCTAGTTTTGGTGTTCAAGACGGAGGTGTTGAGGGTCACCGGCGCCGAATATGCGAGCGAGCCTTTGCCAACCAATGGCCATTGTGCATCTTGTTCGTTCGACACAGCGGGATACATGAGGTTTTGTAGGCAGTTAGCAGGGATTGCAGAGATCATGTTTGCCGAGACGTGACCTGGTATCAAGATTCCTTTGAAAGGTAGAACACCGTCAAACAACGTTCCATTCAGAAATCTGAATATAAAGTGCTCACTCAGTACGCAGGAGTTTACCAACTGAAGGAGGAGTTGAAAAGTATGTTAACCTACGTGGTTGTCAGAAGGGAGTAGGTGCCGACGAGGGCAGACATAATGCTGGAAAACTTCATCGTGTGAAGTAAATCTGCGGTGGTGATGAATACAAGACAGGTTGAAAAGAATGATTAAAAAAGAGGAGGCCAGGCAAATGGAGATTATGGAAACCGGGACTATATCATATTTGGCAAACTGTTTGCAACAGGATTGGGTATCAGTTATCATATCGTGAAGAACTCAGGGGTTGCATCCCTCCCATCATGCTGATGTGAGGTATCAACTTAGTAAGCAGGATGCTTCTGCGACTCAGCCACTCCTATATTCAGTAAGTTCCTAACTAATATCAGTCATGCGGATAAGGTGCTCCCACACATTTAATTCCCTGCAGCAGTGTTTATCATGCACCCTTTGCTACCTATATACTACTAGTACTCAACTCGATCTTCCTGATTCAGCGTATCGTGATTGAGGAACATTCGACTCTTTGTATACACTACAGAGGTATTTAATAGCAGACAGAACAAGTCGTATACTAGAGACCCACCCGAACGCTTACGAGTTTCCTTTCTTGGCCTTTTATACGAAAGGCTTCAACTGGTCCAAGGCGTGGGCCTCAACCTGCCATCCGTCGGCCTTGTAGCCATCTGCCACGAAGTAGTTCTTTGCTGTCTCGTTGCCTCTGAAGATGTACTCCAACCAGGCAATGCCAGCCCGACCAAATTTGCCGCCATTGGCCTGAAATAGATCCCCACCGTGACCGAGTGGCAGGTTGCCCTTCCACGAAGGAGTGGCGGACGGAAGGGCTTTGAAATCACGCTCTGCCTAGTGGGAAGTCAGTGTGAAGGACATAGTTTTACACAGAGGTTTATACTGACGTTTTGGTAGGCAATGTCTCCCGATCCACCAATGATGAAGACCACGGGTTTAGTAAAAGAAGAGGCAGCGGTGTAGTTGGTCAGCAGACCAGATGAAAAAACACCAATTGTCTTAACGCGGGAGTCCCAGCTCATTGCCATGGCCTCGACGCCGCCGCACGAGAAGCCAGCAGCCATGATCTTGGTAGCATCAACGTTTGCATATTTGCCGGTACCCGCGACCTTGACGGCAAAGTCAATTGACGCCGTCATCATGGCTGCTGTTGTCTGGCCCTTGTTGGTACTTGCCGGAGCGCCCGATGCAATGACAAGGCAGCCATACGAAGCCACGGCGCCAAGGAAGCGAGCGTTGGAAGCCCCGTCGCTCGAGCAGCCGCCGTTGCCCCATACGAGGACGGGCCATTTGGCTGTCCCGGTGGCATTGGTAGTAGTCGGGACATATATGGCATGATTGGCGAGGGCCGCGTCTGTCGAGACTGCCTGCAAAAAGTCTGTCATTACCCCTTTGTTCGCCCTTTATGTGATACTGTCAGTGAGACACCTACCACTGCTCCGTAAGGACCGTCGCCACTAGCCTGAAAATAATATTATCAGTTGAAGTTCTTTTCTTTAATGCCATAAACCGTGCTATCTAGGACAACTTACGGCGGCAGCACCACCTTGGCGCTTCAACAATAGCGTGGGAGAGGTGCTGGAGACACCAAAGAGCGCCGAGGAAATGATAAAGTTGAACTTCATTGTGAGTTTGTGCGAGTTTGATACTTCCGCAGTATTCAAGTCCAACACAGGTCAGAAAGCGACGTAAGAGGAAGTAAAGCAGACGAAGGGATGATGAGCAAGGCAGAATATAAATACACCGTCTCCACAAAGTGCTTGACTCTTGAATCCACAAAACCTAGGCCACAACCAAAATTGATACAATAGCATCATCCCAGCCGCCCATCAAGCCAATCCAGAATGACGCGGCCACAAACCCCAGGGTAGTATCAGCTAAAGCTCGGATATATGGAAGTCCTTGGCAAGTCGAACTTCGATATACATCCCCCGTGAACGACCCCAGTTCCAATGATGATTAAAAGGATTCCGGCCGCGCCAGTTCAACGAACCGAGCCAATGGACCAATGCATTTCCCCTGGATCACGGAGGTGGTACTGGGAGCCTCAGCCGCCGGCACTTAGACCGGCATTTCGCCCCCGCGAACCCCGCCGGCCGCGTCCCAGATTTTGGGGAAGGGCCACTCTATTTCGACTCGGAAGATCGAAGCGAGGTGATCTTTGGCCAATTGATGGGACATTGACCCTCTTCTTCATGCGCTCAATTTGTGACAATATTGAAATTCACCACGACACGCAAACTCTCGGAGAGCTCGCGAGAAGCTGCGCGTGTGCTTTGTACTTTCGTCATGGAGCACGTCGGCTAATAACAGCTCGCGTGGAGTTTTGTTCAAAGCGGGTGGAAGTTCGGGTCCGACAATTTTGTTCGACGTCTTGAGGACCTGGCGCGCAGCCGATGATAAACATATTTGAGAAGAAAATATGTTTGTTTGGTAATGTGAATGGCGGTCAGCACACGGCTGGCTGATGGCGTCTTTGAGGTTATTAGTAAACTTAAGCTGACGTTGGATGCCGAAGGAATCATGTCAGACTTTAATTAGACAATTCAAGGGACATACGCAAGGGACATACGCAACTAATTCGACAGATTCAAGCGTTGAGTTGAGGACCTCTGTTGAATTCAGCCTTATGACTAGTCAAAAGGGCAGCCAACACGTTCACGGACGGCCTTGAAAGTTTATGGAACCTTTGGAAGTACTAGGCTATTCATGACTTGAATCCTTCCATACAATAGCCTCTTACAATGGTTACTTGAAGTGAGGCGAGACTATGTCTCACAACTCATTGAACCGGAGTACACATTGCCAACTTCCCGAACGTTTTAGTCTTTCCGATTCTTCACTCCGATGAACCAGTACAGGTTTCCGAAAGGAGGAAGAACCTTTGTTTGGCCGTAGTGAAAAGTCCATTCACTTGTGTCGAGACTGCCGCGTGCTTCTTCACGGGCGATGATATCCCGAATCTCCTGTCCCGAACGCGTGCGAATGCAGGACACAAAGCCGTCCCAAGCAAAGAAGAGCGGTACAATGGGGATGAGGTAGGTAAATACCATATGCAGAGGCGACCACCAGAACCAAAGGAGGGTGGAGATGAGAGGTGACAGGATCACAATCGAGGTGTTGAGCAGCGCTGGCAGATTCCGCTGCGTCATCTCGAAGATGCTGTAATAATACGTGTAAGCTTGAAACCATGAATAACAAAGGAAGCTGCTTACACCAGGGTGTCAGAGTGATTCACGGCAGACCGCAAAATCTTTGCTGCCTGTACATCGTCGAAATGGTGGAAGCACAGGTTGAACAGCCGACACTCAAGGGTACCGTCGTTGACGTAGCGCTCAACAGTGGTGGCATCAATGGGCTGGTTGACGTGTGTGATGTTTTCGGATGCGGAGGTGATCTTTTTCCAGGCTGCCCAGTCCGGGTACAAGTCGGCCAACAGGAATCGCACCGGCTTCTTGGCACCCAATACCTTGAGGCGGGAGTTGAGACTACGCTCAAGCATTGGCGTTGGCCCACCGGCTCCAGCGCATGCGTCTACAAAGGTGTAGGCGCCTGGCTCATTGGGAAGCTTTGACACGAGAATGTCGCAGGCCTGGGCGGCTGTTGAGCTGGTTCGGCCGGGGCCAATGGTGTTCCACATCTGATGCAGTGCTCTGTGGGCGTACTCGCGCAGCCATGATGGGCACCATGGCATGTCTTCGATTTCGAACAATTGGAAGCGCGGAAAGAGAGCCATTGTATGGTTGGTATGAGATGGCCCGAGAAAAATAAGTGGTTAAGAACAGGGACTGGGAAGCAACCACAAAGGACCAACAAGGAAGTGAGTTGAGTCCAAGGTCTACCACATATGGTCATTCAGTGGTTGTGTATTGTTTGGATCCCAAGTTGGCAGAAAAGAGTTGCCTGTTAGAAGAGATCCCAAGGCGAGCTGGGGACAAAGTGGCCGTGTTTGCTGAGTTTGGCTTGGCATAGTATGGATCGACTCGGCCCGAGCGCTAACAGATTGGGTCCTTGGACGGATGCCGGGCCCCGGTCTGGGGTTACACAACAGCACACGGACGACTCACTCCGCACGGCAGCAAAATAACTCCTCCGCCCCAGGCCCCTCCGTTATTTTCTGTTGATCCCGCACGATTTCGGCCTGCTCGGTCATTGGTTCATTCGGATCCCGGCGATTCCGCACTGCCCGTCGATTCCGAATCTTGTCCCTTAATCTTTTGTCATAATCTTCCTGAACGAGTCCATGACATCAGGACTGGACCGTTCTTTGTAATTTTCATCCCTTGGCTTGTCAGTGGCCAGCAGATTCTCTTTGACCAAATTCTGAGATATTCGCATTCAAGAACTTACATGACAATTTCGAGTTGTGGGTTCGTGACAATGAACACTTTCCAGCCCAGCTTGGTTGGAGCCGCCGCTGTCGTCCTCGTATTGCTCGCATCACTCATACACCAGCATGTCTCCAAGCGCCGCATGCCGCCTGGCCCTCAGCCGCTTCCCCTCATCGGCAATGTGCACCAGGTCCCAAAGCTTCACGCCTGGCGAGGTTTCACCGAAATGTTCAAGACCTATGGGCCCCTTATCACCATGAAGCTCGGCCCACAAAAGTTCGTTTTGGTCGGCACGCTCGATGCAACCCGGGATTTGCTGGACAAGCGCAATGCCATCTATAGCTCACGGCCCCACCAACCCATGGCTGGTGAGTGCCTTTCGAAGGGGCTCCGTAGCTTGTTCATGCCATACGGCGACAAGTGGCGGACATGCAATAAGTTGCACGTGTCAGTGCTCAACGCGCGTATATCGAACACCTACAAACCCATCCACGATCTCGAAAGCCGCCAACTGATGCTGGAGCTGTCTGGACCAGATGCTGGCGAGCGCTTTTCCTTTTACTTCTTCCGCTACTCCGCCAGCCTCATATACAGCTTGGCATATGGCATCCGGCTCACTACAGGCACTGAGCCAGAAGCCAAGGCCGTCGACGACTTCATGACGCAGTTCAACCAGATCTTCATACAGAGATGGCTGGTCGACATCATGCCGTGGCTCAACATTCTGCCCAAAGCACTCGCTCCCTGGAAGCGCTTCGGTGATAGGGTTCACGAAGAAGAGGGGCGGTTTCTGCGAAATGTCTTGAACGTGGGAGAGAGCAAGCCGGGCTGGAACTGGGCGAAGAGCATGCTGTCGGCCAAGGAGACCAAGAACATGTCACGTACTGAGCTCAGCTACATCATTGGCAACCTGTACGAGGCCGGGAGCGAGTCTTCGGCCGTAGTCATGTCGGTATTTGTCATGGCCGCCGTTCTCTACCCGGAAATGATGCAAAAAGCACAGGAGGAGGTTGACCGCGTCGTCGGGCCCGATCGTATGCCAACATTTGACGATCTTGCCAACCTGCCATACATCCACGCCATCGTCAAGGAGCTCCTTCGCTGGCGTCCCGTTACACCAGGTGGGATTCCGCACGCCGTGACCGAGGACGATGAGTACATGGGGTATCGCATCCCCAAAGGAACTTGCGTCCTCCCTGTATACTGGGCTATTGCCATGGACCCAGAGCTGTTTGAGAATCCAGAGGAGTTCGTCCCTGAGCGATGGATCAAAAACCCCGATGTACCACTGTTTTCGTTCGGTTTCGGACGAAGGATTTGCACTGGTACGTTAATAACTGAATGTTTCAGACACCTCTCAGGTGATGGACCTTTGTCTAACCGCGCACATGTTTTAGGACGACACCTCGCCATGAAATCGCTGCTGATCAACACGGCGCGGATGGTATGGGGGTACAACTTTGGGCATGCGTACGAGTTGAAGGACGGCATCAAGGTGAAGTGCGAGGTCGACCCCAACGCCTACACAAACACTTTCAATTCGCAGCCCCTACCGTTCAAGGTGTCCATTGTCCCCCGCAGTGCTCAGGTCGGCGAGGTCATGCAACGCGAGTGGGCGTCGGTGGAGAAAGACCATTTGGTCCATCTCGAGCATCTTCAGGTCAAGTTGGAGAGCATGAAGGAGACTGAGGGGGCAAATGGCACGGCTTGATGTGGCAGGGTGGTTTGTCTGTGATGTTGGTCAAAATTGGAGAAATATCGGAAAACAGGTAAGTAATACCTAGCTGAGTATCTAATAATGAAGCAATGGTCCGATTGCAATAAATAAAAATTGTCCAAATGCTGGGCGATGATGCAGACAAAAGTTCCCCCATCTGTGCTTGAGTCCTTGCTGAAACAGATATGCAACTTCCCCTCGCAAGCATTTCAATAGCCCCAAGATTGCGACTGCCTGCTGTCCCTTGCCAGGAGTGATGGACAGGTGACACAAAATGGGAAGGCGCAATTAGTCTCGGGACCAGCTGGGTACGGAGGTACTTGTAACTAAATTACAAAGACACGACCAGTTTGGTGCCGCTCACGCCTTCCTTCAGCCTTTCCAGGCCCGCGCCAATTGCATCCAGGCCTTTGCCAACCACCTGGACCTTGAGCGGGAGCTTGAACTTGCCCTGTTCGGCTAGCTCTATGATTTTCCGCATCGACAGCATCCCGCCCGGAGTTTCGAACACCATGCGCCCATAGACCCTTGACGTTGACACGTCCGTCGGCACATCGATGTTGGCCCCGGTGAACACCTGGCTGTACAACTTGGGCCCGTCCGCCGTCAGCACATCGAACAACGCACTGTTTTTCTCAGCGCCTCCCACCGCGTCGAGAATGGCATCGACACCCTCGCCACCGGGCGAGGCAGCCTTGATTGCCTCGACGAGCTTCGGGGGTTCCAGGTTCCGGTCAATAGACGTCGTGGCGCCCAGCTTGGCGACACGCCCATTCTGCATAGCGGAATTAGTCGACAGAATGATGGCCGACGGCAGCGCCATTCTGAGCAGCTGAATCGCACACGCTCCAACGCCAGAGCTGCCGCCCACCACCAGGACACACTTGATGGCCTTCACCTTTTGGACGGCAACGTTTTCCGAAGCCTTGACCGGTGTGGGAGGCTGACTGGGCTCGGGCTCCTCCCCGCCATTCTCCTTCTCCTTGCGAGTATCCTTCAGGTGAGGCAAGGGGACACCCAGGCCCTTCACTACGGCTGCGGCCGCCGTGAGGTAGCAGATTCTGCAGGCGGCGGCTGTCAGATTATGCAACCGTCGATCGGGGTTCGGGAAGGAGACTAAGCACTCACGGAACCGACGACGCCTCTTCAAAGGTCCAACATGCTGGCTTCAGCGAAGCGAAATGTTGTGGGACCACAGTAACGTCCTGAAACGCGCCCGCTCGTCCGCCGTGGCCGGCAAGACTGAGTACGGCGTCGCCTGGCTTGAATGCCGTGACATTTTCCCCGACGACCTCCACCACTCCCGACGTGTCAATCCCAAACACCTCGGGCCATGCCTTGACCATCTGGCCATAGTATAGGTTTTTCCAGTCGAGGGGGTTCAGCGCAACTGCTCGGTTTCGGATGCATATCTCGTCTGGTCCCGGCACGGGATAGTCGGCGGTCGCTGCTAACTGGAAAGGCCCTCCCTGTTTCACAGCCACATACTGCTTCATCTTCTTCGGCGCTGAGCTTGCAGGAGCCATTGTGCCCGCTGGTTAGTTCGTGATTCTGGGCAAGGGAAAGTGCAAGGAATAGTGAAACTGACAATGGACAACGCGCTTCTGGCCAGAAGCCGGGAAGGTTTTCAATGTGCTCCAAATTCAAGGTCTTCGACAGATATGCGTCGGCAATCACTTCTCGCATGTGGAAACGTGCTATCCAACTGCTTGGTCAGTGCTGGTATAGAAATCTTTGCATGTGACGGCGAGACTGACTCAAAACAACTTCTCCATAATCGGCATCACATGTAGTCCACGAAGCATAACAACCCAGATCAATCCAGATTTAGTCCATACGGCACGCCCGCTGCGGAGCGGTTTCCCGGTCTTTCGGTGTCCGGGTTCCGGATGGCCGCGGCCACGACCAAGTCCCGCTCTGATCGGCTTGGTCGGGGCCGGCGTTCTTCTCAGTCGGGGGAAACGAGGAAAGGTTTGTGCGTTCTGCAATCTGAGACTCGCATCACGATCGTCCCACTTAGGCCCTGTTACAAACGGCCCCACAGACAGGAGGTCCCTAACCGATCAGTCCACAATTTGGCAGCAGTATGACAACCCCATCGAGTTGGCTCAGTGGGGACTGCGGCATTTCCCGTGGTGATTTCCAAGATTTTTTATATCCGATATATAGGTACAAAGGGAAACCTCCCCTAGGAGTGCAAAAGTGCGAACTGTGAGACAGAATTTTCAGATTCTCAGTTCTCCATCCATTCATTGGGTCCATTTTCAGGGTCTCAACACACTTGCCCTCTCTCCCGTCACGGGTCCGGCCCTAGAGCCCCCCTCCCCCTATTCAACATGGACGCCAAACACGAAGCCTATGCATCAACACTGAAAATCAACCACTTCAAGCCAGACAAGGTCCCTTGGCGCCGTCTCGGCCAGTGTATGTTGCTTTCCGGCCTAACATTTGTCCCGTGGTACCCCATCCCTCCCGAGGCTCTAGAGCACATCACTGAAGGTGAACCCGCCGTCTCGGGGGACGACCAGACTTGTGGCGCCCCATTGAAGACGGTTCGAACACGCAGTACCGGCTCAGTGTCATTGAAAGCCTCCTTCCTCCGCAGAGCGATGGGCCGATCTTCCACTTCCACGAGATGCACGACGAAGGATTCTATGTGACGGTTAGTGGCATACAATCCCTTTTCCATCCGTCTCCGTGCCACAGTCATGCCAGAAAAAGCTGACATTTATCTCCCTCTGCCTAAAAAACAGAAAGGCAAGGTCCGCTTCCACGTCCCGGGCCGCCCCGCCGTTGACGTTGCGACAGGCGAGATGGTGACAGTGCCGATCCGGCTGCCGCACAAGTTCAGCAATCCGTTTGACGAAGAGGCCGTCTTCATCAACACGGCCACCCCCGGCTTCTTCGTGCGCTACTTTGAGCACCTGGAGACTATGATCGGCGAGGGCAAGGTGCTGACGCCCGAGGTCAATGCCGAGGCTCTGCGCCGCTTCGCCACCATCCCGCTGCCGCCAGAGGACACGGCGCGGCTAGAGACCAAGGGCTGGAATAGCGCCGTCAGCAAGGACTCGAACAAAAAGCATCATGTCGTGGGTGGCGAGGATACGGCTGATCCGGTGGCGGATATGGGCGCCGGCGGCATCATCCGGAGTGGGACGAATGGGACTAATGGGGCCAAGAAGCTTAAAACTACGAACAACATCTGCGAGGTGGCGACGGTGGAGGTGATGGAGTAAAACTGGATTGGATGAGGTGTTTTTCTCATAATTCGTAACGTAGCATACATGACCACAGTGCCTATTGAGCAAAATGACCAAAAGGGGAGATTGGGGGTTGATCTTTTGCAAGTTCTTGATGTGTCCAATGTCTCCAATATGATCATTCTTAGTGTTCAATCTGCCACAGGAAATCGTGTGAGATAATGACATCATTGCAAACGAGAGCTCATTGATAACAGAGTTCAGGCCAGTAAAAGAACCCGCCATTAACAAATTATCCCATGAGCTCATGATGCTGCTCGACGAACGACTCCAAGCTCACGGGCTTCTGGCCGGTGATTCTCTCGACAACATCATTGCTATGGTTCTCGAGGCCCTCGGCGGCTTGCTTCTCGAGCCAGACCATATAGTTGGCGTGATGGTCATTGAGACCGAGGCTGGTCTTCAAGTGATTCACGCGCTCTTCGGGCGTCATTTTGACGTGCTGGATATCACGTCCAAGCTTCTTGGACAGCTTGGCGGCGACCTGGAGTGTTTCGGAGAAATACGTTAGTGAGTCATTTGAAAGTTCGAAAGTGGATCATCAACGCCATAAATAAAAGGAGGGGGGGGGGTGGCTGGCTTTTGTGGTTGCAGGAGCTGAAAGGTGGATATACCAGCGAAAGACGGAGAGCAGAATATCATAAAGCTCACAAGGAAATGACAGATCACTAGCAAGGAAAAGGGCACGTACCTCGTCGTGTGTCAGATTCTCGGGTCCGACAATTCGATAGTCGGTGTTGGGAGCCTCGGGGCTGGTCAAGGCGACAAAGGCGACAGCTCCAATGTCCACGGCGCTGACAAATGGGACTCGCTCGTCGCCAATTGCAGTGTAGATCTTTCCTTCCTCTCGGACGGTCTTGAGATGGTAGGTTTCCTCGACGAGGTTCTCTGTTGTTGGGACCCGTATTAGGATGTTTTCTTTTCCCAGCAAAGCAAGGAAGGCATTGTGCTGATCTCTCTCTCTCTCTGCGGACTTACCCATGAACCAGGTCGGGCGGCACACGGCCCACTCGACGCCCTTCTCCACCATGTGCTCCCACACCTTGCCCGGACCCTCGCGGCCCTTCTGGGCGGTGGTGCCCGCCATGAGGACAAACCGCTTGGCGCCCTTGGTGACGGCAAAGTCGATGAAGGCATTGATGTGCTTCTCGGGCTCCGGTACGCGCGGCATGATGATGTAGACCGCGCGGATGGTCTCGCCGCCTGGGAAGGCATATTCAAACGGCGCACCCCAAGTCTCCTGCTTCACCCAGTCGAAGCGGACGGCGGGCGGATTTGAGGCTGAGGGGGACTCAGGAGCACTGCGCGATGCGTAGAGGTACGGGATCTTGACCTCGTCGCAGAGGCTGGCGATTCGCTGGGCGGTCTTGGCGCCGGCACCACCGGTGAGTAGAACGGCCATGATGAGCTGTTTTCTTCTTTTGAAACAAATCCACTCAGTGTCTCTTCGATCCTGCGGTCCAGAACAAAAACTCAAGACACACCTTCGGGGCCGAGGCTTTGGTGCGCGTGGCTGGCGGAGCGATTGTGGACTTACAGAGTGCAAAGCGTTGTAAAGCGTTGTCTCTGGATTTGCTGTGCTAAGCAGTCACGGAACGACGACAACAAGCGGGACCAGATGAATCAAAAGGGATATGCAATTCAAATCGACCTGACAGTTCGGAAAGCCTTTCGCTTGTGGCAATTATATGTGACGTACGGGCAGGGAATCAATGAATTTATCCTTTGTCGTGAACTTGGTATTTGTTAGCCTTGCTGGGTGAAATGTACAGTGTGTGAAACAGCTGCCAAGGCGGAATTAACGTTGGAAGCTGCCCAAGTTGCCGAGCGAGGAATACGAGTCGGCTCCGGTCTCTCAAGGCGAGCGAACAAGCGAACAGCGAAATACGGCGTGGTGCAATCAGCTATAGCTCCGTTATTGGGAAGAAAGCCTTCCATGATGTAACTCGTGCAACTCAAGAGCCACCGATTTGGCCAGTGACGGCAAGAAGTCAGAATGCTGCTGTCTCGATGGGTGGCAAACATTGGGGCGAGCGGCTTGACCCCGCACTGGCAACGCTCCACCCACAACCAAGGAGGAGCTTGGTGAATTGCCGCATTATTTGGGAATCCCGTAGGGTGGGAGATCATGCTGCGCAGCTGCCGCTTCAGCAGAGTGCTGAGTGCAATCGCCCCGTATCGGTTACCTCCTTACGCTGCTCCTACTGCATGAGTCGGAAGGTTTACATACCGAGCAGCATGCACTGTGCGATCGCATCTTGGCTGCTCGCCATTGCTCTTGCTGTAGCGTATGTGCATGCATGTTTTGGAAGGCACAAAGTACTAGAGTTTGGCTGCCTCTTTTTGCGTTTGAATGTGTCGTCTGACAAAACAGGAAGGTATGACCTCATCCGAGCTTCGACGCTGACCATGGCGGAGAGCGCGAGTTCGGTAAACTGGAAATCAGCGAGATTCTACCCTCAAAGTCCCGAATTTGCCTGCCCGTCGATCCATCTGAAACATTTTACATCCTCGGAAACATTTCGACGCAACCCTCTCCTCTTTCACACTGAAAGCGACATCTTTCTCCGAAGGCTTCCGACGAGCCTCGCTCTCAGGGTTCAGTTGGCATGGATGGATGATGTTCCACCACAGCAGGGGTGCAAGATATTGCGATGTTGCGAGCAGGGACCTCCGTTCTCGTCCCAGCTCACGCGAACGAGGTGTTTTCGTACCCCATACCCATTGCAACTGCAGCCATGCCCAAAGCAGTGTAACGCGGCAAGCGCATTGGGTTTTCGCAGGGGTTTTCGCAAGGCTCCTTTTTTTCTTCGGCTATTGCAACCCTGATCGACCGCTAATTAAGGCCGTGACAGGCGGTGAAGCGCCTGGATTGGCTCCGCGGAATGCTGCCTGGCGAGGGAGTCTCCACCTTCAGGGAAAGGCCGACCCAGACCTCAAGTTCCCTGTGAGCATCCAATGGTTGTCGGCGCCTCCCGGCAGCTAGCCGAAAGCTTATGTTCAGCTCTTGGGGTGAATTTTTGAGTTGATTCTCGCAGAGAAGCTTTTGTCTGGCTCGCTGGGCATTTGCATTCGTTCAAGCATTTGAACTTTTCGTTTCATTCGTCCGCTGCGATCAAAAGTCCAAATGCAAACTCGAGGCAATTTCGTCGCTAAACCACTCAAGTTGTCCTAATTCTTATCTCTGCTAGGGATGGATGGACATGGGAAAAGATGACTGCACCGATCAGCCAAAGACCGACCGACCTGCAGGTGCTGATCGCGGGACACTCTGGCATGGATTCCAATTCCCATTTCCCAACCTTTCCGCCCACCGCTAATTGCACAGAACGGGACAAGTGACTGATAGTTTCCCCCGCCACATCCCGTCATTGTCTTACCACCTTGCATTGCCTGCCCGCCTGTGCGCTCTAACTACTGATTGTTCCCACTACCCACGTCCAAACACACAGGTGCGTATCCGTACTAACTACCAGACTGGGAATTCGAGCAGGGTCAGAACAAGGCGTCGACCAATTCGGTCACTGCACGGCGCAGATCATGCTCGTTTGGGTCTTTGACAACGCGCGCTACAATGACGGGCAGCTGGTCGCGACCAATGCCGAGTGCGGACAGCGGCTGCGGTTTTAAGCCAAGCTGGTCGACCAACTCATCGACTTGCTTGGCAAAGCTCATTGCATCCCGGACGGCATCCCCTGATGGTCGCTCTCCGAGCGCCGGAAGGAGGAAGGAACTGATCTGCGATGCAGCCCGCTCACTTTGGCTTGCCTTGAGGCGGATGACAGGTGCGAGTGTCAAGCAGCTAGTTTCGCCGTCTGTGCAAGCCACCGCGCCGAGGCAGGTCCCATTGGTCAGCAATGCCAGCGCTAGGTGCTTGTTTCTCCGAAGCAAGACAAACCAAACACGCCTGCAGTAAGCAAGCGGGGGCGGGGGCTACGCTGCTGCATGGGAAGGCGAGCGCGCGAGCCAGGACAAGCAAGGAGGGACGGAGAAAAAAAATATGACTGCAACTCACGAGGAATTCCATACGGACTTCCCAGGGCATGTCCCAGAGCGTGCGAAAGTCCCATGCCCCCGCCAAAATTGGCTCCTCGGAGCCCGGAGCTTGCAAAGGCGGCCAGCATCAACATGGTGAGCTTGTCGTCCAGGTCAAGCTTGCTAGGGTCTGGAGCTGCAAGATTGATTGCCCTTTTCGTCTTGGCCCCAGCAGGCCCGTCTTTGTCCGTGTGATCGTTCTTCCCCTCAGAGACCCCAGGTGCGGCAACCGCGCTTCCTGACTGGCCCGCCTTATCAATCTCTGCGGCCACCTGCGGCAGCACCTCGAACATTACGCCGAGTGCCCAGCATGCACTGACTTTCCAGGGTACCAGCGACGCCTGTGGGTGGTAGGCTGTCTCCACGGCATGGTCGATGGCGCGCATGCCTGTCGCCAGCAGCAGTCTCCGTGGTGTGTAGCGCACAAAGTCGGGGTCATAGAATATGGCACTTACCCCCATGCCACTAGCCATGAATCCCTCCTTGACGCCGTCCTCGCGGGTGAAGCCTCCCCCAGGGGTACATTCGGCCGCGCTTAGGGTCGTGGGAATGGCAATGTGCGTGAGGAAGCGACCACGCTGCTCGTTGGTGCGGAACGAGATGACTTTAGCAGCGTCAATGGGCGAGCCGCCGCCAACGGAAACGATGGTGTCGACATCAGGATCGACAGACACCTGGGCGAAAGCATGGTCCACCCCGGCAACCTGGCCATGCTCCTTGATCCCCGCGAAGGTGCCTGCGTGGCGCTCGCCAAGAAGGGCTTCTAGCAGGCGAATCAGCGGCGTCTGCGTCGCCAACGTCTGGCCGGTCAACACGAACACGCGAGATGACGCCGGAGAGGGCAGCACACTGATGAGGTGTTTCTGCACGCAAGATGAGCCGTAGAATAGGTGCTGGAGATGGGCATGTGGACTCCACAGGCCAGCCAATGGCGACGAGTCGGTGCAGTCAATAGACTGCTTGGGCCGCTGCATGTTGAGACCTCCCAAGTGGGAAAAGCTGGGCCGACCGAGGCTGGCTGAAGCAGGGAGCGTTGTGTCAAAAGACACGACGGAGACGGCGTTGTGGGCTTGGGTTGGCCAACGTCAGAGATTCCCATTTACTGAATTTTCTTGCTGCCCAGCAATGTGCCATGTCTCGAGTTGAGACCTTTTATGCTGCCTTTCGCCCCTTCCCTAGCCCCCCTGCTCTCACTGAAAAAGACTAGGATGCCCTGGTAGGAGTGGGCTGGGTAACTTGCACCCTGTTCTCCTTTGCCCTCCCCTACCTGTTCCCATCTCCGGTAGGGCACACTGGCCCCCGGCGTGTGGTCGCCGAGATCCGATTCCGGGCCGCCACTGTGCCTCGCGGACGTTCCACACGTTCCACCGTGCGCCCTCTGTCTAACACTTTTCGACTCTGCCAAGTGGAAGAAGAGAGGCACAAGAAGTTTAGGTTCTGACAACGGCAATCCCCTCGAGAAGGGGGCCGCGAAGTCCGGCGGCGCCAGAGAAAGAATCTGACCCCCCCCTCGTTCGAGGATGGGTGGACGGCTGCGGGCCAATGAAGGGACCTCCAGACTCGAGGGACGCCAGACCCGTCTGGGATCTACCAGTCCGGTGTGCCCTATGCCTGCCCTGTGCCCGAGCCCCCCAAGCCCAGAAGCCAAGGTAGGACGCATTTCGCTCGGTCGTTCCTTTCTGCTGTCTTCTTTTAGACTTGCTACACCAGCACTACCTACTCTCGGTACTGTCCAGGGTGAGCTGAACAGCCCCATGGGCCACGGTTGTGGCCGCGCCAGCTCGATTAGTGACGGATCTGCCCCAGTCCCCACTGATCGTTCGCCATATTGGCCATATCAAGGAATGTGGGCCCGGATCCTGCTATTGGCGGCATCAGCTCATGGTGGTTGGTAGCCGATCAAGAGCTGCGGATCTGCCAGACTGGTGGATGGATGGATAGATGCCCACGACAATCTGTGTACTTAATTATCTGTCCGCAGCGGCTGGTGATTGGGGTTCATCTGTACGCTCTTGTACGTGCATGTATGTACATACAGTGCTCCTCGCAACGGTAGAACGACGGCTGTGGTCTGCCCCCCACCCCACCCTTTCCGGGCTACTCGAGACTCCCGTCGGTGGGCATCTTAAACAAACCCATGGCCAACCACCATCTAACCTCACAAGCAGCGGTTCCAGCCAGCAGCACGGCAAAGAGGCCAGGAAGCCCGGGACCTCGAACCACCAGAACGCCAAACGCCAAAGCAGCAGACTTAATGGCGAACACAAGCAAGCAAGAGGTGAGTCAGTTGGCGTTAGCCTTGTCGGGCGGTCGGGGCTTGACATCAAACCTGTTACTCCTTCCTGCTCCTCACCATCGGGCACCGGCGCCGGGCAGCGGCCGGTGTTCCAGTCGGCCGGGAGCATGCCGGCGCCCCCTTTCCCCGGAGCCGACCACTAGAACTCCCATCACAAAGGCTCTCGGACACAGCACTGATCAGTTGTTTCTTCTTTGTCTCAGAGCTGGACCATGCAGGACGTCGCCTGCACGAACTGCAGGAACCGCAAGATCCGCTGTGGTCGTGAGCGTCCACGCTGTGGCAGCTGCGCTCGCGACCGCGTCGAGTGCGTCTACTCGACCCCGGCGAAGCGAGTGAATCACGTCAAAGTGCTGTGAGTAGCCTACGACGATGTAGCTTGCCATCCGTTGATGCAGGGGCCGAAAGACTAACGCCATTGTGGTCCAGATGCCAGGGATTTGATGACATACAAAGCCGGCTAAGGCTAGTGCAGGAGGAGTTGTCGACACTAACGGCCATGTTCAAGAGCAGCAGGATTGCCGATGGTCTTCCAGCCAACTTCGCTGCCTCCCTGGACGCAACGCACACACACATGAGCTTCGGTGGGGAGAACGACGGGGGGCTGCTGGCCGAGGGCCACCTTGTTCGCGACGATGGCACCTCGCTCGAAAAGTACCATGGTCCATGGACGCTGCTTGCGGTATGCCGCGATTTTGGCATGGACTTGGGCTCTCGGTTCGGGCACGAAAGCGTTCCAGGCAAGCTGGTCGGCCAGATGTGGCTGGACGCTGGCAACGATATTCGGCGGGGCTTCGCTAAGTCGGATGGGCCAGGCCAGGACGTCATCTGCCTCCCGTCGCGGCAGTTTCTTTCAGTCGTGCTAGACAACTTCTTCAACCACGACGATCACAGCACTGACATTTTCGTACGGGCCACGTTCCAGAAGGCCGTTGAGCGCGCGTACAGCGAGCCGTCGAGCCCGGCGTCTGAAGCATGGGCCGTCTGCTTCAACCTCATCATCCTCCTCGTCATTGGCGCAGAGCACGGCATTGGCAAGCAGGACCCCTTCATTCAACCCCTTCTCCAGGCAGCCCACGCCGCCACTCAAAAACCTACCATTTTTCTGTCCCTCCGACTCGTCAACGTGCAGGCACTGGCTCTTCTTGTTAGTGACAGCTCTCCCAACCCCCATCATCCACCCCATTTCCTCCCCATCCTCAAGAAGTAGACAGCGACAAAGACTGACACATCCTTTCTTGACTTCCAGAGTCTGCTCGCCCAACAGTCACACAGCGAAACGCTTGGCGACTCGCTCTTCGCCCAAGCATGCATGCTCGCGAAGGCAATGGGGCTTCATCATGCCGGGCAGGGCCTCTCCGTGTCTCCCTTTTCAGCTGAGGAGATCGAAGAGAGGCAAAAGGTGTTCAGGTCTTTGTACATTCGGGACCGCGCTGCTGCCTTGACGAGAGGGACGCCTCTCTGGCTGCCGAGGAGCAATCTCAAGTTCCCGCCATTAGCGGACCCGACAAGCATAACAATACCCAACCCTTCCTCTCCCGAGACACCTGCTAGACGGTACGAGACCAACCGAGTGGCGTGGTACGAGCTGGCGACACTGCAGAGCGAGTTGCACCATGCCGTTTTCGACGAGAGCACACAGACCTCCATTCAGGAACGCCGGCTGTCACTGGTAAGATTGAGGCAAAGCCTCCAAGTCTGGTCTCAGAAACACGCCGTGCCTTCGTCGACAGTCCCGGCAGGTATGGACGAGGTCTCGCTCCATCTTGCGTTTCTTGGAACACGGATAAGGACAATCGACGGCCACAAGCTTGGCGGGGCGGACGCGGACGCCGCTGCGCAATGGCAAGCCTCGCTGGATGCTCGAATAAGCTGCTTGTTGATGCTGGTATCGTGCAGCGGACGTCGTGACGAAAGGCTGGTGGAGCAGCTGGAGCAGCTGCTCAGGAAGCGACGGAACATGTCAGGGGAAACTCTGGTGTCAAACGCGAACACCAAACCGGGAACACCGGCATCCTCGCCATCGTCGCCGACGGGCACGCGAGCAGCCTCCGAATCACTAAAATCACAATCAACAATCTCCAAGTTGTCCTCGCCCCTCGGAATTCAGCGGCTGACCATTTTCTTCCCAACCGCCGCTCTCTTCACGCTCGCTAGAAACATTTTGGGCATAGGTCCAGCTGCATCACGTAGGAACTCGCTCTTTCAATCCATCAGTGACCAACAGGAGGAACGACAGGGCCAAATCGCCGAAGACATAGCGTTGCTTCGGGGATTGCATGCGTGCTTCCGTGACGCTGCCGCCGTGGTAAACAGCGACCCCGACAATCATGCTGTCAAGGTCGGGCGCGTGATTCAAGTCCTAGTCGATATCGTCAGCGCCGTCCTTGACCCCGCGAGTTCAAACACCGACCCCATCGACCCTTTGCTGACCTCGGCAATCTCTCCTATTCTCGGCAGCCCCGCCATCCCAACACCCAGCAACAACATGGTAGCCCAAGCCGGCGCCAGCAGAACAAGTTACGGCCAACTTGACGCAGCCACGCTGTCTCATCTCGTTGGTTCTGGGAGCGGCAACGTCCCATCTCCGAGCAGTTCCTGGGCGAACCCGCGCAACGGATCGATGGAGTCACTCTCGACAGGCAGCTCGACATCGGCGTCGATGCCGATGGTCAGTACCCCGGAAATGACATTCGACATCTCGCAGTTCATCGACCAGATGGGCGCCAATTCGCTCAGCGCCATGTGGGGAGAAGATCAGCCTGGCATGGCAGCGACACCCACCCAGCTGCAGCAACAGCAACAGGACCAAAGCATTCTCGAGACGACGCCAACGGCATCAACCCAGACGACCAGGAAGAAAGGGAACAAAAGAGTCAGAACGAGCTTCTCGCTGGAAGAGGACGAAGGGAGTGATTACATGCAAACGAACTGAGCCCATTCCTCATAGGAATGGAAATAGTCGGCGAGTAAGGGAGATAGGACATGGGGATATGGGACGCCCAGGGATGGAAAAAAAAGGAATAATAATATGTGAGGGGGTTCGCGCAGGTAGTACTTATTTTCTGTTTTACCGCTTTCCTTGTAGTGGGCCTTGGAGGGAAATGCGGCGCTTTGGTGTATGTTCCGTGTATTGTTTTGAACTCTTCGGCTTGGGGAATGATGTGGACCCACTTACTCGACGATGAGAGATGATAAGGACGAGGAGGAGGACGAGGAGGAACGAAGGGCAACACTATGACTGCAAAACTGACGACTGATGAAATGTGCAGGGAGTGCGAAGAGAGGAAAGGGGACATGCTAAGTACTAGTACAGTAGTGATCAATGAATGATTAATGTCTTTCAAGCAAAATGCCCGTCGGCTGGCCGTGACCTGTCTGGTATGTGCATGGTTTGTGTGTGTGTGTGCGAGTCTGACTACTTCGGCGGTCTGCTGCCGGATGCTACACAAAAACGAACGTGGTGCACATGCCACGCGGCGGGCAAGACACATGTCAGCCCGGCCCAGACGCTCCGGCGAACGAAACACCGGTCCCATGCAGATAACCTTGAATCTTGGAAAACGCGGCGGCACCGGAAATGCAGTCCGACTCCGGGTTGCGACCCCCTCCCTCCTTTCTTTGATCGGCCAGCTGGCAGCATGGAAGCCAGCCGGTCCATTCACCAGAATTACTTGAAATCCCACCGATGACCAAACAGGTAATTCATACAAGAAACGTAAAAGCAGGTAAACCCAGGCAAGAAACGTAAATAGCAGGAAACCGACAGGAATAAACGGCATAGCCCGCTTTAACGCCGCCCCTGTCCCTGGTCACCGTTACGATGTGGTGTTGTCCCGAAACGTGGCGTGCATCTATTGCAGGATTTCTTTAAAGAAAAAAACGACCACTGGAATCTCAATGCTCAAGGTACTTAGTACCTAGAGTACAGTGAGTGACGCGGCAGACTGACTCGCGGAAGAGTGATGAAAACAGTATATTGGAATGGGGATCCCTCGACGCGGTTGTGGGTGGCGAACAGCGTGTGGCCGGCCGAAATGCTGCCGGCCGGGGCGGAAAAGGTTGTGGCATGTGGTAATTATGCACGTATGACGGTACTTGCCTGCCAGGTACTTTTTGCTTTTTTAGTATATTATGGTTAGCCAATTACTGTTAAGGGGAAACAACGCTAGTAAGTACTTGGCAGTTTTGTCTCCCTTGGATCCTGCTGAGTGGGATGGAAGGTTAAGTAGGTACTAGTAACGTAGCCAAGTAAGTACCACTACATACGAAACTTTGTTTCCTGAGAAGGAAGGTACTAATAATCTAGTGGCCAATGGGCGATGACTGTTAATTCTGAGGAGGGGGGGGAGCACAGGGGGGCACGGCATGGCGGTGTGCTTCTTGTGTAAGTTGAAGGAGGATCAAGAGGGAACGAGTCCCGGCAGGCCGACTGGTTTGCAATGTCACATCAAGATGGTAGGTACTAAGGCCCCATCACGGATGCTGGCAGGTGTTGTCTCCTTCTCTTTACCTGATTCGTTGATGGAGTGTTATTTCTTTTAGGAATTAGCTTAAAACTGTCTCTTTTGCTACAATCCGAGTGTCAAATACCTGTGTCGTTCATTGTTGGAATATGGAGAAAAACCTGAACCCTATGTTATCTTGCAAATGAACATAGCACTGGGCAGGAACCTATGGCAAGTACTAGGGGACTTCCTGGTTGGTAACCAGGAGGTACAAAGATCAGCAGGATGCGAAGTTGAAGTACATTCCTCTCTTTCAAAGGTACACGTGTCTCTCAAGTAGAAGGGGATAGCTTGGTAAGTAGGTAGATAAGCCACTAAGATGACTGAAAGACGGCACATGTGAAAGGGAAAAAAACAGGATTGGAGTACACCATCAAGACTGACGTGGAACAAGCCAATGGAGATGACAGTAGATGTATGCAAGTCAGTGGGAAACACACACATGAGCTGCGGCCATTGTATCTATTTTCAGAAAGATAACATCATTGAGATGCATGAATAGAGGGACTCCGGCGAGGCCAAGGAAGATGATCGTCGTGTCTTCAGTGCCAAGCCCCAAGTCATAGTCAATTCAGAGACAACCTCCCTCCCTCACCACCTCGCTTTCATTCAGAAACTATTCTTACCCCCTTTGTGCTCTATCACCGGAAGCCCCGAAAGGCCACTGTTTCTCTTGCGATATGAACTTTGTCTCAATGCCCAATCCCTTTCTTTACACACACACTCTCTCGTCATCAAGGAACCCTGCCTGTGACTGCATTGTTGGAAACTATTGAAGTACATGGAATGACTAAGCAGGCGTATCCCTCTGAAATTCCATGCAGTCTATATGAGGGTGCATATGACTGCTGGTGTGATGGTTTCCGCGGATGCCGGACTCCGAAATTTTTGGCCACGGAGATGGCAAGTGTATCGCTCTTTTTTTCCCTCATTCCCATTAGCTCTGTGACAAGGTCAAAAGATTCTGATGACCTGCTGTTCCTTGTTTCGATGGCAAGTGTTAATGATTGTATCAGCAAGGAAGGCGAGATCGGCAATTTGAGGCCGGGTGAGGGAAGGAGAAGTCAACGACGAGGAGGATCCACTTCAAGGGGGGCCAAGAAACAACCTTTTTCACCCACCGTTATGAAACTTGAAACGCTGGTTTTCTTTTTTCAAACTTGGGATTAAAACTGCGTATATGACATTCAAACAAAATGGAAGGAATACATAGAATAAAAAAGAAATCCAAAAAGTAATGCAGAGCTCGCCTTCGGGAATTGAGCCCGACGTGGGGGTCGAACCCACAACCTTGAGATTAAGAGTCTCACGCTCTACCGATTGAGCTAGCCGGGCGAGGTTCTTATTTGATGGAAGTCGCAACCGGTGTTACTCCACAAGCCTTCCAGGCGTTCCTTCCCACCGAACTTTTGCTTGGCGGCTCCCGACGGTGGGCCTGCTCCTGTGTTGTGATCAAAAATAGCCCCCTGAATATGTCTGCATTGAACCAAACACACAACATGACTTTAGAAGTTCAGAATCTATTTTAACATTGTTGACTAATTGAAACCTACTTCGAAAAAAATCTCGTGCATTTTCGGCAAATATTCTCGTATAAGCAAACTGCAGAAGCTGTATCACAATGCACGCAACATTGAACAAACAGTGGATGCATTCCCGAATAATCCATCTCGTGTTTCAATCTGTTTTTTTTTTTTAAGGGCGCACCACAGGCACCAATCTGCAGAGCAAGGGCGGCTTTTCCCAGAAGCCCCAAACCTTCTGCCCATCCATCCACTGAAGATTAGCATCCGTCTCTACGAGCTGCATGTCAAATCGCCAGAGTACCCGGGCGAGAATGAGTCTCAGTTCCGCCCAGGCCAAGTTCTTGCCCAAGCAAGTCCGCGGGCCATAAGAAAATGGTTTGAAAGATTCCAACATCTTGGCCAGATTGGGTCCTTGATTAAGCCAGCGCTCGGGCTGGAACTCCTTCGCGTTGGGAAAGAGAGAGTTTGACCGGTAGCAGGCCAGGTGGTTGACGCCTACCGTGCAGCCTTCGGCGACGAACCGGCCGTCGATCACCTCGCCGTCGCCAGGCACTCTGCGCGGTAGTGTGATGGGGACTGGAGGGTACAGGCGCATGGACTCATGAAGCACCGCATCTAGGAAGGGCAGTCTCCCTGCGATGTTGCTTGTTGTGATCTCAGTCTCTGAGGAGAAAGCACCACGCACTTCATCGACGGCTTTTCGATACACCGCCGGGTGTCTCAGCAGGAGAAAGGTTGTTCCTGTCAGGGCCGTGGCAGTGCCTTCAGACCCAGCGATGCTGATGGAGAAGGCGTTGGTGTACATCTCGGCCTCAGTCATCGTAGTTTTGGTGTCCCGGACGCCGCCTTCATTCTCGGCGATGTGTCCCAGGATGTAGTGCCAGAAGTCTTTGCGATCAGCGGTCGGGCCACGTGCGACACGCTCACGGACTGTCTTGACAGCCCGGCCCATATTGGCCGCACGGGACCCGGCCACGTTGCGCGGACCTACTAGCCCGAGAAGTGGTCGGACAAAAAGGAGGCCATAGTAACGCAGCATCTGGTTCAGCATGAGCTCGCGAGAGCCCGACTTGATGGACTGGATGAACGGCGCAGCAACACCAGCCTCGAGGCAGCCGAAGCTCTGGCCAAAGGCGAGATCGCCGATGAGATCAAAGGCTAATTCATGTTGTGCCATGGTCAGAATATCTGTGTGGTGCAACCCACTTAAGGGCGACATGGGATGAGTCACTTACTCGCAAACGTGTACCAGTCAAAAAGATCGACGGGCCCATTGCGGCAGAATTCCTCCAGTTGGGAACACAAATTTGTCGAGTACGACTGCAAGATCGACTCCTGTTCGCGCAATGCCCTCTCGGAGAATGCATGCGACAGGAGACGCCGCTGCCGTACATGTGTTTCACGATCAGCGGTTAGGATATCTGGAGACTTGTCAGAGGATGGACATCACAAAATTCATATAGCCAGCTTGCCTGGACCAAAAATGGCTTACTTTGAACGCCCGACGGTGTAAGAAGGGAGAAGTTGGGATCTTTGGGCATCTCAACAGACCGTTGGCCATAGATTGTCTTCCAGGCGGTAGGCGAGGTATACGAGACCTCGTCTGGTGCAACGCGTACTACCGGACCATACTGCTCATGCAATTCAACCATGCGGCTATTGAGGTTGCCCCAGTATTGATTCCAGCACCATGGCAGTCTTGTTGCCGCCCACAACTTGGGTCCAGGGTGGCGGCTCAGTGCATGAAAATATGTGTTTCTGATGAGATGGAAGCATCCCTGTCGTATTGTGAGTAAAAGTCCATCGCTCCATTCAAATTGCGAAAGCAAGGGAAAACCCACAAGAAGCAAACAGATTCCAATGAAGGACGCAGTCCGATGCTCATTTATAAGTTGCGCCGAGATCTTCAAAACATCCATCATGACTCTGCTACTGGTTGCTGGTTGAGACGAGTCGACGAATGAGCGTTGGTTGGCCCTAACAGATCGGCAACAGGTGTTGAATTGGACTGGGCCCCATTCAAACTCGTTGAGATGTTCTGAAATTGGACCTTGTGGCGAGCCAGAATGGTGAAGTTTCCGGAATCATGTCTAAAATTCGGATGTCGGGTGCCGGATCGCGGCCGCCTTAATGCATCGGAGAGCGGACGCTAATGGGCGGGCCGGAGAAACAAGCAGACTGCCGATGAGCCCCCGCTGCCGAAAGCTTCCGAGACCCGATCATCTTGGCTCGCCGTGTTGTGGGTGATGTCCGTATAAGAAACCGGTTGACAGAGTGAGATTTGGATTCAGCGTCATAAGCTTCTGCATTGTCAACCTCGACGATTTGCCCAGATAATTTAATCCAAGTCGAATTTGATCACTACACGAAGATGGATGTCAAGGATGCGCATGTCATTGTAATCGGCGCCGGTATGTTTCTGGCGTTGCATCCGTTCCTGGCTTCTGCTTGGTGGCTGACCGCAGCTCTTGTTACAGGAATAACCGGTCTCCTGACATGCCAAGCACTTAAAAAGGTGAGTTCCAACAAAGAAAACCTTCACTCATGTCTGTTTAATAACTGACAGTTCCTAGGCTGGTATAAAATACACGGTCTTCGAAAAGGAACAGAGTCTCAACTGCCGCAGCAATGAGTGGACCATGGCGATTCACTGGGCTCTGCCACTCCTCAAAGAGATTTTGCCTGAGGAAGTGTTTGCCAAGATGAACGAGATTGCATGCAACCCAACATTGGGAATTCATTCGGGTCTGTATCCTATCATCAAGGCGGAGACTGGTGATCTTATCATGGGTGTGCCGTATCAAAACGGCCTGCGAGTCCCACGCAGCAAGATGCGGCTGGTCGCGTCGACCGGTATAGAAGTTCAGGTGAGATCGTCGAAATGAAGATACCAAGACGCATCTTGCTGACCTGGCACTTTTATCCCACAGTATGGAAAACTGTTGACAGACATCGCCTTCAACGAGACTGGCAACGGTGTTATCGCCACATTTTCTGATGGGAGCCTGGTACCTGCCACCATGATCATCGGCGCTGACGGACCCAAGTCCAAGGTGCGCGAGTTTGCCATGGGAAGTGCGGAGAAGGCAGCCGTGACCAAGTTTCCCATTTTTCATACCAACATGACGGTGTGCTATGGCGATGCCGAAAAGGCTCTGTTTGTGAGAAAGCAGTATCCGACGAGCTATCTGGCACTGAGCGAGCAGTCGTTCCACTCATTCCAGTCAAGTACGCGAATGCATCCCAAATTCTTCGCCGTAATTCAACTAACGGCGTTATGATAGTCTCGGGAATGCCCGACGGCCCCGACCACCCCGAGTCGTGGGTCTTTCACATGGCCATGGCGTGGCTTGGTGAGGTCGACAACTCGGTGGGATACAAAGAGCGGCTTGCCATGATCAAGGAGCGAGCCTCTGGGCTGGGCGAACCAGCCCACTCAGCCTTTATGTGGCTCCCTGAGGATACCGAAGTCCATAAGGCTGACATTAGCTACTGGATCTCGCAAGTCTGGGACAACCGCAAGGGGCGGTTGACACTGGTGGGAGATGCAGCACATCCCATGCCCCCTTGTGAGTAGTCTTCCAACTTGATTTGACGGCATAGGTGTCTGACTTTAAGTGACTTAGATCGTGGCCAAGGGCTGAACCACTGCATCAACGACGTGTGGCATCTGTCAAACGGTCTCAGAAAGGCGCTTGGTTGCGACAAGGAGTCGACGGCTGAAAGACTGACTCTCGCTGAGGCAGTAGCCAATTACGAAGGAGAGATGATCCCTCGCGGAGCTGAAGAAGTTCGCTGCTCGGTGGAGAACGGGTACATGTTGCACGACTGGAAGAAGATACAGGAAAGTCCCGTCTTCAAGCGCGGGTTCAAGCCCATGGATGGCCACGGCAGTGCTGCGGCAGACGCTGGTCCGGTTGCGGGTTCGAGTTCAACAGGAGCTCAGAGTGAAGTGGAAGTCAGCGAGCACGCCCACGTTCAGCTGCAACGGGATTTGGAATTGGCACCGGCATCAGAAGTTGTGTCAGCAAGCGCTTGACGTGTTTAAGGCAATACAAGTACATTTGATGAGAAGCAATACATTAAGCAATCCTTGACACCTGCTTGTGCGAAAAGTGCAAAGTGAGAAAAGCACCAACTGAAGAACTTTCATGTCAAATTCTGCCACTTTTTTCGACTCGTTTTGCTCCAGGCAATGGTTACGAAGGTCCTTCCTTCCTTCCTTCCTTGCCTGAACTACCTCTCGCCGAAGGCAAGAATATCTGTGCGCAGCTTGCAGATGACAATCGCCTGGCATCGCGCCTTCCCACCTCTCTGGTCTCTGATACCACATGTACCTACCTCTGTTAATGAACCTTATTTCTAAGCTGTAAAAGACATCGCTCTACCACCCCTCATAACAGATGTTTGGTGAGAGATACATCCGTACCAGGAAAAAAAAGTGCCTGATCCATCAAAAGGGAGACTCTCATTCAATCAAGCTGCAAACAGTAAAGGGCAAGCGCGAGTCAAAGTGCGAAACACCATTTCTGCCCTCTTCCGACTGTCTCCTCCGCAGAATTATAATGACTGCTCGAAGAGCGCACCAAACTCATCCAGCACCGCAGACGTTGCCATCCCGATGACTTCGACGGCAAATGCAACAAATGAGCTTGATAGCAACAAGCTTTTCTGTTGGCACGGAAACGCAACAAAAGCTCACAAGGCAACGCACAGAGGAGTTCTTGCTCGTCCCCATCAGCCCTCCAAGTCCCGACTTCGGACTTGCCAGCGTCTCCCTGGTACAATGTCCAAGTGCCTCTCAGACTGTGAGATTGAGAGTCACACTGCATTCGCGAAATCTAACCCTCAATCGCTAGAAAAGAATATCATCATCCATACGTCATACCGAACAGGAACGCCAGATCTGGACCTCAGACACCCCACAGAACACTAGTGAAATTAGGCACCAAAATGGACCTGTTCAGCTCACTCAGTTCACGCAGCCAGTGGCACTCTTGGCGCCATCTAGGACAAAGTGGGGATGATGTGATTCCGACGGACCTGCCGAATCGGTGGCAGGATGGGAAAGGGCCCGGGGGGAAGGGGGAATACGAAATGACGAGAAACACACCGCCCCTGCATTTCACATTTCACTTTGTTTATCTCGCATATGCACATCGGCGATCATTGACCAGGGTGTGTCAACACAGGCAGGCAGGGAGGAACCATGCTCAGCTGAAAAGGTTTGTACAGTGACCTCGCACTAAATTTGAACATTGTGCATCTGTAAGTCTGTGGCTTTTTTAGGTCCTGTACATCCGGACGAGGGAAAAAAATTCAACACAACTTGCTCAAGGGGTCATGGCGCAATATGCCAGGCGGCCGCCTGAATGGGCCGCATTGATCTGCATGGCGTCGGATGCCGGGGATCCATTGGCTGAGGACGGTCTTTGCTCTCGGATATTTTGAGCGCCCGCGCCCGCTCGGCGGAGAAAAACGAAAGAGAGCGGTCTGGGACCCGGCATCCGGGGTCCGCCCCGCCCGCTGCCGCTGTCGTTCAACCCCAACCCCAACCCAACCCCTTTTTGCGAGAGACACGACCGGGTTGTGGCCCCACAACGGAATACAAGGTGTGTGTGGCCCGACCCACAGCGTCGTTCGTGTCAGGGGCTGTTCGTACATGGCATATCGCACGGAGATTGAGTGAAAAAAAGATGAAGCTTATTGCATGTCTCGGCACATCGGTCGTCGCGGCGGGGATGTAACTGGTTCGACAAGAGTTCCCTGTTTGGTACTTACCGGACCTTTGCAGGGGGCAGTCCCGAGAGCCACCGGTGTGATGACAGGCCGAGAAGCAAAGCAGAGAAAATCACGGCTGGGTGAAGCTAGACGAGGGTCCGCAAAGTGAGTGGCCGAGGAGCAGTCGACTTCTCGGCGGCGACGTGGAGCGAAGCCCTCGCGCCATGACTGGCCGAGAGCGAGAGCGACAGAACGAGACAGCAGCCGCTGACGCCGGACGCGAGGAGCCATGGCGGAGCTCAGCATGTTCTGTCTCTGTTGGGATTTGGCCATCGTTTCCTAGCTAGGTAGCAATGAGATATCCGCTTGGACGCGCATTCTGGGCAGCAGCTTGCTTGGTTCTGTACCTTTCTCTCCATACTCTTACAACTTTTTCAGACCTGGCACACCCCTGTTCGTTGCCTGCGCGCCGCCACGCTGCCAAGCAAAGCCATGATTCCTCCTCCAGCAGCAGCAAAGGACGACCTCCTGGGCGTGGCCGAGGGCCTGCTCGAGCACACCCAGAAGCTGGTCCAGTATCTGTCCGAGCACTCCATCACTCCCCCAAGTCTAGCCGTCGGTGCACGCACCGACCTGTGGACGACCCATGGCGGCGAAATCGAGGAGCAGCGCACAGCCATCACTGGCCTGATGCAGCACCTCGAGAAGCTGCTCCACGGTCCCCACGGCTTCCTCCACGAATACGTCTCAGGCAACTGGGAGTACGGAGCGCTCTACACCCTGCTCGAGTACAACGTCTTGGAGAAGATACCTCTCGATGGCGCTGTCCTCGTAGACACACTCGCCGAACAGTCTGGCCTGCCAGCTGAGAAGCTCCTGCGAATCTGTCGGCTCGTTGCCTGCGCCGGTATCCTCCTAGAGACGGAAGATGGCGTGTTCGCCCACACGGCCATCTCAGAGGAGTTGGTCACAGATGTCGGCTTCAGGGCCTGGGTCGGATTCCAGTAAGTCAGTCAGTCGAGCTTTCATCTACGGTTACTGATCACGACGGAGTAAATGACCTCTGAGCCGATGATTGACCTTTGTCCGCCTAGGCTCTATGAGACGAGAGTTGCCAGCGCCCACCTGGCGGATTCGCTCCGGCGTCCGAACCCGTTCTGGACGGGACAGGCTGCCTTTGAGTACGCGTGAGTGATGACTTATCTTGACTGGGTCAATTAATGAAAGGGGCTGACTCTATTGACAAAGTTGGGGAATGCCCATGTACGACTGGCACCGGAAGCACCCGGAGAAGGGCAAACGCTTTGCCCAGGCCATGGAGAGCGTGTCAAAGGGTGAGAACCCTTTTTTTTCTTCTATGGTCACTGACGACACTGTCGAACAAAATTGGTTTGCGGAACTCATTACTGATGTTTGACACAAAAAGGCCTTGATCCAGGGAATGGCATGATCGTCGATTGGTTTTCAGCCCGCCCCGACATCCATGGCGACGAGACCTCACTGATTGTCGATGTCGCCGGCAAGACGGGGTCCTTTGCCGCTGAGCTGGCAGGCATCTTTCCCAAGCCCAGGTTCGAGGTGCAGGACGTCTCTGCCGCCTTGCTGGAGCGCGGAAAGCAGAGTCTTGCACCAGAGCTGGTTGACAGGGTCTCTTTCCGAGAGCGCGATCTTTCCGCGACGCGCTCTTTGGACGAGTACCCTGTCCCAAAGGGTTCCGAAGGCGCTCAGCCACGCGTTGTCTTCCTCTTGCGCAGTTCGCTCTGGTGCCTCGATGACGAGGCGTGCAGCAAGCTGCTGAGGAGCTTCTTGCCGGTGTTGGACAGCCTGCCAGGATCAACGTTGTTGATCAACGATCTCGTGTCGCCTGCGCGTGGCACTTTTGAGCCTCATGTGGAGAGGGTTTTTCGCAGGCGCGATGTAACAGTCATGACGATGCACAATGCCAAGCAACGCACTGCGGCTGAATGGGCTGCTGTTATGCGGGATGCAAGTCCCCATTTTCGCGTGGAATACAGCGAAGCCTATTCGTCGCACAGTTGCCGTGGCTTATGGCAGGTGGACATCAGTGGCAAAGTGGCTGAGAAATAATTTGCTCGCTTGTTTGCTCGAATCAATTTTGGCGACCCTAACCCTTGTCACACGTTACCCCTTTTTTGAACAAACGCAACGACTTGAAGGTAAACAAAGAAATGTTACACAAAACCTGAAGGGCGCAGCAAAATTTTATCACTTGCCCAACTTTCTCCGTCACAATTGATTGCTCAAGGAGAGACTACTTGACCATCCGCAACATGATATTCAAACCAACCAGTGACAAACTTGGTCTTCTTGGGATGCGCAAAGTTTGCATGGTCTGGGTCCACGACATTGATAAAGTGCGGATCGAGCCGAACTCTCATGTAGTCCTGGATGTCTTTAAAGACAATCTGAACCAGTGCATCGTACTCGGCTTCCTTCTCTTGTGGGATGCCTGGCCGAATCGTTTGCAGGAGCTGACGGCCGGCCGACGAGTTGTGTTGCTTTTTGACGTCATGGGTGTCAGTCATCAGGGGTCGAACCGACTTCCATCGAAAGCTTTCACGCCAAGCACGATAAGGAGGAAACAGGCGGGAAATGAGCCTTACCATAGTGTACGACACAATGTCGTTCTTTGCTAGCAAGGCCTTGAGATGCCCCGCGTGGACTTTGCTGATGTAATCGTGGTATTCTTCCTCACCCATGCCATCCTTCTTGTATGCGAAGATGGTGATGGCAAACAGCTTCTGCGGTTGACCGGTGCTGCCCATTTTGTCGAGTCGCCAAAATTTTGTAAGGAAGTTTTAAATCGGTAAGATGTGATGAGTAAGCTGGACAGCTGGAACTAGGTTGCAACAGTATCGGACCGAATCGCTGATGGAAATGGAAAATCTGGGATGGGATGCAAATTATTTTATCCTCCAACCACCAGCATGTGACATGGGAAAAGGCGCAACGGCGGAGTTTTAGGCCCGAAAGTTTTCGCTCCTGGGGTCCTCGTTCTCTATTTCATGAGCGGAACACCCCAAGCATCCCCGAGCCCCTCGGAGCCTTATGACGATGGATCGCCAAATCTCAGATTCGGGACACGGCACCCGAGACCGAGCCGCCCAAATGTCTCGCCGACCCACCCGAGAGCCTCGCCGAATCCCCCGAGTTTCTCCGCCACCGAAGCGGAGGTAGCCCGCGGTGGGACGGAAGAGAAATGGGGCGGGGTGGTTGGTGACCAATCCACGGCGGTATGCTTTTTCATTGTCCACGAAAGCAATAAAACTACAACTCGTTTCATTCGTTGTGCAGGCCTTTTCATCTCGAGTCCGCAGTCTCAACGTAGAGTTGCGACTCAGGATGGCTTCAAGCGCGCCCTCAACGGTGACACCTTCGCCGACCACAGCCAACTCCAAGCCCAGGCAACATCAGGTGCTTGTTTTTGGTGATTTGTCGTCGTCGGGATTCGAGGAAGAGCTACGTCGTCTGCTACACTTCAAGGATAGCCCTTTGCTTGGCTCGTTCCTAGAGCAGGTCAGCTTCGCCCTTCGAAGACTCATTGGCAGCCTGCCATCACAGCAACAAGACTTGTTTCCACACTTCACGACTCTCATCGATCTTGTGTCTCGCTTTGGAGAGACGGACGGTACCCCAATTCTCAGATTTTTTGCTCTGAGTGTCTATGAGATTTCCCAGTTCATCTTGTAAGTTTTCCTCGCGAGTATTCCGCCAGCTGGTTCCTAACAGCAGGTCAGATACTACGGAACTGGTGCAAGGTCTTATCCCTCACCGTCAGACACCATTCTCATTGCGCCGTGCACGGGTGGATTCGCCGCGGCTGCAATCAGCAGTTCACAAACCCTAACAGACTTGATACCGCTCGCTGTTGAAGCTGTTATTGCAGCTTTCAGAACCGCACTTCAGTCATGGATCGTTGCTCATGACATATCACCACCAAGTAAATCATCCGCTGGCAAGTCATGGTCAGTGACTGTGGTCACAAAGGGGAATGACGGGCAGAATGAACAGCTGCTCCAGAGAATAGAGGCATCCAAGGTAACGATCACCTCCAGTCTTTCGTCCCAACCTGTAATTGTCTGCTGACGGCCAATCTCAGGCGACAAGGAGAGACGCAAAGATCTATGTCAGTGCTACAACTCCCAGCCATGTGACGACTATCAGCGGCTCTCCCTCGGCCTTGCACGAGTTCGTGGCAGAAACGTCTGGAGAGCTTCGATCACGATACTTGGATATCCAGTCGCCATTCCACGCATCTCACATCTTCGGGCAGTCGGATGTGGAGCAAGTCGTTTGCCAAATACCCGCAACAACGGCACAGGCAAGGGTCCCCATGATACCCTTGTTGTCGTCGTCCACGGGAAAGACCATCACTGCGTCGAGCTTCAGGGACCTTCTTGGGGTTGTGGTCCGCGAGACACTTCGGGAGCCTGTGCGGTGGGAACTGGTAGCGTCAGAATGTCGGTCTCTCCTGATCAGAGAGGAGGTACAGGGGTGTGCCATTGTCCCATTTTCCAGCCATGCGGCGTCAATGCTTAGCACAGCTATCGTCGCGGACACCGAGATTCAAGTTGCTGTCCACAACCTTCCATCCCCCGATCGAAACCCAGCTGGCCACCCAGGGCACTTTGAGAACTCTAAGATCGCCATCATCGGCTACTCGGGTCGCTTCCCGGACGCTGCATCCAACGAAGCCTTTTGGGAGCTGCTGCACGCCGGGCGAGATGTGCACCGCGAGATCCCGTCGGATCGATTTGACTGGAAGACACACTACGACCCAACGGGGAAGAAGAAGAATACGAGTCGTGTCAAGTATGGTTGCTTCATCGAAGAGCCCGGAGTTTTTGACGCGCGCTTCTTCAACATGTCGCCACGCGAGGCAGAAAACACAGACCCAGCGCAGCGTCTGGCCATTACGACCACGTACGAGGCGTTGGAAATGGCGGGACTGGTGCGCAACCGCACGCCCAGCACCCAGCAGGATAGGATCGGCGTCTTTTTCGGCATCACGAGCGATGATTGGCGAGAAGTCAATAGCGGCCAGGATGTCGACACGTATTTCATCCCTGGAGGAAATCGCGCATTTGTGCCTGGTCGAATTAGGTATGTGTTTTTTTTTTCCTTTCATCTGTTTGTTTCCGAGATTGGATGATGGAAGACGTCAATTTGGCGGGGCGGAAAGGAAGGAAAGTGCCAGTCGGGCCTGACAACTTCGAGCCCGCCCCTCGCTCGCTCTTTCCCCGGCGCCATTGGAGGGGATCATGCGACTTTCAACCAACATTAGATGCAGCGCAGTGTGCACCTGATTGGAAACACGCTAACTATATGGCAGTTACTTCTTCCGATTCTCAGGTCCTAGCCTGAGCATCGACACGGCCTGCTCGTCCAGTTTTGCTGCCATCCAGACCGCCTGCAGCTATCTTTGGCGAGGAGAGTGCGACACAGCTGTTGCAGGCGGCGTCAACGTTCTCACCAACCCCGACAACTTTGCTGGTCTCGATCGCGGCCACTTTTTGTCCACTACTGGTACAGTTCCTCTTTCCTTTCTTCCTTTTTTCCCTCTCTTCTTTTTTCCTCTGCTATAAAAACCCACAATCCGCCTCTGACCCAACCCCACTAGGAAATTGCAATGCCTTTGACGATGGTGCCAGCGGGTACTGCCGCGCTGATGCTGTCGGCTCCGTTATTCTCAAGCGTCTCGAAGATGCCCAAGCAGACAACGACCCCATCTTCGGTGTCATTGCTGGCACCAATACCAACCACTGTGGCCAAACCGACAGCATTACCCGACCCCACGAGGGTGATCAGTCCAGCGTCTTTAAGCGTATTATGCGATACGCGAACGTTGATCCACTCGACATCAGCTATGTTGAAATGCACGGCACTGGCACCCAAGCAGGAGACGCCACCGAGATGAACTCGGTTCTCTCCGTCTTCGTTCCAGAAAGGAAGCGAACCACCATAGCTCCCTCTCGCCCGCTCTATATCGGCTCAGCCAAAGCAAACATCGGACACGCTGAATCGTCGTCTGGTGTGACATCGCTGATCAAGGTTCTCATGATGATGAAGAACAGCGAGATTCCCCCTCATTGTGGAATCAAGACTCGCATCAACCACAACTACCCACTGGACCTTGTTGAGCGCGGCGTTCACATTGCCTTCAAGCCTACACCGTGGCGCCGGGAAGACTCGACTCGTGGCAAACGTGCTGTGTTCTTGAATAACTTCAGCGCTGCCGGTGGAAACACTGCGGTCTTGTTGGAGGATGCTCCTCTCCCCATTGACACCACCAATCTCAGCCCCGATCCCCGTCCTATTCACCTGGTCGCCATCACGGCCAAAACATCAAAGTCACTTGTCGGTAACCTCAACGCTTTGGTATCATGGCTGGAAAAGAACCCAGACGTTTCCCTCCCGGCTCTCTCATACACAACTACTGCCCGCCGCATGCATCACACATATCGAGCCCTTATATCAGGCTCAGATATATCCTCCATTGTGTCTAGCATAAAAGTCCGGCTGTCTTCCCAAGCATATGCAAACGCAAAGCCAATACCCTCAGCAGCAAGGACGCCAAATCTGGTTTTTGTTTTCACAGGCCAGGGCACGCTATACAGCGGTATAGGAAAATCGTTGTACCACTCCAACGCCTCCTTCCGTGCCAGCATCGAACGATTTCATCATCTCGCCCAAGGTCAAGGCTTTTCGTCATACCTCGGCATTATTGATGGCAGCCACGCAGTTGAGAATGCTAGCCAGGTCAGCGCCGTTGTCTCTCAGCTCGCTTTGGTCACATTGCAAATGGCTTTGGTCGATCTCTTCCGGAGCTGGGGCTTAACCCCCTCAGCGGTGATCGGCCACAGCCTGGGGGAATACGCCGCGCTGTATGCTGCCGGGGTTGTGACAGCGGCCGACACCATCTATCTCGTTGGCACTCGAGCAGCCCTTCTTGAAAAGCATTGCCTGCCCGGAACCCACGCAATGTTGGCGGTGAAGGCAGATATTGATGTTGTTAATACTCTGATACGTGACAGTGGAAGTCGCTGTGAGCTTGCATGCGCCAATCAGCCAACAGGTCATGTCATTAGTGGTCGGGTTGAGGACATCGCCGAAGTCGAGAGAAGAGCGTCAGGTCGAGGACTTGAGACCATCAAGTTGGACCTTTCCTTTGCGTTTCATTCCGCCCAAGTCGACCCCATACTCGCCGAGTTTGAGACAGCCGCACGACACAACGTAGCTTACAATGCTCCCAATCTTCCCATTTTCTCTCCTTTGCTGTCGAGAGTGGTTCTTTCCGGCGAGAGCGGAGTCATGGATTCCTCTTATCTTTCTCGAGCTTGTCGCAACAGTGTTGACTTCGTCGGCGCCGTCGCAGCAGCCAGAGAGGACGGGTTAGTCAATGACCGCACCGTCTGGCTTGAGATCGGAGCCCATCCTATTTGCGGTGGCATGATTAAGGGTACACTGGGCTCTGAATCTACTACCCTCGCAACCGTGAGAAAAAACATGGATTCGTATCAAACCTTGACTTCAGCACTGGAAGCTCTCTACCTGGCCGGATTCCATGTTGATTGGAACGAATATCACCGCCATTTTCCATCTTCACACACCGTTGTTGGCCTTCCACGATACTCTTGGGACCTCAAGAACTACTGGATCCAATACCGCAACGACTTCTGTCTGGCAAAGGGCGAGGGTCTAGTTCCCGCTTCTGCTATACCGGACCAGCTGAAGTCCCTTGAAGTGAAAGCGGCCCCGCAGTATAAATATCTCTCACCATCTGTGCAAAGAGTGATAGAAGAGTCCCACGGCATGGACACATCATCAGTCCTCGTGGAATCAGACATTTTCTACGAGAAGCTGCTGCCCGTCTTGCAGGGCCATGTGGTCAATGGCGCCCAACTTTGCCCTTCGGTAAGCCCTCTCCTCGTTTCTAACAATTAAAGGCTTTTATTTGATGCTAATTTATATCTGTCAAGTCTCTTTATGCCGACGTTGCTTTGACCATTGCAAAGTACATGTTCCAAGGACCAGGTCTGCCGTCTCTCACAACCGGTCTCGATGTTACCGATGTCAAAGTCGACTCCCCTCTGATCGCCCAGCCCAATGAATCCACCCATCTATTCCGGGTGTCTGCAAAAGCAGATTGGCCTCGAAGATCCATATCGATGTCGCTTTTCAGCGTCAACGGAAATGGCAAGCTTACGACACTCCACGCCACTCTCGAAGTACAGGTGGTCCCGGAACACAAGTGGCTCGGCGAATGGAAGCGTAACACGCATCTAATCGCCTCCAGGATTGAGGCGCTCAACCAGGGAATTCACAACGGTAATAGTCACAAGCTCAGACGTGGCATGGTTTACAAGCTTTTTGCTTCGTTGGTCGAGTACAGCCTTGAGTACCAGGGTATGAACGAGGTGGTACTTGACAGTGAAAATCTTGAAGCAGTTTCGACAGTCACCTTCAAGGTGGGCGAGAACGGCTTTGAAGTCAACCCACGGTGGATCGACAGCCTCGGCGGCATTGCAGGTTTCATCATGAATGGCAATGACGCCGTCGAAAGCAAAAAGCAGGTCTTCATCAACCACGGCTGGGAGAGAATGCGTATCGCTGAGAGGCTGGACTCAACCAAGACATACCTGGCATATAACCGCATGCAGCTGGTCGAAAAGACCATGTATGCTGGCGACACGTATGTCCTTCATGAGGGCAGGATTGTTGCCATTTTTGAGGGAGTCAAGGTGAGCATGCCATTTTCCCACTCTCCCAATTTTCGGACCTCAGTTGCTAACCCGTTTCCCTCATAGTTCCAAGGAGTTCCCCGACAGGTCCTAGACCGCGTTTTGCCCCCACGTGGTGCATCGGCAAGCACTTCCCCATCTCCGCCCACGGGCCGCCCAAGTCAAGTATCTCCAAGCTTGGCCACGGCCCCATCACAGACTACACGAAAGACTCGATCAGACAAATCACCAAAGTCAGCAGGGAAGAGCAGTGCTTCTTCCAATCTCACCGATCTCATTCTGTCTATCATCTGCCAGGAAGTTGGAATTTCACTCCCTGAGCTGAAGTCTGACAGCGAATTTGCAGACTTCGGACTCGACTCGCTTCTCTCACTTACCATTTTAGCGAGAATCCGTGAAGAAGTTCAGATGGATTTCCCGCCTTCGCTTTTTGTTGACTATCCAACGGTGGGAACCTTGCGTGCCATGGTTAGCTGTCAGACCTCTGACTCGGGTGATGAGGCAACAACGCCAGCTTCACGGTCTCGCTCTCGCAGCTCAAGCAGCAGCGAAGCAACGCAGATAACCGTCCCTACGCCAGAGGACGACAGTGACGGGTCTGTGGAGCAGGGGTCGGAGAGAACCAAAACAACAATCATTACGCTTCGGCAGACGATCGCCGAAGAAACTGGTGTGTCTGTTGCCGACCTGACAGCGTCGACCTGTCTCGCTGACATTGGTGTCGACTCACTTCTTTCTCTGACCATGCTTGCTAAGCTTGACGAAAGGCTTGGAGAAACTGCCCCTCGTGATCTCTTTTCGCAGCACAGCACACTCCAAGAGGTTCAAGAAGCACTTCTCAGCTCAATGGGGCTGGAGAAAGCGCAACCACCGCTCCGTCGGTCTGCGAGTACATCGCGAGGATCACACCAGACGCGCGAAGACAGTCCGCAAGCAGATAACGCCGTCACCTCACCACCGCATGCAACATCTGCACTCTTGTCCGGCTCCCCGCAGGCTGCCACTTCATTTTTGTTCCTTCTACCAGATGGTTCCGGATCGGCCTCATCTTATGCTGCACTGGGGTTCAGCATCGGGCAAGGGGTTGCTGTCTATGGCATGAACTGCCCTTGGCTCAAGACAGCAACGGAGATGACGCGTCTCGGGGTTGATGTGAGCATCCTCGCCGCTAAATACATTTTGGAGATCAAGCGAGTTCTCGTTCAGCACCAACAGAAGTACGGGACCCGCGATATGCCCATGGCGCTCGGCGGATGGTCGGCAGGCGGCATCATCGCCGTCGAAGCAGCCCGCCAGTTACGCGGCGAGGGGCAAACGGTGGACAAACTCATTCTGTTCGACTCACCCAACCCCATCGGTCTGCAGAACCCCCCACAGAGGATGTACGACTTTTTCGACTCGATTGGCATTTTCGGTGGCGGTCGCAACAAGATGCCGGACTGGCTCCGCGCACACTTCAGTGCATTCATCCACATCCTCGATCGGTACAATCCGACCCCTCTTCCTGACGCACCGCCCACGCTCATTGTATACGCGCGTGACGGTGTCTGCAAGGACCCCAACGGACCAAAGCCCGAGATGCGCCCTGATGATCCTCGGGAAATGCTGTGGCTCCTAAACAACCGAACCGACTTTGCAGCTGATGGGTGGGCGAGTTTGTTGGGTCGTGAGAAGTTGAGTATCAAAGTGTTGGATGATGTCAATCACTTTAGTCTTATGGACCCTGGCCCGGTGATGAAGAAGTTTGGAAATATTGTGAAGGAGTATATGGGCTGATTCGGAGTTGATCGAAGGCTTCTTGGGCTGTTTAACTTGTTGAGTTTTGTCTCTCTCCTTATCTCTATTTGTTCGCAATGCTGTCTTGCTTCTAATAATGCGGAGGGCGAGTTCGAGTCGAATCTGGATGTATTTTCTTTACGTACTTCGTTTCTTCTGGAAGCATTCTGCATTCGTGGCGTGTTCTTTTTCCGCTTCTATCCAGACATTTAAATAGTAATCGCTCCCTATTGTACATTTTAGTCAAGACTTAGAAATGCCTACCTACTGCCACCCTGTTATTAATGGTAAATGTGCTTTGTCAATGCAGCAGAAGCTGAGGAAATCGTGAAGATGGCTCCAAAATGGAATTTAAGCAACGCGGACAAAGCTTAATTCACCCCATCAGCTCAGTGGGTAGTTGTGACCCCTCTCTCGAATGAGAAAAACAGCAAACGAAATAAATGGATGACAGTGTTTGAGATGTCAGAACTATTGACAAGCAGCAACCGCGGTATGAGCGGGGTTGTGGCTCCATGAGTTGAAATACTGATGACAAATTTTAATTAAATTCAAGGCACAGTGGCAGAGCGGTCTAATGCGTATGACTCGAAATCATATCTCTTCGGAGGCATCGGTTCAAATCCGATCTGTGTCGACGCAAAACTTTTTTTTTGCATTGTTTCTTATTGCCTTCTTTGCTGTATGGGAAGTGGGCATTTACGCCTTGATGAATTTAATTATAAAAGATTTCAAGTAAGATTGGTTAAAATGAAAACCTCGGTGGCGTCTCTTTTCAATTTTCCCCCCTCGCCAAATTGTAATTTCTAAGCCTAAACAGCAAGATCAATTTCCAGTGCATCCAAGCGTAATAACTTGTCTATGTTTTACTAACAGACTATTTGCAGCCTCGAGAGTATGTTAATCGCCCCGACTTACTAACTTCTACACCGGGAATTACGCTTAGGTATTAGGAGATGGTGGAAGTGTCACTCAAATCTTCTTGGCAATTACGTTCAAGCGACTTGGCATTTGCCTCTTGTTAGGCCTGGAACCCTCTCTCAATCTGCGTTCATATTGGGCATTCTCGTTTCCTTGCCAATCAAACATTCACTGTCGCAACAACTTGTATTCTTCTTACCCGGGAAATATCCTCCGGTCAGGCAGCTGTCGTATTTCAGATGTCACAATTGTTACACAGTCGGGGAAGCAAGTAGCAGCTGGGGCGCCAACTCCCTTATGAAAGGCTCGTGATTGGTAGCCTGGCCGCCGCGCGTGACGACACTTATGAAGTGTGAACGCATCCACGCGATCATGCATCCTCGAATGAATATGTTGTGAGCCGCTCCCTCGGGTCCTCTTCTCGCCGTCTTACGAGACCGGGTAACATTTCGATAAATGAAGCCCAATGTAGACTCGAAGCTTGGCGAGAAGTACGTGTGCGTTGTTCATGACTTTAGCATAAATAGGAGACGTGAAAGGCATGGAATCTCGACTGACTCCGTTGAAACTCCAAATCAACGCGAATCTATCAATTCAACATAACTCACTCACTCCACATTATCTACCATGCATCTCATCTCCGTGCTCGCTCTCTCCCTCCTTCCCCTCGCGGCTCATGCCACCGTGAACGGCCACTGCAGCGGTACCGCGACCGGACTCTACCTGAAGGAGGGCATCTGCATCTCTACCTCCAAGTGCAATGACTACGGCGGCCAATACATCACCGGCGGCTGTCCGAACGATCCCAACGATATCAAGTGCTGCCGCATCGACGAGGCCATTGGGGACGGCTGCGCTCCGAACAACGCAGGCTATTCTTACTGCACGTGGACGGCGAACGGCTGCTCCGGTGGTTCTTGGTTGAACAGTACGTACCTACTTACTAGCCTAGGTGCCTTGATCAGTGGCGTTGTTCATCCGTCAACTAACAAACTGGTTAGACCGCTGCCCTGGAGGTGACAACTACAAGTGCTGCAAGATTTGAGGGGGTGTCCATACTGGGGACTTCACACCAGGAGTATAAACGAAGTGGCAACCTCTTGCAGCGACGGACATCGCATTCATGCATTTGTGGATTTACCAAAAGCAGACAAAGTAAAAATAGTACCGAGACCGTGACTCATATTACAACGATGTTCAAAAGATTCCGGGCCTCTCTTCGATCTGAGTGCTAAAAACATTACGTGGAAATATGATCACCCGGACATGCTTCCGATGGCAGTAATGAAGTTTGCCCTCCTACTTCTCTGCTGTGGCGTGATCAACATATGAGCTTGGTTTGAAAGGTTCCAAGGTATACTGAACTGATCAGGCACTCAGAGGCTAGATACTTGTGCAATGGCTCGTAATATTGTACCGACTGAATTTTCTGGGGGGTTTTCTGTCGTACAGCTAGCAGATACATAGTTGCGCTTTGTTGTCGCGGCCCTGGCCACTGTTACAGATTTAGCTCTTCAAGAATTTGGTGGAGGAATAATGTAAGCGCTTACTGCGCCGAGCGGTCCCCTCTGGGCCTCCATTGTAGCTGAGGTGGCAAAAGTTGTAATGTTAGCCCATTCTTACTATTCCATACTTTGATCTGCTCAAGGGATTCGTAAGGCGCATTGTCGCAAAGTATTGATGTGTAGGGAAATCGTAATAAGATCTTGTCTTTACATCTTGCTTAAAGCAGTAGACCAGTAAACTAGAAGGCCTGCAAGTTGCAACGCAGGACCTTAACATGCAAAATGCCGAAACGAGGGTCTGTCCTGACGCTTCCGATTATAAGCAAACATAAGCTGCGACGCACTAGAGTTTGCCAGTCGGTTTAGAAGGACAATCAAACAATATGCGGACGATCATCAGAAAAGTTTGCCATGCCATCTTCCAGTCGACCTGATAATCTTCAAGTACTTAACAGAGCGCAGTTTTCTACTCATATGAACTCGATCAAACTCAGCATCTACTGCAACGTCCCTTGTCAACTCTACTGACTGGACACCAACAACACCGCACAACCTGAGAGTCATGCCTCTCTCCCCATCTCTGATGCTCAGCCTTGGCCTGGCAGCCCTCATTGCGCCATCTCTCGGCACCCTCATCGACTTGGACTTGATCCCTCGCGGCGTCACAGGCGCCATCTCGAACCCCTTAGCCCCAGGCGTCTACGCTCTCGAGGGCGCCAACTTCCAAGGCAACCAAAGCTGGGCGGTCTCCTACTCCAAGGAGCACGGCCGGGCCGTCTGGGAAGAACAAGACCACCACCTCGCAACGGCGCCCCGGAATTTATTAGAAAAACGACAAAACGACAAAGGCAAACCCTCACCAGATGCCAAATGGGGAACGTCCACGGTCCGGTGGTGCCCAGAGGACCCGGAGAACACGCTTCCGGCGGGAGTATGCCGGGAGACCGAGCACGTTGCCGAGCTCCAGCGCGTGGACCCATTCCAGCAGGACCGACTGGGATTCCGGGAGGTGCCACCATTCTCGCTCGATGATCCCACACAGCCTGTGCCTTCTTCGACGCAGGGCCAGCTGCTCCTCTACACCAGTTGCGGGTGCGAGGGCAACCCGGCCATCCGGCTCGCTCTTCGCGAGTACATGCAATGCGTAAACACCCAGACATTTATCACGCAAGCCCGGATCTTTTCTATTAAGCACGCACGCAGCGGCAGGTGAATGGAGTCTTCAAGAACGGGTGGAGGACAATGTGGAGGACGATCCTTGTAGGATTGAACCAGGGCACTTTGAAGGGCGTTCAGGGGAATTTACTGTTGTATTTGTACTTCGGAACTTGTCAGAAATACGTCCTGGTCACTGTTACAAGGATTTAGACCGTGGCATTCTAGAAAATATGATTGATTACTGGAAATTTGAAAACTTGGACACCCACACCGATAAGTAAATAAAAACGCGGAAAAGAGATATTCACACGAAAAGGATGTCGTATTATGGGTATCTTGACATGACCTGTCCAAACTCCAGCTCCACTTTTCATTTCCTTCACTCTTCCCTTATCTCAACAATTCCACGGCACATTTTTAGGAATCTCTCACGGTACTCGTCCGGCGTGGTGGTGATGCTCATGGGACCCTTCTTGCTAATCAAAAGGTTGTACGCATTGATAAGGAAAGTCATAAGCCTCGGCTGTATTTTGTGCTTGGCCCAGAAAAAGTCTAATATGGCAGCACGGAAAATATGCTTCCCGTCAGGCGATGCAATGCCGGTTCGCCAGGACGGCGGACTGGGAGGTGCTGCAGGCGGATCCGTTGGGACCATGCCCGCAGCCGCAGCAGATGTGTTGGGATCAGTGGCCTCTTGCCGGGGCGCCTTCATCCGCACCAAGAACAGAGAATAGTCCACCGCGTTGTGCTCGGCGAGTAGCTTGGTATCCGTCTCCAAGCTCTCGAAGAACTCATCTGCCTGCGCGCGGCTAAGAATGATTTTGTCGTGGAACTCATCGGCAAGCTGGCTCTTGGTTGCCTCGCTGGTCAGCGCACCGTCGGCAATATCTCTCTCTGGGTAGAAATATGACGTGGGCTTAAGATCCCAGTCCTCCCAGTCGGCATCGCCGCGTTTCTTGGCCTCCTCCCGGCCGTACATGATGTTGTCCATTACAATGTGATGCGATGGCGCAAAGCCACACATGCGTCCAATCGAGGACCCCGAGGCACCGAGGAAGTCGCAGATGCGTATAAGCATGGATCGCGGGTGGGTAACCATGTACTCGACGTAGGGTGTCAGGAGGTCGTCGCGGAAGAAGGAGTGTTCGGAGTGTCGAGGGACTGACTTGACGAGGAACTTCTGGTCGGTTGTAGAGTAGAATGTCTTCCGAGGGTCAGCAAACCTCCTAAAAAAGACGAAACATCCTCGACAGAAACATACCGAGCCCGAGAAACCCATGTCTCCGATTGACTTCAACGCGTCGCCAGTCTTCCCCGCCTCGCCTGGCTGAAACGACTCGGTGTACGATTCATCGTCGACTTCCCAGTAATTGCGACGAAGGTTGGCAAAGTCGGCTGGGCGGATCTTCTGCAAATGGAGTTCGTAGAAGGAGAAGAACACGGCGAAGAGAGCCAGAATCAGGGCGAGGGGATTTCGAGATTTCTTCTTCTCGAAGCCATTCGCGCTGGTGATGGCGCGAACGATGGATCGCGCGATGTACTCTTCTCTGCCCATTTCGAAGCTGGTGAAAGCGAAGGTCAATTCTAGGTGCGGTGATCGGCAGCGAAAGAATGCAGGGCTCTGGAGTAAACGAACTAAGAAGAGGTGTTCCAGAAAGAGCGGAAAAGGCCGGTGGTGGGGTTCTTTCAGGTTTCGGGCGCCAACAAAGCTCAGCCGGGTGCGATGACGTCAATGATGCATGCACCTGTTTGGTGCCGCTTGGAGGTGCACTCCTATGCTTGGCGCGCCTGATCACGCGTGTGGGCGCCTGATAAGTGAGGCGTCAATCAGCTTAGATTTCCATCAACCCGTACAAAGCGGTTCTGAATCGCTTTCCGTTGATATCTCGTATATTCACAGACCACAGTTATGTCAAAACTGAAGGCTCCACTAGAACTAAATGCGATTAATGCCATTTCGTCGCTTAAAATGAGGGACCGTCTTGATATTTTTCTCTCAGGAGGTAATCGGGAGTCGCCAAAGGATGGCGTAACAACAGAGACTGTCACATACGACCATAGGCACTGGAGAACTCGGGATCCCGTCCGCTCTCCCATAGATAAGCCAGTGACCGCTAGACTAGTAGTTGGGTGGGTGACCACCAGCGAATCCCTAGTGTTGTATGTTTTTTTTCTTAAACTTTTGGACGGTGGACTTTGTAGAATTTCGATGTTTAGTTCGGTGAAGAGAAAATGTCTATCACAAACTGAAATACAAATTGGGGCAAATATATTACCTCTGATAGCCTGATTGCTCGAGGAAGTTGAACTTTAGCGACCTCTCTGGTGCTATAGGAATAAAACGTGGCATCTTGTGTTCACCAGCTGCATCGAATCGTTTATGTTGCACATGACCGCGAGTTGGGTCGCAGTATCAAAGTCGCTAGCGTCTCAAGCCCTCTTTTCTCTTCTTTCGCTACCATGCATCTGAAGCTTTCGATGACCCTGGCAGAGAACATAATCGACATTTACGGTGGTATGTGGGGCGGCCAATGGTGTTACGGAGCGACAGGCGAGTACGAAGAGAACAAGTAGACAACCCCAAGATTCGAAGCAAACAAAAAGGGTTTGCTGCAATTTAGATGGTTCCGAACATGGCGCAAGTGAACTTCATCCCACCCCCGATGGAATGACCATGCTGATGTGGAACTGGTTAGTGTTTCACAAAAAGAGAAGAGTGGTGAAGAGATGAAGAGCCGAATTGAGCCAGTTCATATGACTAGCTCCTCCCGCCTCTCTCCCAAAATCTCAGTTCCCTTTTGATGACGTAAAGCCTTTTATTTTAATTATAATGGCAAAGGGACGATGGAGGGCATCTTGTCCAAATATAGCTAACTATGGGCAACAATATTAAACTTGTAAATGATAATACATATATCATAAAACCTTATCATATTTGCGGTCGTCAATCTTGAAGCATGGGTAGTTGTTTTGAACAAACCCTGATAAATAATCCGAAGATATGTCGGCAAGAGTATGTTACACGCCGGCGAGGGAAACAGCACGTGTTGACATTATGATGTCACACAAAGGAAGTTAAGGAATGGACTCGCCAGTTCGGACGGATAGCTGCCTCCCACCCATCTCCTGAAGCTAATTAAAGGCTTCCGTTATTTGAGTTCAGCTGCCTCTGTCATTTTTTCCCACCTGTATCTATTGTAGCCAGAAAGCAAAACACCTCGGGCATTGATCACGCCTTTCAATTCCTGCGCATGTCGCCCCATCCGCTTCATTCTACCAATTCGAACAATTTAAATCTCGCGCAAGGCAGCATCCATCATGATGGGCATTGCCAATGTCGTTCTGTTCCTCCTTTGCACTTTCGGTGCTCGTGCCGGCGACCCCTTGGGCGTAGTTCCTCTCCCCGCCCTGTCAGGCTCCACAAGCCTCATTGGCTTGCTCAGCGCCGCTCCTACCCCCAGCACTGCTACCCACCCGGATGGTCCAGACCGTATTTTCGCCGATTTTCCAGGTATCGAGTTCGACGTCAAAGTCGAGAAGCCTGCCAAGGTGGACATTTGCTGCAAGGAGGGTTGCAAGTACTGCTTTGACCAGTCGTGTCCCTGCGAGCGCTTCGATGATACCTTGCGGCCTATCCAACAGGTGAGATTTCAGTCAAGCTCGTTCTTCTCCTGAATTCAGACGCACTAACCGAGTTCACTTGTCACAGTACAACGTATGCTGCCCCGGTCGAATCGTTGGCAGGGACGAGAACGGCACCATGGTCGGCGCATATCACTACACCGAGTCCGGGAAGGTTGAGACTCTTTTTTTTCTGAACTTGAAGAAATTTCCACACGTCATTTCGTGAATCTACTCGGTACCGTTACTGGCACCCGGGAGCACGATTTTTGCCATGAACGCAGAAGATACTAGGAACGATGGAACGCGGTTAGGATCCGCAAAGAATGGCCTTATTTTGGTTTCTTTTTGAGCTGCGATTTGGACAGCGAGGATAGCGGAAAGGAGGCAGTGCTTGAGGTACTGACACAGTACCTCCGAAAATGGTAGCAGTCACAGCGATGATTTGCAGCAATCTTCGTGGTCAAAGGAAAACGAATTTAATCATTCAACACTGCTCTAATGTGCGGAACAACTGAGCTAACTCCCACTCTAATGAGATGTTTTGCTCGGTGATTATTGCCCGTCATACAAATGCTGCATTTGTTGCTTGCACAATGAATGGTCTGCCTAAGCAGCCAGGGAGCCCTCGCCAACGCAACCTCGGTCTCGTTATTGTAGAAAGGCATGATGGCCTCCTCCAGAGCGAAGTTGGGGTCGTCGCCCCCGTCTCGATAGCTCAGATTGTTTTTTCCACGACTGCGACAGCTTCGAAGCCTTCTCGACCTCGCGTACCCATGCAGGCAGGCTCTTATTGCTCTTCTTCGGGGTGGGAGGGGATGTCTTATTTGCAGTCGGAGCTGTGTCGGTGGTGTTGCTGTCGTTGATGTGTGGGTTGCATGGCACCTGGGTGTCGTTGGGCTGGATCGCCGGTTGGGTATTCTTGGTGGTCAGCATTTTGCAAGGTAGATGAATGACTGGGAAGTGGAGGTGGATGGAGAGGTGGCTTTTTGTTCTGTTTATCAGACTGCTTATAAGGCTGTGAGTACTGGCTCTGTTCGATGTCTCTGTGTCCTTGTCCAATGATGGTACTCACTTATCCACGAATATTTGGTGGGTGCGCGACCATATGGAGGGCTTGATTGGCAATTTTAACAGGTGTGCTGCTACTCTTTCGGTGTTTGTTCGCCAGTCAAATGTGCCACAAAAGCTACCCAGTACGCCTCAAAAATGATATAGATTAGTAGGTTGGGATGGAACTTGGCTGTCACAAATCAACCTGGGCCCAAAACTTTATACCCTGACTTTTTATTATTTATTATTGAACCCTCAAGTGCAGCTGTAATCTCTTATCTCATGGGTCATGGGCCAAGTGGTCGGGCGCTATCCATTCCTCTTCTCCTAATCCACAAGTGCTGCTGTAACCTCTCATCTCATGGGTTATGAGCCACGCTGGGGCGGCCGGGCGTTATCCATCCCTTGACTCTTGAACTACATGCCGTCCTCTAATTTCTCAATCCACCCCTGAAGCCTAGAAAATCGGAAACAGCCCCGCACCATAAACCAACACCCTTTACTCTATCTTGCTCTGTGGTAAGAGAGCGGTGTGCCATGTCTGGCATTGAGCTTGTCCAAGCGCTGCCACTTTGTCATAATTAATGGGATACTCCCGCTGCTTTCATTGTTTGACTATCCCCAACCACGAGTGGAAATGGCAATGTCGGCAGCGAAATGAATGGAAGAAAGCAAGAGAAGAAAGATTTTACTGTAATATATCCATTCATCCAGGCACCCAACGAGAGTCAGCCCAGGTCTACAATTCATGTCCCTTGTTTCCCTCCATCCAAAAGCGACTTCCCGGTCAGTCAGACCCACTTCGATCATTCAAGCCTGCATATATATCAGTATTTAAAAAAAAAACTCCCTCATCTGCCATGACATAAGAAAATTTCGTAAGCCTGATCAGCATATCCCATGTCCACACGCGCCCAACAGTCTAAGCCATGATGCTAGCAAAAATTCCAGCACGTACAAGAACTCTTTTTTGGTCAAACCAACGCGACAGTGTCAGGCCCATCGCCACGCCCCTGGGACATCTAGCACCGTGACCATGGACTCGACTTTCCACACGCGGAGCTTTTTATCCACCTGCAAAATCTTTACCTCCTCTTCGTCCTCTTTATCTGACGCCGGCTCAGACGGTTCCGACGGCTCAGTGCTCGAGTCGCCCCGGAATGACAGCCCAGGCTCCGGACTTGAGTCCCGGACGTTAATGAGAACGTCGTGATCGCTTTCATCGGCATCGTATTCACCGTCCCGGTTTCCGATCTTTTCGGGATGCTGTTGAGGATAGTAAGGGTGGTGGGGGTGATGATGAAGATGGCGTCCGACATCGACCTTCTCGGCCCCTTCGCCGTGCTCTACTGTCATGAAATCCCCAAACAGCTCAAACCCTTCGGCGTCATCCATTTCCTGCGCCTGATCCCGCGCCGCACCGTCGTACATGGCGCGCATCTGGTGAAGTTTTGCTTCAGACCGTGGGATGGCGTCAAAGTCGAAACGACAGGGCTTAGCAATCAGAAGAGGCGTGTAGTCATTCCAGTGAACAGGAATTTCTGTGCCCGTGATAGGATCGCGCTTCTTGCGCACGTCGAAGGCCCAGGCGAGGCCGCCCATGGTCAGAAAGAGGTCTTGCTCCACGATGGGGATGCCTTGGCAGGTGCGACGCCCGAATCCAAACTGCGAGAAGCCGTTGAGGTTCGGATACTGTGTAAGGGGTTCGCGGAAGGTGGGATAGGCTGGGTCAAGCCATCGTAGTGGATTAAAGGTTTCGGCGTCTGGATACATGGATTCATCACGGGTGATGCCCCTGTGGGTGTTGTGTGAGCACAAGGAATAGGAAGCAAGAAAAGAGTCGAGCGAAAAAAAGATTTGGTGAAAGACGAACCATTCAAGCGCATGAATTGTGGCTCCAGCGGGGATAAGGTAGCCGTTGTATATGTCATCCTTTTCAACAGCGTGGGGGATGCCTGGACTCGTCGTCAATTTAGCAAATACGATCTTTGGTAGGTAGAGAAAAAGGAAACATACCAGTCGGCACAGGGGGTCTCCACCGGATCACCTCCTTGACCACAGCTCGCAGCATCGGCAACTTTTCCCTATCTTCCCACGTCGGACATTGCCCACCAAGCACGGTATCAATCTCGCTTTGTAGCTTGCGCTGCCACTCCGGGTAATGACACATGGCGAGTAAGTAACTTTGGATGGGGCTGCCGATGGTGAGCGCACCGGCGATGGCCATCAGACCAACAACATGCATCGCTTCGTCCATGTCACCCCACTTGGTGCGTTCTTTCTCGTCAGTGCTTTGCTTCGTCTCGAGGAATGTCTTGATGAAGCTAGGTTCCGCGCGGTGGGCCGCCATCTGTTGGCCGACAAACCCGACATTGGCGCGGAACAGGCGGTCTTCAAGCGCATGTCGAGCATTTTCTTTTTTCTTCCATGGAGACAAGCAGGCGGGCACGTGGCGGAGGAACGAGACAATGTTGGGGAGGGCGCCGGATGGACTGATGGTCTCGAGCAGTCCGAACGTTGTATGCCGCAGCATCTGTGCCGGGTGCGTGGTGCCCCAGCTGAGCCGGGAGACGGTGCGCGATGTGAACTGCTCAATCCATTCGAGATACTTGCTGGGGTCACGGTACATGAGGTACAGAAAGCGGTTGCGCTCGCGGTGCGGGTAGTCGTGTAGAGAGGCCAGCGCGCTTGTGTGCATCAAGTGGCTACAGAGCTTGCGTTGGCGCTTCCATGTTTCTGTGTGAATCAGGTCAGTCTTTCGGTTTGATTCCGATCCCGTATCCCGAACATATCACACCTGTTCTTCCGAGGAGGGCAAGATAGTCGCCGCTGGTGCGGTTATCTGGCAGATTGGGGATCATCGGCCGGTCAGAGTAGATAAGCGCGCGCTTGGAGAGGAGGTCGTGAGCAATTTGCTCTGATGAAATCCAAACATGTGTGGATCCGAACATCTTCGTCTGGTATATCGGCCCGTACTCCTTGCTCCATTCATAGAACTTGAGCCAAGACGCCTTGGCCGGTATGTCGTGAACACGACCGATAAAAGGCAAGTCTGCTCATGTCAGAAACGTTGCGACATATATTTGGCACAGAAGTAACTAACTCATGGGTCCAGGCAGCGGCTGTATGCCGGGGGCCATTTTCCTGCGGTTGACATATCGATTCACCGCGAGGAGAGCGACACTGACAACGACAAGCAGGATGAACGGGAAGGCCATCACGAGCCGTAGTGTAGCCCTCAAGACAGCCTCGAAAGCAGAGTGGAAACAGAAAGAGATGTCGTATTCAAGCAAGGAGTGGACTGTGTAAGTGACGAACGGACGTTGAGGTGGTTGGAGAGGAAACCACAGACTTCTACGCGTCATCTGAGGAAAGAGAAGGGGAAGTGAAGGGGGCGATCACCCTGTGTTTATTCCGGTCGGATGTTATCTGAGAGCGTCTGAGCAAGTGTACGGACCAGGTCAGGAGTCGTCAAGATTTGGTCGCTGCTCTTGGCCCTGCAGACGTCGTGCCGCGACAGTGGACCCCTTGATGCACGCCCATTGGAGCGAAGACGAGATAGCTGCGCTATCCGAACCACAACACATCATGATAGCCAGGCAACCGGGCAACTGGAATGGTTCCGTGCGCAAGTGGCGGAGGCGGCAAGGTTGGGTGATTGCAGGGTAAACTCAGCTCTCGGGGTTAGCACATTAGAGAGACACGACGATCACTTGATGCAGGGCCCAGAGACTTTGCCCACCACCTGAGGTTTCATGGGTCATTGGCTGGTAGCAGCCCAGGGGACTGGGAGCAGGTCCATGTTGGTCAGCCGGGCCGCGCGGGAGGAACAAACAATGGCAGCAGGGCGGCCACCGAAGGCCTACGGAAGCTTCGATGCTGCTTCTCCTGGCGTATGCTTGTTTGTGTACGGAAATATCAGACAAACAATGCCCGAATGTTTGGGTGCTGGCCTAGGTTTGGCAGTGAAACAAAGTATCAGTCGCAGAGAGCGTGACCCGAGGTGAGTCCCAGGGACTCTGCATCGCTGTGCTGCATGAATAGCAGCTCCCAGTCATCTAGGGCGCGAGAGCATCCACACTGCGAACTATCAATGTCTCGGTGTTCATGGGCTTGGCCTGGGCTTGGCATGATTCAAAAGGACAAGATCGACTGTCCTAAACTAACGTGGCAGGCCTATTTCCAGCTGAAAGGGGTTCTGAAAAACAAGTCCAAGACATGCTCCAGTAGTCGAAGACGTTGCCAAGAGGAATTCCTGGATCCCAACGTCAGCGGCTCGGCTGGTACCGGTATTGGGCAGCCACCCACCGCGGAGACAATATATTTAATCGTGCATTCGTCCGGCAAATACCAAGTTTCCTTTGCGGTTGGTAGACAACCTCTGTTCGCTAGTAGTAACGGCGTGGGGTAGTGCGAACTTTGTTGGGTTGCAGTTCCAGCGGAATGAAACCTACCCATTATTTGTTTGTTGCTTTCCAACGGCGGCTAACATTCCTAGTCTGTTTCTGTGAGCCATGAAGCAGGGCAGTGTCAAAGGATTGCTGCTAATCCGGTTGGGAAGTAGTCAGCCACCATATTTGAGTGCTGTTTCCGAGTGGCGCTCTGTCTTTGTCACCGTGGACGGAGGTGGGACTCATGGATCCCGTCTCAGTGTGAAAAGGCGACGAAAGAAGTAAGGGAGTCAACCTCCTTAGCGGCCACATGCACCGGCCTCAACGCTCTTCTTCGAAACATTGGCACCCCTCTCAGATAACGACCAGTCTTGGTGGACGGCAGTTTCAACTCCGGTTTCTTGGCGCTCGGTACTTCCCTCCACTTGTTTGTTTGTTGTTGGTGTTGGATATCCAAAAGCATTCAGTGGCCACGGGGTCGAGTGCTTGGCAGTGCAAAACAAGCGAACATGCATGGAGGCGTCTGCACGTCTCGGTGTTACAAACCCTCCTAGAGCAGTGGCCTACGCCACTACGCTATCTTTCGGAGAGTTTGAGCCTCCCTCCCTCCTCCCGCATGCCACCCTATTGGCGGCTCACTGCTACGTCACAAGCGAATGCGACAATGCCGCCACACTTTGCTGCGATTATTTGCCTACGCAGCCATGGCATTCCCTGGGAATTAATCCATTAAATTTGGTCGCCGATGTGTCGAGGGATCGTCGCTCAGATGATAGATAATTGTTATGAAAGCCGACATGTCAAGAAATGAAGTCTAGAGAGGTCACGTAGGGCGGTGGTGGTCTTGATTGGGCAACGTCATCATCCTTTTTATTTTAGTACCCTAGTCCGCCGATGGCTGTGGAATCGAGGTCTGTCCGGGCCGAGTGCCAAGAGCCTCCAACCTTTCGAGGCTCCAGGAGCACCATCAGCTTCTCCGTTCCTTTGGATAACCATAAACAGGCCGGAATATTGCAGGGCATCGTTGCACTAATAAGGTCTGATCAAGCCGTTGTTAATCCAACATGCCGCAGGGGCTTGGCGAATCGTATGGACGGGGTGTTCGCTTTGCCGTTTCAGCGTGCACCACTTCCTAACCAGCGTTGTGCAAACACAGTTCCCCCACAACTCACAAAGAGAGCCGGGTAGCAATAAACCATCATCTGCCGTGAAGTTTACATGCTGCGTGGAGTCAGTATGGGTATGGCTTAGGAGGCTGAGACTGGGTGGGCATTTCGAATACCGAGAACTTACCGTTCGACCGGGCTCAGTCCCAACAGCCGCATGCCATTTCCAAGCACAGTGTGCGCAGCATCGTACAGTGCCATGCGAGCCTTCATGAGCTCACGCTCGCTGCCAACTACCCTGAGTTGATCGTAGCTGCTGCTCAACGCATGCGTCATCTTGAAGAGGTAGGTGAGCACTGTGGCGGGTTCCAATGTCCTCAGGGTATTTTGCACTACATCAGGCCACTGCGCGAGCAGCCGGACCATGTTGACAGCGTGCGGCGAGTCGAGCAGGCTCAAATTTGCGCTAGCAAGATCTTCGTCGGTGAGGTCGGCCTTGCGCCTGATCGAGCTGACACGAGCATGGGCGTACTGTAGGTATGGCCCAGTGTCGCCCTCAAACGAAGTCATTTGCTCCATGTTGAACGTGTAGTTGTTGATTCTAACAAAAAGTCGATGTGAGTATGGCTGCGAGTCAAGGCATCACGGGGAGAGAAATCGCCTACCTCTTGCCTGACATGTCCTGGGCCATGACACTGCTGATACCCAGAATATCGGCCGTCCCCTCGGGGTCATGAACCTGAGCGTACTTGTCCTCATTCTTCTTCATGGTCTCGTGCATCTTATCGGCAACGTCCCTCAAAATATCGTCGAGAAATTTCACAGTGCCCTTTCGGGTGCTCATTCCCTGGACCAGCCCGAAGTTAATGTGCTGGCACTTGTCTGCGATGTCCTTGTGCCCTAAGAGCTCAATAATCTTGAACAGCTGCTTCAAGTGCAGATCCTGAGCCGACGCGACGACGTAGATCATCTTGTCAAACTTATACGTCTCGTGTCGCTGCAGGAGCTCGCTGATGTCACGGGTAAGGTACAAGGCGGTGCCGTCCTTCTTCCTCACAATGGGCTTCTCGAGACGCTTGCCCTCCTTTCCGGGGACCAGCTCCGAAAAGTTGACGAGCATGGCGCCCTTGTCCTCCTTGCAAATGCCCTTCTCCTCCATCTCTTTTCCGATCTGGTCCATGGACGACTCCAGAACCTGGCTCTCGCCACTGTAGTGGTCAAAGTGGATATTGAGGCGGGCATATGTCTGCTTGTACCGGGTGATGCTGAGATCGCGGAACCGCTTCCACTGGGCCAAGGCGGCCTCATCCCGGTCTGTCATCTTCTTGAAGTACCGACGGGCTTGCTCGTCAAGGCTATTGGCCTCCAGCGCCGAGACGTCCTCGCCAGCCTGTTTCTTCTTTTCTATCTCCTCCTTCTCGGCTGTCATTTCTGTGTTGATCCGCACGTATAGGTGGAAAAGATGGTTGATAGGGTCTGCCTTCAGCGTCGCCTCGTCGCCATACTTCTCAAACGCCAAAGCCAACAGACCATATTGTTTTCCCCAGTCGCCAAGGTAGTTTATTCTGATGACATCCCAGCCCGCGGCCGAATGGAGGTTTGCAATGAAGCCACCGATGATGGTACTTCGAAGATGGCCGGCGTGGAAGGGCTTCGCGATATTGGGGGAGGAGAACTCGACAATGATACGCTTCTTGCCCTGGCTCGGGTCCTTGGGATCTTTCAGCCCGAGGGAAGTATTGCGACCGAAATCGGAGCCCAGTTCGCGGATCATAGGGAGGACGGACTTGACGAGGGGTGCTCCCTTGATGAAGAAGCTGAGGAAGTAGTTGACGAGCACGGGCTTCTCGAAGAGAGGATCGTTTTCGGGGAACTGCAAAATATCTGTTAGAGACTGTTGGGTGAGGCCTGGACAGCGGGGTACGCCATGTTCACCTTCTCGGCCCATTCCTTCGCGAGCTCATCAGGCTTCTTGCCCTTGATTCTCAGGGCAGGGGCAGCCAGGACGAAGTCGCCCTTGTCGAGGCCCGACGTCCATAGCAGCTGCGGATAGATAATCTTAGGGTCGACGCCCGTAATGCCCTCCAGCAGGTTGGCGAGGTGGCCGCGGTACAGGTCGAGAGGGTTCTGGCTGGGGTTGACGTTGGGGTACTTCTCGGCGACAGCGTCGAGGGAAAGCCGGTCGACCTGCTTTGCGAGCTGGTCGAGACTGGCTGGTGGGCTCATGGCTGCGAATGCGCGGGTTTGGTGGGGGAATTGGATATTGGGAGAGTTGCGATCGAGAACGGCGCGGCCGCTGGTGGATGCGAAAAGCGAGATGGAGGGGTTGTCAAGGTGGGGTGAGGAGGCAAAAGTGAAGGCGCGACCAAAAAGACGGCTAGTCTTGGGCAACGGCTTGATTGAAACGGCTGCACAGAGAAGAGAAATAGAGGAAGAGGCACGGGAAAGGACAGACATAGAGTGACCTGCGACGAGGAAACCCTTAGAGGCTCTTCACAAGCGTGCGCGACTTCGATTTGCAGCGCAATGCCATCAAACGAATGTTGCTGGTGACTCAGAATTCTGCCCAACCAAAAAATTCGATGTCGAAGCTGTCTCCAAAGGAAGCAAAGCCTGCATCCACTTTCGGCGCGGTGTCAGGGTCCAACAAATCAGAAGCGACCAACGACCCCACTCGACTCACCTCGGTCAGGGGCTAACCAACGGCGGCTCATTGCTGAGAGCCCCTCCAATCGGTCCAAGGTCGCAATCTGTAAATTGTACAGACTCCATCCTCAGGGAGTCTGGTGTTTACCCCAACCTGAAATACTCAACTTCCAATGTATGTTTACTCATACACTTTTTTTGTCAGTTGTGGGCAGACATTGTGTATGTACGAATGTACGAATGTACAGTTTAATGTACTTGACAAAGAACAAACCTGCTCCAAAGTCAGAGCCAATGACCCACTGACTGAACGCAACCCCCTTCCCCCCATCTCAAGCCTTTGGCCATCGAGTCATTGCGCACCTGGGTACAGTTTAGCTATTTTGACATTTCCGAGCATTCACCGCCCATCCACGCTCCATTCCGTCAGTGGTAGAGAAAAACAGTTAAAATTCGTCCATCGCCAGTACTGTATAGATCGCACAGTAACTTTATAAACAAGTAGCGAAGAGGTATCACAATTCTTTTCCACATCAAATCCAACCAAACGCCAGGTCATCCAGTCATGAAAGAGCCCCCAGGTATTCACAGTTCAGAAAGAGTATTCTTCGACATGTAACTGGATCCCCTGTGCCCCAGTCCCCTTGTGGACTGCTCTTTCGTCAGAAAGGCCGACTACACAATTCCTCACCTTGGCCACAAGAGACGGGCCGCCACAGACCACAACACTGGTCTCGCCGCCCGTCGCCTCAACCGGCCCGCGGATGAACGCCTCCACGTCCGGTCTCTCTGATGCGTGGTGGACATGAGAATCGGCACTAGCGTTGCTCAGTCTCTTATGGGGCGTTGATGGCGCGGACCTTTCCACATCAAGCTGCAGCTCTCCGGTCGTCTTCTCATCCACCTCCTTACCAAGGTTACTACCCGAGGAGGACGCCGATGATGTGTCAACCGTCTCCGCCTTCGCGTTGGGCTGGTCGCTGGTGAAGGGGGAGATGCTGCGGGTGACAGCAACGTGCACAAGAAGCTCGATGCCGACGTTCTTTGCCTGCTCAATGAATTGGTGTAGGCGCGTGACGTAGAAGTCGATTTCCTCCCCCTGCTTGGCGGTAAGGAGGAAGTCGATCCGTTTCGTACAGTTTGTCTTTTTGGTGTGTAGCACACTTTCGAGGATCGGAAGAGTAAAAGATGCGCCAGTAGATGCCGATATGAGGATGATGGTCTCGTAAATATCCCAGCGGGGTGGCATGCCATACGGACCGGACACAAACGCAGTCAATGTCTCCTTATTCCCCACAGCCTGCGCCTTGGCCGCAAAGTCGTAGAGTCGGCGAGAAAATCCGCCATGCTTGCGCACCACGAGCTGGATGCTGTTGCAAATGCATGTTTCTGGCACCTGGTGTGCACAGGCGATCGTATAGGGATGCGCCTCGGCCAACCCCACTCTGGGCATCCAGAGATAGAGGTGCTGGCCTGCCCGCCACTTGAAGTGGACATCCTTTATCGTCACAACCGTGATCGCGTCCCCCACCGCTCGCACTTGGGCATTATGCCCGATCCTCTGCCCTCCCTTGCACCTTGACCTGTTCGGGGAGAACTTGATGTTTTGCCAGACCAGCAGAACCGCCCGAGCCACTCTGTCGAAGGAGAGTGCGGCGATAGCGAACCATATGTTATACCGAGCACTCTCGGGGATATGGACATACACCACCCACAGAAACAGAACAGCGCTTACAATATGTTGCAGGACAAAAAACTCGTAGGCTAACCTTCTCAAGGGAAGGAGAGATGAGATTAGGGTCCAGAGCAAGATTGCCCAGGCTCCCAGTCCGTATTTGACCATGGGCATCATCCTGATCTGGTCCTCCACGAAGTCGGCCAGAACCCACTCTCGATAAAAGTGCCAACCATGGACAGATGCGGTCACAAACATTGTGCGCGCAACCCATCGATGGAGCCAGTTTAGTCGCTCGTGGCTAGTTCCTGCGATGAATCCCAGGATGCTGCACTTCGAGGCGAGCAAGTATAGTAGGGGAACCTGCATGATCGTCACCCATGCGTTGCGAAATCCGATTCGCTCCCAGAAAAAGGCATCTTTGATGATAGCGCCAGCAGTCATCATGTATATGACAATGGCCCAATATATTATAACTGCGATAACTCGGCCGAGCGGTGGAGGGGTGAGCCATGAAAACCTTCGGAGCGGGATGTAGAGCTGAGGATAGCTAGCCTCACGAGCAACTGCTGTGAGAGTTGCCCATGCTTCGAGAAACTGGCTGTTTGGTTTTGTTGGAGACTCGACCGAATTAGTGGCGCATCGTCGTAACCTGGAGAGAGGGAATACATTAATAACAGGTCCAGGCTCAAGATGGCACCGCGCCGCTACAGGGAGGTGCTCACCGTCTTTGGGACTCGTAGAAATTGACTGCACGGCACACGGCCAAGACGCCCACAACTGCGGCAATGATGTACCAGAAGTCGAGAGCCAAAGCCTTGTTCGTTGTCTGGAATAGGCTGGGCCCCATGGTCATTCCGCCCATATCCATAGCGGCGGTTGTGGTAGGCTGCCCTGGCAGCCTGATACTTCGGTTTTTGACAAAAGTTCCGCGTCGACTTCGCTTGGGCTGGGAAGAGTATGTATACTGGTCGTAGTTCGTTTGACGGTCTCGGCGACCTAGGCGAGGCAATAGTCTCGTTCACAGCCCTGCTGTTGAGTCGCTTGTCCGAGTTCATACCATGCTCCAAAGACTGGCGGGTTCGAGAGACTTGGAGTCAAGGTTGAGGTCCGGCAGGAGGCCAAACATGAACAATCCCGCGCAACACAGTCACCGAGCCGTTCACAAGACACGGACGAATGCAGAAAAGGCGAAGGCAGGACGAATCCCCAGAGTACGAAAGTACCCGCCGAAATGGCAACGTCAGAAGGTCGTGCCGAGGACCCCCAAGTGGGGTCGGGTGAGCAAATTGTTGCTTGATCGAGCTTGGCTAAGACAAGGTCGAGGGAGTTTTAACTCCAACGGGGGCCGTCCCTTATCTTGGGGAATGTCTTGTTCCAGCGCTGCGGGACTCGTTGCGCCTGTCCGTGTCCGGTCCTCATTCCCTTGTCACGGATCGCTGAAGGATTTGACGTGCTCAAAAGCAGCGGGTAATGGCAATGCCGTCGCGAGAAATAGTAGAATAATATACGGTGAATTGGAAGACTCCTTTGCCACGAGGCTAAACTGTGGTTTTGGCGGTTCAAGGAAAGGAATGGCTTGGCGACACCCCACGGCGCGGGTTGCTTGCTGCTGGAGGGCACCAAATCTGTGTGTCACGGTATTGCCGTCAGCTTCGAGCGCCGGGACCGATGAGCCGCAGCCCGACCCCGAGTCCGTTTCTGCGTTGCCATGCTGGATTCCAATCGCAGCCCAAGAGGCGTGATGGGGAGGCGATGGAGAGAGCAAGTTGTGACTGGCTGCGTTGCGCCAGAGGTTCGGGACGCCTGTCCGCTTTGGGCATGGGCTGACCTTGCGAGGGCATTTGAGCAAATTGTGGCTCTTAGCGCCCGCAAACGACCCGCCATCGAGAGCCCTGGTGGTAGCTGATTGCGGCATAGCGCGGCACTTGCTGCAGTTGCCACCAACGAGGGGCAGAGTTACCCCTCCATTTCCCACCCCCATTGGCTCCGCCTCCACCCACTGACAGCTGGAGCCTCCACGATGCATCCATGCGAGCAATGCCGCAGGGAACTCCTAACCTGCTCATTCCATCCCACTGCTGGCAAGAAACTTGTTCCCGGACCTCGGGTTTGTCGCAGATGATCTTCCGGCATGAACTTCCCAAGAAAACTGTTTAGTCCCCTGCTGTGTCCTGCTCAAAACGAGAGTCGCACCCGAGCATGCCGGCGACGTGCTATGCATGCCCGCCGCTTGCGCCATGGTCGTTTCCGTGACGGGGACTCTCCAAGGACTGGACAACCTGGAAAACAAAAACGCGAAGAACTTGGCAAGAAAGCTTGACTCCTGAGCAAGTTACTTCCCCCTGATTCCTCAAAATTTGCCAAGCGTGAAACTATGGCGAGGCGATGTGAAGAGCAGATTGATGATGATGGATATCGAGCCAAAATTATCCCGTCGTCGTCTGTGGCCGGGTCTCGGATCCGGGTCCTCAACATCAGTAGCATGTTCCAGGTCTAGACCCTAGAGTCGGCCGAGTGCTCAAGATAGCCCAGAGCAGCGGTCCAGCCTATCAACCTACCTACCTACGTACATACATGGGCGCATTCAGTACTTGTGACCGTAGGTACTTACCTAGGTGGGTTGAAGGGGACCACCTACCCTTTCTGTCTCCATCCAGTACTGTGTCTGAAGCCCAACCGCATGCGCCGCTCCTCCATCGTCGCAGCTCACACCACAGATTCCCATGCTGCCGAGTTCTATCCTATTCAAGCTTCATCCAATCTACCCTATAATCCGATCCTGCAAGCTACCCAAAACCACCCCATCATCTGCCTGCCTCCCTGCCTGTCGCTAGCCATTGCTTGCCCGCCCGCCCAGTACCCATTCCCTGGCCCGTGTGTCCGTTCTTGTTACCCGCTCCTTCGCGTCTTTCTCCATATATCCCGGCTTGGCGCCACTTGCATCTGCCTTGCTTTAACGGGAGCTCTCCCAAGTTTTTATCTCAAGCTCCACTTCGGCCGTCGATGTCCCCTCGGCTCTTCTTTTATTAAAGACTACGTCTCCCGCTCCGCGCCTACACCTCGTCTCCTCCAGCCAGTCAGTCAGTCAACTTGTAAAGCCAATTGCACAACACCACAACCAAATTATCACGCCCAATCTCCACCTCACGTCCAACGCAAAAACACAATGGCCCCCCTCCGCTCGCTCGTCGCGGCAGCCCTCCTCCTCGTATCCTCTGTCAACGCGCATTTTCTCCTTCTTCACCCCACGTCTCTAGAAGGCACCGAGATCGATGAGTCTAAAGAAGGGAATGCGCCGTGTGGTGCCAACATGCCCGATCTTGCGTCGAGCCCTTCATCCGAGTTCCACGTCGGTGGCGACCAGGTCGCGGTGCAGCTGTCACACCCACAAGCCAATTGGCTCATTCGCGGCACCCTCGACGGGAAGGCAAGCGGCAACTGGACCCAGATGTTCCCCATCGTTAAGCAAAGCGGTGTCGGTGCCTTCTGTGAGATCGCTGTTGTGGCTCCCGAGGCCTGGGTTGGCAAGAAGGGTGTCATCAGCGTCGCTGCGAATGCTCCCGACGGTATTCTCTACCAGGTTTGTCGCATATCCAGTGCCGGTAGAAACCACGTCCAAAAACTAATATGAGTGATCCACAGTGTGCCGTCGTCAATTTCGTCTCCGGTACCAACACGACACTAGATAGCAACTGCAGGAACGCAAGCTCCGTGACTGCGAGCCCGGAAAATGATGTCCAGCTCGCCGCCCTTATCTCCAAGGCGGACACCACCACCAAGGGCAACTCAGCTTCCGGGTTTGGACTCCCTCTCGGAAGCCTCTTTGCCGCGGCTGCTATGGCCATGGCAGGAGCCGCCATTTTGTGAGGACTACGTTAGGTGCAGGGGGCTGCTTTGGCTTGCACAGCGTGTACGACGGATCATGTGACACAACGGCGTTTTAGCGAGGGTTCTACACGGCCATTTTACATTTAGGTCGCGAGGTATTGGATTGAAAAGCGAAATTTGTTATGCTCGGTGCTCCACAGTGGCCAGTTTTGTATGTAGGCCAAAAGTCTTGGATTGCGCCAGTTATGGGATATGAGCATGAAACCAACACGGTTGTGATAGGATGTTCCCAACAGCACAGCAAACGCGGATAGTTGACGTGATGAAACTTTGAAATTAGGGAGTCACATTCTAAATGCCTAGTAAGATGTCTGTCTGTCACAACATTTTGAACCTTGTTCCACGCCCGTCGCACCGGCTCACATGGGCGTTTAGGGTGTTGAGCATCCGATCTTCAGATCGTGCTTCCTCCTGCCGTTTGCAAGTGTAGTGTTCGGAAGGGTGGATGTACTCTCTAGAAGTAGCAGTTTGCTATCACCTAATCAAGTTACTGGAATCAACAGCACACCCTCTTCCACTTACTCTATCTACTGGCACATGCCACGCGGAACAGGCACGGAATTCTATCCGAAGGGCAAATGCAGCCTATAAATCGAAGCACTTCAACAAGAACGATTTACTTTCATCCCTGTTTTACTGCATCGTCATATTCCCACGGCAACTCTTGCAATTCAGCATGCGGAAAGGCGCAAACCAAACGGGAAAGACCTACCACCCCCAGTCGAAATTGCAGTGGGGGTCATAACGATCTAACTCCTGCGAATGTGCCAGGTTTCGAGCAGTCGGCAGTCTCGTTAAAAATGGCGGGATTGTGGGGAGTCTTGTCGACAGAATGAGCAGTTAACTTGAATGGCATCGCAGCTTCCTCGAAATCATCATCGACTCGGGTCAAATCACACCTCATTGGGTCCCAGGCTCTGAGAAGTGGGGATTCTGCCTTAGGAAAGCAAGGTGTCGAGCGAGTGCCTAGATCATATGGCCAAGCTCGATGTGGTCTGCAGCGGAAGGTGCGAGCAGCCTCGGTGGGCAGGCTGGGAACACAGCTTGAGATTGAAGGAAGGCGCGAGCAAGCTCACCGCACTCTCCGGACACCGCCAATTCCCAATCACCCAGCCGCTCTTCGACCTGGAGCTTGCCTCTCTCCTCAACTTCTTCCATCGTCAATTTCGTTACCTATTTCCTGAGTCACCTGTTCTGATCTTCTTCCTGCCAGACGACACCAAGCCTTCTTCTTTCGAGATTGATTCCTGCGTCCGATCGTCGCCAGATCTATCAGCTTTCAATTTCCCAGACTACAAGTCACCAGAATGTCGCCCGCGATCTCTCTCCGCAGCGTCATGTTGGTTGCTGCGACAACCGTGGCATCGGCCGGAGTCGCCATCGCCGGGATGCCCTTGTCAACGGAAACAGTCCTCAGCGAAACCGCCACCACTGAGACTGTCATCATCCCGCCCGAGATTCCTACCTCTGGAGTCACTGCAGTGGTAGCCTCGCATCATGGAACCGTCTCCACACTGAACATGCTCAACTTGGACGACGTTACCACGGTGGCTCTTACGACAGTGACCGTATTCAGCAACGCATCTACTGAATCCAGCTCTGCTGAGACAACTGTCACGTACACGCCTGACATCACCGGCAATAGCTCCAGCGCCCTTCCCACGGTTTTCACCACGAATTCAACTATCGCGGCCAATTTCACTGCTGCATGGCCCAATTCGAGCTTCTCCAACTCCACCTGGACTACGTCAGCCATTGCGAGTCTGAGCACCGCTGGCGGAAGCGAGACATCTGCGGCGGCCACCGAGGAAGCATCGGCCACCAGCTCTAAGAATGCAGCGCCTGTTGAGACTAGCTCTGTCATCGCCCTGTGAGTCCCTTCCTAGCACTTCGGACTACTGTGACGGTACCTAATGTGTCCATGCTCTAGAAGTGCCAAAGCCATCGCGGTCGGATTTCTCCTCGCACTGGCTCTCTGAGCATGCTTCGGCACGAGATGACACGTTTGCGTTAATTCTGCATGACGCGCTTCCGGGTACCAACCATCTCGACATCAGCCGAAGGGGAATACGTGATATGTCGGGCTCAGAAGAGTCAATATTGGTACCACGATGATTTGGAGCTGGATGGCAATTGTATTTTATGTGCGTGGCCTTGGAGCCACGGAGTGTTCGCTCGTTGACACACATTGCTATCCACGGAGAGAATTGAGAATGATGTATGTAGCCTGTTAACCATTAGGTGACCAATAGACTACACTCCTATTACGAAACTGATGAGTGCCAACGATGAAACGTGGACATGACGGAGATCTCTCGCTTCGCTGTGATGGGCGCAGTTGATGCAGATGTTTTATTACTATCGTCGGGATACTTGCTGGAGTGAACACGCCTTTCTGTTTTACCCTTTGGTATGAGAGGACGCCGCAGACTTATATTTGAGCTGTTAGACTGTCTGAACTTGTTCACGGGGCATTGACTCCTTAAGGCGCCCTTCGGTAGCAGCTATGGCAATGCTTGGTCTATTTGTGATAAAGAAGAAAAAACGGTTTCTGCTCTACTTCATCTGGCATCACAGTGTACTCGTTAAGTTTTCTAGGACTGGAAGGATCCTATGGTCCCAGCACCATCATCACAGAGACTCACATCGTGTTTTCCTACCCTTGCACTCTTCGTCTTTGTCGAACTTGACAGCAAAATCTACTTAATACTTTCTTTCAGTTACTTCTGTGTTTGTTGGGACGTGAGGCCACAGTGTCGAACCGTCGAAGGCACCCCGGCTCCTCAACAACGCACGTTGCAGAACTTCTCTGAACATTCCCTTTATATTGGTTTGAGCTTATCTCTATATCAAAAAGCTCGCCGACTAACCCGAAAGGGTTAGCTTGTGGGAATTTTTTAACCTCGGTCAGTCGGCCACGGCGGGGATCCGGACTCGTGGCCTCTCGGATCGAATTGATGTGTGTGACGTGTTGGCCATTCTGTCGTCGGGGTTGTCGTCGAGCGCCCGTGGGAAAAGCGCGAGGGATGGGGAGGATTATAACCTCAGCAGCGCGTCCCAGCGGTGCGGATTGATTTGGGTTGGGATGGAAGTTTAACTTTGGAGTGAGTTACAGTGCTGAACACGGATATACCCACTTCAGAAACAAAGAGTTTGCAAAAGAAGTTAACAGGTTTGCAATTGTTACTCTCGAATGCCACAAAACAGAGGCCATTTGGTGGCGCTTGTCTTTTGTGAGAAAAACGCATTCAACTTCATACCATTGCGTTACTACATGTGCCGGGACTATAGGTATAGTCTAACAGCGATCTCAGCATGATGACGGCTTGAGGTCGGAGATTATGGTGTTGTGGAAATTGGCACCAACGGTTCATCAGTATGAGGGGCGCACCTGCGCGGGTCAAACAGAGGCGAACCCCCTATTATTATTCGTGGCCTGGGGGCAAAGTTGAACGAATGCTCAGGCATCTGGAAACTTCGACAGTAGAATAGGTAGGCACTGTGTGTCACACAAGCGCGGGGTTTGTGTTCTTGTGCCCCGCCGACTCGTTTATTTGCGCGAGATGTTTGACGCGTCAACAACGCACCACTTACTCACTTTACAGCAACATTCTTCGTCGCTGGCCTCATCGCCTTAGTGCCAAACTGACTCAGAACGCCATGGCTGACTCTTTGTACGCCTACGCCCCTATCGATCTTGCCACTAACGGAATCCGAATCTTGAGGCTCTGCCAGGGAGAGCCCGCGGATCCGATCATATGCGAGCCCGTCGAGATATTCCTAGACTATGTCGGTTTTCCTTACGAGGCCATGTTATACAACTAGGGCGAGCTAACCGTTGGTGTTGAAATCGCGCTAGACAGACGCAAGAAGATGGTACAGGACAACTTGTACTCTGCTTTGCGCTGCCTGCGAACAGCCGGCGAGGATAGATGGCTCTGGGTCGATGCGCTCTGGATCAATCAGGACGACCCGCGAGAGAAAACCCATCAAGTCGGACGTATGGCTAAGATTTACGAAAAGGCCGAGTGAGTTGTTATATAGCTAGGCCCAGCAACCCCCGACATCGATCTCCTCATGGAGGTGATGGCCGCACTCGACAAGCGCGCGCGACGCAGAATCGAACAGTTTGGACCCCGGAAGGATCACTCGACAGCCTGGCTTGAAGTGTGGCCGAAAATGTTACAAGAGTTTTTGCACCCTGAGACTCATGATCGCTGTCGTAAGGCACTGCTTGATATTCTTCAGCGGCCTTGGTTCTATCGCGTCTCGATTCTCCAAGAGGCTTTAAGTGATAGGAGAGCGACCATTCTTTGCGGATGGAAAAAAGTTGTGACCGAAACCTTTGTGGTGATGCCGATGCTGTTGGGGGTTAAACCGCCTGATCCTCATCAGTCAGTACTTGACATCATGCCGGGATACTTACGGCGGCACTCGTGGCGGAGCAAGGAGCCCATCTTCGGACACTGCTCAAGAGATTCCACGGCAGCAAAGCGACAGACCCGCCGAAGGCAAAGAAAAGAAAACACCGCTTTGGATTTCACTCAACCCATGGACCATGGAACCTCGCGTTGGGGTGGCTCGACTGCTTTTGGATAGGATTGCTAAGCTTGTGATAGGTCATGACCCTGAATGCCGAGAAGAGGCAATGGTGCTGCTTGCTGAGTTAGAGGGATGCGATGGGGTGGCGGAAGAAATCAGGCAACTTCTCTCAGACGCGCGTGATAGCGTCGGTTTATCTTCCTAGGTAACTTTTTGTTTGGGATGATCGTGGCAATGTTTTTTCTTTACTAAGTAATCAGCCAGCAATGATATGGGGTTTGTCTAAAATAACTAGGTACCCATATTCCTAGATTAACGACCCCTAGGTGTAATTACCTAAGTTCTAGGACGTCAGAGACTTAATATTGTCGCTTGAAGTTATTTTTCGAAAGTCTTCCCTAATTACTTTGTCTATTTGCCATTATAATCAAAATGAGAGGTCTTATAAGAAATATGAATTCTTTCTCCTATCAAAATTTACGGCCGTCAATCTAGAAAGGGGCAGCCATTTTAGACAAACCCGGCTATTATGTAAATAATACATTGGCAGAAATGAGAGGAAGGCAATTTGCAACGAATGTGATCAATGATCATGAAGGTAGTAAGAGCTATAGAGCAACAGCGTCCCCATTCTGTAACGTTTCCCCCTCTTGCTCCTCATTCTCCCCATTCACGACGACAACCTCAGAGCGAGGCTTAGTCATAACCTTGTACTGATCCCATGGGCAGCAGTACATGTAAATCTCAGGATTCTCATCACTCCAATTGCTCATCCAGTCAACACTGTACACCAGCGCATTGCTAAGCGGGACGGTGACGTCGTCCCGCTCGTCCATGACATGGACCCAGGGCGCCGCATCGGGACAGTACATATAGTCCCTCAGTGTTCGAATCAAGTCCTCACTCCTCGCGCCGCCTTCATCCTCGATCGTGATGGACGGCTCGCCGTCGGGCAGGCAGCACGGGCATTGGCCAGGGTGCTTGTTGTCGAAGAGCTTGATGGAGAATTTCTTGGCCGGCGCCGGCGCGGTGAGGTATCGCGGCATGGCGGAATCGGGCGATGCTGCCGACTCGAGTACACGGGTGAACACGCCATGCCAGTATTCTTGGAACTGCGGATCGACCTCGGCGGGCGGGGATGGGGTGACAGGCGCCGGGCTGGAGGGGAAGGCCTCTCGAGTGCCATCGCAAATGGCGTCGACGACGGCTCGGAATAGCTCACGTAAAGCGGCGCTGTCGGCGGCGGGCTGGTCAACCCCCTCCTCATCGGCGGAATCGTTCGACTCGGTAACAGGTTCTTCTTTATCTAACTGTAGATCTGTACCCCTGGCCGTGATCTCGATAGGGCCATCATGATTCACTGAGCTAGACATGGCGGGCAATCTAACTCCAACCTATTAACTTGTCGCGTGGGGTGGCGACAATGTCTTCTCCTTTTGGAGGGCAGATTGGTGGTGGGAAACTTGAAGTATGCGCCGGAGTCAAAATGCGAGAGAAATAAAAAGGAAGCAGAGCGAAAATTCACGGAACTTGTTTGGCCATATATAGTTATTTATTGATCGCATTTTTTGAAGACATACATTCCGACGATCCATGACCGTCCTCAAACTTTTCCATGCAGGCCGAGGTGACTCATCACATGTAAGCAGCTTGGTTGGTGAATGAGGCCGGCCAAGGCACCAACGTCGCTCACGTCAGTCGGTGAGCTTGGCATGAAGCAGCACCATTCTTGCACCGACTACTTATTAGCAGTCTCCACTCGTCTTTGTGCCCAAAAGGTTTTCCTTATATCACTCACTGAAAACGAAACTGGCCCAAAGAAGTAGTGTCAATTAGGATTTGTCGCTAATAGCCGCCATATATGTCATACCGCGCTCTTTGTTAGGCGTGACAAGCAAGCGGAAAGAGGCCTCACAGAATTTAAACACCAGACAGAAAATCATTTAGGTTCCGTGTAACTCTAACAACAGGCTGTGTGTGAAATGGAAATGTACTTGTTCTAACAGCATAGCCCCTATTAGTGTCTACGTTCCCGTTAATAAATACTACAGAGTCCGACATAATTTCGTAACTGTTCAAATATCTCCATCTCCAACTCAAAGATACATCTAAGGCTGCCCGTATCCTGGCGGGTGAGATGGCCATGTGCCATATGTATACGGTCCAGAATCTGGTACTACCTGCATGGGGTCAAGCCCTCCGAAACCCCCCCCCTGAAAGTTCTCCAAGATAACATTGATATCTTCCATTCCGAATGACCCGGAGTTGAGACTGCGCGGCGGGTTGGCGGCAAAGGGAATGTAGGAACCGGACTGAAGCGGCGTGTTTGAGTACATCATCGTTGGCGAAACGTTTTGCTGATGTTGATGATTGATGTGATTATTGAATTGGTGTTGCTGATGGGCGGTAGTCTCAACGGCTTGCTGTGGCTGTCTATCGTCCGGGGTCTGGACTTGCCCAACCTCACTGTGATCATCCTGCGTGGAGGGGGCTGTGGCTCGGGACTCGGACGCCGAACTCGGTCCCCCTTCTCGATTGGACCACTGGTCAAAAATGTTGCGAAAGCCATCTTCAAGTATCTGATGCAGGAAAGCCTCTCGCTCGCGCTCCCCGTAGGCTAAATTTCCCATCACGGCTCCGTTATCTATCAAAACCCGGCTCAAGATATGAGTTCCGTGTTCAAGGAGAAAGCCTTGGTAGGCAATTGAGCTTCTGATGAGTCCTCGGTCCTGGTCCATATACGGCGATATCGGTTTCGGGTCGTGGTTGGGAAAGAGGATGTCAAATATCCCGTACCACTGTTCCTCTGCGGTTTGTGTCGAAGGCGCCTTCTTGGCCAACATGCGCTTCTGTGCCTCCGTGATGCCCTCGGGTCTCGCGTAGGGCATTAGGTCACACCCAGCATCTCTCGCGTGGACGTCACGTTCCAGCTCGTCCTCAAATGTCAGAAAACACCGGAGACAGTATATCGGCATCTGGTGACGACGCCCGAGATGTTGCTTCACATCTCGTATCCTTGTCAATGCGTACCCACAGCATGCTTGGTGTAACACAGGATCCTTCTTGAGAAACGGACAGGCAAACGTGATACCTTCATCTTTGAGTCGGCGCCTTTTTCGACCCGTCTGTGGACTTTTGCCGGGCGCGTCTTCTTCTTCGTCGTCTTGTTCGCGGATATTGGTCTTGCCAAGACTGGGTCTCGCCCGTTTCAGGTTTCTAGTAGAACCTGCATGACTCGTAGCAACTGAGTATACACTCCCACCAGCATCGGCGTTGCCAGCTGCCATCCATTGGTCAAACTGTCGCAGAACAGTGTGCAGCGCGACCTCCCTGTATTGCAGCAGTGGATGGTTTGCAGGAAGCCTGTGGACTGGTTGATCATCTGGAAGCCACGCGAACGCGGAATCGGTGGATTCGGTATACGCCTCATACGAGTAGTACGATACATCGTCATACTCGCTGGTTGCGGCAGATGACGAGACTGGAGCTGGCCCGTCGGCCTCAACCAGACTGCCACTATCGGGCCCGACTTGCACTGTATTCCGTCCACCAGCTGATTTGGAGATGGATGTATCTTCCGCAAGTCCAGATGGCTCCTCTTCATGGCCATTATGGATGATCATGGAGTCGGACGAGCCACCGCTCTCGGAGTCGTTTGGGGAGGGCCCCATCACGTCGACGCTATTGTTGGAATGCTCGAGCTCATTACTGGACCGAAGTGGGGTGAATGTTGAGCCGCCACTCTTGTTGTCCGGAGTGTCGCCAAGACTGGTGGATCCTTCGTGACCATCACCACCCAGCTGGCAAGATGGAGCAGGTGAATGTCCTGCTTTGGGGGTGGAAGGCTCAAAAGCTTTGCGTGGGGCTGGAATGTGCTTTGCAGCATCGGGGTCGCCCCTCTTTTTGCGGACTTCCTTGATGCTGATTCGTGTGGTCACCTTGGTGTGTGCCCCGACACGGTTGTAGCTGGGCCAATATTCGTCAATGATACTGGTCGTCACTGGATAACGGTTTAAGGTGGCTTCACGTACCCGAGGTATTTGCGCACTTCCTGGTACAGAGGCATGAGAATAGCGACCGTTGCGTGCTCCAAGAAAAACTGCTCTTGAGTGTCAAGTTCTTTGACCTTTGCGTCTCGCCCGTCGCGGTACTGCTGATTGACGCACGCGCTCACGACGTCTTGGAAATCAGGACTGATCCGTTGTGCAATCAGTCCAAGAGACAGAAGCCTCCTGGCTGTGAATACGTTCCACGAGTCAGAATCAAATTCTCTCATGTCGTCTTTCCGAAGCAGTCCTGGCTCCTCATGATATATGTCTGACAACCGTCGACCGAGACCAAGCTCTATGAGTGACAGTCCAAGCTTGGTCAGGATGGGCTCGCGTGCGACAATGCTCCATGCAGACTCCACTGGTCCCTCCTTCTTCATTGCCGATTTTTGGGGCCCATTGAGGGAGCGACGAAGAAACACATTCGGAGCCTCGTCTTCTTGATCATCGAACGCTACAGCCCAATCTTCCAAGGTCCAAGAGTGATCGATCAAAGGAGTGTTCGCGAATTGCAGAACCGCGGAACTCAGCCGAAAAGCTATCTCCATCCGCATTTTCTGATCGAGAATCGTATTGCGACGTTTTGTCAGTTCTTCGAGACAAGTGAACGCCTTGTTAGACTTGGAGTTACCGAACTTGCACCCAAGCCCATCCAAATTCTCGCTGGGTTCAGTCAGAGTCCCATGCCCTCGACTGACTTGTGTGTTAGCCCCATCGGTCAAAGTTATGCCACAGCTCACTCACCTCTGGCCATTGGACTTCCCCGGAGCGTTGGGCTGCTCGAGTGGGCAATATGGAGCAGGGATAACTTCAAAGTCCCAAACATCCCCCTTTGGCTCCGGCTCCTGAAATGAAGGGTTGCACTTTGGGCAGCGGCAGCGGAGGTAGACGGCATGCCGTTCCCGACAATCACAGCCATATTCTGCGCCGAGAGCCGGAAGGAGATCTGCCGGCTTCCTTCGATCGTGGTGGAAGAACGGATAAACATTAGAAGTTCCTGGGGGCGCAAGTAGCGGCATCTGTGGTTTGAGCAGATAGCCTGCAAGATTGGTGTTCAGTGCTGAGAGCTCATCCAGGCGCTTCCGGAGGTGTTTTTGGATCAGCGTTTTTGTGGCCTTGGCGCTCCGGGAGGTTGATGCTGCCGCCGACCTCAGCTCGTCGATCTTGGGCTCTAACTTGAAACCCGGCTCCTGCTTCGACCTAAGCTTCTGGCTCTCCTCCTCCTTCCTTCCCAGCTCGTCAATCTTGCCCAGAACCTCCTGCATGGGAGTCAGTTTCCATAACACGGGACAGAGTAGGATGCGACTAGATCAAACGATGGCAATATAGAGAACAGCTTACTGTGCCACGGGAGTTGTTGTCAAGGTCCTTCCTGAGCTCACGCAGCTGACGTTGCATCTCCTTTAGACTGGCTAGAATTAGGTTGGCGACGCCAGCGCCTAGTACGACGAGAATCTTTTCGTGGAGGCCATCTGTTCTGATTGATGGCGCATGCGATAGAAGCAAGAGCTTTTGCGTAAATTGGCTGTACAAGGTCTCTTCGTTCGCAAGCCGTCTCGCAATACTCCGAGCTGTATGGCCAGGTCTTGCCTCCTTGTATTTGTCGACAGCGGCCGTCACATCAGGGAAAATCTGAAGGACATCCTCCAAAATGGAAAAGTCCAGCATGGTTGCCAGCAGAGGCGATGGGTTTCTTGGGCTCGCCATGGACGAATTTTCTGATCAAGAGTGATTCTAGGGCAACCAAAACAATGACGAATGGAGGGGTTCAAGAGGGACGAGAGAGGGGTTGAGGACTTGAGACACGCGGCGACGCCTTGTTCCAGGTGAGTGAACCGACAAAGTCCGATAGGCGGGGAAGATAAACTATGCAGACACACCAGCGACATCCGGCTTCGGTACAGTAAACGGGTTTAGGTAAGATAATCGCCCGGTTACAGGTGGGATTTGTAGGGCGGACAAATGCACTGAACTATAGGCTCTGAATTCTCGACCCCCCACCGAAATTAGGCATCCAAGCCCCCCAAGCACCTTGCACGGACGGCCATTTGTTTACCAGCATGCTAGAATGCCCTGCGGATTCGCCATGCGGCTCCCTCTCGATGGTTCCAGCGAATCACGTCGAATGTGCGACATGAGTGCAGCATGGTGTGTGTAGTGCGAAGAGACAGGACTCGCTATCACCGTCGCGTCCCACCCCTCCCCGCAGGAAGGAACCACCAGCCTTTCCTAAGATAATGCGCCGAGTTGGTGGTCGACGGAAGGCAGTCCATTCATTCCTGCATTCATGCTTGCGCCTCACTTTTAGAGAGAATAGGAAAGAGCCAAGGAGGGTGGGGTGTGGGGGATAAGCTGTCACTGAACGTACGAGCGCGGTCAAGTGCCATTTCATGTTTGCGTCGCGCTGCGTCGGCCAGCAGACGGAGAGTGAGGAAGCGGCGGTCACAGTTCGAGCAACACTTTCCCCACCACTTTTCTTTGTCCTGATTTGGTTGCGCTTTCCTGCTTTCCCATGAGGCTCGCGGTGAAGGAACAACCTCAGCTAAATCGCTGTCCGTTACCCCGCTCTTATCGGTTGTCAGCCCGTCTGGCCTCCTAGCCTACCCTTTGCGCTGCTCGCGCTCGCCGCTCACCTCCCAAGAAAACAAACCAACCCGAGGGTCCGAATGCCTTCGATGATCTGTGTCTTTCCCTGACCGAACATCCACTATGCCGAGCAATAACAGAGCCCAAGAGGTCGAGCTGAGTCGCCGGCTGAGGGACAAGGCCCCTGTCGCGGCACAATTTGAGTACTGCTTTCAGGCGTCCATCCGCCTGACAGACGCTCTGCAAGCCAACAAACCCCACTGGCGCGACCTTCGCAACCACGCCCATGACTGCAAAGACAGGCTCCGATCCTGGGGCGACGACAGCGGTGCTTCATCTCGTACGATCGACTACGCCCTGCGAAACTCACCCAAGGTGGCCCGACAGACCCGGCACCTTTTATCCGATTTAATCTTGATCCTCGAGCAAGGCATGGTCTCCAGCAACATCAATTCACGGCCGACGTGCAGCTAACAACCATACCTTACCCAGCCGTGACAGCAGTCAGCCCGCAGCTCCCCGAGGGAGATGACGCATACGATTCCAAAGACGACAACGACAAGGCGGTAACCGACCCAGGCGCCTGGACAGATACAGCGCTAGATGACCAAGATGCCGACTCTGGCCCTGGAGAGTATCTCGAGGAGGCCATTGACATTGTCGCTTGCTTAGTGAAGCTCCTTCCAACCCTCCGCGACCCTTTGGATGAAGATGGAGTGGAGTGGGTGGCCCAGACCGGAGACGGCTATTCGGCCGAGTCGTACATCCAAACCGCCACCGATCTCTTTCCTGTCGCCCCCAAAACACTTCGCGAACGGCTGGGCAAGGCCAACTGGCGCAGAAGACAGACCTTGCAGCGCGTCCGGGAGAGGTCAAAGCATCTCGTCCTGCCTGGAAATCCGACAAAGAGTCTCTCGGTTCCTCGAAACCATCCCGCTCGATCGTCCAGACTTCCCAGCTCAAAGTCGTCGACCTGGGCCGCAGATTCGGATGCTTCGACATCAACCGTCACAACAAACTACGCGGAAACCGTCACGACAATAACGCCTAATTCGGACCGGAACTCAAACTCGGGCACTTCCATGACTGACTCTCATCATCTCTCTCTTCTCCAACGTCTTGTCCCGCCGGCTCCCCCAGTCGACCTCGAAAAGGTCAAGCATTTTCAGTGCCCGAATTGCTACTTTGAGCTGCCTTTGACTGTTGACTCTTCGATGACTCTGGACGAGTGGACTGATCATGTCTTCCTTGACTTGAAACCATATATGTGTACGTTTGACAACTGCAGTCACGCCAATAAGACTTTTGGTGTCAGATCTGAGTGGTTTCAGCACGAGCTGAACTTTCACCGCTCTCGCATCTTGTGGTCTTGCGGCATTTGCCGGTCTGATGACACCTGTCGGTCCGAATTCGATACCCAAGCCGACTTCATTACCCACCTGAGGACATCACACAGCAGTCTCAGGTCAGAGAACTTGGCTCCCATCCTTGATAGTTGCAAGCGATATTCACAGGATGAGCCATTGCTTCAATGCACACTTTGTGGGGATGATTGCATCAGTGTGGAGGAGTTGGAAAACCATCTTGGGTATCACTTGGAGACATTTTCCCTGGTGGCTACTCTGGACATCGACTCATCGTCATCATCAGACGACGGAGGCACCCGAGACGACGAAAAAGTCCGCGACTATCTGGCTGACCTTGCGATCTCTGGGGACGAAGCTCCTGCGACTGAGCCTAAGACTGCCCGGGCTCCATCCCCGTCGCGGCCAGCCCCCCCTGATACAGCAGACCCAAGTGATGTGTCTATCCTCGATGACTTCGGCAGAGAAGCAAGACGGAAGAACGTTCCATATTTCGAGAAAGTGCAAACCTTTCTGGAGAAGCAAGCTGTCCAGGTCCCCAGCAAACCAGTTCGCTCCAATCTCCCTGACAGGATTGATGGCTTTGTCGGAAGAACAGACGATCTTCAGGCAATACATGACTGTCTGGATACAAAGGGAGGGATATGCACGATAACTGGTCGTGGCGGCATTGGCAAGACAGCGGTTGCCACCGAGTATGTCCACCGTTTTGAGGCCGAGTACTCGTACATCTTCTGGGTGGAGTCCGACTTGCCCGGAACAGCTCAGCAAAAATATAACCAGATCGAAACGCTTCTCGACATGGCTGAAAAGCCTATTCCGGACGAGAACGGCCGCACAATTCTCGTCAGGAGGTGTCTGGCGAGGATAGAAAGGAGGTGGCTGTTAGTGTTCGACAATGTCGCACAATGGAACGATATCGCTCAATACGTCCCAAAGAACCTGCTCAAAACAAATGGCTCAGTCCTCATCACAAGTCGCTCGGGGCCGTTATTATCAGGAGTCCCTAATACCCATCATCAGGATGGCGTCGTGTTGGAGCCTTGGGGCTTGGATCACAGTCGCGAGTTCCTCCTGACATCCATTGATTCGAAGCTGAGCAAGAATAACCTGCAAGCGCATGAGGAATATGAGCTCGCAGAGAAGGTTGTGGAGGTGGGAGGAGGCCTGCCTCTTGCTGTTAGCATGATTGTTGGATATATCAAAGTCTCAAAATGCTCTCTGGCTGATTTTCTCGAAATGTGGGCCGAGAGAGCGTCCAGACGGAGACCAAAAAAGCAGCGGAGGGTCACAGCTTCGGCGGACGTTGACCTCACTATTGACGCCCTTTGGGAAATTGGCATCAGAGAAGTTCGAGCCAATTGCAGGAAGCTTCTCGATGTTCTGGCGTTTCTTGACCCCGAGACCATACCCAAGAGCCTTCTTGTCGGAGATCATGACGAGGATTACCTCGACTTCCTCCATGCTGATGAAACTCTTCGGTAAGACTCCTTAAACTTTTCTCAAATTACATCTTAAATCCTTTAGATGCTGACGTTGTTCTTGCCCATTAGGTACAAGAGAATGATTCACCAACTCAGCCGCCAGAGGCTCATCACAATCAAACAAGTTGAAGATGGAGACGCCTACTTCATCCACCGAGTGCTTCAACAAAAGATCCTGTTCGACCTAGATGATTTTAGTTTCGCCGACGCTTTCCGAAAGGCTTTTCGCTTGATTCGGAAGAAGTATCCTCGCGCCTATCCGACTCAGGTCCCAATAACAGAGGACATGGACACTTGCAGAAAGTACATGCCCCACCTGCACAGCTTCCACCAGGCCTATCAGGAGCATTTCAGTGACCACAAGGTCGCCCCCCTAGGACGTGAGAAGCTCGTTAAACTTGCCGAGCTCTTCTATGATGCAGGGTTCTACGTGTGGGGAGCACAAACTACTGCCTACGATGGCTTAACATACTTGGAGTCAGCGGACCAGATCCTCAACGACATCCACTTTGACCCAGATGACAAGCTTCGAGCCGATATTCATTGCATGATGGGACTTTTGTTGCTGAACATGGGCTACGCAGAGCGCAGGAAGGGCACGGCGCGGCTCAAGTCGGCTTTGCACATCCGGGAAAAGATCTATGAGAAAGATAAAACATACGACAATGACGTCCTATATCAGAACGCAGCCAACGACTACGCTCTCTGTCTTATGAATCAGTACCATTTCGACGAGGCTGGTAGGATGATGCGAAATTGCTTCGAGCGGTACAAAGTGTGGGGGCCTGAGGAAGAGAATCCATTCGAGAATTCAAAGTTCTACGGCAATAATTGCATTGTTCTCTTGTGGGAAAACCAGATCGAAAAGGCAATTTGGTCGGCCGAGCGGTCTCTCAAGTACACTGAGACGTTTACTGGTGGCAAGAGATCGCAGTACTACCGACGGCTGTTCTTGCTTGCCTGCATTCTTCTCCAAAAGGGTGATGTTCAAGGTGCGTTGAACAAGCACATGGAGACGTTGGATGCGAGGCTTGAAATCCATGGCAAACACCACGAGTTCACCATCCTCAGCACGTATGCGGTCGGAGCTGCATTCCACTACTTGGGAGATCACGAGAAAGCAATGTGAGTCATCTTTTTCTGCAACGCCGAGATATATCCGACAACTAATTCATGTTTGGCGGTAGTGAATACATCAGACGGTGCATCTCGACGGCAAGGAGTTCCCGGTGGTCGAAGGAAGCTCTTGGAAGAGCTCAGTACCATCTTGCTCTTCTCTATGAGGAACAGGGTAGTGAGGACCGCGACGACGAGATCAAAGAGCTGAAGGCAGCTGCGATGGAAGTTTTGGAAGAATTTCGTCATTACATACCAAGGTCAATTCGCGAAACTGGGGATATCATGATGATGTTTGACGATATGCAGCCCACATTCCAGGGACGGTATACGGGGCGTACATTGTTGCCTCACATCCAGGCAAGGTCAAAACAGCAGCAAGGTCGGGACCAGAAATAATCATGAAGAGGAATCAATAGGTGTTTACGACGGAAGTTGCTACGATTCTATGTAGCGCACCAGTTTTTATTTTTAATATCACCAGAAAGTCCCCGAGTCTATGGCTATGAACAGAAGGGTGCTTTACTGAAAGAAAGACAATGAAAACTCTAAAAAGTAACTCCCGACGCCGGTTTGGCAATGCAGCAAGTGGAAAGTGGAAACGTATTAATAAGGCATGATGACGATAATCATAGTGCCAGGAAACAAAGCGGAAAAACGTTTTTCATCATCCTTCGCCATCGTTCGTTCCGAGGTGGGAAAGGGGCTGTGCCCCGCAGGAAACACCTGTGTCAAGAACTACGTTAGCTTTAAGATTGTCAAGGTGGGGGTGTTGGATGGATGGATAATGCCTTACAAGGCGGACCTCTGGGAAGGCGCTGGATGATGACTGTTCCAAAAGTGCGAAACGCGGCCGTGCGGCGGCCGGGCGGAACACAATAAGTGTTGATTGAGATGGGGGTGTCCAGGAGGGCTGGTGCGAGGAGCAGAGAAGAAGGCTGCGCGTTTCCTCATCATCTTTTTCCTCTTCCTTCCGCTCTTCCTCCTCTAGGCAGCAATGGAGCCCTCCCCAAAGCACGTCTTGATCTTGTCGTCGTAGAACGGCACGGGGTCGCTCCCTTGTGCGAAGTTGGGATCGTCGTTTTCGTGGTCGGGTCCCAGCTGGCGCTTCCAGGGCTGATCGAGCTTGTTTTCGCTCGCTATGGCCGCGGCGACCCATGCGGGCATGCTATTTTTGCTGCTGCCGGCAGAACCATGGCGTCCTGTTGTGCTGCTGTTGGTGCTGTAGCAGCTCTGCGGGGTTGTGCTAGGAGTTGACGGCATGACTGGACCGCGACTGGCGTAATTAGGAGGCGAAACCAAGAACAAAACAACAACAAAAAACAGAGGTCCAATTGCTTGCAGGGCTGGCGGGCGGGTCTGATGGGACGATGCTTGCTGCCTGGTGATTTTTTCCCTGGCTCTGTCTGGCTATTATTGCTTTCGCGAGCAGACACGTAGTTGATTCCAGTGGAGAATCTCCGTGGGTGAAGCAGGGGACGGGACTTCGGCTGGGTACTTTGTGGTACGAGGCGGGCAACTAGAGGGCCTAGAAATCGCTCTGGTAACCTGAAAGTGGGGTGCTTGATGGACGTGGAAGGACAGCGCAAGAGCTGTTCAGGGGATGGACGCGAGTGAATTTAGTGTCGCGGGGTTTAGTGGTCACCCGGCAAGTGGGCAAAAGTGGGCATTCTGCTTGCTTTCAATTTATTCGACATTTCTTTTTACGTCCTAATTGTTCTCGGTGCCGCGTTTGACATTAAATCCAATAGAAACTTGTTAAATGTCTGGGAGATGAGACCAACAGGCCGGAGGGTTTTAGGCCTCCTATCAAAACCGGGAGTGGTATGTACATCGAAGTGACATTGCAGCAAGAATGCGCCAGCCTCGGGTTTGGAACGAAAGGGATGGGCATCCACCACTTTCCGTGCGGCAAAGTCGGGGCTCGGGGATTGCCACTTCTCAGACATGTCCCAGCCTGCTGGTCCGGCTAAGGTTGTCCGCCGTTTCGGTCCCAATCTTGAAGATACGATACATTCCGAGCCTCCACAATCACGTTCGTGAAGGAGGCGGTCAAAGATATCGACCCACATGGCGTCAGCGTCGGCACATCCCTCCTTCAGCTGCTCACCATTAGCCAAGCTGGAAGTACCACGGCCTGAAGCCGTTTTAGGTCGCCTTTCCTAAATAGCTCCATTCTCGAAGCAAATCATCTTACTGCCTGCAAGTTTGCTGCTTCATTCAACAGCAACAACTCTTGAAAAAGCGGTCTAGCAATAATTTGGATTACCGCAGCAAGCCCAAGACCCTTTCTCTCAACAAACGAGCAATACAAGATTCTCCACCAACAACCTCACTCACCGCACAATCATGGCCTGTGGTACAGTGACAGCCGAACTGCAGTACCTCAAGCGCCTTCCACTTTACCAGAAAGAAAAACCTTTCCAGCTATTCGTGCCCGTCGATGAGGACGCCACGGATCCGCGCACCACGAACATTGAGTTCGAGACAAAAGAGCAGACCTTTGTGGACATCCGTGATCGTCTCTCTGAGTTTTCGCTTGACTCCCATGGGTTTCAGGTGAACGTGCATCCGACCGGACTTGACCTGGCATCCTTTGCAAACAGGGAGACAGTCGAAACCAAATACTTTGCTGAGGTGGAGCAAATTCTGAAGACGATTGAAGGAGGTTACGATAAGGTGTTCATCTTTGATTGGAGGGTATGTGTGAAATGAGCACCGCCATATCTCCCTGTCGTAGTGCCGATTCGGGCAAGATACCACGCTGGGGTGCCTTGCTGATAACAGAGCCTTGACAGGTGCGAAACTCTGCCACGCCAAAAGAGTCGGTGATCTTTGACATGAACGATCTCACCACCTGGCTCCGGCCTTCACCAAACGTCCACGTTGGTATGTGCAACAGGTCTTGGGAAAAGTTCCATGCTATTTGTTAAAATTTCGAAACACTCAAGAAAAGTCTTTCCACTAACACCAAATACAGACCAAAGTCCGCGTGGAGTGCTACATCGAATCCAGCTACATCTCCCAGATGAGGCAGCCTTTCTATTGCAAGGCAGGGTCAGAGTTGTGAAGTAAGTTCGGGTCCTCCATCCAGAGTCGGCTTCAGAAATTAACAACGGTTATAAGTGTTTGGCGCCCACTCGAAAACGTCGTCGAAGACTATCCTTTGGCTTTCTGTGACCCAGACTCAGTCTCCGGCGATGACCTCGTCGAATGCGATCACGTCCGGAGAAAGTTCAAGGGCTCTAACATGTACGCGCACTACGACCCGGACCACAAGTGGTATTACCTGGGCCAACAACGCCCTGAAGAAGCATTGTTGTTGAAGATGTTTGATTCAGAGCCAGACGTTAAGGCAAAGAGTAAGTCAAAGCCATATTTGCTCACTCAGAGATCCCCGAGCTAACGCCAGAGTTCAGTGTGTCCTCATGCGTCTTTTCACCATCCCTTATCGACACCACAGTCGAAGCCCCGAAAAAGCATTGAAGTCCGCGCCTTGGTTTTTAACTACCCCGACCAACCCATGTCGCCATGATATATCTGTTGTATGTGTACGAGATAGTTTGCACCGTTACAACCACAACCACAACATACCGCCAAAATGCAAAGATCAATACCACCCAGCCCAATCCGTTAATGCCCGATACCCACTCTCACGAAATATGGATGCGGATGTTTATTGAGTCATACCCGTCATCCCTCGGTATTCGGCCGGGCCGGATGGTTTTGTCAAGCTTCCGGATATAAGCTTCCAAGCTGGCAGAGTTTGGGTTGGTTATGTCACTTGACTGCCGGGTTGCTATTCTCTCTGTCACCGTCGGGGGCGCATTGAGAAAGTCGGTAAGCCGTTCAGGGGCTACGCCGCTTCGGGGACGGCTGCGTAAGAAACTCACGTTAGCCGGGTGCTTACAAGCCGCAGCTTCTAAGCTGCTCGGGGTAAGAGAACAAACCGAGAGTCCGCGGATATGCCCTTGGGCTCTGTAGCCACGGAGTCAATTACCACAACCATGATGGTTGAGAGCTTTATGAACGTGGAAAAGTATATTCTCTGTAATTTGAGCTAGCTAGATACTTAAGTAGCAAAACATGACTAATAATCTATTCGAGAAAGCCTCACTTCCCCCTCACGCGTTATTCTTCTATTGCTCATCATAACCCATAATGCAGCTCTGCTGATCAGTGGGATATAAGCCCTCACCTGAGACACCGAAAACAACTCAGCAGAGCTCCAAAAAAATCCATCAACTCAACTCACTCAGTTACAACACGACTTCAACAAGACACCCTAAGCGGTAGGACAGGCTCATTCCAACGGACACACTTGTGCTCACAACAGGGCAGGGGGGTGGCTCGAGGTCCGATACCGGAGCGTAACACAAATTTAGCCGATTGGTCAATTGGGGGCAAGAACACAGCCCACCGACAACCACAAAAAACTCATCAGCACAATTGTGCTCTGCACATCGGACGGGGCCAACCACATCAGCGGGGCGTCTCCATCAAACCTGCACGATCCCGCGGTTCGGCCCATTCATATCCATTTTGAAACCCAAGGCAGCCGTTTGGGCTGGAAGTACTCGCAAGTACTGCATTTTTTTGGGAGCCTATGCGGCCAAGCGGAACCTGTGCTGTTTTGGGCTCCGTCCGATAAGGCATGAAGAAAACAAACCGGGTTGATTCACCGGTAGATGCGGCCTCGAAGTTAATGAATTGTTGAAGGCTCGAAAGGGACAAAAAGCTGCGAGATTGCGAGGATCGTCTTTTGGGAGAGGCACGTTGTGTTTATATGTGGTCGGTGACGCGGGTAGGGTCGCTTATTAGCGGTACAGAAGGCCAGGCAGCGGCTTGCATTCAGACAATTGAGGAAAAAAGTTGAAAGGTTAGCTGATAAATTCAACGAGTCGAGACAGTGAAATGAGAAATTCAATCGCGGATAGAAATGTATTTGATACAGCATATCAGTACGAAGAAGCTTGCCAATTCATGTCTATCGTTGCTGAGAACGTGAGACCAGTCTTTTTTTGGGGGGGGGGGAGGGGAGTCGGATATGGAATACTAGGGATGCTTAAAAGTCACTCCAGGCTATATTTTTGTGAACAGGACGAGGTTGAGCGTCCAGTAATTAGTAACAGCCCCAACTCCTCAAGACCTCAAAACCCAAGCTTCTTCAACACAGAGTAAGTCATCCAGCCTCCCCGCGCAATCTTCTGGGGCAGCATCTCCCAAGAAGGAACATGCCAAGCGGATGGATGTATCGCAGTCTTTGAAGTATGTTTTTGCAAAGAATGGCCCTAAACCAGTGCGGTCTGTGAGCCCAGGCCGATTAAGCCTTTCCATGACTTCGTCATGCACTGCTTTCCGATAGTCAAGCGTCGCCCCCAAAGTCCGCATCGCTGCATCTATATTAGATGCTGCGCCTTCCCCGTCCCCGCGATATGTGTTCTTCATCGCAGCTACAATCCGTTCCTTAGCTTCACGCGAAAGAGTAGCGTAAGCAGGTTCCTCGTCAGAGTCGGAGTCCTCGTCGTCGGTCAGAAGGTGAGTCCATCCCGAAGAGTTCCAGCTATGGAATGTATTTGACAGGGAAGCTATGACAAAGACCTTGTCGGCAAGGCTTTGGACAAATGACTGGTCCATGTCGGGACTGTTGAGAGTGTCAATGAGCCTTTGCTTTGCGGCATCCTTGAAGTTGTCTGAAATGGCATTCAATGTCGTCTCCGCCAAAAAGGTTGCATAAACCTTCCTGAAACCGGTTGGGCCAATCCAAGTTTCAGAGCGCACTGAAAAACTTGTTGGCATTCTCAGCCACGGCTGAGAGTGACTGGTCATGGAAGACTTTAGTAGCCGCTCGATGGTTTCTAAGTCCATCTCGAATCCCACGCTCGCAGATATCCCGGAAGGCGTCCTTCTGCTCACTTAGCTGTTTAGGTGCGGGAGAGGAGTTGAGAAACTGCTCTGTGGCTGCCTTCACGGCTTGGCGCAAAACCGCAAAGAAGACATTCCGAGGGTTCCTGGGATCTAGCATGGCTCCCAAAAATTGGCCCGAGTCCGACTCTGCTTCCGCGTTGTCTGGCATGGGAGGAAGTTGTGTGAAGAGGTGCTCCGCATTTGCCGTACTGGAAAATTGCACACCTCCGGTGAACACCTCAGCCAGGCAAATTTGGAAAATCTCACTCACGGTTTTCCCCCAATTTCTTGACCATACACGAAAAAAAGGCTCCAGTGTCTTCGGGGAGCGGAGTTCGCGGTTGCTCGAAAGCTTCCCTGTCAAGTTGGGCCGTAAGGAGGGATTTGGTTCCGAGTGTGATCTCCTTCACAATTTTGTCAATTGTATCTGTATAAGCAATATCGAATAGCTTGTGGGAGAACTCCATCCTAAATACCAAAGGAATGCACCCATAGCTGTCTAGGGTACTGAGAAAGAAATCCTGAAGTGCGTAGTCGTCCTTTTCAGCATCACTCATGCCGCAAAAAGTGGACTCGACCTGCACTCCCAGCAGTCCTGCCCAGGATTCAAACACGGCGCTCCAATTATTTCCCAGTTCTCATAGGAGTCTCTGATCTCAGACTCCAAGTCTGCCACCAGCTGATGCAGCGGCCTGCGCTGGAACTGGCTCACCGGTAAGAATGCCATCGAATTCGACAGCTCTCTGTGTGCATCAAGAAGAACCGGCAAAACAATATCTGAGGTCGGAACATGACAGGCGGCAAGTATCGAGGGACTTTTGGTAAGTTCCTTTGTCGCTTCCCTGAACAGGGGCTCGAATTGGGAGCTTCTGACTCGCCCCGTGTTCAGACAGTCATATGTAGCGAAACCGAATAGCCGCATTTTGGAGCCACCGAAGGTGAATACCTCGTCAGGGCTTGCCCGGATTAGCCGCCTCCGGACAAGAGAATGCATCTCGATATATGGCACGGAGGTATCCGACTGCTCTCCCCTCCTGTTCACTGTGATCATACTCACCCCCGCCAAGGCCCAAACTACGAGGTTGAAATTGGACGATCCAGGAAACGCAGCTGGTCGACAGCGGGGTGGCTCGGTTGGGTCACCGGCTGGGCGTGCCCTGTTCTGCGTTTTTTGAACATACTGTACAAACGGACGTATTCGGCGAGAGTCGACGCGGTTTCACACGATGCTATGAAGTGAGCCAGGGAAGCTGTGTATCGATGGAAGTCATTTCCACGCAAGACACCCTCAAAGGCGAATTTGAAGGCTTTCCAAACTGACGAAAGGTAGCCCGAATATTCGGGATCTTGCCCCAATACGATGTCCTTCACTTCATCGGCCCATCCGAGATAGCCTTCGCATGTGGTGGTTAAGGGACCACTGTCTTGCTTCAGAGTCGACCCTACAATGGCGATCACCAGCGGAAGACCCCCAGTCTCTTCAATGATGCGTTTTTGCGCGTCTAATTCGCGGGAAGTCTGCGTCTGCGGGATAGCTTGGGTTGTAGGAAGCGCGGCTGAACCATCCATGTTTATGTGCTGTCTTAAGAGCTCTTGGCCAAGCTGTTCACCTAAAGGACCGATCTCATGAACATGCGTAGCTCTGATGTACGAATGTAAATCTCCGTTCCTTGTCGTGATGAGTATCTTGTTCTCCTCGAGATCCGGAAAGAGATATTGTTGACTGTTGATCAGTGGAGTGTCTAAGCCGTCAAAGATGACCAACCGCTGGCCGGGAAAGCGTTCCGCCAGCTGATGGGAAATGAGAAGCATGCACTCTGAGTAGCCTTGATTACTACCACGTATTAGGGTAGCATACTGCTCGAAAGTCTCCTTGATAGACGCCTCAGAATGGCTAGGAATCCACAGAATGGCCAAAGATTCCCGGACATTATATGCGAATGACCTTGCCATGGTTGACTTCCTAGCACGTAGAATTAGTCACGAGATCTTGAAAATAGGAGCTCTTGCAACATACCCTATACCGGGGAGACCGTTTAGAACGACTCTAACGTGCCCATTGCGGGTGAACGCTTCGGGTAGGAAAGACTGCACATCCTCGCGGATAATAAGACGATCTTGTAAAAAGATTGCGTTACTTGAGATCATAGAATGTCCTGACGCAGTCGCGCGGTCCCGGATCTCCCGATTGAGCTGATAGAAAGCATGATCTGTGCCCTCGCCATATATCGGCGGCATGTGGACGCCAAAAATGCTGAGAAGGCAATAAGCCTTGTCTTTCTCCTTCTTAGTTGCCCGGTTTTGTACCCAAGACATTCGCTCCTTGACGCTGAAAGAATCGACGGGGCCTCCTCGGAGTGCTGCGAGTGGGATTACCGTGATGTCAGAGAGCAGGCACTCTAGCGACACCCTGTCGCCGATTCGCTTTTCGTCCGATGAGAAGAATTCGACAGCGCTCGAGGCTATCAGTTCCTGCAATGTCCAGCCGCGCTTGAACCATCGACTTGCCTGCAATGCCTGATCGAGATCTTTTTCCGCGTCCCCCATCGACACGTCGGCTAGGTATGTGTATCAGACTGCAGCATTGCAATACCACCGAAACATCGAGTTCAGGGCTTCTGTCAGCTCGGCGTTGTTTGTCTTGTCAATGCAGCATTATCAACCCAAAAGTACTGCAATCCATCAGCAGCAGCTTGATATCCGTAGAATACTATTTTCTGAAACCCGAGCTTTGAACGGGCTTGCCTGGAGATGTCTTAGATATCTTAGAAGGTGACCTCGTCCTCGTCGCTGCCCCAAGTGTGAGACAGTATTGCGTAGGCAGGGATGTTGTCGACTATCTCCTCAGTGAGAGCTATATTTCCATCGTTCGTGGGATGTAGCAGCCGCATTTTGGGCAAGCGTATTTGTAGAGGCTCAGGCTGGCGTAAAACCAAACAACATAGGAAGGAACGTGAGTGAGTTTGACTGAAGAAAGGCCCCGAGAACGAGGTGCAATTTTGAACGAGGTTCAGCCGTCGGGCATCTGGTTGTTCCTGCTAGGGGCTGTGTAAAAATGGTGGTGAGTTTTGGATTCATGTGCCGACCGCTATCATTTGTTGCAAGAAACCTCGGCTATTCCCTAACCAAAACAGCGGTGGAGGGAATTGAATGTGGCCACGATTATTAAGCAAAGGATGAGGCCGTACTCAGCCACCGGGGGGGGGGGGGGGGGGGGGTGGAATCTTGGTCGCTGCTCTCTGGTCGGAAAACATGCAAGGAACTGCCATCACTGTGGCAATCTAATGTTGGCACAACGCCAAAAAAGAACCCAAAGTCTTACAGATCGTTCACCGAGTGTCAGCCGCAAAAACAGCAAGTGTGCCCTCAAATGATAAATCTCTTGTCACCGACTCAAATGAGCTTGATCCTTGTACCAGCAGTATATTCCCGCTACACATGGTGAGTAATGCTCATTATGCTCCACGTGATAGCCTAGAGTCGAGTGCGTTCTGGGGGTTCACTCGCACTACTTCTGGGCTAGGTTCTTTGCTGACAGGGTGTTTGCGTCAAGGACTTAGCAACCAATCTCCTGTTGCAAACATCAAACTGGACAAAACAGAGACCACTGGCGACATCTCTCTTTGAAGCCTGAGAATGAAGAAGTACCTGCAGAGCAAGATGGCGATAGCTGGGCTGCGCAGGTAAGGTAATTGCACCAAAAAAAAAAGCTGCACATTGGGCGATTGCTAGTTTCAAGGCTGTTTCGTTGGTGCAGCGTCGGATCACAGCCAGAAACAGACGACAAGACCGTAGAAAATGAGGAAGGTGAGTCAGCTCTTGCATAATATTGCCGAAACCAAGCATCATGTTCACTAGCTCCGAGTCTTACCTGCAAGAGCCCCTCCAACAAACCAGCGAGCCAGCAAGGGAAATACGGGACATAGGCAGGTCGTCTTGTTTACACAGCCAGAGAAACTTCTCCTCCTATTGTCAATTCTTCGCACAAAATGGCTATTTGTCATTTTCGTGCCTTGATCAGCGCTCTTCATTTCTTTGCCAGCGGCCAGAGCAGGTTCGGCTTCGGCTTTAAAGGCCAGACACGTTAAACATTTGGCCGACCTTCGATCGTCCTACGACTACGTAGTGGTGGGAGGCGGAACCGCGGAACTAACAGTAGCTGATCGCCTGTCTGAGTCGACGAAACGTCAATGAGAAGAGAAATATCGAGCTTGGGTTTCGTCGTTGTTTCGCCTGTTGCTGACTTGCGATAGATAATGTGCTGGTCATTGAGTACGGAGAGTTCTGTAAGTATAAATAATGATTGATGGTATAATAACGCGGGCTATACGAGGACTAACGGCTGTATCTTTTCTTTCGTCATAGGGAATGCGTCCGACCCCAACAGTGGAGGCTTCTTCGCTCATCAGTACAATATCACTTCACAGCCCCAAACGGAGCTCGGCAACAGGATTGTGTCGATCAATGTGGGCTTTGGAGTCGGCGGCAGCTCCGCCATCAACGGCATGGCGGTGATGAGAGGAAACGTTCGCGAGTACGACATCTGGGCTGAACTTGGAAATAAAGACTCGACCTGGAACTGGGAAGGCATGCTGTCGTATTTCAGAAAGGTAAGTGCAACAAAGTCTGCGAAAAGACACAGAGAAACCTGAAGCTAACGAGAAGAAAAAGGCCATCCACTTCGTGCCTCCTGACCTGACCCTGGCGGCTGACTTCAACATCACGTATGATATTGAGGCAGCTTGGGGACAGTACGAGGATACCCATGTCTATGCCTCATACCCCGGCGGCTTGAACTCTAGTATCAGTACGACAATAGACTTTGTGGTGGTGTCACCGTTACGAGCTCATCATGATTTACAGAAACAACATACAATGCTTTGAAATCTGTACCGGGCCTCGATTATCCACAAGACGGACACGCCGGCAGCCATGGCGTGTTCTTCTACCCTGTATCCGTCGATCCCGCAACACGTCTGCGGTCTTACTCGCGAACAGGTCACTGGGACTTTAGCCAGAGCCGCAACAACTACGACATAATCACTGGCGTCCGAGCCAACAAGATTTTGTTTGACCACCACAACGTGGCGACCGGCGTGCAGTTTGTGTCCAAGAGCAGCCACTGCAAAACAGTCGTGAGGGCAACCAAGGAAATCGTCCTCTCTGCCGGTGCCATCCATACGCCACAGGTCTTGCAGTTAAGCGGCATTGGACCTGCTCAACTCCTGAAAAAAGCAAATATCCCCGTCAGGGTTAACCTGCCCGGCGTGGGATCCAACTTTCAAGATCATCCCGTCTCGCCACCCGTATTTTTTCGTTGTAGGTTCTCGACGTGGCTCTGACATGTTCAGTGTGTTGACAGCCACTAAACAAACAGACCAAAATCCTCCCCCAACACCTCCCACAAGCTCCACCCACCTGCCTCCCAGCGAGGGCCAAGGCCAAGGCCTAGTCGCATACCTCAACCTCCCCATCACCGCGCCAGACGAGTACGAGGCCATCGCATCCCGCTACGAATCTCAAGACATCGCCGCATTCTCCCCGCCAGGCACGCCAGCCGCCGTTCTAGCCGGCTACCGCGCCCAGCAAGCCATCTTCGCGCGGGAGATGCGGCGGACAAACGTGTCCTTCCTGAACTACGTAGTCTTCGCCTTCCCGGGAGGCCAGCCAATCAACCTGCACATCGCGTCGCGGGGGACCGTGAACATCAACGCCTCGTCCCCGGAATCCGAGCCCTTAGTCGACTACCGCGCTCTCAGCAACCCGACCGACGTAGACCTGATGGTCGCGTACATCCAATTCATCCGCCGCCTGTTTGGTCCCAACGGGCCGTTAGCGGAGTACGGTCCCATCGAAACGACCCCTGGAGCGGCAAACACGTCGACGCATGAGCAGCTATCAGCGTACGTGCGGGCGGGGTACTTTCCGGCGGGGGCGCATCCAATTGGCACAGCTGCGAAGATGCGGCGCGAGCTGGGCGGTGTGGTGGACGATGAGCTGAAAGTGTATGAGGTGAAGGGGCTGAGGGTGGCGGATGCGAGTATCATGCCGGTGCTCATTGGGGGTGCGACGCAGCTGACAGCGTATGCGATTGGGGAGAAGGCCGCTGCGATGATTAAGGGGACATGGTGATATGTTTGCTTGTTGGGAAAATGGAGGATGACGGTGGTGTTGGGATGAAGGAATATGAGGTTTCAACCACACAGTTTCAAAGGAAGTTGGGGTGGTTGATATCTTTGGTAGATAATATAGAATATGCAGATTATGGCTGAAGTCTTTGATGGATTGAGTTGGGAAATGATCACCATTGTGAAAAACGTGAAGGTTGTCCGCAAGGGGAGGTTTGAAAGGAGCGCGAGGCAGGAATAAATATAATGTCTGTTGAAACTTAGCAATCCCACATCCCACAACTGCGAAGGAAACTATGACAGAAGCTGATTATAGTTCCGCTATTTGACCATGATTCAGCGAAAGAGAGAGCACGTTGGTTGGTTGGGTCGGTTGGTTGTCTGTGCAGCTCGTGTCCCAAGATGGTTAGACACATGTCGTCCAAAATCAAGCTCACCTTCCACTCACCACTCACTCACCGAGCTCACCTTGCTCAAAACCCCTGTCGATTAAGCGAAGCTTGGACCTGAACATGCCACTGTGGAGCGTTGGAGTGGAAGGAGCGAGGCAAATGCGCTGTATTTAACCGAGATTCTGGCCTGCAGCCAAAATTTCCACTCCGCAAACCTCAACACCACTACTTTGACGCCCAGTCCAGCACAAGGCCGCAAAGCGCATCGTGCTTGGGTTTCAAGTTAAGACCATTCATTGGAAACCCCACTTTTCATTGATCTGAAACTGGAACTTGCCATGGCCAATTACGGTCTCATCGGCGCGGCAATCGCCGTTGTGATCGCCGCACTCACCTACGGCGTCCCACTGTTCTTCGCCGAATACTTCCCCTGGCGGAGTCTCTTGAAGCAGCGCGATGGCAAACCCACAGTGGTCACCAAGTCGTACAGTGGCAGGACTGCTCTGATCACCGGCGCAAATGGCGCATACGGCTCGCGGGCTGCCAAGATGTTTGCCCATCGCGACATCGACACTCTTATACTTGTCGATGTCATGGACTGCGGACCCCTCAAGGAGGAAATCGAGGCTGAGCTCAGCGCGACGAAAAAGCCCAAGGCCAACATTCTGGTCTGGAAAATCGACATGATGACCTTTGCCGGCTGCCAAGAACTGGGCAAGAAGGCGCGTGAGCTGAAGAACCTGGATCACGTCTTGTTGACCGCGGGTATCCTCTCCTTCAAGCGCCGCGAATCCCCCGAAGGCTGGGAGACTTGTAAGTTCTTTCTCTCCATCGCCAACTTTTATCAAGATGCATACTCTAACACAACCCAAAAGCGATACAAGTAAACTACCTCTCCACGGCCCTGGTCGCCCTATTCCTCGTCCCGCTCATGAAATCCTCACCCACCAACCTAGCCCCTCCGGTGCTCACCTTCGTGACCTCCTTCGGCATCTACCCCACCTCCTACACTCTCTCCCTGCCCAAGCGCGGCTCCTACCTCAAGCACCTGAGCAACAACAAGGACGGCCTCCAGCAGGCCCACCAGTACGGCCGCTCCAAGGCCCTCCTGCTGTACTTCACCCGCGAGCTGGCCGCGCGCGTGTCGACCGCCAAGGGCCTGCCCCAAAAAGTGACCATCAACAGCGCCGACCCGGGCTCGTCGTGGACGCCGCTCACGAGCCCGAACCAGGACAAGCTGATCCCGCGGCTGATCATGAACTTCTCGGCGAGAGATCCGCGGTATGGCGCCGCCGTGTTGGTGAATGGCGCGTCGGCTTCTGCGGACGCGCATGGGCAGATCATGCAGGACTTTGATACCGCTGCGTACGTTTCCAGTTGTTTCCTGCTGATGAGACCATTTTTTGCAGTCAACAGTACTGATACATGTGATTGCAGGTATCCGCCGTTCATGGAGAGAAAGAGTGGTCACGTCGCTCAGCAGCGTGTATGGGAGGAGACCAGAGCCGAGTTTGAGGCAAAGGTCCCCGAGATCAAGTCCGTGTATGAGATGCTGCATGGCAAGTCGGATAAGTGAATGGGATGCGCGCGCGGGCAGCAAAGCGCCAAAACTTCTCAGAAAATTTGAAGTTGCTGGTGACTTACAAGTGAAAGGTTGTCTCATTACTGTTTAGTAATAATTACCTAGGATTTTTTTATTCTTCAAGTCAGCTATGACCGCTTCCCTTGTTCACTGCCGCTGCTAGAGATGTTGACATCGAGGGGGTTTCAATGTTAGGCATAGTTTGAGTGGGCAGAACAGTCCTTTTGTTCTCTGTTTCTCACTGAGTATCTAGAGCGAATCTAAACCTTGCTTTCTTTCGGCCCTTCATCCCAAATTGACCCATGCCAGTCTTCTACCTGCACACCATATCCCATTTTCAGCAACCACTTATCTCTCGCCAGTCGGTAAGAATCATCGCCATGCAGCCGCAAGATCTCCGTGCTGCCGGGGAGTATGGCTTTCGAAGGACTCAAGTCCTTGACATCCACGTTGTCCGGATGGTTCCTGAACAGGAAAGCATTGAGTGACTCCATAAAGTTCTTCGCGTTGGGAGTATCACTGCCCACCGCTTCGTATGCAGGAATCCCGCGCAGGTTTCCAACTTCAGGATCGCCGACACCAACGAGAAGCAACTTGCTGCTATTCGCGTCGAGATCATCCGCATCGCTTTCCCTGCCACCTTTAACTGATCTACCACCGCCTGGCCGTGGTACATTAGTATTACGACCGGGTTGGACACTCCTCCTCAGTTCGGCATTTGCCAAGGCAACGAGAAAGGTCACACTGACATCCAAGACAATGAACCATGTCGTATGATACAGCTCGTTATACCTCAGATCGACGCCCATATTGCGATACAAAACATCAACGCCCCAAAAGCTGCGTTCATATATCAGTGCATCGAACGGATCAGGGGTTTGATAGGCAAGTCCGAGGCAGCGCCTGGCATCCAAGTCAGATTGTGCGTCGACCAGCGCCTGCATATTTTGTTGTTTGATGCGTGCGCCATCTTCACAGATCGGTTCCTCACGGAGCAAAACGCACCAAAAAACTGACAATGGGTGAGTAGGGCTCACCCACAGGTCGGAAGTCCCTAAATTTCCACGCCCAAAATTCGGGATCAAAATCCATGAAACACATATCAGCTCCACGTTCAAGAAGTTGTTGGATGAACGAATTCCTAGCGTCGTCTGATAAACCGTGCCTACTCACGGCTCTGAATAGCGCTTGGCTGGGGAGAGTGTTATTGCCGCTTGCATCAATCCTCTCCTAAACTTCATCGTACAACCCACTCCACGCCAAAAGCGTGAGGAATGAGGGTCTACGGTCAGAATTATTCCGCCAGAAATATTCCCAAGGGAATTGATCATCACAATCCTCTCGTACGGCAATCATTTCTCGAAAAAACTTCGGTTGTGGGAGAATTTTCTTGTATTCGCGGAGTAAGATGCTAGGCGTGGTAACTTCGCCAAGTTGTGGGCGATAATTTAGTGTCTCGGGCGGTTGACGAGTTTCGGAATGATACCACACAAGCTGGGCGCGGCAAAGTCTTCGAAGAGTATCATTTTCTCTGCCAATTTCCTGGTCGAAAAAGTCGCGAGCCGTCCGATGGATGAACTGTATGCGGGCCGTGACGAGAGAACGGAAAGGTATCATATTAGAGGGAATGACCTCCCTGTACCCTCTGCTGTAAAGTTCCTAGCTCTCTAATGTCTTTCCGGTTTCTTGAGCTTCAAGAAGCCCAGCACATCGAATACCGACCTGGGTGACAGTGGCCTCGCACTTTTGTCTCAAAACATCTGCAGATGGGGGCGCGTCTCTACTGAGAAGATCGTCGTGAAATGCAGCAGTCAGCTCGGTAAAGGACAGCGTCTGATGAATGGCAAATACGCATTCGTCGAGTGCAGTGAGGACCAACTTAAAATACAGTGCTGCTGATTGCCGGTACACGTGCTGATCTTCGTTCAATCTTTGCCACATGTCCTTATAGAGGCCGTTTAGGTCCGAGGGAAACGCGTCGAGGCGAGACTGAACCTCTTCGAACGTGTCACCGTTATCAATCCCCGACTGCACACTTTTAAGAACAAGTCGAACCCATAAGAATACACCGTCTGATTTGTCAACGATATGGTTGATAACAAGGGCCCAGTCTTTATCTCCAGCTGTTGGAAGCCTCAAAGAAGCACGAGAGACCTTGAAAATGTCTTTTGCGGTCAAGTCCTGCAATCGAAGCATCGGATGCTGTCCGAGATGATGTTGCAGTTGCGGCTGCCGGCGACTTGAGACGCAAAGCTTCGTGTTCGGTAAGTTTCTCATGGTTTGGACGAGCTGGAGGAGCTCTGTGGCACCATCCTTCGGTGAAATCTCGTCAAGCCCATCGATAAAAATGCAGACCGTGTAGGGAAGGGATGCCAGAGAATCGAGAAGAATTTTTCGAACGTCGTTTAATGACCAATCAGAGTCGGAGTCTCGGCTGGAAGCTTGAGACACAGTGTCAAGCAAATGAGTGCTGCATTCCTCACTCAAAAGCTGGTACAGAAGTGAACAGTGCAGACCCTTGATGTTGTGCTGCATCTCCGTTCCGGGTTTCCACAGATAGTGTACAAGTGTCAAAACCCGCGGTGACGAAATCTTGAGAAACTTGGTTGTTTTGGGCGAAGAGACGATGAACTTTTCCCCGAGCCCGGCTTTCCGCTAATCCAGTATAGTGGCCCATCAGGCTCGGGTGCAGTTTGAAGCCAGTGTGGAAAGCTGAACCACCGTCGTCCGGGATGGCGGTGTGTGGGATCCCTTTCTATCTCAGCCGAGTCTGAGTCTCGGGTCTCACAGTCTGAGTTTTCGGTCTTGTTGTCTTCGCTGGGCTATTTGAGGTCATCGCCATCGCCATCGTCTTCGTCTTCGCCATCTTGAGACCGAAAAATCCAGCGAAACGTGCTGCGATAGGAATCTGTCACCTGGTTGCAACGCTCATTCATGCCGCTGAACTTGAGGCTCTTGAGCAGGCGCTCTCGGTTCTTCTGGCGGCGGTCAAGTTCAATCGCTTGAAATTCTTGTATCAATGTAGCCTTGGCTCTCGCTCCAACATTCTCGACATGCGTGATAACCGCATGCCGGGTCTTGGATGACTCTGCGGTCACCAGACTGGTAATGAACTGTGACTGGGATACCACCATAGCAGATAAAGTTGATTATCCTGTTGCATAAGTGGAGATGAAGTGTTGTAACCCTCGACTGAGGGTGGTAAATGAGTTTTGAGTGGTGAGGTGATTTGCGTCGGCTTTGGTACTGATTGCCTTGTTTGTCAGTATAAGCGGCGCAAAGAAGATATCACAAAACAAAGCGTACCAATCTTGGCTAACAGATGCGTCTCCAAAATTTTCTGGGCAGCATCAAAGACCCGTTCCAACCTGTTGAGCCTCTTCTTCCGCCAGTTGGATCTTTGATGCTGACTTGAGCGCTGAAGCGACGCTTTTGGTCGTCGCCGAGTAGTATTTGACCTCGTCCTGCAGCTCTGTCGCGGCGTCGATACAGCGTTTCGCAATGTCGCGAAGGGACTTTTCCTGCTTTGATAGGGCCTCAAAGCAGCGTGACAGCGTCTTGTTGTCGTCGACTACCAGAGTCAAGACATTCTGCTCAAGATCCAGATTTGCCGCTTCGCCGATGGCGAGTTCGAGTGGGAATGCAACAGTCACACTTGCCTTGGCAAGGAGACAGATGGACGGCGTGGCGGCGCTGGAGCTGGCACTCACCACCACGGAAATAACTTCACCCTCTACAACATCTATCGGGATCAGCGCTATGGAATACCCCCCGCGCGCATCTACTACTGCCGGCGCCGTTATCCCGTAGTAGACCACTCGTTGCGTTTCTTCATGGCACATCTGGATGTCAACGGCGTCGGCGCCAGCCCATGAAACGACAATACTTGTCCCACTCATTTCAACCTGTACGTCTGCCGGCGCGGCAATGACAGCAAGGTTCTGGAACGAGTCCGTTGGCAGACTTGCAAGGCGGACATCTGGATCCCACGGCCGTTGGCGCACACGCGCTACCACAACGCCCGCAGACCAGATCCGGTTGTACCCGAACCGGGAGACGTCAATGCAGAATTTGCCTGGTTTGGTAGTATCGCCACGGAAAAGTCGGCGCGGTAAAGTGTGTCTGTCTCGCTCACACCGGGCCGCACGAGCGATACGTCCCAGTCACTCGCCAACTCGGCCACGGGCGGCAACTCCACCACCACGGCACCGTTTTCTTCCACCCCAAGTTGCACATCACGAGGCGAGCGCAGCCAGGGAGTATGCACAGCGGATATTTTGCCCCAGTTGTTGGCAGCAAATTCGATCTCCTCCTCTTGACGTACATGCGCACCCAGACATACGCGGTCTGGAGATATCGGAACTCGTCGCTCGGACAGCGCAGGACCCTCTTCGTGCCGGGGAACACGAAAAACTTGTCGGCGTCCGCCGCCATGGGCTCATAGCTCTGGTCGGGCGTGAGGTAGACTTGCCACTGCACGCCGGCGTAGCCAGTAGGATGCACCCAATTGGCGAGTGGCAGCACAGAAGATACGTCAACGTCGATGTTTGACTCGTCGCCGTCTGGTGCAAACTTGGCTGTAATCTTGGACTCGTCATCCCGGAGGTTCATTCTTCGCTGGATAGCCCACTTGGTTTGGTCCTTGGCTAGCTATACTTTGATCATCATGGCCAACACCTCCTGATATCGCTGCTCGATGGCGTCTGCCTCGCCCGCCTCGCCCCATTTGCCCAGCACGAACCCGAGACGGCCCTCCTTGACATCTTCGGGCGTGATCGCTTCGACCTTGTGCACGGCCGCCACATAAAACTTGATGACTTTGAGTAGGCTGTATGTACCATAGTCGGGTTTGGGCGTGGGCTCAGGCGTCGTTGGCTCAGGTTGGGGACATGGACTTGGCGTAGGGTCTGTGCCAGGAATTTTTGGTCCCGGAATTGGAACGGGGATTGTGGGGCCTGGTATTGGGACCGGAATTGTTGGACCTGGCGTGGGAACAGGAGTAGTAGGATCTGGGGTAGGCAGTGGTATGGTTGGGTCGGGTGTTGGAACAGGTACAGATGGTCCAGGTGTTGGGACTGGAACCGATGGTTCAGGAGCTGGGACGGGGATACCCGGCTCTGGAGTAGGAACAGGAATCGATGGGCCGGGAATCGGAGCCGGAATCGGAATTGTCGGGATTGGGACGGGGATCGGAATCGGCGGGATCGGAATAGGGGGAATCGGTATGCCCGGAATTGTCGGGCCCGTCGGCTCTGTCGGAGTTGGTTCTTTCCCATCTGCCTTGTCCTTCGTATCATCTAATTCTTTCTGTCCATCGTCCAAGTCGTCCTTCTTGTTCTGCGTCTCCTTCTCTTGGAGCTTCTTGGCACTCCTTGAGCTTCTCGGCATCCTTTGGCCCACGGCAGACCAGCTTCTCTATCAGCTTAGGCACCAACTTCTTCAACGCCATGAAGGTTGTCAGCTTTCCCAGCACCACGGGGTCGAGAAGTTTGCGTCCAATCTCGGCGAGGTTGTCTGGGCTGAGCACCTTGTTCCAAAGGTACGAGAGCAGTCCGCTGAATGTCGGCTTGAGGCCGTCAAACGGCAACACGAAGTCAAACTCCTGCAGCGGGAGATTCACGCCGATCTCGGTGTCGTTGACGGTGATGCTATAGAACCACTTGACCGTAAAACGGAAGCCCTTATCGCCTGTCCGGGTTTCCATATCCGTTTTATCCATGCCCGGCAGCCCAAGCTCGAACTCAAACTGCATTTTGACCAGCTCATTGATGAGAAACTTGACTAATTCGACACACGTCTTCCGGCCGTCTACCATAGAGCCCAGCTGGATGGCCTTGTCGATGTCGAGTGGTATGTTATCGATGTCATCCTCGGGTTGCACCGTCAAGCAATCTCGGAGAGAGGACATCTTTTCAGAGTTCCAGTAGGCGCCACGCTTGATCGTCCAGCCCGAGAAGCTCCCTTTGCCGTTCTGATGCGTGAAGTGTACCTCGGGGTCCTGAACACCAAGAATCTCGCCTTTGTAAGCGGCCAGACCCTCAAACTTGCGCTCCGACTTGGAAGCGGCCGAGATGTACTTGAGATTTAAGTATATATTGTCAAACTCAAAGAACGTGACGCCACTCTCGACACCCTAGGCAAGTGACTGCAAATAACCTCAGTTAGCTAGCTCATAATGTTAAGGCAAAACACTCACCTTGTTAGTTGTCTCCAGGGACACCGTCAGCCCATCAATATTCCGGCCCTTCGTCACATCAATGAAGCCGGTAAGTTTGACAATTCCCAACTCCACCGTATTGTAGCTGCCCTTCAGGACAAAGCCCTTGCGCTTCTCTTTGGTCCTGAGCGAGACAGAGATGGGCTGCTGAAACAGCTGGAATGAGCCGTACAAAAAGAAGCCTGGATCACAAGTACGTTTTTCGACCGTAACAACCTCGCTAGTTCTGTTATAGCTCATGTATGCCTCTTTGAGCTCAAAGCCATCCCAGTCATTGGGCCATGAGCCACGCACATCGTCAGCGGCGGGATTCGGTAACAAGAGGTCCGAGTGAATGTCCGTTCATCTTTACAGTCCCAATCTGTGTCTCGGTGGGGACAAGTGACTGATCACTGCTCAGAGCCTCGACTATCCTGCGAGTAAACTCAACGCCCACGACAGGCTTCCCGCGCTCAAAGTGAATCAGCCCCAACAGCCTGGCCTTGTCTTCGCTGCCGCTGCCAAGCAAAGCCGTGCCGTAAATCGTACACTCGCGCTTAACTTCTCCGTTGTCAAACTTTGTCGAAGAACCCTTGATCTTGCGGCCCTCCAGCTGGACGTTGAACATCCCCCTGCTGAAAGGATTCGCGATGCTTTGGGTGGATGTTATCTTGGCCGCAACTGCGAAAGACGTCACCGTCCGGTTCATTCTCAAGGCAACGTCGAATACCAGCAGATCTTCCTGACTAGCATCGGCCTGGTCGGAAAGCTTCAGGCGTAGCTGCGCACCAACTTCGAGCTCTTTCTTTGCGGGAGGGTACTTACCAAGCCCATCGAGCGTCATGATGCCGCTGAATATTTGCTGGTTGCGAATGTTGATACCGTACTCCGTTTGCTCTTCACTCTCGTCTTGCGTATCACTCTCCAACTTCTTGACAACCCGAGCGTAGAGCCGCACATTAGGTGGTGTCTGTGTGGCCACATTCGACGAGCCCAGGGCAATGACGCTTGACATTTCTTTCCTGCCTGCCTGTCCCAGGTTAATCTCGGCGATGAAACACGCGCCTGGCTTGAGGTCCATCGTATCAGGCATGCCGCTGAAAAAGTCCAGGGCGGCCTTGGCGGGTGAAGCGGTGAGGGCATCGACACTGGGTGAGGCTTGGTTACCATCATTCGCAGCATCTTTACCCTCCTCGGTGCTGCTTGATGCCAGAGAAACGTCCTTTCTGAGCTGTTTGAGGGTGGTTTTGTACCCAATCACCTGAACCGCAACCTTCGCGATGTTGAACTGCTCTGTGACATCGTCCTTTGTGCCGACCCAAAGCCGGTTGAGATCCCGCACCTCCAGGAAGAAATATACTTCCTCGCTGGCTTCTTCCCCTCTTCAACCTCGGATGGTACTTCTTGTCCAAGCAACAAGGCTGATCCCAAGCCCTGTATTGTCGCAGTCAACAGGATCTTCTTGCTTTTAAAGTCAGCAAATAGGAAAAGCTTGGAGTTCTGCTCGAAGACCATGAGATCATGAAAGGCAGGAACCATGTTCTTCCACGCATTGGCGCCTGAGCCAGAGACTACCACATCGTCTGCCACTTGTTCAAAGACCTTCACATCACCAATATTACTCTCCAGCAGCGCAGCAAATGTTGCGTTACTTTTAGGGCCGATGGGCACCTGGGCCTCGGCGGGTCGCGTAGCCTCTGAACCTGAGTTTGCCACGCAGATATCCCTCGTAGACATCGGGATCACGCGTTTGCGAGTTACCACCCTGGAACGCGCCTTGTGTGTAACGGAAAAGAGCCAAGATCTTTTGCAGCTCGATTTCAACGCGGCAAATATCGCCCTTCCAAGGCCGATCGCCCCCCGCCCAGACTTCTACCCTGCTGGTAGGGATGAGCCGGACACGAGCTCCAATGGTGGCGGATGAGACGATGGTTGGACTAATAGGCTTGTTGCTGCTATTGCCGTTTTCTAGAAGAGAGACAGAGGAGCTCTCTTCATGGAAGTAGCCTCGGCCAGGGCGACTAAGTCGATGCCTCCCAGTGCATCTTCTTTCGTCTCCTCATTAGCAGCTGCGTTGCGTGGGAGACCAAGGATCTCAGATAAATTAGCCTGTGCGTAAAAGACCTTCTCATCTGTTTTACGGTCCATAACGTAGGCAATGTCGAGGCACAGTTTGCCAATCTTGAGCTTGCCGTAGAGGAAGCTGCTCAAACCAGGCTTGGCAGGACTGTCCAAACCCTCGGGTGCAGATTCTGGGCGACGTCATATGTAAGATCAAGGCCGATCTCAAGAATGTCAATACCGGGTGTTGTGCCCAGCACCTGGATGGACTCGGTGGTGTGCGCAGCAATGCGGAATGTTTTCAGCGACATGCTTTTCGTTTCGGCCACCTGTTGATGGTCTCCGTCCGTCTGTCTGGCAAATCTGTGTCGTCGCGCGTCAGTTCACCCCTCGACGGCTTCAAGAGCCACATCAAAAACTTTGGGGTATGCTTCGGGATGTGCAAAGTCAATATCCTTGACTCCCCATCTGAACAAAGTCAGCAGCCCGTTCAGAGTCAGGCTGTTGGCTTCAGCGGGGTATAGGCCCATGGCCAGTGTCCTGCTGTCTGACTTCGTGACGGAGCGGATGAAGATTTTGGCTTTGACGGAATTCTTCTCAATGATAGCGAGTATATCGAGGCTCTTAACTTGACGGGTGATACGGACTTATTGACGCTGCCATCATCTGTTCCGTTGGGCTCGGGAATGACAGGCAACTTCTTCTCCTCGGCCACATCGTAGACAACCTTGACCTCGCGGAGATCAAGTCTTTGAACCTCGACAGTTGTCTCATCGGCAGCATGAAAGTCAAAATGACGAATATCCAACCCTTCAGCTGTGGAGAACTCGATACTTGACCCCTTAAGCTGTAGATCGTCCACTACAGGCAGCAACACCGCCAGCCCCGGAAATGTATCAGGAAGACAGGCCGTGAGGAGCCTTCTGATTGTAACCTCTTCAATTGGTTCCAGAGAGGCGCCGAGTGTGTTAGTGCTGCTCTCGTAAGACACTGTGGCGGAAAGATCACCGCCAAGTAGATAGGTTCTGAGGCCAGAAGTCTTCTCCGAAGCTAGCGATTTTCCATCGTCCTCGTCCGTTTCGTCAGCCTCGAGATTCGATTTGAATATCTCGAACTGGAAAGTGACATCCATATACTCAAGTGGCCCTATTTTGATCAGGGGGTGGTGCAGTTTGAGAACGAATTCCTCAACGGTCAGGGGTATCCCCTTCTCAGAAATGCTTGTCATAATTTCCATCGATATGAGCTCAGTCTGTAAGACTTGGCCCACCAGTGGAACTTTCTCGAACTTGCCCAATTTGAACACATCCAGCAGCTTTCGGACTGAGATACCGCCGAGCACGTCAAGCCAGAGCCGCCCGCCGCTCGTCGTCGTAGGGGTCTTGAGATCCAGCCAAAAGGCACACACAGGGTCTGGCAAAATTATGGCAGCGCAAGCCAAGACCTCGATGTCGGTCAGTTTGCGTAGGGTTATTTCAACATCGGCAATTGATAACCCTGGGAAGATCTCGAGGCTCGGCAGCCTGTTTGAACCAGATGCCGTCGCCGCTCTCACTGCCGGCGGATTGCTGAGTCGCTGGAGCTTCTTGGTTTGACTTCTGTTTCTTTCGATTCTCCCGCAGTTGATCGGCGTAACCTGGTTTCTCGGCGGCAATTCTCGTAGCCTCATTCACGCGCGATGTGGAATCCGCCGACCTCCCCGGTTTTGGGAGCCAGAAATATTCCCTTTCTGGCACATTTTGAGAGCCCCGTTCCTCAATCTTGCTCGGAGCTTATCCCACGCCACGCCTGGATCCAAAATCAAGGTTCCGTTTGAATCAAGGATGCCACCCTTGTATATCAGCTTCTTACCCCGAATGGCCTTGGCGTTGTAGTCAGTGTATCGGGTAACCAGTCGCTTCACAATTTTAACGAAGACAGTATTTCTGTCCCGGTCAGACAAAAGCTTGGCGGCCTTCTTGACGCCACCAACATTGACCATGAGCTCATTGAGCAAAAGGTGGCATGCTTCTTGTACCTTGTTTCGCTTCTTGTCGTTTTTGGTGTATTCAGCTCCCGAGAACAGGGTGAGAGCGGTGCCGCCCAGGATAGCTCTGCGTTCTGTCTTCTCCATTCCTTGAACTCCGTGTCTTGCGGCCAGGAATGTCATCAGCAAAACCACTTCCACCCATGATGTTCGAGTCTGCGCGTGTCTGTCTCTCCTTTTTGGAGTACTGGGCGTCATGATATCCGCCGTGGTGCTGGAGCTTGTATATCCCAAAATTCCGACGGATGTTCTCGTCTGGTTGCTGTTTCTTCATGAACTGGTGGATAAGGTTTCCACTATTATCACCGGTCAAGGAGATACCCCCGCTTGTGCTGGTCCGGTCCGCCGGAATGTGAATCAACAAGCTAGTGACCTTAGGGTCGCCCAATGGCTTCCCGGTCTCGACCTTGTGGCTCCGGGCGTATTTCTTTATACTCTGCACTTGGGCAACCAGTTGTTTCTTGCTGATTTGTGGTGCGTTTGGGACGTCCGCCGGTAGCCGAAGACAGATGAGGGGAGGTTTATCGCGGGGGTCAGGCCGCTCTGTGAGCTTCCCTTCATCGAGGTGAGGCCTGCGATCTCGCGGGTACTCGATGGTGCCACCATTGAACAGATTGCAATTCCAAGTTGTAATTGCAAGGGGCGGGACTTGTAAAGGCTGTGGTGTCAGAGTCATGCGCGGCTCTCTGTTAGTACAGAGGCTTTGCCATAGCTTCTTGATGTTACCAGCCCTTGGCGGGTCGAAAGCGGGCACGATGAAGCCTGTGTCCATCGTCAAGAATCGTTGGTCTGACAACTTGGTGATCATGTCGATCATGCCTTCCAGGTGATCTTCGTGGAGGTGCGAGTTCACCATGGCATGAAGATGAAGCGGCTGATCAAAGGCCGCTGCATCTTTTCAAACCAGATTTCCTTGCCAGCCGAGAAGAACATGCGCCAGTAAGGTCGGGACTGCCCTCCGGTTGCACCTGCAAGAAAGGAGGCTTTTCTTCTGGGCGTTCCATCTTGAGCCTGGGGCCACCTTCCCCATGACTCCTCGGGCCGCCGTCCATGACAAACAGCTTGCTTGGAGGGTTGGGCCCGTCATCTGACTGGAACTCGACATAGAACAAGTCACCGCGGCTGGCGTAAACGACATGAAGAATGGGCAGGTTCCGAGCCGCGATCTTGGGCAGCGCCGGGTTTGGACTGGTCTGGTCGTCGGCTGGGGCGGTTTGACCAGTGGGAGGCTGTGATTTTCCCAAGCCGGGTGGCTGCGGCCTTGGCCTGTCGTCGTTGTCCTGTGTTGGTTTAGAAGATGATGAGCCGAGATGACTTCGCATGAACGCAGCAAAGAAACAACTGCATCAAACAGTCTTCTCTATTGGACTCGGCCAGGTCAACGAGAATGGAGAAGAGGTGACGGCAAAATGACTGGTCTCTGGAAACCCCATGTCCTTGTGGGGATATGAAACCGGCCGATAATCATTTCCGCGTGTGTCTTGACCACGATATCTGCCCTTCGCCTGCATTGTACTATGGGCTGAACTGCTCCACACTTTGGTCGGACCAATGCCGCAAGGTGACTTGGATCTGGGGATCCTGGGCAAGTGGCCAGGACTCGCAAGCTGAGCGGCTGCTACGGCTCAAGTATGAGTTTCCCGCAAATTCACCTCCGTTCTTGGAGGTCGCGTCTCCGGATGTGGCGTAAGGTCCGCCGATTTTGGTGTGAAATTTACGCGGGAAGATCTGGCTCGCTAAGTACACCCCGTCCGGGATTTGGGTCCGCCCCCCTTCCCCTCTTAACTTAACCTAATTGCTACTAGGCCGGATAAAAGATAAAAATTAGGGATTTATTTAATTGGGTGTTTATATAAGTCGTTACTAATATAAGAGTAATAGCTAGAGGAAGGCGGGTAAATACTTAGAAAATCTTTATAATTAGCGTATTAATTTAAAAAGCAACTTTTAGCTCTATTTACCCATCAAACTGTGACGACTTGGTGTGACGATCTGGATCCTCGTCCGGGGTTTGGGGTGAGGTTCAAAGGGGTGAGTGGTCACACACACAGTAACCGAAGGTAGATAGAGTTCCAAAGAGTATCAATAGATCGCTTGCTGAACCACTTGTTCAATTGCAAAGACTAACCGTCTACTTTTGTTGATAGCTGAAGATCCACAAAGGCTCTCCAGCTCTCATCATTATATAGACCGGTGGCTCTGGATGGCTCTGTCCAGAGCTACTTAGAGCCACCAGATCCTGGCCAATTGTGACGATGCAGGTCGCACCTGCATTCGTGCCTGAGGCTCTCAGCCCTGCCCAATCGGGATCGTCACACTTGGATCCTCGTCTAAGGTTTGGGGTGAGGTTTAAGGGGGTGAGTAATAACGTATAATAACAATAGGTAGATAGAGTATGAAGGAGTATTAATAAATCGCTTACTAAACTGTGACGATCCTAGTTGGTCAGGACTGGGTGCCTCGGGCACAAATGCAGGCGTGACCTGCATTCTCACAATCAGCCAGGATTAGGATGGCTCTAGGTGGCTCTGGGTAGAGCAGCCAGAGCCATTGGGTCTATATAATGATGATGGCTGAAGTGCCTTTGTGGATCTTCAGCTATTAACCAAAGTAGATAGTTAGTCTTTGCAATTAAATAGTGCTGCACTTCATCAGAAAGGAACTTAAAACGATATGCTGGAATGTTTTGGCAGATATCCACAATTCACTCCGCTGTTGCGGCTAATAGACCGTCTTTATAACACTCAACGTAACTTCTGTGGGCGGCACTGAGTCAATGATGTTGACGAGATTGGTAGTAGTATGCACCGGCCTTGCTGCGCAGCTGTGCCTAGGCCCAGGCCCTGGTCAAGCGGCTGATGTCGTCCTGAGGCGATGTCCCGATGCCGCTGGTGTCAGCCGCAGCCTATTAGATCACCACGCGCTCACCAAACTGCATTGTCCATATGCTGAGATTCCACATCCAACTTTGTATGCCTCGGCGAAAAGCCCATTGAGCCAAACTTCGCATAAAACTTAAAATTTTGGTCCAACCCCAGCCCAGCTGTTACTCTGTTCAGGAGTCTCGTAGCAGTAAGACTTTGTTTCGGCGGGGCTCCCCTGCTTTGTTGCTTGTCACGCTGTCATGTGTGGAGCCCTTTTTCAGAAGGAACGACCTACTTTTGTCAACGGTCAACACACAATTGTTTGCTCGAGAGAGTGGAACAGGCTCATTCTTCAGAATACATTGTAACGTAAATATAAGATTTGTGAGGTGTCATAATCATCAAGTCATAACTAAACCAATGATAGAGGCCAGATACCTTGGCGCCGTTAGGTGAACCCTTGTATCATAACTCGTTACGACGCACTCGGCAGTTGCAAGACAATGACAGAAACCCGTAAATCTACTGCCCCTGAACAAACACAACCAACACGGCGGAGAATCTGTTTCGCCTCAAATAGTGAGCAGCATGCCTTGTGGGAAATCAGGGGGTTTGCGGAAGTGGGCGGAGGAAGAAGTTAGGTACTCAGATAAGTCAGAAAGGCTCACGCGGCAGTAGCAGTGAAAATATGCACTCGCGAGGTATCCGCGTCTGTAAGGAACATGAGTCCAATGGCGAACAGTGCGGTGAAGCCGCCGATGTAGAGAAGTCTTCTCACGACTGCCCCAGATAAGCATACGCATGGAGAGGTTAGCGGACCAGGTACAGACCAGTCATGAAAGCAAAAAAGAGCGAAATTTAATGATGCAAGTCAAATATTCGAGAAGAGGGAGGCATGATACGTACGGCCCTCAGCGGTGGCCAGGATCCCGATTGAGATGGTGGGCAGAACGCAAGCCACGACGGTTGCAACGGAGGATGCAAAGATTTGCATCTTTGCACCGGAATACGTATCCTGTTTGGTGACGTTTTGGAATCATGATTAGCGTTATATTCACTTGTGATATGTGTTTACGACATGTGTGGATGTCTCGCCGAGTGTTAACGGTTTCAGCCGAGCACCAAACTAGACTTACAAAAATGTCCTGTTTCTTACGATCTTTTTGCTTCTCCCGCTCTTCTGCTTTCTTCTTCTTCAACTTGTCGGCTATTTTCTTTTGCTTCTCGGATGGCGATTGCCAATTGGCTGCCTCTGGATCGTCAATGCCAGGTTTATCGGAAATGTCTGGAAATAGCCTCTTGCGAATCTGGTCATATAAAGGGACAAGCTCGTGTGAGATCCAATACACGAAAGCATCAGGCTTTTGTTGTGGGGGTAAAGTGACGAGATCCAGCTTTTCCACCTCGGGCGAATGCCGAGGCCAGAAGAGTCGGAAAGGGAGAAGGACAAGTCTCTTCAGGATGGGTTCATGGCAGCCGATGAGGTCGGGGTCGCATATGGGACCCCAGGTAGTCGCGCCCCGCCCCTCAATGCATCGATTACCGCCGTATTCCTTTAGATTCAGCCACTTCTGGATCTGCTCGACATCCTGATAGTCAGGCTCAGGCGCTTCCGAGACCTGCTTGTAGAGGAGAAAGGCCTGATCTGAGAGCAAAGAATATTGTTAGAGGGTAGCGTTCCTGCAAGGAGCTGTAGCGTTTTATTTCCCACTTACTGTACTCCTTCAAAGTCCTTCGGATCTCGAACACGAGATCCCGCTGCTCTCGATCCTGTGGTGTTTCGTTTTGTGTGTTTGGGGGCTTGACTAGCCTGCCCGCATTCTTAGCATGGTTACCTCTCAGAGTACCTCTTGCGTCTGCATTGTTCCTTTCCACAGAGGTCAAATCAGCCTCCAGGCAGGCTAACTCAGCTTGGTAGTAGAGCAGATTCTTGATATTGAGCTCTCGGAAACGAGAGAATGACTCAAGCCCCTGCTTCTCTGCCATGACCTGTGCGAGTTGCGGCCATCCTAGAACTTTCTTGTCGTCCTGGCTTCCTAGAGTGGCTTGGGATGGGCGAACTAGTGGAGGGGGGGCAACAACTTGAGGTGCTGGCGGGAGTAGAGCTGCGGTAGAATAAGCTGTATGGGTGCTTGTTGGGGATTCAGAGCTAGTGCCAATGTCAGAGGTTGGGTTTGTCTCGGTCGTTGACCTTGCGTCCATATCCGTGAATCGGGATGAATAGGCCATCGTGATATCGCGACTCCCCGTTCACACGTGAAAAGAGGTACGGACTTTTGACCTTGGGGCAATTGCAAGAGTCGGATTTATTATACTAATACAACGAGGATGCATCATGACCCCCCCGCCCGTGTCAGGCTTTAACATTAAAGCTAGCAACACTATCATGTTTATCACGGCGTCTTGCATGCTTGCGTGTCCTGCTGCCAGTTTCATAGGGCGATCGCACAGCAAAAGCACTTTATTGCTGCATTCCTCATTTGTTGCCATGCGAAATATCTCTCCAATCATTGCTAGCCAGCAAATCTCACCTGCACTGTTACCCACACGCGCACTGTTTGACGGAGATGAGGGGCTCGAGCCTCGAGCTCTTTGCTCACTTTCGAATGGAGTCCTGCGAATATTCGCCTGTACTGTTTTGGCCGTCGTTTTGTTGATGTGCGCTTCAGCAACCACAAAGATATCACGTCAATAAGGAAGAAGAGGAATAAAGCTTGGGTTCTGGCATCATATAAGGTAGGAAGGGTGGGCTCAGTCATCTCGCGCACTCTGTTCGACACGGCATTTGAAGGGAAACAAAATTTGCTCATGTGGCTCCTGCAAAACTGCCGAGACGTTCCACAGCATGTGATTATCTGCATGCGGACGTGATATCACCTGAGGTTGAAGACCAATGGTAGAAGGCGAGGCTGAGCAGTCAAGGTGTTTTGGGTGGTCTGCAAGCTTTATCTTTCCGCGAAGTCCCGAATCACCAACAGTAACCCATGTCCAGGCCGACCAGTTAGGAGGCACCCAGAGGCCTCCAAACCCAGACAGCATCCAGCACGGGTAGGATTTGTCATCATGTGTCTGGCTACCCACACAGCTCAACACGAACATGCGGAATATGGCCGTTCACACACTCGCTTGTGATTCCCTATCTCTGTTTTGCAAAAACAAGTTGTCTATCTTATTTACGTAAGGGCTGGCGGGCTGTGTCCACATCAAGGACCTGTCACTTCTGAACACCAATACGTGGCCGGGAATAGAACAAGACTGTGCTCAAATTTGGCCATTCAAGCTGCATTCTGACCAGCCTGTGGGTCATGTTTTGCCTTGACCTCTACACCTCGCTAGCTTTGAGGATATTAATTAGCTTAGGTAAGGTAGGTTCAATTTGCGACTAGCACCCTCCGATTGAAGGAGAGCCAAGCATCGGAGCTGCCGCTTTGTGCGTATTTCCGACCCCCGAAAACTCACTGCTGCCTGACCACCCGTCAAGTGTGGCACACCATGACCTCATTTGCGCTTCACCGAGAACTTGTACGACCCAATCCTCAGGGGTCTGCCATGTGGTTCGTCACAATTTCTCACAGAACCCCTATCATAACGAAAACAGAATTGCCCCAGCCTTGAGCATGGCTTCATTCTAAAGCTCCCCCACGAAACGAGGTTCTATTCCATAGCATACATGAGCTTCAATAAGAATCACTTGCTTCCAATGGCGCTTAGAGGCCAGGGGACCGTTTGTCTTCTAAACAGCTTTATGATTCGAGTTTGGGCGAACAAAAGGGACTGTTGTATTCCGATGACACCGTGTAAGGCTACGTACATGACATTGTCAAACATGCTAGGGCCAACTGATCCCAGAGGATCCTGGCAAAGAATTGCGCCACATATTCTTGTCGAACGTGAACGCTGAACTTCAATTGGCTTTGTGTCGTCTCACGCTCCTCATCTGGCATTGATGAGCCGCTGGGACGAGGGGGGAAATTAGGATCATCCGATGTGGCACACCCCAAGCAGAAATTAAAACCAAACTGGAACACTTCCAATGGAACTGGGTGTCCACGTTCAGCTGAAGCAAGACCCCTTACACATATACGTATCTGGCCTTTTATGAATGCGTGATTTTTGGATGTTTTGTGCCGGCCTGGAATGGAGAGAATCGACAAGGGAAGAATCACGACGCATTGGCATGTGGATAACGAGCTTGCAGCTGAAAGCGAGGATTACCAGATACCTCAGGTACCCAGGTGCTCTTCTTTTTCGATATCTTCCAAGTTAGACTGGAGAAAACACAGAATCTCCCATACTTCAAGGATGCTGTTCAAGGGTGGGCGACATGCCTCCTGCCACTAGACAATGACGATGGAGGGTGAACCGTCTTGGATGCCAGCTGGGCCAAAGACCCAAGAAGGCTGTTCGCTTTGACCCGGGGTTCCAGCTTCAGAACTACGCTAGCGAACGCCAGACCCAAACTATGCCGCATTGTTACGAGAAATATTATTGGGTAATGCTCGCGGCTCTGTCCAGCCCGGGTTTGTCATCTCCATAGCCTTCTAAAGAGTCTGGTAGTTCTTTGTTTCTAATACGTATTGGGTTAAGTAGACACAATTTCCCCAGTTCCTACAAATCCTCCTAGCTCCTCGCAGACACAAACAAGTCCCACAGCTCTACGTCTGCTCCGCCTCGTACACTCTAGCCAGAAAAACACTCTATTCGACACAACACCCCCAGTATTCAAACCTAACTCGAATCAAGTCGAGCTACCATGGGCAAAAACACGCTAATTCTTAAGGAAGGATCAAATTTAAAAGGTGAGTCTCGGATTTTCAACATCCAGTATATCCCTTAACCCTATCACTTCCCCCAGGCGCCACCCCCATTCTCCCTCACATCCATCAGCCGCCTCTTGCAAGTTGTCGATCAAGACTACTAACAAAGACTTCTACAACAACTAAAGATGAGACCATCGATGAACTCAATCGAACCTGGACCCGACTGAACAACAGAAAGATTGATCTTGAGGACGCCCGATATCGGACGGAGGAGGAGGGAAAGGAGCTGACGAGAATCCTACTCGAACTACCTTATCTGGACGCCCAAGTCAAGTATAAGGACGCTAAGAAGACTGGCGCCGATTCCGCGCGCCTGGATCACCTCCAGTTCGACGTTGATCAGGCAGAGCTGCCGTTGAAGATCTACATTGCGCGCGAGACGAAGCAGCCCGAGACAGATATCGCAGCCCTCGAGAAGAAGTTGGAGGAGTTGAACAAGAAGCAGAAGGTGTAAGCACATCGCCATAACACAGGATCAATCTTTCAGCTTTATCCTTTCCAAGATTTCGTCACTAGGAACTGGGTTGGGCGTCATGCCGTCGGAATTTGGCTACCTATACTTCTCGTCTCTATTCAACATGAGAGACTCTGCTCTTCCATTTCAACTATGCCCTTTGGCACTTGTTCTTCAATTCTTTACTGTCATTCCCGTGCACCTTGCCTTCTTGTCCCCTTGAGACTCTCGGCCAGGACTTGGTTGGACGTTCCTTACCAGCCTACTAGGTACCCTGGTGGAGGAGCTTCTTTTCTTACGTGGTCGATGGAGTGCTTGTATCACTACATGGGCGGCCTACTGTCTTTTCTGTGAGCCATATAATAGCAAAGATAAAACCAATACCATGCTGTTGCCAACATGAATCCATGATGGATAGAAGCCCACGTGATAGCTACCAAGTTGCATAGTTCATCAATACTCTCGCTGGACCTTGCCTTCGTTTCCTTGTCCGTGCCATTCCCATGTATCATCTATTACTGCTCGCTGAAGGCTCAACGTTCAGCGTACCATGGTCCACCCGTGAACTCGCCGAGGCTTCTGTCAAAAGATACAATCCCTCCAATCATCAAGGGCACGTAGTCGTCTTTGCACTCCTGATGATGCTTTGGGGTAGCTCCTGGAACCCGACCAACTGTCCAAACAGTCGACCAAAAGACCCGTCTAGCAGTTAGGTCCGGCAAAGAGGTAGATTTAGTCTCCGTTGGAAGTCTTTTGGGTTTCCGCCGGGTGCACGCCGAAACTGTAGTTTGTACAGCCCCTGCTAGGTCGTTGTGTGTCTGTCTGGCCGGAGCATGCTGAGGACGAGAAGACTTTGGTATTTACGAATGCCGTGGCCAGAGGCGCACTCGCAGCTAGCATGGCGAGGATGATGGGTTGGGAGTGCATGGCGGCTATCTACCGTCGATGTGTTTGTAAGGTCAATACTCACTACAATTCGCCATGGCCTGCCAAGATTTCACATGCGCTGCTCTGATGCTCTTCATTTCAAATAGGGTCTGCAGAGCCATCATGTGTCAGTCAAGGGGATTGTACTGCTGGTTGCGAGCAGATGCTTCCATGGTAAATGTGGCTGCTCCTTCTGGTTACTAAGAAACAATGCACGGGTCAAGTGTTCATCCGGGGGGTGTAGCCGTGCCCTGCTGTCAATAAATAATGCGGGGCCAACCTCCGTCGCCGTCAATCCGTGCGGCTGTCGGCAACAATGATATCGCCGACCCCAACACAACACCCCGCGCTGGCGGAAAACCTGGGGATTGCTAGTCATAGTCTCATAGCGCGCTGGCTAGGCCGATATGATCAGGATTGAGTAACACGCGAAAACAAATAGCTCTAGCCCTCGCTAGTGCCAGGGGTGGAAAATGACGTTGAGGTAATCGTGCTTGTGCTTAAAGAAAGGCTCGTTGAATATTTGGTGGGTTCATAAAATAGATAAGCCTTATTGTAGTAGTAAGACTTTATTTATTAAAGAATATAAAAGGTAAATGAAAAATCGTTTTAAAAAAGGGCGTTTTTTGGGGGAGAAAATGAAACAAAATAAAAAGTCACAATTTGCGATCTTAGCAGTGCACTAGGGCCAGCCAATCCTGTCACTCTCGGATCGACCAATCAGGAGACGCTCTATGTGCTCTGTCAAGGGGGGTCACGAAAACGAACTGAGATCGACAAGTCTTGGTTGAAAATGGAGAGCTTTGGTTTCCAGGCTCCTAGGCCAAGAAGAACAGCAATGTGTGGGTCGAGGGGTGATCGTTCCCTCCATCCTCCCCACACCCCCTCCGTGCCAAGGACAGGCAACCAGACCATCCGGCCGCAGCCGTATGCCAAACTTGAAAGGTGGTAGGTTGAGCTTGACTGACAAAGAGAAAAGATCTAAACATGCAAAACGCCTCGTTATCATAATTCGAGCCTTGAATGCCCTCAGTGGCCAGAACTAGCATCGATGCTCTTTTTTCTCCTCCCATTCCGCCCAGTTCCCACCATTTCCCAGCCTGCTTTGACGGCTCCAGAAAGGGCCAGTTTGAGTCCTGATATCAAAGGGTTGTGAATGGGTTCTTGTGGTTCTTGTGTCGCCCCATCCCCTGGTTGTGAGGTTTGTTGGTCGAAATACTGGGAGCGATGATGATGAACTCGTTCCAGCCTTTCGAGATCATCCTGCATCATGTGGTAGTACTCTTCGTCCTCCATCACTGACATTGTGGTCGTGGTGTCTTGGTGCAAGAGTGTAAATTATGACTTAAACGGTCAAAGTTGTTAGCAGCCTTGGCAATGGGCAAACTTGGAGCAAGAAGCAAATAAAATAAAATACCTTTGTGCAACCAAAGTCAAATCCGGGACAAATAATAACGCGTAAGTGTGTGCTTGACGCGTGGGGGTAATTGGTAACAGTTGTGGAGTGCAGAGTGTTGGGAGATGGAAGCATCTGGCGATACTTCATTCAGCTTTCGTGGAGCGAATGGCCTCTAAAATAGACAGCGAGCCAAGCTACCACGATAGAATTCTCCGATGCCTGGACTCCCCTCATTGCGCCAGCGTTAGCTGACATTTTGAATGCTGGAGTCTACAGGCGCTGCTGCGATTGGGCTCTCGGCAGGAAACGCGATTGGAAAGCGCGCCAAGCCGGCCATCATACGATCTCCACATAGGGAAGCACGCCACCTGTTCACACCACCGCCGATCGCCATGCCAAACGTTTATTTTTACAGCGTGCTGTCTGGAATTTCGGTCTACACATTGCCGGGATTGCCTCAGGTGATGTGAATGAACATTTGCCTCTCATATTGAAGTGAGATATCACATGGAGCAACTTCAAATTATGTAGTCAGCATCAACTCCAAAGTCAACCAAAAGTCTAGCCCAACGCCCCAAAGTCACACTCCGAGAAGCTCCCTCACCATGAACCGCGATCACAACATTACTTGCTCCCCACCAACAACAACAACATCGACCACCTTCACGGCGTCATTTTCGCCTTTCAACTCCCCCAAAGCGCGCTGAAACTCGCCCAAAACATCATGCTCATGAATCCACGCTGGATCTCCTCTGCTCTTCATCCTCTCCCTCAACGCCTCATCTGTCTCGGTCTCCCTTAGAGCTTTCGCAACTTTCTCCCCGTTCCCCTCATGCACCGCTCGTATCACCTTATCCGTGTGCTTCTTCCTCGTCGCCTCATATAACCTCAACGCAAAGCCAACGTCCTCCTCCGTAGGTTTCCGTGCACTGCCAGGAGGGAAAACATGCATGACGGCCGCTGCAAAAGCCCACGCGTCGTCCAGCGCAAGACTCCCACCCGCAGCGAACGCACCGCCGTGCGCATGAGCCGCATCGCCTGCGAGCGTGACTCGCCCCCCTTTGCTGTCACCAGGCAACGAAAGAACCCACGTATCCAGCCCGCGCGCCGCAGCGTTAGGATACACACTCGTATGCGGCGTGGCAGCAACAATGGCCTGAGCAAGCGGACTCCAGTCCTGGTAAAACTCCCGAAAGACAGACACGTCCCCGTCCTCGTCCCAGACCGCGTCACTGTACGGCGCATCAGCCGCAGACGGATCGCTCTGGTGCGAAGCAACCACCGTGAACAGATCCTTCCCAAGAGGCGAAGTGAACAGCGTGCGTCCGTTGGGGCCCCAGAAATGGGTGGCTTCGTCGGGCAGACCGGAAATGTGGGCGACGTGGGAGATGGGAAACACAGACCGAAAGGCAACCCAGCCGGTCCAGGCGGTGGCGGATGTGGGCACGAGAAAGGTCCGCACGCGGGAGCGGATGCCGTCGGCGCCGAGTAGGATGTCGGTTGTGGCGGTGGTGCCGTCGTGGAAGGTGATGATGAGTTTCCCCTCAGAGTTGCGGGCGGCGACAGACCGAAAGGACTTGGAGAGGTGTATTTGTGCTAGGTCAACGTGCTTGAGGAGTGCCTGCTGTAGGTGAGCGCGGTAGAAACGTGCTGTGTGGTGGAGGGGGTCGACGTGGCCGCGGTGAGTGTCGACGGAGACGACTTCGTTTGTTTGGTAATGGCTGTGTGGCGCGAGTTTGTTAACCCACTGGCAGCCAGAAGGTGCACGAAAATGTAAAGATTAGGTAGGTCCTTGAACGTACCGGTAAATCATGGGGAACCCAGATTTATTTCGAAAGGCAACAGATTCATCCAGAGCATTGTTTACACCCAGTCTCTCCAGCGTCCTCATTCCGTTGGGGCCGAGGGCGATCGAGGCCCCGATCTCTTGCAGCTCGGCAGCGCGTTCATAGATTTGGACATCAATGGCGGGGTGCTTTTTCAGGGCAATGGCGGCGCCTAGCCCGGCGATCCCAGCCCCAATGATGGTAATTTGAAGACCAGGAGGTTTTGTCTCCGCCATGTCTGAAGATGGGATTTCTTTTTCTTTTTTTTTTTTTTTGAACGGTATATGAACGAAATCATTTGAATGATTTGTACCTTCAACAAATTCCTTTATCTGTCTCAGAGACTTGATTCTGGTTGGGATTTTATCGGCAAAACGTGTGACGCAAGACAAAGTGGGGATGACGAGCCCATTATTCCAAAGCGGGGGAGACCGTATCACCAAAGATTCCATATTGTCAACATCACACATTGGAAAATAGAAGAAGTCATGGAACCGATGCGTGAGTCAATTGCCAAGCAAGAACAGAAAAAAGGTCCAGAGAAAAAATTGCAAATTTATTGGTATGAAGAAGTAGAAGACGTAGAAGAAGTTCTAAAGTCACCAACTATCCAATCGCCCCCTTTTACAATTACAGACCCCCTTCAATGGGATCCCACAGCCATCAAAATACCGTACTCTAAATCATGCGTTATACCTCCTGTCCCCTCTACTGACCCGCTGCCATGGCTACTCCAGTCTAGAAACGGAAGCCTGGCGTTTTTTTTCTCTTGCATCCCTGTGGGGAGACAAAATGCGGGTCGGTTCAGAAATGTGTTCCGTTTAGGGAGCGGTGACGACGGCATCGCCCTGCGAGATGGCAATGACGGTCTGCTGGATGACGGACAGCTGCGCCTCGATCTGGGTGGTTTGGGTGGATGTGTCCGTGGCGGTGGTCGTCGTCGTCGTCGTGCTGCTGCTGCTGGTGCTGCCGCTCAAAACGCCGGTCAGGGCGCCAGTCAGGCTGGAGACGAGGCTGCTGAGGCCGGAGACGGTGGTGGTGTTGCCGCTGGTGCTGATGCTTCCACCCAGCCCATTAAGAATGGTGTTGAGGATGACATCCACGCCGCCTGTAAGGGTGGGAACAACGACTGGTAACAATGTGTGGTCAGATTCAGGTACGAGTACGATCGAATGATGACGAGCTGAAATGCTGAATGAAACTTACTGTAAGCAACTTCTTCGATGACCAGGCCCAGGGTGAACTCAAGTTCGACAACCACGGCCGAGAGGATGTTGAGAACGGACGCCAAGAGGTTGAGGACAATGTTGAGAACGTCCTCGACAACAACGAGGAGATCTTGGACAAGATAGGTGACATCAGTCAGCAGCACGCTGAGCTCAGACTCCAGAGTGACAGTGAGCGAGGCAGTGACGGTGGGCTTTTCGTTGGCCTGGACCGCCTTGTCTGCAAAGATTGCGGGTTAGCATGTGAATTGGGCGGCTGTGAAGAACTAGGTAGGTAGGTACTTACTGATCACAATGAGCTGGTTCTTGACGGTATCCGCCTGCTTGCTGATGGTAGCAACACGAGAGTCGTAGTTAGTGGCAGCCGCCTTGTCCTTGGGCGCGGAGCTGGGATGGGCAAGGGCAGATGACGAGGCCGCCTTGACCGTTGTGACGAAGCTGCTGGAGGGTGCGAAGGAGCGAGCCCAGTAGGCAGCCGGGGCAGACACCTCAGCGCCACCAGCAGAACCGTCAGACGACCCACCAGACGAGCCGCCCGAAGAGCCTCCGGAAGATCCACCAGCGGCAGAAGCGCTGGCCTTCGCAGTGACGGTGACGGTAGTGGTCTTGGTGACGTCGCTGGTGGTGGTGTCGGTAGTTGTGGTCGTGGTGGTAGTTGTGGTGGTCGTAGACGTGGTGGTGGAGGACGTGGCTGTTGAGCTGCTCGAGGTAGTCGTGCCAGTGCCTGTGAATGGTGAGCGTTGACTTGGCCTCAGCAGCCGGGGCGGCCATGGAGGAGCCAACCGCGGCGGCGGCGAGAATGGTGGTGAAGAACTTCATTGTGAAGGAATGTCGGTGGTCAAAAAACTGAAGGAGCTGGAAACAATTTCTTGTTGGAACGAATGACTGTAGTTGGATGCTGTAACGAGTGGCTGATGCTGTTAAAGCAAGTGATGGGAAGAAGCTTGATGATGGGAGTAAGAGAAAAAAGATGGCCGAGAAGTGACGATGGTTCTCAAGATAAATACCTTTTCCAGAGGGTCCATGCTTGAGGTCGCGGTGTTGTCTCCTTTGTGTTTTTGGCCGATCTGTCTTGGAGTCGTGACCTCCCGCCTGGTTGTCAACCTCGGCCGTCTCGGCGCTTCTTCTACGACATGCAGCCATCTCCATAGGAAATCTTACAGTAGCAGCGTCCGAGCGCATGACTGAATCTTTGTCATCACGTTTTACTCTCTACCGTCTCGTAGTTGCTGCCTCCAAGTTCCTTTTCCATTTCATTTCTGTCAGAGATAAATCATTATGATCATACTGGTAGCTGGTCCAAATACTGTCCGTTACTTACCTATTTTCCTCCCCTTTCAACAGCAGCTACAGCAGCTATTTCGCACGGAAACGTTAGATTGGCATCGACATCGCCATTGCCACCAAGGACAGAAAAGGTCTCCAAAACACCCAACCTTACGAAGTAGAGCAGAACAGCAGATCGCAGCTGCTTCTTCCTTGCGTCGACTCCTTCTGACGGAAGATGCCGCTGGGACTTGGGTGTATATGACAAGTTTAACGAGATAAAAGGGACCGTTGCCGGCTAAGCTCCGGACACGATCAGCGGCGCTAATTCGTAGACGAGCTTGAAATGTCCGGCGGAAAACCACAAGAATGTCTCACACGCAAGGGGCGCCAACAAAACTCTAGACCAAACAACCGCCCCAAGTTAAAGGAGGCTGAAAACTTGATCGACACCTTGCCCCATTGGGAAGGGATCGCGGATAATCGCCATCGCGATCAACCTCCCCCCGCCCCAACGGCGACACAAATGACAACGAAAACGCACAGCCAAGACAACGCAACCTCACATGTCGCAGCTGTAATGACTCTGGATCACAACAATGCGATGCCGTCCAGCCCTTCGTCCAAACACATCACGGACCCGCTCCTCCGGGACGACGCCATCACATTTTGAACCAGCAGTTCGCCGGTGATTGCACATATCCACAGATTTGCATCCTGTTTGATTGTGAACAGCCTGGGAAAGGAAGTTTGATCACACATTCTTCCCATAGAAAGTCCAAGAAACCTGAACTTTCTGTCTCACAGATGCTGCAACTGTCAGCTTCTACTGGGTGCTGGATGACAGATCCAAAACTGCGTTCTCCGAGATGACAACTGGGTCTCGGGGGAAATGCTTCGCAGAACCGCCGACATTGTGGTCCAAGACCTGACTGATAATCATTGGGAAGCTGTCAATTTTTCGCCTTCTCTCTGTCTCGGCTGGCCCCTTTTCCTTTGCATTTTACCGTCGTTATCAGAGTCAGTCAGTCCCAAGATCATCACGGATTCGTGTGTGATTTTAAATTTTGACTCTGAACGGATCGGCTCATATCCGTCTCCCATTTGGCGCACTGTCCATCAATCCAACCTTTCATTTTACGTTGAGACTGCTAAGACCCAAACGCACGAGCCTAGAAATTTTTACAACGCAGGTCTCACAAGCGAGAGTCCTACTCGGTTGGATTACATTGGGAAAGCAAGGGGCTACTGCAAACCTAGAGCGTCCAGGTTCTCGCTTCACAGAAGCACACGCACGCACGTGCACAGGGCAAAGAGGAAAGGAGCATCTTCTGCTGCCCAGATCCAAAAGTGTTCCTTAGGGCTAGGACCGAATCCAGACGCTTGTTGATAAATCCAGGGCTTCTCCCATCCTCTAAAGTTCCTTCTTTTGGAGATACTGTTCTCATCCGTTTCTTTATCCCTTTCCATTCAAACCTCCGCATAGCCTTTTTCCCGGAGCTGAACATGGCTCTTTTCCTTTACATACTGCGAGCCGCCATCCTGCCTTGATCTTGGTCGCTGGATTGGTTCCTATCGGCTTTTTGGTGTTTTTTTGTATGCCTTGTCTCCCTGGCGCTGCCGGATTGCGCATATAATGAGGCCATGTTTGTTGACCACATGGTTGTTGGTTTTGTTTTCTTTAGAAAAAATAATTGTGCAGATATGAGTCCGTAGCATAACCACTGTAGAGAGGTCTAGCCCTTTTGCCACATTGTCGTTTGTTCGTCGACGATGTATCTTTGAGTGCAAACTGTTTCTCGATAGGTATGCCTACCATTCAAGCTACCTAACTGTTTGCTCAGCTTCTTCGAGATCCCGCCTGTGTAAAAAAGACTTGTTCGCCGCATGATGTCAAAACACCATATTGTGCTCTACGTAGGAAGTTAGAACGGCGTTTGAGGGATATCGACATCTAACCAGGTAGATAATATCGGGCATTATAACAACCCAGTTTTGAAGATTAACGAGTACTGTCTAGATAAAATATCCATCTCAGAGTAACTTATTATTTCCTAGATCTTCAGCAAGCGCGGTCACATAATGAGCTCTGAAGACAGATAATGCAGATGGCTGCTGTTTTATCAGAACGTGAATTTAATTACTAACCTGATAACAATAGGAACCGTTCAAGTTGGGTGTTATCAGAGAAAGTATGCTTTCAAATTTACGAACCTCCAGGTTAGTAATCGCCGTGCTCGTCTCAAACTCTGTTTAGCTTATAGCTAGAGGTGCGAGTTGAGTTAAATATATTAAGTAATGTGAATTGCAGAACTCAGTGAATGATCGAGTCTTAGACTTCTTTTTGGTAAAAACCGTCTTTACCCTTTCCTTTTTCTTCTTCTTTTTTTCTACGTGCTACTTACATGTGAACTGTTTTTGGCTGCTCTGGCTTATTTCTTTCCAAACTGTTTATGAAAACCACACACCTGGATATGTATCTCAGCGATGCTAACAACGACATGTTCTGGTTTGGGGTTGATGGTTATCAAAATGTGAATCTGACAACCTGAATCAGAGATCAAGAAGATGGAGGCAGTCTCGAAAAAGACAGATACCAAGAATCGCACTATCTATTGGCTTTCTAACTGTACGCAGTATTTTACTTTCTTCTTTCCTCTTTTTAGTCCTTTGAGCCACTCCAACAGTGATTCTGTACATCTGACCTTCAAAGCTAAAAATATACTCTCATTAAAGCTGTAACTATGTAAGGGAGAGGTAGATTGCTTGATGTCGTGGGTCACATTTGGCAGAACAATTTCGATACCTTCACTTTCAGGCGATCCGGCTTGTATTATATGTTAACGAAGCCTCTATTGATCAGTACACCGCAGCTTTTGAATCACGCCAGAAAGAGCAAGCACCCAGATATGAGTTGTAAATTATGTTCATTTCGCTTCTCTCGTTGTTTGTGCTCTATTAAATCCGTCTAAAACAGAACAGATCCAAATGTACAACCCCCTGTGCCCCGTCTACTCGTCATCGCTACCCACGATAACTATAACCTTTGACCAAGCTTCTTTTCGGAAGCGCAGTGTACGCAACACTGAACGGCACCGTTTCAGCAGTATCATAGTCCGACTGCTTAGACGCGTCTCCGTATATACGGAGAGCCTTGACCGCAAGCTTGTACCGACCTGGCGGGACGAAAGTGCCATCGGCAAGCTGGCCGTCAAAGGTCACTTCGGTTGGGCCGCGTGCGTTCCACCGCTGGGGGAACTCATCGATTTCACCGAGTGTCTTTGTGCCGAGGACCGTGGTGGCGTTCCTGGCGGCAGTGGAGCAGTTGCTAAGAGGGACGACGTCGACGTGCACCAGCGAGCTACCCATAGAAAGTGTGATGAGCAACTTAGGAAGGTCCGTCTTGTTCTTGTAGGCTGTCTCGTTCGCGTGGCCAGGGGGCGGCAATGTGAACGTGATGTTGGGTCCGACTGGCGCGTTGGTGGTGGAATAGGTATGGCTGAGCAGCGTCTGCTTGGTATCAAGGACAACAGCGTCGTACATGTTGCCGACGACACCAAGATATGGGAGGGAGAAAGACGAGCCGTCAGAGGCGTTGAGAGCAACATAGCCAGAATAAACGGGCAGCCGCTTCCCGTCAAGGCCAGTCGGCGCTACGGCGGTGACTTGGACTGTCTTGGTCTCGCCAGGACCGACAAGGACGCTGCTGGGAGAGAACGACAGGCTTGCAATGCTGTCGTCTAGCTCGTTGGGGAATGTGTCGGGTGTGATACTGCCACCGAGAAACGTGTACGCGGTCGCTGCGCCTTTGTGGCTGAGAGAGTATGTGACAGCCGCCTTTCCCGTGTTCTGAATATCAAAGGTCTTGACCGGGGTAAAGTGCTGAGTGTCGTTGAACGACAAGCTAGAGACACTCAAGAGGGTGGTTGCGTGAGCGGCATCCCATGCCTGGAGCAGACCACCACCCTGTTGAGGCACTGGAGCGAGGATTGGGTACGCGGTACGACCATCTTGGAATACGTTCGGGTGTGCTGTAGCCGAGAGTAGGTTCTCCAGTGTCTTGGGGTCCTTTGTGCCACGGACGTTGATCATCAAGGCATAGATGGCGGCAGCAAGAGGGCATGCCATAGAGGTGCCGGACAGCACACCATACGACCCCAGAGCTCGGGGGTAAGTGGAGAGAATCATGCCACCGGGGGTGGAGAACTGCGGCTTGACCTCGACTTCGTAAGTTGGCCCCCAGCTGGTGTACGTGCTCAGGTAACCAGGGGTGTTGACGTTCTCGAAGTTGGCGAGGAACGAGGGCGCTGTGTCGGGGTCAGGCATGCTGACGACGACCTCAGATCCGGCTTGGAGGGCCTTGATCCAGGCCACACCAGTGTCGGCGGTGACCATGGCAACGCCCTGAATGCCGTCGACCTTGGCGGAAACACCATTGGAGCCGCCGACGTTGTTGTAGAAGATGACGTACTTTGCGCCCTTGGCAACAGCATTGGTCACTTTCTGCACAAACGTGCAGGTTCCTCGGCGGACCAAGACAATTTTGCCCGAAAGGTCGGGAGTCGAGTCAGGGTAAGGGTCGCATCCATTGGCGGGATCGGTCGTGTTGAAGCTGACAGCCCAGAGCGGAAGCTTGACGTTTTCCCAGTTCGCAGGATCGCCAGCCGTGAAGCCGAAGGACTGGGAGGAGCCGTTTGCCACCTTGAAAGAAGCGTTGCTGAGCAGCGCTGGGCTCAGCGTGTTGTCGACCGACGCAATCGCAGTCACCAGTTTGCCGTCCGAAGCAGTCGAGGCATAGAAAATGCCCTCGCTGCCGTCATTACCAGCCGAGACAACGCACGGGACACCCTTAGCCACGATACGCGACACAACAGCAGCCCAAGGCTCCTCGCTCCAGCCCGAGGCACCTCCAATGGACGCCGTGATGATGTCACTCCCAGCCTCGTATGCCATGTTGTACGCGGCGATCAAAATGTCGTTTGGGACGTCGCCCGAGCAGCCAAACACGCGGTATGATCCCAAAGTGACGCCATCAGCCGCGCCGATAATCCCATAGGGGTTGTTCGACTGCGCGGCAATGATGCCCGCCACGTGAGTGCCGTGACCGTTGCAGTTGTCCAGTGGATCCGAGTCCGGCACTGGTGTGTTCTTGCCATTGAAGGCGTCGCCTACCAGATCGGCGCCGTACGAGACCAGGCAGCCTGGCCCAAAGCACCCGCCAAGAGCCGGGTGAAGGTAATCGGTCTAGGGCAAGCTTCTGCATTAGCGTCCTGTATCCTGCGACGATCCCAACCTCCCCGCACCACTCAAACGTTCTGATAACTTACACCAGTGTCGATAATACCAATCTTTATGCCCTTCCCGGTGATCCCCGCGTCCCTGAACTTGTTCACCTGGGTCATGAGGTGGGGGGTGAACGTGTCATTGCCGCCGGCTTGGCGCTTGGCGATAATGGACTCGACGGCAGCACTGCCGGTCGAGTGGACGGTGTAGGCGGGGATCGAGTAGCGCTTGACAGGAAAGATATTCTTGACAGCAGGCATCTCGCCTACTGCTGCAGCCAGATCCTTTGCTTCCTCGACGTTCTTGAACTTGATCGATGCGCCCTTGAAGAGCTGGAAGCGGAGATCCTTGACCAAAGAAGCCTCGCCATTGATGGAGTCCACAAAGGCGGCCGAGTCCTACGCAACGGGGGACGAGATTAGTCGGGCCTTGGACTGGGCAGTCCTACTTCAGGAGAGACTCACTTCGTCCGTCTCGTACTCGACAATATATGCGCCGGGTACGACCTCGGGCACCTGTATGGCAGCCTTCGCAACGGTGGCGGCCGCCAAAAGCGCCGTCACCACGTCTACGCGAACCATGGTAGTCAAGTCTTCGGCCTTCGTTCAGTGCCTAATGGTTCTCGACTAGACGTCCCGTCGGTGAAGGGGAGGGAGGAGAAAGGCGTTGAAGAAGGGAAGGGAGCGAATGTAACCGGCGAGAAACCGAGGGACTGGACCGGGCTCGACACAGGGAGCTGCGATGGACGGGTCTCGCGTGCCCTGCTGTTGAACTGGCGCCATAGAATATATATATTCGGTCTGCATACATACGGCTGCTGCCAGCCGATTCGTGCCCATCCATGTAGGGCAGGAGGAGGGTGTCCAGGCAAGGTGACGACCGAATTTACCCAGAGTCTTATCAGCGGGCCAATTCGCTGGTCCCATTGGCTGATGCGCACAAATCCGAGCGAGGGGGAGCGAGGGGAACAAGGGGAGCATCGGTCGGTGTCAACGCGCGCATGCAAGCTCGAGAGTGCTGCAAGCTTGCTCGAGGAGGCAGGTCGGCGGCCAGATGGTAGCCGTGGAATGAGCATGGAACCCGAGCTCCATTGGGGCCCCCCGGGTCTTTGCCAAGCCCTGATATTAATATGCGTCCCTCCATAATGCAAAGCAACGCAGTCGCGTCTGCGGGGAATTCTTGGGGGGAAAACTTCGAGATGGCAAGACGTATGAGATTTCGGGTGACTCTGCAGGCCGCCGTCCAAGGAATCCAAGCTGAGGATGTGATGGGCTGCCAATAGCATCACAGCATCAAAGCTTCGCGGTTGTCGTGTGTCGTGTCGTGGCATCACGACGGTGGTTTCTGTAGCGGCACAGAGAAGCTTTTCTCATGCAGGCTAAGGGAGTACCAGCCAGCAGCTAGCAACTCTTCCGAAGCCGTCCACGATGGGAAAGACGGGGCGTCGATCGGCTGCGGGCGCCATGACTTCAGCCTCCGGCTTGGTTGGCCCTTGAACTTGGACCTCCCCTTTACGGGTAAGGGCGCGCCGATTTGCCTGTGCTCGATTGGGGAGGTCGAGAATCCGGCAGTCAGCCATCCCTGCTCATTCCCAGCCACCCCTGTCAAACGGTTATCGCCAAGCGACGCGCCGTTGGCGTGCTCGGTGGGAGGAAGGGCCCAGAGTTAAAAAAGCGACAGACGGCGGACACGGATCGCAGCCTCCGCGAAGGGCCTGTCACGCCTGTCAACGCAATAAGGTGGATTGCCACAGCATCCATTGAAGATGGTGGGATCTTCAAAGTAGAATGAGCCACTAATGCTGCCAGCGGCTAGCATGATGAGCAAAGGGAGGCTTTAACGAGAGGCGGTTGGTTGGATGTTCTGTACATCGTCAATCCCCCACAACCTTCAAGCGTATGCTGTTCCTGCAGGAACCGTCAGTAGTCGCATCTACCCCGCAGGGCTCGAAGACTCCCTGAACATATCGGTCACTGCTCAGTGGGGGGCGGTAGGAGCGCTGACATCCTGGCGGACGATGACTGTCAGCAGTCAGCTTGGCACAGGGAGACACGTCAAAAACTATCTGAACCCTAATCGTGATCAAACTGGGTCTTTCTTCACAGTCTCGGTGTAGGCGCAGCGGGTTCTGACAACCTGGATCCTCCCAAATGTACTTGTTGCGAAGGGAAGGAGGGTGAGGTATTTGCTTGACTCGGGCCAATTTCGTGTTCAGCCTCGGCATGGTGATCACCTCGGAGGGCATTCAAGAAAACGTGAGAAGCCAAACACCATGTGCGTGGAACACATTGTTTTGAGACTTTTGAGTACCATTCGGCCTGATGCCAGAACATGGCTGGCCTTCCTCTTCTAACCTAGGGTACCCGGGCCAGTACTGAAGACTCCAGTTCGGTAGGGACCACGACCTAATGTCTTGTGGGTGTCACATCACTCCATGACATTGTAACACTGCTGCAACCGCGGAGGGGTTTTGCTCAAAGACCTCAGCGAGGACAGGCTGTCCAGTCGGCACGCTTATTCCTCTGGCGTCGACGAGATCCAGGATCTCGAAGAATGGGCAATATAAATCGGCGAGGGATTTTGGATATTCCCAGGTCGTTGCGTATAGATTGGACACTGTGCTCGTTTTGCCGTCCCGCTGCCGGCTAGGTTGGCAAAGCTGACGAGCGATGACGACCGCATATGCCCAATATCACCTGCGTCGAGTCCCACTAGACTAAATCTTGGTCTGCAGCACTTCGAAGATAATAGAAAGCTCGTATATTCCGAAGAACGCTGCGCCCCATGATGAGCGTGGTTAACTCAGCAGAGATCCGGGAAAACTCAGACCGTGTCTAAGGCGCTAGTTGGGCGGACCCGAGCAGACGGCAGTTCTGCTGGAAAGGGACATTACTTGGAATGGAATGTTGCTAGTGGAAGGTCTTCTGCGAGGCGTGTAGCCAACACAGCAGGATCCTCTCAGTCCTTCTTTTGGCATCCAGTCCTCAATGGGAAAGCCGTCGATTCGAGCTAACATTCGACAAATGTAGGTGTCGAGAACCTCGCCAATGTGTCACAAGTGGATGTCCACCTCAAAGCTGACCAGGATCGGTCCAGTTTCGGTCACTAGCACAATAAATCCGAAGACAGTGTTTTTTGGCGCCAGATGTCTCATGTCGCATTGGGAAGCTGAAGATGCGATGGAAGCACAGACAAGGGGGGGGCCATCAGGAACCCAAAGATAGCCGAAAAAGGCAGCCGAAACGCGCGGTGGGAAATGAGAGACTACATGTCGTGCTTTGCTACTGCCCGTAGAGGTTCATAGACTGGCCGAGAATTCGTGAAATAAGACATTTGAGGGGGGATACGACGTTGATGTCTTTTTTCGAGACGAAGCCTCTGCCGATTTGAAGTTGGCGTCGAGAGTTGCAAGATCAAGGCGATGTAGGCAAGAGGGATGGATCGGATCGCAAGCAAGCAATGGATGTGGATTCGTGTGGGGCGTTCCTCCAATGCCTGCCGAGCTGTAGCCAATCAGATGCCGCTAGATAGCAATCGCGCTGTGAGCTTCCACTGGACAGCGGCCACTGTCCAGTGCCTTCGCCAGCGCGCCGCCTCAATTTTTGGAAGAGGTCTTCAACTACGCTGACAAATCCCTGTCTAAAGTTTCGCGACAGCGAAGGCGTCACCAGGTAAGGAAGCTATTCCCAATTGATCAGCCGACATCACTAACACGCTTGATTCCTCTAGCAAAAACCATGATCTGCCGAACGTGTCTCCAAGCGAGCAGAGCTGGCCTTCGAGCCGAGGCATCCCGGCCATCGCAAAGATTGCTCCAATCGACAAGGCCCCAATCGCTCCCTTCGACCGCCCTGCAAACACGACCATTATCTCTCCTCCAAGCTACTCTCCCGAAATGCTCCCTCCCAGTGTTACAACCAAGGTTATTCTCCACCTCGGCCTCCTTCCTCGTCGCCGACCAGGCCCAGGCTGCCCCAGAGCTCGAGAAACCCAAGGCCCTCACCGACGGCGAGTCGCAGGTCTGGGACCGACTGATGGCTGAGTTTGCGCCCACACAGCTGGTTGTCCAGGATATTTCGGGCGGTTGCGGGTCCATGTACGGCATCGAGGTCAGCTCTGAGAAGTTTCGAGGGTTGAACATGCTCAAACAGCAACGCCTGGTCAACACCTCGCTTGCCGACCTGATGAAGGAGTGGCACGGTGTCCAGCTCAAGACAAGAGTGCCATGAGTAATCGGGGAAGATAGAGATTGAAGAGCACATGGAATAAGGCGGATAGGATGGTCTTGCTAAGGCGGAAAACTGCATTCCTCCGGCTGGGTTCCTTTGGGCGCCGCCTCGATGGTCTCTCGCCTTGTTATGCACATGGATGGAAGTAACACCGAGCCTGGGGATACATTGAAAGCAGGCTTTGCCACAAACACGATGTACGAACAAGGGCAAATATAAATACAATATTAATAGTCAGTTTCATTTTGAGGGGGTTGTTTCGCGGCAGTCACTGGGCCTCAGTGCAGGCTTAATACCATCGCCTCTTCCTCATCCACAGTAGCAAGCAAGCCGTCTTCCAATACTAGCTAGGAATCAATAAATCGCACAAAGCCTGTTATCGTCAACCTGAGCTCCTGGGTAATGGTCGAAGATGTGCACTGACGACCCAGATACCGAGCCTGTAGCGGACCGAGCCTGTAGCGGACCGCCATTGTCGCGGCCACTATGTTATATACATTACGGATGGGCCATACCTATACGGTGTTTCCGTTTGTTTACGGCGTTATTCAATGCTGCACGGCAGTGCTCATGAACAAAATGCGCTTCAAAGCTCAGCTCCATGGCAGAACCCTTTTTCTTTTCGGCGTGAGGTAATTCTAGTCAACTTCTCATTGATGTTTCCTATCTTTACATGCAGCAGCAGTGACTTAATTCTCACTCTTACGGTCAGGATGTTTTTTTACCCTGCAGGTTGCCTATGGTCCACAAGCAATCTCAACCACGCATCACGGCTTGATGGCAACACTTTTGACTGGATAAAATACAGTCAAGTACCTAGCTTCTAGCACAGATTTATAATTAACACCTCTTGACTAGTGGTTCCCGCATTCTACAGTCAATTATTAGCCGCTACATAAAACACCATTTGGATTATAAGAGTTGATGTCGCATTTTTAAGTCCACCAACAGCAAAATGAGAAATGCTCAAAATGAGCCTACCAATCCTCTCCGGGCTAATATCGAAATTATGTAACAAGGTTTACAGTTCAAACTTTACTTAGCACTCTATTGAGATACTTGAAGTTGTCAATGCTTCTCGGTGGTTGTGATGATTGTTCACGTGGTGGAGTTTACGGAGTTAGTATTTTGGTGTAAGAATTAAGACTTGCGGACTTAAAGAGAATGTTTCCGTCTATGGACTAAGGGCTCCTTTAGCCGGCGTCCGCGGGCGCCGGGAGGTGAAATTCGCACCGGTGAACAAAGGTTGACATAAGCGGCAATAGAGCATGTTGGCAAGAAAAATGTGCTGCTTGACGGCGCACTCAGAACTCCGCCGAAGAGAGCCCCATTGTTAGGAATTGACAATTCTCATCATTGTTGAAATATGTCAAACTTTATGAAAACGCAATTTGTCCCAGAATAAATCAGCTCTTTGAAGTTTGTTTTGCATCCCATAATTAATGGTGATAATATAGCACGGAGCTATCAATGGAGTTCATCACAACCATCCAATATCCCCGCATCAAAAGATGTTCTCAGACTATCGACAACATGGTTAGCTAATACGCATCCAATACGCGTCAGCTCTTGTGAAGTGAAATATGTTGCCTGTAGGCTATGGAAGTCGAATAAGGCCGCGGGCGTACTGTTAACTCCGGAATGTTCAGGACTACTATAAGAGAGTCATGTCGCGCGGTTGATCAAGTTGTTGAGAATCACAGCATCAATCACCATTACGACCTGGAAACATCCCACTCGAACCCAAAATCTTACAAATAAGTAGCAATATGGCGTCTAAGAACATCGCTTTGGTCACCGGCGCCAATAAGGGCATCGGATACGAGATTGTCAAGGCCCTCCTGGGATCTGACAAGGCATACCACGTCTATCTCGGCAGCCGTTCCCTGGAGAGAGGCCAGGAAGCCGTGAAGACGCTCCAGATCGAGTGCCCCAAGTCTGCTAGCAGTGTCGAAGCCATTCAGCTCGACGTTACCAGCGACTCGTCCATCAAGGCTGCTTTTGAAACCGTCAAGGCCAGCACCGGTCACATCGACACACTGATCAACAATGCTGGTACGTAGTCACATATCGCAGCGAGGCAAGAGCGAAGTATACTAATTGAAAGGCAATACCTAGGCATCACTAAAGATCTTGAATTTGTCAGGGGCCAGGTGTCCTTGCGCAAGAACTTCATCGGGGCGTATGACGTCAACGTGGCCGGTAGCAACGTCGTGACGTACATGTTCCTGCCATTGCTGCTCAAGTCATCCGATCCGCGGCTCATCTTCGTGTCAGGACTGGGCACTTTCGGGCAGTGTGCGAAGGGAGACATCCCGCTGCCACCAAAGCTGGAGCGCGGATGGCCCAAGAAGCTCGAGTTCGACACAGTCGGGTACAGGTGCACCAAGGCAGCGCTCAACATGCTGATGCTCGACTACCACTGGAAGCTACAAGTGGATGGGGTTAAGGTCTGGAGCATCCTGCCAGGATTCCTGCTGACAGACCTCGGTGGCGATAAAGAATGGGTTAGGGCTCAAGGCGCGGCCCATCCAAGTGCGGGCGGACAGTTTGTCAAGAGAGTGGTTGAGGGCGAAAGGGATGCCGACACGGGCAAGCTCATTGCGAACGGCTCCGTCTATCCTTTCTGATGTCAATGATTGAGTTGAGTTGAACTTGGAAGAAATTCAGAAACAGGAAGAAAGGGATCCGAAGGGGGGGTATATGAATTTGCTCCTTCCATTTTCAGTCATGTGGTATGTGGTCCGCCATCACGTTCTTTCTCTGTTCTGAGAGAGCAATGTGATGAGATGCCTTGAACAACCAGACACTTTCGTATCCTAATGAGCAAACTCCTGTTGATGCCAGGTATGCAATGCCAGCGATCATCTTTGTCGGTGATGGTTTAGTAGGACGAAGGGCAGAGTTTCATTTGTTCTCTCACCGCTGGAGCAATTGCAAATGCAAGTGCTGATTAGCATCATCTGTAGTCACGGTTTCCAAATCGAGGTGATTTTTGCGATCATGTTCAGGTTCAAACAAGAGTCGCACCTGCCTGCAGCATTTTTGGATCCTTCCAACATCGACGCGTATTGAAAAGACACGCGACTCACCACGCCAAACAGTCCCAACTGAGACAAGTGCGTCGCGGATCAAGGTGGGGCCGAACAGTCAATGGTGGGTGGCGGGCGCGCTCGCCCCATCTTGAAACAGGGGTAAACAGAAAAAAATGAAGGTGAGACTCGACGACACTCGACAATCTCCACCACTGCTGTGCGCTGACTGACTGGCACACACAACATCATCGTATCACGCACCTCAGACTCAGACTCAGATTCAGACAGCTTCTCTGGACAGTCTCACAAATACCCGCCAGCTGAACTTGAGTCGACCCGATTAATTGAATTGACGCGCCTTTACTCTCTCTAGTCTCAGGCTCCAACCGACACGGCAACCTGCCTAGGCTGTGTCGCACTGGCAATGTGCGCGCCCTAATTCAATACGATGCACAACCTCCAACTGGCCGACTTTGACTACTCGGCAACGAAGCAAAAGGCCATCGAGGATGCGCGCAAAGCACAGCTGTCCATCGTGAGGGAGTGCTCCGAGTCGGGCAAGGAGCCACCCCCGTATCTGTTGGCCGAGCTCATCGGCAAGGGGAGCTTTGGCCGTGTGTACAAGGCAACTGGCACCCGCATCAAGCCAGGCCAGCTCGTGGCCGTCAAGATCATCAGCATCGAGGAGGGAGACACACTCAGTCCTGGGGCTGCCGACACCTTCAACGACATTCTCAAGGAGGTCAACACCCTGAAACTCCTGACCAGCAGCGGCGCCAGAAATATCAATGCCGTCGTCGACACCCTCCTCGTCGGCCAGTCCGTTTGGATTGTCACCGAGTACTGCGCTGGCGGCAGTGTGGCCTCGCTCATGAGGCCAACCGGTGGCCTTCCTGAGAAATGGATCATCCCGATCCTCAGGGAAGTCGCCGAAGCCATCTACTGGGTCCATCGACAGGGAATCATCCACCGCGATATCAAGTGTGCTAATGTCCTGGTGACCGAGTTAGGCGGCGTGCAGTTGTGCGATTTCGGCGTGGCTGGGATCATGGAAACCAAGTTCGACAAGAGAAGCACAGTTACCGGCACGCTGCAGTGGATGGCCCCTGAATTGTTTGATTCGGCCGTCTCGTACGGCATCGAGGTGGATATCTGGGCCTTTGGGTCCATGGCCTACGAGGTCGCCTCTGGATTGCCACCAAACGCAACCACGACCATTGATCTTCCCCAGTTCGGCTCGTACTTGAAGCAGTACTGCCCGCGTCTGGAGGGAGACCAGTACTCTGGTGACCTCAAAAGCCTGGTTGCTTACTGCTTGGTCGAGGATCCGAAGCAGCGCCCTTCGATCGAGCGAGTTCAGGAGCACCCGTACATATTCAACACGGATGACGAGTATCCGACCACCTCACTCTCCAAGCTGGTGAGTGCCTACAAGGTCTGGGAAAACCAGGGTGGGAGTAGACGGTCTCTCTTCTCGGCGGGTGGCGCCCAAGGATCTCTCGACGACTCGTCTCCGGATCTCAACGATGACGAGTGGGTGTTCACCGACGATGACAGCCCAGATCAGTTTGCATTCGAACCAGCTGAAGCACAAGCCGTGTTTGACGCCTACGACCTGAATCCCGAAGCGCCTCCCCAACCAGTGGCAACACCAAAGGCGGGCCGTCGCCGCCGTCCGCCGCAGAATATGAGAGCATACAAGGCCCCCCTCGAAAAGGTGTTTGACCCCAACACCATGACCAACTATGGCGAAAGTGCACGTGCTTTCTACGGCAAGGCGGCCTCGCCGCCGCCGGCGGACTTGCCTCTTCGAGATGATTCAAACCAGTCGACCGTGAGAGAATCTTTGATTGACCTCGACGCCTCGTTCGGCGATCTGGAGACGATCAAGCCCGGACTCGCAGTGAGACCAATCTCAGACGCCCCAGTCGACTTCGACAAACGCAAGACCCAAGATTGGACATTCCCTTCTATGGCCATGGCGCCGCCTGATTCCGATGGTCCAGACCCGCAGCCGTACCAGTCCAGGAACAACTCCTCTCTCGGCGGCAACCTGAACTTTTCTCTTCCCACTACACAGGTTTTTCATCCAGCGGAAGATGCTTTTGGCAACGGCTATCATACCGAACTAGCGGCCCCGTCCGCCTTGCCGAACCGAGAGTCCACTCTGAGCCTGATAGACCTGGATGCTGGCTTGGTGGGTATGGCGGACGACATGGACTCTGCTACGTCGGAGTCGTATCCCTTCTCGGGTGGATCGACATTGGTGGCCCTGCCAAATAACCGAGAATCTACTCTGAGTCTGATCGACCTGGACGCCGGCCTGATGGGCATGGATGAGATCCCCAGACCATCTACTGCTGAGCCATATAGCTTGCCAAATTATGACGCTGCTCCGATGAACCAGTCCAACCGAACCTCCAATCTGAGCCTGATCGATCTTGATGCCAGCTTGCGGCTGAGTGTGCCAGATTTGCCGTGGTCATTTTCCGCTGCTTCGGCCGCCGCCGCCGCACTCCCGCACAGCAGGATGATGTCTACAAGCAGCAACGCGGATTCGTACCCCATGTCCAATCACACGGATTCGTACTCCATGTCGACCAACGCGGATTCGTATTCATTGTCCACTAGCAGCAGCACCGACTCGACGTTGGTACCCAATTCCAACCACCGGGCCTCTAACATGAGTCTGATCGACCTTGATGCGAGCTTGGTTGACAGCATGCTGGGAGGTACCGACTTCACTCGGCCGTCCACGGCAGGGTCACAGACCACTTCTCCCGGCTCATTGACGGGATCGACGCCCTTTGATCTCGAGTTCCAGGCGCGCTCGCTCCCAGCCATCAATACATCGTATCCCACGGCGTACAGGGAGCCGTCCATGTATATCACTGACGAAACGGATTTGACGTTGTCTGTTGAGACGCTCGAGCGGCTCCGCAATGCTACACCATCGCCGAGTCCCCCGCGTATCGACGGCGGCGATGACTATAATGACGACGAAAGAACCAACACCGCCCGGCGGGGCCGGGGCAGGGCCGGATTGAGGGGCTCATCCTACCATCCGGATGGCATCCCTGGCTTTCCAGACGGTGGCAATACTACCACCCATCCCACCCAAGCAGGCTCTGCCGTGCCGCCTCTTCCGCCATTACCCACGCCCCCGTCGGCTAATGTTCTGCAGGGTATGGGCTCGCGAGAAGAACTGAAGAGCGAGCTGCAGAGCATGATTGCCAGTTTAAATGAGCATCTGCAGTACACGGCCGACTATCTCAGGACAGTGCCGCCTGCACCAACGTGGAAGCAGCTGCCCCGGGGTGAAGAAGTGCTTACTCACCGTTATATCCCATCATTTGACAGCCAGGTGCTGTAGTCTGTACAATAAGATAAAGGTGTTGGTTCTTTTTGTCCCTGGCGGAAGTGTTGGATGTAAGAAATCATGTATCAAGAGAAGTAGTTTGGCGGAGCGGTTGCTGGCATATCTGGTGTTCTTTCTTTGGCCCCTTCTGTGGCAACTACTACTAGGTTCGAAAACGTACTTCAGCATATCTAATTCAATGTCAAGGCGCGTAAGAAAGCTGACGGAATCTTCGCCCTTCGCTTTGATCGTCTTTGCCTTCAAACAAGTGTCCCGGAAGCCAAATAAGTTCAACTTGGCGGGGAAAGATCGTAAGAAATCGAAACTTGTCATTGAAATATTACAACTGTGTCTAGGCCTTGATCTGCTCCAATGTCGCTTCTTCCTCCACCCATATCCTAACCCTCTTTCTTGAACCACATAGACATGGAGTATCTACCGAACTCTTGCAAGCAATGCGCTGTCACCAGCCTCCCTCATCGAGCTCGCGAGTCCTTCTGGCCCTTGATATTGGTCAGGGCTGGTCTGTTTCAGATTGTGGTATTAGCATGCTGCATAAAGCAGCTTCGTCCTTGACTTCAGCAGCAGTTGGGATATTACACTCACGGTCAGCGCAGAAGCGGCTGCTTGCAATGCACCATGCGTTGCAGCCTTCCTTGGCGCATCGCGTACTCGGAGCCGCCTGGCTGATAGGAGCCTTGGTCTCCTCCGCAGTGGGCTTAACGTTGGCGAGAGTGCTATTGGCGGTTGAGGCACACATGTTTCAAGCCTTTTGGTTGCTGCTGGTTGTGAAGAACGCAATATTCTTTACAATTTGCGAAGTGGTTTTGATAGTTTGATCTGTCTTGATGAATGATGATGACTTAATGGGCGAGAATGCTAGGTATCGAGTGTTGGAAAGGTGCTGGTTTATATCTCCAAGTTCCGACGGTAGAGCTCCATCTACCTGCTATTTCCTGTCTCCAACGGAATGTGTTCCGTGCTCGCCCCTCTAGTTCTCGCTCCCCGGATTCCAAGCTGTCGGGACTGCCAACAACAAACCAGACTGGCGGAGTGAGCTCGACCGTTGGAGTCCCTGGCCTATCAGATGAAGAGGCCGCCAAGTGTAACGTTGCTAAGGAGCACTGGAAAATGGTGAGCTGAAGGCTTCCAATCACTCAAATTCCGAGTTCCCTTGCAGGGAGGTGGTTGTAAAAGCAGCTTCAATGGATGGCTCGCGATAATCACCATCCCCCTTTTGTTCTTTTACGGCAAAAAGTGAACCTTTTCATTTTCGTAATTTATGAAAAGGACTCAAGATCTGGTGCCGTAACTGCAGCCCAGGAGACTTGCGGAATCTCGAATCCTGGAGAATCAATGATAACGCGCAGAGTCTTTCTAATCTCAGGGTCCTCGAATTACTGGGTCTTTGACAGGTGAATCGGTGGGATGGTGGGAATTAATCTTCAAAGTGATTGGCCTGGCTGAATCCATAATAAGTATAAGCCTCGAGCACAACGACAGGATTGTTCAAGGAAGAGAGCCCCACTTGGCTTCGAACAAAATGCAGGTAGGCGCTCAGATTAAGGTTCATGACACAAACTCAAGTTGGTGTCATCATGTTACATCCAAGGCAAGCAGTATCAAGGAGGTAGCCAGTCCGTAACGTTGTCGAGGAGGGGTCGAGCAACATTTTGACCTTGCAAAGTGCCCCTTTAGCGAGTTCGAAGAACTGTTCCTGTCCCTTGATGGTTTAGAAAGGTCGGTCTCTTCGGTACTCAGCGTTGTTTGTTTACTTGCGGAGCCCGTCTCTCGCTGTCGCGGGGGTTGTAGGTTGCACATTTCTACAAAAACTGGACCCAAAGGAAACAAACAGCTGGTAAGGTTCCAGTCGGCAGAGATGTCTCACAGTTCTCACCTTCTACTGATATTGCGGGTTCTCATGACCAAAAGTAGGCAGAGAGAACCCGTCCCTGGCTGAGAGAGCCTGGAGAGTCATGGGAACATTGCGGTGGAGAAACCACCCAGGAAGAACTGCTAATGCATCATGGTGCAGCTGCGGGTGCGTTGTGGGCTGTGATTGGCTCGGTGACAGAAACACGGTGATCTTCGGCGAGACTTCATGTTGCGGGCGCTCCGCCCTTATAGCGACCATTCGCTGGGCCACAGTGCCTATGTGGCGTCAGTGCTTTTGTGGCCGAGCGGCCTGGTGACTCTGGTCACCCGCTATACTTCAGGTTGGCTGGCGTCGGGTTAATTATGTCCTCTTGTCCAAGGTAAAGCGGAATGTAGTCCGCAGGTTCATTTCATCTTGCCTAACACCTTGTCCAACCTTTGTACCAAGGAATGCTCTGGTCTTCGCTGTTTGCTCGTCTGCACCACTCCACACATCCAGTCTCTGACATCGCAAATTCCAAACATTCATGATACACATCAAACACTTTCAGCTTCAAGACACCCCACATCGATCCCCGCCGCAGTACCATACAATGACATCAAGTAGATTCTTTACCTGCTCTGTGCCTGGGTGTGGAAAGCCAAGTGCACGCGCAGTTGAATCCGGCTGTGATGTGTGCTGCAGCTACTTTTGTGGAGTTCACATGTCGCGAGAATTCCACAAATGCACCTCGCTAGCGGTAAGAAATCTTTCAATAAACGTTATACTCAATGGATGTTTTGCTAACTGTGATGGAGGACTTGGATGATGCCCCTTACGACACACTCGTAGCTGACGAGTTCGGCCGCCTTCGTGCTCTGATCAACGACAAAGCAGTCCGCGATCTGGCATCACGCCTTAATAACGGCAAGTCGTGTGTCATTGAATATCCTTGCAAAGATGTCGACGGGTCCGGCGTTTTTCTCGCGGGTTGTGCCAACTACCACGCCCGCATCCGGTTTGTCGTTGACGGCAACGATGACGAGACGCGGCTCCTTCGTGTGCCGCGGATTACTGGATTCGCAGTCGGGTTTCCCGTGTCTCTCGCAGAGTACCTGATCCGCAGCGAGTATGCCACCCTGAAATTCCTTGAGACGACGGCCGTGCCAGCGCCAAAGGTGTTTTCATTTGGCATTCCTTCCCAGGGCACCGATCAAAGTGTTGGTGTCTGCTTTCTTCTCATGGAAGAGCTGCCAGGCAAGCCGTGGAATGGCAAAGGAGACGCCGCAGCCACGGAGAAGATCTGGAAGGGTCTTGCCAATGTCTATTCCGAGCTTGACAAGCATCCGCTCCCCAAGGCAGGATCATTATGTGTGCAGTCTCCAGACGATATAGTGCCATTTGTGGCTGAGTTGGCCAGCGACAGGTTCGTTTGTATTGATCCTTGTGGACCATTCGAGACTGCGGCCGACTACTACACTACCTGGGCTGAACAGCACCTGGTGCTGATTGCCAACCACCAGATGTACCCCCAGTTTCCGGTCGATGCGTACTTGGTGTATTGTTTTCTTCGAGACGATGCTACACCCAAGCTGCTCGACTCTGAGGAGGAAGAGGACAAGTTCTTCTCGAAACATGTCGACGACAAGGGCGACTACTTACTGGTGGGCGAAGACCTCAATATCACGGGAATCATCGACTGGCAGATGGCGCGTGTCGTCCCGCGTCGAGAGGCATTCGCGCTTTCTCTTGTATCGGCCGACATGGGTGCTGTCTACGATGGCAAGGTCTCGCTGAGCGAGAACGACATTGCATTAGGTAGTGCTTTGCGGGAGAGGGATCCGCGGTTTGCAAGTCAGGCACGGGATGAGAAGGTGAGGAGGTTCTTTTGGGGCTTGGGGCTTGAAGTTGAGTGGGCAAGCGCGCTGCCCCTGGCGAATGCCGTTCTTCAGGTCTTTGGTGTTGAACAGAGCTGGGATGCATGGGAAGTGGAGGCGTTGAAGTGGAGGCGTTGAAGTGGAGGCGTTGAAGTGGAGGCGTTGAAGTGGTATGAAAGCGATGAGCGCCTGCAGGCTCTGCTAGGGATTTCTTTTGGGGCGAGCCTGAGTTGAGATTACAGCGGCCAGTTAGGTTAGATGAGGTCTTGAAAAACCAGGTTCCAAATATTAAAGACCAAGTTCCCCCCGCCAGTAACATGAAGATATTCACAGAACATGAGCAGATGGAAACAGACGCCTATATTCTCGTATGGAATTCTTAGAAACCATCTAATACCAAGGCAAGAAGGCGAAATATGAAGAAAGCCACACAACTTGAAATTCTAAGCGCCCCTTTTCCATCCCTGACATAACTCCCACGGGAGACAAACACCAAACACGGTGCCTAGACTTGCTCCTCCCAGATATCATAGTCACCAAAATACTTACCATGAATCCTCCTCGCATAATCAACCAGGACAGGAAACTCCCGAACTATCTTTTGCGTGTCAGGCGCGCTGTAATCCAAGTCAGTCAGTCAATTAGTCTTCCACAACAGCCAGTAGCAGCCAAAAGGAACATCAATGGACAAAGAAACTTACGCCGTGCAAACCAACCCCGTCGCCACAAGCGCATAAACCGTCGCATCCGCCTCCGTCGGCTCCTCGCGACCCAACACCCAAAACGGCGCCTCCCTGTCTCTCACCACCTTCCTCCGTTCAGCAAGCAAATCACTCAACGCCTCCCACACCCCCCTCCGCATCTCCCTAACCTCCTCATCCGTATACCGCCCCGTGCCCTGACCATAAAGCGCCCCGGTAACCTTGCGATACACCAGATTCCCCACCACGCAGCGCACCAACCACGGCAGCGCGGCGAGCGCGCCGTCCCGCATCAGGTAGTAATTATCCACCCAGCGCTCCCTGGCCATCAGGAACGACATCTTATCCTCGCACAAGGACCTGACGCTCAGATCGATGGCCTTTTCCGCCGGACTCAGCTGGGCGTTCAGATCCGTCACAATTCCGTCGCTCACGAGTCGGCGGGTGATCAGCGCCGTGTCGCCGATGAGCTCGCCGCCCTCGCCATAGGCAATGTAGGGGATCTTGCCGCGGGGTCCCTGGCGGGGCCCACCGACGTCGACGCGGTACGTGATCCCCGCGAGACGGAAACGAGTCTCGAGCTTGTTGACGAAGGGGGACCAGACGTGGGTGTTTGTGGTGGCGAAGCCGCGATAGAGCGTGATGGGGGCTTGGGATTTAACTGCCATGGTTTGTTTTTGTCGCCGAAAAGGTATGGTACATGTTAGGTGATGAATGGGTGGTGGTTTGGCAAAGAGTTTTTGGGGGTCGTGGTGGCGTTCAATGAGCCGATGTAGCGGTGGAACTTGGCAGGGAGATTGACAAAATGATATTGAAGGGCGATATGCAAGCACTTAAATACCTTCACAGTGTGGCAGGGCTGTCTCGCGCTTCTCGCTTTTATGTTATTGATCCCAGGCTAGGTAGGCTACAGTTGTTGGTACGATCATATCCAACTTGAAAGGTTCTGCTTGGCTGTTTAAACGAACGTTCAAAACCAGACGAGATTGTAGCTTGCTCGGCTCGGACAAGCTCGGCCGAGCTCGATGGGAAATGATAGAACCAACAGCTTATGGGGCGGCAGGGCTGAAGCAATAATAGCGGTTGCGCGGCAAGGCTATTGGTTCCGTCAAGCCAGCTGGGCAGATGCGGGCCAAAGTCCGAGCCTAAGTGCTCGCTCTTAAAAAGGCTCCGAAGCGCGAATGACCGCGATTGGAGACTACGCGACGATGCAACAAGGGTCTGCATTAGGAAGCGCGATGTCACGGGATTTGATGCAAGGGTTCGACTCCCGAGTCCTGGTGGGCTGATGAAGCCCCTGAAACATGGGCAACAGAAAACATCCAACATTGCATGGCTTCTGCGAGACAAAGAAACATCCAATCTAGTAATATCCTAACAAAATAAAGAGAAGCATAAGTTAGACACGAGTTGTACACTATACCCAAAGCAAACTCCAACCCAATGCCCAGTTTAATGCAATATGGAACATCTAATGCCTAGCTGCTCTTTGATGTCACAGATGGCCATCCAGCCACGCTCCCCGCAACCATGCCCGCCATCACGGCAGCAGGCCCAAAGACACCCGAATCCGACTTGGACCGATGAAGGCTGGGAGTGCTGCTGTTTCTGCTGCTGACTATCCTCGGGCTGAGCAACGGCGTTCTCTCAGTGGGACCCGACACTTCTACATCAGGCGAGTCTTCAGATCGGGTCTTCCCTTGCAGAAAGGCAAAAATCTCGTGGCGCAACCGGCCGAGCCGTGAGCTGCGAGGCTGTCTCAGCATCATAAGCTCGCACCTAACGTTATCGACAGCTCGACTCCAAGACAACTCATCGTGAGTATCATAGAAGCCCTCAGCCCGCCTTCTTGTCCACCTAGTCATCAGGAGTCTCCAGCTCAGCAGTCTTCGGAGAAGGTTGTCGGGGATGAGTCGAATAAGCACGCCCACTGGGATCGACAGAAACCCAAGGAATAGGGATATGCCCCATTGTGTTGCAGTTAGAGGCGCGACTGACAGGGCCTCGCCACCAAAACAAACGATGAGGACTTGGCCAACAATGATTATGAGATTGATGGCAATGAAGAAGGGATTTTTGAGCATGCCCTCGAAAATGTTGAGCTTGTTGTCAAGCCGACGATTACTATTATTGGTGAGTAGGTGTTTGCGTGCCAATGGCGGATCCCGTAGCTGAAGAACTCACTTGCAAAGGTTGAAGAACTGCATCCACACAAATGTGTTGAAGATGATAGTCTTGAGGGCTTCCTTTTCCTCCAGGGTGGTGTAGCCGAGTAGGTCGCAACCAGCGAAGTTCAACACAACCGTCACCGAGAGTTGATAGATTGCCTGACCGGTGATCATTTTCCAGCTGGTAAACGAGATGAGTGGCGCCGTCCTTCGCTCTGGTAGACGGTTCAAGACGCTGGGATTAGCAGGGTCGGTGGCCAGGGCCAGCGCAGCAAACGTATCCATGATCAGGTTGACCCAGAGAAGCTGAACTGGCGTGAGGATAGATTCTTCGGTGGCGCCTGCGATCGCCGAGACAAATGTGAGTGTGACTGCCGTAATATTGACCGTCAATTGGAACTGAATGGAATGTTAGTTTGGTAAACTTTCCGAAGAGGGCGTGGTCGAGATTGCGTGGCCGAGTAGAGCTTACCTGAAGAAACTTCTTGATCACATCGTTGACCGACCGGCCCCATTCTATTGCCTTGACGATAGAGGAGAAGTTGTCGTCCATAAGCACAATTGATGATGCTTCTTTGGTAACCTCTGTGCCGGAGATACCCATCGAGAACCCGACATCTGCCGCCCGCAACGCTGGGCCGTCATTCGTCCCGTCACCCGTCACGGCGACGGTCTCGCCAAGCTCCTTCAGCCTCTTGACTAGCAGCTTCTTGTCATCTGGGCTCGACCTTGCCAGGACCTGGAGCCTGGGAAGAATATTGTACATCTCGGTTGCAGACAAGGCCCTGAACTTGGGGCCTTCCATAACCAAACCATCTTCGGTCAAAATCCCGCTTGCGACGGCAATCGCAGTTGCAGTTTTTGCGTTGTCGCCTGTGACCATCCTGACAAATACCCCCGCATGCTGGCAAAGTGCAACGGCCTCTTCGACACCCGGGCGGAGGGGGTCCTGAATTCCCATGACACCCATAAAGGTGAGGTCGTGGAACACCTTGTCGAACATCTCGTCAGCACCAGGTGTTGAGGGAGACCCGGGTGCGACAGGTGGCCAATAGGAAAAGTCCCTATAGGCCAGACCCAAGGTGCGCAGCGATTGCGATGCGAAACTATCAACAGCGTCGGTCACACAGACCCGCCGCTCTTGGTTCAACTTTACCTCCTCCATCGACTGGGCAGGGTCGGCAAGGATGGAAATACTCTTTTCGAGGACAATCTCAGGCGCTCCTTTGACATACATCCGATACAAATTTTCACTCATCTTCACCACAGTGGCCATGCACTTTCGGTTGGAGTCGAAGGGGAAGATCTCAATGACATCGGCATTTGCTCGTTCTTCTTGGAGCGAGCTCATGCCAAGTCTCTCCGCGGCGAATGTCAAGAGCGCAGCCTCGGTCTTGGAGCCAATATAGGCTGGCTTGCCGTCCTGCTCGCCCAAAAAGGCAGTCGAGTTGATCGCAATGGAGTTCACCAACAGCCTTCGAACTTCCGCCGACAGCGAGGAAGCAAACCTAGCTGTCGCAGCGCCGATCGAGCCAGCCCTATCACGATACTGACTCGGACTTGTTCCCGTAGGCGTTGGCCCAGTTTCGCTGGTTGGGGAGTTTGAGCCAACTGTTAACGATGGAGTGGTCGAGTTCGGAATGGAGAACCGCGCCCGTTGATCCACGAACCGACCTTTGATTCCAACCATACCGGTCGTTACCCTCATTTCGTTCATGGTCAGAGTTCCAGTCTTGTCAGAGCAGACGGTTGTGGCATTGCCCATAGTTTCACAGGCTGATAAGATCCTCACGAGATTGTTGTCCTTAAGCATCCTCGTCACCGCAATGGCGAGGGCTAGGGTGACTGCTAACGGCAATCCTTCGGGGACGGCAATGACCACAACCGTAATCGAGACAATAAATATCCTCAAAAAGGTTTGTGCTTTCTCAAAGTCTGAATCCTGGCGGTATGGTAACTGGGAAAAGAACTTAATGGTGAGAACGACAAAGAGCAAGACAGCCATTGCTACTCCAGCCATGGCGATCTTGTCGGCGACGTCGCTGAGTTTCTCCTGCAATGGCGTGGCCTCGGTTGGCTCCTCCAGCCCCATTCTCAGCCGTCCATGGGCGCTGTTGACACCGACGCCAGTGACCACATACGTGCCGAGACCTTCCAGGACCTTGCTGCCTGAGATGATAAATGGGTCGGCCTCTCGCAAGCAACGTCCAGAATGTAGCTTTTCTAAGGCCTCCTGCCCGCCTATTTTTACTATTTGGTCGGATTCTCCCGTCACGGAAGACTCGTCGCATCGTACATTGTGGCCGGACACCAGGATGCCGTCGACAGGAACCAAATCTCCGGGCTCGAGGTGGAGAATGTCCCCGGCAAGGACGTCATAGACCGATATCTCGACAGACTTGCCGGACCGGATGGCCTTGACCTTCCTGTCGTCTTTCTGCAAGACAATTAGGGACCGAACAACATGGACAATGGGGATGGAAGGGGAAAGGGCAGTTACCTTCTTGGTCAAGCGGGCAAACTGCTGCTCCTTCTGGTAGTCGTTCAATGCGCCGGCAACAACAACAATGATGACGGCTGCCATAATGGTAACGCCGTCGACCCACTCTACGCGCGGCTGGCCAGGCCCATGAGGCTGGCCGAAAGCTTGGTATAGCCCGAGGGCGAGCGATATGGTGGCCACAACAGAAAGCAGGATGAGGACCTTGTCGTTCAGGGCGATCAGCATGAGCTGGAATATGCCCTTGATCTTCTTGTCCGGCAGGCGGTTTGTGCCAAATACAGCGTGTCTTTCCCGATGCATCCGGGGGCCGTCCAAGAGACCCGAATGTACCGACTCGACAGGTGCGATATTGTCTGCTGCAGTCTCGTCCAGACTCAGGCCGGCCTTGCGGTCGGTCCGCAGTCCCCGCACAATGCCATCGAGCCCGCCCAGGGCCTGGAACTCGGCTAGGCTCTTTGAGGCGATCATATCGACGAGAACATCTGGCGAGAAGGCAAAGATGCGGTCCTTGTCGTCGCAGTTGGCGCCGTTGCAAAGGCCACCACCTGCGTCGCATGCTGTGCCATCATGGCCAAGCAAGCTTGTTCTTGAAGTCGTCCGCGACCCGAGGGCGGAGAAAGAGGTGGCTGTCGTGGACATGTCGGTGCCATTGATGGAGAAGTCGAGGGCCGAGGGCTGCTCGCTGCTGCTGCCAGACGAAGAAGTCCTTGGGGAGGCGGAGGGGAGGAGCAGGTGGTTGTTGGGGATTTCGAGGAGGAGGTGGCGCGCCGACGTGCCAACAGCACCCGCGGCGGCGGTTCCTGCAGGCGGAGGGCACGTCGCGATCCAAGATGCCGTTGTTCTCGGTGTTTCATGGGTACCCGTGGTCGGGCTGAGGCGGCGAGGCGGCGGCGAGGTCGTTAAGCTGGTGCCTGTGTCGACGTCGTCCTGTGCGGCGAGGTCCCCATGGTCAGCACAATCAGCACGCCCTCCATGGTGGGGAAGACTCACAGTGGCAGGGTTGACAGTGATTGTTGGGGCCCGAGCTCGCTTATTTGTGCCCCAAGCTTCAGAGCCCTGAGTGCAGGTGACGCTGACAGCGACACCGCTGCCGCCCCTAGAGTCGCCCATTGGATTGTCTGGTTGAGGCAGCGAGGATCCGTGACGGCAGTGATGTTTTGATCTTGAACATTACCAATTGCAGAGAAGGCGAGCTTCACCATTTTTGATGAGGAGCAGCAGTTTCCGAACCGGAAGTAGAGAGAGCTCAGGGGTCCGCCAGAGCGCTCGAACTTGGAGGCCAGGACAAGGTCCGTCTGGGGGGTCCATCTTGGCTCGACTCGATGGGGGAGTTCCAGTGTGCCAATCCACGTCCCGAGGTTTTGCTTCGAAGTTTGAGGTTACGGCTGGAGGCTTCGCTGCTTGCATGGAGTCCATGTTAACCTGAGAGCCTGGTTACTTGCAATGCTGGTGGTGGGGTAAGCTGTCCAAAAGCCGTCGGCAATCAGACGCATCTTCCATTTACACTTCCCGCCGTCGCTGGACGAGTTTCATTTTCCCTGGTTCCCGCGACAGACAGCTCGTGGATTGCGTGCGCCAAGGCGGAGCTAGAGGCTGGCAGGTCCCCCGAGGTCCATCGCCCAAGCCCATTAGGTAGGTACCTAAGTACTTCACATTGGGGCTCTCTTCAACTCAACTTTCTGGATGACTCCCACCGAACGAACCCCTGAAATACACAAAGGCAGACGACAAAATGCAAAGAATCGCTTATATACCACAGCCCCTCCAAATATATCTTCTCAATTTCAGATTTGATAATTACCTGAATGAGATTGGTCGCCTTTCAGAAAGCTGCGAGTGCGTAATGCGAATTCCCACTGTGGCAATGACGTCTACCAAGGAAACTATGATGGTAATGTGGCTTGCAGTCGCGCCTGCCCAATTCAACAGTTTGATAGAGGTCGTCATCAGAAGACAAACTTCTCGGCTGTCCTAGCTCAATTCTCGACATTGCCGAGCATCATGATGCATCATGCTCACCACATACCACATACCACATACCACATGTCGAAGAAACTGTCTCTGGCGCGCCAGTTGCTGATGATGGCTTGCCTCGACCTTCTTCCTCCTCTCCTCAACATCGCCAGCTTCAGAGCCAGCTGAGCAGCCGTGTGTCTTTCAGACTCTCGCACACCTCGCCGCCGCTCCTGGACAGAAGCTGAGATGGGAACAAGCGAGCAACCCAATCCCGGATCCCCACCGCCACGGGTCGAGAGGCGACGGAAAGATGGCGTAGGCGATTGCCCATCCTGGGACGGCACGGAACATGATCAGGGCCAGCGCCCTCCCATGCTCCCGCTGGACGAATGCACGAAGCTCGTTTTCAGATACGACAGGGGTCGCTTTTCCCCCAAATGGCGGTCCAATTATCGCAACAGTTTGTTGGCCACCGTCGGCTTCATCGAGGCAGCCAACGCCGGCGACTTTGCTGCCAACGTCTGGAACATGACGCCACTGCCCATCTACGCTATCGTCTTCATGGCCCTTGGCGGAACCCTCGCTCTGGTCATGCTGTACTTTGTCATCAAAGACGCCATCCTCAGTTGGAGGAATTTATGCGGGCTCCGAGACGAGCGTCGTCTGCTCTGGAAATGGCGTAGCGAGAATGGCCACTCTCGGCTCGCGGTTCGCACCGTTGACTGCCTTCTCCAAGTGAACTTCAGGGACATGGGCGCTGAAGCCATCGACCGACTGGGCATGGACGCCCTCATGGGCTTTGGTGCCTTGGTCGTTGGCGTTGGCACTTACATGGCCATCGACGGCGGCAAGCCCGCCATTTTCCTTGCCAGCAATCTCCTCACTGGCTATATCGGAAACTCGCCATGTGCTGCCTATGGGCTGGTGAATCTGGTTTGGTCAGCCTACGCTTTCATCAGGTCCCGCAGGCACAAGGCCGCCATGGCGCCAGGCATCAAGGGGACCAGGATCGAGCAGATGCTCAAGATACGCACGGCAAACATCCAGCTTCACAGCTCCCTAAACGGCATCACGGGCATTGTCGCCGGCGCTGCCTCCCTCGCCACTGCCACCCAGTGGCCGGCATACGTCGTGCTGTGTCCCTGTATTGTGACCTCTGGTCTCGTCAACTATCTTTGGCGCCACAGGGTCGGGTACGATCGCCCATTCATATACCACGACGCAATAGTCAACGAACAGAATCTCCTCAGCTGTCTGCACTATGCTGACTCTTGCCGTCGGAAAATTGAGGGTTCCTCGTCAGATCCAGTTGATGCATTGATCACAGATCCAAGCTCATTGACGGCGGTACTGGAGTTCATCCACAGAAATAATCTGGTTGAATACTTCTGCATGCGGTTTCTTGAAGATGCAGACCTCATAGCAGAGATGTACCCAAGCCCGCCAGATCACGGGCCACACATTCCCCTGTCCATGATTACCATCGATTTAGAACATCTCAACGCCCAAAAGGATAACGACTGGGGTAGGCGAATTCTAGAAATTGCCAAGGCAGTGATCAACGAAAGGGCATTGAGATGTTTCAAGTACCAAGAGCGCTGGCTGCTGGAGACTCTCGGCTGCCATATGGCCATCGTTAACAGCGAAAACAGCGAAAACACGCCCGAGAGGAAAGGAAGCATCGAAATCAGGGCGACGCAGCCCCGAAATGTCTACACCAGTTGTGGAAGGCACACCAACGACTGGCTTTTTGGGGGAGTTTCTGTTGGGGAAAGAGTCAAAAATCCTGTAGTTGAGCGGATCACCAGAGTATGACCTGGCATATATATAGACACGGGTAACGCAAATGGGGTTGATGGCCGGCGCATAAGATAGCCTAGAAAATATGCAGACATGGAACGAAACTAGACAGGATGATAGAGAAAATAGATGCTGTTGGTGTTGAGCTATGGGGCCCAAAAACATCTCACGTTTCAAGTTCCGCTACACTGACGACACGCTCTCCACCAATACTTTGGTCAGCCTGGGAACTTCACTTGAACACGGCAGCTTCAAGACACTCTTTGATTGGAAGAGGGCTCACTCCATCGCCGGAGAATAAGCCAGATACTCGTTCCTGGCCGGTCGGCTTTTGAAGGGAAGGGTGAACCGCTCACTTTTTTCTTTTACCACGATTTGAGCATCTCGACATTGGTAGACCAACCGAATTACCTATTGATATCAAACCATCGAGTTGACATGCACCCCACGTACAAATTAGATAGCCTCCGGGTGGAGGGCGCATGCAACCAATCCGCAAATGGAGATCGAAAAACAGTTTTGTATTCATAGTCGGAGCGAAATATTGAGGGAGGTATTCAATATGTGTGGCTCACAGCTGAAGAAAAATCTTTGTGTGGCAAGAAGGTACTACCAATTCTTCAAGAACTATAAAAGGGAAAGAGCCAACCTGGTACCAGGTAACTTGAAATTGAGGAAGAGACCCTTAACTTTAAAACTCAAAGTGCCAATCGCCTTCTCGTCAAGGCATCGGGTCAGGATAGGCTTTAAATTCTCCTCGGGTTTTGCCGCGACTGCCTTGATTACTCCTTGCGTGCCAGCGTAGGAAGGTATTTTGTAGCCAAAAGTGTTCGCGGTTGGAAAAGTTTTGTCTGGCCATTCATTTTTCGAGCAACATAAAAAGCCGAGAACCTTCCAAGCACTCCCCTACTCAACTCATCAGTATTTCCAGCACTTCAACATCCGTCCCTTATCGAGTATGAAGTATTTCGAGGGCACGTCAGTGACTGAGAAGTGAATACGTTCCACTGGCAACTCCACAATGGCTACTCGCTCGTCACTTCGCCGTTTGGTCCCATCGGATGAGCGCATTACAAGTGCTCAGGATGCCTCAACAAGAATACGCCATCTCAAGCCTAATCCATGGGAGGACATTACCTCTTCGGTACGATTATTGAAATCATAGCGGAAAACGAGTGGGAGGCATTCGAGAGCTTCGAGAGCTTTGAGGCGCGACTGAATACCCTGGCGAACCATTGCGGTCTCACCGAGGATATGAAGGACAGGGCCTGGGAGCGTATATGGAACCTCCTACGGCAACGCGAGATCGATGGGGGGTGGGAGCACCACGAAGTCGCATGCCCCCACTGCCTCGAGGTTCACCAATTCAACAAGCTGACAGGCTGTCTCTGGAGCCAGTACACCCTAGATCCTGCCGTAGTTTCCCTCCCGAGAGGCCTCAGCTACAACTACGTGCGATGCTGGGTTCAACTGTTGTCGTATGACTATGTGATGGATGAACTCCCGTAATACGAAATAATGAATGAGCCACTGCTTATACCGTTTCCAAACTGGAGACAAGCCCAACACATCGAATTCCGCATAATGCAAGGGAGCCTCATTTGTTGGGATAAGAAGCACATCATGCCGTTCCCGGAACACCGTGCCACGCGCCAAAACATAAAAACCTTGCGAGCCTTTTAGAGCCACCAGGATTGTATCACTTGAAGATATGACCTCACAGAGACTGGAACACGCCTGACGACAATAAGTAAAACCTTGAGTTTAAATTATATAAATAAGACCAAATAATAATAATAATTTATTTAATATTTTGGAATTGTTCCCATTAATTCAATTAATGTACCAACCCAAAGCCACTCTTCCGTCGGGAAACTCTGGAATCATTGCTGGGAGCATGGGTTGAACAGCTGGCTGCACCCAGCACGTTCGACTACAATCCCGATCACGACGACATTTCATGGCAAGCGGTTCACTCCAGCCGCACCTGCAGGCTATGGGCACTGCTCCTCGGTCCAGGGTGGCCCAAATTCTCAACTCCTCTCCGCAGCTGTGATAAGTGTGCTACGGATTACATCCTTGACGTAGAAATGACCAAGTATGGCCCCTCTCCTTCGGCTGCAGACATTCAAAGACCTGGGCGGGGTGGAAAGCCCCAGAACATGGGAAGGCCACAGAATGCAGTCGTCGCCTTCAAGCTCTGGACGCCAATGCCCTTTTGCCGATATTTGCAGGAGATGTTTCAACCTTCCATACTTTGATCCGAGGCTTCACACCGCCCAGATGATTCAGCCCACAACCATCGAATTCCCATGGTTTGTGAAAGCAATGGCGCTGCAAGATCTGGAGGGAGAAGAAACCAGAGCGTACTTGAATTTGCCTCCATCAAGCAATTCGACAGCCCCCCCAGCCCCATACCAGTTGGCGGCTGTAACGGCACTCAGATATCCAGAGGGGCCCCCAATCGGATTCGGCGGGGGTCTGCATAATACCTTCACACCTCCTGACGCAGAGTCGTAGGGAGACGAAGACAAGGAGATGTGGAGTCAGCTCATGGAAGAGTGGAATCAACTCATATTGGAGACGGGATTGGCGCGCTTGACTGGAAAAAATAGAGAAGCTTTCTCCGCCAGCCATAGAGACAGAGATTCATACATACAGGAGTCACCGACACCACTAAAAGGCACATTTCAGACTCCAGATGCGGCATCGGCACCACTCTACGCCACAGACCAGGCTCCAGTTACACTATCACCACCAAAATTGGCGTCGTTCGCAGATGCAATGGAGAAGTTGATCAAGCTGTTCCAGTCGGCGAGACTTACATTTTAAGCGGATTAGTTAGCGAATCAAGATCCTCCCCAACCATACGGCAAAAGTCCCGAGCCGCGACAGAAAACTTGGCCGCAGGGGTTTTGAGGTGCCAGCGGCACTGAGATGGTGGGATGATACAAGCGATGCTGCTCGTCGTGTTTCAAAAAAACACGAAGCGTAGTGGCTTTTTATACACCTAGACTTTGGCAAACATCCAACAGAACTTGATTTTGGTTCTATGACGAAAATCATATTTTCCACTCCTCTCCTAATGGTCGTCTGGCAGTGAATTAAAACTCATTCAATGAACTGAATGGACCGCAGTTTAGTTACTGTTAGCTGTTAGTCTAATGAGCAAACATCTCTAAAGCTCTGGAAATAATTGGCCTCTCATAATGGCACTAATATTATGCGTCATACAAAGCCGTGAGCAGTTAACAAAACCTGAAAAGCTAGGATTGCGTGTTTGATCAAGTTTGCCAAGAGAGGCATCTCGTAAGATCTCACTCATCACATGTCGATAGACCCCGGAAGGCTGATGGTTCACGCGTAGGCAACACACTCGTCTGTAAGACCGAGTGAGACTTACACGGGGGAAGCCCCTTCATCTATATTATGAACAGATTGAATGCCTTGAACCATCTCTTTTCTCCCCAAGAGTCTAATCTCAGAAACCTTTAAGACCCAATCCAACAAGAAAATCAAATTCGCCGCGTTGAAGTTTCCAAATAATACCAGCAACAGCACCATTTCCCGTCATAATGGATCGTTTCTTCGTCTATCTTCTCCTCGCATTCGCATTGGGCGGCGGTCATATCCTCGCCCAGCAAACCTCCCCAACGACCACTACCTACCAGTCCGGCACCTCGGTGAGCACCATGTGGCTGTACAACATGACCAAAACCAACGACCTATACGCATCCATCATTACAGCCCAGATCTTCTATTCCATCGACTGCAAGAACGGTCTCGAGGGCTGCCACAACCTTGCCGCGTTTACCCTGCTTACTGGACGGGGCTACAACGGACCCATCATAACCGCCTCCGGCCGGCGAGATTTCGTGACTGCTCTCACTAACGCCGATGACAGCTCTCTGTCCACCACGACTGGAGGGCTAGTACTGTTCGGGCCGACCAAGACTTATGAAGTGTATGCCTCGATCAATTTTATAGTTACCATTCCAAGTTTTTCTTTCGCATGCCTAGGTATGCAGACTTATGTGCTAATATTTCGGGGGAGAAAATAGAACCGCCTCCATCTCGTGCATCGCCATGTCCGAACCAGCAGTTTGTGCTGGCACAATCCAGGCCACCAGAGTTTCAGTCGCGGGGACTTTGGCAAACGCCACTGGTACTGGCACTGCTGCCGCGACGACGTACGAGTACAAACCATCGTCAGCGAAACGATCACGGCCATCGCGGCGAGCGCGGTGCCCGTCACCATCACTGCTGGGCTAGAAAAGCCGATAGGCATGAAGACAAACGCCGCGGCTAGTGTGCCGGCTGCGACAGTACAGGCGGCGGCTGCTCTTGCTGGTGTTGGCATGGCGGCCCTGCTTGGAGTGGTGCTGAGTTGATGGGTTGAGATATCCGGCAGTTCAATCACTTACGTTTCTGCAATGAAATTCGGTTGGTCCATAAGTAAAAAAAAAATTAATTTTTTTTTTAAAAAAATTGGTCGAAAACTGAGCATACAATCGTGTGCTTTTTTGAAAAGCGCTGAGACTGTCCCTGTAATGCGAGCAAGCGAGGGAGTCAACATGATATCATGATTCCAGGGCGTGATTATTCTTCAGACAGTGGCCTCTCGGCACTCTTCATTATATTGTGAATGTCTCATCTCTCGGCAGTTAGAGCGGTGCAGTTTAGATGGAAGACTGTAGATTTGAAACTCGATGCATTGACTTTTGTTATTGCGTACAGTCTGGATAGCGTATGAAGTAGCCCCTGAACGATAGGCAGTCGGTTACAACCCCAAACAGGATGCCATTGGCTGCTTTGCAGAATAGTGGGTCCTCTGGGCTCTTGCTCCCCTGTGCCAATAAACCCGAGCGCTGTTGGGATTTACACCTCCACTAGGGAAATAAAGGTTAGCGAAGTACATCCTGACGCGTTAAGAGGGGAATATTTAAGGGTATATAAATTGTCTATTACGCCTGGAAAATACCCATCAAGGCATTTTGACAATCAAATAAGGTATGCTTGGCTCTTTAACCAGAGCTATTATTTTATCTTGAGGCCTAACGTTGGTTGAAATACACCCTGCTTCAATTCACTACTAACTGTACCTAACATGTACTTCCCGCCAGAGGTATAAATCCTCCTGTCAGCATCTTATCGATCGAGCTCGGCCTCAGTCTGTTCCCCAGAGTTAAATTGTCAACCACATGAAATTTTGACCTTGACGATGCTGAACGGTGACGCACATACTGGCCGAACAGGTTTACGAGTTCCAAGGGATGGATGTGTGCTGCTACTGCCATGGCTGCCAATTCCTCCCCAAGACACGTGCATTCTTGGCACAAAGGTTACAGTGCCTGATTTGATTCGGTGGCACGCCCGACGGCGCGCATGACTAAGGATTATCGATCCCAGGGGTCACACCTGAATGGGGGACTGTAACGCTTCGATTGGGAAGGAGAAGGGCGGGGGAAGAAACCCACACCGCGCTACCCGCCCCTCAGCAGTGACCTCTTGAGCTCTCGGGAGTCAGAGGGGACTTGGGGTGGCGCGGTTTTATCCCTCCCAGGACGTACGCGACCTGCCAGCCCCAGGAAGCCCTTCAGCCAATTCAACCGCCCGCCTATTCCCCGTCCCGTCCCTCCCCTTTCCCTCTTTTGTCAACAAACACTAGACCCGAGAGAGAGAGAGAGAGAGAGAGAGAGAGCAACCCCCCTTTCGACACGACATACGCGACGACCCGATTCCCAAACATTACCAATTTCGACCCATTCAGCGACAACTCCCTCCTGAATAAGCCCTCCTGACAGAGCATCAACAGCCCACCCAAACCACCATGGTCTCGACGCGCTCCTCCTCCGCGGCGGTCTCGACGCCCGCGCCGAGGCTCAAATCCGAATCATCCTCTTTCTCGTCGTCGTCCCCACCCCCGCCGTCGCAGTCGTCCGCCATCGCACCGCCGCAGCCCCCTACAACCATCACCAAGACGCGCCGAGCCAACGGCGCGGCGACAGCGTCACAAAAACAAGCCCCCTGGTCGCACGTCCCGTCGACCGTCACCCTTCTCTGGCTCGCCGTCTCCCTGCCGCTCGTGGTCTGGGACACGGGCTACGTGCTGCTGCGGCCGCGGACCATGCCCGGCGGCAACCTGCACTGGCCGCTCTGGGTGCCCTATAAGCTGTACGGCGAGGTGGACCACATCTACGGGTTCAAGCAGTGGAACCTGGGCAACGGGTTCACCGCCGCCCAGGGGTCCTTGAACGTGATCGAGACCCTGATGTACCTGGTCTACATTGGTATCTGGTACCGCAATGCGAAGCCCGCGCCAGTGACGGGGAAGCGATTGAACGGACACGCCGCCGGAGGGAGTGCGGTAACGCCGAGAGCTACCGTGGGCAGGTCGGTGCTTACGGGGCGCGCTGCTGCCCTGGCCGTGTTGATCGGGTTCAGCGCCGCCGTCATGACGGTCAGCAAGACGGTGTTGTACTGTACGTTTTCCTCTTCCTCCTTGCCATTATGCGCCGTTGCGACGCGCTCGCTAACTAGTATATTTGCATGCGACAGGGCTGAACGAGTCGTTCTCCGGATTCGACAACATCGGACATAACCCGGCGATGCGACTAATCTTTCTGTGGATTATCCCTAAGTAAGACATTCACCCCATCGTCTCCCCCTTCCACCTGCAACAATTTGTCCTAATATGTGCTTTCCCCCCCCACAGTGGCGCATGGCTCGTCGTGCCATCCTACCTGATCTACCTCTTCGGCTCCGAGATTGTCGACGGCTTAACTAAAGCGTCCGGCCCGGCGCTACGCAGCAGCGTAAAGAGCGACTAAGCAACCGGCAGATTGCATCGGGAGCGGAAGCGAGGGCGGGAACGGGAGCAGGGAACAACGCACCAGCTACGTACATCCTGCAAACCATTCTGTCCGAGCTGCCAGCACTTTGAAAGACTTGCAGCCGTCTTGACACGTGCGAGCGTATATGCGCAAGAACGAACAATATATCAAGAAGCTGGCCTTTGCCCCCCCTTTTTTTAAATTTTTTTTTTTGCGAAAGCGTGTATACATTTAATATTCCCTGCACATATTATTGTGTCTTTTTTGTCAGCGATTGAGGCGGTGCCCAAGTGCGCTGGTAGCTTCAAGGTTCTGCGTATGGACGGATAGCAAAAGGACTATGCCAGTGGTCCTCCTACCTGGCTAAGACACTTGACTGACATTTGGGTAAGGTGGACGGACTGGGTAGATTTGATGACACCACGATAATGCTACCTACTTTGCTGTTTCCTTTCTTCCTAATTTCTCGCTCATCTAGCTCGACGGATACCTGGCGGCTCGCTTTGCCTTTAATGGGAAATGGGAATGACAGTTTAATACCCAGATACCATAACGTATTCATTGCTACCTCTGAACTTGACCGTGCTTATTATTCTCGCACCTTTTTACTGCGATTGGGTGATTCCGAATTGCATGCATGGATTTTTCGCTCTTTTATAGGGAAGCAGGTAGGAGGGTTAACAAGGCATCGCACACCAGACCGTGGCTTTACAGAAACTGAGTACCAGCAGATAGATTGCCACTGAGACACCACCACGCCACAGCCATTCAAGCCATTGTTGAAGAGCGTACCTGGCAAAATAGATTGTATGCCTACCTACCTCCCCTCTACAGGGTGGTGTCAAAGTTTCTCATTCACCACGAGGTCGATGCGCTTACAAATTGCAATGAGTGGAGATGATCAACAAAGACATACTCGGTTTGACCAACAGTAATCCCGAAAAAGTCCACCACCCCTTTTCCTGTATTGACTTTACGCACAGCCCATATATGGCCCTAAATATCGCTGAATGATTGGAGAAGAATATATATAGAGCGGGTATCAAAAAGTAAGCAAAAAGGAAAACCATTCGGCCATGTCAAGACATGCCTGTATTATGCCATTTTTATCAGCTTCAAGTTCAAGGCGTCGACATGTCCCTCATTCCTCCCACGTCCGAAAACTGGTCCAAAACGTCCCCGATCTTCCCTTCGCCCCTCCCCGGAACCGTAAACGAGTCTACCTCAGACACGGTATCGTCAATCGGTCCTTCGCCGTCACTTGACGTATGGTCAATGCTGGACACATCGACAGGCTGACACCCGCCAGCGTCGTAAGAGGTTAACTCGGGTCCCTTGTAGATGTTCAACGGGTTGGGTTGCATCAGTTCATTCAGCTTCCTCCGGCTATTCTTCCGTGGCAAAGCTGGCGGCGGCGACGCCTCGTCCAGCTTCAGTCCCCCCATGATATTGTGCTTGGGCGCGGATCGCCTTCGAAGGGGAATGACCGGGATGATCTCTGGTATGGTTATATTGTCGCCAGTGTTCGCGCTTGGGTCAGCATCCTTGGTCTCCCAGGGGGGAGGAATGATCCATTCGACAGGGCTCGTCGCCGTGGGAGCGGTAGACACAGTAGAAACGGTAGATAGATTGGAGAATCTACTAATGGTGCTGCTGGCGATGCTATTAGTAGATGATGTCGAGGCCGTTGATTTTGAGCGGACGGCGAGTGGTTGGGGTTTGAGATCCTCACATGGCTCCTGCAGCCGATTGCCCACCGTTGTCGAGTTGGTGTCTGTTGCTGTAGGGGTGGCGACTGATAAGAGTTCGACGATTCCGGAACGAACGCTGTTGGTGCCGTTGCCATAGCCCTGGACAATAATCTCCTGGTAGGGTGGCATACGCTGACCAGTATCTGGTGCTGAACCGATAGCCGTGCTGCTGCTGCTGGGGGTATTGCTCGAAGTGGTATTTGGAGTCATGCCGGACGAGGGGCTAGGAATCGACAGACAGAGGGAACGTCGGAGGGTAGTGTTCAATCTGCGCACGCGAGGAGGGATAACTGGGGGCGAACCGAGGCGGCTTCTCCTGCCAGGAGCGGGGGTGTTCTTCTGACGTGTCAAAGAAAAGTAGTCCACGTCAGGTTGGATTGCTGAAGCCGAAGAAGCGTGCTCCGATTCAGGGGTCAAGGCCGGGGTTATTGGGACTGGCAAAATCGGGTTCGGCGACGAGAAGCTGTGGTTCCGGTGCGGCGAGTCTCTGCTTCGGATGGAGACCTGCCGCCGTCCTTCTCGCCACGGCGGTAGGTAGGACATGTTGATGGTAATATTATAACGAATGCCATCTGTATCCTGACACTCTGGAGGGTCGTCAGTGCAGCTGCGTAGAACTTGGTAAATGGAATAGACCAGGATCCAGCGGATCTTGCGGGCATCCACCTGCGAAAGCTTCTCGTGCCGGTCAGTCTTGAAAGGTGAGAAGAGAGACTCCTCTTCGAACTTGCGGTACGCGAGGACAAGGGGATTCATCAAAAGGTCTGGCTCTTGGCTATTCGTAGCTTGGACAAGCGCCGCATGAGCGATGAGTCGTTGGTCTGGCTTGAGCTTGTCGGGCTTGTTGAGCCAGGATATCGACATGCGGCGTGAATGAGAGGACGGGGCTATCTCCGGCAGCAGTGGTAGGGGGTGAGGAAGCGGGGTGTACTTGTTGCGTAGGTCAAAGCCATGGACGCTTTGTAGCGTGCAGATGCCGCCCTGGGCGAGGACAGGCATGTTCTTGGACACGGTGAAACTCCTATCCACCAGATACTCATAGAGTGCCTCCACATCTTCTCGCATCAGGTGGTAGGTGTTGCGCTCAAATATCAAGCTCCGGTTATCGATGGACACAGGCGGATAGTAGCCGAGCCTGCTTGAAAAGAAGGCAAAGAGAAACGTTCGAAAATGCTCAAGATGAGCCCGCCCACTCTCCGTTAGTCCAATGTGCGCCTCGGAAAGGTCGTCTTCCAGGAAATTCCGGAGCATAACGCCAGCATGCGCAAGCTTGACATCCATCTCCGCCCTGACTTGTCGAATGAGCTTTCTTGTCACGGACGTGATGATCTACATTTTTTGTCAGTTCTTACAACCACAGTATTTGTTTTGGAATAGACACCTGCCTGGTATTCGGGGGCGGTAAACAATTTGTCAGACATGCCGACACAGTGCGCGAATGAGTCGACATAGAGTTCACGAAATTGGAAGTTCTCGGCAACGTGAAGCATGGCCAAGGCGTGAATAGGTTGGTTTCCCATTTCAAGGTAACCCTGCCCATTTAAGTAGCCCATCAAAGCGTCGATATTGTCCGCACTAGGGCAGCGAAATTCGGCCATGGTCAATAGAAGTCTGATGAGGGCGGTTCCGAGATAATCCCCAACCACTGGTTTCCCGAATACCCAGGCAAAGAAGTTGCGGACTCCCAAATGGAAGCGCTTAATCTCCAATTTGGTTGCCATGAGCGGTGGAGGGATATATAGGTCAATCTTGCCATTAGAGTCGTTCTTGCCAAGAAGATCGAGCTGTCCTTGTTCAATGTAGGCTGCGGCCGGGTTGAGGGCATCGTGAGTAATGAACCTCGCGATAAGAGGGTGGCACTTGGCGGTAAGTAGGCCGTCATATGACACTTTGAATGCTGGTCCCCGGTGCGACTGCCCTTTTCCGTATAGGTGTACAAAACAGTTGCCGGTACGGTACCACAGCTCCGGGTCCTGGCAGACAGGTCAGCGAGTCCAATCGTGCATTTGGTCCAAGGCGCCAACGCCGTCATACATACCCTCTCCAGGTTGTTCCAAATTGTGCATGTCCTTTCAATGCCGTCCCATCTTTTCACCGTTGGTGTTTCTGGGACGAAACCTTCCATTAGATCACTGAACCCCTTGGACTTCCAGGTTTGAGAGCCATCCGACATGCTCCTGGGCCGTGTCGTTCTTGGAGCCAGTTGGAGGTTAGACATGGCATTCGCTGGCCAATCTGATGCATCGCGGTTGGTCGGACTTGCCATTGAGGCCTGTTCCTAGGGGAATGCTTGTCGTCGAGGGGACGTTCGTTTATCGCTAAGCCAGCCAGCCAGCCTGCCTGCAAACTCGGCACAGGCAAAACTGAAATCGGATCACGATATCACACCGACTGCCGTTCGCCACCGCCGGCGGTTGAAGCCTAGATAAGACGGTGGCCTGGTTTGCTCAGGCTTGAGAGCGGTCAGCAGCTGGAGGCTAAGATTCGAGTATTTCGTCGTGACCACAAGTAGGTTGAGGACTGTTGTCCATGGAGAGTGCTCACGATATCGCGTTCGGGATATTTTGGTTGGCATCTGTCGACCTGTGGGAGCTGTCTGACACATGATGATGGGAAACTCTCCGGCACCGGGCACGCTGTGAGAGGAGTGCCATGTTTAAGAGAGACCCGCAGCAGCGTCATGTTCGAGGCCCAATGCGAACTGGCAAAGGCTGATGTGAATTATGCGTTCCTACGGTACCAGCATGCATTGTGGATGGGGACTTTCTTCACCGCATTGCTGTTGTGGCAGCTCTCGTCCAGTCCAGAACGCACCAAGCCCCGCCACTGAGGGGTCTCGAAGCCGCCGACCAACCAGAGCTGCATTTCAGCCAATGTCGACGGATTAGCTGGCAGTCGGGTGTCCAGAGCACCCAAGCTGATTCAAGCCCGCTGCAGCCCAGGCGATGATCAGAGCTGAGATATGCACGTTGAACCGTGCCGTCACATCACACAACTATCAGACAACACATATGGCTGGGCACCCGTAAGCCAGCTCAACCCTCGTGACCCACGACTGGCTGCTGTGCATCTGCTGTGTATCTCGCCACGGAGAAGAAAGGTTCGGGGGATTGCCGAGGCTGTCGTACCTCTGCAACTCTCGGCCATTGAGTGCAGCCAGGAGGTTGGGCCGAAGGCAATCTGGACTGTTCATTCGCGTTCGGCATTTTGACAGAAGTAGGCGTAAGCCTCGCAGCACAAAGAGTCTTACTTTACCCCACAGAGGCGTCGTCCACCATCGTCATGAAGGAGACAAGCGCTGAGCACAAGATGACATTAGCATTCTGACGAGAAATGAAGGTTCTCACGCCAAGCCACCGACGGCGACGAAAGGTTGGCGGCATGCTCCGAAAAACCCCCGCCGCATGATACCCCGCCGGCAGTGGCGTCTTTGTTGAAGATAGCAAGGCTGACGATGGGAGTCGCCGGCATGGGATTATTGGATGCGGTGGGGGGTCGAGACTCGATGGTGGTTGCATCCATCGGGACTGTGGACGAACCAAAGCCGACGGTGGAACACCCTCCCATCAGCCCTGCCACCATCAATTTGGGGCACGTCTGCGAAAAGGCTGTCAAGCTGTCCCCGACTTTCTCTTGAGCGATAAGGGAGAGTGAAACTTGTCGGTGGTGTCAGCTGTGCGGTACGAAGGAGAGTTCAGACAGTCATTCGAGAAACAGAAGGAGCTGAGGGAGCGTCCATAGACAAAATGCAAACTTGAAAGCATCGGAACACTCAAAGTTTGACGGTTTTTGGACGGAAGGAAATCCCGGAAGTTTGACAGCCATGAGCGCAGCCATTTCAGGCAGCGTAACGGGAAAGAGCACTGGACAATGGAGGGTCCCGACAATAGAAAGCCCAGTTGGTGCTGCCCCACATTGATTTTCAGATTGCCCCTCATTGCGCGTCCTAGGGTTAGGGTTAAGACCCTTGACGACAGCCGCTGTTAATTGATGCTTGGTCGCGTTAGGCGCGTCAAGCTCCAGCTTCAGGGGATCTTGGAACTCTGAATTGCTGCACGTCCAATCGTCATTTGTACCAAAACCTAACGCTGTCGAAGTTTCGTCTATCCCGCGCAACACAACGCAACGTGCCCACAGCTTTTATTCGCGGCATCCAACAGCATGCGGTGCCCGCGATGGCACCACTAACTCCGTACACATATTTCCAGTGCCCCTGCTCCGACCCGTCGACACAAGCCCGCCCTGGCGATGCGACAGGCGCCGACGAAGTCGAAGATGACGAGCGCACCTTTGACCCCCGTGCCCCGCGCTCCAACTACAGCCTCTACCCGCTCGAGTACCTTCTTTTCTGCGAGGACTGCCAGCAGATCCGCTGCCCCCGTTGCGTCGCCGAGGAGATTGTAACATTCTATTGTCCGTGCTGCCTGTTCGAGGTGCCCAGCAGTAACATTAAGAGCGAGGGAAACAGGTGCACCCGCAGTTGCTTCCAATGTCCAATCTGCGTTGGACCACTCTCGGTGGCGAGCCACGAGTCCCAGTCCGACCCGAACCTCCTGCCCGCCCCCGACAATGCCGCACCCCCTCCACACGCGGGCTCCTTCATCCTGACATGCTCCTACTGCCACTGGAGCTCGACCGAGGTCGACATCAAGTTCGACAAGGCCAATGGCATACACGCACAGCTGGCCAAGATTCGCAACGGCGGCGCCACAAGACTGACGGCTAAGGAGCGTAAGGAGCGGCGTAAAGACTTGTTGCACGCTGGCTCAGCATCAGCGGCCGCAGCGGTGGCGCCCCGGCCCGAGGAGACACCCGTGGACGGCCAGGATCTAGACTTGGAGACGCAGTTTTCAAATCTCAAGTTCTTCTACCAGAGCCAGCTCATCGATGCGACCTCGGGTAACAGCGGACTCACGTCCCTCAGCGACCTCGGGTTCTCGTCGCCAACGTCCTTGTCTCGCATCATGAACATATACACTGGCGGGAGTTTACACGATAAGAAGTCGAAGTCTCGTGTCGGCACTATGCGTGAGGCACTCGACAGCGACGAGGGGCTCAAGCTCGCCGATCTGGACGAGTCGGGGGCCATTGAGAAGCTGCAAGAGGAGGGCTATGACGGCACCATCTCGACAAAGCAGCGCTTGAGCCAGCCACCACATCTAGGAGAGCTACACCTCCATGGCAACAGTCGCTTCACCTCGCAGCTCCGGCCGATACCTTACCTCCTACGCACGAAACGCGCGAAGCGATGCCCGCTGTGCCGGCACATCATCAGCAAGCCAGAGGCAAAGGTTGCCACGACACGGTTCCGCATCCGGCTGGTGGCTGGTAACTACGTCCCCAGCATTTCGATTCGGCCGCTGAACATGCCAAGCGCGAGCAGCCCGGCGCTCAGTCCGCCTCAGGACACGCTGCAGCCGCTGAAGCCGGTGCAGTTCCTGCTCACGTTCAAGAACCCTATCTTCGAGCCGGTCAAGATCACGCTGGCGACGCCGGCCAGGACGCCGGGTCGGTTCGCCAGTAAGGTGACGGTGCTGTGCCCGCAGTTTGAGATCGACGCCAACACGGATGTGTGGGACGAGGCCCTTATGAAGGACGGTGATAAGGACAACCGGAAGCGGCGTAAGGCGTCGGCCGACGAGAACGGGCAGTATCAGGCCGAGGCAGGTAAGATCTGGGAGCGCGGCCGAAACTGGGTCAGCATCGTCGTCGAGGTGGTCCCGGCTTCGCTGCGGCTGGACACGCTGGCTATAACGAGCCCCGCTGCTGCCGAGGGAGAGGCCATTGACACGGGGCCGATAAGGGAGGACGAGGACGTGCTGGAGATACCCATGTTTGTGCGCGTCGAGTGGGAGGCCGACACGGCCGGCGACGACATCGGCTCCGCGCTTAACAAGGAGAAGGACGGAAAGGAGAAGCGCGAGCTGGCGTATTGGTGTGTTCTTGGCCTGGGACGGGTCGGACAGCCATAGGTTGTATTATTACTCTGGGAGAAGGAGGATTGTCTACAGCAGGAGTATGGCGCCACGGCTGGCTTCAAGGGGGCCATTTCTACGAAACAGCACTATGAATGCATCGATGGCTCAGGGAGGCCATTTGTACAGAACAACAACTTCTTGTTCAAAGGGATAGATGATATATACCTATCGTATTAATCTTCCTGGAAAGGCAGACGTAGAGGGTATAGAAAAATATTTCCATCTAATACCCGACATTTTAGTGCCATCTCCGAACGACGCCGGTGCGCCGAGATCGGGAAGAATCGCCCCCTTCTATCTTTATGGACAGGCTCGCTTATAATAAGGCGCGCTGATGTCAAACGTCATTGCCCCTCAAACACGGTGCTAATGGGAGGAGGATATCGAGAGACCTCGGTCACCAAATGAGCTAGTCGAGAGATACCCTACCACTAGATACGTTGAAAGCCACCAAGAAAATAAAACTCAATTACATTATTTCTCTATTTTCCTTTTTAGTTTTTGTTCAGGTTTCTTCTCCCCCAAAATGACAGGCAACGAGGATATCTCTTTACGCCACCACGACTCCGAGCAGGATGCATCTTTCAACAGCCTCGACGCTGATACACGTGCACGACAGCGCGAAGCCGGCAGGAAGAGGGCACTTGTCCTTGCTGGCTCGGCGATCTTACAGCTGCCTATCTGGGGTATTTATTTAATTTCATTTTCATTTCTTTCTTCCCCCCTTTTTTTTCTTTTCCATTTTACCACACGCCCCCCTTTATTCGCCATGCATGAATGCATTTGAAGCACGCTTGCTACCTATCCACGCCGAGAGAGAAGGGCGAGGGAGGGCTGACTTACATGATACTCGGATAACACAGGCTTCGCCATGGCATACGGCGTATTCCAGGAATACTTCTCCTCGTCGGCCTGGACGCTCGCCGGCTCGCGCGACGTCACGGGCATCATCGGCACGACGTCCAACGGGGTTATGTACCTGTCGATGCCGTTTTTGTTTGCATTATTCACGCGCGGCGGAAGATGGGCACGACATCGTCAGTCCGCCGCGCTGTGCGGCGCCGCGCTGAGCTGCTTCAGCTTTTTGGCCTCGTCGTTCAGTACGCATGTCTGGCACCTCGTGGCTACGCAGGGCGTGCTGGCTGCGCTGGGCTGCGCGCTCGTGTATAGTCCGACCACGTTATCGCTGGGCGAGTGGTACAGTGAGTCCTCTGATAGCAGTAACCGCGCGGTGGCGTACGGGGTAGTACTCAGCTGCAAGAACATCGTCGGGTCGACGTGTCCGTTTCTGCTGCGGGCGTTACTGGATCGGTACGGGTTCCGGGTCGCGCTGCGGGTGTGGACGGCGCTGGTGGCTGGGACGAGTATACCCGCAGTGATGTTCTTGATCCCGACCCCGCCGGCGAGCGTGGGTGCGAGTGCGGCGCACAGGGGCAGGAAGATCCCGTGGCACTTCCTAAGACACAGGACGTTCTGGGTTCATGTCGTCGCCATCGTATTCCAGAGCTCCGGGTATGGGATCCCGCAGACGTATCTGAACACCTATGCGAAGGAGGTGACGCTGCTGTCGCAGACGTCGGCCACGTTGCTGCTGACGTTGTTCAATATTCCGGGCATCGTGTCGTCGTCCTTCTTTGGGTATCTGAGCGACAACAAGCGGTTCCCCATGTCGGCGACTACCGTGACGGCCATCTCGGCGGTTAGTTCGGCGCTGGCGGCCTTCTTTTTCTGGGGGCTGACATCGCAGGGGAGCATGGCGCTGCTGGTGCTGTTCTCGGTCACGTTTGGCTTCTTTGCCGGCGGGTACAGTGCGACCTGGGGAGGGGTGATCAACGAGATGGAGCGTGAGGCTGCGCAGAGGAACGAGGCTATTGACACGGGCATGTTGTATGGGCTGTTGAATGGGGCAAGGGGGGTTGGGTATGTCAGTGGGGGTCTTGCAGGCGTGCCTCTGCTCAATGCCGGGACTGTGGGAACGAGCTTTGGGTATGGGACGTCGTATGGGCCGCTTATCATCTTCACGGGGCTGTCATCTGTGCTGGGTGGATGGGGTTTACTGTGGAAGTGGAAGAGGTTACTGCGTCTGGCATAAATGGCGGAGTTTGTTGAAGGTCGATGCCGGGGTGAACGGAACTCCCAGAAGTGCGATTCGTTGTTCGAGAGCGAGCTTAATAGGCACGGACGTTCCAAGCTAGGTATGTTCGAGAGTGCCCCTGATGTTCAAAAGACTTGGATATTAACCGAAAATGTAGGTATATACTTCGCTGGTCTTCTTTGACGGGATCAGTAGCACTGATACTAGCAACCATTTTCGCACGATCTACTCCTCTTCCGAAGTACCAAATCTGGCCCCGTGTCCAGTCCGCCCTTACGTTTAGCGCTGGTCGAGACCTCGGGGGGTGTCAGCAAGTTGATGTCTACGTGAGATTGTGTTACCCCCTTCCAGCGATCCCTTGCCGTCGCGAGAGTGATCTTCAGCTGTGTGGTATCGACACCCCTCCCATCAAAGACCTCACTAATGACTTTGTCGATACGGTGATGTTCCGCAAAATAATCATGGGCATCGGAATCAACGCTCTCGGTAATGTCATCTGGAGACCAAACCACTTCGCCAAAGTGGCGCAAGACTCCAGACGACACGTTGTCAGGGTCGCTGGAGTACCCAATCGCTAGAGCGTAGAGAACGGGGTTGAAGACGCAGAACACGTGAGGGTCGGCTCCCGCGGATAGCATTTGCATGAACACTTCGAGCCATGCTTGCAGATGTCCAGCAGCTACAAAGCCCATATACGCGAGTGTGTGGACACGATGGACCGTATACGCCCAGATGGAGAACTCATAGTACTTTTCATTGGGGTCGTAGCCCAGCGCGAGGAGGTCTTCGAGGAGTTCGAGGTTCGGCAGGGGCAGGTGCGTTGATTCAGCCCAGAGATGAAAGGAAACGGCGTAGGCAAGAAACGGAAGCCGAGAGTTGTTATTCTTATTGTTGTGGTTGTTGTTCTTGTCGTTAATAATGATGGGACCCGAGTTGGCAGCGTTGGCGGGCGGACCCCCAAGCTTGGCCTCTGCGTACCACAACAACCTGAACCGCACTGCCGCTGAGACCATGTCGCCGCCCCAGATCGGCCACATGTGCCGGGGGGACAACAGGAACTCTGCAAACCCAGGATCGTGTGCGCACGACCAGTGCAACAAGGCATCAAACTCCTTTTGCTCTTTCCACCGAAAACTAAGAATTCTGTCGAGCTCGTCCAGGAGGGCCACTGTCTCCAAGGATGCGGACAAGGGGATCTTCGCAATATCTCTGAGCAACCCGCAGCCCTCCTTCGGGGCAGAGTCAAATCTCGTAAGTTTCGCACCGGCAACATAGCCAAGGAGACGAGCGGCATGCGGGTCAAAGCCTGTCTCCTCTGTGGGCTTGATAACCTGGCTCCAATATTCGCGCCGCTCGACAAAATCTCGCGCCGTCCGGTGGAGATACTCAATCTTCAGGTGCCTTCGCGTCTCGTATGGACCCGTAAGACCTGGGCCCAAGCCCGGGGAGAGATAGTATGTCTTGGGTGTGTTAATAACCCGAATTTCCAGCAGGCCGCGGCACCTGCTGGACAGCTTTAAGGCCATCTGTTCCTCAACCATCTCGACCAGCTGTTCCACCTTGAGAGTATTCTTCCCTCGGCCACTTCCGTCGGGGTCGTCGTCGGGTTCAAGATCCGTTCTGATCAGCGACTCATAATCTTCGTACAGCAGGATTCGATACAACTCCAGCGCGTCAAGGTCGTTCCCGCAGGCGCGGAAAATCTGGAAGACCTTGGATGACTCAACCTTGAACTCGGCCTCGATCTTGCCGAGGATGACCTCAAAGAGGCGCTCCAAGTCTACGGGAAGACTGTTGAGGCGAGCGCGGAGCTGCGGTATGTTGTCTCCGTGGCGGAGGCCACTGACCAGCGACCTAACGACGAGCACGACCCACAGAAACACCCCTGAGGCTCGCTTGGTGATCAAGTCAAACATTTCCTCGGCGCCGGCCTTGTCGTACCTCGAAAGTCTCTGCATTTGCCGATCACTTCCCAGTTTCTGGTGCACGTATTTCTGGATATCGCCTTCGGTGAGATCTTGAAGTCGCAGGCCCGGGCAGTCCCAAAAAGTCGCTTGGAGCTCGGACAGAGGCCTGCCTGAGATACAGAATTTGACATTCGGGGAGATGGTGGAGATCTCGTAGATATAGTCAGCAATGTCGCCGGCATCTCCATCATACTCGTCGAGGCCGTCGATAAAACAACACATTTTGAGGTCTGCACTGGCAAGGTTGATGACCGTCCTGAAGGCCTGCTTCAGCCGGCCCAAGGACCACTTCTCAGACACGAGGGGCATTTCGGCGTTTAATATGTCCTGGTTCCTCTCCCATTCTTCTGGGAAAACCTGGAACATGATGTCCTGTTTCTTATACAGGATGCTGTAAAGCAACGTTCGAAGAAGCCCGGAATGGGACCTCTGCTCTGCCGTCCCGCTGTTCCAAAAGTAAAACTTACCCGAGAGGAGCTCTCTGCCAAATGCCCATGTCCGCAAGAGGTCGCTCGTTTCCGAGTGCTCGCAGATGAAACGCATCAGGGTCGACTTCCCCGACGCAGGCTTTCCCTGGATCCAGTATATGCCAGATCCGGTGGACAGCCAGTTGGAAAAGCTGTCCCACGGTTTCTTTTTCTTAGGTTCTTCCGTCTGTGAAGCCGGATCATCCCCCTTGTTTAGCGAAACCGGATCGTCTCCCTCAAATACCCAGTTAAATGTCTGGTGTTCGGCTTGCGAGATACTCTCTTGTCGGTGGTTCATCTCGGGGAACCGGAGACTCTCGAGAATGCTCACCGCCACGCGGCGGGCCCTGAATGCCCGCTTCTCTGTATCCTTCTGGATCAAGTCCTGCGCAGCTCGTCTCCTTCGCCAGCGGAGACCCTCGCTATCCCCGCCGCCAACCTCAAAAGATGCCTGTTCCACTAGGGCCCTAATGATGTCTTTAGTCGTGTAGTCCAACCCGGCGTAGTCTGCACTGTGTTGGATTGAGTCTAGCACCACCTCTGTGAACGCCGTCTTTTCATTTGAGCCCAGCTTGTCAAAACGCTCCACGAGGTCTGTCTGCTGGGTACGGCACTCAGCGAGGCCGCGGAGGATCGCCTGCGTCTGGTCCTCGAACTTCTGGAACTTGGAACTTTGGGACTCAGCCAGCGAAATGAGGATTTGACTAGGATGAGTGTCAGCCGTTCATGCGGTGGTCTGGCAACGTAACTCTGGCACATACTTAGACGAGACCAGGACCTCCGTGTCGAGCTGTGCCCTGATGGCAGCTAATCGTGACGCCATACCGTCAATCTCGGCCTTTGACCAAACAGATTTGAGGGCTTGGCGAAAGCTCTTCCAGGCCCTGTGCTCGCTCGGTGGAGGCGGCGCTTTTTGGAACAGTGTTGTCACTTGTGGCCGTTGCAATGTTGGCACCCTTAGCTGGTGTAGTTTTTGCATGAGCTTGTCGGAAACCTCGAAGCACTCGGTGCGCAGTTGCTCCACCCGAAGAGAAGCTGCATATGTAGCTGCCGTCGTCGATGTTGCTGTCGTTGTCGTCGCCCGTAGATGATCTGTTATCTCTCGCAACCTCATCGTCACCGTCTCTGTCTCGAGGTTCTCTCTCAACACGCCGGTTGTTGAACGGTACAACGTCTTGCTCTTGCACACAATCTGTCTGGAAAAGTCCACAAATTGGACAACTGCAGCTGCAAGGGACAGAGCTGAGATTGGATCCGCCATTTTGCTGTTTTCCTTTTCCGTCCGTAATCTTGGCTCCTCATCCGATTTGTGTTGGAGCTGAATTATTATAAAGCGAGAGGTCTTGACGAAACGTCACGAATGGGGCCTAAACCCAGCCCCTCAAGCGTATAACCTCCGGGCCCTGGCTGCTGGAAGTTGAGGGGAGGGGAAGGCCTGGAAGTACTTCAACCAATAAGAAGCTGACAAGCCGAGGAGCTGCTCAGTTGCTTGGCGCCCGCCAATCCATCGCGCTGCGCCCCCTTGGAGCCTAGATGGAAATGACAGGATACGGATAGTGGGCGGCGACTAGACCGAGACACTTTCCCCAACTCCAACTTCAAAACAACAAGTCTCTCATCCTGTCCTAAGAGGTTTGCAGAATTCGCGGTATGCGATTTGTTTGAAGGAGGCACCAGCACGATGCGACTTATCAACCTCGGAACCCTTCAACTGGAGGAGTTTTTTGACCGCGACGTCCCCCCACATTGTATCCTGTCCCACACTTGGGGCACTGAAGAAGTTACTCTCCGAGCAATGGGTACCATGCCCGTTCTAATTTGGAACTCAAGCAGGGCTGGACCAAGATCCGTGGCTTCTGTAAAATAGCAAGTCAACTTGGGTCCACGTCCTTGAGATATGGCTGGGTTGACACTTGTTGCATCGACAAGACAAGCAGCGCCGAGCTGTCTGAAGCTATCAACTCCATGTTCCGATGGTATAGCAACGCCGCGCGGTGCATCGTCTTCTTGGCCGATGTGGAGATAATGCCGTACAAAGGCGATGACCGCATAGTTTCTGAAAAGCTGTGGGCGGACCTGCAGGCGTCGCGCTGGCTCACTCGGGGTTGGACTCTACAAGAGCTCCTCGCACCTCGTCACGTCGAATTCTTTGACAAGAACGGAGGCCGCATCGGTGACCCTGATTCCCTAAACTTCTCTATATCGGCTGCGACACGCATCAGTCACGATGAGCTACACCCAGACGGCTGGCAAAAAGCCAATATCGCCAGAAAGATGTCATGGGCAGCGAGACGCCAAACAACGCGTGTTGGGGACATTGCTTACTACCTGCTTAGCCTCTTTAACGCCAAAATGCCCCCGTTGTATGGGGAGGGGGAGCGAGCCTTTTTGCGGCTCCAGGAGGAAATCCTCAAGGAGTCGAACGATTTACCCATCCTGGCGTGGAATGAGGAACTGGAATGCAAACGAGGAAAAAAGTCCTTCGGCGAAGGGGTCAGCAACTTAGGGATCATGGACGGCCCCGGCGACCTAGCCCTGGCGCCTTCCTTCTTTGATGCTGCTCAAAGGATCATATCGCACACAGGAGAAGGAGAGGAGCCCATAACAGTGACAAAGCTAAGCGTCAGAGTCCAGCGACCGTACCTGTTTTACAATCCCAGCCAACAAGACGGTAGTATGGAGGCGGGTGCCTATCTCGTACTTCATGCTATTACGAAGGTGATATTGGCAATGCGTTGGTAGTCCCAGTAGAGAAAGCCACTGGGCCTCTTGATACCGAGCCCACCAGACTCATCCGGAAGGAAGGAGGGATCCAGAAATACTCAATCTGGGAAGCCCAAAAACTCCATGTGAAAACAGTATATCCCCTCAAACGTCGACAGTACAGCGAACTCTCTCAAGCCGCCATTGACAAGTCCTGGATCTTGCAGCCAGACACGTCTCGATACTGACCGTTCAGGATCAGGCTCGGGGGCGAATATCACTCACTCAGGTGGAACAAAGCTGACCTGCCGCTCCGGTTTTCCGGGGTAAATAAGGCCCTGCTATTCGGGGTTATGTTCATATATGAGGAAGCAGAAATCCCACCCAGGAGTGGAGCATTTGGGCTGCTCATATACATGAGCCCATTCAATTTGACAAGCGCAGTTGCCTCGTCTCAGTTAAACGGCATTGACCTAGAGAAGAGCCTTGAGCAGTTGATGAAAGTTGGATTAAAATATGTGAGGACTGAGGAATGGACTGAGGACATCATTAGAGAGAGCGAAGGTCGGATCAAGGAGAATATCGGGCTGCAGTTTCTATTCAGTCGAGCACGTCAAGCAGAGGACGGAAGGTATCGGGATATGGAGGAACAATTGCGAGAAGCCGGGACCTGTCGAACTCTGTTCAATAGATGGTACAGGGGATTGTATCAAGGCTAGCATTGGGTTGCAGAAGCTGCACGGTCAGATGACCTATCTCGTGAAGCTTGAGGTAATCCCCAAGAAGGGTGGATGAGTACCCAACTCCCACTTGCCGCACAGCTTGTCCAAGTGTTATAGAGAAATTTTGGTGTTATTGACCTCGGTCTGAAGCTATTCCTTAGGCCCCAAACTGCTCATCGTAGTTTGTCATGCAAAACCGGTAGCGCACGTCATTCTTCTTGAGTTTTGTCATGACCTCGGCCAAGTTCTTGTCGCTAATGGGGAACTCCTCAACCCACGTCTTGATGCCCTTATCGGCGGCCAGCTGCAACATCTCAAGAGTCTCGCGTCTGCTACCCAAGTGGGAACTGCCAAAGAAGCAGCCGTTGCTGAGGAATGTTTGGTTGCGGACCTTAATGCCGTCACCCTCGGGCAGGCCAACGCTAACCCACTTGGCATGAACATCCAGTAGGCTCAGATAAGCGTCCAGATCGAAGTCCTCGAAGCTGTTGGCTGTGTTGATGATCAGGTCAAAGGTCATCAAGTGTGCCTTGTTCCAGTCCTTGTCGGCGGTAGCCAGGAAGCCATCGGCGCCCATCTTGAATGCGTCTGCCTCCTTGGCATGTGATCGGCTAATGGCCCAGACCTCGGCACCCAACGCCTTCGCAAACAGCACGCCGAAGTGGCCGATGCCGCCCAGGCCCACAATTCCAACCTTCTTACCCGGTCCACAACCGTTCCGAACCAGTGGAGAGTATGCGGTGAGGCCAGCGCAAAGCATCGGGGCGGCATCTGTGCTAGGGAGAGCGTCGGGGATGGGGAAGACCCTACGGCAAACAAGTCAGCGAGAGGAAGCGAGGGCAGAATGGTCAGACGACTCGCCAATGTTCGTGGGTCCGCACGTGTGAGGAGTACCCGCCCTGTGAGACGATGCCAGAGTCGGGCCAGATGGCGCCGTATGTGTCCAATTGCTTGGTGCAGTATGTCTCGTTTTCGTTCTTGCACTGGCGGCACTCGAGGCAGGAGTAGCTCTGTGCGCCGACACCAACCCGTTGGCCTTCCTTGATCAACGACACCTTTGGACCAACACGAATGGCCTTTCCGACGATCTCTGTGGGCCATGGGTCAGTCTCCTGCCGTTAGACACACCAGGGCGAACATTTCCCACGCCGACTTACCATGTCCGACAGCCAAGGGGAAGTTCTGCTCGCCCCAACCGCCGCTGAGGGTGTGAACATCACTGCCACAAACACCACAGCACTCGATCTTGATGTCGACATCATAATCGCCGAAGGGCTTGGGCTGAAATTCGTTCTTGTTGAACTCAAGCCAAGTCTCCGGCCCGTTGACCTGGAAGCCAGCGAAGTTCTCGGGGTACGGCATTGCGGGAATATGCGAAGGTCTCGTTGTGGAGGATGTCTTGTGTGTTTCGGTAGGGAGGGTGACAGAAGACTGCAGACCAGACAGACAAAGTAACTCAGAACACAAAATACAGCGGCACGAGGGGTTGAACAGGGCAAACAGGCCGTCAATCGGCCCACCTTTTATTTGCTAGAAAGGTATCTTTCGCGGCAACACATGAGGGGAAAACATATGCCCCCCAAGCCAGACACCATCAATTTGTCGACGCGCTTCTCCCAATCCGGGAACCAGCTTGGGGGTCGGGTGCTGTTGCTGTGGGTGGGAGTCGTTCTTGGTATTGAAGGTGGCCCACCCGTCACAAATGACCCCGCCATGCCCCGCCAAAGCTTCATCTAGCTCTTAGGGGCTGGACGGAAAATGGGGGGCCATGCCGATTTTCCCACAAATCAGAGCCCTCTTCTCGCGGTGGCCAGATGCGTCGGGCGCTATTGCAAGGTACCGAGATCGGGGATGACCCGTGTTGTCAGCGCGTCTTCGGATGACAGCCCAAACTCTGCAGAACCCATCGCAGTGTGACCTGCCACAAAACTCGCCTTGCAAACCTGACACGTTCCGAGACAAAAGATGTGCAAAGCTCAATGGCTAATATCCTTGGCTCTTGAGAGATTCAGAGCGACAAATAAGGGCGCATAACGATGTCCAGTTCGGCAAATGGTGCAAGTCTCAGGGTCCAGCTAAATATCTCAGAGCCAGTTGAAGCTCTGATATCTAGCAATTTGCGTTGGCCGGTCGGTTGAATCCGCGGCTGGTCAAGGATTCAGTCCATTGCATGGATCGCTCTGATCAACTTCGTCTGGGGAGAGGTTGGCTCAAAGCTGACAACAAATATGCCGTGGTACTGTGGGCAGGCCAGTTTCATGTGATGTCCAAGACACCATGCTCGAGAATACCACAACTGAGGTTGTCGGATGAGTACCCGAAGAATGGAAAGCCAGCACGAAGGCAAGAAGCGAAGCCTCCGCCCGTGTCCAAAGGAGAGGGATACCAGATTCCAGCACGGCAGTATTGAAGCAGCGTCTCCCGGTACACTACTCGTTCCTCTTCAATTTCCTGCTCTTGACACCAAGGCCGACATTTGCGAGAAACGCCATCCGCAATGATGCCCCAAGATAGACGAAGGGGATGTTGCCCCAGTCAATGGCATTCCATTTGGTGACACTCCAGTAGATCTGAGGTCCCAACTCCCGCACAGTATAGAGATGACCAATGTCTCCAATGAGAAGGCAGAACAGAACCCTCTTCCACACTCGGAGATCATTGGTAGACCGCAGCACAAGCCATTCGTTGATCGCGAAAAGGAGGTACATGTTGGCAAGTTGCGACATGACGATCGAGGTCCCGACGGGGATGGGCGAGGGTACGGAGGAGGCATGGGTGAGCCTGAGGTATTCTAACTTTGCATAGTTTGCGTAGTATGCGCCTACGAGAGCGGAGACAGGTTCGATGAAGAAGAAGAATAGACGGTAAACGAAAGGCAACGCAAAGCCAGTCGTCACTGTCGCTGTGGGAATCGTCAGGGCTTTGGATGCTGAGGATGCAGCGGCTTCTGAGGCCATCGATGGCTGTTGGCTAGCCATACTGAGGAACTTGCGGCAATGCTTTCAATTGATGGCAGTTGTGGTAGTATGCCTCGTCGGAGACAGGCAATGAGGTGAGCGAGCGTGTCGCGTAATGGGGGGGCCGATCATTTCATCGTCAAAAGTCCCCAATGGCCAGAGCTTCCGCGGAGCTTGGGCCACCTCATCGTATTTGGCGCTCGTTCACCGCCTTCCTGTTCTGGCGGCACCAAAAGAATTCGCTTCTCCAAAAAATTCAAGGGCTTGCAAACCCTAGCCCACCCCCAGTCCCGATTTTCTACATTTCCCCAGCGAAACAACCTCCAAATCGGCCACGACCTTCGAGCTCTCCTCCCAATCGACCGACCGACCGACCGACCGATATCGACAAATCGCCATCATGAGTGCTCCTCAGCTCAACAAGCTCGCGGCGAACAGCCCGTCCCGCGCCAACCCGTCCGAGTTGGAGACCGCCATTGCTGGCGCTCTCTACGAGCTCGAGACCAACACGGCCGATCTCAAGGTCGCTCTCCGACCTCTGCAGTTCGTGTCTGCCCGTGAGGTGAGAAACCGCTGAAATCCTACGACCTCCGCGACCTCCTCCGAGATCCTGTTCCACCGGCAGCACCAGTACGAGCGCAATCTTGCTCTCTCGACGTGCGCCGAAGCGTCGCAATGTTGGGGAATTGATCGCACTTTGGAGGTGGGCGAGGCGGCAGTGCCTTTGCTGGCGCCTGCTTGTCTCGCTCAACGGCCATAACATCAAACACCATACACAGCGCGCGGAATAGGACGGGAAGCGGTCCAAGGATTGCATTGTCATCCTGGAGCTCGCATGCTGACTTGGGTCTTGGAATAGATCGAAGTTGGCCACGGCAAGAAGGCTATTGTCATCTTTGTCCCCGTCCCTTCCCTGCAGGGCTTCCACCGTGTCCAGCAGCGGTAAGTTTTTTCTTCCAGTTCTCCTGTGCGTGATTAACTTTCGCTGATGACATTATCCACCTCCAGCCTGACTCGCGAGCTCGAGAAGAAGTTCTCTGACCGCCACGTCCTGATCCTCGCTTCGCGCCGCATCCTCCCCCGCCCCAAGCGCTCCACCCGCTCGCGCAACACTGCCACCCAGAAGCGCCCCCGTTCGCGCACTCTCACCGCTGTGCACGATGCCATCCTGACCGACCTCGTCTACCCCGTCGAGATTGTCGGCAAGCGTCTCCGCACCAAGGAGGACGGCTCCAAGACCCTCAAGGTCATCCTTGACGAGAAGGAGCGTGGCGGTGTTGACTACAGACTCGATACCTACTCCGAGGTCTACAGACGTCTTACTGGCCGTGGCGTTACCTTCGAGTTCCCCCAGGCTAGTGCCGCTGAGTTTTAGAGAATGAATGGCAGGGTTGGTTTGTTGGCTGGGGCACCAAGGGTCGGTTTGGGTTTTTATTCAGGTTTGGGTCGTTTGCGATGCATGCATGGCAACCAAAAACGGGACGGCGTCTAGCTAGCTTGTCACGAATACGAGCTTGATTCTCTATTATCCACCACCTGGTCCCACAATACAAGCAGGTTCTCCGACGGCTTTCTCTCATGATGTGACTTGTCTGTTTGACTAGCCATAGTTCATGGCCCTAGTTCATGGCTTCATTACAACTCCATTGCGTAGACTCCATTCGATCGCTGTGCTTGCGTTGCAGACAATGTGAACCGAACTCAGTCGTCGCCACTTCATGACGCGTTTGCTGTTCCTATCTCGCTCAGCCCATCTCTCAAAACTAATCAACACCTTTGCCGGGGAAATAAAAGTTTGGTGACTGAATTGACACATGACTCTTCTCTTCACTAACCAACGGTACTGTGTTGTTGTTCTTTTCCAAACAGAGACCAAGTGAGGCGGAGACATATTTCTTCATGTTTGCTTGGACTGTTCTGTCTTGGGTTCCTTTATTTTCGTTGTATTTCCCCTCTAATGTATTCGCTATAGCTCATGCCGAATGGAATTTTTTTTAAGAGGGACTAACTAAATAGATTAGTAGCAGAAATTAGAAACGAATGTTGGGGGCATGTCTAATCCAGTTCGATATTCCCTCCTTTTTTGTCTCCCTCCTTCTCTTTTTGCGATACAGCTGCGCTGAAATCTTTTCATGACGGTAAATTGTTTTTCCACGTTAAAAGCTGAGTGTTGATTCTGCACTTATTATTTGAATTGTGTAATTCGAGCCGTCAAAAGCTGATAAAACGCGCATTTTTGTGCTTTCTTATGGATTGTTCTATCTTACTTTTGAATGGACGAATAGCGTTAACCGCTGTGAACGATTAAATGTTGAAATAATTTGAAGTCTGGCAACTTAATCTTCAACAGTGGTAGTGTACCGAAGAGGCTTGCTCATTGAAAGGTTGAACAAACAATCAACCGCCTGTCCTTTATTACCAAAGCTATTACCTACACTTGATGTACGGAGTTTCAACGTCATGGATGTTATAGCGTTTTTAAAGTGAGTTTCTCAGAACCCAAAAGAACCCCTGGAGAGTTATCTACGTGCTCGCCAAATCTAGTAACGATATATGTTGTTCTATTTCATTCTTATCACAAAATATGATATACGGACGTTATCAGAGCTGGATTTTGAATTGAGTTGATTTCAATAGGTATTTTAATGTACTTAACGCTCAAGCCACGAGCTCCCCGTTCCTGTCAGAACTCTCATTATTCTTTACATTATTCCTTACAGCGGTATATATACCTTACCTAGCCGTTACACTAATTATCATTACTCCCTCGCCCACTGCAACACCCGCGCCCAAATTTCAGCCCCATCATGCTCCATCTCCATCTGCGACACCAGCTCATTGACCGCGCGTCTGTCGCCCATGTCGATGCCAAACCACCGCACCGCGTCCGCGATCCTCAGCTTGGCCGTCCGGGCGTCCTTTTCAGGGTGGCCCTGGAAGGTTAGGATCGCGTTGTTGTGGCTCAGGAAGGATTGGTGTCCTGCCAGCAGCTCGTTGAAACCCTCTGGACGGACGCCCACCGCGCGGCGGTGGTGTTGCTGCAAACGCACGACGCCGTTGCGGGGGCTTGTGCTGTTCGGGGTGGTGCCCTTTCCGGAAGCTGTTCCAGAGAAGAAATGGTGGCCGGCTTGGGTGAGTTTTGCTTCCGTGACGCCCAGCTGAATAATAAGTCATTTTCATGACTTTGTAGGCGCACATGGGAGATATGGTTTACATACCTCGGGCGTGTCCATATCCACAATCTCGCCGCCAAACACAAGAGATATGGTCTGGTGGCCCCAGCATATCCCGCACATTTTCTTGCCAGGATAGTCGGCGACCACAGACATTATGAATTTATGAACTCGCATGATCCATTCGTGCTTCTTGCGGGGGTCGGCATTACTGCCCCCGACGACGATCAGGTCAAAGGCATCTGGGTCGGGGAAGTCACCGCCCGGCTTGTCGGCCGGATAGAAAAAAGTGAGCCGGCAGTCCTGGGAGACGGCGCCGATGGACCGCACGTATGACTCGCGGATCTCGGCGATGAAGGGTGAGCGGAACGAGTTGAGCAGGATGGCGATGTTGAGTGGCGTCTTCACCCGCTCGTCACGATACTTGAGCGCAGCTGTCGCAGTCATGTTGAATGATTGCGTGGGGGGGGGGAGGGGATAAGGGTTTTTTTACTCCCGAGTCCCAACAAAGCTTTTTTGTGAATATATATTTTCAATAAAAATCTTGGAGAATGGACTCCCCTTCTTTATGAGCTGGGCGGGCAGGGGATCAGGGGTTTGTTATTATTAGCGGAGTCAGCTGATCAGCTGGTGCCAACCGGATGGTGGCTGGCCGAGTTAGACCTAATTCGAGACAATGACATCACATGGCCGGCCCCATGGCGGTCGATGGCGAGCTGAGAAGTGATAATATTGCGATTTGGGGAGATGGTTCAATTGAGGGATGAAAAAGAGGATTTGGATGCGATACCTGAAAGAAAAAAAGCATGGTGGCCCAACTCCATTGTATGATCCCACACTGTGTCAAATCTGTGGCTGAAGGCGAACCGGAACGTTCTCCACCTCCGCGCCAAGTTGACAGCTGACCCCAGGTCGGCAAACTCCAGCGTCTGTGGAGTGTTTCCAGCTGTCGGAAGCCCTGCAACTTACCCCACATCTCAACACCCATCCGACCCTTTTCTGACAATCAATCATGAGATGGAAACGACCTGGAATGCAGCCCAAAAATGAACATGGGGGGGGGGGGGGGAATGGAGCACCGAATTATAGCTTCTTGCCCTCTTCGTTGATGACCGAATTCTCAAAAATCGGCTCTCCCTCGTGGCCCTTGAGTGCAGTCGCGATCATGACCTTTGCCAGCCCATCGGCGCCCACCGAAGGCATCAGCCCGCGCACCATGTCCTTGAGGCTCGCCTCCGTCCCCAGCACGAACCCCGGCCTGAAGACGTACGACTCGAACACCTTTGGGTTCTCTTTGGCGTGCGCGAGAATGTTGAGTTCAACTTGGCCCTATTAGTTGCTAGTCAGAAAAATAGTTGATAGTGAAACATCTGTACGGACGGGAACTAATTGAAACCACGAACCCGAATCCGGCGGAATTCCTGCATGAACCACAGCGCCTTGTCCTGGTCGCGCTCGGCCGACATGCCGCTCAGGTAGACGAAGCGGAACTTCTTGCCGCTGCTGTCGGGAGCCGGCGTCAAGGCCTTTGCCGCCGCGAGGGTGTAGTCGTTGCAGAACTTCTTGATCTCGTTGGCCTCCTCCTCGGTAGTGATTTTTTGGGGACCTTTGCCAATTGCCCATATGCATGCGTCAGCGCCCTCGATGGCTTGCAGGACGGCGGGCGAGTAGTTGAGCCAGTCATCGGGGATGACGACGCTGACTTTTGGGTCGACGGGTGCTGGGAGCTGGCGCCGAGTGAGGGCGACAATGCTGGTGATGTCTGGGTGTTGGATGCATTGTCGGAGGATTTCTTTCCCGATGAAGCCAGTTGAACCGCCGAGTACGACTTTCAGGCCCATGATGAGTCTGATTTTTGTGAAGTGGGTGTATTTGGGTGTGATGATGTTGAATTACATGGAACGAAACTGAGCTCGAGGATGGAACTTGAAAGTGCTGGTGAGTGAGAAGAGTGGTGAATGAATAGTTCCCTAGAGCGATGCAGTAAGCTGACTTATAAGTTCCTGTCATTCAGTTGATTAAGCCGTGTCCAGCGGATGACTAAGGGAATTCCCGACCATCACGCCCCCGATGGATTCCACTCCGCCTCGCTCGCATTCAATAAGTCCGGGCCTAGAGGAATAAATCCGGGGTACACGGGATACGCTGCGACAGGAACGTCCGTCAGAGACAGTGCAAGGATTCGGAGACAACAGAAGTCCGGGTTCCGTTAATTAATATGTTTTCACTTTGCAAGTGAACGACACTCAATGTTGCTGCCACCTCTTTGGACGTTTCAGAGATGCGCCGTTTCAGACATCATCAACGTCGAAGGTTTGTTCCAGTATAAATCCGTGATATCCATAAATCTACTTACAAGAGCGACATGGAAACAACTTCCAGTCAGGAAATTCTTTTAATATTATGTGCAACACCTGCACTGAAAAACGCTGCAAGGCACTTTTGAGACAGCAATGAGGCAATCGAAATTTCGATTGCAGAACTATCTAAGCTATCTAGGTGATCCAAGAACTATGGCGTCCGAGTCTCCCATACTGTGGACTGACAAAGACGGAGAAAAGGAAAACGAGTTCCAATCTGATCAAGCCAATAACCACTCGCGGCCTCCCTTCCTCCTGCAAAATGTGACCATATCCAAAAGCAATGCAAAAGGGATGCAAGCATGTATCAGCCAAAGCAACGCTGAATCCGCCCAGTAATACATGAATGACTAAAGGAGATGAGCCAATAAACAAGGAAACCTCCGTGACAAAGGAAATCCCCCACCGTGAATGAATGGCCAGACCTTTTCGACTAAGGTCTCAGTGCACAACCCCTGGTTGTATGTGATCCAAGCATCCCCAGCCCACATCAGACTGTTCTGACGAGAAGCTGGAAGAAAACGACAAAAGAAATCCTCCACGTGAAAAGAATGACCAGACCCTTTTTGGTATAAAGGTCTCAAAGTGAAACAACCCCTGGTTGTGTGTGTGTGTGTGTAAGTGTGTCGTACAGAAATTAAGTATCCCCCATTCGCATCGTCTGCCAGTCGAAAAAAGACAATCGGTGACAGGAGAGAGGGGGTCCACCACCGCGTAGTGCCGTAAAATCTCTTGCAGGATAGCGCTTGCTACTCCTGCAAGTTGAAATGTGACCGTCTCTTCAACAATAGGCCTCGTGAGTTCATATGCTTAGCAGTAGCGTGAGCTGGACATGCTCCGAGATCTAGGAGGAGCGCTGCCAGACCGCCGCCGGCTAGCACCTCCGCGAGAACCGTGATGAGGTGGAGTCGCACCATAGATGTCAGATCCATCAGACGGCGTGGGGCGCCGCCAGGAGCGAGATGTGAGTCTAGACTGCTCCCTGTCTCTCTCGACCTCGTCCACCACGCGCCGTGGGATGGGCATGGGCATTGCTGGTGGACGCGAGGAGCTGCGATCGCTGCGATCGCGGCGGCTGGTGCTCCCGGACCTGGACCTTTCTCTCTCGTACTCCCGCTCGCGCTGGGAGCGGAAGGTGTCGCGCTCGTCGGCTCCAAAGTCGCGGGCACGGCTGGGTCGTAGTCTGTCCTCGGGCGCGCGCATGAACCCGAGCGCGCTTCCTAGCGTGTGGTTGCGGCCCGACCGGCCCGGATCGTCCTCTGGCGACGATGAGGCCCGGCGGTGTCGGGAGGAGGAGTCCGAGGAGGTCAGGATCTCGAAGATGGCTTGAGCTGCTGGGGTTCTCTCGCGGCTCCCACCACCGGCGGACGACGAGCGATGGGAAGAAGGTGGTGCGGATGGCGATGGCGCACCAGATGACCTTCTGAGCTGGGGAGTTTGAACATCGTCGGACCATTGGCTTGAGTGTGAGGCTTCGTGGAAGGGGCTCCGGCTAGATTTGGTGTACGATGAAGGGACGCTTGAGGAGCGACGGCGAGAGGAGAAAAGGGATGGATGGCGGCTAGAGGAGGGTGGGTGGCTGAGGGGGGACGAGGAGAGTCGGTTGAAGAAAGCGCTATTGAGAAAGCGGCTGCCGCTGGTGGGAGAGGCAGACGACGCATATCTTCGAGAAGGAAAGCCCGAAGGCGAATCAAAGGATGGGAATTCATCCCGCCATCCCATTCTGGGAGGTGCTGAAAGCCTGTCTGGCATTCTTCTCGAGGAGTAAGAACGCTCAGACGTGGCTGTCTGTGTTCCGATTGCACGTGTGTTTGTCTTTGTGGACCAGAGTGAGATGGCGGGTTGATTGTGAAGAGGTTGAGGGGTGAGAGGTAGGAAGAAGGAAGCGGATGAGAAGAAAAGAGAAACTGAATGAAGGAAATGCCAGATGCAGAGGCGATTTTATACAATTTTGTGAGAATGGCTGTGTATGAGCTGCCTCTGGGCTTTCGAAGCCCCTTGAGGCCATTTCCAGCTCTCAAAGAGTCGCAGCAAGCGCGCGCCTTGAGCATGTGTTCAGTATTATTTCGCCTGGTAGTATGCCCCTGGGCCTCAATTCTGGCCTGTATCCATCACAAGAGACTGTGTTATATCATTTAGTTGGACATAATTTACTCATGCCAGTCTTCGTAGGGCCCATATGCGGGTTAGGTGTGCTTGGACTTCTCCCTCGCTAGGGGTCTTCACTTTGGAGCCATTACCCATTAATCGGTGTGGGGACAACTGAGAGTATCATCGACGAACCAGCTTTCAATATTACCATTCATGGCAGTTCACCCATAAGAAGCGAGCGGAATGTTGGTGGGATGTTTTGGGGGATGAGCGATTATGACTGGTCATTCCAGGGGTTACCAGACAGTCGGTAACGCTCGATATCATCAAGCCAATGAGACCTTGCCTTGGGGGGGTCCAATCCAGCGGCTGTGCCAGCCAAAATGCACAGCATTTCGACGCTAGGCACACATGCAGGCTCCAACCCCCCTAAAGCGCCCGTCGTGTTTCTCCCATTTCTCCTCCTCTATTCCTCTGCTCCTATTCCAGAGGCGCCCTCGAACTTTGGGCTCTCTTTGTCCCTGGCGCCAAACGACCTACGACTGGGAACTTTTGGTACGTACATCGTGGCTTGCCAGGAGGCTTTCGTTCTTGAAACGGGTTATGCAATTTGATTTGTGTCTCCTTGGTTCATTTGTTTCATCCATTTGCTTGTCATGCTAATCAACATGTACACAGGGACCACGGCTGCCTCATCACTCTCAATGCCCACATCAAGATGAAGTACGCAAAGCGGTCCTTCGACCGCGTGGCCTACGAGAGGAGTCAAGCATGTTGGGCTGCCGTCGAGGCCATGCACCGCCAGCCGGAAAACTGGGAGCAGCTTCTACGACTCGTCGGGAGACACTTCGAGAGACGGGCCGATTTCCACAAGCAGACGGTACGAGGCACCTTCAACATTCTCTACTGCTTGCGAGTCAGGGACCATGGGGCGCAGCATCGGCATTCCTTCTACAAGGATGTCATTCTTCGAATGCCTTGCCTCGGTGTAGTCCACTTTCCCGACGAGAAGATTCTGGCCGAGGCAACAACCATGCAGCTCGTCAGAGCTCACTGCCCCGACATCCCCATCCCCCAAGTCTATCTGACCGGCCTCTCGGATGAAAACCCCACTGGCCTCGGCCCGTTTATCCTCATGGATCACGTCGAACACATCCACACCCTTTCGGTGGCCATCTGCGACGTGGAGAAGCTCGGCGAGCCCGATGATCCCAGGGACCAGAGCGTGTGCCTGGACACGAATGTCCCAGACGAAGTGCTGACCGTGGCGTGGGACCAAGTGGCAGCTCACTTGCTCCAGCTCTACACCAACATGGAGTTTCCTTGCATCGGTTGCGTGCTCCCAAGCAACCTTAACCGCAGCGCAAGCAGCAGCCGCAATAGCCAGGACTTGCCCCTCCCGCTGAGATTTGGGCGCCCCATCACCACCAACATGAACACCCTTGTCGACCTAGCTGGTGTGCCGGCTGCCGTGCTTCCCCCGCCAGACGCAACGTACCAAACCAGCGATGACTGGTACGTTGCCCTCGCCGACATGCACATGGCCCATCTCGTGTTCCAGCACAACGACCTCGTGGTCTCTCGCGACGACTGCCGCAACAAGTACGTGGCGAGGCAGGTCTTCCGCCGCCTGGCCACCGAGGGCAAGCTCTCCACTTTTGGATTCGCAGACGACACCTGGTCGGCTCAGGCCCAGACCGCCAGGCGCAACCGCGGTCCAACACACCAGCAGCCGCGTCCGTTGGCAAGGCCCCCATACAAGTACGGCCCGTTCCATCTCTGGTGCGACGGGCTGCACGCCGGCAACTTTCTCGCCGACAGACAGCTGAGGATCAACGGAGTCATCGACTGGGAGTTCGCCTACGCGGGCCCCACCCAGTTCTCGCTCGACCCCCCGTGGTGGCTCCTCCTCGAGCCCCCAGAGAGCTGGCCCAGCGACATTTGGGAGTGGAGCAGCCTCTACGAGGACCGTCTACGCGGATGGCTGCGCTCAATGGAGAGGGCCGAGCGGAACGCCGAAGCGGCGGCAGCGGCAGCGACACTCCGAAGCGGCGGCGGTGGTGAAATAGACGATGCCCGCGCGGTAATCATCATGGCGGAGAGGATGGGCTCCAGACGGGGCTTGAACGACTCGGATCATCATGGCGAGCCGCCGATCAGACTATCTAGATACATGCGCGAGAGCTGGGAGACAGGCCGCTTTTGGCTCAACTACGCGGCCAGGAACAGCTGGGCGTTTGACTACATCTACTGGCACTTTCTGGACGAGAAGTTCTTTGGGAAGCGACCCATCGATGGCGATGGCGACGTGGAAGACCATTGGTGGCGATCGCGAATCGAGCTCCTGGGCCGGGACCACTTTGATGTGATGAACCACCTTGCCGATGTGAAGATGGATGAGTACAATGAGGGGAATATTAATAATGAGTGGGGAGCTCAGGAGGCAAGGCGACACTTGGCGCAGTTTATGGCTCCGGTGTGATCTGCACAAGCAACGACGAGGACTCGATATGGTCCGTAGGTCTCATTTTTGAATAATAACGATAGAGTGTTCCCTTCTTCGGGTATCAAGGCTAATGCCAGAATCTTTAAGGCTGTTATGAAGCTTAAAGCCATCAACCATCAATGATAGGCCCGCATATATGATGGTACAAACCGTGTTCGATGCCCCCACAAAAGTAATCCCAACAACAAATATCAAAACATCTTCCAGCCGCAAAGGAAGCCCGATCACCTCTCCATGGAGGTCTCATCATCTTCAAAAACGCCCTCGCCCGGATTGATGGATCTCATCAACCCCCAAGTTTTATCTCCTCTCCTCCTCACATCCCTCCTAATACCCAAGGGACGTAATCCTCGGGCGCCTTCAGCGTGCACACGGGGCACCTCTTCCGGGCGTCGAAATGCGTGTCGTAGTACAGCCTGACGACCTGCACAATAGTCGGCCACAGCTCCGCGAGCACCTCCTTGTCATTGGTATATACCTGCTCCCAGTTCCAGATATCCGAAGCCTCCGAGTCGATAACGATAATATCCCAGGCCGTCTTGACCAGGGCCTGCGTCTCCTTCTTCTGGGGGTTGCTGTGCAGCTCATCCCATGCTTGCACGTTCCGCAGGTAGTGGACGCCCGCCTGCCAGGGCACGGTGGGCATTTCGGAGCCAGAGCCGCGGTCCACGCGCTCGAGGGTCTTGCAGAAGGTCTCCATGCGGCCGATGGGTTTCCAGCCCGTGATGAAGCGGGTGAAGTGGCGGGGACGCGCGATTTCGATGCTGACGATCTCGAAGACTTTGTTCCCGAAGGCTTGTGCTTCGAAGGGAGCTTCGCCGGTGTCGCCGCAGAGGTCGTCGTCGTCGTCCTCCTCGCTGTTGTTTTGCTCACAAGCCTGTTTCCGGAACTCGATCAGCTTCTTTCGGTCGTTCATTGTCTCCGACTCGTCGCCGCCGAGGTACCACGACTCGGGGTCGCTCTCGTCTATGGATCTTCGGGGGGCGGCTTCGTTTCGGCCCCCGTCCTCATCTCTCGCCGCGTGGGGCGTACCGAAAGGATTGTGGGCGCCCAGGGCGACGAGGTCGAAGCCGTCGGGCACGGCTGCGGCGATCACGTTGGTCGCGAGGTTCGTGAGCCAAGACATCTCGTCTGTTGAGACATACCATTCACTGGAGTGAGGAATTATCAAGCTGGTAGCTAGGAAGGATGGCAGAGTGGCAGAGTGGCAGTGTGTTTTACATTTAAATGCAACTGGGACTTTTTGGACTTATTTTGAGGGGTCCAGTCATAGAAACGGTTCGATGATTCCACGGATCTCAATGTTTATTCAATGGCTTGAGATGAAATTTGGTTCTATTGTCCACAATAATGTCTCTCTGTGAATTGAAACCCATGGTACTAGAAACCTAACTTTCAGATGAAGAACTTGTTGTCTCAAGAGCTAAACACAAAGCATGCCATTTCACACTTATTTCTTGTAACCCTAGATATATTCGGTTCTCGTACTGAAGCTGGCTGATCAATTCGGGAAGCATGGTGTAGAAATAAGAAACAAAATGAAAATGATATTAGCTGCATGTAGCATCAACACAACGCTTGCCCAGCCCCGACTTTATCAAAATACACGAACAGGGCAACCCCTAAAGTTTATATGGACGGATAACCTAGCCTCCGTCTTGAGCTGGTTTATATGGATTCGTCGTATAGCCTGGCACTCATAACACCATCCTTCTACGACCAGAACTTTCGGGCTATCCTCCCAAGATGAATCATACCAAAGGTTTTGAGGGTTTTTGGCAAAAGCCCGAGATATCCCTGCATCCTGGCTATAGAGGTTTCCCGAAGAAGCAAGTGCTCGTTCAGAACGAAAGGGGAACCCCACTTGTAGTTTAAGCTTTTTTGGGGGTTTTCACAAGGAGACAGAAAATGGCTGTTAGGTAGGAATCAGCTACGATGTGGAACAACAGCTACTATTGCTGCCATACGGATGGCAGAAAACGGACAGCATGGGAGAGACTTCGGCAACTTATTTACCGTCGTATTAAGAGTCCAACACCGTGATGAGAATGGTGCGAGGCTCTTTCTACGGGCCTTTATATATTTACCTAGTTTTTGGATGCAAGGAAGTTGCAGAGTAGGTACTGCATGCACATGTTGGTACCAAATGATCTAGACAGGCGATTTACTAAATTCTGAGATTCAGCCCTGTTCGGGCTGGTCCTGGTGTAGAGTCAGTAAGTGTGTCAGCTAAAGGCTTGTCGCGTGCAACTTTTAACAAAGGCTCAGTCAGTGTATTGGATGGCGCATCATGTAAGCTTTCGATGCCTGCCTAGGAACTACAGTAAGCCGCCGAGATTCGGACCTCATGCCTTCAGTTCTCCGACTATCCCTTTGTTTTTGCTTTTTGTTTTTCTGTTTCTCTTTTTTCTTTCTTACACCTTCACACCTCTGTCCTTCCGATCCATAACTCGAAGCTGCCATTATCGTTCAAAAGAAGGTAAGGATGAGTGCGTACTTATTACTTAGTGAATTGACTTTTAAATACAGTAGAAATGAGTCCGGCAATGGCAAGTTATAGTTCTCTCTGTTTCATAATGTTATCCATTCATCTATTTGTCTAGGTTGTTTACGAATGCCCTGAGTTTCAATGCGCGTTGCCAATAACATTCATTTGCCGGCTTTGATCCTCAATAGCAAGTTCAATCAACATAATACTGACGGTGATCTGTTGTAGATGGCACCATGGCACGTCATTTCATTGCACATGGACTCACTGTCTTCCTATAATCACCGGTACGTCATTCCCATGGTCTGATTGCTATCCTGGCATTCAGTCTCACCTTCAACTCCACTGGAGCCAGCTACCTGTCTATTGTACTACACCCGAGACAACAAGTAGTGCAAAGCCAGTTTACGTTGCAGCCTTCCATGGTACGGTGCAGTTTGAATCGGATTGTGCAGCACAACAACATGAACATCTGAGGTTGTGACCAGGTCGGCTGCTCGGCAACTTCGTAAAATGCTCGCAGCAGCTTTTCATGCCGCGTGCCTCTACCTTGTGTCACCGAGATCCCGTGTACGACGATGTTAAAATGGTGCTAAGATCCAATTTGCCAGATAACACCTAGAGGGATCTCATCGGTTAGGGGCTCATCGGCAGCCATGAAGGTGCTAAACGGGCGTGCAAAGGGAAGTACTGGGAAAGGCGTTGGAAATTTGATCCCCACAGTTCAAGATTTGGCTACGGATCAGGACGTCATCGGCGATGGTTCGGATTATAAGGCGTGCGCCCAACTTCGGGGTGTGTGGAACCTTGGGGGTGTGGAACGTCGATATGTGGTTCCAACAGCGGAGGTTTCGGGATCGGGGCACGGGCGGGTAAGGTAGTGGATGTCGTTGGAGCACTCAGGCCCAGGATCCACCGTGGCGATGGCGATGGGTAGCCCGGGGTCCGCGAGGCTCGCTGACCGGTCATCGTGGCGGTATATTTGGCGATTAAAAACGATAACGGGCCAACGGGGATAACGGAGGGACAAGCCAAGAATACTAGAGGAGTAGAATGAGTCGCGGTTGACGCACCCGGCACACAGATCATTAGACGCCTTGGGTAGGGCGCGGAGCCACAAAGCCACGAATAACATTGCACATCATGTCATCCCACGTGAGTGTGTTCCCGAAGCGCTGGATGACGGCAGAGCTTGGCCGCCACTGGCTTGACTCACAACTCGCTTGATCGTCTGTCTCCGTTAGCCAGCTGGGGGGATCGGAGTGCTACGTGCAGCATGTGAACTGTGGACGTGTAACATTGGGAGTTGAGTGTTCCTGTAATTGATTGCGGTGACACGGAGTGCATGGATAGGCAAATGCTGCACGGCAGGCAGGTAGACGAGGCGGCCGAGTTTTCGAGGCTGTAAATGGTTCGCCAAGCGGCAATGGACGGAACGGCGTCTTAGAGGCTGGCGTCATCGGTGGGTAACCTAACATTTAGTGTGTCGGTCTCGCTTTTGGGGGGGACCCTGGAGACCCTGGATCGCTGGTCTCCCGACTTGGTGTCCAATAGGAAAGGACCTGCTTAGGAAAGGGTGGTCATTCAGGGGACTTACGGAATATCGTTGATGGATTGGTTGGCGAAATGTCTGGCACCCCGTTGGGCCATCAATCAGCACCTGCCACACCAAGAAGGGCTCGAGGAACAGACAGAGCCTCAGCATTATGATGGACGCGTTGACCTCCACCTGCCTGCTGATTGCCGGCTCTTGGCTGCCCGACAGTACCGAGCCAATCGAAGGGCGTAAGCATCGTGTACGGTCGCGGATGGACAAACTGCGTGCGAGCATGGCCTGTCAGATGGCCCCGGAAGGTTGGATGCCAAAAGTCGGATGACTTTCTCGGCGACTTGCAGGATGGCAATTCTTGGGCTGCTGGTATCCTGTTTGCCCGCTCCCTTGTCTAAATCGGGAAGAAGGTGCGGCAGCGACAGAGGCACGTCGCACAACTGTATTTCTGAATGTTACCGACTAGGTCGGTAGTCCGCTGTTCCATAGCCATAGCCTAACAACAAGCTCGAACTTGAAACCCCAACGTTTGTTGGTTTGGGGGTTTGGAAACTGGCCTCTGTCAGCAATACGTACCCGTATTCTGGGCGGTGGGCACTGTGTTTGACGAGTCAGCAAAGCGGAGTTGAGGCGGCTTGAGGGCCCCTGGAGAATGGAGGGCCCTGGAGTGCCGAAGCTAGTTGGTGTGCTTTGGCGAGAGGCTGAGACGGGCAGAGGCGGCCAGACAAACATGGTGGTACTGTACATTACAGATTACCAACCACACTGGACTGCTGGGTCTGGGTTCGGGCGGTTGTCGGCTCAATAACCAATGCTGTACACCCACTCCCCACGCCCGCATTAACGTTAGCCAACAGGAGCAGTCGAGGGAGTTGATAAGCAGAAATGGGGATGACAATGCACAGGACGGCTGGCTCCTTCCCTCCGTTGATGCCTCTGTTGTTGTCTCTGTGGCCACTCATTGCGCAGAGGGTTTGCTTGCCCCGTTTTAGCACGGGCCGCCCACAAAAGAATGCGGGGTCTAACGCCAGCGGGGCTCACCCCCAGATCCCCCACTGACATGGAGAAATGGACGGGCTGGTTGGCACTTGGGCAAGCTCTATTTCAAGGAAGCCGGAAGCTGCATCTCGGAGAGAATCGCATTCGCTGTCTTCGTTGCAAAGCTGCAAGAGAACCTTGGAAGTGTCAGAAACATGCAGCGGAGGGGTGTCTTGTTTCCCGACCCGACGACAAATCGAGTCAAGATTTGCTGACAGAGTCGAATTCCACGTCCTAACCAGCCCGGTTTCCTTACCTAATGTGCGTTGCCGATAGCGGGTGACGGTCTGTGAATAGGTACTCTGATCCCCGCTTATGCTGTGATACGACCTCCTGCTGATGGATCACGGCAGGAGTAGGAAGATGGACCATTGACAGCATTTGGCCAGCAGGCAAAGGCGGATGGTGATGAGAGCTGGCTTTGGGTTTGGCGTCTGTGACTTCCAGGCCGTACGGATGTACTCACTTTTACTGTATGTGCACTGTAGCAAGGTTCATGTGCTACCGCTCCACCACCTGTCGCCACCCACACCCCTGGCGGTTCTGTCTGACACAGGGAGCCCACGCTTGCCTGCCAGCCCCCATCCATGCCAGTCACGTCCAGCCTTGCCTCGAAAGCTCGAAGTCGCCTGTCGCCTGTGCCGACAACACATCCAGGTGTCCACCACGACCACACCACCCCCGGTACTGCAGCGCCCCTCGCAGGATGCCACTATTCCCGACACAGACACCCCGATGCCAACACTACATTCTAATATTGTCCTTGTTCGGATGGCCCCCGCTCGCGGCATGCTGCAGCTGGCGACGATTTGACGGCCCCGCGGCAGGCCGCCTTGCTGTGCCGCCAGAGGGCCAATCACGATGGCATGGTCGGGTTTTGGATGCCTCATTGTCGGTGAGTGGTTGTCCATGCTTTCTTGGTGCGGCCCCAGGGAGGGTTAGCATTTTGCCTGAGGGCTGGAAGCTCAAGTCATCGACCTGCAGTACGTTTACGAGCGAGCAGCCGGATCACCTTCCGTTACGAGCTGGGAGGCAGGACACGAGAGGGAAGGGAGACGAGCAAGGCTGCCTTCAGATTGCGCAACCCAGCTAAGACTAGACAGATGCCACCAATATTAAGAGGCCTCTTCTTCTTCTATCCTGACCCATTTTTGTCCCCGATCATATCACGCTGTTGTGTCTCGATCGATCCAACGAATATCCCCAAGGCTAGGTCCAGGAACAGTCGGTGAGTGACCCAGTTTTTGTCTGCTCTGGGCTATCAAAGGTCCCCCCTGAGCCCCCTTATCGCGCTCGGCGGTCTATCGGAGTCAGGGGAGTGTGCCGATCGATTCTAGAACACCCATCCCGCCTCATGCCGCCACCCCTACGCCGCCAGCTCTGGGCCTGCCCGTCTTTCTGTTTGGCAAATAGGAGAGCTGCTTCCCCTGAACCCTTTATCTTTCCCGCTTGATTGATTTTGTTCCCTTTGTCCTAAACATAATCTCCCACACAGATGGTTAACTCGCGGCAGCGAGACAAGACAGACAAGAATTCCTCGACCTCGATCGCGACTCCCTTTCCTCGACAACGTCACCATCTCGTTTTGTATATATCCGCCGACAAGCCTCGTAGCACAACTCTCAACGAGCGCTCGCTTTAAACAACAAAGCGCCTAATCGTCGCGCCGTCCAGACACCACCCACCATGCACGGCTACTCGTCCGAGTCCCAGACGGACGATGAGTACAGCTACCGAAAGCACAAGGGCGCCATTCCGGCAGCCGCTGCCGCCGCCGACTCGAGCAAGAAGAAGAAGAAGCGCAGGAACCCCCCCCAGCAAACCATAAACCGCATCTGGAAGCGGTTCAGCGACAAAAAGTTCAACAAGGCGCTCGCCATTCTGCCCTTCGACCCCGTTCTGCCGCCGACCATCTCGGAGCGATCCAACGAGCTGCTCACCGCCGGGTACGAGCGTGCGGCCGAAGAATGCCGGCGCAAAGTCAAGAAGATCATACAAGAATGCCGGAGAGTGAATATGCGCTACCGGGACCCCGGTTGGGATATTGTAAGTTGTGCCGTCCTTTAGTGGTGCCTGCCGTCCGGCTCCAACTGCATGCATACCCATACCGCATACCCGCAGCTCCCTCCCGTCACTGGACTTGTTGCCCCCGCCCTCCTCCTAGCTTGAGCCGTTTGTTAACCCGCGCGCCCCGTTTTCCACAGGACTGGGATCTCAAGATGGAGAAGGGCCACTGCCTCAACAGCCTGGGCAAGGCCAAATACGAAGTCACAAGCTCAGCCATGCGAAACCCAAATGCGGTAGTGCCCAAGGCCATTAAGCGCGTCCATGAGATCTTCGAGAAACCCACATTTATGGCCGATCTAAGTGGCTCCGATGTTAAGCAAGGCAGCCTGGGTGACTGCTGGCTGATGGCCAGCCTGTCCGGTCTCGCCAATGTGCAAGACGGCATCAAGCGTATCTGTGTCGAGTACGATACAAGGATTGGCATCTACGGCTTTGTCTTTTATCGAGGTGAGTATCTTGTCACAACCTTACACCCAAAGAACGGTAACACTGACCACTTGTTGCAGATGGCGAGTGGATCTACTCCATCGTTGACGACAAACTTTACCTCAAGTCGCCGTGCTGGGATTCTCCTAGCTTGCAACGTGACCTCCTTCAGCAGATAGACCGTGAGGATGTCGAGCGCGTATACCGCAAGACATACCAGACCGGTTCCAAGTCGCTGTTCTTTGCCCAAAATAAGAACCAGAACGAGACGTGGGTGCCTCTTATCGAGAAGGCGTATGCCAAAGCCCATGGCGACTACGCTTCCCTTTCTGGGGGCTGGATTGGCGAAGGCCTGGAGGATCTCTCAGGTGGCGTCACCACGGAGCTTCTGGCTTCGGACATCCTGGACCTAGATGGTTTCTGGGAGGACGAGCTTAGCAGAGTCAACGAAGAATTTCTTTTTGGATGCAGCACAGGTCTCCTCGACGGCGGCTACGGCGACCGAGATGGTATCTCGGAGGGCCATGCCTATGTCGTGATGGAAGCGCGCACACTTAAGAATGGCACTCGCCTCCTCAAATTGAGGTAATTCCTCCAACTTGTTCTCGTCTCCCACGATGTGAAAGGCAGCTAGCTAACAACCCGTGCAGGAACCCCTGGGGCAAGACCAAAAAGGGCATTTGGGAAGGGGCCTGGTCAGACGGCTCGAAAGAGTGGACGACTGAGGTACAGGAAGAACTGGGCCACACATTCGGCAACGACAGCGTCTTTTGGATCTCATACGAGGACCTCCTTCGCAAATACCAGCACTTTGACCGTACTCGTCTATTTCGTGATCCGGACTGGCGGTGCTGCCAGAGATGGATCGGTGTCGACGTGCCGTGGAAACCTCAGTACAACGAGAAGTTCCATATCAAGTTAACCCGCGAGTCTCCGCTGGTGTTGGTCCTGAGCCAGCTCGACAACCGGTACTTCAAGGGCTTGCACGGCCAATACTCCTTCCGCCTACATTTCCGCCTGCATGAGCAAGATCGCCCTGATCCTGAAGATTACATTGTCAGAAGCCACGGCAACTATCTGATGGATCGATCCGTGTCCATCGAGCTGCCCGCCATGACACCTGGCAACTACAGTGTCTTTATCAGTGTTGTCGGCGAGCGCGATACCGATGTTCCTAGCATTGAGGACGTGGTAAAGCGGGAGTGCAAGAACCGTGTGGAGAACGAGAAGCTGGCCCAGGTCGGCTCCGCATACGATCTTGCGCACAGCAAGGCCGCCGCTCACCTTGAAGCCGTCCGGAAGCTCCGCAAAAGGGCAGACCAGAAGAAGGCCAGCGACGCCCGCGTCAAAGAACGTCACCACCTGTGGGAGAAGCGCCATCTCAACCGCGAGGTCACCAAAAAGCAAGGTCGTAAGAATAACGATAAGCTCAAAGCTCGGCAGGCCCGGCGTGAAGAGAGGAAGCGCCTGCAGGAGGAGGAGGCGCAAAAGCAAGCAGAGTTGAAATGCAAAGAAGAGGAAGAGAAGGCGCGCAAAGAGAAAGAAGAGGCGCACCGCAAAGCAGAGGAGGAGCTGAAGCTCAAAGCAGAGGAGGAGCTGAAGCGCAAATCGGTAGAGGCGAAGCTCAAGGAGGACAACACAAAGCTGAAGGACCAAGCTGTCCAGACGGACGAGACTCCTGAGGCCGATGATACATCAAAGTCCGAAGAGGCGAAGAAGGCCGAGGACGAGCCCGAGACCAAGGGCCAGCAGCCTGTTGAATCGGAGGTCAAGGAGACAGATGCGTCTGTCGAGGCCCAGAATACCGACGACGACGAGACACCAACTGGCACTCCGATGGCAACTCCTACCGGAAGCGCCGCCGCAACCCCTCTTGTCGAGAAGACTGAGCATGAAGCATCCGCGAGCTTGCAACCACCCGCCGAAGACACAACCGAAGAGAAGTCTGCGGAGACGAAGCCTGACGTGAAGGCCGATAGTTCAGATACGAAATCCAACGAGACAGACGAAGTACCTGTCCCAGTCAGCAACGACTCTTCCGTTTCGTCTGGCAGCCCGAACTTCACCCCCAAGAGCGACGTCTCCATGACGCCTGCTGTGGATGACAATGATAAGGAAAAGGTACCTGTGCCACCCGTTGATGCCTCTACCGTCTCTGGTGGTCCGCCTCCGGCACCTGCAGTCGACACAGCCGCCAGCTCCACATCACCAAATTCGCAGGCTGCGCCGACGCCTTCGCCGACCGCTTCCAAAAAGTCTCCAAACATGTACGTTACCTCGGATGGCGAATCTAGTGCGTCACCTATCCCAGACTGGGAGGAGCTATACAGCAGCGACGACATGACTCGCAAACCGCGCATGGCTGGGGCTCCTAGTGCGGCCGCGGCCATTACAAGCAAGTATCGCGAGGAGACCGATGATGAGGGCGAGCCTGTCCCATGGAATGCAATCTGTGTTGTGGGCTTGCGAGTCTACTCGAAGGACGAAGACCTGGAACTCCGCATCGTCATGGAGGGTGGCGAGTTGGAGGAAGGAGGCATGGGTGAGAAGGGCGGCGTCGACCTGGACAACGCGCAAGCCAATGCCGGCGGCGCAAGAACGCGCAAGAAGGACGAAGACGACGGTGCGTACGAAGGCGACAGTGAGGTAGACAAGAAGTCCAGACATCACAAGAAAAAGACGGAGCCCGAGACGGACAAAGAAGAGGGACGTGCCCACTATGAAATAATTGTTCAGAAGGGCAAGGGCGAAGAGGAATACGAGAGCGCCGTTGAGTCTCAGCGGGACTAGGCGTTTGCCTCGGCACATACATACCCACATCTGATGGTCGGGCGGGTCAACCAACCAGTACACGACGAAGAATCATGACCAACGCAAACGTCCTTCATGAGACACATTAATGATCTAGAGTGCATAGATCGCATTTTCACCGGCATTGCGAGACATTTCTGTTAGAGAGACAGGAGAGACAGATAGCGTTGCTTCTCTTTAGCCTTACATCTTTTTGGGTTATTAAATTATTCTATTTTATTATTTTTTTTGGAAAAGTGGACAAGCCAGCAAACGGATTGCCGTGGGTTCCTGGCGAGGCAGGATGGGGTTATTAACAGGACGATTCCCAACTCAGTCAGTCTTTTGAGCAGGACCAACGGCAGGCTTTGAGCACGCATATATTTTGCATACCTTAATTAGTTATTCATTTACATTGTTCAGTTGCAAGTTACCGTGTTGTGGGTGTGCAGCTCATGATGTTTCCGTTGATTTTGGTATAGTTCAAGTTCGCCTTTTACCTCTTTCCTGCTGCATTTAGATATTTCACGATTAGGGGCTTTGGATGGCTGTTGGGTGTCGTAAGATGCCTTCTTACACTTCCAGATAGTCACCATAACTTGGCTGTTGGTATGACAGGGTCATCACAATAGTCACCTATTGCAATAGGGAGTCGCCGTTAGGTAGTTTGGGTTGGATTGGTTGTTGTGTTGATCTATGAGGAAGGAAACTCCATGACTGCGATCGTCAAGAAGTCCTTATACCCTATATGGGGCCTAGCCTAGGTCACGTAACAACTACATTCCAAAGCCCTGCATGCCTTCAGTGCTCCAAAGGCATTGAATGCTCAAAGCTCTTTGGCGCCCTGTAGGCACCATTCGCCTTTGCCATATTGGCATTGTTTAAATTTCAATTTGCCCCTCGTGACGTGACTTCAAGGGTTGTGATTTTTTTTTCCCTACCTAATAAGTTTAGGATAGATGAATGTACATGCACAGCAGGAGTTTATGTTAAAGAACACTGCATGCATTGAGTTGTTCTTCCCTCTTTTTGTTAAAGTCCCTAGGCATTTCTTTATTCGGTAGTTACAATAAAGAGCGGCATAAGGTTTAAACCATCGTCTTTTGTTCTCTTAGCTCACAGCGATATCGGAGATCATGAATACTTAAGTACACCACTGGGGAAACGAAGGTTAGTGAAGTACATTCAGACGCCTTAAAGGGTTTTTTTTGGGGGCGTCCTAGGTTCTATAGGGGAATATCGATTAATGCTTCCGTATAATCCAACAAGGCATGCTTGGCTATGTGAATGAGGGCTAATATATTCATCTGGAGGCCCTATTTAGCAGAAGCACCCATGCTTCAATTCACTCACTAACATGTATTTCACCGGTGGAGGTGTCCTGCATTCATTGATAGGTAATTGAGGACATTCACGTCAACATCTAGGTACTTGACGTTACCATGGAAGTGGAAGTTAGCATTACAAGACTACAAAATAAAGATCACCCCCTGACCCTTAGTGAGTGGTTTGGCGCTTTGCAGCGAACACAACCAGGAACAAAGGAGCGAGGAACATAGCTTAATCACGCAAGTAAAGGTAACTACCTATAGTACTTTCTGTACCCCGATTGATTTCAATTATACGCTCCTACAGGTGCCTGGCAACCTCGCCCAGGACACTGACCATTTTCGTACAGTAAACTCTTGAATTTCCTGACGCCGGCCCACCACCAGACACACAAACCTTCGGCTTGTATTGGGTCAAAGCCAGCAACGCAGTTGAAGTTACCTATTACACATGCCAAAGCCCAGCATCGTTGTTTAAAGGACCGTTGATAAGTGCAAGTAAAATGAATCCTATCCGCAAACTCTCAACACCGGCTCTCAACACCACGCAGTGCCTTCGACAGCACAAGTTGCAGTGCAAGGCGGGACTTTCGTTATGCCGGCCGGGACAGGAAAGTAATGCATACCCTAATCTTAGGCCTTTCCTTATAAACGCCATAAGGGGCATATTCAGGGCAGTTCAATGGCTTTTTTCTTTTCATCATGCGTCTCCTCATGAAAGCTGAGGTCCGTGAAGGTCATATCTGTCTTCCATAACTTCTTCTAAGGCCCTCGCTTTTCCCCCTTGTCTCCTCCCAGATCAAGTAAGGCAAAGTCTGAGGTGACTGCTTCATCTAGCGACTGTTCTTCAGTCAATGGCTCCTCCTCCAAGGGCTAGGATGCGGTCGTGGAAGGGGTGGTGGCGGTGAAGTTTCGGTTCTTGTCCTCCAAGTAGTCGGCGATGTCGTCATGACCAGAGCCCCTGGCCAGTTGGGCTGGAGTCTGCGGGTTTGAGTTGTAGGCGTCGATGTAGCTGTCGGCGCTCACGAGCCGCTCAACGACGTCCATGAGCCCGAGATGAGCGGCGAAGTGAAGGGCGGTGTTGTCATTATCGTCGCAGGCATCTCGGTTGGCCGTTACCTCGAGGAATCTGTCCCGGGTGGCCTCACTGATGTTGCTTGTCGCAGCAGCAACGAGTGTAATGAGGGGGTGCGGAGGTGAATGAAACGCGGGGTCCTTCCGCACAATATGAAGTTGCACGCCAGCTTTGAGGAGCCACCGGATCGCCTCGGCCCTGTGCTCTAAACGCGGAAGTGCGGTAACGTAGTAATATGGCGAGTGCCCATGCTCGTCAATTACGTTCACGTCAATAGACTCGTAGTCGAGAAAGACCCGCATCGTCTCGATATCGCCCGATCTTGCAGCCGCGATGAGTGATCTAGTTTTGTTGCCGGGCCCGTTGATGTCGAATTCGTTCCGGTCTACGCATTTGTCTCATCGTCCGTACAGTCTATCTCAGCTACAGCCGGCAGAAAGCGTCGGACCATGACAGCTGTGCCGTGTTGTGCAGCTGCAAAGAGAACTGTCCTGCCCGCTGGGTCGCAATACTCATGACCAGTAGTTTGAGCAGCGAGAAACTGAACAATCTCACGCCGTTTTGGGTCCCATTCTGTGTAGCTAGCAGGGATTTGTGCCCAGTAAAGAGGTCTTCGGCCTTCAGAATCTGCCAAGTCGATATTGGCACCATAATCATGCAAGAGCTGAACCATTTCCGCATGGCCATTCTGTGCCGCATGAGAGATTGCCGTCCGGCCGTCGGTGTCTTGAATGTTGATCTCGAGTGGTGGCTTGTTTAGCAGCCTCTCGAATTCCTCAAAGTTGCCCTCCTTAGCACAAGTGATAAGTGGGGGGTCCATAATGTGAAGTGCAACAGGAGGACATGTAAGAGATGGGAATTTAAAACGTTCAAGCAGCGGACGGAAGCTGGTCAGATATTGACGAGAACAGCCAGCTTAGAGATCTGCTAGGACTTCAGCAATGAAGGAGTCGATCTGTGAGGACAGGCAACTGGAGATTCATGTAGGCGGTATTCACAATGATTCACCGAAGCTGCTTTCACATGCATGTGATTCGTCAAGTTTGGGTTGAGGCAATTTGGCTTAATGATTGTCACAAACTTTGTGTGAACCACAAAGAGTCCTGATCAATTTCAACACCTTACCCTTCCTCCAAGCCATGACTTTCATTGCTTGAATGTGTTCAAGTTATTTTGTTTCTACTGCCTAGTTAGCACCTAGAATGTCTCCAGTGTCAAACGACAAACAGCCAACCCCCGTCTTGAAGTGCCTTGGTATGTCCTTTTTTTGTTGTAATTAGAACCAGCGTCTGAGAGACACCTTTGATAGCGCCCCACGTCTCTTCACACAGTCTCAAAAACCAGCACCACTCTAGCAAAATCAATAATAGGGAATGCGCCATGAATTGTCATAATCTGAGAGGCAGGTGATTACTGTCAATCTCTCCACCCCTCTCTTCATCCGTGTGTCCATCCATCCGACGCAACTGGACGCCGCGCAAGCTGAGTTGACTATCCATAAAAACAAAACCTGGGTATTCATTCGTTGCCCCTCCATCGTTCCCACGCGCAAAGAAAGAAATAAAGCAGACCCGAACCCAAACCCATCCATCCATCATACAAAATAATTTGTTACACCCATTCCCCCTCCCTTCCCGAGGCTTCGTCACAAGAAACCGAGAAAGACCGATTTAGTTGATCTTCTTCTGCGCACCAGCGACCTTCTGTTTCCCCGCAGCGCCGAGCTGCTGGCCCTGCTGGGTATATCGGACGTACGCAAAGGCTCCGGCGCCAAGGATAGCGAGGACGACAATGTTTCCTATAAGTTATGAGCATGATTAGAATCCATGTCACTCATGATTGCCAACGATCGACACGACAAAAGGGAAAGGAGATAGGAGAGACATACCGGCAACGAACTTCCCAACACCCCCAACTACATCCAGCACGCCACCCAAGACATCGCCGATAAAGACGAAGAAGCCCGAGAACAGGCCGATGATGCCGGCGAGGAACGAGTGCACGATGGCGTACACCGAGTTGACGAGCGACGAGAGCAGCTCGGCGAACGACTTGACGAGGTCAGCGACAGCGGAAGTGACAGCCATTTTTGCTTTATGTGTGTGTGTGTTGTTTCTTTCGTGGAGATGTTGTGTGAAATGTTTGGTGGTAGATTTGGCCTAAATTTCCTTGTGTGATTGATGCAAAGTGTGGCGTAAAGAAAGATATTGTTCTGTGATCGGTTGGCAATAGCTTGGTTTTATAAGCTGGTAGAGACAACCAAAAAAAGGCAACAATGATGAAATGAGGTTGGTGTGGCTGCGATGACGTCACACGTACGATGACATGAGTGATGATGCGGCACCGCACCGCACCTTGCCTGCTTCCCGCCCGCCGCCTAGCCGAGCAGCCAAACAAACAAAACGGCAGGCTGTTTGGCAGTCAGTGCAGATCGCGATTCGCAGCAGCAAGTTGCGAGCCGACCCCACACGCGTCACGCGCAAGGCAGCCCCAGCCCAGACCACTGGGACTTGGGACGGAAGGTTTTGTCCGGATCCGTTGCACTGTCAAATTCCTGACACCTTTGCGAAAATGCCCAAAAGGAAAATGGCATAAAGGAAAGTGCAAGGGGGACCTCAAAATCAGGATTCTTGTTGACACTTGGGACCGCTGTTTCGAGGCCCCAACTTTGGCTTGGCAGCAATGACGACACTCAAACGATCAACCAAACAAACAATGCGACGAGCGACTCTTCAAATTTATCTGCTGCCAAGCACGACGTGCGTGCACTGCAGTGATCTTATATTGCTAAAATAAATGCCAACAAAAATGCCAACAAAAATGTCTGCCCATTCCTCAAGACATAAATAACAAACAGGTGGGGGTATTATTCCTCCCTTTCATTACCATTAAAACTTTCCATGGAAATTATTATTAGAATCGCAAAAAAGTAGATTCGATCAGACAATTTCTTTCCCTTTTCCTTTGGGAACCGCGGGAGCCTCCCTGTCCGGCGCGGGGACGTCTGTGCTGGTTGCAGTGGTCGGCGCCGGCTCAGATACCTCAGACACCGGAGCCGCGGGCGGAGGAGGAGGCACGTCAGATGCCTTTGCCGCTGCGATCTCCTCCGCCGTGAGTTCCTCGTCTCTCCTCGACATGGCCGACACAGGTGCCGAGTCACGATGGGAAGGAGTCTCGCCACCGACGGGAGACATGCTCCCAATGGGCGCCTGGGTCGCCAGCGCCGGTAGCTGAGGGGCGTGGTGATCCTCGTGCCGTTCCTGGATAATAGGTAATGCGCCCGCGGCGGTGTTCACGGGTGGCCCCGAGTGCACCCCCGTCCCGGCTCCGCCCGACATGACCGGGGCGCCCGTCGCATCCACTGCGGTTGTGCTCTCCCCGTCGATATCCTTCGTCGCTGGCTCCTTTCTCCCCCCGCGGCACAACCGGCTCCAGATGATCACGCCCGCAAAGAGGGCGACCAACAGGATGGTACCGAACGAAACGCTAAGCCCGATGACGATCTTCTCCCAGCTCGCACGTTCCGTGTTGCTACTCGTCGAGTTCCCAGATCCTGAGCTGCCGCTGCCCGTGTCAGTGCCGCCGCCGCCGCTACCACCGCCGCCGCCGCCACCGCTCGAAGAGCAATAATAGCCCGAGACAGAGGTGCCGGGCGTGCAGAATCGGTCCGCAGACGGCGCAGGGGCTCCTGAGCTCGCGAACGCGACGATGGTGGGCGACGGCTTGCTCGCGCCGGACGCGACAAACTTGACAGGCGCGATCGAGACCTCCTCGTTTAACTGGTCAAACACGAGATAGCTGCGGCGCAGGAGCGATGTTCCCAGGCTGTACTCCGAGTACGAATATGACGACGACGACGACGAGTATGTCAACGACGTTGTGTTCTGGATGCCAAACGGACACATATTGGCGGGGCCTGACGCGAAGTACCTGGCGTAAGAATTCGATCCTACAGCCGTGTCTCGGGGCATGATGAGGTCAGAAAGGGGCACATTGAGCATCGGACCCCCCGCGCCACCGAGCTCGATGGTGAAGCTTGCCGACCGCGTCTTGGCCGCGTCACAGTCGATGACGTTTTTCCGGACCGTCCTGTTATACCTCGCACCCGCCATCGTCATCATCTTGGCCGCCAGGAGAGGCGGGAAATACGAGAACGGCTCGCCGGGGCTGACCGACATTATGAAGGGGTAGTCGTTGGATTTGAGAGGCGCCATCGCCGTGTTGGAGTCGCTCGTGCCGTTGAGGGCGTTGAGCGTGATGCCGTAAGTGCCAGGGTAAGACTGAGAGCTGCTGCCATCGAGTCTCACCAGGCTTCCTTCAAATCTGGACTGGTCCACGGCGCCAAAAAGGAGACTCCCAGACTTGCCCTCGGCATCATCGAGCCACATGCTGTACGAGGGTGTGACGATCTTCCCGGACGAGACCATGCGCTGCAAGAAATTCGGGTAGTTCCCGGCGTAGTAGGAGGAGCTGGAGTATGATGAGTACACTGTCTTGGGGCCGAGTCCAAGCTTCCCGACCCACGACGACGAGCTGGTGACGACACCCATCGGATAATCCTCCATCTCGATGCCGCCCACCACCAGTTTGTCCGTCATGTTGGTGCCCGACGAGGATGTCCCATCAAGATAGTTCTCGCTGAATGAGCTGTACAGGTAGTTCGCGGGCAGGTACGAAGACGATGTGCTGTAATTGTAGCTTCCCCAGTCGCAATACGTTTGCAATGTGGCAAGGTACTCGGGTTCGTTCGCATACATTTCTCGGTAGTATGAGTTGTCGCATTGCGAAGCCGTAGCATCCGGAACCCACGTACCCGACGACGACGGCGAGACTACCAACTGAAGCGACTGCGGCGGCGTGCCCACCTTGACGTCGACGAGGTATGCATAGTCATCCGAGTGCAGCGAAGCTTGATTAGACGTGTCGCGCCCCGAAAGCTTAGAGACGTGACGAGAAAAGGGCATTAACACATGAGCCGTGGTCGTTGTGGCGCTTAGGAGGTAGATGGTGGCTTGCGATAAGCTCGATAAACGAATGAGGCGCGCCATGATTGGCGATTTCGGCTGTGTAAACCCTCAAAAAAAACGAGGGGTTGCAAACAGCCGCAGAACAAATAAAAGCGAGCGATTAACTGGACATGACGATCGCGCAAGTCGGTCAGGATAATGAGAACAAAAAAAAAACCCCAAAAAAACGAGAGGACTGGATCGAAAGATCGCGTTGCTGGAAGATGAAATGGAGAGTTGAAGGGGCGAAGGATGCAAGCGAAATTTTCCAAGTGTTGCCTGGACCCAACAAACCAACACACCTTCCTGCTCAGGGCGCTACACCATTGGCGGTTAGGTACGACGGGAACACTCATTTGGCCCCCAACCGTGATTGGAGGTCCAACGTTGGGCGCCCCGTAAGGAGGAGAACCCTGCGCCGAATTGGGAATCCCTGCCTTATGACCCTGGATACGGATCCGTCATGAACACGGGGTCCAACTGGAAGCTATGACTCAGAAGTCATCAACGAGGCAACAGAGGAACGTGACATGTCATTCAGAGTCGGCAAGGCAGAAGCTGGCAAATGTTCTGGCAGTGATTCAACTGTTAAGTACATTTAAGACTCAGATACAAAAAGAAACCTGTGTGAGGTTGAGAAGGGAAAATGACAATTCACAGCCAAGAAAAAAGAGTAGAGAGCACTCACTCACTTCGAGTTGCTGGTGGAGAATTGCAAAGGGGTGAAATTCGACTTGGCATTTGAAGGCTTGGCGCCACCACTTCATAATGACGGATATGAGCTGTCGCTCGATCAATGCAGCCAAACCAAGCATAATATGACTTTTGAGATCCAGCTGTGGCGTCAAACACCAAGAGAATACGTATTATTCTCATACCATGATATCCCGAGTTACCCGATTCCATCGCCACAACGACAAACTGGGACTGCCTTCTTTCAACACCCGAGGGAGAATACCGAGAAAACAGCGTCAAGACCAAAGAAAAGCATCCAAAGGAAGAAGGACAAGACGGCACAAATAAATGCCTATAGTATGAGACGCAATGGACTTCGGAGGGATGAGAGCAATATGGCAAGAAACTAGTACGACGACAAAAACAGTAATGGGGAGGGACTGGAAAATAGAGAAGAACCCACCTAATCGTCGGCATAATCGCTTGCGGTTTCCAGATTAAGGTCAGCGTAGGCACGCAACAAGTTCGTCAGCTGCTGCTCCTCTGGATTGCTCATTCTGATATCCACGATGTTAACGGGCCAGTGACTTTGGATGTGGCGCAATCTGTTGTCTTCATTCTCCTTGACCTCGTCTGGTATATTGGCAAACTGTTGCAGTAAGTTCGCTTCGGCGTCCAACATTGCATCGCGGACAAGGCGAAATATGCTCTGGGGCAGGAACCAGCTTCGGCCTTGGTCGTAAAGTCCCTTGGCGCAGAGAATGAGGGTCGACCGCAAAGTGTTGAGATGGGATAGGTCATTGCTGCCTTGGTGATCGTCACCGTTTTTAGAGAGCTTGATTTCCTGAATCGATTTGAAGGCGATTGTGGAAAGCAATAAAAGAAGGAACGAGTCCATGCCTTCAAAGCCGTGGCGAAGATAGTAGAGGCGCAGGACGGTTTCGTAGTGAATCTGAGCGTCAAGCAGCACCTCTTGTGCAGATCTACCATTGAATATGAATGCATCCGACGGAGGAAATAACGATATTGTGCGATTGGCTCCGCGGCTCCCTAGCGGAGGCTCAACGAGAGGTTGGAACATGTTCGCGACTACATGACAGTAATGCATGCTGATGATGGGGCGTTTCGTTGCCATGTTAATGCAAATGGGAAAAAAACCAGGAGGGAGTGGAATGAAGACCGGAAGGCATAAGAAAAGGATGGAGAGCATAGAAGAGCAAAAAGATTGCTGTTAAGCGAAGATTGTTGTTGTCGCTGTTGTATGTTTTGCCTCTGAATAGATGGAAGGAAAAGGGGGAAGGAGTATTATTATGGGCTGTCGAGATGGTGATTTGAACATATGAAAGAGAAAGATCACGTACTGTAACTTCATCTGGCCTGGGAAAACAATCTTTCGCGCGGTGAGAGGTTCAGGTAACTTGTTGTACCATGCTCCCAAACGCGAGTAAAGTTTGACGATAATTTCCAGAGAGGGCATTGGACGAGGAGCGGGGCGTCCAAAGTAATACCCAACGCTGACATCCTTCATGATGGCCCGAAACTCGCAAAGAGCCTTGAAGGAATGACCAAAGTGCATGGGATACAATGTCTGCTGCAAAGGGTACTTGAGCCAGACTTCGCTGTACCACTCGGGATGATTATCAACGTCGGGGAGCTCGAGGTCAGGTGGCATCTCTAATAAAGGCTCTCTTAAGAAATGGTAGACGTATTCGCTATCGGTTTCAGACTGGTCAGAGTTGGCGCCTATGCAGGTAAGGGGTGCTGGGTTTCCTTACCACTCGTAACCGTACAAGCCCCAAGCAGTTATCGTTCTGACGATCCGAACTTTGGGACTCATACTTTCCCAGTCTGCAGGTTTTTCAAACAAACCAAGCTCCTTAGAAATTGCGATGGCCTGTGAGGTGTATATTTGGCCAAGTCTGTCAGCGCCATTCAAGCTGTACACCAAGTTGAGAAGAATAGCTGCTTGGACAGTCGTCAGGCGATTTCTGTTCTGCTCCGACTCCCATAACCTTTTAGCTTCAGCATGAAACTGATATCCAAGTGTATGAGGATTCCAGAATTCGGCGCGTTTTGGAAGGGCGCGATGGCAAAACTAAGGGAATTGATAGCTTTGGTCAGCAAACTCAAGTACAGTTTATCTCAAAGAAAGGAGGAGAAGCATATTATCTTAGATGTTTTTACTCACGCAAGCCATGGCAAGCAAAGCGTTGACAAGAAGCGACGAGCAGAACCTAGATCGCCCGGAACTCATGTCGGCAAGAAAACAGTCCTTGTGGAGAATGGTGTACCAATGATGCTCGTGGAGAAAGTATGCACGAAGCAGTGTCCTCATCAGAGCATTATCTGAAGAGACCATTGTCCATTCTGCAGGCTCGGCCGAGTCGATAAGGGGGTCAATGACCTCTGCAGCATGATATGGCCGCAGGTAGGGGCCGTGAAGTCCGGCGTTAGAAGCTTGGTCTGCCGAGACCATGGAGTTGAGCGGCTCTAGGCCATCTTCTTGAGGATCTTCAGGTGGCGACTGGCGATCCCATTCATAAATGAGGGAGGAAAGGTAGTTGTTTGTAGGCGTCTGTAGTCGAAGGGGGAGGGTGATCATGAATGGAAACTCGTAACGGTAGCGAGACTCGGGGATGACGCTTAGTTGCAGTAGGAGATCGCCGTGTTGAACATGACGCAAGATGGTCTCGGGGTCTTCGCCGGCGCGGATACGGTTTAAGACGGCGTCAGCTTCTGGCTGGGGACGCGTCCTTAAGATCCGGTATATGTTTTCGAAGACGCTAGCCTGGTTCTCAAGGTCGGCAAACCTCCGCTTCAGAGCCCGTCCGGGAGTTTCGTCGCCCCCAGTGTCGTAGGCACAGTCGGTCTCACGGCGAGTACACTCGACGCATTTGGGGCGGCCGCCACTACACTATGACGTGGGCAACGCAGGGTCAGCGACTGGGTAGCTGAGTTGACAACAGAACAGCTGGGTGGACTGGTTTGCCTTGGACTTTCTCTTCCGGCACGCAATACATGCGGCCAGCACTGCCCGACGACGTGGCGGCGGCGGCAAAGGCGCTCTGGTGGTTGAAGAGCTGGGTGTTGCCACGTCGGATGGGAGTAGAGGTCGAAGTCGGCGGGTCGAGTATCGATGAGACGGCGGAACAGGAGGAGGCCCAAGAGGAATAACCTGAAGCGGCCCTGGTGCTCGAGGAGGGGGAAGCGGAGGAAGAAGCGGAGGAGGAGGAGATTTGCCCGACATGGTGGTGACTGGCAGTCCCCAGTCCCAGTTGAAATTTCGAGGTCACACGACAGCCAGGAGCGGATGGCAGTCGGATGCCAACACCCGCCATCAACGAAATGGACGATGAGAACCAAAGAAACAGGCTTGTCAGATGTGATGTTTGAAACTTTTAGGTAGGTTGGGATGCCCAACTCCCAATCTCCCAATCTTAAAGCACAGAGTCAGCAGGGCAGCAACAATATTCTTCTATGTACCTTCCCTGGAGTGCCCAATTTGAGGAAGATAAGGTAGTTACCTAGGTACGTAAGATATTATTAAAAGTAGGCGGATGTTGTCCAATCCGTCAGCTGGCCACCTTTCTGATGGAAGGTGCTTCTGGTGCATCTGGCTTGCGCCTGCCTCTCCCAACATCTAGCATCCAGTGCTAAGGTCAGCATCCTATTCCGCCGCACGAACGGGAACTAGCATCCCGAACATCCATTGCCCATGGATGGACCGGAAGTGGCCACTGAGGTGATTGGGCAGCTGTGGAAAAAAATTCAAGGTCCATTCTGCTGGCATCCATGCTGCAGCACTCCCGGGCATTGGCTGGCAAGGCCGGCCTTAAGGAACCTCAGGGGCCCATCAGCCCACCACACACCGAACTTCGAAGCCTTCCTGGAAACGTTGGGGTAGGAGACGACCCCAGGCGGCCTAGAAGGTTGGCAAAAAAGGGGAGCAGCCGAGCAGGATCAGCAAACAAGGCGCGCAGTCTTTCCGATCAATCGGAAAATTGATTGGACAAAAGAGATCCTGGCCTGCAGAAAACTTTCTCAGAGATCATTCGGAAATAGACTGTTTCCCCGCGGGAGCTTTCATAGCCCTCCCTCCCGACGTTCTAGACTCTTTTTCTGCATCCCTGAAATGTCTGCGCGAGCTAATCCCGACACACGCCATTCAGCTGCTGAAGTCGGCAAACCACCGAGACTAGGACAGAACGATTGCCCGAGCTGCAGACCTTCGCATACAATGACTCTAAATGAAACAGTTTCGGTAAATTTCTTTTTGTCATGCGTGGCAATGCCGATGGCAGCACATATAACTGTCAGTACAGTGTTTAGGGCTCTGTTTGGTAGCTGAGGAAGTATCCAAGTACACCTTGCGGGTACCGCTGATTACCAAGTGGGCCCAAATTTGCTTCTCTCTGCTTTGGAAGATCCTTTTGCCGAACAATTCAACGAGGATATCAGAAAAAAGGGTACACCAGCCGAAGTTCAACAGGTCGCCCGTTCTCGAAGCACCACCGACCTGCTGGAAAACTGTTCCCACGTTGAAGAATGACGTCGTCACCTTTCTTTCGCCTTGTCCGACCGATCTGGGTGGTTCTCGGCCTTGCTGCTGGATCATGAAAACTCGGCGGTACCAACCATTGGCTTGATGGTGGACCCAATGTCTCCGACCCTTCATCAGTCAGTGGCTTCAAAGCTTGGCGTTGCCTGGCTGGCTTCGGGCACGGGCCCCGCGCTGCTTGTTACCCCGCTATTTCCCCTCATGCCTCGACTATACCCCCCACGAAAGCTTCGCGTCGCCCACGTTTCCTCTTCGTTTAGAGCAAACCTTGCTCCCTACTTGAATCCACTGACATATCCCGTGCTGAAGCCAGGGCACGGCGCGTCTAGACTCTGTCTATCTTGAGACTATGCAGTCGGGTATCTCAGGTTAGCACTCAAGATTCCGGAAATCAAGAACTCGAGGCAGTTCGAAGGAATTTCATGCAGTCGTCAGGTTCCGCCGGCTAACTATCGTGACTTCTTGCAGCGTCGCAGGAGCTGGTCTCCAAGTTCAACGAACTGCTTGCCGACAGCAATCACTTTGGCCTGCTGGTCACCATCGCCTCGGAGAAGCTCCAGCCCCTAGAGCTGCTGCCGTCGTCGTCATCCTCGTTCGCGGCCAACGTCAGCTCCCAACTGACCCCCCGCCTCAAGCCGAATGAGGCCCTCTACATTATCCTGCGACGGCATGCCGACACTCCGGCGTTAGCCGCCGTGACCTACGTGCCCGATGCTGCCCCCGTCCGGCAGAAAATGCTGTTTGCTTCGACGCGTCTGACCCTTGTGCGCGAGCTGGGCAGCGAGCATTTCCGCGAGACTATCTTTGCCACCCTGGCCTCTGAGCTCAGCCCCGCTGGTTTTGAGAAGCACGACGCCCATACAGCCCTGGACGCGCCGCTCACAGAGGAGGAGAGGACGCTGGGCGAGGTCAGGCGTACTGAGCAGGAGGCCAGCTCTGGCACTGGCACTCGCGAGATCCACTTGAGCAAGAGCTTGGCCATCCCAATCAGCGACGATGGACTGGCCGCATTGAAGGAGTTGGCAGGTGACAGCGGAAGAGATTTGGTGATGCTGGTATGTCCCTCTTTGCTTTCTTTCCAATGCGCCCACCGCTTGCTGACCTTTATCACTGGACAGAGCATCAACACCGCGGTGGAAAAAATCGAACTCGTTCCCGACAGTTCCACCCCAACCTCCATCCCAGACCTAGTCAAGACCATTTCGTCCACCGAGCCACGCTTCACTTTCTACAGGTTTGAGCATTCGTATGGCGGCAACTCGAGCAGCCCCGTGCTCTTCTTCTACACATGCCCTGCCACCGGAGGCACTAAGGCGATCAAGTCGCGAATGATATACCCCCTCATGAAGCGGGCTGTCCTCGCTATTGCCGAGAAGGAGGCCGGCTTGCAGATTGTCAAGAAGTTTGAGGTCGAGGACCCGAGCGAGATCACCGAGGCGAGTGTGTTGGAGGAGCTGCATCCCAAAGTCGAAGTCCGGCAGGGGTTCAGCAGACCTAAGCGACCTGGTCGTTGATCGATTCGCGCCGTTTGATGATCTTTCTTTATGGTTAGCGTCGCAGAATTACTCGCTTATTACGAAGCTGTGCAGTTGCCGATCGCTCTGATGTCCGGCTTATCACGAGGATACCTTAACGAAGCAATGTTGCCAACGTGTCCCATTTTGCCGATCAATTTTTCCTTTCTTTCTGATCACAGCTCTCGCATGCTGCTTGCTGCTTTCGATGTATGTGTGGACAACATTTTTGACCACTTTTCGAGGACGCGTGTGCTGCACTGTTATTCGTCCGCACTCGCCAGCATTCTCTTGTCATTCTACGCGTCAGTTCGGATACATCCAGCGTTAGTTTGCACTTTGCCAATACCTTGACTGTTGACATCATGCCTAGGATAATGATTCCAGCGCTGTGGAAGCACTATGCGACGACTTCTCAAGACCGATACTGAACTTATTTCTTTACATTAAGTTATATTTTGCTCATGCCCTTTCGTCTTCCTTCCGATGCTACCCGATCCGGGAGCCCATATACAACGGGACGAACAACGTATGTTACCTCTTACAATATTTCTGATCTTCATCCATCGTTTAGAGGAGGCCCGCCCGGGGTGAGACGGGACTCTTCGCCTCCATTCGGTTCCGGCTCCGGCTTTCATTCCAGGTCCGGCTCCAGACCCGGCTCCCACTCCGACCCCAGCTCAGGCTTAGCCGCTTCGACTGCATCCATCCACCGGTCCACAAACGCATATGCGTTCTCCCCCTCCTCGGCGGAGGGGTTGCGGTCTTGTTCGGGTATCCGATCCATGAGACTCGGCCGCGGCGCTGTTTCGCCCCCCTTGGTGAGGTTTGCAGGTCCCAAGCCCGACTCTTTGTCTGGTGTGGTGTCGTGGGGGAAGTCGTAGCCAGACACTGTTTTCTTTGCGGCTGCGATTTTGCGTAATAACTCGATGTTAGTCGGACGTGTACTTCTTCTTCTCGCTGCGTGGAAAGAAACCCCCTTGCTTGCTGCCTCCACGAGTTTGCTGCCACCACCAGTCGGCCTTGTGGAGAGAAAAAACGGTTTTGAGCCTCCTCGTGGTTTGTGCGTACACTTGCCTGTGGAACTGTGCTCTACTTCTTCTTCTCTGGTGTTCGACTTTTTATCCTGGGATAGGGCGCTCGACTTTACATCCTTGGAGTTTGACTTTGGGTTTATTTTATTCTCTTGCTGCTGCTTCCGTTCTGCCCGCACTGTCGTCTTGTGCGCTCTCCGGGTATGTTTCAACGTGCCGGTGATGCAGCCGTGGCACACCTTCGGGCCAACGCCTTGAGACCTGGATAGGGCGGTGTTGAATTGCGCGATTGAGAGGGACTTGCTGCACCATTCGCACTTCCTGACAGCGCTACTCGGCGCGGAACTGCGCAGCGAGTACGATGCAGTGGCGGCAGTGATCGAGTCGGTTGCGGCGGCGGCGGGCGTCGCCCGACCTCCTCCGCGTGCTGGTCGGGCCATTGCTGCGAACTTTGATGCTGTTGCTCTTTGTCTGGCGGCGCGAGGGAAGTCCGCATTAGAGGGGTCGCGGTTTACGTGCTGAGTAACTACCGGTACACGAGATTTTATTACTCTTTGTTCGCGGTTGTGATGTGGTTCAAGTGCCGAGGAGGAGAATTAGCGAATCTGTGAGTTATTGTTTTGGCAGGTCTCTTCGGAGGCAGGTCACGAGGAAGACGCGAATTGTAGTTGAAAGGTTTCGGATGAAAATTAAAGTAAACAAACATCTTCAATCACCTCATGGCACGCGTGTTTTGGTATTTGAAGCGAGAACAACAGCAGCGCGTCCCACCGCTCACTGCCGAACACTGACTTCCCACAAAGACATTGTTATGGTTTTTGTCCATCGGGTAAGAATTCAGTCAGCTTAGCTGACCTCGTCATTGTTCTTGCTCGCTCGAGCTGGAATCACGAAAAGAGGACTTATGAAATATTTACCCACCTCCTATACACGGCTATAGCAATGGTATATTCCTTCTAGCCGTTACGGAAAGAAATTTCAACCTCGACTTCGTTTCACAGTACGAGATCCCTAAAACCCGGATATATTGACTTTCTACGTTACTAGGTGTTTCAATATCCTTCAATTTACTTATTGATTCATAAGTCGCTTTAGTTTATTCAGCTCCAGCTAGGTACACCTAAGTCGAATTACCAATCGCGACTACATAAACTGTCATAAGACTTCAAAGAAATGGAACTCGTGACCATGTCGGATCTCTCGTTAAGCGTGTAGGTATTATAAAGCATATCACATGACCAGATCTGAGTTTGAAAGGAAACCGAGGGAGCTAATGTAAGTCACATAATAGGCTCCGTGTCAGGTCTTGCTTTGGGTTGAGAACCGTTTTCTTTTCTTCTGCCACCGATAACTTACCGTCGCACTACCAAGTCATGGCTCAAAGTCAGAACCTGTGTCAATTGAGTCCACAGCACACATCGAGACACCTTGAAACAGCACTATCTTGTTCGATTTCCAATAGCATCAGGCAAAAATCCAAATTATTCGATAAAGAACCGATAAGCCAAAGTTCACTTTTTTAAGGTCAACCCCCGCGTCACTGGAACCCTTTAATCTGCAAGTCTTGGGCCCCTTAGTAAAGAATACCACTTAACTGGCTGTATATCCGATCTCGCTTTTCACAGTTCATCCTTCCCAGGACAATCCATGTACAAAAACCCGCGCTGTGACGTCATCCTAATCACGACATGCCAGGGGAGGTTCGTTGCAATCTTCAATTGACACTCCAAGAGGCGGGAGACATTTTACCTCACCGAGTACTCTGGTGCACGCTTGTTACCATTTTATCCCTCTCCCTCCTATATTTTTTTTACAAGAGGGACGAAAAAACGCACGCGACACACAGTGGTGCCTGTAAATCGGAGCAGACACGACATTCTCCACTTCTGTGTCGATCATCCCCAGATCTCTCTCTCATAGGCCTCTCTTTTCCCTACGTTTGTCCATTGTCAAACCAAGATGGCGGGACCGCCCAGCCTCCTCCCGTCGACGGAGAAGAAGGTCGTGACAGAGGATGACAGTGCGGATTATGATCGCAGTGCCCCAACAGCTGCCCCATCTGGGTTCTCAGCCTGGGTCTTCGGCGGCAAAGGGGTCACCATTGGACCAAGAATTGGTCCTGTGCTCCCCAACATTCCCGTCGACATTGTCGAGGTCGACAAGCAGATCGCTATCGAAGATGGCCATACCATTCAGTATCGAACGTGCAGTTGGCAGAAGGTTTGCACAACGCCCCTCCACATAAACAAACATGGTGGGCTTAAGCTTACACAATCACGTGCTTTGATAGACTGCGGCTCTTCTGTTCTCGGAGTACATCTGCTTGGTACGACAGTGGTCTTGAATAACACCCAGAAGAGTCAATACTAACTGGACCCAGGCGATTATGAGCTTCCCTTGGTCTTATAGCGTTCTTGGACTTGTCCCTGGGTATGTTTCAGAGCAACTCATCTCCACCCAAAACCTCCCATCAGCTAACCAGATACTCAGTCTCATTTTGACAGTCGCCCAAGCCGGAATCGTGCTCTACACGTACACAACTTTCCGTTCCCACCACCTTACCCGTGTTAATCTTTCTTAGATCTCTTGTTTTGTGGGAATTCTGTCTGCGCCACCCCGAGGTCCGTGATGTCTGCGACATTGGTCAGATGCTGTTTTGGAACAAGAAATGGGCCTGGTACGCCACAGCTGTCATGTTTCTTCTCAACAACACAGTAGGTATCCCTGTTTAAGGCCTCTTTCAAAGTGGAAACAAAGCACTGACAAAGTCCAATAGTTCATCCAGGTCCGTCATCACGTTTACGACTAATAAGGCTACAATGACATTGTGCTGCTCTCAAAGCAAAAAGCTAACTTCAACTGGCTGCTATCTTAGGCCTTACACGTTCTCGTTGGAGCGAAGTACATCAACACCATGGTTTCGGGAGATGACAGCGTCCATTGCCGAACAGTGAGCTTCAGCATAATTGTCACCATCATCTGCTGGCTGTGCTCGCTGCCCCGAACATTCAACATGCTCTCCAAAATCGGGACTGCCTCTGCCGTCTTTACCTTTATCTCGGTTGTCTTGGCGGCCGTGTTTGCAGGAGTGCAGATGCATCCCGCTGGCTACGATTTGGCGACCACAGGAGAGCCCATCGTCACGGCGATTCCCATTGCGGGGACCACTTTTGTCGCCGGATTGAATGCTTTCTTGAACATCGCCTACACTTTTATCGGCCAGATCACGCTTCCCAGCTTTATTGCGGAGATGAAAGATCCCAGGTTCGTCTTTTTTCCTATCTACGTTGTTGGCGGCTCACTGTCAGCTCACATGTTCCCACGTTTTCCAGAGACTTCCCCAAGGCATTGTGGGCCTGCACCATCGCCGAAGTGATTGTCTTCAGCATCGTCGGTGGCGTTGTCTACGCATACACCGGCAACCAGTACATGACCGCGCCGGCTTTTGGGTCGCTCGAGAACGTGTATAAGAAGGTTGCCTTCTCATTTATGATCCCGACGCTCATCTTCCTTGGCGTCCTGTACGCTTCGGTCTCGGCTCGGTTCATCTTCTTCCGCATTTTCGGCCAGGACTCGCGCCACAAAAACGAGCATACGCTGCTTGGGTGGGCTTCGTGGACCGGCATTCTGTGTAAGGTCGCATGGCGAATATTTTTCTCGTCTCACATGCGCTAACGGGCGATTATAGTGGTGACTTGGATCTTGGCGTTTATCATCGCTGAGGTCATCCCATTCTTCTCTTCGCGTAGGTCAAACCTCGGAGCTTCTTGGCTCTGTCTTCGACTAACCGTGTCATCTATCAGTTCTGTCCTTGATGTCGTCCCTCTTTGACAGCTTCTTCGGCTTCATCTTCTGGGGCGTCGCATACTTCCGCATGCGATACGCCGATAAAAGAGGAATTACCCTTGTCAAGCAGCGCACCCTCTCGGGTTACTTGATGGCGGGTATCAACATTATCATTATTCTCATTGGTCTCTTCTTCCTCACCGCTGGCACTTATGCTAGTGTGGAGGGTATTATTGAGCAGTTCGAATCAGGATCGGTCGGCAGCGTGTTCACGTGTGCGAGCAATGGCATTTAGGCGAATGGAGGTTGCTGGGTCGTCTGGCTTGGTTCTGTTCTAGCGGAAAATAGATTTTGCCTGAGATGATACCCTTGGTGCGATTTGTTTGATGTGGGGGAGGGGATAGGTCATTATATAGATAGGACTGTATGGAGCTTACCTGCCTACCTAGTCAGAAGTGCCAGCAAACATCGACTGTGGTCAACTTGTATGAGTAAAAATAGACAATTAGTTGATAGCCACGTCTTCCGCCCTCTTTTTGTCCATCGCTACTAGTCACAGATATCGCCCACGTGACTTTACGCTGGCAGGTAACATCAGATCATAGTCATAGGGGGAAGGCTCGAAGCTTACCGTTATAACGCATACGATATTATCTGGCACGGGCACAACTGCTTTATTCCAGCCCAGCTCAGATATTCACCTGTCTATGCGATGCTTGACGGCCAATGACTTTGCCCCCTGTCGAGCTCTGCAACTGGGCAATAGTCGTCATTGGACCAAGCACCTTTGGATGTAGTCATCTTGTGTACCATCCATATTACCACCGCAGGTAACCATAGATATGGCAGGAACGAGGTAAAAGGGTTTCGGCTATATAATTAAGCTGTAACCCCGCCCTGTTATGTAGGCTATATATTTCGAGAACCGGGTGGCAGAGAGGAGAATTTCCATCTTTCTGTCACGGGCAAGTAGGTTGACTGAGTCAAGGCTGCAGTTATGACCTTCTGTATTGTGTAATTCTAAGCTGAGGAGAAAAGGGTGGCATAAGGCCGGGCCCCAAAGTCCTTTATATAGACCTCTCAGCTGTAGTGAATGGATCTAAGATATCTAGGTTTAGGCTAATGCAAGAGGTCCTGTGATCAATAGGTCCTGTGGCCTCTACTGTACACAAAGGGTGTAGTGAAGGCGGCTGACCAATGCCGTCATCATTCAATGAGGGCATTCAATGGGTGTGTTCGTTGCGTGCCAGGCGCCAGTGCCACTGCAGGGTGCCAGGGCCGTAACACTTTCTAGCTACTCCTACCAAGCACGTGAATATTATCTCGTCTAAAAAGCCACATGCTCACCTTTCTCTTCAGATGATCGTCGTTTCCAGCGAATATGGGAAAGAGAATCGTAGCCAACCCCTTTACTTTCGTCAGATCTCTGGTAGGCTTTGAGAAGTGATGGCGCCCAGCCATATGTTTGTTACGAGGGAACTGCATCGCGCAAGCCATATTCAAACCTATTGTTGCAGCGTTGCTCTCACTACAATAGATAGATTTCAAAGCCCAGGAACGATCTTCACCAGCGCCCATTCCCAATTTCTGCGCAGAATCACCTTACGGTGAATCCTGGTGTTGCCCTTCGACTCCAGCACCCAGCTAGTGATGGGGAGGGACAGACGGTTGCCCCCATCATTGTTCAGAGAACTCCAAAGGTCAGAACACAACTCTGATAACACTACCAAAGTAAAACAAACCGACAACATGAGCTTTTCGGACTCCGGTCCAGTCATTGCAATCGTGCACCTGCTATTTGATTTTGTCATGGCACCATTTCCTTCAAACGCACAAGCGGTCAATTCGTTTTCAAACCGACCGTGACCCTGATGCAGCGAACCCACCCGCTTCTATGCCCTTCCCTTTCCCCTTTCGCCTGTGCAGCATCATGTGCCCAAACAGTTATGGTTGTTATCTAACAGGCGAAAGAACAAATAAGCTCAATATACACCAGCACGACGAGGTGAAGAAAAGATAAGCCATAGACTCATGCCGAACTCAGCCGAAGCCAGGTCTCTCTAGTATATTATTGCAACAACCCCCGTATTTTAATCCTTCTCCCCTCTCTCCCCGAACAGCAACTCAACCTCAATCGTTGACGTCCCTACCTCTAAATACTAATCTTCCCACTTCCCCCGTCGACAATCGACAACTATACGGAAGTACCACACCTTCTCCATCGCATCCTCCTTCTAACCGGACGCATCGTCGATATTACCGTTAGGCAGCCAAGCCAAACCTGCCAGCACGCGGGTACGATAGTTATTCCAAGAAGGACGGGAGGTCTGACGAGATATCACGAACGAAAACCTATCCCAAAGCTACCCGCTCACCACCGAAGTAACCATGGCAGCTCAACTCCTCGCTGAGAAGCTTCGCTCCACGGACCTTGACGAAACCAAGGTCAAGTACGGCATCGTGTTTAATGCGAAAGACCAAGCGAAAGACCAAGCGAAAGACCAAGCGCAAACCCTCCTCTTTGTTCGCGCGCTCGACTCGGGATCCATCAGCCAGGCGCAGCTTGTCCTTGACATTTCCGAGGAGGAGCATCGCCCGCTTAGGGTTCGCAAGGTGCTGTGGAGGCGTCTCCCTGCCAGTGGCCACCTCAGTACGAACCAGGAGCGCCGTAAGAAGGGTTTCGAGACGGACTTCTCCAAGGTTGAGGATTTCCAGACCGCCGCCCCCGGCGCCCGCTTTGGCATCCCCGAGCTTTATTCCCACGAAAAACTCCCTTGCCGGTCTAAGACTACACTTGTGTCATATTGGGAGTTCCTCAATGGCGGGACCCTAAACCGTTTTCTGAGAGAAGCTCGCCTGGCTAATGTCAAGATCCTAGCTGTGATCTGCTGGAGCATTATTCTGGATTACCTTCAGGTCCTGAGTTCATGTACACCTGGCTCGACGATCCCACATTCCACCTGGATGCACATGGTGACAATATCATGCTCCGCTTTCCGCGCGAATCCAGCCTGTTCCCCGAGGCGCACCTGATCGATTTCGGCAAGGCCAAGACCGTGAAGACGGTCATGGACTGGGACGTCAAGACCTTCGTCAAGCCCGTTGTCCTGAGGCTGGCTCAGGCATCGCGAATCGCACCGCCCTACGGCACCGACTGGGAACAGTATTTAAACAAGCCCGCCGCGTGCGGGAACGACCCCTTCTGCACGCTTTGGCAGAACCTGGAAGAGATAAATGAGCTGCACGATTGGCGGCGGGGCGTCGGTGTTCCAAGCCTGAAGCCCGTTATCGATGAGCTCGGTAAGAGCATCGAGAAGGAGCTTCCCGTGTATATTCGGGGCGGAGGGGGCAGATATCTACCCTTTCAGAACTTCTTAGCTGAGCACCGTCAGACGCGGGATTTGGATCCTAATCTTGGTAGGCCCGCTTTATACTCTTCGCTAGACGAGGTACTTAAGGTCAAGAATGTCCGCGGTCCGTGGTATGTCGGGGTGGTGGACATCAAGAGCAAAGAACTTGTCCATACCTTTGATGAAGCACAGCACCGACCGAATGAGGTGAATACCGACTCGAAATCTGACGAGGACGCACTGGAAGGCGAGGACTCCGATCTAGATGACTAGGGGCTTGGGTTCGGAGGCGACGTTGGTGAAGATGAAGACGATGAGTGTGAGGAGGAGGAGGAGCCCGAAAGAGATGACAGACGGAATGACTTTATAGGCATTATCTAGCCAGTCTAAGGTATCCTTCTACTTACCGGGCCGTTACTGCAGGCCATGAAACACCTCGGTCAATGCTTTCCTCCACAGTTCTTGGCGCGTAATATAGAGCTAGACGATGGCCCCACTCCTACATACGGTGGCATCATATTTACCGGCGCAGTCGACACAGAAACCGAGCAGAAGATTCAGGAGATTTTACGTACGGCCCGCAGAGCGTTTCAAAGTGTTCGACATAATTGGTAAATTCAAGCAGATGGTGATAAATATACTATCTTCCGGGCAATGCTAACTTAACTTTCAGATTCATCAAGACAACATTTACATGGGCCGGCGTCTCGACACCCGGCAGGAAGAGGGATTGAAATATTACTAATAAAAAGACCGTTGTTGTTCATTTCTTGATGACTCTGCGTGACTTGTATTTTTGTGACTCAATGTGAAATTTCAACCCGTCCTACCTTGTGCGACTACCAAATGTAGGTCAAGGTCAACCTACTTCTAAGTTTCAAGCTGTCCTTATCCAGAGCAGTCACTTATCACTCATCACTCGATCACGCGGCTCCTCAGAAAACTTTGGAGTGAAGAAACTCATTGGGCCCAAATTAAAACAATTGACAATTGAAACAACAGCAAAAAAGTAGCATCGTGAAATAGCATGAAATCGTAACGACGTCTAGCACCAGACGATAAAGCCACAAACATAAGAAATGTGCTTTAAGCTAGCAGAGCCACCCACCCCTTACCGCCAGACCCCAGTACTTACTCCAGCTCATCATCACCCTGCTCCGCAAGCAACTTCAGCGCCGCCACCCTCTTCTCAGCCAGCGAATACAACCTGTCATACGTCACCTTGCCGTTAGCCTTGATGCTCAGCAGCTGCGCCGACTTGATCAGGTTCTTGATCTCGCGACCATTAAGCTTCAGCTCGCTCAGCTTGTCGAGTTCCTCCTCATCAACACTGAAGCGGGCGCGGCCGTGGTGGTTGAAGAAGTTGTCCCACACCTGGCGGCGGGCGGAACTCGTAAGGGCACGGTACGGCAGGAACAGATCGACGCGCGACTGGAAAGCGTGGTCGATGCTCGCGAAGCGGTTGGTGGTTAGGAATAGAATGCCTTGATAGTATTCGAGTTTGGTGAGGAAGACTGAGAACATTTGTCAGCGAGGGTGAAGGAGAGAGACTCGGGGAAAAGAGGAGGGCTTACTCGAGACAAGCTCGTTCCTCGCCAGACCCTCGTCTGTTCGAGCACCGAGGAATACGTCGGCCTCGTCGAGGAGCAGCATGGCTTTCCACATGCGGCAGAGGTCGAGTGCGTGCGTTAGGGCTGCCTCGACCTCATATGGCTGAGTGCCTAGGACGCCGGCGCTCATGGAGTAAAGCGGAACGCGTGCTCGCTCGGCAACGGCCTCGGCTGTGAACGTCTTGCCCACTCCCGGCGGGCCAAACATGAGGATGATGATGCCACGGCCTGTTGAAGAATTGAGTTAGTGTTTGACCACTTTCAGATATGCTTGAATTAAGTACCAACCTTTCTCAGCAACAAAATCGTCGTATACCTCCGTCTCGGCGCCCTTGCTCTCGACAAACTCCCAGGCGAGCTCTTTCTCGCCCTCGGGGAGCACGAGGTTCTCATACGCCTTGTTATTCCACTCAATCTCCTTGAGATCGTCAATCTTGAAGCGACCTTTATGCGTGTGTTAGTCACAGTTATCCTCATCCTGGCAAATGATTTGGGCAGCACATACTCCACTCTTTAGTCTTCAGATCCATTCCAATGACCCACGGCGTGGCAAGAAGGCAGTGCCCATCCGACAGCGGCGTCAAGTCCTCGTTCCGCTGGACATTGACGGGCTGCGTGATTGACACCATCTCGTCCTGGATGTCAATGATGGACGACGTATCGGAGGCGGTGTCTTCCTCCTCCTCCTCCTCTGGGATGTCCTCTGTTTTCTCCTTGGCAGGCTTTGCCTCCGTCTCGCCTGACAGGGACTGCAGGTTCGGCTTGAGGATGTTGTTGCTTTGGTAGTAGGCGTAGGTGTCGATGACAACCCTGCCGTTCACCTGGATACGCACATATTGCGTTAGAACACACTTGTCTCAACATGGCAAATGACTGGAAGACATAGACTCACAGGACGCTCCTCGTTGTTCATCAAGATCATGGTGCCGCTGCAGCTCAGGAAGTGATATCCACGCAGCTTCTCAAACTCCCGGCCCCGCTTAAGCATCTTCTCCTTCATCTCGTCTGGATTTGAAGTGAAGGCAAGGGGGTACACGGGCAGCGACGAGACAGACCGCGTGCTGGCGAAGTACTCGATGTTGATGAGACGCGAAGCGAGGCCGCACCGGTCGCCGTCCCAGTCGACGTACTCGACAGTGATGTAGCAGCTGGTCTTCTTGATCTTGTACCTGACAACGCGGCACAGGGTCTCGATGCCGTAAAACTTGGCGACCACCAGCTCGCCGGGGGCAAAGATCTGCCAGACCATCTCGTGGGTGACCTTTTGCGTCTCCTGGGTCTTGGCGAGGGCCTCGATCCAGGGCGCGAGCAGTGGGCTGAGGAAGGCCATGAGCTCGTCTGCCGCTTGCTTTCTGGCAGAGTTGTCGGTCAGCTCGCTGGCCGCCTTGTGCAGAGCCTTGAGCTTCTCCCAGCGGTGGACAATGGGGCGGTATGGCGGGGTGAAGGTCCAGCTCTCGAGGTCGAGGTCCAGGTCCTGGTAGTTGTCCAGGGCCTCGGACAGAAGCTCTCGCATGGCGGGAGAGTTGATCGTAAACTCGGCCGTGACCCATTTCAGCTTTTCAGCGTCGTAGGTGTGACGATGGACAATGGGCTGCTCCTTGAGCTTCTCCTCAACCTTGCTCTGTTCCTGGTCGATATCTGCGAATTCGGACCACCGGGTCTTGCAACTGGCGTAGACGCAGTCATGACGATACAGTGCCTGAACTGGGGATGAGACGCTGACGGCTTCGACCCCTTCGGAAATCGCTGCAATGTCTGCCATGGTAATGACCTGAGCTCTAGAGAAGTGGACGGGGACGAACGAGGTAGATATAAACGCAAGTGTAAGTGGACGGTGACGAACGAGGTAGATATAAACGCAAGTGTTCGAGTTGCAGAAAGAGTGAATCAAGATAAAACCTTAGAGGATGGAAAGAACCAGGTTATATAAAGTGGTATGCTGCAGTCTCAAAAGAGTAGGATCCTCCCCAGCCGCTCAGGAAGCTACGAGCGGCCGCCGTTCACGCACGGATTAATCACCACTATCACTGTAGTCGGAGGCAACCCTGGTACACGACAGGGACCTGTCGGGTAAGGCGTCGGTTTCAAGAGCAATAAGTGGTCTTGCTGCCTTGCGCAACCCGCGAAAGGTGGATTCATGGTGTGCCAACGCTGCATCTCCCTGTGACTCAGCCCTCTGTACATCTGTACTGCACGTTCGATGTGCAACCGCTTCCAGTCGCCGAAGTATGCCAAGCTCTTACTGCATGATTCTCCAGGCAGGCATAGGGCGCCTAGCGCCTGTTTTCTGCCCTGCACAGAAGGGCCTCCAGCTCCTTCTGCGGGGCATCGCATGCCTGGAAATGGAGCTGAGACAAAAATGCCGGGGGTTGGGATCGAAGGTCAGTCATCTTGATCTGGTGTGACAAGATGCGACGAAAAAAGGGAATGGGAAGGAAGGAAATTGACCGCTAGAATAACCTGAAAGAAAAAGGAAAAAGTGACTCTCCCGCCGGGAATTGAACCCGGGTCCCGAGCGTGACAAGCTCATATACTGACCACTATACTACGGAAGATTTGCAGGTGTGGACACCTGTCGTAGGTGCTGGAACTCGTCGGATGCAGTGAGCGATGGCTAACCATACCTCTATCCACTGAGCCCTCTGGGGTGGGACATTGTCCCACAACACAATAAAATAACACTGCGCAACATTACCAAGATACAAAGAATTTGAGCTGAAGTTCTGTCTTCATTTAATTACGGAAAACTCATTGTTTATTTAGTGTATTATTTTGCCATTGCATTTTCATTGCCTTCAGCTTATCGCGTTCTCATTTTCGTTGAAATAGATTCAGATTTTGTTGTTGCGTTGTTTAAAGGACTTCCAGTTGACTCGAGGAAACGTTTGCACTTACATCAGTAGATGAACGTGACAGTGTAATTTCCAAAGAATGTAGGTAGGTACCTATTTCACCTTATACCCGTTGCTAAAATTCATGTGAGAAAGACACCTTCATTTTGGAAGATGAGTATGTGCCAGTGAGCAGCAACCCCTACGCCCCTTGTACCACGGAAAAAACCACAAGACAGCTCACCGAGAACTGTACAACGTACGGAAACAAGGCGGGACCAAGGCAAACTGATTAATATATCAATTTACGGACGGATTAGCGAAATCCCATGGGCGGCTGCTTCCCCCAAGTACGCTAACGCAATGCCGTGCAACACCATCTGAGACCTTAGGTCATCAAGGCAATGTGCCTAAGTTCACTACAAGCGGCAAACAAAATGTCAGTTTTCAAAAGCACGCAGCTTTTGCCCGGGGTCGGAAAGAAAAGGAAGGGAGGGACATACTTCTGCACCAGCTCTCCAACCTTCATGGTCGGGTAGGTGACCTCTTCGCCCTCGTTCTTGCCGAGGTTGAACTGCTCGGCGCGGACCTGGCGCGCCTGCTCGGCCAGGCTGGGAATGGGCGTCAAGTCGACATCGGACGAAAGATGCCAGAAGAAGGTGGACGAGATGCGGACTAGGGGCCGGTCTGGGAACTGGGCTTTGCGCGCCTCGATCACGTCGACCGTCTTCTCGTTGACGACCACCTCGTGGAAGCCGGCCTTGATGAGCCCGCCCGTGATGTGCTCGAGCTGCTTGCCGGCCTGCACGAGGAGGTAGTTGCCCTGCGGGATCTTGACGGCGATGCGCTTGCCCGTGTTGCGCGCCCAGATGTGCAGGCCCGGGTACCGGGACCGCCCGTGGATGGTCAGGAAGTTGAGGTCGGTGTGGAAGCCGGCGAGGATGGTGTCCTTCTCGCCGTACTTCTTAAGGTCTGACGCGGTTGGCGCGAGAAGATGGGGACTAATGCATCATGGTCAGTACCTGAGCGGTTCGAGCAGGACTTTGTTGGTGAACATACCCATATCTTCCCGCGTCTTTGAAGGATCCTGCTGGCAAACCCAGACCAACAGCCGTCATCTCAGTAAGTCCCTCAACACTGGGTTCAGAATATCTGGTCAGTACAAGTCTGATACCTTCTTAAACAACAACTTGTGACCAAACTCAGGCACTCACGCGTTCTTCATCGAATCTCCCCACAGGTTCATGGTCGGGCCCCAGCGGTCTGCGATATGAGGCGCCTCAGGGACGACGTTTGCTGCATTCAGTCCCGGGAACTGGGTCTCGTACGGGGGAAGTTCGACCATCCTCCAGAAGAACCTGCACTTCGGATCGGGCGCATGCGCCGTGATATCAAGGGGGCGCTCCGACGGCTCGAGGCGGTTGATCACATTCAGACACGGCTCATCGACGGCGCACTTTGGCTTCTCGGTATTCTCGAGCGTCACACCGATCTGGTAGTGCAGCTCAGGTCGCTCATCCTTCTTGAGGTCCTCTTCGGGCTGCGCAAAGTAGTCCTCGAGCAGGTCGAGGAAGGCGGCGTTGTCCTCCTCAGACACGCGCGAGTCGTGGAGAACTAGCGCGCCATAGGTGATCAGGGCTTTGGCTGCTTTGAGGCATTCCGCCTGCACCTCTGGAGAGTCGCGCGGCTGGTTGCGGAAGACATCGAGGTCGATGACGGGCAGGTCCATGGGAAGATCGGCGGCCATGGTACCAAAAGAAGGTGAGGTGTGGTTGGATGGATGGTTTCAGAGATTCACGATGCGAAGCGCTGTCCGTCCTTGAGATAAGATGGTAAAAGGAAGAAATAGCCCCTCAAAATGCCTGTGGCGATTGTTGGCTAGTTGTGCGCTTGGTAACTAGCAAAATCGACGGTTGCAAACGGCAAATTCTCGTCCTTGATAAGACTCCTAATAAGGAAGGTCTTCTGGTCGCGCCGAGGTGGTGGATGAGACCGGAGCGCTTGCTTGCCTAGATCTGCTAAAATCACAGGTCGCGGAGCCCGCCGAAGGAGGATCTCCTCTCACATGGGCGGGTCACTCACCTGCTCGAGCGGGCCTGATTGGAGGTGTTTGGGGGTTGCTGATGGGACGTCCCCACCACCATGCGACAGGTGGCGAGCGGGCTGGGAGGGGGACATCATGGGCAGTGATTCGCTATCATCAATCAGTTAGGACTGTCTGACGACTGGGCGCGACAAAGCGGCATGTGGACCAGGCATTCACTACGCCCAGTACGTCTGATTCTACGAAACAGCAACTGAGACTTCAAACTTGACGGTGAAGAAAAATTCGCTTTATGAAACTGAAAAAAATTTCGGAAAAAAAAATAGTACTCTCCCGCCGGGAATTGAACCCGGGTCCCGAGCGTGACAAGCTCATATACTGACCACTATACTACGGAAGATTTGTTGGTGTGATCACCAACCGTAGCTGCTAGGCTGTTGAATTGTGGGGCCGGAATTAGACGTTATAACAGGGCTCTCAATCCAACTCTGGTCCACATCAATCCACATAACCACATAGCGCATTTCTAAGCATGGTCAGCCCTCAGCTTCAAAGAAGTATCTCTGGATTTTTCTAGTTTGATGAAAGAAATTTGTCGTAACGTTTAGAAACTCCCGAGGTCGGTATGTGGCAACTGGTCGTCGCATTGTGTTACCTAAAGATGACTTGCTGGAAGAGGAATACCGGCCTGCTAGGTACGGTATCCCACGTGGTTACTCTCGTCAGCGCTGCCTGCATACCCCGCATTCCATTTTCAGTCTCTTTTTCGGTTCATTTTCTCTTTGTCTCATGTTCAGAACGAGCACTTTATTCGTTCTTATTCGTTCTGGCTCGTTGCGGCAGCTTCATTATCGGCAATCGACTTCAACTCCAGAATGAGCCTTAGCACCCGGCCAGATGGAGGCTGTGTCATGTGCGCGACTTTCGTTGCTGGGGTGGAAAAGATCTATCTCACCAAGGATGAATGGAAAACGAGTGATCGCTCCCGGCAACACTGATTTCGCTGGACTTTCCCAGACATAGTTCCATCACTTCCGGGCCTCGTCGCAAGCGCAAATCAGCAGTGTTCATGGTGCATCCTCCTTCACCGTGCCCTTGAGACTCAAATTAGTAACCGGGCCAGTTATTTCGAGAAACAAAAACTCCGAGCCGCGAAAGATATCATTACGGTTGAAGTCTTTCCGAAATGGTCCCCAGGGAGACGGGGGCCGTTTGGAATTATCGGCGGATTTGAGGGGCGTGGGTGCGCCATCAAAGCTGATCGATATTTTCTCAAACTGAAACTTCATGTCATCGCAAACGACGGTAGGGTCATTTTTCTCGGTCGCTATGCGTAACATGTTGGATGGAGGAGCGCAATTTTACTGACTGGTCTTGAAAACTCACCAGACTTTGATGTTCTATCGCCCTCCAATATCCGGGAACTGCGGCGTGCAGTTGATACGTGCGTAGTCGACCATGAGACATGCCCTGGAGACAGCAATAAGGCGAGTCCATACGCCTGCTGAAACGTAATTGGAACCCTCGGCGTGATCAGACTAGAGCACACAAACGGAAAGCCGCTCAAATACCCGGCTTTGAGTTATTGCTGGGGCAAGTCCCTCAATGTACAGCGTTCCAGAACTGTCCAAGAGAACTTGGCAACCAGGGAGAAAGGGTTCTCAATAAATGGTCTTCCCAAAACGCTTCAAGACGTCGTCCCTCGAAATCTGGCATATTTGGATAGATGCACTCTGCATCGTCCAGGAGAGTGCGGAAGAATGGGCCACAGAGTCCAGAAGGATGATGCAATATTACGGCAACGCCTGGGCCACCCTTGTTCCTCTATTGTCCGACTCTGCGGACACTGGAATACTGGGACTGGGAGGTGAAAGTCCCTTTCCCGCAGACTCCCCGGTCCCTGGAGCAGCGAATCTGGCCATGGTAAAGAACCCATCCTCGCGATTCATGGCACCAGTAACGGAAGTGACTCCATAAACACTTCAGCGTGGAATGGGCGCGGTTGGACATACCAAGAGAAACTAAACTCTTCTCGTATCCTGTTCTTTCTTGGCCATAGGGTGATCTTGTCTTGTCGAGAGGGCAGCTGGGATACTTGAAAGGGCTGGGAGCCAAGATATCTAGGGATATATGACTTCCTGCCGATGTCCCCAAAGCTCCATCCTAGCATCAGCCGGGAGGATGGCCAAAGCTCATGGTGCACGCTTATCAGCTGGTTCACCCTCAAGACAATGACGAAGCCGAGCGACCAGTGGTATGCCTTCTCCGCAATTGCGGAGAGATATTCTGAGGGCTTCGAGCGCCCGATTGTGGCGGGATTTTGGAAAGATAGGATCGTCGAGGACCTGGCCGCATGGGTGCGAACTGAGCCTCAACAGTACTGTCAGTCCAGTGCCCCATCGTGGACTTGGCTAGGCGTCAACTGGTCCTGTGACGACAGACGTTCCGGCATTAAGTTAGACAGAACGACCTTCTATGGGCTTCAGGAGCCCCGCACCACGCTCGACTCCATCATCAATGAAACGGGTGAGATTCGACACATCAAGTTGAAGATGACTGGCCACATCCTCTCGACGCAATCAGTCCTGCACCTTGTTGGCTTCTATAGAGCAACATCAGAGCCCCCAAGACTTAGCACGTTTCAAAGAGGCTTCGTGATACTGGATCATCGTTCCAGCCGCAGATACGCATGCTCTTGTGTTATTGCCAGGCCCGGCAGATTTCACCATAAGGAAGATGGCAAGATGTACAGCATGGTTTCCGCAAGTGCTCTGACGCAACGATCCATGTCAGCGCTACTGGTCGGGCCTGCCATCCCACGGAGCTGGTCAGAGACACTGTGGCACTTTGTTGTTATCCAGCCGACGAGCGAGCGGCCCCCAGGTCAAGGAGAGCTGGTCTGGTATCGCAGGGTAGGCATATTTAATATCACGGAAATAGACATGTCGACTATCTTTAAACGTCTGAAGAGAGAACTACAGACGAAGAAAAAGGAGACGTTCATATTTGCGTAAAACGCATACACGCGCGCACACACACGTACATCCACACACACACACACAGGCACACACACACACACACACACACACACACACACACACACACACACACACACACACACACACACACACACACACACACACACACACACACACACACACACACACACACACACACAAAGGAAGACAGAACAATGAAGGAGACAGAGGTTTCAAGTAAATAAGGTCATGATTGAGGAAGGGTAAGTTTTGATTCAGTGAGATATGGGCTGGAGGCAATTGGACTGAAAAGGTTGGCAGAAGATTTCAAACACTATTATCAGCTCAAGTCATTTCCATCTCCTTCCCATCACTACTATCGCCCTTCCGCCACCTCTCCACAGCAATCATTATCTCAGTGCTCTGCATAATCCTCCCGGCAGACTCACGAAGCGGCGCCTTGTCGCTCGAGTTGGTGAGCGTGGTCGTGAGCGGGGGAGACGGTAAGCCGTTGCCGCCCGAGATCATGACCATCGTGGCCCCGCGAGCATGCACTCTCCTCGGCGTCTGGTTAAGGTTGTTGTTGGTGTTCTCGTTCCTGCTGCCCGAGACGTACAATCCCCTGCTTAGGCTCTGGAGGTCGCGGAAGAGGGTGCGCAGGACGGGTATGGATGCGGCCATGATGGTGACGGATGACTCGGCGGAGCCCCAGAGGATGAGAGGTGCTGAGACGTCTTTTCTTGTTTAGCGAGTTGACTTTGGTGACGGTGACGGCATGGTTTGGCAGCTTACATGTAAAGTCCGACGAGGAAAGAGTCGGAATCTCAATGGTTTTGACAACTGCTGTCGCGCCGGCAAAGATGCCCATGCTCATGCCCAAGGCGACCCCGACCTTTTCCTTGCGCTTCATCTGTAACCCCCAAATGATCTTCCATGGTAAGAGAGCCAGGATAAAATCCGTCGCTGCGGAGTAGCCTGGAAGGCTGTAAGTAAGGCAAAGCAAACAAGTCCAGAGAGGGGGTTTATACCGGCTGCAAACATCCCAAAGGTAGGATAGACATCCGGCTGCCAACAAGTACCGTCCATATAGGGGTTCCAGGTCTTCGCTGCCGGCGAGCACCTGGTCCACATGAAGACCGCGTTGAGTCCCATGGCGGTGTTGACAGTCACGATAATGAACCAGATAAAGGCCTTCATCCGCCCCTGCATCAAACGAAGCATGGTAATGGCAAACGATGTTTTGCTCCAGACGGCAGCGAGGATCGAGAAGGTGCCGGTGAAGTTGCCGATCAGGCCGAGCTTCGAGTAGTTCTCAACAGGCACCGCATAGAAATGTTTCCCGAGACCGAGACTGGCGCTTATCGTCACGAGGATGACCGAGATCAGGAGCATGAACTGTAACGTCAAGAAAGGGTCAGCGATGTGGACAAGATTGCAGTGCTGATCAGTTCCTGGGGACTTACCCACGACAACGCGAGTACGTAGTCATCCCACCACAGCCGCCGCTTCGTTTGCAGCTTGCAGAATATCCTCACTGTGAGGAACAGTCCCGAGAGACCGGTTAGGCTCCATACCGTACTGAGTATCCTCGGGCCTTGGTCGTCGGTATCCATCCTGAAGAGGGTGGAAACACTGTGGAACCGGAGGGAGAGGGCAAGATGGAAACGAATGCAGGGACAGATCCAATCCAGCCAGTCGGCACAAGGATCGAGCGGGCGATCATGTTGTCACTCGAGACTTATACATAACCTTACCCAGGTGTCGGAGAGTCAACAACACACGAGGGGTCACTGCGAGGGATTTCTGATTGCTGGCCGTAACGAGAGAGGCACAGAATGGGTGGTGTGCCCGACGACTGCAGTAGCACAGACTATATTTGCATGGCCTAGTATAACTTCGACAAGAGAAAACCAGGAGAAATGGCCACACCGCAAACCCCTGAACCCCCCGATCCCGACGTGATGATTGCGGGGAGCAGCATGCCACTGGTCCAGCCCACACAGAAGGAAGTTAGCTACCGTTTCTGAGGTCGTAGCGGGCCTGCCGGGGAGAGGCCCTAGCCCTCCGTGCCCCGGGGCGGCAGCGAATTAAACCTGGGTCACGGACAGCCGTGCAGGGAAAGCAGGCACGCCAACTCGCCAGCAAACAAATCTCATCCGCTCTTAAGGGTGGCCCATAGCCAGATCCATCGAGCAGTGCAGCTGCCGTGCCGTCAATATTTTAGATCACGCTTCGTCGCTGTGGCCTCTCGGTGGCTGCAGCCCCGCACCACGGACCATCTCGAGGCAACCCAACCGACCGAGGTGTGCAGATGTTATGCAAGCCTCCCTTTTGCAAACACAAAGATGTCAGGCTCCGGAAACCCGGGTCGAATTTCCAGGGTCCATCCATCCCAACATGCTCGGACAGCAAGTTGCCGTCGACATGTTCAGCGTTTTTTAGTGTGTTTCTCTCTTCCCCTCTAGTCTAAACACCAGAACAGCTAGGAGCGGGAGATGGAAGCGTGCTTAGTGCCGAGCGATCTCCTTTCCAATCTAGGAACGCAAAAGACAGGGTTGGGAAGCTGTTGGCTAAGAGGAGCACCAACCTGGAAGCAGTTTCAGCTGGGTGACTGTCATGCAAAGAAGGAACCTAGGACATATCGGCCATTTGTAGAGGATGCAACCCGAATTGGGAACTCCCTTCGTTCACCATGGCTCACCCAGAAAACAATAGCTAATGCCGTTGGCCGTTGACGTCGTCGACCAAAAGCGTAGGGATCAGCGCGTGGGGAACTGGCGATAAACAATTCCAAGGTCGAGCCCCTGGCTTTGGTGGGAGTCGCGACTGGATTTGGGCATTATAGCACATGGGCTTCTATACTGGCTACCACCTCACAACAGGTTTCTGGGCCCAAAGCATGGAAGTGCCAAAATTAAAGATGCGGTTGTTGTCATGGACGTTTAAAATGCAGTGTCCCAGGAGAAATTGGACAAGATGCAGCGGGCAGCCAGCTCTTCTTCTCTGTCGGCTCGCTGGTGGAATTTGGATGAAGAGCCAGACGCAAAACGACGGCGATTGATGAAATGCGGACTCTTCGTCTGGCCGCGTTCGCGTCTCTTGTCGGGGTAGGAGCAATTGCAGCTGCGGGAGGAGGCTGCTCCACCAATGCTTGTCTTCGCGGTAGGTTCCGAACGCCCGCCAAAAAGTTGTGGAGCAGCTAGAGCCACGGGCCATTCTTTCGACTTAGAGCTTTTCTGACTCCAGCGCAACTTGCAGCTGTCTCGACGGCATCAGCTGGCACGAAAGATTGCCAGAGCTTCTTCCGCGTCACCGTGACTCCCGCGACGAGCACATTTACCACCACAAGGACGATCACCTCGAGCGCCACGACACTCGTGCCCATCCGAAATGCGACCATCACAGCGAAGAATGCGACGACGACGAGCACCCTCGGCCGAGCTCACGGCCCCCGCGACGTCGAATACGATGCCTTCGGCGCATTCGGCCTGGGAGACAATGCCCTCCAAGGGCGCCAGGTGACCGTCACAGCAACGTCGACGCCCGCCTACGCATCACCATGCTCCTCGATCGCTGCCTTCGCCTCGGCCTGCTCGTGCCTCGGCATTTCGCACTCGACCACGACAACGGACGCGAAGTCTACAACGACCACGCTGACTGTTACCAAGACAGTGGGCAGTGCGACGACCATCTCTCCGTTCCCAGCCACCCGCACAACATCGACCAAGCCCTCGTCTTCGTTAAAGGCCACAACATCGACCAAGTCTTCGTCTTCGTTGAAAGGTTCGGCTTCAGCCAAGAAGTCTTCTTCGTTGAAAGCCACAACATCGGCCAAGTCTTCATTGAAAGGCACGACTTCGACCAAGTCTTCAATAAAAGCATCGACGACGGCCAAGTCTTCAATAAAAAGCTCGACAAAGTTGACGACGAAATCGTTGCCGGCCTCCTCGTCAACACGCCGCCCCAGCACAGTTGCACCTGCAACATCCAGTCGAAGGGCCAGTTCCACACAGAAGCCCCTTTCCAGCCCTCCCAAGTCATCCCAGGCAAGTTCCACGAAGAGCAGCAGTAGGCCCCTTTCCACCTCCACCGAGTCTCCTGGGAGTTCCACGAAAAGCAGCTCGAGCAGCAAACCCCTCTCCAGCTCCACCAAGTCGCTTGGGAGTTCCACAAAGAGCAGCTCCACCAGCAAGACATCCCTGGGCAGCTCGACTGCTTCGGCTTCAACAACAAGCAGCTCGATCGTACATGTTCTGAGCACGACGACAATAACGACGTCTGGCAGTTACTGGACAAACGCGACCATCCCCGCCTCCATTGCAAGCAACAGCACAACCGGACGATATTTGAACTCGACAGTTGCGCCCACCACTTTGACAGCCAATGTCACCGCGCCAATCGGGCTGAATGCGACAACCTCCAAGGCGCCGTTTGCCAACAGCACCACCGCACAATGGCTCAATGCAACGACAACCGGCACGCTGCTGGCCAACAACGCGACTACCAGCTCCAAGGCGCCGTTTAGCAATGCGACAACCGCACAGTGGCTTAACGCGACGACAACTGGCTCAGCGCTAGCTAACAGCACAACTAGCCTATGGCTCAATACAACTGCGGCGAGCTTTTTGGCTGCGAATAGCACGAGGCCTATGTGGCTTAACACATCGATGCCTACTCTCGCTCCCAATACCACCACCGGCCGATGGCTTAACACGACCGTCATGACAGCGATGCCAGCCAACTCGACCACGTTCCGGTGGCTTAACTCGACCGTTCTTGCAAACTCGACGACCGCGCGCTGGCTCAATACCTCGTCGATCCCAACCGCGACCCCCACCCCCACTCTCGACACCACCTGCGGCGAAACTGTTTCCCCATTCTCATTACAAGTCTCTCAGCCCGGTGGCCTGTTCGATGGGTGGTTCGTACACCTCAGGGGCAACGGCCTCCTGTTCACAAGCGCCCGCTCATCGGCCAGTTCGTTCAGCGTCGAAGCCAGCGGACATCTGTGCGTGGTTGGCTACGTGGATGCGGACGACCGGCCATCCATCGCCGCGGTCGGGAAGCGCGATGCCAGCAGCGCCGTATGGCTGCTCCAAAAGCCGATGCTGGACGCGCTCAGCGAGGACTACAGCGCGGTAAAGTGCATCAAGGGCGGCTCTCTGGCCTGCACGGCGGCGAATGCGACAAACCCGGCGAGCCACTGGGTCGGCTGCGGGCTACAATTAGACCTGTCAACAGAAGCTGGCGGGACGGTACCGTACGACGGGCTGAACTGCACGTCCTTAGGGTTAGAAGTGGTGTAATATACCCCCATATACCACGCCACAAATATTCAGGGGGTTTTGGTTCATAAAGATAATTTTAAGTTTATTTTGCAAATCCTTTTGCCATTCCCAACTACTATGCCTGGTATCATTTGGTTGCTCCCGTTCCCGCTTATTATCATCATCAGCGTCATCAATGGCCTCGGCCAATTTGTGCCCCTGGCGTTCCTTTTCCTGTCGTCTACTTCCGAAATATGCATTTTCCAGCAATGTTCCCATTTTGTTGCCTTTGACTCTGAATTCCGCAGCAGCAGTGGTGGCATCCCAGCCACCAGCCGCGTCTAACACAGCAGTCATAACCACAACCACAAGCATGCCCATGTCCACCCCAGCCATGCCACTGCCGCCGCATATGCAAATATTACTCTGCGCTGCTGCTGCTACTCCTGCTGCTGTTCGACTTGGTGGGCGTGATGCTGGTGAATAGGTTGCGGATGTCGCTGAGGAACATCTTGGACCGGTTCGTATTGATGCTGCTCGACGTCGAGATGCTGCTGGTTCTGCTTCCTGCGCTGCTGCGTCGGCGCTGTTGTTGCTGGTGTTCGGAGTCGGAGGTTGGCATGTCTGGGTCGAGATTGGCTTCTGCTTTGGAGCCTTTTTTGGTGGAGTGTTAGTTTACTTGATATATGAGGAAGAGGAAGAGAGGAAGAGGGAAAGGGAGGGAAAAGGGGGGAGGTAGGGGGGAAGGAAGACACATACGAATATTACCGGCCCCGCCGCGGCCGAATGAGCGCCGGCACTCATTTGATCTTGTGCTTGTAAAAGCCATGAATGGTTGGTTGGTAGTTGGTAAACGTTGTAGAGAGTTTGAGTGGTGAGTGGTCGCGTGTGAGGCGGACGGATGAGTGTTGTGCAAAGACCAGAGGGTGGGTGAGTGTTGATTATGGTGTAAGTGTGTAAGTGGTGTTTGACTCTTCTGACTTTGACTCTGGACTTTTGGCTGTGGCTGTGGCTGCTGCTGCTGATGGGGGAAAGGTTCTTTCGTTCGTTCTCTTTCCTTCGAGATGGCCGTGGGCGCCCTCTTAGTTTTGTGCTGGCTTGCCGAAGGGGAGGGGGGCAATAATGTTTGCCCAGCTAATCTCTGTTATCCGGTTTCGGATCTCCGTCCCAGAGATAGGGGAATGATTGGGATTGCAAATTGAATGGTGTTTGGATATCCACTTTCGCGAAAACGCAGGTGTGGAGTTGAGTTGTGTTCTGGAAGAACGGGTGTTGTCTGGGGATGATATGGGGAATTTTGGATTGCAGATTTTTCATCGTCATTCTTCTCTTCTGCAATTGGGTTCTGGTATCTGGTGCTCGACCTTATCTATATGTGTGTCTCTTCTATCACTTTTTCTGAGGGCCAACATCATCGACTGGCTCAGATCAAAGAAATCAGGAAGCCGTTCGCCGCACATGGAAAAGAAAACCGTCGATCCACCATCACTACCCGCAAAAACACTCCACCATGCTCACACCCGACTTCCCCCGAAAAGATAAGGAGTTGTCCACCCATTGGTGCCTCGGGAGCTGTATAGGGACCCCGCCCTAGGGCTGTGACATAACGCTTTCTTCCAGCTTTTCTGCCCGACGCAGGTGCGTCACTACTCAACTGCCAGCCCGCAAAGCTTAGCACTGCTTTCTATGCTGAACGCAGTTTAATGGACAAATGGTCAAGAAGGCCGGACGATCGAACCCCGTCCGCGAGGAGAGGGGTCCTTCTTTCTTTGGTCAAGTTGTGTGGGGTAGTCGATCGTGCTGCGTCACGACCCGTGGGGTTGCGGGGTCCTCGATGGATGGGTGGTCTAGACCTTGTAGGACGAAAAGAGGTTGGTGGTTCGCAAAGGGGGGCGAAAAAGTCTGATCTTGGTAATTTGGCGAAGGTTTATATTTCCGTTTGGTGTTGTGACACACCGTCATTGGTAATTAGCTTCGTGCTAATGGGCTGAAGATAGATGGTCGCGTGTTCACGTGTTGTTGTGATGCCATCGATCTGCACTTCGGAAAGAGACAATGTCGAGGACATGTCTCGGAAATAAACGAGCAAAAGAAATGATAACGAACAAAGTATTTGTTTGATCTGTTTTGTACCTAGCTTACGCCATGACTTTGTAGTTGCACAATGTTGTGCAGGTGTTGAGACTATTGTTTTACCCCTTTTCCGACCCCTTTTCCGACCCCCTTTTCCACACCTTTTTTATCAAATCACCACACCAACGACATACTATCTATAAAGTTGTCCATTATTTCTATAGTATGTAGTTCATAAGCATTGACTAGTTCAGACTTGCCGCGAAGGAGGTAAAAGAAAAAAAAGACCGACAATGCTTAGGATCGATCGTTCGACCTAAACCGCCGAATACTCACAGCACTAGTCAAGAATAGCTAGCACAGTTCTATATTCGTCTTTGTTACAGAAGCTAACCCCTTCACCATGTGGACAGATGTCGTTCTTCGGGAAAATTAATGTTGTAAAACGAATTGAAACCCCACCGCCTCCGACTTCCATTTGCTTCGCCACTCCATGCTGTCCCTCATATTCAGTACAGTGCGTACCTAGGTACACCGTTACGCATCTTTCCCTATCAAAATTCTTTTATCGACGCAAATTCAAGCTCGGTAAAAGCATCCCCTCCATGCCCGTCAATTTCATGCAGTGCGGCCACGCTATCCACCGGCAATGTTTCAACGAGCACATGAAGACACCGTACAAGGGTCCGCTGTGCAACCATTATCTGAACTTCCTTAAAGGCACCTTGTTCATCAAAGACCATGAATATCTGATTCAGTGATAAATAATAGACAACTATAAGGTTCATCGATTCGCTTGATATTGGACATTGCCGCTTCGTTCAGCCACGATGCAAACTACAATGCCTAGACTGGAAGCCACAAATAAGTTCAATATAGGAACCTCTTCGAAGTCTACTTCCTTGAACTTAGAATAACATTCGTAAATCTGGCGCTAGACTGAGACCTGTCAGAATCAGACTCTCTTCTTAATATCAACCACCAACCCCTTCTGTACCGGAAACCAGTAATCCTTGACCACCCACTCCCTCTCGGGGTTCGTCAGCTCAATATCGTACATCAGCGCCAGCGTAGCCACCACCTTGTACACCTGCGTCAAGCCCAAATGCTTACCCACGCAGCTCCTGCTCCCGCCCCCGAAACTCAAGTCCGCATTGTTCATGACCAGCAGCCGTGCCGCGTAACCCTCCTCGGTCTCATCCTTTCGCTTCAGCCACCGCTCGGGCTTGAACTCGTCCGCGTCGTCCCCAAACGAGCCCTTGTTGCGGCAGATCACGTACGGGTTGAAAGATAGGATGGCATTCTCGGGAACGAAGCCGTCGGGTAGGTTGTGTCCGCCGGGGGGGACGTAGCGCTCTAGGCCTAGGGATACCCCTGGCAGGATGCGGAGCGCCTCGCGGACGATCCCGTCGAGGTACGGAAGCCCGCGGACGGCTTTGTACGCGACGGGGCAGTGCGAGGATGTCAGGCCCGCGGAGGAGAGTTCATTCTGTAAACGGGACCAGATGGACGGGTTCTTGAGCGAATAATAGAGGGCCGAGCGGGTCGCCACGGCGGTGGTGTCGGCGCCGGCGAGGGTGTTGATCATTAGCCAGGCGATGATGTGGCCGTCGGTGACGTTGGCCGGGTCTTCGGCCTTGACTTCGATGAACTTGTCGAGGTAGTCGGGCTGGGATGCGTCGTGGTGGTCTTTGTCCAGGCCTTGCAGGCGCGCGACGAGCCGTTGGACGGTTGTTCCCGTGAGAGATTCGAAGGGGGCGGGGCCGAGCTGGTAGATGGGGTTCTTGCTGAGGAAGTAGTCTAGGGCTGGGATGGAGAAGCAGAGGGAGAAGTAAGCGAGCATGGACTCTGCGCCGGCGATGGTGCCGTCGAAGTCGGTTCCCTTGGACAGGTAGCCGTAGGGTTGGCTGAAGGTGATGGCGCCGATGACGTCCCAGGTGTCTGACGGATGGGTTTGGTTAGTGGAGGGAAACCACTACTGAAGCGGGCATGGATTCCAGCATACAGTAACTTATCCATTCGCCAAGATCTACCGCCTTGCCAGCAGAACTCCCACCGCCCATGAAGCGCTTCTCCAGCTCGCTGCAGAGCAGGTTGATGGTCTTGTCCATGTGCGGCTCGAGAGCTGGTACAGCACCAGCCGAGTAGAACTTGGCGATGGGTTTCTTCGTCTGCGCATGCACCGCAGGGTCTAGTTCGCTAAAGATGTTGAAGACGACCTTGCCGCCAATCAGGACACTGCTGGACGAAACAGACTCGGTCTGTGATCAGACGGGGAGGTTAGCGCTTTGCCGAGAAGAAACATGAAAATAGGATCCACTTACCTTTCTCCATTCGGCTTTGACGTTGAATATGGTCTTGAGCATGCTCGGATAGTCGACATCAAGAACATTGGGGCCAATGCGCACGACAGGCCCGTATTTCTTGTGGGCCTGGTCGATCACAAGATGCCAACTCCCCTGCATAGTGTGATAGAGACGCCATAAGTTGGTATATTCTGACATACACAGTCAGTCCAGTTCTCACCTCATATGTGGCATATATAGGGGATGCATCATACTCGCGAGCGCGGGGCCGGGATACTGGCGGAGGGGCGACCTCACATACGAGGTCAGTAGATAGAGGAGAAGCGAGGTGAACGAAACCGACACGAAGAGGGTCACTGGGGACCCCCTCAACTTGGAAACCAAGGATTGGAGATCCATCTTAACGATGCCAAGACAACTCAAGGAAAGACTTTCTATTACGGTGACGACGCCAATGGCGTGTAAAACTAGAAGATGGTTGAACAGAAGACAAGAGGGGGGTTGCACGACGGCGCCTATATATGAAGAGCTTCCCCGTCTGAGCAGCACACCCTCTTCATCCCCCAAAAGGAGTCGAGGGAGGGGAAGATTATTCCTCCCTTCCACTTTCGGGTCTCAGTGGGGGACGTTGCAGGTGCATCGCATATGCACATTGTGTGCCATGAGACAGTAACCAGTCGCATTCATACCCAACAGAACTCGGAGGCTCGGCACAATCTGAAAATCTGAGGGCCTCCCGGGGGGGGGGGGGAATGCGATAACTTGAAGCTGGGACTCCTTCGTTACAAATCACAGTTACATGACAGGTGATGGACTCCATTGTACAATTATATCGACTCGGACCCCTGGACCAACGGTTTAGATGTCAAAACTCTAAAATGCATATCACAGCTAGGTAGTGTGAGACCCCGCCATTGTGATGGAAACTAGCACATCATCAATAGCGTGCCGACACTGAACGAAAGTTGCGGGTTCTTAGGAATCATGCAATTCTCATTGGAGCAAGTGCCCAGACAAGGGCGGCCGGCCGAAGCGGCACAGTGGTCTCGGCGGGCCAATGCGCATGCTCAGATTGCTATCTGTGGCAGCCTGCCGGGCGTTGCACTTTACGCGTATTGGACATGCGTATGGGACATGCGGATGCGGACACACACCTCTCCCTCTTTGGTGTTTTCCGGTGACCAACATGCTTTCAAATCCTTTCAACATGGTGGTTACCGCTGCAGCCTTTGGGGCCGTATGTACACGTGTGTTCTGTATGGGGAAATGCCGTCTTGTGACTCGGTACCGAGAAGGTGTGGAGTTTGTCAGTAAGGTTGTGTTGTCGAAGCAGAGTTGATGTTGGTGGCGTTTAAAAAGGATCCTTGTGGAACCTTCAAGATTTGCCAATGAGCTTGGTTTTGCTTGCATCTGCGAGGCATTAGTAAGCTCCAGCATGGACTTCGGGAGGCACAGCAGCAATCGACGATAGATAGTGCACCTCCATTACGGGTGGGGGTTGCGCTTGTGCTTTGAATCTACGTTACACGAGAAGGCGATTTTGTTCGTTTTATGTTACGGCCCTGGCACCCTGCACTGGCACTGGCGCCTGGCACGCAACGAACACACCCATTGAATGCCCTCATTGAATGATGACGGCATTGGTGTACAATAAAGGCCACAGGACCTATTGATCACAGGGCCTCTTGCATTAGCCTAAACCTAGATATCTTAGATCCATTCACTACAGTTGAGAGGTCTATATAAAGGACCTTGGGGTCCGGCCTTATGCCACCCTTTTCTCCTCAGCTTAGAATTACACAATACAGAAGGTCATAACTGCAGCCTTGACTCAGACAACCTACCTGCCCGTGACATTTTAAGTGTTCTGCAGATTGGCCTTGTCGCAAAACGTTTTGTGATTCGTTACAGTTGAAAGTCTATGCACAGATTCATCAGCTGAATTGTCATATTTCGCTTCTATCAGAGGAAACGAAGGGCAGAACCTGAAAGATGCATTGATGAAGTTTAGACTTGCAACATCTGCAATCCAGCCTCCAAAAGCAGGTATCTCATAAACTGTACAGCAGTTAAAAACAAGTAGAGGAAATAAAACAATACAAAAAAAGCAAAAAGAAAGTGGCGTGTTTACATAGTCTGGGACTTGAACTCATAGCCTCATTGCGGTAGAGTAAGGTGACGTTGTCAGCCTGAGCTACTACCGCTCGACCAGGTGCGGGGCCACTACGAGCACCAACTATGTTGGAAGGCTGGGCAGGAACTTCGGTACATAAAGCCAGGTGTGTGCCCGTCGCATGGCAAATGAGTATGTTGGGGGGTGGGGTTTCGCGGGGCTATGAGGAGACGAGATGAATAGTGGCTGGCGGACTGCGTCAACATATCCACAATCCAACAAACTGCGAAGTACTTTAAAGGCTCCATTACGCTTTGAGTAGAATAAGTAACCGCCTCTTTATTGCCGAATGGGTTTAGTCACGAGTTCTCAGTCCAGAGGGCTTGGGCTTTGATGATGGCGTTCTTGCTGCGATGGCCCTGCTCTCAATCAACTCGTGAACAAATACCGTCTCCACGGCAGAGCTGTATAGAAGTATCCTCATGCACAGACGTGACTGCATAAGCTTCGCGTGTTCTTATTGTGAAGTTAACCGATGTTGAGCATTTAGCCTCTGAAAGCCACAGAGTCAGACAGACCAAGACCAGTTATACCGGAATGAGATCTATGCTGTTGAGAATGATGACTGGAATGTGCTGCATATATCCTTGGTCCTAGCCCACCAGTACCGGGCTAGTGGAGCATGCTGAGTGCGGGAACGTATATCGGATGAAACGCTCAGGTGAATCGTTGGCTGAAAGTGTTTCCGTTGCCCGCATAGCAATATATGTCGATATTTCCACACTATTGACAACGAGCTGCTTTATGTCAGGTCGGTCATTCTTACCCCTTCATCAGACAGACTTTGTGGTCTTAGATCGGATGTTCTTGGTAGACTGAGGCTCCTCCGCAGCGCTCCGGACTAACAGATATAATCTTCATGATGTCGAACAGCCCGGTTTTGTCCCAACACGCGTGCCTTCCGCCAGCAGAAAAGTGACAAACAAGTCAGATGAAAGTGGTAGCAGATACCAGCGTCATGCAGATATGAGCCCCACGGGCCCGAATAGGTACGTATCCTACCGCGCAACGCGAAAACAGCGAGCAGCTCGCCCCGCGTTGTTGTCCTCTCTATTTCGTCGCTCTTTTGACCGAGCATCCGACCGCACCGCGCCTTCCCTTTCTCTCCCTCCTACATCGCCAATCGGTCAGTCGAGAGAGACAGCACCATCACCTTCGCACCGTCCAGCAACCGCCAGAAATTCCGCGCTGCCATCGAACAAACCCCAGCAGCGAAAAAAGCAGCCACAATATGTCGTGGCAGGCGAGCAGCCCGCGCGGCGACTTGCCGTGGACGCAGATTGGTGGCCCGTCGTTCAACAAGCCCAAGGTAAAGGTAGACGGCAGCGGCGGCGGCGGCGGCGGATCGAACCACCAGGAAGTCGACACAGTCTCCCACAAAATCTTCGTTAGCCTTTGGGTCATGGTCGGCATTTCCCTCATCATTTTTGCCTTGCGGTTCTACACACGCAAGGTTCTCATCAAGAAGATTGGCTGGGACGACTTTGCCTTTTGTGCTAGCTTTGTGGCTAACTAATTCCCAGCCTGCCTCGTCCCCCCTTCCTATATCTTGACTTCTAGGCGTGCTGTCGTCCAGTTAATACAAACTAACTTGCTAATCCCACAACCTTGAACTATAGGCCCTCATGATCGTCTACGTCGGTCTCCTCACCGTCGGCTACAAGGATCCCGCCAACGGCGGCACTGGTGGTGGTGAAGCCGAGCCGCTCGGCGCGCACATCGCCCGCATGGCAGCGCGTGCGAAATTCGGCATCGCAGCCCAAGGAGTGGTCACCCTCGCATTAACCCTCGCCAAGATGTCATTCGGCCTCACCATGCTGCGGATCGTGACGGCCGCGACCAGCCGGGCTCGGTATGTCATTTGGTTTGCCACGACAATCATCCTGTTCTCGGGGGCGACGACATCCTTGCTCGCCTACGTCGAGTGCCTGCCTCCCTTTCTCAAGAAGGATGTCATGTTCGAGAGCTTTCGCGGCTGCAGTACCGCCGTCACCTGGATGTATGGTTTCGGAGGTAAGTAGATAACTCCCCTCCTAAACATGTTCGAGTCGGGGCAGAAGGACGAGAGAAGAAGACTAACGTTTCGTAACAACAAAAATAGGAGTATGCACCTTGGCGGCCCTAGCTTTCGCCACCATCCCGTGGGTGGTCATCGGGCAGAACGCGAACCTGCAAATGAAGGAAAAGTATGTCATATCCGTTGGTATGCTCATCACAGCTGCGGCAAGCTTGACCGGAGTGTATCGTACGGTCGCACTCAAGGACGCCATGGCTCAGATGTCTAGTTCAAACCACCAGGAATTGGTCATCAAGGTGGACGAGTATACGAGTCAGTAAACTTTCCTCCAATCCCCCTTGATGTCTTCTGTCTAGGTAGCTAACCCACACAACAGTGGACGCGATGAGAGTCAACGCCTGGTGTACCGCCGACATTACCTTTACCCTGATCTGCGCAACCATCCCAATCCTACGGCCTCTTTGGCGCCAGTGGTTCCCCTGCTGGAACGACAAGCTCCTAATATCCGACAACAATGAGACCAATGGAAGTGGCCCTGCCAGCGACCGACGCGCCACTCGCTTGTCTGAGAACCTCCCATTTGGAATGCGCCTATTTGAAAGCAGCGTGTCTGCCAACATTTCTGACGACCGCCTTCATGGAAACCGCACTCCGGGTAGTCCTATGTCTGATAGCCCGGGAATGAGGGACGATTATGGCCGTGTGGGCAACGATACCACTGAGAACTACCGCCTTGTCACGTCGATCTCGCGAACCGATTTCAACGAGCCGGAAATCCAGGTGCCCAACGCCATTCATGTTCGTACGGATCTGGAAATCCGGGTCGAGACAGTAATTGGGCCAACAGTCGCGGGTCCAACAGTCATGGGGGCGACTTCCTTCCTTAGATAGGAAGGCGAGGTATGTTCCATACCTTGTGGCAGATATATTGTCATGAATTTCGGTTGAGCGGAGGGCTTCTTTGCAACACCCAACATCCTGTTTATTTAATAGGTTTCTGCTCTGATGGGAGAGAGGAAAATACATCCAGCAGGTTGTTTTATACCAGTAAATCCCGGAATCGGTGGCTTGGGTCGGTCATGTAAATAAGTAGAAACAACTTGTAGGCATTTAATGAAGAATGGACCCCCTATTGGGCAATTGTAATTGTGAGTAGGAACCTAAATGTGTATGCGTTTGATGATGCTAAATATAACAATGGGTAGTCGTAGAAAGGAAGACCCTTGACCAAGATGATTGATCTCGAGATGATACAATGTAATGCAATTCGAAGAGATGACATACAATGCTATGTGATGCAAATGCAAACGTGACAAATAGACAAAGGCTCCGGAGCCTAGCGATGCGCTTCTTCTACTTCATGTTAATGAGGAGATAGCGCAGACCGGCATATGCCTCCTCGCCACTGGGCACGATCTGAGCAGCCGGAAGCAAAAAGCCACTGTTGCCAGTGTCGCGGAGCTCAGTGGTGAAGGTGTAGTCGGAGCCGACGACGTCGTTAACGTAGTCAACGCTGCTGCCTGTCGCCTTGTAGATGGTCGAGCAGATGGGGCCATACTTGTAAGTCAAGCCATGCGAGGCCTTGATCGCGGCCACAGCCCCCTTGGCAAGGGCCTGCAGCTCGGTGTTCTTTGTTGACACGGCCGTGCACGAGTACCCGTATGCTGGTAGCAAAGTTAGCATGTTTGGCCCAAGCCACCTCCAACAAACAAAGGGGAGCTTACGGGTCATGAACAGCTGCGAATAAGCATGGTAGTCAATGAAGAGCTTGAGCCCCTGTCTCGCCTTAACGGTCCGGAGCCAGGCAGCAAGTGCCGTGGTCTCGGGGGCATCTGACTGCGCCGTCCCCTTGAAATCCTGGTCGCAAGGGGAGGTCGAAGCACCGCCACTCACACTCCATTGGTACGGCCAGTTCCTGTTGATGTCACGACCGATGCAGGTGCTGCCTGACGTGCTCTGACGGTTCTTGCGCCACAGGCGGTCATTGGTCTGGCTGTAAAGGAAACCTGCCAAAAATGTTAGTCTGATGCTAAAGTCAAGCAGAAAAAAACAGCCTAGCTCTCTGCTTACCATCTGGATTGACGGCCGGGAAGATGAAGAAGTCATATTTGTCGACGAAACCTTTAATCTCGGCTGACGACGCATAGTTGGTCAGGAGGTTGTATCCCAGGTACTCGACAACCATGGTCGAAATCCACTCGCGGGCGTGCACAGTGCCGTGGAAGACGATGGCGGGCTTGACATTCTTTCCGGCGGTTCCCCAGAAGTGGATGCCCGTGATGGGGTTTCCATTGAGCGAGTTGCCAGCCGTGACAATCTCCGACTGGGTTGGGTAGGACGACTGCAGGTCCCTCAAGAACTGGAGGTGGTCGGCGTAGGCGTGGTACGAGTTGAACCAGGTGGCATTCGCAGACCCCGCCGCGTAGGTCGAGAAGGACGACTCTTCAGCAATCGAGGCACCCAGGTCCTCGTGCATGGTCAGCGTCTCCAAGCCAGCGATCTCAGTGTTGAAGGCGTCGAGCTGCGCTGGCGGGACCACGATGTCGGCGTAAGCGCCAGCCCGTGGGGCTCCCTTCCACGTGGTCAGGTCCAGCTTGGAGACGATGCCGTTGACCTTGTTGATCTCATGGCCGACGGTGACGCGAAACACCTTGTAGCCATCGTACGACTTCTTCTCTGGCTTAGGCCGCACTGCGAGGGCAGGCGGTGCCGCAGCAGCGAGGGCAAGCACAGTCGAGAAGGCGAGGAGGAGCTTCATCATGATGGTTCGTGCGCGGATGACGATGCTGCTGGCGGGAACACAGTCGCGGTTGCCTTGATTGCGAGCGCCATGTTGGTCTTTTTAAACCAGAACCGCCTCGAACACCCCAGAGAATCCACTTCAAGTTGCGCAAGTAATATCACGGCCTCGGAAGGTGAGGGCCAAGGAACCTTCCGCATTGGGGCGGTTTGCGATGCATGGCAGAAGGTGCGGTGCAACCTTCCCGGGATGACGAGTGCCGCCTCCCCCATCCCTCAGAAATCACCCGCTGTTACAAGGGTGATGCGGACAGGCCAATGGCACGCCGTGATAAGCTGCGCCCAGCCCGCTTTCTTGGCCAGACACTGCCTTGGGGAAGCGGCACGGCATTGCGGCCGAAGATCCATCCCACCATCCTCATCCATGCCACCTTGTGTCTGTGCAACCCAGATGCCGAACAAGGGTCGATCACCGCATCGCGCCAAGCCTCCACCTTCCGCATCGGGCCCATTAGAAAAGGTCGCTTGCCGCCAGCGAACTTCTCGAACGACGAAGCGATGAGGCGAGGCGATGGGCAAGAGCGTGGGGTAGTAAATCGTGGAGGAGCGGGACTAAATAAGGTAAGGCCTGGCCTGATCGATGATGTCGTGCATTCGTTTTCTCGACCTTCTCGTTTTCAGGTTGCGTCGTCCTGCCGAGCTTCCTCTTCCGGCGCTGGTCTGAACCGCCATCGATAAGCTGTACAACGGGTGTGACGATGGTGTGAGTAATGGCTACCTCGGTACTTTGTGCTCTGGCTTGATGCAGGGCCGCCTCCTGCCGCTCTTGGCAGGAACAGACGACGGGAAGGCAAAGTTGTGGTGGGGGCCCGACCTACCTGTCGTCCAAGAAACCGGGGAAAGCACGAGAGGAAGGCATCGGGTCTCCAGCCTGCGTCAGTGGTTTCCGTACCTGCACCTACCCTCGCCTTCAAGAATCCAACGTGCCAAGATACCTCGTTGGCCTAGAAGGTAAATCACGCGCATCGGAACAAGCTCGCAGCATCCAGCATCCAGTCATGAGTGCGCATCGACCTTGTCTACTCATTTGATGCCCTTTTCAGCGAAAATCAACTTTGAAGCTTTTCATGAATGGTCATTCTCCTCAAAGCAAATAAGCCTGACTAACATGATCAAGTCATCGATACGTAAATAGACTATCGGCGTCAGCCAACTCCACAACCCTCTCACTGTTTGGTGCAATGCAAAGCCTAAGAATGCTGTCATCGACACCATATCGTATTTATTTTAAATACGGACCTAGAGAACAGCTGGGTCAATCAAATTCTGAACTTTTCACGGCTGGAAAGTCGATGGATGATGGAAAGGGGGAGGGTGATCGAAAGATACCCCCCCTTTTTGTGAAGGTTCACCAGAGGCTGTCCCGCTGAGCCGGCGTCCGACTCCCGTCCATAAATAATTGATCGTCAGCAATTGGGATTCCAACATGATTTAAGGAGCGGAGGATTTTTAACTAACGGGCACCAAAAATAAGTAGCTTGCCTATCCAACCACCAGACAGCTGCCATATCATTTGAGTCACCTTATTTCCTCACTCATTCCCCTTCTCAACCACCATGAGAGCCATGTGCGGTTCTGACGCGGCATACTCGCGCCAGAACTCCTCCCCGGCCGCCGCCCTTGCTTCAGGGACCATCTCCACCTTGCACCACTCCAGCCGGCCCTTCATGCCCCCGCGCCGGGCGCCCTCTTCGTACACCGCCCTCGGGAACCGGAACGTGCGGAACGTCACCTTTTCATCCTCATCCCGCCCCGCCGACAATTCAACCTCCCACCCGCCGCCATGCAAACCCCCTTCATCAACCCGGTGAAGGTACGTGATCCTGTACCCTAGCACAGCGGCACGCCTTTCATCCCGGTACAAATCCTTCGTCTCCGCCACCACGGCGTCCATATCCTTCTGATCCACCATCGGCGGCGTGATGCCCACAAACACGCCCCCAGGTCTTAAGTTGGCGGCGATGCTGGCAAACATCTGTGTCATCTCTGCCTCCGTGCCCGCATAATTGAGCAGCCAGTTACCCGTGACGACATCAAAGGGACCCTCTGGAAGGGGGCCGAGAGACAACGCGTTGCCGACTTGAAATTGCAGGTTTTCTTTCTCCATCTCAGAAGAAGAAGAGGATGTCTGTTGCTGCTGTCGCGCCGCGGCGACCATCACGGGCGAGACATCTACGCCTACGACTGACGCCGCGCCCCACTGGAGGTACAGCCGGGGGAAGTAGCCCGTGCCACTGCTGAAATGTTAGATCATTCCATTCTCCGCATGGAAAGGAGTAATTGTAAAAGAAAGAAAAAGGGATAGATAGTTGGGGCACATACCAGGCGAGGTCGAGAACCCGCGAGTCGGGGACGAGATAGGGTGTCAAGATGGCGCGCAGATTGGCGGTCTCCAGGGCGGCGGTGGGCATCGCTTTGAAGACATTGGTATATTTCTGCCCGAAGGCGTCATATTGGGAGGTAAGTTCAGGTTTGGGGGAAGACATCGTCAACTAAATGTATCAGACCGAAAAACTTGATGATATTGTTGGGTCGGTCTTGACGGCGAGAACTGAGTCGGAGTGAGTCGTGCGGTGAGGGGAAGGATATATTACAACCTTATGACCGCCTTGCCGACAGACAATGAGACAACGTTTGCAGAACCCCGCCCTCAAAGCCATCCAACTTATCATTGGACCAGCGTGCCGCACTGATGCAGCGACCATGCCAGTGGACGACGGGTCACCATCTAAAAAGTCTGATAAAATGTACAATAGATCATTTTTCTTCATTATAAACTACGAATTTTCTCACACAAGACTTCGTCCTCATTGCCAACGCTCATTATGAACTTTTCAATGCCCCGAAATTGCAACGCTTCCACTCGCCAATGTCCAACGCCCGTTTCACTTACCGGAAATGTCTCTTATTATGTAAGCCGTTGATAAAGAACGACTGTCAGCAAACATTAAAAGTAAAATTGCTGCTGTGGCGGTTGTCCGGGTGGAGGATGCGGAAGAAAGTCAAAGTTCATTGCATCCACACCACTGTTAAAGGGATCCGGGTTTTCTAAAAATTTCGAAGACGGTCAGCATTAATATCAGTTTATGACAAGGGATGGACCATTCATACCCCAGAAAATAGAATCGTATAAGTCCATTGGAGCCATGTATGCGGTCGGATCGAATCCAGACAGGTCGGGCATGACGCCTTGCTGCTGCAGAGGTTGGCCAAAGGCCATTCTGTTCAAGTTAGGTTCTGTCCCACAAGGAGTTTGAAGAGGAGATCATAAAGGATACGAGAAATACGAAAGGCAAACTTACCCTGAACCGAAATCGGGTAAAGCACTCCCGTTCTGTTGTTGCTGCATTTCTGCCATGGCTAAAGCAGCATTTTGATGGGGATCCAATGCTGGTTGCACGCTATTCCTCGACTGCACATCCTGACCCATGGACACGCCATTGCTGAGGCCAGCAAGCTGATGAATGTTAAGCGGCGTGCGCGTGCCAGATCCAGTGCCGGAGATACTGCCCTCACGCTTCACCCCGGGCCCGATCACCGACCCGTGGTCGTAGATGTTTTTCAAGGCTGTTAATGCCCGAGAAAGTGGACCTGACAGCTCTATGTCGTGATCTGACTTTTGAATGTGGGGCTGAGGAGACGTTTGCTCCTTTGCCGCGGTTGCTGACAAGGCAGAAATGAGGTCACCTTGGAGCTGACGGACCTCTGGGTCAGCTTTGGTCTCGCCCAAGATCCCCAACAACACAGCCGACGATAGGCCGTGGTATGTGAAGGCCCAAGATCTCGTCGGGATGACGGAAAGTTGGTGCATGGCAAGAAACATGCGCACTGTCTCCGTCAGATTCTGCTTGCACCTGTCGGCAAGCAACTTCTTTTGCGAAGAGTCCAGTCTAACACTTTCCCCTCGCAACAATGCCGGCCGACAGCACACCGATACCATGAAAGAGGTGTGAAGTTTTATTGCAAAATGCTGCAAGCGATCCATGGCGGATTTGCAGGATTCTTTGTTGCGGAGCTGTGCCAAAAGCCTGTCGCGGATACCCTCGACAGCTTCGCAGTTTTCCAGAATTTGCGCGTAGCTCGCGGCGGCAATCGCATCAGGGTTAAGGCGCTCGGAGATGATCTGGCAGAGGTGGTACATGGCCTCGAGGTAGGCCCAGCCCTCCGTTTTGGCTGTGGGCGAGAGTGGTATGGGACAGCAAGGAATGTTGGTCATTGGAGAGCTGTAGGTTATTAGAGCTAGAACCAGATCGGGACTGTGAATACGTGCCGGTCAAATGATAACGAAGTGAGGGTATCGTGCCAGAGACATGTCCACCTATTGGCCGGTTAGCGGGTAGGTACACAGGCCGCTGCCCCTCAAGTGAAGTACCAAAGCTTCCTCCTCGCCATTTCCTTCTTGTTGGAGTCAGGTGCCGGTGCTTGACGGGTATCTGGTAGCTGCAGCCTGTGCAGCCCGAGGGACTGGGCCAGACGGCAAGTTAAACCAAGCAAGGCCCAAGAAGCCTCGGCTTTCATGTCGTTGAGCAAGACAAAACTGGTCATAAGGAGAGCTTGTATAGAGTCGAGGTTCGGCCTGGTGAATAGTCAGCATCATGACAAGTCAGGCCCTGTCACAGCGAGTGTACCTGAGCAAGAAGTTTCCAAGTCGCAAGAAGTGGAAGGATATTTGGATATATTTCTGAGAGTCTCTGGTCCGAATGTGGTAGGGCGAGTCGTGATACTGGGAGCCGACGGCGAGAACAGCAAAAAGGGTCGATAGCCATGATGCCGAGACTGGCTTTGTCACCTTGGTAGAGGCCCTGGCGTTCTTGGCACGGTCCTCGAGGTAGACCATCAGCTTGTTCTCAAAGTCATCAATGTCGATGATGAACCCCCAGAAAGGCTGTGGGATTTCCTTGTACGTCCTAAACAGTCTTTGGGAGCATAAGGTGAGCGAGGAGTTAATGGCATGAGATAGCGGAGAGTAAGCACGTACTTCATGACCTCGCGGTCATTTGGCAACTCAGATTGGATGTCAATGGTAAGCCTGTCGAGATGGCGTGAGGACATCAACGGAAACGGGGCCGTATTGTCCAACCCAAGTAGGGAACGCATATCTTGGCGGATGTCGCTGACTTCTCGGGGTTCGTTGGAGGATGTCTGTTCTCTCAGCAGGGCGGGAATGCTGTTCTGACCAACATAACGCGTGATCTCGGCAGTTTCTTGCTCTGGACAAACAAGTCAGCGAGCGGGGTCCCTGGGCAGTAGGGAGAACCACACACCGTATGTGCTGATTGTCTCGCGGGGCTCGCTGCTCTGACCTGAATCCTGCTCGTCTGGTGAGCGAGCCCTTTTCTTTCCGGGAAGCTGTTCGGCGCCAAACGAGCCCGTCTTGCCGGTGGCCGACCGATTGGGCTTGTAGGAGCAGAGCTGGGGGTGCTCGCGCTTGACACAGTTTTCGCACGGGCTCCTGTTGTCGCACTTGACCTTTCTCTGCCTACATGGCCAGCACGCGGTTCCTAAGGAGAGGGAGGGTTAGGGACGACAACAAGCACGGAGGCCAGGACCGAGGGGGGAGTGGATGAGAGGGGAGTGCCTCGGAGATGCTCGGGAGAGGCCCAGCCCAATGCCGGCGGTGGAGCGGGGCAATGGTGGTGTACGGAGGTCGGGCATGGATAGCAGAAGACAGGCAGTTGAGAGTCGGGACGAGGGACGAGACCCACTTACCGTATCGCACCTTGCGGTGAGAATGGATGATGCGGTTGGCCTCCTCGGGTGTGAGGTCCTCGAGGCTGGGGCTCTCCTGGGTGTCCGACATGATGCAGCAGTCTCTGGCGAGCCGAGATGGCTGGAGGGCTATGGCTGGAGAGCTATGGCTGGAGGGCTATGGCTGGAGGGCTGGAGCTGGGTAGGAGTTGTCGGGGGCGGGCGGCGCAGATCCAACCGCCGCCGTCGCTCGCGGACGACTGGGATCGCCGAGCGTCAATCGCTCGTCACAGCGATCAGGAGCGGGCGACAGCGAAACACTCCCTAAAAAATTGGGCGCGTTGCACTGCGCTGGCAGGCTCGGTTCGCAAAAGTGGATCCGGCGTTGATCGAGGCGAGGATTAGCGTCTGGAAACAAGAACTTGGTCCAACGCAATTCAGGTTGCCGGTGCGGTGGTTAGAGCCAGGAAGGGGTGGTGTCGAGGATTGAATACCGATGGAAATCCGAAAACTTCCCCTCACTGAGGAAGAAGCCGAGACTGATCAGATTGCAACAGATGTGGGGTGAGATTTGCTCGTGGTGGGGTTGCTGCTGACTGTGCGCCATTGGTGCGTGAGCGTCGCACCTGCCTTGGGACTGAAGGGAAGTGTGGGTGACATGACATGGGAAACCTGGGACGAAAGCCCGGCATTTCGAGGTGTGACAAGCGCAAACAGCATACGCATTTACTGTAAGATTTTGGGCACGAGAAGAATCCCAATGCCATCCCAAGGAGCTATGTCCAAGAAGCACATGGATAATAACGACCCAAGGAACATAAAGAACGGATTGATCGACGGGGTCCAGCTCTACCGGTATCTCGGGTCTTCTTGTCCCGGCCATCGAACCCAGAATGATCTGGGAGCTGCGGCCCACTTCCCCACAATGAGGTTCGGAGGTGATTCCAGTCCCGTTTGGAATGGTCTAGCGCAAGGCCCTGGCGAGCTTGGTGCAAGAATGGACTGTTTCCTTCATCGCCTATAAGCTGAAGCCCGTTGCTGTGCCACGCCTTCCGTCTGTGCACCAGCCGCTCGTGGCGTCACACCCTGGCCCCACACAAAAGCTTGAGCCAAAGCCGAAGCCGCGGAAGCCAAGAGAACCCGTGACGCACTCCAGGACTCCACATAGAAGGCTCGAGGCATTTGAGATTTGAGGCATCACGCTTACTTGCCTCAGGCGAACACCCAACTTTCCGCCACGACCCATAGCTGCGGTACCGTGTTAGCGTTGGTACCTTAGCTTCCAAGGCGCGCAACTGATTGACTTTTAGGTTGCGCCATGTCGTCGGTCGCTCACTTCCCGACCGTGCCCTCCACGCCGCAAAAGCGAGACGAGGTGGGGGACAAGCTGGTTCAGCAGCTTAATCAAGACTACAACCTGGGCGTCAGCAGCGTGCTGGCCGACAGCACTCTCACACCGTCCCGTCGCAAGGAGCTCGCTAGGCAGAACGAAGCTTACGGGCGCGAAGACCGTATCCGCAACTCGCTGCGATTCCTGCATTACAAATCCAATGGCGACCTTGAAAAGGCGCTCGACATGTTCTACTATGAGGCTAAAGCCGCCAGCCAGTTGTGGGTGCCCAAGCCGCGGGCCGACCCGACCACCTTGCCATCGGCAGATTTTCCCAAGGCCTACACCCCCGGCCAACAGCTGCAGTTCCAGACGCTATTGGTGGAGACGCTCGACAAATACCGGTCCCTCACCGCACCATCGACCCCATCAGGTCTCTTCAACAGGCTGACCGTCACTTCGCCCATCGTCAACGCCCCGCCAGGTCCGAGCCGATCCGGCTTGGGCTCATCAGCAGCATTTCCTGACATGAAAGACACCAAAGGTCCAGCTTCTCCCCGTACCAAACGGCGGTCCCTTGAAGAAGATGCCGCTCAAGCTACCAAACGGCCGAGAGGAAAGGAGACGGTCAGCCATGTGAGCGCCAACGCTTTTGATCATGTACCAGGGCGGCAGAGACTTGGCCAGGACAACTTCCTCCCCTGGGATAGGGCCAGCGACGAGGACACAGACGAGGTTGAGGTAGTTGCTGTTAGGAGACGCCCCGACTCTTCATCTAGCCATAGCAGCAAGCAGTCGTTTGTAAGCGTCTTCAGCCACGTTGAACACTCACCTAAAGCCACCCAGAGCACTGTGGTGGCAGCCTCGCAGCCTGCAAGTTCTTACAAGAAGCACCTCACGGCTCAGGCTGGGTCACAGGGCTCTCAGTATGACGACTCCCTTGCTCCGTCTTCAGGAACGCAGCGGGTTTTGGAAAAGTCGTTCGCGTACGTTCAAAATCAGCTACCTATCCAGCCTTCAACAGTATCAGTAGCCCGGCCCTCAACCCAACAAAAGATAACCCGGATTGCCTCTTCGCCAAGCAATGTTTTCTCGAATTTTTCGGACAATGAAGACGATATTCCTTTGCCAGATGAGCTCGAAGAGCTGGTGGTGCGGCGACAGCTCACGCCGCTGAATCAGCAGCGACTCTCACCCATAGAAGAGCGGCTGCAGAATATTTGGCGTTAGTGCATGGGACATTTGTTACGGTGACAGTGGGCTAATGTTGATTAATTGCAGCGAAGTTTCCTCGATGGCTTCACAATGCCCCGCTCGCCGTTACTTGGGAAGTCACACGCATTTGTTTGCATTGCGGCGTTGACCTTGAACATCAAAGCCTCAAGTACAACCCCGCCTGGGCCAAGGGCACCATGGCCGACATCTGGAAGAGCCTGTGGCAGCTGGATGTGTTTCGAGACAAGGCCTTCCCCTCCAAACCCACAGCCGAAGCTTTTTCTGCGGCCCTGACTAATTTCGAAAGCAAGGGTAATGCTGTCATTCTGACGGCCAATCTTGATTTCAACCCGTCGAAGGAAGGGCCGCTGTTATTGTTGGATATGAAGCCCCTTCGGATTGAGCAGGGCTGCAGGTTGACGCGGCGATTTGGCCCCGACCGTTTCTTCGAGGTCCTAATGCCGTCGCCAACAGCAATGAATGCCCCCGAAATCGTGAAGGCCCGAGGTGGCTCCGAGGCTGTTATCAAGTGGCTAACACAACAGCAACACTCATTCGTGGGTCGCCAGTGGCAAGCATTTTACACCAAGGACGCAGGCTACCGAACGCCACCCAAAGATTTCCGTCTTGGGCCGGTCAAGCCCATTTTCAAAGATCGAGTCCACTTCTTTGCTGAAAGCGGCCACAATTTCCGTTCACCGCCCCCCAGGTCGAACTTCACTCCCGCAGAAGAGTCGGTAAGCCAACGCCGAGATATAAAAGTCAGCCAGATGTTGGACTGGCTTTTGCAGTTGAAACATAATGTGCAGCAGCCCCATCTTAAGCTCTTCTCGCGCATTCAGCTAGGTCTCAGCAAGACACTCCCCGTCTTCACATTCGAGCCCGAGCAGATTACCCACCACCCCCAGGATATCCTTTCTCCAATCGGGAAGGTTATGAATGACGGCATTGGTCGAATGTCCCGGAATGTGGCAAAGAGAATCCGGGATGCATTTGGCTTGATCGATGTCCCCTCTGCCGTCCAGGGTCGAATGGGTTCTGCCAAAGGCATGTGGTTGATGGATGTGAGCGATACCAGTGGCGAAGACTGGATTGAAACATATCCCTCTCAGCGCAAATGGATATGTGATTTTGCGGATCCGATGCAGCGTACCCTGGAGGTTCGCAGTGTTGCTTCCGAGTTGAAGTCGGCTGGTCTCAATCTCCAGTTCCTGCCCGTGCTGGAAGACAGGGCGAAAGACAAGGCACTTATGCGAGAAGCTATCGGTACTCGTCTGACGAATGACCTTCGACGGCAATTTGACATTCAGAAAGCTGCCTTCAAGCGCCCAATTCAATTTCGTCAGTGGGTTCACGAGAATTGGAACAATCGAACTGGCCGCGTGAAGTCCGGCCACGTCCCCTTTTTAGGGGGCCTCCCAGACGGCAAGGAGGAAACCCTCAAGTTCCTGATCAATAGCGGCTTCGACCCCAAGAAGCAGAAATTTCTGCAGGAGATGGCATGGGACTTGCAGAAGCAGAAATGCGATATGTTGAAGACCAAGATGAACATTAAGGTCGGCCGGTCTGCATACATATACATGGTCATCGACTTTCTGGGCGTGCTTGAAGAAAACGAAGTTCACGTTGGGTTCTCAAACAGATTCCGAGACGAATCAAACGAGACGTCTTATACTCTTCTAGCCGACTGCGACGTTCTTGTCGCCAGGTCTCCAGCACATTTTGTCAGCGATGTCCAGAAGGTGAAGGCGGTGTTCAAGAGTGAGCTACATGCCCTCAAGGACGTCATTGTTTTCTCTTCCAAAGGAAATGTTCCACTCGCTGATAAGCTTTCTGGTGGCGATTATGATGGTGACGTGGCTTGGGTTTGCTGGGACCCAGATATTGTCAGCAGCTTCATGAATGCCGACGTGCCTGCACAACCTGATTTCTCAGGCTACATGACTAAGGACAAGACTACATTTGAGGACCTGGTCAAGCGGGCCAACGCTCAAGGCAAAACTAGAGTGAGAGAACCCATCTTAGATGCTGTCTACGACATGATCAGCAAGAGTTTCCAGTTTGCCATGCAGCCCAACCTCTTGGGAATTTGCACAAACTTCAAAGAGAAACTGTGCTACCACAACAACAGCGTCAGCAATGAAGCCGCGGTTATTCTTAGCAGTCTTGTGGGAAACCTGGTGGACCAGAGCAAACAGGGGATCATATTCAATCTAGCCAGCTGGGACAGGCTTCGCAGGGACAAGTTTGGCAGTTTCCGACCAGAGGATCCCGCATACCAAGGCGACATATGGGCTGGGAAGAGCGATCCTGTCCATATCATTGACTACCTGAAGTTCAAGATTGCCAAGCCTGCTATTGATCAGGAGCTCAAGGAGTTCCACAAAGCCATGCAAACCGACAAGAGTCGCGCTGCCATTGGCGAGGATGATGCGGCACACCACTGGGACCCTGACCTGACGAGCTTTTATGAGGGTACCAAAGCACTCCGCTCTAGCTCTAGGTCATGGAACGCCATTCTTGACTCGTTGAAAAACGCGATCGGCGAGGTCGAGAGGGAGTGGAAGAAGATCATGGGGAACCGTGACAGCGACATGGAGTTCCCCGATAAAGTAAAATTTATTCACGCCAAGTGGCACGAGATCAGGCCACAGGCCATCAGCCACAGTGGCTCCAACAAGCTCGATCCTAAGGTTATAGGGCTGCTGGAGCAGCCGTGGCTGGCTGACCCATCCGAAGCGAGCTTGTGGGCACTTCTCAAGGCCAGCACGGCCTTCAAGATGTTCTACAAAACGAGCCCAAAGTTCGTCTGGCAGATGGCCGGCCGCCAGCTGGCGTTTATCAAAGCGCAAACGATACATGGAGACGGTGTGCCAGTGCTGACTTCGCCGCTCATGTACGCTGGCCTCAACCCCGATGGGAGATTTGTGAAGCAGTATGTCGCCCTTTTGGATGGCAATGGGTCCGACTATCCCGATCCCGATGATGGCGACGGCGGAGATGGTGACAGGGCTGGCTGGGGCTTTGGGGGATTCGACGATTACTAGTGTGATCATCTCATATGAGGATGGTGGGAGCATAAGGGGCGATGGCAAGGTCCCCTTTGCGCTCCCCTTTTTTAGCCTCAAGAGCTTTCCTTTTTTTCCTTTTTTTCATCTTTTACTATTCTCGCCGTTTTTTCCGCTGCACTCTCATGTATCTGCTCTCTATGGTCATGGCAAGTTGCCTACGTAGAGTGCTCATCTCTAATAACAGCTAGCACCTCAGAGTCGTTTGGTGTGAAATTGGCGGGTATTAATACTAGGCCAATTGAAGGGCCCGACGGACGAGATATATCCGTCCGGAAAAGTGGTAAGATAGTCCCTTATCTTCTATATAGTGAGCTTGGGGGAAGCGAGGATAGTGCTTTATCATCCAGATAAAGTTCTTGGACTTTAGAAATTGGGAAAATTGGGGTAAATTAAGCCGGAAAAAAGGAACGAAGAATAAAGAAAAGAAGGAGACAAAAGTTGGATAAAAAGGAACTTCCTCTATCCCTACCACGACAGAGTTTAACAAGATTATAACACCGAACAGATAGTAGCCAGCGAGAAGGGGCTTTATCGTTTGTATTGGCGTTGGTTGAGGCTGCGGCGTTGGTGAGGCTGGTGTTGTTGGATGAGGCGGGCAATAGCGCGTTGGCAGATACGGTGGTTGATGCTGGATGGCTCCGCTCCAATATCTATGATCGAGACGGGAGGAGACATGCTTTGGACGGGGACTTTAGGAGGAGATCATGGATAGGGATAGAGATAAGTTGTTGTATGAGAGACTGATGTGAGAGAGAGTTGGATGGGGGTACGCGATTCCGACTTCATGAAGCGGTGTTGGGGTGTGTGATGGTTTCATCTGGGCCATTGACCAGTCCTAGGACTGTGAGGTGCCGGCATCTTGCTGGCGTGCTGCACATTTTATTCTCTGTTGCTTCTCTTCTATCTTTTGGGGTTAATGATTCGGATTTGTTTGTTGGCAGACTGAGTCCCAGTTGGGAACTTCAGTTTTTGTCACCTTCCTCACATATTTTTCCGCCATCGCGATCAAGACGTTCTAACTCGACGCTTCCTGACAACCTAAAGACACGAACCTTCTTCGGACCATCACCCTTTTCCCCTTCGCCATACGAAATGGCTCATCTGCTCTTTCAATTCCGTCAAGGAGGCCTTACGACTTTGACTGACTTTGAAGATCTAACTGTAATTGAATTGGTTTTCATTTTATTTCCTAACCTTCGCCGGCGCGGTTCTGCGACTGCGCTGACCTCTCCCGAATTTCAGCTGTGCAACCGCTGCGAGCCCATTTTATTCCCAAGTTTCCAGCTCCTGGGAGAAGTCTGCGATGTCAACGCTAGCCTCTGCTGTAATTATGCGGCGCTCTCTTAGCACAACAAGCCAAACAAAGTCTCCCATCAACTGCCGGGCGTGCGTACACATCCATGCCCCTTTTTACGGAAGAGCTTCCGAGCAGGTTGCATCGAGACCGCACCACAGACATGGTCCCCACCATGCCGGAGATATAAAGCCAGCGGTGGCAATGGTATAATTGCCCGCCCGAGACTCTAAAAGCGGACGCCAAGAGCGATCATATTGGTGCTGATAATGAGATAGGCTTCCACAGAGCGGTTAGCTCTCCCCCCAATAATCTCCTCCTCCAGTCCCGGCTATTTTCTCGACCCCATCAATGCATGGAAGCTTCGCCCTTCCCCGCTCTACCCAGATCAATCGAAATGACACTGTCATTTGTCTGTTGATAATAAGAACCGCCCCCGGCAAATAATGATGATTCTAAATCTCCAGCCGGCGCCACGCAAGCCGCACATTATCCAGACCTTTGCTTTACCTTCGCCCGGTTATATGGGCTGTTCAACACAAAGTTGAGCCTGTCACCGCTTTGCACAGAGTGACAAAGCTCGAGGCAGGGTGTCTGATTAGATTGCCCCTCCCTCTCGGATAGTTAACCGACGGGCGGGTGCGAGGCTTGGCTATTTGGATGAAGCTCGTCCTTGGTGGTCGCCAAGACTTCTAAAGATGTTCTCTCTTTCTGCCCTCACTTTCGAATCAACGATGCCATCTCTCTTGGCGAGTCCGGAAAGGAGGGAGCGAAGGGGAGAGGAGGTCCTTCGCAGCCGAGGCAAAAAAGTATACAACGAGCATGGCATCCGCACGCCCCCCGGCACGCCCTTGGTGTTCCTGACAACCACCGTTCCGTTTGGGCCGTCAACTGATTTCTGCAGCGTTGAGTAAACGCTTGTTTGTACAATGAAGTTCTCCCGAGGAACGGGACGAGGCGTTGGGGCTTTGCGACAGCTCAGCCAATTGCTCTCGCTCTCGCTGCTACTTTTCGATCCCCTCGCCGCCGCGCAAGGCGTGAAGGATGGCGCCGTCTACGACTACATTGTAGTTGGGAGCGGGCCAGGTGGCGGTGTGGTTGCTACCAATTTGGCCAAGGCAGGGTACTCGGTCCTGATAATCGAGGCCGGCGACGACAACCCCGGCAGAGGCTTCGGCCAATACACGCCCACGGTGACCTGGGACTTTTACGTCAAGCACTATCCCGAAGGTGACCCGAGAGACAACCAGTACAGCCACATGACATGGCTCACGCCCGAGGGCCGCTACTGGGTCGGCCAGAGCGGCGCTCCAGCAGGATCGAAGTTGCTCGGCGTTTACTATCCCCGAGGTGCCACTTTGGGCGGCTCGTCTATGATCAACGCCATGGTCTGCTGGTTGCCGAGTGAAAGCGACTGGAATTTCCATGCCAACGTGACTGGCGACGACAGCTGGAAGTAAGTTGCGGGATTCCGAGACACGCCATTTCCTCAGGGGAAATGCTAACAAAGAAACCCACTCACAGAGCCGAAAACATGCACAAGATCTTCGCCAAGATCGAGAAGAATAACTACGCAACCAAGGGCGCCTCTATCCACGGATTCGACGGCTTCTTTCAGACCAATATGGGAGCAATGGCCCAGGCGAAACAATCCGGCGCGCTGGCGGGCAACAACGTCATGCAAGCCTACGCCAAGGACTGGAACCTGACCATGACCATGTCAAACCTGCTGATCCGGGACCCCAACGAGATTGGCGCGACCAGGGACCAGACTTCGAGCGTGTACGGCCTCGTAACCCACCAGTATGCCAACGGCAACCGCTACAGCTCGCGCGACTACATCCAAGCTGGCGTTAAGGCCGGTTACAACCTCACCGTGTCCCTGACTTCCTTGGCCACCAAGGTCCTCTTTGACACGACCGGCACCAAGTGCGGTGCTGGCGGCGTTCCCCGCGCGACCGGCGTCGAGTACCTGTTCGGTAAGTCCCTCTACGCGGGCGATAACCGACGGGCGGCCAACGCAGCCGGCGTCAAGCGGACAGCCATTGCCCGACGCGAGGTGATCGTGTCTGGCGGCGCCTTCAACTCGCCCCAGCTCCTGCTCCTGAGTGGCATCGGCAACGCGACCGAGCTGAAGAAGTTCAACATCCCCGTGATCAAGGACCTGCCAGGCGTCGGACAGAATCTCATGGACAACCAGGAGATGCCTATCGTCGGGTCAGGCAGCGGAGGCAACGGGCAAGCAGCCGTCGCCATGTTCAAGACCAAGCACCCGGCCTACGGCGAGCGCGACATGTTCTTGATGGGCGGACAAGGGTTCCTGTTCCGAGGCTTCTGGCCCGACAACCCGGTGCGCACCCCTGCAGACCCGCGCCAGCCGTACGGCGTCAGCATGGTCAAGGGTTCCAGCGTCAACAACAAGGGCTGGGTCAAGCTCAAGTCGGCCGACCCCATGGACACTCCGGAAATCAACTTCAACCATTACGCCGTCGGCGCCGAGTACGACTTCCAGGCCATGAAGGACACTGTCGCCTGGATCCGGAGCATCTACCTCCGGATCGGCATCACGCCCGTCGAGCCTCCCTGCAGCGGCAAGCCCGACGCCAGCGGTTCGTGCGGTAAGGACGACGAGGACTGGATCCACAAGCAGACGTTCGGGCACCACCCGACCTCGACGAACAAGATCGGGGCCGACAGCGATCCCATGGCGGTGCTGGACGGTAATTTCAAGGTCAGGGGCGTCAGTGGCTTGCGCGTCATTGACGCGAGTGCGTTCGCGCGCATCCCGGGTATTTTCCCCGCCGTGTCGACGTTTATGATTTCGCAGAAGGCGAGTGACCAGATCTTGGCCGAGATTCAGGACAAGAAGGCCGTGCCGGTGTGCCAGTGAGGCGAGGGGTTTTATTTACGAATATTGTCTTGTTTGAGAGAAAAGCCTAAGTTGGAAATATTTTGTGTGCAACTTTAAGTTTGTGAATGAAAAGGGGAAAAGAACAAAAAGGCAAAGTATAAGTAGGTACCAAATAAGTCGTCTGTAATTACATTGCATGTGCCGACCAAAATTGCAGCGCGTGCATGCATCAACGAGACGACATGAAATGTGCGAAGTGCGGGATATAAGGTGTAGTTGTAATTGAGCCTTCGCAAGTTTAATTTCGTTGGAGAAAATGTTCTTTGATTTGAGAAAGAAAGACAATGCGGATGCGCTGTTCAAGAAAGCGAATGAAAAAGAACCTTTTAGAGGAAGGGAAAAAGGGGAGGAAAAAGGGGAAGAAAAAATAATTGCCCAGTAACAGGATTGAACTGTTGACCTTCGCATGACCAAATATGACCCGGGGGAGGATGATATTAGTACGACGCTCTAACCAGCTGAGCTAACCGGGCACATTGGCCGGCTCACACAAGTTCCATTAAGGATGCTGGTCTTCATCACATATAGGTGTGGCGGTTTTTTGCAGATGTGGGTGGGTCTTGGCGCCCTAGGTTGCTGCTTGCTTGCTTGCTTGCTTGCTTGCTTGCTTGCTTGCTTGCTTGCTTGCTTGTGAATGGGTGGAGTGCAGTGGGTGTGGTGCGGTGTGCTCACAGCCAGCCAGCCAGCCGTTGTGGCAGGTCTGCCAGGTGGTGGGGAGTGGTAAAGTTCTCACAGGTTGTGGCAGCTGGCGGGGTTGTGTGTTTCAAAATGCCAGTACTAGCCAGCCAGCCAGCCAGCCTGTGAGTAAATTATCACACCGAGGGGTTTAAGTTCGCGTTTTTGAGACTTCAAGTGCCGAGTTGTATACTGCATACCTAGGTCGTTTGCAAAGAAAAGATGATTTCATTTTGCCCCAACCCTAAATTTTTTTTGTTTATTTTTTTCATAAAAAGATTTGATGATTTGGGCGGTGCAGATGCCGACATCACACTTGATACGCAACGGAGCGCTACTCTCGTCGGCGAGTACGTCATTATTGAGACAGCTCTTGGCACTTTCAAAGTGCCGATTCAGAAGATTCAGTGGTCGGTCAAATCTGCTACTGATCCAAATGCCACTCGCACCACTGCTGAGACCAATTTTGCCATCGCCAAGGACAATGGCGACGTTGATGGTCCCACGGACGGCGTCGAATCCATCAAGGACGATACCGTTTTTACTGACGTCGTTACTCCCATCCACCGTGCTCTCCCCGCCTTCGGAACTCTCGAAATCACGGCGGAAATCCCCGTAACCATCCCCGAGGCTAAGGCCATTGTTACCATCTCGGCCAATCCCCTGTTTTTCAACCTCATCTCGTCCAAGACGGTCGATAACACCGTCTCGTAGTCTTACAGGTGGGCCAAGCTTCCTGACATCTTCCACAACCCCCAGATCATCGACGTGATCACCACCATCATCACACCGCAGACTCCCCCTCTTCCCCCCATTGTCAGCCGCACTGTCCAGCCGTACAACGTCACTTATGTCATTCTGCCAACCGCTGCGGAGTAGACACTGCTTCCGGCGTTTACTCACATCCTTTGGTGAGTTGCAGTTGCAGACGGATGTTACAGTTGCAGACGGAATGAATTGTATTGGAAGATTGAAGGCAGCGTTGGAAGAAGAAGGAGAGTTGAAGGAGCACAACCGGATCATTTCTATTTCTTCAGTCTCTTCACGCAAAGATCCTTAACTTCCGCCACCATCAGTTCATGCATTCTTTTTAATTAATACAGTGTATAAGTTGTCGCGATGGAACGAACTATCTGTCATTTTAAGTCCTTTGGAGAGTTTCAAGATGCGCAAGTTTTCGGTTCTTTCACCTTTTTCATGTCACTTATTAGTACAAATACAACAAGTGGTGGATTGTTTGCCACCTTACAGCAGCACACTCAACCACATCGGACAGTCAAAGTGCGCCTTCACTTGTTGAAGTCAGTCTGCCCAATTCCCTGGGACTGTGCCATTTCTTACAACATGTGCACTCTCGTGTCATCCGACAACACGAACCTTACGATGGCACAGTCTTGAATGTCTTACCAATCATGCAACCAAGTGATTAATAACCGGACCGGGGCTAGGAACAACGCCTTGAAAGCTCACCACAAATTCCCCCGAGATTCGAGCACCCCTCCCAGTGAGACAGCTAAAGAGCAGCCGCACGTACTGCGCCTCATCGTCAACCTCAAGACCCTCAAAGCGTACGTTCATTTTATCTTCAATAGCTCGCCAATGCACCGATGGACCAGGTTTAGGCTGACATCAATCAGTCAGCAGCCACGGCGGCACGGTCCTCCGAGATATTTAAGGGACAACACGCCAGCTTTCCCTCTTTGAGCTCAAGGTTCCTGCACTTTAATCAAACGGCGTACGGCACAGTGAATGCAGTTCAGACGGCCAGGCGGGCCCTTTGGCGCTAGCTTTGGAGCTTTTGGTCTAGCTCTAGCCGCAAAACCCCTGAATACATTCAGGGCAGCTCCCTGATTGGTCGCCCTCCACCTGTGCTGACAGTCGCAAAAACAAACTATGTCAAGCTTGGAAAAGCTCCCCCCCTTCCCCAAAATCTGGGGGCGGTCGAGCTTTCAGAATGTCTGAAACAGAATCTGTCAGCGACACTTCAGTGGAAAGGAAATTATACAAAAGATGTCGAGTCTCGGCCGGAAGAGATGGGAGTGTTTTTCTCGCGGCACCCATCACTCACCTCTTCACTCGTTTTAGCAGGTAATTAACCAGTCGTTACCATGGTTCGCGCGGTTCGCGCGGTTCAGCTCGCTTTCGCGGGAAGCCTCCTGCTGGGCTCCGCCATGGCCGACATACCCTCGCTGCCCAACTACCGGGTCGTATGGGCGGACGATTTTGATGGAGGCCCGTCAGTCGACAAATCTGCCTGGGACCAAGTCTCGCGGTGGCACAACCAGAACGGCGAGATCGAGCACTACACCGACTCGACCGATAATGCGTACCTGGCCAACGGGGAGCTGAGTATCGTCCCCATCAAGTCAGGCGACTCGTGGACGTCGGCCCGGATCGAGAGCTGGGGAAATTGGAAATGTCCCCCGGGGCGCGCCTTGGTCGTGCAGGCCGAGATCAGCATCCCCGACTTCGAGAGCAGACGCGAAGAGACGCGTGGCATATGGCCGGCGTTCTGGGCGCTGGGCCAGAACATTCGTGGCGGCGTGCCTTGGTGAGTTCTGCCTCTAATACCACTCATCCACTCAGAGAGTTCTCTCACTCTCACCTTCCTTTCTTCGCTCTCCCCATTCCGCAGTTCCATTACATCCTCACCCATCCCAACCCAACCGAACTAACCCCCCCTCCCACAGGCCCAAGTCAGGAGAATGGGACATCCTCGAATCCAACAACAAACTCGGCCGCGCACAAGGGACCCTACACTTCGCCCAACCCGGCGGACCCGACGAAAACGGCAACTACCGGGACAACTCACACTTCTGGCAACAAACCGACTTTGGGGCAGGATACCACACCTGGGCGCTCAAGATCGACCGGCGCAACGACGACTGGTGGTACCAGAAGCTGACGTGGTACATCGACGGGCGCGAGTTCCACTCGGTGACCGGGTCGGCTATCAACAACTACGAGCAGTGGACCGAGATCGCGCACTCGCCGTATTTTATTATCTTGAACGTCGCTGTCGGCGGCGAGTTCTCGGGGTATCCCGGGCCGGATACCCTCAGCGGGGAGGCTTCGGCCCTAAAGGCGAGATATGTAGCTGTTTATGAGTCGACTTGATTACCTTACCTACTTAATGGCTGTTGGTTGATGATTATTGGCTGGCGTGAAAAAGATGGCAACCTCGCTCGAATGATATTGGAGATTTAAATTGACACTAGGCAGGCAGCTATCTGGTTTGAGGCTAGAGCTGGCCTTTCAACGGAGGCACCGCCTAGCTTCACTTTCCAGACGCTCACTTGGAGTCATGTTTAATCATTTGTTCATATTCATTTTCAGAAAAAAGGTCTCACGGGTAGTGCTAGCTGTAGCATTCAGCGCGGTAGTGAGCGAGCGAGTGGACGGCCACTGCCTGGGACAGGCTTTAGCATCAACTTTTCGGTTATCACATATCACTAAAAGAGATTCGAGTTGCCCAAGTTGTCTTCTGTATTGATCGCATGCCAAGCTTGTTCCCGCTAATGGTCGGAATTCCAGACGGTCGCTAGTACGGTTCAACCTTGTGGCGGGTCGCATGCTCGGGCTTGTTCCCGCTAATAAGTCGATGCCACAAGGTTCTTTTTTCTTCTTTTCTCTCTCTTTACCATGCTTGATTGGATGCTGGAAAGATAACAGATAGCACAGACGCATGTTTTATTAGCGAGGTGTAAAACATTTGACTCGGAAAATTGCCCAGTGGTATCCCATCGCTCTGAGCCTATAAAGCCCATGTTGTTGTTGTTGTTGTTGTTGTTGTTGTTGTCTGCAAGTAGAAGAAGGACATCATGGTTTGTTTGATAGAAATATTGCGATCTAATTAAGCAATCAAGCCTGAGAAGTTTCCACGTTAAAGACGTCAAGGATAAGACAACAACCAATTCCTGCGCAAACAGCTCAGTGTCCAACAAATTCGTTTTTTTGTATTCCTGCCCTGGTATCACAGCACGCTAATAATCCGACCTAACGAAATCCTAACACGCCTTCCCAAAACACGCCTTCCCAAAAATAAAGAGCAGCACCCTGCCCTGACCATTCCGAACCAGTGCATGACCTTTCTAACTTCTGCTAAAGAGATAAGGATCAGACAGGCGAGGCACATCCAAAGCTAGTGGCAGCACTCTTGCCACCAAAAGCAGCAATCAGGCCTTCAATACTCGTATACATTCCCAGACCAGTGGTAGCAAGGCCACCAAGCAGGTAGATGATGTTGAAGGTATTCATGGCGGGACGCTTCATGTAGCCGCGCATGAAGCGCTTGATCCCGGTATCGATGAAGGTGTACTTCCCGGTGGCGGGGTCAAACTTCTCCCCCTCGGTCATCGCGTCCTTCTTGATGTAGAAGCCGAGCGCCAACAAGGCAGGCAGCGTGTAGGTGAAGGACAGGATGAACAAGGCGCCAATGAAGCCCGAGATGTACGACAGCTGTGGGACTCCAGCGCCGATGACAAAGGCCACGGACCAGTAAATGGGGATCATAGCAGCCCAAAGATACTTGCCGCGCGTGACCGTCAAAGGCGGTGCGTTGAACACGGGCTGCAGCACTTCAACGTACAGGACCTTCATCCCGATGTTTCCGTAGAGAGTGGTACAAATCATGGACGTCACTATGCCTATAATATTGGTGGCCGTCTGCCATGTATACAAAGAGATGCCTTGATTGGCTGGGTTGTACGTATACTGGCCCTGCATGGTGAACTCAGGTCAGTGGACGGCGCCAGGAACGAGGTACTATGCAATGAGGGAGCCCATACCTGGTACGAGTAAACGAAGATGCCAAAGAACATGTACACGACGTAAATAAAGACCTCGGCAATGAGCAGGGCCTTCCAGAAGTCGTGGGGATGACGCATCTCGGCCATGAAAGCAGCAAAGATCATGGATCCGCCATATGAGTAGACAGCCTGGTTCAAGCCGTTGAGTGAGCCAACGAAGCCGGAGCCTCCGCTGGCCATCCCTTCAGGAGGCGTGCCAGCAAATGTCTTGACCTCGCCGGGTCCAAAGTCGGGACCGAAAGATGCCTCGGTAGCATTAAAGTTGGGGGGCGTGAGTGAAATGACGACCATGCTGTCGTGCCACAATGCCATCTGGTTAGTTACACAAAACTGCGGGGTGTGAAACACTCGGAGGGTTCTTACGTGATGAGGAGGATGACCAAGTTGAGGAAGACAGCTGAGGTGGCCAACCATGCAAACCGCTGAAGGGTACGGATCTGGCCAAGAAAGAAGCCAATGACCGTGACAATGACAAGACAAACAACGAAACAGAGGCCTGGATCGTGTAGTGGACCCTGCGAAATCTGCGAGACAGATTGACCGACGACGAGAATCAGGACAGAAACGAAGAGGAGGAGCTGCACGCCCTGGGCGAAGTTGACAAGGTGGCACGACAGCGGCCCAAAGACTCGGTAATATAGATCGCCGTACCCCCGGAGCGGGTGACGGTCTGAATCGAGACCCATAAAAGCCTTCCACAGAAGCCAGCCGGAGCTAAGGAGAAGAGGTTTGTGAGCAAGTGTCGCCCGAGGGTTGTGGTACAGTCGAGTTGAACATGACTTACTAGTACGACATGACACCAAAGACGGTGTAGAGAGCAACGCCAGGCCCGTAGCCCATCTGCGCAAAGGCCCATCTACAATGGGGATCCAGTGTTAATAACCGATGTCTCATGTCCTGCTCGGTTTTGTGGCAAAATGAAAGGGGGGCTTACGGAGCCGAGTATGGCCCGAGAATGTCAGTTGTGATCAAGTAGAACACGCCACCCCAACCGGCAGTGCGCATGGCGCGGTTTGCCTGCTTCCACTCGTCCGGCGAGACACCGGTGATGATGCCTTCTACGGTTTGCTTCTCAGAGCCGCTCTTTTCGGAAGCAGCAGCGTCGCCAGCCGTGGTGGGGGGCGGGGCCGTCTTGTTGCCTTTGATCAGGTTCTTGAGGGTGCTAGGGCCGCGAGAGGCTAGGTAGAGGTCGTTGGCGACTTCTTCCTCCTTGCGCGTGATGTCGGCATAGTAGACGTACTCTTCGAAGGTGACGGAGGGGTCGTGGGATTGTGCGGCGCCAAGCGCCTGAGATTGACGCGCGACGTGAAGGGATGCTCGGCGGACGTCCCCGACAACATCCCCGGCGATCATGGGCCCGGCAGTGAATACTGACATGATGGCAGGCAACGCAGGTACCCCAGATAGTGGTTTCAGAGGGGAAGAAGTGGAATATAACCTAATAGACAAAACACCAGGACTGGTTTGTTGGTCATGGACCTGATGAAGTGAAGGAAAAAAGAGAAACAAACGAGGCGACAGGGAAGTCGGAGAAGATCAATTTATCCAGCGTCCATGATCAATGCCAGAGACATGATGGACAAGACAGGCACAGGGGTCCTTGTCGTAACCCACCCAAGGTTAAGAATGGCCGCCCGCACGGCTCCCGTCCCCAAATAGCGGCACTTCTGCGTCTGACTGCAGCTAGTACTCGGGTCCTTGCCCGATAATTGGAGATTGGGAATAGATACGGGCAGCGGTGGGTACCAGGAATGGAACATTGCGCCCAAGTCTCCCTGCTCCAACCAGTGTCCCTCGACTCCCTCCCACCCATCCGAGCGTCGCTGGTGGGCTACGACTCCTACGAGCACAGAGATTGATGACCATGCAGCATGCCTGCTCCCCGCTTGGCGCTGGTCGTCCGGAGTGGGACGCTGCGACGCTAACATGGCGCGTCGAGCAAGGTGTTGCCGTGTCTTGGCAAGGCGATGGATTCCCGTTTTCTCGGTTGGTGATTTCAGGGACCAGGAACTGCCCTAACTAGCACTGATCGAGCGTGGTCAACATCTCGAGTCGTCCGATGTTGAACTGCACACCCTACCGTGCCATACAAATGCAGTGGACTTGTGTCGGTGTCGCACATCGAACGGCCTGGCTCTGCCGCTATGGGGAGTTTCTGGGGTTTGGCCACAAGTATTGGTGTAACCACACTTGGGTGAGCGCGCTGACACTTTGGCGTATCTGAGTGCCATCGGGCCTCGGCATCTGCATTTAGGGACACCCAGTTCCCAGTTTACATGGGTCTTCGCCGTTGAGACGCGTCTGTAGGAAGAAAAAGAATAGTTCCCTTCTTCTTCTCCGCAAACAGAATTAACCGTTGCATGGATTTAGAATGTGCGCTGTAAGAGGGCGGCGGTGGTGCCAATTGTGGCATATAATTGTGTCGAATAATGATTTTTGATTCGCGTCGTCGCCAGACTATTGAATTTCTTGCGGTGTGAGAAAGTTGGTCAAAGAGGAAGGCCTAAAAAACGCCACCCCCCGATCCCAGCGTAAAGTGCTGCTGCTGTTGTCTGGATGCTGCTGCACGCAAGCCGAAGACTGCAGTCGCGACTGAGCAGGAGTAAGGCAGACTGGCAGGCATCTGACATCTGACATGGGAGATGGACGGGAAGGACGCGATGGATGCCTGGCGGGGAAGGAGCCTCTCGACCGTCTCCCCGCCCACTGTTCCCCGTGTCAAGCGCTCGACCTTCCAGGGCCTCGATCAAGGCCCGACTCTAACTCGCCAAATCCACCAATTGGGTTCTCATCGGTGTGCCAGATAGTGAGACGGGTAAGCACCAAAGTTTGCAGCCAATCTCAATTCTCCGGCCTTTGATCAATCGCCCAAATCTGCACTTCTTTACCACTTCACTTGGTATCAAAACTCTCTGACCGCCGATGCCGTGCTACCAGCCTGCCAGCCGCCATCGGAGCATCCCTCCCTTAGTGCTCATCTAGTCAGCCGCTCCCATCGGCTCAGCATGGGTTGAAGCCATGATTGGGAGCCACATCAGCACAAGAAACTGTCGGGACGCACCTGCTATGCTACCAACTTTTTGTGACATCATGTCCAACATGCATTCCTCGCATCGGTTCTCGCACTTGCCTGTCTCTCTTTTTTTTTTGCGTCTTCGATCGCCTCTTTTCTCTCGGCGTGCGCGCCTCACAAACTCTACGAGTTTGCTGTCTCAAAAAGCGGTCAACAGTCAGCGCCCTTGGTGTCTCAAGACTGCATCAACGCCGACGAGCGGGATTTGCTCCTCGTTAGGCCTGACAACCGGGCTGTGTCTCGGAGACTTTGCCACATTCACCCGTCGTATCTTTGGCGCGACTATATAAAATCAAGGTGATTGTCTGTGGTCCAGTCTCCAAGTCAGGACCGCAAATATGGCACTCGGGAAAGAAGCCACTTGCATTCTAAGCCCTTCGAGTTTCACGCGTAGAACTGATGCATAATCACGCACTCGACCACAGAAAGGGGAGAAAGGCAGGGGCTACGGCAATGCCCACCAGTGAATATTAAGCAACAAGACTCCAAAGTCGCTTGGGTCTCTCGCCAGCGTCAACTGTTTGCCCGGTAAATTTCTGGGCTTTCACCAATACCACTATCAGCATGTCAAGCCAGGTAAACTCCCCGAAAGAGGTCGCCATTCGCTGCATCGCAATCGAACTGCATATCGCTGCTGGTTCTTACTGGCAGAGCTGGTATTGCTTCAAGTCGTGAACATTTGTCCGCTTCGATGAACATGGCAGCTGTTGAGTTGGCGAGTCCGAGACTGACAGTCCGAAGGCCGCTGTCCGAAACCCGGCACCCGGCTGTACTGTGAATCATTGTCGGATGCGGGGCGGGTTGGCCAGCCGTACCCGAGGTATCACAGATGCGGTGGGCTGACGGCGTAAGCGGCGCCGACGCTAACAACAGCCACTTCGCGCCGTCTAAACACTGCTTCCTGTGGCCCTTCTCATTGCCCATGGACATTTGATAGTTGACAAAATTTGGTTGCCAACTGTGCTGCTACGTCAATATTGACATGTGTCTTGAGTGGAAGATGGACCACTATCACAACAACCTGTGATGTTGTGGGATTAAGGCTTCAGAGTTGAATACCGGACCGAGGTCTCACTCTAGGCTTCAGACGGTAAACTGCCAGGTGGGGGCGTTCACATTTTCAGAGCACTTGATTAAGTGATAAGTCGAGGCAGATGATGGTTATCTTCTACTTATATCGACCTGTCTGTCTATCTATCATGGAGCGAAACCTCCATGGTTCAAAGTCTTTGAGCCAGCAACATCACAAACTTGACGTCCTTCCTTTATTCATTTTTGTTCACCTGGATACTTATGTCCCCACGTATCTAATGAACATCTCCACATCTAGACACCTAACACCCAGTTACATTTTCTTTAGATTTACCTAATTATCATCCTCATACCTGAACCCATCGTCATTACCATCCATACCATCCATACCTGATCATCATTCTCATATCTGACTCAAAGTTTCTTTCCGTATCAGACTTTATCACAAACGATGGCTCCCACGCGTTGGGCCGTGTGGGCCGTCTCTTTTCTTCTTCTTTCAATGACCAATAGCCACGCCCTCGTCCTCAATAACAATAACGAACCCGCTGCCGTCGCGGCGAACCAACAAGACTCGGAGTCCACTTGGCCCCCTGGACCGGGCCGTGATTACAAGCCCCATCATCCTCCCAGTCACGACAACAATCGATATCATCCGCCCAGCCATCTCCACCCACCCAATTGCGATGCCAAACCCCATTACCCTTCAACCCACGAACACGCCCATAACAGCGACCCTCCCAGCTACGAACATTCCCCTCATAACCCCGTCGTCTGCGAACACGTCGGCCCATACAAATACCACGGCTGCTACAGCGACACGCGCGACCAGCGCTCTCTGACGGGGAAAATGGTCCTCGAAGACGAGATGACGGTCGACCGGTGCGCGTACGAATGCCGCGACTACGCGTGGTTCGGGGTCGAGTACGGCACGCAGTGCTTCTGCGGGACCAAGCTGCAGGCGAGCGCGCACCGCAAGCCGGAGCACGAGTGCGCGCAGCCCTGCGGGGGGGACCACCTGACACTCTGCGGCGACGCCGACCGGCTCAACGTGTACGTCAGGGGATCGGGCGGATCGGGAGGCGACCTGCACATGGTGGGCGGGTTCGGGTACAAGGGATGCTGGACCGACTCGCTGCAGTCGCGGTCACTGGGCGGGCTGGTGCTGTACGACGACAAGATGACGGTCGAGTTATGTGCTAGGTACTGTCAGGGCCACAAGTTCATGGGCGTCGAGTACGGCAGCCAGTGCTTCTGTGCGGATCATCTGGGCGGGTATGCTGCCCAGAAATGGGAGTGCAGCGAGCTTTGCTATGGGAATAAGGATGAGTGGTGCGGCGGGCCGTTGAGGCTGAGCTTGTATGAGGACGAGAGGATCCATCCGAAGCCGTATTATCAGGGGAGTCATCCCATGTAGGAGGAGCGGTGATGGGCAACCTATTTTAATATCAAGATGCCAGGAGGACATTATTCTCTTCGAAGTCCAATTTATAAAACTAATATGACTGGGGGAAAGCAGTAGGGCGTTCGAAACGCAAAAACAGTACTAAACACCACTACTTACCCAATCAAGATTTACAACAAGCATCCCTCGGTCAATCTTCGCCCTTGTTGAAGTCAAGTCTCGAGAAATGATACAGTCCAATTTTTCGTCTGTGTCTTCGTCATCTTCCTCTCGTCATCTGCCAGTGAACCTGGTGGATTACGCCCCAAGTCCTGTCTGCTTAAAAACAAATTTGATAAAAGAAGACAAACAAAAGCGAAATCTAATCACAAGTAATGACACTAGCTCCTAGGATTATGGGCAATTTACTGACAAAGCACGAAACCGATTTAAAACCGTCGCGATTGCACAAATGGTGCGACTTGAAGTAGGTAACAAGAAAAAAATTCCGATGTCTGTTGTCGGGTTGGGCTCCTCGGGGATTCTGGGACCGGGAAAGCCACGCAAAGAGTAGCGCAAAGCGCCAAGCTAATATTCCTCTTGAAACTCAACACCCTCCCAGACACCAGGAACAGTGCCCTTTGCATTGATGTAGACAGTGCGCTCCTGCCAGTCGTACCAGGCGTGGAGGTCAATGGGACCAATTGGGATGAGAGCGGCCATTGTGATGTGCGGAGGGCAAAGTGACAGAGTCGATAAAGTGGGGGGTATACTTGGAAGAATGGGGAGTGGGGTGAGTGTGGACGGCAGAGTGAGCAGTGAAGGTTGAGATGGAATGACTTGATGGAGAAGCTTTCATGCTCGAGGGGAGGGAGACGGGGGGGGCTTTTATAACCAGTTCTGACACAACAGAACTTCACTCGGACAGAATATGGTCCCGAGATGAGTTCCAAACTGGCACGCCAAGCAACTCTATGAGGATACTTTTGATCATGGCGATGCTTTCTGACAACTTCAGGTCGCCACGTTCTCATTGTCGGCGTGTATTCGCTTAACTTTGCCCAAGATGGCCACAATCACATCTCCCAGGGGATATCTCGGACGAAAGAAGCTGTATCCGGACCCTGTACCAAGCGCGAAGTGAAGCTGAAGACTGAATGCGGACCCTGATGGCTCGATAGCTCAATATAGTAGTGGAGGCACTTTCCGGTTTCCGTCGCCGCAGACAGCCACCCGCGGCTTCCGCACACCGTTTCAGCAATGACGCGATGCGGAGGCGCAGGTGGGAACGAAAACTGCCCCTGCGTTGGCCAAGAGGTGATTCTCCTCCAGCTTGTATGAGGATGGCGGCATCAAGCACGTCAATTGTGAATTGAAAAGATTGGGTGGAGGAAGGAGGGGCAGGAAAGAGCACCTTGGAGGAACATTATAAGTTTCAAACACATTTCCAGCGCTCAGTTGAGGAAGGGATGCCAAGTTACATCATCCTGCCAATGCGCGATCCTTACATGGCGCAAATCTTTCATGTCACCAGGATTTACGAGTTTCGGAGATACCGTCTCAAGCCGAGTGTGCGGAGGATCTGGTTCTACCGGACGGCGCCCCATTCCAGCATCACCCACATCTGCGAGATCCTCCCCGCCGCCACCCGCAATCCTGGCGACCCCCTACTGGAAGAGGACGGGCTGGGAAACGCCGAGTACAGCGCCCGCCACCCTGAATGGGACGGTTACGATTTTGCCTACAAGATGCTGTCAGCCTGGGAACTGCGCCAGCCCATCACCCTGCTGTCATGAGAACCACCTATGGGCTCCGCTCTGCTCCTCGGGGGCTGGTCTATCTTCCCAAGTCCATCCGTGATAAGGTCGCTTGGATCGACAGAAGAAGCTCCTTGAGAATGCCAGCAATGCCAGCCTTTGACCAAGCTTTCAATGTGACACTGTCGTGCTGGAAATGTCTCAATTCTCCCTTGAAAAATACCAGCACTTTACCAACTCCACGCTTCCCAGGGTGCCGTATCTTGTCTCACATGGCTCGACAACCGCACCCAAGTCCCAAGGGATGGGTATTGGCAGTCCAAAATTCCACCCAGCCATACTGACCACCGCCAACCGCACATAGCAGTCTGCCGCCTGTGTCTGCTACAGCCAGTCGCTGTCGCGGCTAGTGTCTTTCGTGTTGCACAATGTCTATGCTTGTGCCAGTCCTTGGTGGCTCGCTACAGATAACTGGCTTCATATTTTACTCCTCCCTGACCTTCCTCATCGGTTGCTGGTTTTGTTCGATGATCATCACTTTTGTTGCCCACACCTGCCGGTCTCATTGTCCTCCCTTCGAAAAGGATCCAAGATGACCCTTTCACAGCACTCCGTTCTCTGTGGAGTACTTCTGCTGCTTGTCAACACACCATTTACACTTGGCAGGCCGGCAAATGCAAATCCTCGGGCTGTGCCAGAGGGGAATGGCATTTTTATCCCACCATTACTTATCCCACCACCTCCTCGTCCAAGCCAGCCGCCTCAACCCTCACATACAGCAATGACTGCACCCAAGGCGTTCTTGCCAAAGAATATTCCAGGGCTAGCGTCTACTCGGAATCTCCCTCGAGACGAGGATCACATAACAACAAGACAGCGAGAAGAAAATCGGTTATCGTCTGTTAAAACTGGCAGCATCTCTTTGCATCCCACAGGCGTCAACCACCACGATGTTCAACATCTGTCTAACAATGATGTCGAGCGCCTCCAACAAGAAGACCGCGTCCCTCATGCGGACAGAATGTTGCCAGCCTGGCTCAACGAGTGGAGTCATGGAACTCGACTAGCAGCTACCTCTTGCCAACTGGCACTGTGCCAACGGCTGGGACGTCCCCGCGCTCATCATCAGATGGCTTCACCACAGTCAGGACTACATCAACGTCAACCCGGACCTCATTCGTCAATCCATTAGGCACAACGTCAACCAGTTAGAAAACGACGTCACTGACGAGTTCGACAGGCACATCGACTGCACGCACATCGACGCTCAGTTCTACCACACGGACTGAACAGACAAGCGAAACATCCTCAGTTTCAGTAATTTCGTCCGTCAGCAAGACAGAAACATCGTCCACAACTCGGACCACGACAACATTCCTCATCTCTACGGAGATTTCGACGGCGCGGGCCACGTCAACAACTAAACAAACACCTCCATTCACATCGGTGTCGACGTCCACATCTAAACTGACATCCTCAGCCACATCGGTATCGACATCCACTACCAAGCTGATCTCTTCAGTAACATCAGCATCCTCACTCAGCCGGACAGAGACAACCACCAGCACCAAGCTTGTCATTTCCACGAAGTCATCGTCGTCAACCTCAACGGCCGCCGCATCCGGGTCTCAAACGACGATCAAGCTGTCTACCTCAACGCGAACTGAAGAATCCCAGACAACGAGCAAAATCTCGTCAACCTCTTCAGCCACAACTAGTACTCCAGCACGAACAAAACAACAGCATCAAGCCGAACAGAGCCAAGCACTGCGAAATCGTCGACCACGGGAGTCTCTTCCATCAAAAGAAGCGACGAAATAGCCATTAGCACCCGGACACTGACTTCCACCCGCACATCGACAGGGACTGGAATAGCCGGGCCTCAGGCGGCAGCACCAGCGACCAAAATTGCGTCAGGCACCATTACCTCGGTGAGGACGGTCATGTCTACCCAGACACAGCCTGCGACTAAGCCACATGGGGGGGGGGGGGGGCAGCTAGCGGCGCATCTACAGTGACGTCGTACACCTGACGACGTTGTGGCTGAAGAACGCCCCGCATCTCGCATATCACAGCGTTCTTGACCCTAAGATGCAATCATCCCGGCTACAGGGCGATCATCTGTGCACCTTCTCTCAAGAAGATATCACTCAACTTGCCGAGCGTTGCCCACTATTTGAAGATCTGGAACTGCCGATCCGCCGACGGAAGGGTGATATCAATGAAGCGACCCTCTACGCAACGATGGGGCGTCTACTCCCCAGACTGCAGAACGTAACCCTGCATCTGGACGCATCACTTAAGCCCGATCGCTTCCTGCACCAGGATCAGGCATCTTTGCTCGGAGGCCAGACTGGGATCGGATGAAGTTCGACGAGGAGGGGTTTCATCCCTGCTGCCACGGCCATATCGCAGACCTGTTTGCCAACTACGCCGTGGACGACAATCTCGCTTGCGCAATCTTTCGAACCATATCTGCGGCTAAGTCGACCGACAATTCGTTGCCGCTCCAGTCGCTCGAGGTCTTGCCCCATGCAAATCTGCAGGAAGTATTCCCACTCGACTATGAGCGGTTCCTCATTACGTCGACTTACCTGTTGCCCTATATTAACCACCTCAGGCGACACTGGCTGGCGGAACGCCCTGTCCGCGACGACTGTTAAGACAAGCTCATCATCCGCGAGCGCAAGGTTCCCCATGATCGTGCCGCGCCGGCACGCCAAGAGGACTCACGATACATGGTGCGCCGGCGCTCAGTAAACGTGAACATAGCAGCCACAAATGCAGGGCTTACTGGTGCGTGGCCTAGTGTCCCGGGGTTTCGTCAACGTTCCCTAGGATTCCAACTTGCCCCAGAGTCGCCTACGATGAGCCAAAGGGACCAGGACCGTGCCAAAGAGATACGGCAGATCTACGAACATCTCTGGCCGGGCGCAGCAATCCCACCTGAGGCGAGAGGTCTACTGACGGTGAATCAGATAGTTGGTGCCACGGGTCATGGCACAGGTCAAGGTACGGGTCGTGGCACGGGCACCTGGAGCAGCTTGCCGCTTGCGGCGCCCGGCGCATGATCAGACCGAGAAAGAAGACGCGCAGTTCTTACGAGGTAGCCTCGCAGACGAGTTCTCCTAAGAAGAGACGGTGCAGTCCTCGGCTTGCCGCACGCACCCGATCGATGCAAGGTCTCATGGGGGCTGTACATAGTCAGTATTGACGAATTGGGGGATTCTAAGCCGGCGAAGGTAGGATAGGCGGCAGCATGGTATCACAAAATGGCGTGGGCGGGAACACATGTCGATATGAGGACATCTAGATAGGCGACATAAAAGACCTGTCGTTCAAGTTTGCAACTTTTATCTGGCTGATATCCCGTTACCACATCATCATATGAAGGAGTGAATGAACGTAATGTAGAGACATTACGAAGAAAAATTGCGTTGATATTTTACAGCAAAGTGCTTTTTCAACAGCGAAATTAAATCATCTCAGGCCGGATTTCACGAAACATGAGAAAAGGAAGAAAACGCCTTGGTATGATGTGAGTTTGCGAAGAGTCAACGCTAAATAATATGAGATGTGGAACTCGTAAAATTTGATCACGGTCGCTTGCTAATAAGAGTAGGAAAGTGAGAGAGACAACCGCATATCCAAAAAAGAAAAACCCAATGTTAAATAGAGATCCACACGTGAAAATTTGAAAAGGAGAAAGGAAAAGGAAAAGAAAAAGAAAAAGGGAAAAAGCGCCTCGCAATGCATCGCTCAATCAATCCCACCCATCTACCAATCTTGGCAACGCCCAATACCCAACAACAAAGCAGCAGCAGCAGCAGCAGCCCCATCTAATCTTTTAACAGGCTGTCTACATCTAGTAGTATGACACAGGTCTTGTACACACAATACAGTACAAGTATGGGTACAGTACAGTACAGAACAACCCAAACTAAGCTGCCAGCGAGCTCAAGCTGCCTTTCTCACAGAGAGGCGGCGAGCACAACAGCTGGCAGGTTCAGTAGGTGCACCACCCCGACTCTGACCCCGACGCAGGAAATGATGTGCTCGACAACAACGGGCAGGTGCGGCGGGCGTACCTTTTTCTTGCTTGTTCCGACGACGCAAAAAGAAGAGGGCCAGTCCGATCGCAAAGCGCGCACGCTGCATTTCTTTTCCCTGAACAGACAACAGTTATGTTGTTGAGAGTTCAGGGGGCGGACCTGCTACGAGCCGTCATTGCGCCGTCGGTCGTCAAGAATCTGCTGTGCCCGCCGCCGGCACTGCGGTGCCTAGCACTATCCATGCGTCTTCGTCGTCTCCCTCATCTGAGTCGTCATCTGAGTGATTGTCTGAGTCTTCATACCCGAGCTTTGATTGCGCTGGTGCTGCTGGTGCTGCTGGTGCTGGTGCTGCTGGGGTTGTTGTCAAAGAGGTGTTGGGCGGGACAGAGGTGGATGCATTCCCCTCGGCGTCGAGCCACCATGTGCGTCCGTTGTTGTACCCGCCTTTGCCGTCGTCCATGAGGATTTCCCATGTGCGGATGATGTCATCTTCTCCGTCTTCAGAGTTATCTTCGGTGTCGGATTCGGGGTGGTCGAGCGAGGAGACGGCGTCGCAGCAGCAAAAATGTGAGAGTTCCGGGACCGTCGCTTCGTCGTCCTCTTCCTCTGAAAAGGAAGGCGAGGAGAATTCTTGGGTGGATTGAGGTGCGGGTGCGGGTGCGGGAGGAGCGTAGACCAGCCAGCGCGAGGTAGGCTTATTAGCAGATGTAGAGTTTGTTTGTGTGCCGGTCGAGGCATATGCCGTCCCGGGCCGCCATGTGTGTAACCCCGGTGTGGCGGGGTCCAGGGTGGGCAGGTTGGGGTCCAGCTTGTGGATGAGTGTGGTGGAACGGATGCTGGTGTTATATTCTGACTTGAGGGCCGGACTGCGGGGGAAGAGCGTTGCTGGGTGAATGAACAGGCCCTCGTCCACGAGGTCTCCGTGTTCAGGCGAGATCAGGTACTCGGCGAGGGCCGAGTCGGAGCCGAATGGCGCGAGGGAGAGGTCCAGCGGCAGGGAAAGATCATTGCTGCGGTTTGATGTTTGACGGTGCTGCGGCGGTTGCCTGGTGTTATTGTTGGCGGCACGCTTGGTTGGTCGTCTTGCGGGTGCGGCGTAGACGTTGAAGAGCCGGGCCCTGCTGTCGTGCACAATGGCGTCAAAGGTGAAGCCAGAACCTCGCTCATGCGGGTTGTCATACAGCAGACCTAACCGGTAGAGCTCAGCATCAGAGTCGTCGTCCGAGTCGTCGGCAATGGCGGTCTCGGGGTAGTCTGCGTCGGTGAAAGAGGTCACGTCTGAGTCAGGGAAGAGATGCTGGCGGAAGGTCCGCTTTTTTGTTTGGTTCACTGGCAGAGTACTTTGAGCAGCAGCAGCATAGGCGGTGCGCGACTTGGTGGTGCGGGCATCGCGAAAGGCATCCTGGCGTTCGAGAGAGGGCGGGCGGCGGCTGTAGTCACTGGGGAGCCGGACGCCGGGAGAGCGGGCAAGAGCACGACCCTCCTCGGCGTCGATGTGGCGGCCCTGACGGGTGTCTTTTTTTCTTTGTTGCCCTCGACTACTCCGATCCCACCATCCTGTGGTCAGGTTATGTTGTGTACGGTTGAAGACGACTGTGGGGCGGCGGCGGTGTTTGGTGCCACTGCCCGGGAGGGCATCCCCAGCGAGGAACCGGTGGTCGGGGAGCTGTGGTGATAATAAGAGAGGACTGGACGCTAAAACAGGCGCCATGATGGGCTTTTTATATTAGGACCCGAATGTGGAAGTCGGAGGCAGAGATATTTTGTAAAAGGGCCAGCAATGTCAATAATGTCAACATGCGCCCTTTGTCACCGGGTGAGGACTGCGCTAATGCGAGAACGAGGGGTTCGGCGATGATGTGTTGACAATGGCGCACGCAGAACAGGGGGCCCAAAATGGATTGACCGAGCGACTGTGAAGCTGCCAGAACAATGGAGAACCGTCCATCTTATAGAATGGCTGGGAATTGTCTGAGGCGAGCCTGCTTATTGGCCCGGTTTGGGACAAGGACCGAGGTGACCGAGTCACGAACAGCCCAGCAGCCCGCCCGCCGTGTCTGGGGAGGACGTTGGATGTGCTGGCACCAACTGTGATTGGGCCGGCCAGCCTGTGACTCAGCGTGTCGTTTCCCACAGGCCCGTCGCGGCGGTGCTGTCTACTAGCGCCCAGGCAGTCAGACCCCCTGCCCACTGGTACCGAAACTTTTCCGAATTTCACGTAGGACGGGACGAAACGTGCTGTTGGCCCTCAATTTGTTAGTGCAATACCAGAGGGTGAGCCAAATTGGCTGAGTGCATAATAGTGAGGGCTGCCAAGGCCAAGGGTCGAAACTTCCCAGCCGACCTGTGATTCCGTACTGCGAAAATCGGTTCATCGCATCAATGATCCTCTCCTCCCGCTGCCCCCCAATCTCAACCCCTACCCAGCAGGCAGTTTTGGCACCCCAAGGCAGAATTGTGGCTCAAATTCCATCAGATGACGGCTTGAACCAGGCACTTGACCTCGCGATATCGATTGAGCAAGGGTTTGGCGTTGCAAACGAAGAGGGAGCAATTCCTTTTTTAGAAGTCCAACGAGATAACAAAAGGAAAAGCGATGGCCTCTGTCCAAACGCAGACGCCCACTTGGCGGCCCGGCGGGAGCCGTTTCAAGATCGCTGGGTCGCCGTGGCCGGCCCACTTGGAAGAGTCAGCCCCGCCAGCGTGTGCGTCCACAAACGATGACTCCGAGGGAAGTCAATCCCAACTTCGCAGCCGACGTCATGTCGGTTTTCCATTCAACCCAAATTTGTTCCATGGAAAATTGATCAAGTTGGAGTATTCGATTGAAGATTGGAAAGGGGTCGGGGGGCACCTGCCTGAAGGCTCTTGTTCGCATTGAGTCATCCCAAGCTCTCTAGGCTGTTCCCTCTGGTCAGCACTTTCCTTCAGCGCGAAAGCTTGCCAAGCCCTTCCTCTTCCTCCCCACGATCAAGAAGCCTCTAGCGGCGTCAAAATTGCAGTGCTTCAATGAAGCTAACCAACCTCGCCGCCTGATTTTCCGTTTTGAGAAAACTGGGGCTCTTTGCACCCGCCCCCCTTTCCCAGCGTGTCAACTTGGGTCGCATGGACGAGGTATGGGACACATATCCGCACCCTAGTATATCCGTTTTGTTTGCTTGTATTTTGACCAAATGATTGGATGTATCCATTCTGATGTGTCATTCTCAATGAGAAATTAATCACTATCAATCACGGAGTATTGCTCAAACTTCAAGATTTAGGAGGGGAAAGGTGGGTCTCGCAGTTCTAGCACAGCTGACTGACCCGGCTGGCTGTCGTCATGCTGCATCCTTTCCAATCCACGCCAGGCTGTTATATCACCTACCGCTTCCACTCCGTCGTCTCGACTCCGAGCTAAAGGCATGCCAAGGCGCCAAAAGATGCCAAAGGCTTTGCGATAGGCCTTCTGACATCGTAAGGTTGGCTCCGGCCCCGTCCAGTGGACGTGAGTTGACTTGCTATAACGCTTAGATATCGATACCGTATGACATGTTGGACATGCTACGCCCATATTTCAGAGCGATGACGAGTAGAAGCGGTACAATATTACCCTTCCCCCCTGCTAGGCATTATCTTTCCGCCTCAGTTATCAAATATACGTACTCACTTGAGAGGCGAGAGGCTTATAGGCTGCTACAACAATGCATATATAAGCTGATGCTGTTTAACGCATGGCTGTGTCGTCCAACCAACTGGCTGTAGAGGGATTGCGGATATATAATCAAAGGTTAAGATATGACTGGCTTGAAAGACCAAAGCAAGATACCGAGGCTATACGAGACCTCAAAGTAGGGCCATGAGATGGTACTCAACAAACAATGCAACTTAATATGAAAAAAGATGCTCAACCGTCTAACAATCTGTCCAGACCATACCGTCATCAACCGTCCGATATCCTGGGGAAACCTGGGTAGGTAGGTATGCAGCCGCCCTTATCCTTCACCACCGACCCCAACTCAAATGCTGAACGTATCGACAACACGAACTGCATCTACGTCCACGTTCCCCGCTACTCCTCTTGTCCTTCATTCCGTGTCTCTTGTCTTATGCCCCTTACCCATTGTCTCCTATCTCTTGTCTCTCGTCCTATATCTCGTCTCTTGCCACATAGCAACTTCCCAAACTCTACAGCAATCCCTGCGTCTCGTCCGCATCTGTTCCCTTGGCGTCGTCCCTCTTAGCCACATCACGCGCCTCCAGAGGGGCCGGTGTATCACTGCGCTGTTGCTCGGCGCTGTATCGCTCGTCCTCAACCGCACCAGCCATCAGAGGCGTATATGCCGGACCACCACCACTGCCCTTACCGGCACCCGGCAACCACGAGGGCGCCTTCCAAGGAGCGGCGTCCTTGGCCTCGTTGCCGCCAACATACAAGGCAGGAGCGGCAGGGCGCGAGGGGGCATCGCTGCGGCGGCGCACACACTCGCCGCAGTGTTCGCAGGTAGGCGGGACCGACGAAAAATCTGATTTTTTGACCAGCCAGACGATGAAGCGGCCAGCGGCGCGGAGGGAAAAGTAGGAGTGGATGCCGCTGAATATTTAGGAGGATTCCACTTGTTAGCAATGGAGACGGGGTGACGAAACAACCGTCCAAAGAAAGACGCAACAGCTATGTAACGAAAAGAAAGATTGTGACCATAGTGGAATGAACTCACACGTTGATAATCAAGGGGATCGTAGAGTACGTAGCCAGCTGGATCAGCGACCCGTTCCCCATCCACGTCCAGCCGGTGTTGAAAATCCATGTGAGTATCAAGACGGTCAGACCAGAAAGGGCGAGGATGGAGTCGACCCAGAAAATGATGGCAGGGTGCTTCTCGTTGCCCTTCTTGTTGTGGTCATCGTCGTCTTCGTCGTCATCACTTCCGATGCCGCCGCCGTGGTGATGGGAGATGCCGCGATAGTGATCGGGCAGCTGTTTGTTCTTCTTCCTCTCGCGGACCACCAGGAAGACGTTGGCGATGGCAGATAAGCCGAGAGGAACGAGACCGACCGCTGGCACGGGCAAACGAGAGATTATGCCATGGGCGAGGGCGAGAGGGAAGCCGGGCAGGAAGCTGCTGGCTGCGATGAGTCGAAGACGGCGGTCGTTGGCCATGGTTCGATCGTACAAATGGGTTCCGAACTGTTGGTTTTTTTGGTTTCTTTTCTAACCTCTTATGACTTTTATTGAAATAAATCTCCAAGAGTCGAAAGCGATGATTTGGTTCCAAGCAATAAATATCCCGTAGTTCAGCAGCACCTTTTGGTAGTAGCAACATCAGGATCTCACTGGTCCCCCACTTTTTTTGGGTTTGGGCTGACGCGGCCCCTTTTCTGCACGAACTGCTTTGGGACTTCAAAACCAACAGACGTACAACACTCGCACAAACCCCGGTTTCCTGACCCAATCCAGTCCGACAGCATGCGCCATGCGGCACGATTAAACCCCTCCCAACCAATCAAGCTCCAAGGGCGTAATCCTGAGATACGTTGATGTCCCAGGCAGGCGGCATTGGCATTGACAGAACGGCCCCCTCACCCCTCTGCCGCGTCACTCACCCCACCACACTCGACCCATGCCAACAAGTAAACAACAGACCCAAATGCTGTGCCCAGCAACTGCCACCTACTCATCAGCCAACTAATGTGACCTGCTGATTGACTCCTTCATTATCCCGCTTCTTGTTTATTGTTTAGGTGCACTGTTTTGACAACTTCAAGATAATAATGATGAATAAGTCAACTGAAGATAGTGTGTTGTTTCTCGTTCCAGGAGTTGGTTTTTCTTGAGGTTCTATATTCTAGTGACCTCGGATCCTGAGATCGTTCCCTCGGATACTCGATTGACGGCATATATATAGATGGGCTAGATGCCGAAAAATGGCACGGGCACGGGCACGCACAGAAACATTTCACGTAACCATCCCGCACGGGGCAAGCCGCACATTCGTCACCTCACTGCATCCAGATTTAGGGAGTGCGTACCTATTTGTATTGCCTTCTGTCCCCAAGACGGCCTGTGACCCGAGTTCACATAATACCGCTTCGTCATATCATCGGGCTTCTACATTATTGGCAGCTTGGATGGTGGCGGATCGTGGGACTGTTATCCATTCAGGTAGGCAACAAAAATCTTGTTCAAGGAGACTTGCCGGTCTTGGTCTTTGATTTTCCTTGATTTTTTTTGTCTGTTCTTTTTGTCTGTTCTTTTTTCTTCAATGTTTCTTTTCTGCTTTCTGTTTGTTTCGAACCAAGTTGGTCGCCCGATCATACCAGAGCGCCTTACTAGAACCACTTGGCCATTCTCTTCTGTTTGTGTTAAAAAGGGATAGCTTAGAGTGAATGTTATATCCCCCTATTCACCTCCCCACACGCGACGCGTGCGCGATGAGCACGTGACTACATCCAGGTGAATGAACGCGATGGCCTGCAGGTGAATGAGAGTCTGTTCAACTTTCCCGGCTGGTTTCGTATCTATGGAACGTGGTCATCTAGGTACGCAAGACAGTTGATCCTTCTTGTGTTTCGGATAAGCAGACCCCTAGACAGAAAGGGCCTCATGACGTAGACAGACGGAGTGGCGTTAAAAAGAAAAGAGCCTCTGAAAATCCTTCCCGCTCCATTACACGGGTTCATTCTATGGCGTGGCACTTACTTACCTACAAACAATGCTGGTCTGAGTGTCAGGATGGCCGCGTGTTTCTCCTTACGAAGGAAGCATGAAGTGGAGACGTCCTGCTGGCGTTAAAAGAAGTATTAAACCACCTACAATCACAAATCCCTTGAATATGGCATGGCTGTCATAGCGTACCCACTTTCTCAGGCGTTCCCTTTCACCTCCACCTCTCATTTCGAGGCCTGGGAAGTGCCAAATACATGTCGTCGGAAGTGCCAAGCAAGTGCTATTAAGTTTTAAAATGCTGACCCATTGTCGTTTTGTGAGAGGGGCTTCTAAGATGTGGACTCAGTACTCAGATCTGTTCAAAGCAGGACAGTCAATTCCCAGACGAACAAAATCCTTGTTGGGAGTGGGAATCACTGATACCGGAGTGAACGGTAGTTCAGCTGAATGAGAATGGTGGCACTTGCAAGGGAGGCATACCAGAGGAGGTGTTCAAGACTTAACCGGAGACGTACAGAAACTAGCCATGATAGTTTAACGTCGCCTCCGCCAACTAACCATGTTGTGGCAGCAAGGACACGGATACGTTGGGGGGGTTTAAGGTCACAGCGTTGGGCGTTGATATGACTCTAACATGGCGGTGGTGAGTAATTAAGGACACATGCATCGGCAAGAAGGGGTTTGGGCATGGAGTTCGGAGTTCATTTCTTGCATTTGAGTTGTGTACCCTGAAGTTGTTACACTATACACCCTGTACTTCCTAGTGAACTGATAGCCAGCGTCTCAAAATACTCCTCATCCAGCACCGCGTAGAATCAACTCAAACTTTCATTGAACATAAAGTTTCTGGCCTAAGATCCATCACTTAAACTTAAATATCTATACATTTGTCTCTATGTCAGCTCCCCGGTCCCCTGCCTATCCTCTCAAGCTACGTCCACCCCATCCTCAAGCCGAATCGTCCTCCGGACTCGTATCAGCTCGCACCAGCCGCCGACAGCGAAGTACGCATGAAGAGATCTGTGCCAGCACGAAACACCGTTAGCCATTTGTTTTTCCATCGGAAAATAGCCCCAGCGTGTCAGGACTTGGAACTTACAACTCGCTCAACATGCCGCCCAGAATCCCGACAGCCACCCCCGTCGCAGCAACATCCCCGTCCCTCACCGCCGGCACGACTGCAATATGCACGAGGAACCCCGCCGCAACCGCGCACCCGCACGCGAGGAGGGCGTCGTAGATGGCGCGCGCGAGATAGTGCATGCGGCGCTGCTGGCGGAGGATCTGGACCACGTCAATGACAGACCAGACCAAAGCCGCGGTGGCGGGGGACAGGGTCGGGTCGGTCCAGCGCTTGCGGCGCAGGACGCCCGAGGCGACGGCGACGAGGATGATTTGCGACAGGGTGAGGAAGATGCTGGTTAGACGGATCGCGAGGTACGTGCTGCGGTGGGGATGGGAACGGGGAAAGGCGATGGCGGCTTCGCGAGCGGCATTTTTGCTGCTGCACTTCGAGGGGGATGTGCAAGCCGGCTGTCGGCTGTTATTGTCGGGCGGGGTCGATGTGTGGGAGGTCGTCGCCGAGCTGACCATGCTCTCCTTACTGATGCTGGGTGTGGAGGGCATGTTTGTTGTGGCAACCAAGGGTCGAATGTGTAAATACTGCAAATAGTAATTGAGGCGAAATGTCCGCAGTTCTTTTTGGGATTGAGAGTAATGTGACAAACCACTATTGATCTGACAAGGGAACGACTTGAGCTTTAATCACTCCGTGTCGGTCAGCCTTGGTGCGATCCCGAGGTTCTGCGCCTCAGCCACTTACGCCTGGAGCCAACGTCGATCGTGCATGTGTTCCGTTTCTTACAGCGCCAAGTAAGCCTACAACTGCGCCTTAGCACCACCTTCTGAGCCCGTATTCACCACCAGGCAATGCGATTGGCCGACAAAACAACCACTTCGGTGTCCATGTTCAGGGCCCCGCCTCTTCTAGAAGCCCTGTGATTGTGGTTATGATAGGTTGGGATTCGACTTGCCAAGCCTCTGCCTTTTTATTCGCCTTTGACTCGGTGGCCCGATGAGGGCTGACGCATAATCTTGGAAGAAGACTTGGCCAACTCAGAAACCAATTGAACCACCATTCAGAAGGACGGAGCCTGACACGGGGAGACGTGATCGGAAACTTCCGGAATCCCCTTGAGAGTGTCATCAGACACAGGCGATATCTGAAAGAGCTCATCGAGTGCTAACTACCTCAGCGACAAGTGCTGCATCCCAAATTGGAAAGTCTTCAAAGAGGCATGCACTGGAACTGCATGCACGACTCAGAACAAACAATTAGGATCAATTATCTATCTGTCTGATGAGCCACAGCCTTAGGTCTACCTAATTATATCCCCTCGCCAAATTGGGAGATCGATCCTGATGAACCTCTCTTTGCACCTGGACGCCTCCTCCCAGGCTTGGGTTCTGCTTGTGCACGGCTTCGGGCTTGGCTAACTGAATGGTTGTTTTCACGGTTGAGCTGAGGCCGACTGTCTCGTGGAGGCTGTGCTGCCGCTGTGGCAAGTCAGATTCACCAATGGAGCCGTCTTCACTCGTCGTGTTGATGGAGTGCGTCTCAAATGGGTTGCTGTTGGAGTTGCCTCTGGGCCCTGTAGGGCTCACAGCAAGCTCGACCTCGCTCCATCCGCTTGCATCTCCCTTGCGGCGATCTCCTCTCTCACTTTCTGGCTTTTGTGAGCTGGCCAATGCGGACCCTTTCCCATAGCCCTGGTGTGAGCGGCCAGCTTGAGTGCCCAGCGCAGGGAAGTAGTGCGAAAGTAATGGTCGTAGCGTCGGCAGGCATAAGCATGTTATGGCCGATGTGAGCTCTCCGATGGACCAGCATGACGATACAACGTTTTCCCACGGAAAGTCTTCGTAGAGGTGAAGGTATCGGATCCGGATCATGGAGATCACCACGGTGCTGAATCAAGCAGTTTGTTAGTGTACTTATGTTACATAAATGACTTAAGAGGCATGGGGACAGTCTGAACTCACAAGAAACCTAGACTAAAGATGCACAGCAGCATGATCTTCTGCGGCTTAACAAGGTTGAGTTTCCAGATGGCCGGCAGAGGAAGAATGAAGACAGCCAAGTCCGTGATGATATTTCCAGCGGCATTGATATACCATTGAGGGATGTTGGGGATGCACTTTGAGGGGATGGTCGAGTCCCAGAAACCCTCAATGGGGGTGCAGATGAAAATTCCCACAAGCAGCTGCGAGAGGGCCCAGCCTCCAACGATAACAATGGCGCCAATGTAGACAAGGCGCATGTGCTGGACGGCGAGCACGCGGTAGTATTGAAACAAGAAGGAGAGCTTGATGGCGAGAAGTGCCGCGCAGTAGAACACGATTGAGACGTAAAAGTCCTGTAGCTTTCGGTCAGCCATGGCCACATGCTTGTTTGGGGAAATAGGAGTTCACGAACCCTCAAGTACATTGGGATGGTTGTTGCATCCATGAAGTAGACAAGGTATAATACGTGTTTTCCTAACCCGTACTTTGTCATGTGGGCAATAGCAATGCCAGAGCCATATGTGGCCAACTGTTCAGAGGGATAGTGTTAGAAGACTTTCTTCAAAGAGAATTGATTGAAGGGTATGCTCACCAATCCAGCAATACAGGCGTAATCGTCAACTCCGAGCTCCTTGAGGATCTTACCTCGAGTCCACAGTCGCAAACCGACCATCATTGTGGCCCAGAGCAGACAAAAAGCAACTGTACCTAGGACAACACTGGACCTGTCATCAAACGTGTTTGGGGGCAGCGCCGGCACAGCCGGAGGCGACGAGTTGGACGACATCGCGAGGGGTATCAATGCCTAAAAGCTGAAGACTTTTGTCAGCTCCACGGGCTTCTTTTGAAGAATTGTTCATCTGGCTTAGCATACCAGACCACAGCGCTTTTTTATGGCTTTCGTTTTTGGCTGAAGCTGTCAATACAGTATTCGAATTGCCGACGCAATGGGTTCAGAGATCCTCACTCTCGACCTTGAGGTCCGCATGTTTCATAAGTACAATCCTCGCACCAGCAAATGCTCAGGGCTCTATGAACGCTTATCACGGCGATCTAGTCTGGCGCTTGTGTGGTTAGTTCAATCAGATAAAAGTCCAAGCGTCGGTCGAGGACCCGTCCCCAAGACAAGCGCCGTCACGAAATGCATCTTCAGTTTTCGAGCCACTGCTAGCGTCTGTGCGCAACACAAAAAGCTGTGGTAACCCCGCCGAGGTGAACAAGTGGCTGGTGTTCGTGATTCGGTGATGGGGAAGACAGGTCGACGTCACCGACCGCATCAGACTAAGAAGAGACGGTGGCCATGAGCACGGGCTAGGTGATATCGTGACAGCACTGGTCAATCTGTTAGCGTCACTCAACTCCAAGCTTCGAAGAACTAGTGTAGGAAGGTAAAGATGAGGCGCGCAAGATGAAATGCAAACGTCGGGCGGTTTGGTGATGAAAACTGGCGGCTGTGGTTTGGCTAAAGCTGGGAGGTTTTTGAGTGAGGGAAGGAGGTCATGCCACTGGAGGTTGGGTTTGTGAAGGAAACAACGCTTTCTCAGCTAGTCAAAACCTGGAATCCTTTAACTAATGGCGTGTATTTTGCGATCACCTGCAGCAACTCTTTTAGAGGTTACTTCCCACCACAGAAAGGAAACTGATGTAGTTTGTGTTCAATATGCCTTTTTACACTTGCATGGAAGGAACATCCGACCCCGTTTTACCCGGGATTGGAGGACCAAAACCGGTCGCGCTTGTTGGAAGCCGGTTGTTCCTTCCTTCTCCATGGCGGCATGGTGTGACGCAGGGGAGCTATTTCCCCAATTTTGAACGGCCCACCTCCTAGCCGGTGCCTGGCATGGCGGAGCATTTGCCTGCCACAGGCTAGAGTCCCGCATTTGAGTTCGAAGTCTGGTGATTAGGTCTTCGAATGAAAAAGGAAAAAAAAAAAAGGAAACACCGCCAGCACGGACCGCGCCCGTGGTCACAGAGCCACTTGTTCGTCTCGACGAAAACCGGTGATCTAATTGTCATCAAAGAAAGAATCGCTCGACATACCTGCCATAAGCGAAGCAGCACAGACTTCGCTCAGTCCTCTTTCCCGTCCCTGGATAGCCGAACCATTTGTTTCTCGCCAAGACCATGGTTCCATCGTCGGCATGGGCACCATTTTGGACCCTCTTTTCCGCACGACAGCGCAATCAATGTGCCTTTTTCAAACAGCGGGGCACCCAGGAACCCGGTCCATCTCCCCGATTCTCCCTCTTCAAGGCGATTTGACATCTAATCCGCAATCGTCGGCTGGCAGTGACGAGTACCACGCGGCGGGGTTGCATATCCAGTGTCTGCCGCGGTTGCGTGTCAATAGCAAAGCTCGCTCGCTCAATATTTTCTCAATGGTATCAATGCCGCCCTAATGCACTGTGTTGACAATTCATTACCTAAAGCTAGCCCAGGTTTCCACAGCAGGCGCGAAGGACGGGATGGACTCCGCTCTTTACACCGGCTATAATGACCCAGCTGCGTTAGCCCTGCGAGGAAGCCTGATGTCTATAACCCCCGGCGCGCTACCTTTCTTAGCGATGATTCCACTCAAGAGACCCCTACTAATAGATTGCTAGGTGCCGTGTAATCAGCTGTCAAGCCCTGCGGCCTGGGACAGACATTTTGCGCGAGCATTCATAAAGCAGGCCGTGCTCCGACTCTCTCCGAAGTCGCGGCGTGTGTCTGCTTCCCAGTCAGCTCTGTAGTCGAATAATCTCCTGATTCAATCCCCGGACCCTGCGATGGCTATCTTGAAGCATCTTGCGGTGGCACTTGCCCTGGCGAGCACGGCCTTGGCTGCCCCTGCCACGCAAGGCCTCGAGACCCGACAGGAGGAGGCCGAATCTGGTGACATCGCCGCTTCCTTCGTCTCCGAGCTCATCCAGAACGCCACCGCGATCGACACTGAGGCTCAGAAGGCGAAGCGTGCGCTCTGCAACGCACCCCAATCACTTGTCGTAAACGCGGGGTATGCCAAGTACCGTGGATCCTACAACTCGGCCACTGGTCTCAATACCTGGAAAGGGTCAGTGCACACCTTTCTGTTTCTTGTTTGTCGTGCTTAAACTGACCACTCCTGCAGTGTTCGCTACGCTGAGGCCCCGACAGGAAACCTCAGGTGGCAACCACCGCGCGTCCCTGGCCCCAAGCCGTTCGCACCTATTACCGATGCCACTAGCTTTGCGGCGACGTGCCCGCAAACCGTACCTGCGGTACCGGGTGCGCCATTCATCCCAGGAGACGAGGACTGTCTCTTCTTGAACGTTTACGCCCCGGCCAATGCCCAGAAACTGCCTGTATTGGTTTGGATTCATGGTGGCGGCTACGGTTATGGAGATGGCAGGCAGGACATGACCGAGATCATCAACGCCAACAATAAGGGCTTTGTTGTTGTGTCCATCCAGTATCGCGTACGTCCCCCTGTCACTTCTTTTGTCCCTCGTCCTAGGTCCCATATCTTATGTCTCTTGTCTTTTGTCTCTTATCCCTTGTCTTTTGCTTCTTATCTCTTGTCCCTATTGCTCGTCTCTTGTCAATTGTCTGGAATTAACGGTGAGCTGATGAGACATGACTTCAGCTGGGTGCCTTCGGCTTCCTCTCCTCGCAAGAAGTCCGAACGAAGGGCGCCGTCAACGCTGGTATCCTCGACCAAGCGCTTGCCCTTCAATGGGTCAAGTCATACATTTGCCAGTTTGGCGGCGATCCGCAGTCTGTCACAATCTCAGGCGAGTCGGCTGGCGGAAGCTCTGTAATGTATCACGATCTCGCCGTCAACGGTGGGCTCGGCTCCCTCCTTTTCGACCAGTCCATTGCCGCTTCGCCCTACCTGCCTTTCCAGTACAACTTCAATGCCGCTGTCCCTACCAGCAAGTATTACGCTTTCTCCCAGGCCGTTGGATGCCCGAGCAGCGGTGATGTCTTCGACTGCCTTGTCGGCACGGACACCACCGTGCTGCAGCAGGCCAACTTTGCCATCACCCAGCAGTCCGAATATGGTTACTGGTAGGTTGCCATTTTCGTTTTGCGATAGATCAACTCTATTGTGGCCCGTAGTTTGACACTTTGACTGCAGGGCATTTTACCCCGTTACCGACAACGTCTACATCACAGATCGCGCTACGAAGCAGCTGACTGCCAAGAAGGTAAACGGCAAGAAACTTCTGGTAGGGAGCAACGCAAATGAGGGCCCTCTCTTTGTTCCTCCTAACATCGTTACCGAGGCCGACCTCATTGGCTGGCTCCACAAGGAGTTTCCGAATCTGTCTACTGCCCAGATCAACACGATCCTCGCTGCCAATCCCAACAGCGCCGAGACCAGCGCGGGCCCCCACTTCGAGACCAATGGTGTTTCTGGTGCCACCGCAGTCACTGTGTCGGGCGACGCCAACGGCCAGCTGCAACGCGGCAACAATATCCTGGCCGAGGCGACATTCGTTTGCCCCTCGCACTGGATGGCTGCTGCCTATACCCAGCCAGGCAAGTCGGCCTGGCAGTATCAGTACTCGGTGCCTTTTGCGTTCCACGGCTCCGATGTGGCTGCCTACTTCGGCCCTGCCGGTCCCAATCTTTCGGGGGACTTCACCCTTGCGTTCCGCAAGATCTGGGGCAACTTCATCACGACTGGCAACCCATCCATTAGCAACGCCATTGCCAACGGTGCTGCTGCCGCCAATCCCAACGCCCCCAACGGCGCCTCGGCTTGGCCCGCCTGGAACGAGGCCAGCCCCAAGCTCCTCAACCTCAACTCGACTGGTGGAACTCCGTATCAGTTCGCTACCCAGTGGGGCACTAGCGTCACACAGTTCGCTTCCCCAGGCCAGCAGAACGCCATTGCCGTTGCGGCAGCGGACTCGTGGGAGGGCGGCCGTGGTGCGAGATGCGCCGTCTACAAGGCGTTGGCGCCGAGCATTCCCGCGTAAGGTGACTGCTAAAACACAGCACGCGACTGAATGTCGTTGTTCATTTCTTGTATGTCCATGTATTTAACATGAGCTCAAAAAGGGCTTGGAAATTATTTCAAGAAACAAACATTTCTCAACACTAGGTCATTAGTAGTTTGTTTACTACTGATAAAGAAATGCCAATCGCTCTTTATCCAACATTTTCTCATTGTGTCTAGTCTTTGTGGCGAGCCGATTCTTAGGGTGCTATGACGACATTTGCGCCCAGATCTCGCGATAAACCTGACCAACACGGCCCGGCGCGGCGGATTGGCTTCCCCTCACAACATTCTCCACGCCATGGCATCGCACCGTGGGAGCCGTCGAATCACAGCACAGATCTTTTCTGCTTGCCCTCTTTGGATGAATACCCTCATGCAAGGTACGAGGCCCTCCGTCCTCGGAATGATTGTCGCGAGATGAGGAATTGCGTGATACAACGACCACAACCCCCATCCAACTTATCGCGACTAGCTGAGTGGAGACTATCCTGCCTTTGTCACGGCCTCGAATCGAGTTGATAAAGCACGCCATCCAAGCCGCACAGTGATGCATGTATAATAAGCGTAGATAGTCCCCTTCCTTTGTCGTTTCAAGACTCACAACTCTTCATCAAACTCCATCATCAGCAACTCTCCACACATCTATCTCATTTTCCACCCCGCCGACTTACCTTTTCCATCACCCAACAGATTATTATCTAAGATGGCTACCCTCACCCTCGCCTACGTCGTCATTCCGACCTTCACCAGCGGCCTCAACACCCTCTCACACATTTTGTCCGTCGCCGAAGCACACGCAAAGGCCAACGGGCTCGACGCCGACGCCGAGTACCCGTCCGCGAGCCTGACCGAGGACATGCGCCCGCTGTCCTTCCAGGTCCAGAACGCCACAAGCACCGTCCGCCGCACACTAGCCCGTCTGACGGGAACCCCCGAGCCCGTGTGGGAGGACAAGGAGGTCACGCTCGCGGATCTGCGCGCCAGGATTGCCAAAGCGCATGCTCTTCTCAAGGAGGCCGATGCGGCTGCTGTGAACGCGAGGGCGGAACAGACTGTCGATTTGTGAGTCCCCCCCTCTTTCCTCCCTCCTTGTTTCATCCATACGTGAAAAATTCCGATACGAGAGGATTGAGTGGTGGACTGACGTGTGTGTGAAAAAAAAACAGGCCCCTCGGTCCCACGGCCGTCATCAAGCTTTCTGCCCAGGACTCGGCGCTGAAGCAGGGTATTCCCAACTTCTTCTTCCATCTTCAGACCGCGTATGCGATTCTGAGGTTGAAGGGTGTGCCGATCGGCAAGAAGGATTATATCACCAGCTTCCTGGAGGTGGTCTAGAAACTATGACCTGTTTCCATCTCTCTCAAAAGACTGGTACATATATGACATAGGCGAGACTACTAAAGATGAATAAACTTGCATAGCGCTAGATATACTAATGAATGCGATAGAATGAAAGGTTCGTTGCTTATTATACTCTACTAAAGAATGGAAGAACCTCGAAATACCCCAGGTATACCTAAGCATTCAACGCCGTGACATAGCTCGTATCCAAAAGGTCAATTTGTATTCTCAGACCCACAGCAAAATATAATGGAAAGAAAAAGAAAAAGAAGAAGAAAAAGAAAAAAGGAAAAGAAAAAGAAAAGAAAAAGAAGGATAAGTTCACATAACCCCCGCGGTAAACTGCTCAGCAGATTTATTTTTCCACAGCGTAGCTGGCACGCACATACCCATGAGCAGCGCAGTCACCGTGGCAGTCGTCGTCCAGTACTGAGACGACAAATTCGTAGGGACGGTAAATATGGCCTAGAAGCCAAATTGTTAGTCAAGTTTAAGTTTCCAAATCATAGGGGTTTACAAGTGGTCACGCACCGCAATGCATGCCGCGGGCAAGAACACCAGCCCCAGGATCGCGAGGTACTTCATGGCCGTGCCTTCCATCCACGAAGCGACGGCGATAGATTTGGATATTTGGCCGAGTTCGAGTGCGAGGTAGTTGCTGACCTGTTCTTCGGATCATCCTCGTGAGTCGTTAGTTTGCATCGGTGCTGAAGTTGAAAGGAGAGGGGGGGATAACAGCAAGTAGCAGTGATTCACAAAACGTACCGCATTCTTCTGCAACTCCAACCTGCCCCGCAAGTACCGCGCCCTGGTCTGCAGACACGCCGCCCGTTGGGTCAGGAAATCCACCTTTTGCGTCACCGCAGAGAGCTGGGCTGCCTGGATTTCCTGGATGGGCGATATTTTTGTACCCTTGTCAGCGGAGGGCAAAGATCGAAGGAACTTGTCGACCTGGCTGATTCCTAGCACCGCCACCTGTGTGTAGTTCTCCCATGCGAGCGCGAGCTGGGCTAGCCCGATGGACCTCTGGTTAAGCGCCGCTTGGTCTTCGCGGCTGGGTGGAGGTTTCGCCACTTTCATGGGGGGCGTGCCATTGGTGGTTGTCCGTTTTCTTTTTAATGAGGAAAGAAGAGACATCAGTGGGATCGGTTGTCTTTGAGGGGTGACGGAAGCTGTGGCTGGTGGTGGCAGCTGGCTTTCTGGTGGTTGTGGTTCAGTCGCTGTCTGCATTCCCATGTGTGGATTTCCCGTCGTCACCACTTTGCCGTCACGGAAAAGGAGAATGCCGCTTTGCCCGCTGTCTGTCTCGAGCTTGAATGTCTCCTGCCAGGTGTCCTCGATCTTTTGCTCCAGGGCGTCCTGGAAGTATTGGTACAAAATGACCGGGATGACAGTGGGGCTCGCTGCCAGATGGGCGGCCGAGAGAATGGACTTGAGAAGACGGTCTAGGTCGTCTTCCGAGCTGCACAAGAGGATCCCCTCCGTGATGTTGCTCTCCTCGCAGTGTGACAAGGCGAGGGACGCGGTAGTGCCCACCAGCACGGAGTCTGGGAGTTTCATCGTGACGCCTGCGAGAGACATGATGAGCAATGGATAGATATCATACGAGCACACTGAGGCGTACCTATCCTTGGCGGTGGTTTCTTTTCCTGCTGCCCAGCCTCCCCAGAGGGGTACCTCTGCACCTGGAAGTGCGAGCTGAGATAGGTAACATGGGTCGAGGCGAGACGAGCAGGGCTTGCATCAGGCAGCTGCAAGATACCGCAGAGACTCTTCAGTGCCTCTTCGCTCTCGAATGGAAAAGCCCACGAGTATGCGTCGGTCTCGTGTTGAAAAGGGATGATCATCGGCTCGGGCCCCTTGTGGCAACATTCTCCTTCCCAATGACCAGGTTGACGACATTTGTTGCATCTGACGGTCCGCTGCTGGGTGCATTTTCCTCCTCTGATCATAATTAAGTCTTATTCAGTACTCAGGCAGAAGACACGGTGGTACGACGTTGGATGTATGGGCAAACTAACATGATCCTCACCCTCCCATGCTGCGAAGCAGGCTTCTCATTGATTTGCGGCAGTGCTGCGGCCTTTTGGTGGTCCAGAAGCTGGATCCCACTTGGCGGGTCGGCAGTGTCCAGAAGCCTGAGCTTCCCCGCCGCCTTCAGAGCCAGAGAATTGTCACAGTACTTTACCAAGTCCTTGATGGCCTCAAATTCCATTCTTGCGAACACAGCTGCCATTTTTGACGACTTTAGAGACGTGGTGCTAGATTCAGGTTCGCGACGATGATTCAATGATGTTGTGAAGTATGTTGATTATACAAGTTTTCACTGCACATTCAAGCTGATCGTTGGTTCAGCGGGATTTAATGCATCTGACCATACAGCAGAGGGGACACCCAAACCCCCACCGCACAGGGCTACTCAAGCCATATGCGATAAATGTGCTGCGCCTCCACAAACCGCCGCGAAAATGCACGATACCTGCAAACTCCATATCTGCCCAATTAAATCGGCTGTTAGCTTTCTGTCACACAATTTCTGGTTGGACAGAGCTCTCATTAGAGTTCCAATTCGGAGTTGAGAAATTCAGCTCAGGCTTTCTCCGTGGCGGGAGCCGTGCCGAGACCCGAATTGCTGCATTTGATCAATGCAAACCCCAATGTTGTGTATGGCTCGAAAGTGGTTAAGAAGCCGAAGAGGGTTTTTTGTCGCATTATTTACGAAAGACTGGCAGGATCAATGTTCTCAACTTTGGATGAAAAATAAGTACCAGACTCCTAGTACTTACCCGAGGATTAACATAACAATTGATTCAATTCTCAGGGTTGGAATATTCCCAGCACGTGGAAGAGTTCGCTAGAAAGAACTAAAATTGCTTTGAAGGTATTGACAGGGAATACAGTACTTCCACAAAGATAAAATGGGCACTGCTGGTCATGTCTTTATCCAAGCACAAAGGACCCAACAAGACACCATCTTGAAAGCCATGAAAGCATTTAGTGAACCCGTCTTAAGGAGTCTTTTCTACTCTTCCTCTGAGAACTTGAGTCTTTTATCATCACCGCCAATCTGAGACACGCCATATGCCAGAACGCACTCTCATCCACGTCAGCAAAAAAAGAAAACCCGCAATCCAACAAGACGTGCACCATACACCCAGCAGTATTCATGTGCTACAACTGCCGCAAACGACAAATAATGAGCCGGGACATCTACAAAGCCCGACCGATGAAAAGTCATCCGCTGCGCGAATAAGAGCACGTGTCTCGGCCAGAGAGTCAGCTCGAAGATCGTTCGTTGCACCATTTGGTCATGCACAGACTATTTGGAGCGGGAAGAAGGCCCAGAAGACTTTCGCGAGTATCTAGCGATACAGTGGCTGCTGAATGGGAAGCCATAATGGATAGGTCGTCCCCACTCTGTCAATTGAGGCGTGGCAAGCGGAACTAACTGGGAGACAGTTAGGACAGGGTGGGATTACTGGAATCATGAACAGGTAAGGCATATGCGGGTATGCGGATATGCGGATACCTCGATGGAACGAGTGGTATTGCCTGACTCTTGGGATGCTGTATGACTGACAAACAAGTTGAACATCATGATGGCTTATTTTATAGGTAGGTTTTAGACCTACTACTTATCGATACCCCCAAACAAATCCACAAAGATTCTAAAACGAGGCCAGAGAGGCAGTTACCATGCCACTGCAATGATATATTTTATCACCTGGTTATCGTACCTAATATTCGGTAGAACGACAGCCTCGAGGAACGATAGCCCCTCATCGCCCGCCCTCTGCCCTGCCGACCCTGGGGTGAGCATGTTCTAAGCCCCATGTCACGATTTCAACATGCGGCATAGTGGAGGCAGGTGGAACCCACCAATCGGATGGGCCAACCAATCACCTTGAGAGAGAGGTCTCTGTGGGCCTTGGCGCCAGAGACAACAGAGACTGAGTAGCTTTAGCGGTCTCTGTTGACGGAGACAACAGAGACAAGAGAGACGCATCCGATGTCGTTCTATATAAACAACCTAGTTCGAGCACTCCTTAGGAGTCTCGACAAGTAAGCAATACACATTCATCTGCTTCATTACCTGTGAAGGCAATTCACCTTTGTGTACCAGACAATTCCTCTTGTTCAAGAGCTTACCCTTCTTACGTGATCCCAACCCAACAACTTCAGGCGTTCTGCATTGCAGTTCAGACACTCTGTGTGTGGATTGTAATACCCTATATCAGATTAAATTTAGGCGTAGAAGACAAAATTTTAATGCGTGGAAGATTTTTATTTTTGAGTTCAGATCAAAAAGATAGGCCTTAGAGGCCCTAGAAGGGCTTATAACTTCGTAATAACTCATATAATGCCGTAAAGGGAGCTCAGAAAGGCGTAAAAAGAGTTTAAGATGTGGAAAGAGCTTGTTAAGCGTCTAGCCAAGCCTAGGCCAGCCCAGCCCAGTAAGGACTCGTTATTCGCATTTCAACAGAACGACTCGGACGGCAAGACCGCCCAGATGGATGCCCTTCGCCAGGCCAAGAAGTTTACCCGATGCTACCACGTCCAGCCTCACGAAGACTTCTACCATCTTGAGGTGGTGGTTCCGACATACAGGTACTATTATAGCGCGAGAAATGTCTATAGAGTAGTAGAAACAGCTTACAACGACGTTGAAAGTAGACAGGCGTTCTGACAATGTCTTGCCCAGAAATACAACACGGAAGTTAACCTCAGAACTTGATGACCACCTTGCCCATATGTTGTCCTGACCACAGATAATCGAACGCCTCCTCAGACTCCTCGAAGCTGAAGACACGGTCAATCAGCGGCTCGAGCCGAATCTGGTTTTCCTCCAGAAATGTGTTGAGCGCTTGGTTATCCAGTTTGGACCCGACCGCGATGCCCCTATATTTCTACGTCAGCCCTATCTCAAAAGAAAACCGGGAGATCAATGATGAGACTAACTGAATACTAGCACACTTCCCAATCAGATGAAGAATCTGATCCGGGCTCCAGTCAGCCGTCAGCCCCCCGAGGAATCCAACCAACGAAATGGTTCCGTTCCGTGCTGTCAGCGTCTCAATGTCTGCCGGGATGGAGAGCGGGCCGACATTATTGACCACGATGTCAACGCCACGGCCGCCTGGCACAAGAGCTTTGACAGCCGCGGCCTGGTCAGGCTTCGTGCGGTAGTTGTAGCCGAGAACCGCGCCAGGTGGGCCTAGCTTTTTGATGGCATCGAGCTTCTGATCGGACGACGATGAGATGACAGGCGTAATGCCACCTGCGAGCGCGAGGAGGAGGGCGAACATGCTGACGCCGCCCGTGCCTGTCATTCCATCAGCTGTCAAGATATGGATCAGAAGATGGGAGTTGATGTTACCCTGGAGCAGTGCGATCTTTTTCTTGTTGAACGAACCCGGCGCGTTCAGTGCGTTCCACGCCGTGACTCCTGCGCATGTGATTGTCGAGGTCTATGTTTGAGATTTGATTAAGTCGCCCGTTTCTCATTCGCTCTCATTCCAGTTCAACTATAAAGTAGTAATGAGCTCACCTCTTCCCATGTCAAGTATTCCGGCAAGTGCACCAGCACCTTATCCTCAAAAACAGCATGCTCGCGAAGTACGCCCTGTGCTTCGCCGCCAAGGGAGGTGCTCACGGGAGCCGAGTCTTGCTCATTGCCCGTGATGTTGCTCAGCGCGAAGATGGGGGACACGCGATCGCCCACGAGAAAATGGGTCACGGCAGTTCCCACGGCAGCCACCTCGGCAGCGCAGTCTGATGCCGGGATGCCGCGTGCTGCCACTGGGAACGGGTACAGGCCCCGGAGCATGGCTACGTCGCGGTAATTGAGAGATACTGCCCGCACGCGGATCAGCACATCGTGAGGGCCTAACCCTTCGGGCGGCAACGTGGGCTCTGTCGTCAACTCGATCCTCATGGGTGATTCCGTCGTGCCTGGAGTCGTCCCACGCCGGAAGACCCTGTGTGTCTCTGGGATGGTAGTCATTGCGAATGTTTGGTGTGGGAAAAGACGATTACGAGCGACGTTTTCCGCGACAGAGAAAAGGTGATCAAAACGATTCTACCTCTTCAAGCGAACGATTATCTCCAGGGCGGGCACAAATAGAAGATAACCGCAGTTATTGAGGCTACACAGAGCACAGATCTCGTTTCCAATATCATGCCACCCCACCATGACGGTTAAAAGGGCTTCTCTCCGAGTTCTAGGATACAGCATTTCAGGTGCATTTTCTACTGTACACTATGTATTGATCAACTGTTGAAATGCCTCCTCTCCCACGGCTAAATCGGCACGACAGATAAGGTTGATGTCTTCAATGACGGCCGACTAAGTCGCTTGAATGAACCCGTGGTTGCATCCAAAAGATGGCGTGCCTATCAATGCCAAGCACCAATTGGCGGCAGAATGACAGGCAACCATTGTGCAAGCGCAACAGATTCCGGCACAAGGAGATGATGTGGAAATTCATTTTATTGCTTAGAAGAGGCAGCCTAGGTATCAATGACTGAGTGCCGCCAAGACTCGATTGCCTGAATGTCGGCCTGAAACAACGGAGGAGAAAATGTTGATCAAACGCAAAGGAATGCAATGTGCATATCACTCCCATATCGTACACCTCCGCCAAAGAGTCAAAGGTTCTGTGATGGACATTCGGGCGCTCCAAAAGGGGATGGCTAGCGCGTCCTAAATTCTTTATTACGCCTCGAGAATACTGATCGAGGCCTCTCCATAATCCAGCGAGACATGCTTGGTTAGTAAATAAGAGCTACGATTTCATCTGGAGGCCTTGATTTTGACAGAAGTACCCGTGCTTCAATTTACTCACTGGCATGTATTTGCCCGCACGGTGGAGGTGCAGAATATCTACCCCGGTTTTGAAGGATTTCATCGGACTTGTGGCTCGCACCAAGATCGCCCAGCACAGCCGACCCCTAACCGCTGGGCGACCAACCGCAACCTCGCTATGGCGCAGCCGGGCCCCCCTAGTACGGGGCACTGTGGTGACCTGCAAGGCTGAGCCAGTCAGGCAGTTGGATTGTTGGACGGCGGATTCGGGAGAAACAAGGCATGCGCCGTGGGAAGGAATTCCTTCATCCCACCTATATCACACCCCTTGTGCCACCTCATTCTTCTCTCCGGGGTGTCTTATTTTTTCCTCTTTCTCCCCGCCAACTTACACAATCGATTGTGGTCAAATCTCAACACAATCATCGAAACCCTATTTTCGCGTCCGAGTCTCCTTATCAACGGCCAGACACCCAAGAATCCGCCTCCTCACAGCGCTACCCGACAACTTCAAGGGACTCACTTCATCGAACCACCGACCAACAACATCCACAATGGTCGCCCTCCTCCGCCCGAACTGGAACCTCCTCCAGCCCCGCGTGATCCACCATTACAGCAGCACGCCGACACGGCTCCTGCCGGTCCAAATCGGTCTTATCGTGGGCGGCATCATATTGATGATCGTCACCGTCGTCGTGATATACTTCTTCGCCGCCGTGTACAGAAAAAAGAAGGCCCAGCAGACCGCACAGTACGGCGTGTACCAGCCGGCACCCAACGCCCCTGGGCCCGCCGCTGACATGGCAACAAATCCTTATGCCACTAACGCGACACCGGCATACCACAATACAGCGACACAGTTCCCACAACCGGCGCATCAAGCGCCGTACGATAATCCCGAGACACAGAATTTGAACGGTCCGGCTCGCTATGCCTGATCGGTTGATGATTTAGTTACCTAGCTTCCAAGGGAATGAATGGGTTGCGAATGCGGAAACACATCACGCATGACGTTTGATATCATTTTAGTGACACAACTGGGGATTGGGGGCGTTTGGGCGGATAGCATGTACAAACACTTCTAGATACCACGGCGATACAAATCTTTTTTTTATTTTATATATATACGCCTACAGTCTTACAACAGTCGGCTTCGCTGCATTAATTTCGTTAAGCTCTGCAATTTCCACTACGAATGTTCGTGACTTTGCCATTCTTGTTATAGAGTATTACTAGTAGTACCAAACTGCACTACATATTTCAAAGCATGAGGGAAATCGTAGCAACATCCATCCTTTCCCACCCCAAAACCCCTAGACCACTGGTACGTCTACCAACGCGTATTAGCCCGACGCGAGTTCGCCGAGGCATCACACGGCTTCACCTCCTCTGTGGCAACTAGATCGTCTGTTTCCACCCCCTCAGCGGTAGCTACGCTCTCGCCAACCAGACCCAGAACCGCCGCCGCCGCCGTCTTCTTCGCCGCCTTGTACGGGCATAAACGCGCCGCATCTGGCTTTCCCCCAGAAATGGCCACGCCCTTGACCGTCATGGTGATATAATCGGCAAACTGCGCGCCATACCTAATATTCTGGCCGTTCTTGGTGTCGACAATGTCGCTCACGGTCAGCTGCTTGCCCTTATTGGACTCGCCCGTTCCCAAAACGCCATCGGGGATCTTGATCTGCAGACGTAGGCCCATGTTCTTGGCGATGTTGCCGCGCTGCCAGCGGAAGGTCCCCGCGGGCACGTCGACCATGTTCTCGCCTGTGCCCTCGACGTCGAGCTGGAAGTTGCCCGTGTTGAACGAGTGCATGTAGATGGCCACCGGGTTGGCGACGGAGACGGATAGGCCCTTGCGTGCCAGGCTGTTGATGGCGTCGCCGATCTGGAAGGGCAGGTGTCAGTTTGGCTCGGAAATGTATATTGGGAGAAAATGGCGACAAAAGAGCTTAATGAGGTGGGAAACGTACAGTCGGATCAGAGTTGCGCTTGGGCTGTCCGTAGCCAGAGCAGTTGATCAGCTCGATTTTGTCGGTGATGATGGTCCCAGCTGCATCATCCCGCTTGCGGATCACTGTGCCCTGGGCGGCAATGTCGACCTCGGCCGAGAGGGTGTTGGCTCCTTGGACCAGGTGTGCAATGGTCCCAGATGTTGTAGTGCTGTTCCATTTATTGTCTCGCCTGTACCTTCCGCCGGGAAACAAATCCGACTTCTTGATCTGGCTCTTGAAATCTGGGTTCATGGCTTGGTACAGCTTAACAACTGTGTCGGGCTGTTGCTGCGACAGAAAATCCCAGTACTGAAACAAGTAGTCAGAACAACCGTAACAGTAAAGGGAACACTGGAAAGCTCACCTCGGGCCCTTCGCAGGTAAAAGTGACGGAGATCACATTGCCATGGGTGTCTTTCTTGACAGACCACTCCAAGTACTCATCTTGGACGTCTCTGGTGGCATCGGCCAGCTTCCAGCGCTGGGGCACGTTTGGGTTCGTGGTCTTCACAAGGTTGGGAAAGCCAATCCAAGTAATGGCCACGGGCTCCTGGTCAACATCAAAGGCAGTGATTGTGCCGTTGAAGAACTGGGCCAGGGGCGTTCGAGGGATGTTTTTGGGACCTAACACAGGCCTTGTCTTCCCCGGGTGATCCGGGTCAGGCTCTTGGGCTGTGATCTCGGCTTGCATCCATGAGGAAATCTCCTTGGACCAGCTGAGTTTCTGGGGCGCAGTGAGACCGTCGTCGACATAGGGGTGCCCAGGGGGGTCAAAAGCGGCGAGCGTCCTGAGAGTAACAGCACCGTCAGTAGACATAGTGAAGATCGGCTATAGTCGTAGAGTAGTTCGTGTGAAAGATCATTCCTCGAAGACGTGTTCAAAAAGCGAATCGAAACTTCTCGTGAGGGAGGAGGAGGGTAGGTAGCACATAAGCCCGCCAACGAACTCGAAAGTCAACTCTGGCATTTGTACTTGGGGAAGCTTATGTTTTGACCAGCCTTTCCGTGGAGAAATCCAGGCTCCCAGTGCAAGCACCCCACCTGGCCACACAGTCCCTCATGTTGTACAAGTTCCACAGCATCCTCCAAATACTATACCAGGCTTTCAAGCTTACCTGAAGCGGGACAGTGATTGTCGCTTCGTCAGCCAGCCGCAAGAAAGCACGGCCCGATAAGGGGCTGAGTATCGGTGTATGTCTTGTGGCTGCCGGTAGGGAGATGAAGTGGACACCACCAACTCATGCGGTATGTCCCGCTTCTCTGCCCCTCACCATCGACAAGACGGTACCTATTGGACAAAACGACGGATCCGAGTTCAGCATGCAACTTATTGCACAGTGCCTCTACACCCCCCACGCAGCTCAATGCCCCTCCCACTGCGGTCTAGAACCCTCGACGCCCTATAGGGCGTGGTCGTGGCTGGCTGGACGGCTGCACGCTTCGGTTCCAATGCTCAGACTGGCTAACTCTTGACCAGAGTTGCTTTCGGTCGCCAGATTTCGTTAGCGAGAAATATGAGGCCTTTATAGTGGCCATTACGGCTTCAAGAAATGACGCCTCTCTGCAAGCCATCCCCACCAGAACGTCTCGCCCTCAAACTCCCTCCCCTCCACTTGGGCACCGCGACTGCCAAGTCCGACAAATAAGCACATTTTCCGACCCTCGTGTCCACCGCCATTCCACGACAGCGAGAAGCAAACAAAACACCCACTGGACGTTGAAATTGTCCAATAAGAGGCGGGGAATTGAGCGATGTTGTGAGACCTAATAGGTAAGCACGCGCACCGCTCCTATGCGTGGTCAGATGAAAATAGGCTACTTTCTGCGCAATATGCATGACCTCAGCTAAGCCACCCACCCACCGGTTCTGGCGTTTCCGGACAAAGCCTGAAGTGCCAAAGGGAGTGCGTATCGGTTTCGGGGCACGCCCCTCCTCCCCGATTTTAGTAAGTAGGTGCTTGGAAATGTACAAGACAATCAGGCAGACGTGTAGGAGAAATCGTCCACAGAGCCGCCAACACCGACAGACAGGCAAGCTGGTTACTGCATTGCTCTCCACGCTCATCCATCATGCCACCAACAAATCTTTACTGGCGCGAGTTTACTCGCGACGGATCAGATGACGTCGACCATGTAGCAGATGCAGCTTTCTTATCAGCGAACTTTGTCGATTTCTTTGGCAACTGGTTGCAGCAGGGATCGAACTCTTCTGCGGCATCATTTCACGACCTACTCACCATCTTCTGGAGTAAGTTTTCACACTGCCCAGAGACAGTTCAAGTTGCCAAAAGCGGCTTGTTGACTTAGGCTGACTCTGTCCTTCTAGATGGCTCAGAGGCAAACCCGTCATTGTACAAGGTGCACATGTTCATGGTTGCCGACGGCAGCTTTGTGACAGCCGACCAGCGACCAAAAGCAGAGTGGTTCCGTTTTAACCCCCATGTACGGCTTGCTGCTGTTGTTAGTCTCCCCGACAAGGACCCTTTCAGCACATCGCAATCAGAATGGACTCTGTGCATTGTTGCCTCTAGCCGGATACACTCCGAGCATCGCTTCTTGCAAGTAGCTGCATGGAACGGTCTCACTTTTCGCTTTTATCAGGTAGAGTACAGTCCGCCCACAACGCCAAGTTCATATTTGACTAGTAGTGTTTGACAGCGAGACCAAATCAGCGGCATCGCCTCATGGAATCTCTTTGGCAGCTCTACAGAAGCGTTTGGCGAAAGGGCCTATCTGGGTCCATTCAATGGCCATGTTAACGGCGCAATCATTATGAAGGAGCTCCACGAGTAAGTTCCCTCCAGCCTGCCCATCTTACTTGAACGCCTAATAATGTGTTTGATAGCCCCTGGATCCACTGGTTCAACACAGCATCATCGGTCGACTTTACCCAGTGTTTCTCTCCAGAGGAAGTGACCGAGCTGAGCAGTGCACCCTACATTACACAGCCCGGCGGAGCCATCCTCTCGCAGCTGACCGAAGGCCCTGGCGTCTTGGAGGACATGATCACGACGGGAGTCAGCAACTGGTTCAAGCAACGTCAAAAGACAGACTTCTTCGATGCTAGCTCCAAACTTCTTTCGTCGCCCAGGAACATTCCGCGTTGGGTAGCTCACCTACTGCTCACCACCACCATCAACATCGTAGCGGCCAGGATGGAGTCCGATGGCGACACTTTCCAGATCCCCCTTGACCACTTCTACGACAACGAGCTGTTGCAGAACGTTCTCGGCAATCTGTTGGTACGTGATGCAGTGATGGTTCAGATGTTTCACCCGGCTGACATTTCATCATTCTTCCCGCAGGACGAAGCTCCGACATTGGATGTATCCGTGAACCCAACCGACTACCAGACTGCTATTGCCAAGATCGGCCTCTCCATGCTCCAAGAAGTTACCCCAATCACAAAGGGCCCCAAACCGCAAGACTATATCGAGCTTCCCACCACCACGCTGGGCTTCGACAAGAGAGACAGAGATCCCAAGGTCCTAGCCTTCGGCGTGCTGGCACGGAACAGCGAGGGTCAAGCACGATTCAACATTCTGCAGTCCTCGTTCGAGGACGCCCAGGGCGTGAGCAAGATGCAGCAACTCAAAAAACAAGGCCCAAATAACTTCATCGGCCTGTTCTCCCGTGATACGTTCAACGCCATTATGATGCTCGACTTCTGGAACCCCGTCTATTCCTGGCGCCGCGGCATTCTGATGCAGTACGTCCCGCAGACCACCACGTGGAACGGCACGAGTTACGACCTGGAAACTCGCTTCATCCAAAACGTCTCCAACTCACCGCAAGCCAAGAACAAGCAGGCCGACAGCCCCGAGTTCCAGTTCCTGCAGCTCCTCAAAGTGGATCTAGCTACCCACCAAAAGAACATCGCCAAGTACTTCGCCGCTGTGCACGACTACGTCGAGACCAGTGAAGCTGCAGTCCAGGCCCTGGTGGACTACCTATCTCTCGCTGAATCCCGCCGGCGCATCTACAGACCCCTGCCGCTGGACGAGTTCGGCTCGTCCATGCCCTACGCGCTGAAAATACCCGCTGACGCGCCGCCCCTGGAGATGACGGCCAGCGGACGGGTGCAGACGATGCCGGCGCGCGGGCAGGACTTTTTGAAGAAGTGGACCAGCTCGCTGGCTGGCGTGAACCCGCGTGTCGTGCCTGATACTTCAGCCCAGGTTGCCGGGGGACCACTGCCCATCAGTGCGCTGCCTCGTCCGTCGCTCCTGTCGTTGCCTTGCCAGAGCTCGCTGGATTCAACTACTACGGCGGCTGTGCTTGCCTCGCGGGGATGTCCATACGGAAAGAGGACGTTTGTGAATAGGGTGCCCAGGAATTAGCCCAATCCAGGCCCGGTTCAGTTACCCCTGGACACAACAGAACAACGTAGTCCAACTGAGCGGGAAAGTTGAGAAGATTGTGTGCCAGGGTTTGAGACGAGGGTTCAAGCTATGTGGCCAGGTGTTGATTGCTTTGCTGTTGTTGATGGGCCTCTTGGATTTGCCGTAAGGAGGTCACCAGTCTGCCGGTTGGGAGGATGGTTCTCGATTCCTCTCAATACACCCACATACGACCATAGGCACTGGAGAATTCGGGATCCCGTCCGCTCTCCTATAGACAAGCTACTGACCGCCAGACTAGTAGTTAGGTGGGTGGCCATTTTTGCTCCACTGACGAGTTCAAGTTTCATTTCTGAGGGTTGGTGTTGTGGTGGTCGTTCCAAAGGCGGACAGCTGCGTGTGCTTGAAGCTTTGCAGCTTCGACTAGCAGTTGATTGAGTGGGAAAATTGATCAACAAAGCTAAAACGAACACTTTTTAAATTTTCAGCCACTAAGCTCGCTGCAATCTTTCCCTTTGAAACTAGCAGGATTTGGTGGCCGGTTGTGAAGTTGATTGCTCGTCAAAGTGGCAACAAATCCTCCACGTTGGGCCACATTTTCCGGTCTTCCACACGAGGAAACCCAGCTTATGCCAACTTGACCGGCCACTTTGAAGACCTTATGTGGGGAAACGGCCCAAAATTGCGAACTGGTGATCTCCCCCAAACGGTTTCATCACGGTCGGACTGGACAAGTGCACAAATACAAGTAACCAAAAGCTTTTAGGCTGATGCGCATATTTGATATAAAAGGCAATCTCTTTCACCTTCGATTGCAAACCCCACCGCTCAGATCAAACAGCCAGCAGGTGTTTTTCTCTCGCTGTCCAATACGATTAAGTCCGCACCAGTTCAGCCTGTCAAATACCACTCTAAGATCATCTTTCTCAACAAAGGTCTCACGAAGTCACCGACCATCAAAAAATGCCCCCTCCAAATTATGGCTCCATAACCGGCGGTTCCTCCCGCCAGACTTTGCTGGCATCCAAGATGTAAGTGTCCCAAAGAATCTCAGACCATGATGCGGACAAGAACACGCCCATCATTGAAATGGCAAATTTGGCGGACTGTAAATACCAATAGGCTAACATGATATCTTTCCAGTCCTACCCTCAACCGAAGAAATACCTTAAGCACCATGGGCACGAGCAACATGCGCCTCGCTCCCGGCGCCTCGCGGCCGTCCACCACTGCCAACAAGCCGCCAGTGAGCCCGGGTGGCTTGAAGAGATCTGCGACAGTGACTAGGGGATAAGTTGAGTAAGATAAGGTAGAATAAGGCATGGCGTATGCACGATCATTCGGAAAGCCCATTTAGGTTGTATCTTGGTAGCACGCACTATAGACGAGTTGAACTGGTTTCAACAGGGAATCTAATCAAAGTATCTTTAATATCTGTTTTTTTTTTCGGTGACTTTGAAGTACTTACATGAGATTCGTACAACCCGCCTCCTTTCATAGAGTTTCATCTATCAGCTTCCATTTGAAACTGTGTTATTTGTGAAAGATTATGAGGTTTTTGTAACTTGACTAGACCACAAAACCTTATATACAGGTAGGTCTAAGGCTTCAAGCAGAAGGGAAATGGTGTAAAACAAAACAGAATCTAATCACCAAAGTCCGCGATTGTTCACGTGTTCATTTCTATGTGCCGGCTTATAGGAACCATGAATTTCTATTCCAAGTTTACTCCCCGAGTTCCATTTCAAACCGTAAACATTGCAAGCATACCTGTGCTTATCTCTTGTGTCCCCACCATATATTCCCCGGCGTTTCTCAAAAGAAACTTTGATCAACAACCGCCGGCCCTGGAATCGTATAGCTCTTGAAGCCGCTTCCATAAATATCAATCAACACTCCCGGGTCCGCGGCACTGTACGCGCCAGGAATTTTAACGCCAGCAGGAACTTGTCCTGTACCAGTCGACTTGACCTTGACTTGCTGCATCACCCAAACAAACCCATCAGCACTTATCCCACAAGCCAGTCATGGATATTCCCCAAATACGAGGGAGAGTGGTGGAAGGAGAGAGACTTACAAAGCAAGACATATAAAACTGCGCACCCCCCTTCTGGCCCGCCGAATGCAGCGCAATCGCCTCCGCCCTGACCAAATAATCGCCAGCGGGGATCTTGGCCGGGATGGTGAACTCGCGCCTCCCGCAGTTGGCGTTAAGCTTGTCAGTGCCCCAGGTTTTGGAGGAGGCGTCGTACCCGAACTCGTCGACCTTGAACCATGACGCTGACGCGCCGTCGGCGGTGCTCGCGTCGTCGACCTTGCTCATGTACACCAGCACGGGCCCGAAGTGGTTCCCGCCGATGGCTTGGTTTGTGCAGGAGCGGTCGTTGAGCTGGGAGTGCATTTCTACGGAGAATTTGGAGCCCGCTGTCCATGCGCGTGAGGTTATGGCGTTAGTCACATGCTAGAAAAGATGATGGGGATGGAAGAAGAGGGGATGTGTCAGTACCAGTTGCTTCGCAGAACCCTGCCGCGGCTTTGGTGCCGCCAACGTTGCAGGCCAAGTTTGGAGAAGAGACATCGGTAACGGGTGAATTGTTGGGCTGTGAGAGAGCGAATGTTTAGTTCCTGAGCGGAGGATGAATGAACTGTAAGGTGTTGACAACTCACGGGCATCCGCACGCAGGACGAGTTGTAGTCGACTGAGCCACTGCCTGACTGCTGGAAGAAGGCGTGAGCGGCGGCGAGCGAGGTGCACTGAGCCAAGACGCTGGCGGCGACAAGGGCTGAACGGCAGGTCTTCATCTTGGATGGTTTATACGGAGGTACTTATGTTGAGAAATGGAAGATGGTGGAAGAATGCTGAGTGCCGAGTTTATCTTGTAGAGTTGGAATACTTTTGCAAGAAGAGAGGACCTCCCCTTATATGCTTTTGTCTCTCAGATTCTGGATATCGCTCCAGTGACTGCGGCGCTGTTCTGGCCGCGAAATCTCATGATGCGGGCAATTCGTGCCCGGTCAGCATGAATGACGCAGCCGCATCGCCGAGTTGGAATATCTGCATGTTGGACCGCCTCCAAATAAAGTTACTTCCCGCCTACTATTAGATGATCTGACTCCACTACTACCTAGGTAGCATAGAAAAGTTTATTAGATACTGGTTGACCTCCCGGGCCGCTCCCGAGGAGGGCAACTTTCTTGCGTCCATATTGAGCTAGATCGACAAAACACAGATCTTGATAGTTCATGAACGACCCAGGAGCCAGTACAAATGACCCGTGCGTTTTTAACTTGAATCATTAATGGTAATGCTATAGTTCTTATGTTTAACGAATATCAGCTTGGCATAAAGGCAGTGCCCACCTCGCTAGCCGTGCCAATCTATTTTAGCAAAATTCACATATAGGGCATTGCTCGGCGCTGGAGCCGCGAAGAGACTTGCCACATTGGGGTTCGCATAAAGCGGGACGGGGATAAACAACCGAGCAACGCGGCACACTAGAGCCAAATGGAAGGTGGGAGTATTCCAAGCGCGCCCAGGCTCGTCTGTGTTCGCCAGAAGCATGGCCGCAGGATGTTTCTCTTTTGCTTATCCTGTGGAGATCGATGGCTGTCTCAGTATTTGCCAAAATAAATAGAGATGTAATGAGTCGAATACGAGAATAATAACCTCATGATCCATTCATTAGTAATATGTGTTCACCCGTGGGGTTCGAGCATCAATGAACTGAATGTCCGGCATATTATCCATTCGCAATATTTCTGTAGATTGTTATTCTCAATCTTGCCACATAATTCATTGGACACACTGCCAGCAACTTATCACAGCGCGATCCTTGTATCTGTTCTCACGTCGATATCAAAGAGACAAGCGAGGGCCAAACGCAATTGGCCTTGTTCCTCTTACACTACAATGAAAGTTCCGAGAACCGCCTTGTCGTGCAAAATTACACAATTCCATTGTTTGCTCATCCCTCAGTCCACTTACATCTAGTAGCCCACAAAGATACTGTTCAAGACAAATAGACAAAGTCCCCAACTTTTCTAACAAACTTCAAGTTCGTCAACTTGATTCTATAAAGCAACTAACGTCTCATCGTGTAAGTCGTTCTCTCTTCTGATTTAACCCACACACTCGTCACGCATCACTTGAACGCCCCCTGAGAAAATAAAAATGAGTGACAACACTAACAACACCGGTCGCGGCCCTAGAGACTCGCAATGGGCAAACGCTGAGCCCTCCAGCTCTGCTGCCCCGGCGGCCCAGACTCCACTCAGTCTGGGTCAGGCCCAACTGGCCCAGTCCCAACTTAGCCAGTCCCGGCATGCGGGCGAGTCCGGACCTCGTGGAGGCTCTCGTCCTCAGGGCCAGACCCGCGGAGGCTCTTCTTTTCAAGGCGCTCCTCGTGCCCCCCGCGGACATTCCTCCGCCCGAGGAGGTGCTTCTCAACTTGGGGGTGCCCCTCGCGGAAACTCTTCCACCCGCGGTGGCTCATCTCGCGGCGGCGGCGGCGGCGGCGCTCGTCCTCAGGGCAGTCCTGCTCCTCCTCGCAGAAACCTCTCCGACCGCGGCGGTGACTCTTCCTCTTCTACCCGCGGACGCCGGTCCACCACCCGTGGTGCTAGGACCCAGCCCCCCTCCCGCCCCAACAACCCCAACAACCGCGGCGGTAGCTCTCGCAGCCAAGCTCGCACCCCCCCCCAGGGCCAAGGCCCCGTTACGGAACCATGCTGCGGCGGCACCCACAACACCAACGCCTGCACCATGTCCAACGCGCACCGCCCGCCCGCCGACGGCGAAGTGAACTACTTCGTCGACATCCCGCGATGCGAAGGCGGTCTGGGCGACGACGACCCCAACGCCCCCCCACGACCATCCTCCCGTCTCGGTTTCTACGGTCCCCCGTACCCTCAAGTTGAATACCCCGACAGCGACAGCGACAGCGGAAGCCACTACGGTGATTCCGATGCCAGCGAGCCGGCGCAACAGCGGGAAGCGCACCGCGTCCTCTTCCCAAGCCAATACCTCCACCGAAACCCGGATCCCGTGAGCGTGAGCGTGAGCGTAAGCGTAGGCGTGGATATTGACCATGATGACTCAAATGTTGAGAGCGTCAACTTGGGTGATGAGAGCCACCACCACCACCACCGGCGGGACTCCTATCTTTTCCTCGGCTCCCCGCTCCGCCCCGGAAGAAGGTTGTTGTATCCTAGCTCGGATGAAGAAGAAAACTCGAAAGAGGAACTCTGAGTATCCAGGTAGCCTCTCGAAGTCCGTAAAAAAAAAAAAAAAAAAACCCCCTAACCCCCCGTAGGTAGGTATGCACCATCCCAAGGTAAGTAATAGCTACTAGACGGTGAGTTTTCTTCCTTCATCTCTATCATTGATCGATTTTTCTTTCTTTGTAACCGACAGTTGCTAGAACGGATACTCTTACCTCACCTCAAGCATCTTTGACGACTCTATCTAATAGAATGGAATCTCGGTCGTCCTTAATAATGAAACAAGTCGACCAGACTTAAGGCAAGTGTCCCGACAGCCATGGCCATTGACAAAATAGAAAGAAATAGATATCATTAAACACAAATGTCCCAAATCGCCTATATCATCAGTTAATAACGTTTTTTTGACCAAAGGAATGACGTCGAACCGAATGTTCCCAGAGGGAGAGGGACTTTCACTGCTGAGTACCGTAGAACCATGTGAAATAGTTTGTTCATCTGGAATTGCTGCGTTTTCCAACGCAGCGTCTATGTTTATCCTGAAGTCCGTGGGTTCAGATATTGCACAGAGTTACATACCAACATAACACCCAAAAGCAACGCTTCGCCAAAAATCGACAAATATCAGCCCAATCACGCTCTCCGGCCAGTGATCAAGTCCACTTCCAACGGCTTGACACGCTTGGTCCCCTTAAAGTACTTCCACCACAACACATTTCCAACGTAGATGACAATGCCAATGTAGCTCGTGATGAATTTATCCGTCTGGAAAACAGGAATGAAGGCGTTGTACCCGCTGAAAATGATGACAAGAGCCGTGATGAAGAAGGCAAAGTAAGCGCCGTATGGCAGCAGCGGGTTGCGGTACGGCATGATCGACCGAGGAACGCCTTGCGCCTTCATGGCGTTGATCATGGCGAGGTAGCTGACCAGAACGGCGATCCAGTTGAGAGCACCAAAAATCGTCACGAGGGATACAAAGTAGCCGAAGACAGTCTTGGAGTCCTTGGTCGCGTTCATGAAGCCGAGCGCGCAGAAGATGGACGAAAGAGCGACGGCCGGGATGGGCACACCCCGCTTGTTGGTGCGGTGCATGATGGCCGGAGCTTGCCCGTCCTTAGCGAGGGCCCAGGCTGTGCGGGACGCAAGGTAGATATCGGAGTTGGCCGCGCTGACGGTGAAGACGAGGAGCAGGGCGTTGACTGCGTCGTCCAGCCGGGGGATTCCAGCCACTTGGGCGGCAACCACGAAGGGGGATGCCACTGTGCGACCGTGTCAGCAAGCACACAAAAAGTAATAGAATGAGGAAAGCCGGAGAGGAGAACGCACATGCAGTGCCAGCGCCCTTGCTGGTCGCATCAGCGAGGGCGGGGCTATTGTAGGGAACAGCCATGCCAAGCACGAGTACACCGGCCACGTAGAAAAAGACAATGCGCAACAAGGTCTGTCTGACAGCCTTAGGCACGTTCTTGCGCGGGTCGGGGGTCTCGCCAAAGGCCACGCCGACGAGCTCGGTGCCGAGGTAGGCAAAAGTCGCCTGGACGACGCATGCCCAAACGCCCAGAAAGCGGCCAGTGCTGCCGTCAACGACAGTCTTGGCGCCGTTCACGGTTTGCGTGTACTGGGCAAAGGCACCCGGATCTGTCCAGTACCAGAAGCCCGATCGGAAACCATTCGGAGCACCGCCCATCGCGATGATAAAGCAGAGCAGAATCAGCATGATGATGACGCCGGCTTTGACCAGCGACATCCAGAATTCGGCCTCGCCGAAGAAGGAGACGTGAATCAACTGCGGACAGGGCGGGTCAGTAACACGAAGAAAGACGGGCCAACTGGGCAGGGCGGCAACGAACATTGAGCAGAATGATGGCGATGCCAAAGACGACAATCCACACCGAGACGTTGATATCCGGCCTCCATTTTTGCAGAATAATGCCCGACGCAGTCAGATTGTTCGGCAGCACGATGACGTATTTGAAGAAGTAGTTCCATCCGGTTGCGAAGCCCATAGCAGGATCGACGAAGCGCGATGCGTAACCGGAGAAACTCTTCTTGTGCGGGAGCCAGGCCCCCATCTCGCCGAGTGCGACCATGACAATGTAAACGACGAAGCCCATGAGAACGTAACCGACGAGGAGCGAGCCGGGGCCGAATTTGAGGGATGTGCCGGTGCCGATAACGAGACCTGGGCCGGTTAATTGGGGTCCCGGGTAGGTGGGGGGCGGGGAGGGCAGTCTTACCTGTTCCAATTGCACCCGCGATAGCCATCATGTCTATGTCGCGCCATCACTTATCAGCAGCCGGCAGGGAATTGCCCGGGCAGCAAATCGACTCACTGAGCTGGCGCGGCTTCATGCCGCGGTGGAGGTCATCTTCGATGCCCTCCTCGACGACGCCTTCCTCGCTGCCATAGCCGGCGGCCACCCCCTCGGGCGGCGAGTCGGACCTCTTCTCATTCTTCTCGTCGTCGCTCGAGCGCTTCGAGAACGGGAGTCTGACAGCCATGGTTGTCTGAAGGGAGTGGTGGATGGCGAGAAACGGACGCGTGGACCACGAGCACGACGAGGGAGAAAGGAAGAGTTGTGCGGCCGAGGCAGGGTGCTGGTGGAGTTAATATACATAGCGTACCGCCCGCTGGAGACCCGGCTGGGGAGGGTTGTGCGAGCTTAAATTCAAGCTCGGTGTGCGGAAATGGATGCACATGCCTTTGCCAACGCCAATCACAGACCGACGAGGGGGCTGTAAATCAATCCCAAGGTCGGCTTACTGCACAGAGTCTGTGCTCCCGCTGCGGGGACCCTTCCGTAGCGTGGGTTTAGAGTCGACATGACAGCCAACATTCTGCATTCGGCGAATCCTCTATCATTGCTCAACTGCTGCAACACGTTAGATTCTACCGGGTAGGCATAAGACGTCAGTTTTGGTGCACTCCACCGCGTCCGCCGTCGAACAGTTGGTACAGTAGCGTACGCTCCTTCCAAGAAAGTGTCAGCGGGTGATGCGCCAAGCCGTGGCACCGTCACACTGCGCGCCCTTTCCCCCAAAACGACCAGGGTCCTCCGGGAGGCCAGCCCAGGGCCCAGGCCTCTTGCCCGAGAGCGAGCTGTGTCGCGTGCATGGGGGAAAGCACGATGGGTGGACATTGGCTATAAACTGTAGGCTCCCTTAAAACATTGAGCTCGGTGTCCCGATACACAAAAAAGTCTGAGACGATGAGATGGCTGAGCAAAGATAGGGCAGGCTTTCTCGAGAGCCAGAGTCAAAAGGGAGAGTTTGCCTCATCGGAGAAATTCCCACATTGCCCAGTAAAAAAACGGCCGCCACTGAGTAGCCAAGAGAGATCGGTGGCGCCTTCCCCCAGATAAGAGGTGGCTGCCAAGGGACGAACTCACGGGTGTTGGTGGGCCCGCCAAGCCACTATCAGCGGCGGGGCGGCAGATGCGGAAGGTGCTGTTGACAACTTGAAAAATGCCACAGGGTTGCCGCTGCCAGTCGCGAGGTTGAGTGTGGTGCTGCAACCAATATTGGCCAGGCAGTGGCCAGCAAAACACTCGATTCGATAAGGGCTCTTGCCCCGCACGGTCGCTGGTTTCGCCGACCGAAGGTAAGCGCACCGCCTGAGCTGACTCGCATCCGCCTCAATCGAGCCTCATTGTCGGTCAAGGATAGGGCTAGCAGACCAGACACCTCCAGGGCTCGAGGTGGGGCATCCGCTAGTGCCTACATCAACGACATGAGACGGCCAACAGCACGAATAAAAACAATACCTGCAGTAAAGAATGCGAGGTGGTTGTAGGATTTCTTGATCATTAAGCCAGAGTGATCAGAGTTCTCTAGAAAAAATGAGGAAGCGGCGAGGATGAAATGGTGTGACCTCAATTTGCGGGGGATGGCAGGTGCAGCTGCCAAAAATAAAGTTGCATCATCCCATGTTGTCTATATCCCAAGTCAGAAATCGCCAGACGACATAGCCTCATCTTTATCATTCTCATCTACCATTATCCGCGCACCAAGCACTCCGCAAAACCCAAGAAATGGGTAAGTTCTAACTAACCAACCTGACCACGAACACTTATCACATCGCTCTTAGACCAACTTGAACTAGCTACTTATGCTAATGCTATATGGATTTCTGCTACAGTTGGAACTGAGGTCGGAGCTTTCAAGGCATGACGCGGCAGCAAGTGAGAGCTGGGATCCAATACAAGATCTCTTTGACCTGCGACTCATGAAATGCTGGATAAGTATGAAACTGGCAAGACGTGTGATGCTGTTCGACGGGAAACTGGGTCATTGCAACAGAACGTGGTTTACGAGGCACACGCACACAGCGGGAAGCTGGCCTGAACGCGGTGCACACTCCAGAGCGTGAAGAACTGTTTACAAGGAACATCGGCGGTGACTTTACCGACGTCGCGCGGCCGCCCTCTCGGAAGGACTCTGCATCAGCTATGCGCAAGCAACGAGCCGGGCGCTTTGGACCTTTGATTTTCGGATGATTTTCGTACTTGATCTCTCTTGGTTTGTATGTAAATTCGCCGTTCCCCGTCCTCTCCTTCAATTTCCAGTCTTGTTACTTAGATACTTCGTTCGAACTCAGCCTGTATTTCAAGACCAAGCAACACGATGTGATTTAGCAAGTTGCTGCGCTGGCGCTACATCTGCCAGCACGCTAGCACACATGATGGAGAGCATGATTGTTATGGAGTCAAGACGTAGGATTGTAAATCAAATATTTTCTCAATTTCCAGCAAGCACAAAGCAAAACAAATCCCGCTCGGGGTGTGGTGGCCCTGATCGGTTCCTCGGCCAGCCGAGCAGGTACCTTAATCGATCAGGGCCCTAATGTAGAGTCCAACTCTTCCGCTAGAACGCCCCAAAACAACACCTCAAACGCATTTCCCCCGAAATATCCTGAAATCCATGGAAATCACCCAGACCAAATTCATCTAGGTGCACTCAGCGAAACCACCGCGCCACTTGCACTTAGCACCGCCCGAACGGCACTAGTGCACACACACAGCTCAGTCAGTAAAAATTGACTACTTTGGACCGCAACTTCGTACGGATTATTGTGGGGGATTCAAATGATTGCTGCTACATTAGACGGGATGTGACGGTGTACGTACTTTCTTTTCGGGGGAGCACGGGATGTTCTTGTGTTTCCACCCGCCAGTAGTATGCAACTCGCGGACATTGCATACTCCGTTTCCTCCCACCGTGCAGGTCTGCCAATATGGAAAGTTAGTTTTGCTGATCTGGTATTCGAGACCGGGCACAGCGTGAGGATGGAACTTACGCCTTCGACGACACCGCCGGGAACGACATCAGGCGAGGCAGACACGCTCGTGGCGAGTAGCGAAACGAGGGCGGCGAGGACGATGGAGAGCTGCATTTTATCTGTGGTAGAGGGTTGTAGGTAGCTAGGTAGCCACAAGGTAGTAACAAATAAATGGATGGTGTTGAAGTGATTAAGTTAAAACTTGTTACTGCCGTTGTTTGTAGAAAATTCAAGAATAGTCTGCTGGACTTTTAATCTTCTTTATACTTTTGTCGCCTTGACGGTGTTCCAATACAAAGCTTGGTTGTTTTCTTCATTGAAAAAGCCATATACCCTGTAGAATGCCTAATTTTAGCATTGCGATAGATCGAGTTTATGTTCCAGACCCTAACAAAGCGATTTTTCCGCAGAACATCGACACAGCTAGTCCGACGCTCGCCCAGGGAGTGGTCAGGGGATTGGCTAGGGCAATGGCCAGCGTTACGGGAGCAAAGACGGAGATTCCGAAGAATAGCACTCTTTTAGGTTTGGCAGTCAGAATCGCTTCCTCTCGGGTATATTTTTAAACTGCTAACTTGAAACTAAGTACATCATATCCCCCCCCCGGGGTCTCGTTACCTTTCTATTCGTTGTTGCCATGTGTTAACAGCTAGCCGCGATGGAGCGTGGCGGCGGCACGCTTCAAACTTCAAGTCCGAGGTCCGTGAGTTCGCGGGGCTTATTACTCGCCAATCACCTGCGGATGCGGCACTGCCTTCAACTTAAAACGAACCTTCGGGGAGATGTCAAGTAATCAAGAATCCTGCGATAACCTATTATCTCCTCTTCCACCAACGTTGTGGCCGGTTTCATTTCCATCTAGATTCTAGAACCAGGCGGCAAGCTTGAGCCGCCGCCCAGTTCGCACGATGATACCTAGGTGCGGTCACGATAGGAGGTCTGGCCATGTAAGCAGCCTTTCTGTATCATTCGCTGTCCCTAGCTAAGTACTGGCCCTTTGAAACCGTGTTCTGATGGGCAGTCGCATGCGCGTATTCCCATTCGGTACGAAATGATTACACGCATCCTCCTCCCATTCGGTGCGAGATGCCCAAGGGATGCGAGGCCCAAAATTACCTCGAGCAAGGTAGGTTATGTTGCCGAGCTGGCAGTCGATGATGGACATGATCATCTCGCGCAGTCAGCGGTCTGCACACTCAATCGCAGCTTTATTAGACATGGGAAAACTCTTCTGGCCTAACCATGATACCCCATTTCTCCCCCTAATTCCCCCCCCCCCCCTAGTTCTAGACCAGCTTGAACTGCTTATACTCCCACGCAGGTTTGTTGACCGCTTCCTCGACGCTCATCGCCGAGCTGTAATACACAAATCCAATTCCAATACGTCTCGACAGGCCGTCTGGCGTCGTCGATACGCCCAAGAAGATGGACTGCGTCTTTGGTTGCTTGGCCACCGTGTCCGATGCAACGACGAGAACAAACTCGGTGATGGCCCTCGCCTCGTTGTCGTCAAACCTAAATTCTCCGTGGTGTCCGCCTGGTAACTCCATGGTCACAATCCGCTCCGCCTTTGGGGATTTCTTTGCTGCGAGCTGCACTTCCTTGCTCAGAAGATAAGCAGCATAGAACCCCAGCTGGCCGATCCCAAGACTCACTTCTGGCCCTCGAGGTGACGAGTTCTCGCGTAGCGTGGCAGTGCTGACACCAAGTTTGCCATCGAGGTACGTTGCTGAGCCACCCTTGGAAGGTTTGACACCTCTGGTCTTCGGTGTCTCGGTTCTGGGAGGGCTTGCCGTGCCGTCACCGACAGCTGAGCCCTGCCAGTTCGGCGCCCAAAAACGACTGATGCTGCCGTCGGAGACTCCAAAATGCCAGCTCGGAATCGCGGTATGAAAAGGCACGCCTTTGGTGGTGGGGGCAAGGGATATAATCCGCGAGAGCCACGCGCTGTCAGCAAAAACAAACTCCGCGGCGCCGATCCAGGATGCCCTTTGCCTTGAGTTAGCTTACGTCGCGAAGAAGATCCGGGGAAAGGCATGTTTCGCTCACCATGACCACGTCGAGAAGTTTCCGTCTTCGAGCGGGCGCCTTTTAGCGCCATCAGACGGAAACCAGAGCAAGCCCTGATGCAGAAACTGCACAGGTATGCCCTGACTTTGGACGAGGCTCAACACACCACCACCAGCAGCCTTGTTGAAGCGATTGAACACTCCCGCAAAAGCATTCAAAGCATCGGACAGATGCGACAGATCCATCCTGCTGTACGCCTGCACGGCGACCTGGTAGTCATGCACATCTAGCACGCTGGGGTCGCCGAGGTAGTGATACGGCGTCGGGTCTGGGTCGTGGCGCAGGTTGTTTGTCCACCACGGCGGCCCAGTCCTCAGCTCGATCTTGTCGGCGCTCTTCGAGGAGAGGTAGTAGCTCTCCCTCCGCTGGCCGTCGACGCAAGCGAAGAAGACTTCCTCGCGGGTGAAGTACACGCACCGCCGCGAAAGGTGTTGCTCCTGGAACGTCCATCCGCGGGTGCTCCACTTGGACTGGCGCACCTCTTCGGTCAGCGAGGGTGGGCAGATGGACAGGCGCAGGGTCTGTCCGCCGTCGTTGTCGACAACTGTTGTTGGCTCGATCGGCCGCCCTCGACGGTGAGGTTCCCCCCAGCCCCTGATGCCTGCTTCGGCATCGTTGCCGTCAGCTGCAATCAACGTGGTGACTGCGTTGTTGTAGATGTCATCCATGAGGGCCATTAGACGGTCCTTTTCGGTCTTCTGGCCGTCTTTGCTCTTGCCATCCTGGATGATACACAGCGTGTCCACCCAAAGGTACCGCTGACCCAGCGCCCGGGTGAAGTCCATGGCGTCGAGAACAGTCTGAGCCATTTTCATCCCTGACATGTTGGCAGGCGAAAGCGCCTTCGGGTCGCCGAGGGCTTTGACGTTGGCATTGGTGGCCTGAATCAGAGGGACCGCATCAGGCGTATCCTCGTTCGGCTTGAGAATGGTGGAGAGTCGCCCCCAGACGTACGACAGAGCCACGTAGTCGCGCTTCTCGGGCACTGTCACCAGGCACTCGTCTTTGACGTCGATCAGCCGGAACCCGCCCTCGAAGAGCGCATTGTTGACTCCCACGGTCTTGCCGTCGACGGAGTGCTTGTGCTTTCCGCTGCATTCGTTGAGCCAGCTCTTCACGAGATCGACGTCAACGCGGGTGCCCACGTCACGGCGCACAACGTATGAGCTTTCTTTGCTGGTGTCGTCTGGCAAGCGCTCGATCTCCGCCACGATGAACCGGTCCTTCACCCGATCGACCTGTCGAATAACCCCTCTGGCTTCGTGCAACCCTGCAGGCTTATGGTTCACGGCTAGAAGGATCCGGGGCTCCGGGTGTCGGATGTGGCCATCGATCTTGATGGACAGTGGGCTGCGGCTCTGGATGAAGAGCTCAAGTGGGTGATCCTTGTCAGCCACGGGGTCTTCCTTCCCCCCCCAAGCTTGACGGACCGACTTGGTGATGAGGTTGCAAAACGGGCAGTTGGGGTCGGTGTAGTCCGAGACAGGCCCCATGGGGATCTGCTTTGTCTCTTGGGCGAACATGGACGCCAGGCGGAGTTGCGAGCATGCGCTGCAGAGTTTTGGACTCGATGGGCCATCTTTGGGCCGCGACGGTAGGGTGATCTCCATGGCTCAACAGAAGTTCCGATAGATAGTTGTAGGTTTATGGTCGGGAGTTGGAACGTCCTCCGTTGTGCTGTGTTGTGCAGTGTTTGTGCTTTTATGTTTGACGATTCGAAGCTGGGCTTCATTTTCAGCTGGAGTTGGGCAGCGCTAGGCGCAATAGTCGCGATGATCTAGGCCCAAAACATGCGAGCCACACACGTCGATGTGGGTCGCGAGCGGGGATCGCTGCCAACGTCTCTGCTATTGGCTAACTGGGCATGGTGCTTGAGCTGCCGTCGTTCGGCTTCTCACGGGTCTCCGAGTTGACTGAGGTGACTGACTTGTTATCTTTGTGTTGTTTGGTAGTTTCGGGTCGATTCATGGGCAGCTTCGTTGAACTTGTGTGACGATGCAGCCATGATTAGAGAATATGGCAAATGCATCAGTTGCTTCAACCAGAGACCTTGCAGCCGACTTGGAGCTTAGAACCATTGTTACAATATCTAACTTAAGAAAGCAGTGACCATGTGCGAGTCTGCGGGTTACGATAACGTAGAACTAATGAAGGAGTATCATCATATCATAAGCCTAACAGCTCTCCGTTTTCCACAACGCATTTCGGCCCTGCTGGCTATGAGAAGACCACCGTCAAAATAGATCGAATTTTGTCAAGATTTATCCTTGTTCATTAACTTTATCTAGAGGAAGGCTTAGCGAAGTTGATAAAAAAGTTTACACAAAAAGTGAAAGTAGATGCACTGCAGCTATGACTATAGCCAAAAACAATACAGGGCGATTGTTGAGGAGTTTCCGCAAAGCGGAGTCAAAATATTGCCAAAAGTTGAAACTGCCCTCCCTCGGTTGGGGTCGAACCAACAGCCTCCAGATTAACAGTCTGACGCGCTAGCCAATTGCGCCACGAGGGATGATAGAGAATCAAGTTCTTCTGATGCAACTTGGCTCAACGGCAAGACTCGCCGGGTTATCACGGCAACTTCAAATGCGAACCCAGATAAGTGTCCAGTCATTTCAAGCCAATTTCATAAGTAAATTTGCGTCTTAATTTACAAAGCAACAGTTACGATTATATCATATTCATTATACTCAGTAGGGTTATTACTAATAATTTGTGCAGGGACAGTCTGATATCAGTATGGTGTTAGTGCGCTTCTGCTGTCTCAAACTCACCGGTTGTTACACTGCAGTGCCTTGCCTCCATGTTGTGTGCGCTGTGTCAGTTAGACTTGCACTCGTACAAAAACCTCACCTAACTACTTGCGGTCCACCAAAGCCTTGAGCTTGTTTAAGAATCCGTCTTCCTCCTCTACGTCGTCGGCAGACCCATTCTTCTTCTTGTTCTTGGCTTCATTGTTAGCGTAGTGAGTGAGGCCTGCGGAATTGGCCTTGGCTTGGCTAATGGAATTGACTCAGCCATCGACACCACAAGCTGAAATTCCTGTCTTCTCACCTCAGCTCGAAGGAACATTTTCGGCTTTTGAGGGTCAAAAATCTAGGTAAACATGGTATTTCCTGGATTATGTCACAAATATTGTTACGGGCTCTTGATGGGGAGAATTGACAACGCTGCCATTCCTGATTGAGTTGGGAAGATGCCGAAGGTATGCGTGTCAGCTGATCTGAAGGCTGCATCGCTCCCACAGCTGAGAGAAATAACCTCGAAATCCCTCATTTTGGAGAGAGAGAAGAGCCCCGTCAGTTTGCAACGACTCCCGGACAACTAGAAGCCTCCTCCTGCCCGCGGACCAATGCCTTTTAATCTCGGCCATGTCGACTTCAAGGTTGTGCAATGACTGCATGGCAATCCGACTCACTGACAAATTACTCGATATTGTGGGTGTCGCGAGAGATGGCACGGCGATTCGCGGACCGTCGAGCGTCACTTACCACAGCACAGCGGACCAAAACCGCTCCATAACATGGCCGGATATGCCCGAGTTACTTGTCTCTGCCGGACTAGGCTGCGAAGTCTGTCGTCTCCTCCACGGCACATTTCCACAAGTGACCGCGTTGGCTGAGCCTGGCCCTTTGTACCTCGGCTTCAACTATGAATGGACTTACAAGACATTCAAGGAGCCCGTAGCTCAGTCGTTAAAGGTCTTTCTCGAGGTTGGAGTAAACCGCCTCTCAGGAGAGCAAGTCCATGGCGCAGTTTGCATCTTCATGGTCGCCTCAGACGATGGTGAGACTCTTTACCAGAAGGTCACATTGCGCCAATCTGATGATCATGGGTTTTGTTGACTGGGGTGTGACATAGAAACTGTGAGCAAGTGGACCGGCCTTTGGCGCGCCCCCAGCAAGACAACATTATCCCCCGAGAACGTCTCCTTCATTTGGGATTCGATCGCATCATGCGGAGCATCATGCCCTCGGAAGAAGCCTTCCCTGGCATTTCTTCCAACGCGACGGATCGACCTAGGGACATCTCGTGAAGCCACTCCGCGCTTGATTACCACCTCGGCTGGATCACTGAACCGGCTTCCCATCAAATATGCTGCGTTAAGTTACTCATGGGGAAACTAAGAGGAAGCCGCCACCCAGCTCAAAACCGACCTCAACAATCTGCAGCAACATCAGCATGGTATCCATGTTGCATCCATGACAAAGGTGATGCAAGACGCAGTCGCTATCTGCCGGCTGCTGTCCATCTGCTACCTATGAATCGACGCCCTCTGCATTATCCAGAACGAAACTGCGCAGGGTAGTTCCGGTGGCAGCATCCATGGCAGTGACTGGGACAGAGAAAGCGAGAAGATGGGGGCAATATTCCAAAACTCGTATATCACGCTCTGTGCGGCAGCCTCCAAGTCTTGCCATGACACCTTTCTTTCCCGCCGCCACCTTATCGTCACGTTCCAATTTCAGTCGTTACGCAGGCCGTCAATCTCAGGAACGTATTCTGTTGTCCACGTAGCGACACGCTTTTTCGAAACGGACGAAGCACTGATGCACCCCTTGTCGATGGAGACAAACCCACCCAAGTTGGCTATGCGCTTATCGCACTGGTGGCGTAGAGGCTGGGTGCTCCAAGAAAGAGAGATGTCGACTAGGCTTCTCGTTTTTTTTTGGAAATCACATGATCTATTACATGTGCCCCTTTTGCAAGCGGTCTGAGAACGGCGTCCACCAAAACCATCGAGACGTTGACGACCCTACTTCCTCCTATCTATTCTCCGGAACCATCAGTAGACTAGAGCTCCAGCCTGGTATCCAGACGAGCGCTTTCTACAGCCTATTCAGACAAGTGGCAAGACAGTTTTTAATAATGAATCTTACCTACCAGTCAGATCGTCCGCCTGCAATTTCTGGGTTTGCTAAGCGCATAGCTGACATTACCAACGACACATACCTTGCGGGGCTATGGGCCAGAAACCTGCATTGGGATCTTTTGTGGTCTTGGGCCAAAATAGGCGATAGACTTCTCGGTCTGTCTGATTTGGTCGCGAGCCGAACTCCGCCTACCTCTCATCCAGCACCATCGTAGAGCTAGGCTTGTTGGGACGTTAGGTTTCTGTCGGGTGTAGTTTTCTGCTATTTCCTGGAAACCGAGCGCAACCTGCAGCTTGCGTTCCGAGACATCCGAGGCGGGACCGAGCTTGTTGGTTTCAACCCCTACGGATAAGTCCGCGGTGGGAGGATACATATCACGACGCGGGCTGCGTACATTTCTTGGGAAGATGAGAACCAGCTTCTAGACCTGTCCGGATGCCACAGGATCATTAATCCAATCACTTCGGATTACTTTGCCCACTGTCAGCTGGATTGGGATCCGGGAGAAGACAACACTCGCCCTGTCGACTCCCCTGGCCTGGTTCTCATCCTCCTTGCCAGCTCAGAGGCTACTCAGGCAAACGACGTCCGGGCAACAGACTGAAGACAAAGATTTCTCATCAGAGGAACAAACTGAAGACGAGGATTTCTCATCGGCGGAACAAACTCAAGACGAATCGGAGGATCTCTCATTAGCGGAACAAACTGAAGGCCAGCATTTCCCATTAGAGGAACAAACTGAAGACGATTCGGAGAATCTCTCATCAGCGGAACAAACTGAAGACGACGACTTCTCACCTGCGCAGAACCGAAATGCCTGGGGCTTTCCCGGGAAGTCGGATACTTATATCCGAGTTGGGGATATTCACGTCTCACGTCAGCTTAGGCGGAGGCACCAAGTTGTTTGACGGATCATGGTTTGAGACCTTTGTTATAGTTTAGTCAGAGTACGGGTTTTTTTTTTCGTCCTTCCTACTCCTTATTTAGCAGTCGTAGTCCTTTTTTCTTCTCATTTTTCCTTTTATTTTCTCTCTCTCTCTCTCTCTCTCTCTCTCTCTCTCTCTCTCTCTCTCTCTCTCTTCCTTCAATTCTTATTTTTCTCCGACATTTCCTTCATTCTCTCTAATCTTTCTCGCCTTTTTCTCTTTCCTTTTCTATCTACTTTTATTTCAAAATTTCTCTCTACTTTCCATCAAGTTTCAATTCAGCTCGTAAGTCAGCAGCCTTGTTGAATAAATCTTGTGGATCTTTTCCACTTCGATAGTTCAAATTACAATAATGCGTCCAAATTTCTCTCTCCCCGGTAAGTGAATCACAAGAGATAGAATTGTAACCACTGGGCTGGGGTTATTAACGAATCGGGTTCCCACGGTCGCATTCCGAACGGGGCCTGCCAAGAGAGTGAATTGAATGTTCAGCCGCTAACTAACCCATTCCCCGCTTCTTCACCTCGCTCAAGCTATACGTTCTCATCTCTTGCTCGGAAATCCACCGCCATCATTAACATGTCATCAGTTGTTCGGAAATTAATATCCTTCTTCTTAGCGCCTGAGTCACCTCCGTTTGAGTTCACCCCGCTGCCAACCACCCGATCGTTCCGGGTCTTCCATCTGTTGCCTCAGAACCCCCAGGACAAACCATCAAATGACCTCTCCGGTGTCTTGCGCGGCCGTATTGATGTCCTGAACCTCGACCATGGCTGTCGCTACAACGCCCTGTCGTACTGCTGGGAAGGTTCCATCGAACCCAGTCCATACACGCACCAGAACAAAGACAGGATCCTCATTGACGACACCGACGGACGTACCACCCAGCTGCCTATCTCCCCAGCCTTGTCAACCGCCCTCCGCTACCTTCGCGCCCAGCCCGGCCAGGCGCTGCCGCTGTTCATCGACCAGATCTGCATCAACCAGAACGACAACACAGAAAAGAGCCACCAGATCAACCTCATGGGCGACATCTACCGTAGCTGCAAGTGCGTCGTGGCCTGGCTCGACGTGGGAACGAGATACACAGACGCGCTCTTTGACTTTCTACCCCAGATATCAGAGAACGAGCTGCTTCTTCAGCTCAGCCAGAACCCGCAACGGACATCCCCTGTCCTAAAGGCAGCCATGGACCGGCGGACCGACTTCAGCGACGACGAGGCGGCAGTAAGACAGGACTTTGAAAAGATGGTCGCGCTGACCCGAGACCACTGGCTTCGTTTCCCCCACCGCGGATTCCTCGATATCTGTCTGCGCCGCTGGTTCCGCCGCATCTGGATCGTGCAAGAAGCATGTCTCGGGCACGACATGGTCTTCGTATGTGGCAGTCGTATGTGCCCATCTGACGCTCTTCACGCTGCCGCCCAGTTCGAACTGTTGGCATCCACCTTTGCCAAGCTGGAAGCGGCACGCCCCTCACCTACTGAGCAATATAAGCAGGCAAAGTGGGACAAAAAGGCGATGCGAAACAGTTATCATGGATCTGCACTTGTTGATCGTATCTTCCGCGACCGTTCCGCCGCCTTGAGGCCCTCTGCGGATGGCGGACATGCTGCGGTAATGCGCCGAGGGCTGGATAATCTCGTCATCCGGTTCAACGTCGACACCATGGTCCAGGGTCCATACTCCAGGCTGGGATCTTCGAATCCCAGCGACTGCATCTACGCACTCAAAGGTCTTGTGCGCGAGGGCGACCCTGTCTCCGATCGTTTGGCAGTCGACTACGACCTATCGCCCGCTGCCGTTTTTACCGACTTTACCCGCCTTCTGTATCAGACAGCCACTCCCAGCCCGCCCATTGACACGCTCTTCCTCTCCCAGGCAGATACCAAAGTGATCACGGACCTCCCCTCTTGGGTGCCAGACTGGTCAAGCCACATCGCCATCCCCCACGGCTATCGCAGAGGCTGCTACCCCGAGTTCAACGCCGGGGGCACAAAACTCGGTACCCCAGAAATGGACTTCGTAGGCCCCAACATCCTCAAGATCCAAGCCGTGCCCCTCAGCGAGATCACCGATGTAGGCACTCATTACATGCAGTTCTCCACGCGCAAGCTCGCTGACGCGATGGCCTCACCTGGCATCGTGGCGAGGACCATCTTCAACTTCTTCCGAGAAGTACGAGAGCTGTGCAAATTGGCGTCGACGAAGCCGGGTTCAGCCAGTATCCCGTCGCCCACTCACAGTAAAGTGGACGAGGCGGCCTGGGTGACTTCGACGGGAGGGCACGGGCTGAAGCAAACTCTTGAAAAGAGTCTACTTGGAAACAAGACTGTGGATGGGAAACCATTTCTGGGCTATCTCTGGGAGTTCCAGTTGAAGATGGAAGCGCTCCCTACCATTTTCGAGCGGCGGCGCGAGGGGCTGGAGGGCATTTCACAGATATGGGCTGCTGCGAGCCTAAGTGCGAAGACAGTCACGACCACCAAGGGGCCTTCTTTCATCACTTCCCCACGACTTCGCGCTGCTTTCGTCTACTGCATCAGCAGGCTGTGGATTGAGCTGCGGCATATATTCTGGCTGTGGAAATATCTGTGCTGTCTCCCGGGTTTATTCTTAGTAGTGGGGATAGAGGCCGAGGACATGATGTACGGCGCCGTGTTTGGCGTCGTGAGGGATGATATCCCGATCGGCTGGCTGAAGAGTATCCTTGAGCAGCACGTGCGGAGAAAGTGCTTTGTTTCTGCTGCGGGCCATGTAGGCCTCGGTCCGGTTGGGACGCTGGAGGGGGATGTCGTGGTCGTGCCGATTGGCGCTTCGATGCCGGCTATCCTGCGCCGCGGGAAGACGGCTAAGGACACGTGGAAATATGTTGGAGAGGCGTATGTTCATGGGTTTATGAACGGAGAGGCGTTCACGGGCAAGGAGAAGTTGGAGACAAGGTGGTTTGAGATCGATTAGATAACTTAGGTACCTACCCAGCTAGGTATGACGGGACTGGATCTCATTTTCCAAATGGTATTATCCGAGTTGGCTAGAAGTCGTGACAATGCTCTGCCGCGCCCGACATCAGCTCCTTGGATCCACTGGGACGATGAGCGTCACAAAGTTCAGGTTGCAAACTCAAAAAACAAAAGTGTTTCGTTTCCTTGTTTCATCAGCCAATCAGAGATGGAAGAGGCCGGTTGCTTGCTCCTGGGAATGAAGACATAGCTCCTTCCCTCCGCGGGTTGCTCCTGCGGCCTATCTGAGGCACCTCGCGCCATTCCACTCACTCCTGTAGCCGACCCCACTTGCCAATCTTGCTTGCCAGTCGCACGGTGCGCTCAACGCGTTTGACAGACAATTGGTTTGGTCTCAGCGCTCCAGCCCGTGGCACAAGACTCAGGACTCGCGCTGCAATCGACACAGCCGCGTCATTTCCCTTGTCGTGCATGCCATGGCATAGCATGCTCCTTGGCCACAACCAGGACCGAGATCCTCCTGGCTGCACTGCCTTCTCGCGTAACCACTCACGTCGAGGCACACTTGATGACACACCTTGAACACACCCTTCAAGGCACACTTCTTTGTCAACCTGCCTCCGTCGACGAGTTACGACGTGTGGGACGGCGAAGCGCTGCAAGCTAGCCCCCCGACCACGTTCGAGGAAAGCAGGGCAGCAACGAGGAGGTCAGAAGGGGTGACACCAAGCACGCCTTCAAGCTTGCCAAGACTACCGAGCCAGGACGAAGGCACACTGCCCTTTTCGTTTAGACGCCGGTGGTTCCGCCACGTCTGGGTGATGCAAAAGGCCGCAGGCACCCGCCACATACTTTCATGCATGCTAGACCGCACCACTGGCAGACCCTGCAGGTCAAGAGGGCAGGCGTCTCTCCATCCTATCCACCAAAGACGAGGCGATGCTTGACGAGATTTGTCATGATGAGATCCCCGTCCATGGGCCTGCAGTCTGAAGAGTTTCCAGGGGTGGTGCACGCCAGGATGGAGCTGTCGATCGGCTCTTCCCGGGCGCAGCAAGTGCAGACGGTGATCGTCTGGTGACAAGCAATGGTGCAGGACACTGAGGCTGAGACGATGTTGCTCTCGACATCCGGTCGAACGCAGGGTCACAACTCGTCTCCTCTCGTCTCCTCTCGTCCTTCCCGCTCGCTATTCTTCCGAGATGCGGACTAGACCAATGGCGCTCTCTGGCCCTAGCGGAGGCAGGCGTGGTGCGTTCGGGGTCGTGCAAGGCGAACAAGCAGAACTGGGGGCTGTTTGGGACGGGCGCGGCGGATGACTGCGGTTTTTCGACCCCGGTGATAAAGTCCAGTGCGGAACCTGATTGAACATGGCCAGGCCCGACGACGAGCACGCCTCCATCCGGCGCTTAGGCTTGGAAACGATGGGCTTATTGCGCTTCTCGAAGAGCTGTAGCCAGCGCAGTGCTAGGTATCGTTAATGTCAATGGGACTTAGCCTGCACGATTGCCCGACTGTGCTCCTCGCGCTATTTGTCTCGACTACCGATTACTACGACGATAACGAGGAGGTCGAAAGGGTGGCATCGCGGGCCAGGCGCATGAAGCGTCCACTCGTTGGGCCTCCGCGCCGCCCTTCAGTCCGCCAGGCCCCGCGCTGCCCTCAACAGCCACCCTCGACGGCCTCGAACTCGCCTCGCTCCCGTTTAGACGCAAGTGATTCCGCAGCCCGGTCACGGCGCCGGCCGTTGAGGTGACGGGCTGTCAAACACGCCGCGTGTGCACTGCCGGCCGCTGGCTGCTGGCTATCCCGGCACCGCATGACGGGGTGCTAAAGGTGGCGTTAAGGAGCTTGAGATGGGAGGCTGCTGCATGTGGGGAGGACCTCCCCAAGCCGATCTCCTGCAACGTACTTCCACGACCGCCTCCGACAACTTCGACCTTGACTGTCTCGTGCCCCTGTTAGACAAGCCTTACCGACCCTCTAGATAATGCCTTCATCTAGACCAGAAACAAGTCTGCACAATCCAAGACGGCCAGCAAGACGAACAGCAAGTCACTCTGCCCGAGCTGGACCGGGAGGGAATGGCTGAGCACCGGCCGGGGCACCCCGGTCACGGACCCAAGTGACATGGCCGGCGGTTTCGCGGAAGCCTCCTTCGGCCCCAGGCCAAGAACCCCTCCCACCGTACGAGCATGACGAAGCAGGATCTGGTAGTATTCGAGGATAAGGCCATCAAGCAAATCGGTCGACCGCTTCCACAATAGATTGAGAAATCTCGCCCGCTCGAGACAGGAACGCAGGAGCTTGGTACGAAAGGCGGTGCGGGCATTGTACAGCGGGAAAGCGCTCGACAAAGTGGTTGGCCGGATTACGGAGTAAAATATTTCCCGTGGGGGTGGTCTGTCGTAAGCTGACGGGCCGAGATCGAGGAAGAGGACAATGAAGCAAGCACGATGATGACGCCAACGGCGACAACATGGACAAGCGGACCGCAGGCACTGCGGACGCTACAATTAGTATTTGGCCATAATTTATCTACTGGTGAGTTCTCTGGGGCTGGACCCGTCGCTTGCGTTGTCTCTCTCATCTTCTTGCTTCTCCGCCCGCCTTCCTTCCTCCGGATGCCACTAACACCTCAGCTGACCATTTATTTGCTTGGTCCCGGGGTGCCTCGGTCTTTCGTTCTTAACTCCTTAGTCTCTCGACCTCGTGACTTTCTCACTGAGATCCATGTCCGCAACCGTACCGCTATAACTAGAATCGCCTCGCTCAGCTGCTCCAGCCTCTTATCCGCTGCCACCATACTTTCCGGCATATTATTTCCCCTTGTTCCCTATCGTGATGCCATTAATGGCGTCTGTCCAGTCCTGCCGGGGCCCACTAATCTCAAAGCCTTTCAGATACGTTACATCATCACTCCCCCTCTCACGATAGTATACATCTTCATCCGCCGATAGACAGTTCTCCATTGTCAGAACACGGATAGAGAGTTCATCGCGCATTGTTGCTAGAAGTGACTGCCAACTTCCACCCTCGGATATAATATTGATAAGAGAGAATGAAACTTCTTCCAAGCTATCCTTGTGACCGAGCAAAAGTGTACCGAGTTCACTCTCGGTACATTGGACAGCATCGATGCCAAGATATCGTAAACCCGGTAACCGCAGCGTCTGCGAGATGGCAGGGAAGTGCTCGTGTTCCTCGCGATAGTTAAATTCGAGGGAGAGACGCTGTAATCCTGGAAACCCCGTGATAAACCCCAAAAGCTCTCCCACTAGCTCGCTATTTGGGTGTGTCCTGTTGCGAGGGCTGACTGATAGGCAGAGACTGGTAAGGTTGATAGGGTGGCTTTGAATGTACCGTAAGACTGGCCTTGGAAAGACCAGCATGTCTGGGCTAATACCACCCTCAAGGCGTCCGATCGCTATATCCAATTCGTACAAGGAGATGTTGCTTGCGGCGATGGCTAAAACAATCCCACGAAGAGTCTGCACAACAAACTCGATGCTATCCAAGTCCTCTATGCCGTTAGCCATGGGCACGCCTGTTTGTCGTTCCTGGGCGGCTGCCCCCCACGGCTTGAACGCGTCGTCGACGACGACGGTCTCCAAGTTTGGAAATGCCGCGATTGCTTGTGTGAGGTATGTTGTGTTGAGCCCCGATTCCATCATGAATTTCTGATCCTCCAGCAGGCGTTCATACGCCGGTCTATTCACAACAACCTCTTCACTATCTTCCCTTAAACTCGGATCGGGGACTCCGGGAATTAGGTCTCCTTCCTCATACATCCGAACTGAGTCACCCCAATGCCATATGGTGCGGCCATATTCGGGCTGCTCGGTCAGATGGTCGATGCAAATCGTTAAGGTCTTTAAAGCGGGACCAAAAACACGGTGACGGGATATCTCGATAAGATTTTCGAGGCTATGCTGCTGAAGCATTACATAACGTATCTCGAAGCGTCGCTTGGAAATTGCCGGCAGCGACAGAGCGTTTAGATGTCTTGATGCCAATCGAAAGTCGAGCAAGCTCCGCAAATTTAGCTCGCAAGCGATCAGAGATAATAATTCGTTGGGGAGCTGAAGAAGTGTAGGCATCGTTGAAGCGAATGGCCGAGCGGACGGGGCGCGTGTGGAGAGTCCAAAACCGGGTTGCCCAAGTGAAAAGAGGGGTAATTGTCGAGTCACGTAAAAACAAGGTGCTTTGCTCACCTTTTTCCAGGCCCTAACCACCCAGCCTGCTTATTTTCGACCAAGTCTATGTGGGTCGCAGACGGCTGATACCATTGGCCCACGACCCAGCGGCTACTAGCTCATCAAGAGATTCGGCGCTTTCCAACTTGACCAGCTCTCATCCCTGTGCAAAAGCGGCAAGGGGTCACGTGAGCCCCAGTGGTGTAAGCTGTCAAGATTCGGAACAGGAAACAGCACGGGCAACTTCCAAATCGGCCTGCATACTTTGTCGGGAGCCAAAAACCGCACAATTGGCGGATTCAGCGACGATGCTTTCTCCTTGCAAATATTCAACGCATGCCCGGGACGAGATTCCTAGAGAACTACGTCTCCATCAGTGGTGACGCATTGATGAATCCAAACACCCTGTTTGCCATGGTGTACGTTGCCGCTAGGAAGGACAACTCAGCCGAGTCCCTTATCGGCAATGCGCCAGCACTCACGACACAAGCCACAACCGTGCTGCAATATATTGTCGCCCAGATAGGCCACTGGTACCTCAGGGCGGCTACGTCAAGTGCCTTCCGGGACAGGTCAGTGCTTCCTCAACGCGACTGGTCGTGCTCCGCTCGCGCCTAGCGGTGGCGGTCCTTTCTCATTGCTACTCTGGCCAGCATTCTTCTTATCTTCACTCGGCCGTGGCGTGTCATGCCGTGGAAGCCATCCGTTGCAGGAACCGCCCTCGTCCTAGCCAAAAGCCGGGAGCTGCAATGCCTCTTAAAGGACTTAGGCCACAGGACTTTAAAAGAGGCCAAAACAGCCCTGCAGAGTTCAAGGTTTGGGCTCGAGTTGTTTAGATCTGCCAATTCTGTGGGTATTGCATGTCGTCCGTTTGGCATCCGCGTCCAGACGAAAAGACAGGTATCTCGCGAGTGCACTGTGCATACCATAGCCGATGAGGGCAACGGGGAGGGCAACAATGGGCGCAACGCCAATGAAAACAACAACGAGGACAACAACAAGGACAACAACGAGGACAACAACGAGGACAACAACGAGGACTACAACGAGGACAACAACGAGGACTACAACAAGGACAACAACGAGAACAATAACGAGAACAACGAGAACAATAACGAGAACAACGAGAACAACAACGAGAACACCAACGAGAACACCAACGATAAGACTAACGAGAACATTAACGAAAACAACGACAACGACAACAACGACAATACCCACGCCAAGGTTGATTGGTGGACCCCCATTCCGCTACGCCCAGCGAGCTTCTTCCCGACTTCGATCCTCGCCGTCACCATTATTGTCACACTAGAAGTGCTCCAGCATCTCTCGCACCGATCCGCCAGAATCGCGGCTGTGGATGACCCGTTAAGCAGCACCCACCTCACCATGCTAACCACCCGCTATCTTCCCACCGTAGTGATGGTCATTGTTGGCCTTCTATATGACTCCATTCAGTTCAACATTACCCTCCTCTCTCCATTCACGAAGCTGAAAATGGGCGGGACCAGCCCAAGGGCAACGGTGAATGAGTCCCTTTTGGGGCAGGTAGCGCCACTTGCTCTTTACGGCGCCATCCTACTTAGACGCTGGGCCGCGGCGCTAGCCATGATCTCAGCTCATCTCGGCGGCCTTCTCACTATTTTCGTGGCAGGCCTCTTGGTACTGGTTCCGTCCCCCGGAACAGTGAGCGTCCCCCTATCACTTGCCAGGAACCAATCCAATCCCACGGCAGGTCCGACAGCTACGCGGTGAAGTTTCACATTATGGACCATCAAGAATTCGGCCTTTATATCAATGCCTCAGCATCACTCCCGAAGGAATGCCTCTCAGAGAACCATTTAGCCTCGCCATCCCCGCTTACCACCGCACAATGGGTTACATATGGGTATGATCATTCCATGGGAGGTTATAATGTTTCCAACCACGGCTGGGTGGGCTCAATGCTTGACCTATACATGGACCAGTCCGATTGGACGAGCGACGAGCATCTTGACCCGTTGTTCCTTGCTGAAAACCCACCTGGGTGCCCATCTCTCGCTTTTACGTTTGGACGCTACAACTTCTCGTCCTTCTACAACGAAACACTCGCTATGTCACCGCCCGATGGTGACCCCAACGAGGACCTAGATTCATTGCCGTTCAACGGAAACGGTTTTGTTTTCCAATCGAGCGGCACCCATGTTACCACCATGTCATGCTACCAACTAGTGTCCCAAGTTGAGACACACGTTACCCTCTCCTTGCCCGACATGTCCGTTCTCAACGCGGTGCCCGATGAGTCTACCACTGAATATCTCATTCCTTTCTACACCTCAACTTAAAAGAATAGCACCAACTTCACCCCTCCAATCACCACGACGACGGACCTGTCCCTTGCACTACGCCATGCGTACCAATACCGCCCAGAGATCCATTTCGCGTTTGAAATAGTGCTCTGGAAGGACGGCAATGGGACTCCTTTCCCGGAGAGTGGAGAGGAGGGCGGGTCTTCCGCCATACCTGTCAGACCCCAATCTCATTACTCAATACCGGGTAGACCCTTTTTTCGCTTTGCTATTCCATCCGGAAGTCATGCCGGAGGACAACAGTGGGCCCATTATCCCCCCTGAGGCAGTAGGCGACGAAAAGAAGCTCGTGGCCGCCATCAGGCGGCTGTATCGCAGGCGCATGGCTCAGGTGGCTAACTGGATGATGAGAATTTCTCCTTCAACCTTGTCTGCGTCCTCCGTTGATACTACTGGAGATGACATGGCACTGGAAGGGCATTGGACCAACACGCGTCGTGTCGTCATTAAGCAGGATCGGGTCTCCAATATTGTGCCACAGGTCTTGTTGGCGGTCATGTTTGCGTGCGGCGTCGGCGCCTACATGCTGTTGATTGTATGTGGCGATGGGAAGGAGCTGCTGCCGCATAACCCCTGTAGCATCGCCGGGACGGTGAGTCTGCTCGCAAGAAGCGCCATGTGCCGTTGTCACGATGACGAAGAGGAGGAAGATATTGCTGTCTAAGCGGAGAAGCGGCAGAAGAGCTAAGAGCCATGCGTCTTCAGACTTGGTTGTTGGGATGGCAACGAGGACCGTGCGGATGACGGCAATGAAGGAGGGAGAAGACCTGCTGCCCCCGCCTCGGCTTCTACGAAGAGGTTTGGCATTGATATTGCGCCACACCAGGAGAGGGGGTGCGTTGTTAGGATAATTTAGCTTCGTTTCAAACTGGCGGACAGAATCTACGTTAGTTATCGCAACCGCTGATACCAGCCCATCCCCAGAAACAAGATGTTTCACGTAAAAGAGGCCCAAGAGGCAAGCAATACTTCGTTGACAAAATGGCAAATGGGTATAATAATGAGCTATCAGGAATGAAGAAAACATCCTGGTCAAGGAAGGGGGTATGTAGACCGCTAGTAGCAAGAAAAAACAAGTCCTTGCGACCCAAGCACCGTGACATGCGCACGCGCGCGCCTGAACAGAAAAATCTCGCCGCCGTCTCTCCGCCGCCATGTTATTATGATTATTAGTACGGTTTCTCCATGGTTCCCTAGTGGGTGAGAAACCCTTCTCTGGTGTCATCCTCTTTCATCGACTTGGCTTCATTTTGTGGCGCCATGCTGGAAAGAAAAACTACGTCAGTGAAAATCCCTTTCAGTATTTCGGAAGGCGAAGAACACGAACATACCTCAGACAGTGGGGGCCGTGGCGGCGACGATAGGCGCAGCAGCCTCCTCCTTCTTGGGCTCCTCGACAGCAACGGTGGGGACCTCGGTGGTAGGGGTGGACTCCTCCTTGATCGACTCGGTTGCCAGCTTATCGTCGATGTTGGACGACATGGCGTCGGCGGAGGGGGAGGGCTTCTCGCGCTTGCCCAGCTTGAGGCAGCCGCCGAACAGCGACTTGACGACCGAGACGAGCGCCTTGATGCCGCCGCCCTCCTTCTTCTCCTTCTTGGGCTTGGGCTCCTCCGAGACCTCAGACTTGGGCTCCTCGGCGGCGGTGGTGGTAGTTTCGGGAATGGCAGTGGCGGGCGCCACAGCTGGGGTCTGCTCGACCTTCACCATGGGCTCGGCGACCTGCTCGACTTTTTGTTGCTCAGACATTTTGAATGTGTGTGGTGTGGTTGTTTTGGTCCCTGGTTTTGGTTTGAGAGAAGTTGAGAGAGGACGATGGACGGAGAATGAGAGAAAATGAGGTTGTTTTTGCTGTGTTCTTTCCGGAAATCGTGAGAAGAGAAAAAGAGCGTGCAGAAAGGGAAAAAAAAAAAAAAAGGCAACGAAATTCAAGTCATATATTTAAATTGATTTCTCTCCATCCTCGGAGCACAAAGGGAAAGGGTCCAATTTCCAGGGGGAGCTTGACGCTATGGCCCAGCCCGGACGCGTTGGTGGGGCCCTGTAAACTGAAGTGCGGCGCTGTAACGATTTGGGCCCAAGTGCCATCGCGTTCCAATCTGCCAAGGCCCCACCTCGGCGATGAATCGAGCGGATGCCAAGAAAATGGTTTGGTGGGATTTGCGAAGATATATCCATTCTGGATGGGGCCTCTCAGTTAATACTATGTCCCGATTCAGTTCAGCATTCCGTTTTTGACCCGCAGATGCTGGCACCGTCGTACGAAGCGGCACCTGTCAATATTGCTTCTCCACCACGACCAACTCAATAAGATGATCGAGGTAACCAAGAGCGGGATGGTCATGTCTTATCCATGCCTGCCCAGATTTCCGCGGGCCGAAGACGAATGTCGATGCCCACGATTTGATGTGCACAGATCCCCGCCCCAAGAAAGCCTTAATGTTGTCAACGACAAGCTCCAAAAGGGGGCCCGTGATAGTGCATGTTGCCCAAATGGATTTGGTAGGTCTTGGCAGCTGTTCACTTGGACACCGGGGATGGATAATGCATGTTCGCATTCGTAAGAAATTCATTGTGCAGCCCAGGATTTTTTTTTTATGACCGATGAATAAAAGCTCGGTGTGCGGCTCATATGTATACAGTTCAAAACTTATTTCCAAACACCTTCAACACCGCCAGAACCCCCCATCCGACGGCCAACACATCCGCCAGGCCCATCACATTCTGCGTGTGGGAGATGGCCTCGTTGTAGTCGTCCAGCAGCGGCACCTTGCGCTTGTCGGCCCAGAAGCTCTTGATGTACGCCGAACTCAGAACCTCAGCACCCGCGAGCACGGCCGCCCAGATAAACGCCGTTCCGCTCGTCTTGAAGACCATGTAGTATAGGCTGGCAGCGAGGGAGATGGATGTCTGTTGCATTTTGCACGCACGTTAGCATGAGCCCAGGAAAGAGAAAGCCGAAGGGTAAGTGATTGATTGCTGCTTACAATGATAAATCCCGCGGCGACAGTGCGGCGCGTCTCCCACAAGCGCTCATCGGCCGCCTTGCTCCATTCGGCTGCCTTCTCGGCGCGCTGCTCGTACGTCTTAAGCTTTGGGATCGATTGCGCCGACTCGAAGAGACAGTACCCGCTGACGCCGGCGATGACGAGGGACAGGATGACGGTGAGGGTCATTTTGATTTCTGGGCTTCTTTGGAATTGTATGTGTATTGAAGAGAAAAGTATCGGTGATGATTGCTGTTATTGTGCAGAAGAGTTCTTTTTAAAGTTCATTCTTGAATTAGAGTATTCAATTCTTTGGTTTTGGCCGGTGACGTCATGCCCCGCGATCGTCATGGACGCGTCAGGGAGCGCGGTTGTCCGGAAGACTTAACCGCCCGCCCCAGAGAACCGGCATATCATCCACATCCCACGTGTCACTGATGCAGGTGTTCCGGAACTGTGGGTATTTATTGAGAAGAGAATAAAAGCAGGATTCTGTTCTTCATGATGTCTTGAAAAATGGTTCAATGCCACGATGTCGCAAAAGCCAGTTCGGGGGAGGAATTGTTCAGGTTTTTGTCCGATCGTTTCACTCACATCACCTCATCTAGCGACTGATACTTCAGTCGGATATATTTTGTTATTTTTTGCACAGAGATACGGACGAAATGTGTTTAAGAGCTTCAGACGGGAGGAACTTGGCTTGCTTTCTCTAACTAGGTACCTAGGTACTGGGTGAGTGAAGAAATGTAGCTGCATCCTCATAACTCTCGGTCGGACCTTTTTTGTCTCTTTTTTATTTTAGCCCATTTCTTCCATTTTTTTTTAAATACAAAAAATCCTTTTCCTTTTTCCTTTTTTCTTTTCTTTTTCGTTCCACCTCTCCCCTATTCCATACCGTTTTATCCCATTTTCTAATACTCTGTTCGATCTATTTTCCGTCTCGTTTCCCATACGTTATTAAGCCATCCGAAAGCCAACCAAAGAACGCGGAGGATAAGCACTAATCTTACAGAACTGAAAGGCGAACAAAAGTCGTCGAGCTGAGGTTTTAGCTGATCGAGGAGGAGGAGATTTACCACGTGAACCCAAAGGCGGTTCTGGGCTCATAGCGGTGCGAGTAGACTCGGCTTGTTGTCGTCGAGTTGCCAGTCGGGACAGGGCTTCCCGCAGTGGTCGATGTCGAGTTGCCGCTGCCAGGCTCGGGAAGGTTTGGCGTGTAAACACGGCTCAAGCCCGCCTTTGAGCCCGCTACCACTCTACCGTCTGACTTGCGCGAGCAGCTGGAGATGACGCTAGACACATCGACTCTTTTCATGGTGCCCTTGGTAGGAACCGAGATGACGCGGTCCGGGTTGTCTTGGGTGGCGAGGTGGAGGTTTCCGTTCCACTTGAGATCAATGTTACCCTCCCAGACTTGAGCTTCGCAGCTGTGCGTGGCAGATATTAGTCAGGCTGTGTGTTTGAAGGGGAGGGGGCAAGTTCCAACTTACATTGACGAGTCCTCGGGCCCGTTGATATCGATGTCGAGGCCCCAGTCAAGGACTCTGTCATCAGTCTGCGAGCGGCTAACACTCATTGTCTGAGTCGTGGACCAAGATGCAGACGCCGTGACACTGCCGATTCCCGGGATTCCAGCCTCCATCGAGAGGCCAGCGGTGAGTGTGTCAGACGATTCAACAGTCCACGTGGTCGTAAGTCCCCGTTGCTTAGAGCCTCCAAAGTGGAATTTGTATTCTATCCCATTGAAACTCGCCTCAGCCTTGTCCAAAGTCAGAATGTGAAGCCCCTGGTCTTTGGGGAAATCTTCAATGACGACATCATCGAGACTCCTCCGGGCGAGCCTGTTCAGGAACACAGGTCCCAGTTTGTCGATGTCGTCGCCGTTGTGGCCCATGAAGCCGAGCAAGTAGCCCTCGCCGACGTCAATGTCAAACTCGGCTTGGTTAGAGGCGGTCTCTTGTCCGTAGTCAAACGATCGGCCCTCGCTGGTCTTGAAGCGGATGCGGCCCGAGCGCGTGCCAATGCCGTTGCCCCAAAGGGTCATGCTCGTGATTTTCTCGTTGGCATGGAACTCGAAGTCGGCAGACTCGTCCTTGTCGACACCCGCGAGCTTTTCGGTGCCATCGGAGAAGAACACCTTGATGCCGCGGAGGAACTTGGGCGTGCCCTTGTTGCGGCGGAAGACTTGGATCTTGGTGACAATGCTACCCTCTTCTCCGACGATGTTGAAGGCACCGCCACCAGGTCCTCCGATCATACGCATAGGCGCGTAGAGTGCTGGGCTCCAAATGGCCGCCAGGGCCACGGGCACGGAGAGGAGGAAGGCTTGTACCAAGCGCATGATGCCGGCGCGCAAGAAAGATTCAGAAGAGAGAGTTTGAAATTGAGTTGATAAAGCTGAGACTGGAAGGACTGACGGAAAGTCGACGTGCTGAAGGAGAGTGAGAGTGGTAGAGAAGTGTCAAGATGAATGATGATGGGAGGGATATCCCTCGAATTTACACTGGCATTGCCTGATCATTATATGGTTGGCGAAGCAGGTCAAAAACCATCAGGCCATAGGTGAGAGTCCGGTGCGGCCGACATCATCTCAGTGTCTGGAGCATCGCAGCCGAGTGAGTCCAAAGTGAGGCCAGGTTGCACAGGTGTCGATACTGTTCGAGGCAGGAGAACATGACAGATTCACAGTTACATGAAATGCTGCAATTTGCAAAGTTTCAAGCCCATCACTGATCGTCGACTAAGAACGCATCATTTTGTTGACTTTTCAGCAACGGACTATGGTCAAGACCCAAAGGGTGAGCTCGCCACCGGGGCAGTGTCCGGGCTGGGGCAGAGCAAAGTAATTAAGGACCCTCATATGGCCGGCCACATGGGGTTTTAAGGGCTGCAGCATAGATGCTGCAGAAGCGGAAGTTCGACCACAGTGATGAATTCGGTGCCCAGTGAGGCGCTTGATCGCTGCTTCTTGCCGCCTTGGCGCGTAATCTTGCTGAAACCCATCTCAAGGATGCCAAGATTCTCCATATGAGCTCGTTTGCTGACAGAGCAATCCAAGCCATCTCAGGTCAGCTTTGTCAGAGACATCAGGCCAAAATATATGGCGTCCTCGATAAGCGGCGCGCAGTTCACAATCCAGGAATGATTGATACCTGGTCAGATCCTCCCCAGAAGACGTCCTCTGAACCATCTTAATTTCACAAACTACCTTTGTATTATTCCTGTCTTGCTACTACATAAGCTTTCTCCGTATCAAAAGTATCACCAAGCGATTTAGTTCTGTAGCACCCAGTCGATACAAGGCCCTCTACCATGGTCGATAATGCTGACTGGACTGGGCTGCGGGCCGTACATACCGGGCCGGTCGCCTGTCAGGCGCCTTACCTGAAGTTGCAAATGCCTATAAGACGGCTTCTTGGTGGCGGGCAAGGGCATTTTGTAAAGGGCGACCCTTTACGAGGCTCTCGTGCAAATCGTGCCCAGGTGCGCTGACATTGACTGCCCCTCTCCACAATCTGTCATCTGTTCCATATCACTCAGCATGATGAGCAATCGCAACATAACAACCTGAAATTCAAGGGATGTGTTTTTGTTCTTGTCTTGTATTGCGATTGGAAAAAGAGTATTCTTCTGCTGTCAATAACTTGGCCCGAACATAATGGCATCGAGCATACGGGTCCGCCTGAGCTCTGCGGCAATATAAATTTGCAGTAAAAAATAACTTTAGAACATGGGAGAAAATGTTAAATACACCACTACTAATATTACATATCATTATGAATGTTAATTAAGGTAAGCTAATACAGAGAAGCAAACGGCAGCTACATCAGATCATGTTCGGGTTGCCCGAAGAGTCCACCCCAGGATCAACAATAAAAGAGCTGTCAGAGAGCTGATGATGGACGGACGGTGGCGGAATCTGCTGCCCATTGACCTGGAACTGCTGCCCGAAGCCCACGCCGTGTTGTTGTTGATACGAAATAGTGTTGTTGGTATTGTTATACGCCGAGTTCGGATGTTGTTGCTGAAGGTGATGATGATGAGGAAGAGACTGCATCCGGACATGGCCATTTCCATACGTGTTGTTGGAGTTGTTGTTGTTCAGGATGCCCATACCCACACCAGACAGTTGAGACTCGTCCAGCATGGAGTGGTGGTGATGGTGGCCGCCGCCGCTCATGCTCACTGGCGTTTGTAGCATGGCCGAGGCCGACTGCCCATAGCTGCCAGCGGAGTGTGGTCCAGTGGCTTGATACAACTGCTGACTGCTGGCGAGGTGGGGCAGAAATTCATCCGACGAGAACTGTGTCGAAATATTTTGCGAAGACGACATCCCCACGTCCAAGTGGAGCCCCGGGCGCATGAGAAACTGGTCTTGTGCGGCAGTACTGACAACAGCTTCGTTGCGAGCAAGGTTCTCGGGGGTCAGAGGGACTATGGACTGGTGGTTGGGCGGGGTGCTGATCGAGGACCGGCTCATCTCAGGAAAGCTGCTTGAGTGGTGGAGCTGGGACGAGGGCCGCAAAGGCGTGGACATGGACATGTGGCCCATGTTGTTATTGTTGTTGCCAAAGGACAGCTGCCAGTAGTCCGAAGCGCGGTTGGACGATGTCTCTGTGCCGATGGCAGAGTCTCTTGGAGAGAACTGCCCGACAATATTCTGCAAAACGGAGGAGATAACCTCGCTCCTTCTTTGACCCGGGCGGTTTGCGTTTTGAGGCCGCGGTCGGTTGTCGTAGCGTATGTCTCTGGCTTTAGCGCGGACCGTTTCTACCACCAGGTCCAGGTGTTCCAGCAGCATCTTCCTCAGCTCTTCCGGTGCGTCGCCAGTCAGACCAAACTTCAGCTGCAGCTCGGCGGCGAGAAACGCGGACAGGCTCTTCCACTCGAGAGCAAATTCGCAGTCTTCCATGACAGCGTGGTATTCTGTAGAAGTGTGTCAGCAACTGGGAAACACTGGGAAGTCGGGAAACTTGGAGCACGTACTGTAGGAAGGAATGTCGTTCGGGTCGTCGTGATGGAAAATCAGCATCCAAAGTTCAGCCCATTGCTTCTCGACCAGTATCTCGCCGCCAGACTTGGTTGTCTGTCGATGACGGTCCAAGATTCTCATGATTGTCTCGCCGTCCACGCCGTCTTCGGGATCCAGATCCCGACTAGGACATCCCTCGGGACGTTTTATGTGGGTGTCTTGTTCCGACTTTGTCTCAAAGATGTCGTTGCATCGCGGACAAGAGAAAGTGGATGTGTCGTCTCGGACATGCTTCTTCACCACGTGCTGCCTCAGGTCTGACATGTAGGAGAAATATGTCATTGCACAGCCTTGGTGGTCTCGTACGTTGAAGCGGTGCGGATTCCTCGCTCGGTAAGGACACCGAATCCGGAGTGTTGGTCGTTGCCGCTTGGTGGCACTAGCAGATGCCGTCGCAATCTCACAACCGTCCCCACTGCCCTGTTGAAGGTTGCCTTCTGGGTCACTGGCTCGCTTCCGCTTCCCCGCAGACTTCTCGGGTCTCCGTGGCTCTTCACCGCGGAAGTCCTCACCGCTGGATGTTCTCGTGTTGGATGAAGTGGGATACTGGTCGAAGTCTTCGGGGATTGCTATGCTCTCGACCAGGCCAGCTAGAGTCTCAGCAAAGCGAAGCGTAAGACTACGGCCAAGCTCTCGCCGGGCGCTCCCAAGATCGGCGAGCCCAACGCCCAGGACAGTGCGCAAGGAAAAGTTGAGGATCTTGTCAACCTGGGCATCGGACACGTCCTCAGTGATGGTTGCCTGGTCGTCCGAGTCGAAGTCAGGAATTGAGACTCGTCGCGGAGAGTCATTCAGACTCAGTCGAGCCATTTGCAGGTTCGACAACGCCTCAGTGTCTGGGTGGTTGTCGTCCATCGACTTGCCAATGTGCCCGTCCAGAAGCTGCCGGTGACCCATGTCGTCCTTTTTGCGCGCCTTCCACTCTGCAAAGCCGTCCTGGTAGATGAGGGTCCATTTCTTCTCCGGCGAATATGCCAGCATCTGCCGTTTTGCTACGTCGGGGAGATTGTGCCACCCTCTCCTCTCCATCAGCGCCAAGAACATGCCCTGGACGACTTGGTCGTCGTCGGGTCTCTCCCACGAGAAGACATCGTCGCTATCATTGCCTACCCCTAGGATCTTGGTGAGGCGGTGTGAATCATCTTGTTCGACATCGAAAGTGTGGGAAGACTGAGACGAGGCACTTGGGGTTGGGGCCTGATGTGTATGATTCAGATATGGTGTCCGGTAGAAGGAAGATTGGCCGTAGTCAAAGTCGCTGCGACATCTGTCGGCTCTGTAATTAGATTAGCATCAAGAGTGTGCTGAGAGAATGAGTGCCCGGATATACAGAAGAAAAAAGGCACGAACATGGAACCCGCATCGCTAATCTCTGCCTCGGATTCATCATCCGTATCAAAGTAAGAGACATCGTATTTGTGAGGCCGTGGTCTGCTATTCGTGGTGGCCGGCATGTCCTCAGAATCCATGATGACGCCGGAGTCCTTTGAGCTGGACTGGACAGAGTACCGCGTCGGCCTCGACACAGGGGCTTCTTCGTCAATGTCCGGAGACAGAGGTCGTGCGGTGGATATGGAACTCCGAGAGAAGAGCTCTTCAAACTCCCGATGCTGAGAACTGGTGGAACAGCTCTCCTGGCTGACTACTCTCATGGCGAACGACTCGTGCGGCGGGCGCCCGTGGCTCGTGTCTCCGTCGATGGACGAAGGTGAGAGTGGGACAGAGTCGCGACATATCATGTCGTCGGGAAATCCGTCTTTGCGGCCTTGAAAGTGAGAAATGCGGGCCATGGCGGCGGTGAGCTCGCGCTGCTGCTGCAAGGAGCCTTGCTGCATTGCTGCTGTGCCTTTTGCGTCGGTGGCGAACGGATAGTCTCTCATGGCCGGCCTGTTGTTCGTACTGTTTGACAAGTCAGACAGACTTCGGGGAGATGATTGGGACGATGAGTTTTGGACGACCCACGACCTCCAACTTAGGCAGCTGCGCGCAGTCCTCAACGTGTGAGACTTGAGTGTCCGAGGCCTCACGCTGCGGCCACGAGCCAGGGTCTGGCTCCTTCGGGTCCATTGTTCTGGTTCGATTAACTCCAGGCTGCACTAACGGACGATGAATCTTAAGCTAGGCTGAAAGTATGATGCAACAGTCTGCCTTACATTTAAGCTGTTTTATTCTTTTTGATGATGTCCTTTTTGCATTACTTGATTGTGAGCGTCTTTGTGCTTCCATTCTGAGACGGGTTGTGGACGTGTCTAGTACAATCGCTGTTAGAAGAAAGAGCAAGTTGGAGTACCGCTACTTCCGATAAGATCGTGAATCTGCAGCTCATCGGAGCTGATTGGTTCATGACGGCTGCCATGACAGAAAATGCCCCACGAGCCCCCGGTCGTTCTTGCCCGCCCATGCACATCACGACGCAGGGGTAGTTCATGTCCTTTCCCACTAGCCAAAGTGATGAAGATGCCATGGCCAAGCAACTCCGACTTTGTAGGTGGAAGCATCCTGTTCGATGTCCGACTCTTGTAACATAACAAGATTGGAATTCAAATTGACTGCTGGGCATATGAGGATGGCAAGGCTTTCCCCTTCTGGCGATTGCCCCTGAACGGCGAAGCCAAGAACCTCAGCTGACTTGTTCCCCCCACCACTTGCCGACTGCCGGCTAAGGTCAGAGGTGCCTGCCAAACGAGACTGCCGTTATCCTCCACGCAGCCTTATGGGTGCCACACTCCCCCAGGCACCCCCATATCATGGATCTTATGGCCTGGGCATTCGTCCTCACTCAGCGTCATTGGTTCCCCACCTGGCATTGTTCCAGGAAATGCTAACAGAGGATGGCGTGTTCCGACGGGCATCTCTGGTGCCTTGCCAGGGTCCCTCGTTCGTAGCTTGCAGCAGCCCGGAGAATTCAACATGACGACTGTCATGAGCACGACGCCAAAACCAACTCCAGCAATTTCCTGTCCTCAAGATGGTCGTAAAGCCTTTTAAGGACATGCCAGGGCCACGCATCACCGGTTTCATCGTGCTGGAGGCGGACCGCCGCCCCTTTCGTCCTCAGGATGTTGAGATATAAGAGCAGGATCATGCCTCAGGGCTCGGTTGTCTCAGTGCCAGCGCAAACATTTCAATTGCATCACCAGTTTGCCTTCAATCCGAAATAGCTGCCTTGAAACACTATCGCCAAACGCAAAGTCGAGCAAGTACCAAACCATCGATCACTTTCGTTCCTCAACACGTCAGCCAATGATTTCGTCATCAACAACCTCATCATCTCAAATCTTCATTGACGACATGTCATCTACCATGGCCGAACTATCTTGCAATGACGGGGATAGCTTTCAAAGGTACATCTTCAGTCCCTCAATACCTAAATCATGAATTTTTGCTGATAGATTTCCGCAGCACATCCACACAAGACTCGTCATCAATGCTCCTCGCATTTATCCAAGACACCAAGTCGTGGTCGGACAGGCTGGTCCAGCTGCAGTTCCAGGGAGACAGTTCGACTAGCAGCGCTGGCGGCGTTACAGGATCGGCCGGTTCGATCTCCAGGTGATGGTTTTTCGGGTGTGGTCTAACAATGATGTGTAAAATGATTGTATTATATTATGGAGGCTGGGACTTTTGTGTCAATACGGGGAACACTGGGAGCATGGTGTTGGGCTTTTTTCCCATTTTGGCGGGGGGCGTTTTAGGCTATCAGATGGATTTCGTCTGATAATCAATCGAGTTTCTTGTCCCGTTTTCTCTCATGTGCATTAGATAGGTTTAATCCAATGTTTAATCGATCTTTTACTTTCCCTTAATTTCATTTGCACGTACCATACTAGGTTTGATCTGGTGGTTAGGTACTGTACTCTCGTTATTTCGCTTACTCTCATGTGCATGATGGTGCTTGACAGGATATTTCTCCGGTAAGTACATTCAAGAACAATCGCCCAATGCTCAATGCTTCGTAAGGCATTTTCAAGTCCTCGCTCGCCAAAACAACTTCCCATGAGATGACAACATCAACCAGTAATGCTCAATCTGTGGGATTTATTTTCGTGATTCCCAAGTGACTGCGTGGAACTCTTCTTGAGCTGGCGTGGGCTGACGGTCGTAACCGGTGCGCGTCCCCATGGCCCTTGGCAACCATGAGGCCTTGGCGCAATTGCTACGGGCTGCGATTTTGAACACGGATTGAAATCTTCTAGGGTGGCGTTTGTCGATCTGTCTCGATCCGTGCAGTACTCGACTGCCAATATGTGGTTTCCATCTAGGCCCCGGCAACCTGGGCAGTCCTGAAACTTGAGAATGCACATTCTAGAGGTGTCAGTGCCTATAGGTGACTTCGGTCCTAAGAGTCTACTAACTTCTTTGTTTGCCTGGAGTTCGACTAAAAGAAACTAGCCAAGATATGTGGTGAAATGACCTTTCTGGTAAACAGATCGCGTTATTGTTGAGGCTTGGGAATGCGTTGAGGCTTAGCAGTGGATGTTGAAAGCGGCTTGTAGGACATAAAGACGCGTCAACGCATACCAAGACGTGTTGCACATGAGAATGTTGAGAAATTTTGGTATTTACTCAAGCTTTCATGGGTTGATGTAGCGGAAATATGCGTTTAGTCCTGTCACATATGAATCAAGACCCATTGTCCTCAGGTGGGCAGGGAAGCTTGCAACATGCGCAAGTCAAACATATGTTTACCTGTGGTGCGAGTTTGCCTTTCTGAAAAAGTGACAGATCGTTGGATGCAAGCATTTAGATCTAAAACATGAAAACACATCAAACAAAGGCATTGGAGATATCAAAAAAGTCCGTGAGGAAACAATTGAAACCGCTTTTGTTGATAATTAAGGGGTATCTCTTTGATATGGTGACGGGAGGCCGGCCTGTCAGCCTTGCTACAAAGCTGCAAAGTGAAACTCCAATGACTCTGATTATACCCTGCTTTGCACAAAGAAACATTCATCTTGAGTCGAATGACATATTCCCGACGATAGACAGGTCCTCTTGGTGTCTGCGCGAGTGATAATCAAACCCTAACCCTGATATCATGTGCCAAGCCTCGGGTGGGGCAGCTTGGGATGAACCACCCCGCATCCTTTTTCCCCAAAACACCCCTCATCATCGCCAAAGTCACTTCTCTTGCCAGGGTCAACCTCGTCCTACAAGACACGCACAAGAGACAATCAATTTGCTTCCACCTCAAGCCCAAAGCAAATATACATGCAGAGGGTTCTTTTAATCGGCCCGCTCTCGCAAACACCGCCAGACACAAACCTCCAGCAACCGCCTTCGCTCGTCTCGTGCGACCGTTCAGCATGTCCGTCAAGACCCAAGAGCCCGTCATCACGCGGGTCTCAGACCTGCCGACCTCGGAGGCGAGATGGGTAGCCCTCAAGAAGGTCGAGTACGTGGACCAAGTCGGCACGGCGCGCACCTGGGAAGTCGCGGTGCGCAAGACGCGGTCCGCAAAGGCCGGGGTCGATGCGGTCGCCATGGGAAACATCATCTTGCACCCGTCGCGCCCGCCCGCCACGCTGCTCGTGATCCAGTACCGGCCGCCCCTAGACGCCTACACGATCGAGTGGCCTGCCGGGCTCGTTGACGCGGGCGAGGCCGCCGAGGAAGCTGCGGTGCGCGAGTTCAAGGAGGAGACGGGCTACGACTGCAGCGTCACCAGCGTCAGCCCCATCCAGGCCGCCGACCCGGGCATGACCAACGCCAACATGCAGCTCGTCATGGTAGAAGTGCAGCTCAAGGAAGAGGACGGCGAGGAGCCCCCGCTGCAGCGCCTGGAGGACGGGGAGCACATCCAGCGCGTCATCGTGCCAATGTCCGAGTTCTACGACAGGCTGGTCGAGTATGCGAAGCAGGACCGCACCATCGTCGCGGCGAAGCTGTTCCACTTTGCGGCGGGCATTCACTTTGCCAAGACGAACAGGTACGGGATATGAGCAGCTGGAATAGGCGTGGTTTAGCGTGCGATAGAAGCAAGCGAGTGACTGTATCTCATTCTGGGGGTGCAACGGATGTCGTTGTGGGTGAATAATTCGATAAAACAAGCATATTTTGACCATGAAGTGGTCCCGGTGACTTATGGGCTCCTGCGGAAACCAGGAAGTGATGTTGAGAAGGTTACGATAGGGACAGTTCTTTCGGGTATATAGAAGCAGTCCGGTTTGTAGGTAATGTTCATCATTGCTTGACGAGATATTTCGAAGTGAGAATTGCCTTTGCTCTTGATTCAACTCCCTATAACATACAATGGCTCATGTCTCTAAGAGAAGTCCACGTAGAGGTTACAAAGTCCGTCTTCGATAGGTACTCAAATCGACGGCAAAAAAAAAATTTGAGAAGGAAAAGGGGAAGAGGCTGCCCGAGCAAGATCATCCAGAGCGCCGACGGCAAGGGCCATCAAGGGATCCCGACGGCAGAGGCCATCAAGGCATCCAGACGGCTTTAGAAAAGAAGGAAAGAGAAAAAAAGGGGGCTGCCCGATCAAGACCATCCAGAGTGACGACGGCAGAGGCTACAACTCAACACAAACATGATTCTTCTTCATCATCATCCTCCTGCTCATCCTCCTCCTCATCCTCCTCCTCATAATCCTTCTCATCATACTCCTCATCATCATCCTCCTCCTCCTCCCCTGATCCTCATCCTCTTCCAATTCAGAGCCATAGTCAAAACCATCGTGCTGTTGCACCCGGCGGATGACATTATCTGCAACAATTGCCAGCCCTGTCAGGTCTGCTTCTGGTTCGACAATAGTGTCGTCGTCAATCGCATGTTCCATGATTAACTCCGCGATACTACGGACGTCATGTCCAATTTCTTCGACAAACGCAATAAGCATGTTCTTTTTGACATACTTTCCATGCGTACCACAATAACGTGTGCCTTTGAGCACCTCTTTTTGGATCAACGAATTTGGGCTTTTGGCTGTGGCCTTCCACGTCAATTGTGTAATCACGCTAAGAAATGTCCACCATACATATCTGGCCCTTGGGCGAGCGTCGTTCAAAAAGTCCAAGCGGCGCCCATCAAGACCTGCCAAGGTCTGAAAACCGAGCTTGTATACGTTGCCGAGTACTGGCTTCTTCATGGTTGCTGGTATTGGGTCAAGGACGACTATACGGTATTCGTGTGGTTGTGATGTCTCCCAATTCTTCAAAGCTTTATGCCTTTCTTCTTTGTCCTCCCACGGCGCTGACGGATCTTTTGGGTCAACCCCAATGTCTGGGACAATGGCTAAATGTCCACGGTCAAAAGCTTTGTCGATTTCTTTGTGGAGAAAGAAGCCGTTGGCGGCGGAGAAGAGCTCATCTCGGGATCCAGGCCCGAAGATTAACTCCATCATATCGGCTGACTTACAGGGGAAAAAGTTGGGCGGCAGTCGCAACTCCTTCGTCTACCCACTGGCCAAGAACTAGCCCCCGGATCTCGCCATAAGCGCCAGGGCAATAAGCCTGCTTCATCAATGTTCTTATCATTGATTGATCACTGCTGTCTCGCCGGCCCTTGGCTGCTTGGTCGAGTCCGAACCCAACTTCGATGAGTTGAATAGCTTGACAAATGCGGTGCGGATATCTTGGAGAGGAGACCGCCCATCCATTAGCTTCTTGGCTTGGTTTGTGGCGATTTTTGCTTGTGTTGCCAATGCGACTTGCTCCACAATGCGCTCTCTGGCCTTCTGATTGACCTCCTCCCATCGCTCTCTCGAGAGGGTTCCTCCCTCTTTCTGGTCTTTCTGGAACTCGAAAGAGCTATACAACCCAACCCGCTCCGAGTCCATAGAAAGGAGGCTTGCCTTGCTGGACCAAAAGTCGGAATCAAACGAGGACGAAGGCGCAAGCTTCTTACGGCATCACCAATCTCCTCAAGAAGCTCGTCGTGCCGCTTCATGATATCAAGGGGAGTTTCATGTACCTCAGACTTCCTCTTGCTGCTCTATCGGATCGGGATCGCAACGCTGGGGCCAGTAGTGGTGCTGGAGCCCGGGTTTGACGAAGATGAGCAATCAATGGACGATTTCCTCTCGGGGGGAACTGGTGGCTGCGACATGATGAAGACTTTGTCAGCTTTGTTCAGGAGTGGATGCTTGCGGACAGTCTGCGTCTCATATTTACTGGAGGTTAGGCTCAGGGTTTTGGTTTTTTTCTCGTCTCTCAAATGCTGTTGAACCTGGGTTGCGGGAAACACTGGGCAGTCCTTCCCCCAGGTTATTGGTGCCCTTCAGAAACCATCTGGTAACCGCAAAAGAAGCGCAACTTCCCAGGTAAAGTTAGTGTGAGGGCAACCGTGACACATTGGTTACTTTCCATCCAGGCCCAGGACCCCAGGTACGTGCCGTGCAAAAAGTTTGGGGACGAGTTACCTAGGTAGGTTCAGCGGGAGGTCCAGGGTTAAAATGGGGTTTATTTACACCCAAAAGAGGTCTCCGACCCACACAGTCCCCTGCTAACTAGGTAGCTTAATTCTTTCCTTTTCTTCTCAGCCAACAAACCTTTAAAATGTAGTTAGCTCGCCCTTCTGATCTTAGGGAGGGCAGCGCTCATGAGTCCTTTTCCCATCAGACAGTTTTTTTATTGAAGTTTGTGTATTTCATCATGCCTAGATCAGTTATTGCACAGCGGTGTGCTCAGATTCGCGCCAAGCATCCTTTCTATCATGGTGCTACAGTACTGTTACCTATAGGGTTCGCCTTTAGCTCGCCCTGTTGTGTTGTTGCTGTTGTTTGTGGTGGAAGGCGGAGCTTCCAGGTGCTCGCTATGGTTATTTCCAAGGGTATCATCGGGGTCCGATTAGCAAGTTCAATGCAGTCCAGGCGGGAAGCTACGTGTAGTTTGAAGCTATTCACACCTTTGGTAAGTACGGTTACGGGCCCCTGCCTTCGCTCCTGCCCTGCATGCCCGCTTTTGATGCTGCCCTCGATGCGCCAAGCCCTCGGTTCTGCCAGGCCTTCCAGGCTTCTATCCTTGCTCCTGCCCTCGATCGTGCCGCTAAGTGTGTGTTCGTTTAAATACTGTGTGACAGCTTGAGGCAGCATACGTGAACATGCAGCAATAAACTGCATTGAGGACACCTGCTAATCCAAGCAAGTAGCAATCTCAGTTACAGAACGCTGGCAAGCATTGTCGAATTGGATTCGGCGCGGAAGGCGACTAGGTTTACTACAAAGAGAACAATTACGTTTCATGGACTATTAGTCTTACTGCGATGGATGTTGTGCCGCGAAACTTATTACTGTTACCCGATAAGTCGTGTAATTTTGTCTCTCTCTAGAAAGAACGCTGAACAGTCCGCTCATACTGACCTCGAATAGCCTCGGTAAATTTTATAGCCTCTAGTCACTCCATTGAGTTGAAGGTGTGACACGAGAAGATGGACGGACAATTTCGGACTGATTTAAACGGAAGGACTCGTATTTTGTTAGGGCCACGTGACAAACACGTGGCAGTTAATCGTACACCTCCATTGGGGAAATACATGTTAGTGATGAAATTGAAGTACGGGTTACTTTAACTAACCTGGGGCCTCTAGAAAAATACTAGCCCTTGTTAAATTGCCAAGTTTGCCTTTTGTGGGGATTTTCAGGAGGCCTTTGTCGGTAGTATCCAGGCGTAATAAAGAACTTAAAACTTCGTAAACATCCCCTTCAAACGCGTCCGAATGTACTTCACTAGCTTTTTTTCCATGTTGGAGGTTTATATAATTGATGACGTTGCCCATTTATCGGATTCATGATATATGTCTCAGGTCAGGCGAGAGTGCGCCCGAACAGGAATACGGTTGTAAGAGAGTGAGGTGTAAGACGTACGATAAAAAAAACGAGCTGTCCAAATATCAACAAATTATATAAAGTTTTCTTTCTTATCGGATGCACCTAGCTGCCCGACAAGATTATGCCAATATTAATAGCTCTTATTGTCAACAATGGTGAGAGTGGCCGCTACCGCTGGCAGCTGCCGAACACCTGCCAAGCCATAGTCAGCAAGACCGCAAAGGCCAGCGCGACGCATTGCATACTTTCGCTGGCATTGACGAAAAAGTATTGGTAGTTTCGGCAATTCATCCTGTTTCAAACCGACTGGATGACAGGAGCAGCGCACAATGCCAATGGTTGGCCATCCCGTGTCCCCAAAAGTGCGTGACGTCGTCAATGGCGGGGCACTGGCTGGCTGGAGCTGGACTGTTTGCGGCTTTTGGGTCAACCTCAAACTACGCCCAAAATAGCCATGTGGCCCGCCAAAAAAGAAAGGGGATTCCAAATCGGGCGTCGTTCGCTGCTGGTCCGAAGCCTATCCTGCAGGATTTTTGTTTTTATGCTTTGAAGTCCCGGTGAAACAACCCACTTCTCAGACCAAGGCAGGCGAGAACTTGCAAAGGTGTAAAATACGAAAGGACAAACACCGGTTTGAGATGTGATATTTTCGAGCAAAGAAAATGGCCCGGATCAGTCATTTGCGCCGACAAAAAAGCGGAGGCTTTTAGCGGTGTTGTTGCAACAGAGGTTCAGCGCACGGTTGCCAGGGTGCCAGGAGGCGGATTTTAGCGCCATGCGACGCCAAGGAGCGACACAAACGAGCGCCAAGGAAAACACCCTCAACCTTCAGGAGGGTCTTCTTCCCGCAACATTTCGACGACATCGACAACCGCCAACGACGACAACGGCCGCCAAAAGGTAGGTAAGACGGCCGCCGGCCCCGATCTCGACAACCTCGCCCACCACCAACCGACGCGACTCGCCATCCCGGGCGACTTTTGGACACGCAACCCGGCGACGCACGTCGGATACGTATGTTGTCCCCTCTCGCGCGCGATGACCCTAAAATTGCGGAGGTTAGGTTGTTGATGTTCTGACTCGGCCCAGAAAACCACATCGCAGGAAGCCACGAACGATCCACGACACGAACGCCCCCTAATACCTAATACTCTCTCAATTGCCTCTCTTCCCATCTTACGATAACGACGCACGGCTTTCATTTTTCTTTTGTTGCGCGACCGCCCACCCGACCCTCGACACTCCCTTCTCCCCACGCTTTTCTTTGCTTCAATCACATGCGAGATCGCACAGCGGAGCGAGTCGCGACCTGATCACCAACAAGCCAAATGGCCGAACCACCATCGTCGCCCCCCAGCGCCGAAGCCACGACGGAAGATGCCCTGGCCTGGTACAAATCGCAATACGAGTATCTAGAGCACGAGCTCTCCGAATTCCAAGCCTCTAGCAAGGAGCTCGAAGCCGAGCTCGAGAAGGACCTCGACGCGGCTGACAAGCGGGAGCGGTCGTTGCAAGAAAGGGCAGAGACACTCAGCTTCGAAGTCGAGGAGTGGAAGGTATGTCCCTCAGCCCGCCATGCGATGGCGGGATGCCCCCCTGTCTCGAGGCGGTCAAGTCAGTCAGGCTAACCCACGGACCCGCCACAGAGGAAATACAAGGAGGCCAAGACCGAGTCCAACGCGGCCCAAGGCGTGCTCGAGAAGGAGGTCACGACACTGCGTGACTCTAACCGAACACTGCAGCTCAAACTACGCGACATTGAGGTTGCAAACGATGATTTCGAACGCCAGGCGCGGACTACGACCTCGTCGCTGGAGGATCTAGAATCCAAATACAATGTCGCCATCGAACGGGCTGTCATGATGGAGGAGGAGATTAAGATTGGCGAGCAGGAGCGTGAACACCTCCGCGTCGAGACACAACGGCTCCGCGAGGAGCTGGCCGACCTCAAGATCGAGGCCGAGATTCTGCAGGACAAGATTAGAAAACAAGAGTCGCGCCATCTCTCGGCCATCTCCACCGATCTGTCTATCCTCGAGTCCCCGACCTTTGACAACTCCCCCAACTCGACCGCGAGCTCTCCCATGGTCACCACACCACCCGATACCAAGTCCATGACGACCGTGGACACCGTCTCCGAGATCCAGGATCCTCCATCACCGCCCATGTCGGATGCCTCAGTCCCGATGCCCAAGGCTGCTCCTGCTACAAAGACGCCCGCCCCGATAACGCAACGGAAACCGCGCTTCCCCTCGGCCGACAACAGCGTCACCCCCAAGCCGAAACAGTTCAATACCGCGCGCCCACTGGGAAGCCGCGTCGCTACGACCGCGAACCCGCTGCGGACACCCGCACCGCGCTCGACAGCCAAGGGACTGCCGCCCCGCGCAACGTCACACCGCATCCCGCCCTCCACCTCACTCACCCACATCCGCACGCTTACTGCCCAGATGCAGCGTCTCGAGGCCCGCGTGCACTCGGCTCGCTCGAAGCTCCCAGCCCCTGTCAACACTCCCCCCCGCGCATCACCTCGATCCTCAGTCGCCATCCCGTCTACGGTTACTGTCCGTAGTCGCAAGCGGACTGTGGGATCCACGACCTCGTCTAGTATAGCGACGGATGACGCGACACCTACCTCGCACCACTCCCATATCCCCGACTTCCGCAGCAGCGTATCATCGAGCAGCACAACCAACAAGCACGTTCCCAGACTTAGTACGTCGGGCGTGTCTCGGCTTTCGTTTGGCCCCCTCCCCAATCGCAACCCAGGTGGCGGCAGCACGATGGACTCAGATATGTCGCGCCCTAGTAGCCGAGCTAGTGTCTCGAGCTACGCGCGACCGGCCAGCCGAACTGACTCACACGCCGGCGAGAGCAGAATTATGCCTCCCCCACGCCCCATGAGCCGGACAAGTCTCGGCGGCGCCCGGACACCGCTTGGGCGGCCAAGGAGTAGTCTGGGCGGTAGTATGCATGGACACAGCCAGAGCGTCAGCTACAGCACCGCCGAGGTGGACGAACTATTGGGAGCCGACGGGGAGCTGCGGACGCCTAGTAGGCGAGGCACCTACAGCCGGCTGGAGCTGGATGCCTTGGCAGCCGGGGCTGGAAGTGGCATCCCCGTCCCCAGCGGTATTCCCATGCCCAGCAGCACCAGAAGGCAGAGCGGCGGCACGTCGGTGGCGACCGCCAACAGGAGAACAAGCGCTGGGGGTGGACCCGGCGGCACAATAAAGAGGCTCGCGGATGTGGGGGAGACATATTAATGTCGGGTGTCAACATTGACACAGGATCCTTTATATATCTTTCTCTTCCGTCTCAACCACAAGCCCAATACCCCATGCCCATAACCAATGTTTACTACTACACTCTTACTATTACCAACCACCACCACCACCACCACGACCCTTCTTTTATTACTTGAAACGTTAGCCATGAGACTTTTATTCTTTGCTTGCTTGACTGCTTGTCTGCGGGATTATTACTTCAGGGAAACGGGAATACACGGAATCGGCTTCTGGGGCTGGAGTGATGGGCGGTGGCTTTGTTGCGTCTTGTTGATTATTACTTACACTGCTTTGCTCTGTGTCAATCGTCCTATGAAACGAAATACCTTTTTTGATGCCTTTCGGGGGGTTGCTGTTGGGGATGGGTTTTACTGTCATCCCCTTTTTTATGTACGTACTTTGCCCGAGACCCACGGGCGGGACTTATACGAGGGGGAGGGGGTTTATCTTTTGTTTCCTTTGTTATTATGATTGCATTGCTGAGTTAGGTTGGTGGGGATACCAACCAACCACCCAAGGTCTGTTGTTGAAGTAGTAATAGGGATGGAAGAAGAACTATGCTGGGGAAGGGGAAATATAAAATCTCACTCCTTACTTACTTACCTTGCCTATAGGTTGAGGGGGTTTTGTTTTTAACCTTGCCGTTGCTTGGGGTGTACCTCAAAAGGTAGTGAAGCGATGAACTAGGTGGATGGATGGGATCTGAAGAGAGATGAAATGAAAAGAACAACACAAGACAGGTCCTAAAGAGTCATTTGTGTCCCAGTGCCAACTCCAATGTAACACAAATATAATAATAATATTTCTCTGTTCCTCCTCTGCCCTCCTCCATGTAGGTATATTCTGGTGTAATTTTCTTTCACAAGCTTGCAGTGCGTTGGGATTAGACTATGCGACATCCCTCCGGCGGCGTATGGCTTTTATTTTATACCAATCTTGAGCACCGAATAGTCTACCTCAAGGGTCATTATTTTCCCTCTTTTTTCTTTTTTTCTTCTTCTTCCGCTCTTTTCTTTTCTTTTCTTCTTTTTTGGAAAGGAAACTCTGTAACATAAGGACGTCCTGTTCCATGTGCAAGGGTTGATGTACTTATTTTATTATCTCTCACTTCGTCATGATATGGTACGCCTTTCATTATTCTCTGTCTTTTCTTTTCTTTTCTTTCTTTTATATGAAGGATGTTCTTGACGATACTCGACATGTTAAAATCCCACATGTAACGAGAGGCAGCTTTGATAAGCACCGTTCTTCTTCCAAGCCAAAAAAAAAAACACCTCGCTTGTAAGTCACAGGCCATGATTAGCTAGATCTTAACGAAGATACGAACAGGAAATAAAAATGTTGAAGAGGAAGGAAAAAGGGGGAGGGGGGGAGGGGAAAGTCAAGAAAGGCGAACCTTGAATGATTAGCCTCGTCTTAAGGCTACATACATATGTGGTGAGCCTCGGAGAAACTCGACTTCCTCTTTGCCACGAGGACCATTGATGTCATCCCGTCTGCTTTGTTGACATGGAGTATTGAGTGTTGCACACTGGCCTCATATATGGTTTATTGTGAGTAGAGCCAGTAGTTTGTCTATGTGGTGTCGCGAGAAAGGAGGGACGTATCTAGGATCCTATTAACTAGGTAGCTACTTGCAACCTCTAGGGACGGGAAAGCACGGTGAGGTACGTCACGGTAGTGTGGCGCCCTGCTAACATGATGCGAGTAGGTAGGTAGATAGGTACCAGGTACTGAGACATAGCACAGCATATCCCAGCCAGCCTGCTTGCCTGACGTGATAGCGCGCAGTAGGTGTTGATCGCTGGCACCCATCAGCTCGGGATGGAACAATTCCTGCAAGGGCTGCATCTCATGGCATGTACATATGATATATACATGCACATGGACAGATGTCATGCCATTGGCCAAGTGCATATGCCATACAGCCTTGGGCACGCAGCCCTGGATTGCCCGGGTCTCTTCTATGTCCGCTACTACCTGACCTGGTAGAGGTAAAGCAAATATCGTACGATTTTGCCTTGTCAGCGGTCAAGTGGGTCACGGGAAGGATGAAATCTGGGGGAGGGAGCAGCGCACTTTATTTACACTACCGACGGTACCTACCTACTTACACCTACCCGATGCGGCGTCCCGTCGTTGGCAGATCTCGGCCCAGACCCAAGGGCGTGATTAGCTGTAAACTCCGGGGCAGCGAGGACTGTCATGCATGTCGTAGTTTTTGAGTAGCCTTCAGTTGCGCGGTGACTGCAATCTTGACCTCGAAACGATAAATGCGTGGGGGCAAAGGGATGGAACAGAAGGGAGGATAACTAGTCAAAATCACAGACATTGAATAGAAAGGTACAATAGCAGAACAGTAATTAATTGTCTTGAGTGTGCAGAGAGCATGGAGATGCAGAGAATGGGTCTTCCTCAAGCGTGCTGTACCTACGGATACCGCAGCTTATCAATGACAGGCCCAAGAAAACACTCCAGCTTTTGGTGGGGGTGCTGGCGAATGTGTGTGGAATTGCTTTTTATTGTCAGACACGGGCTGCAATATTTCACAGGGAATAAACAAGACACGGGCAACTGGATGGGATCCCCACAAGTTGGGTAAACAGTACACTACCTCAAAGCAGAATCACAAGGTCGAAGCCGGAAGATGCACTCCTCCAGCATCAAAGTCCTGATGTCGGCGGCGGCGGCGGATGACCGCATTAGGGTTTCCCAGTTCGTAACATGCTAAGATGGATTTACATCCTGGCCGAAACACGACGAACCAGGGCCAGAGGCGGACTTGCGGAGCCGTGAGTGGGCGACGGCCAGTCTCTTGGCACCAATTTCTTTGCGGCTGCAGGTTGGGCGTACAAGAGAGGAACCTACCGAGGGAACCGAGTTTTGCGAGTCAGCAGAAAAGGAGAGAAACCCACGCGCATGGAGCCGCCAGCCACAGTCCCGTCGTCGTCAATACAAGTCTCGGGAAGCACAAAGTTGAACTCCAGAAGGCATGAGGGAAGGAAGCTCTGGACAGAGGCCCAAATAGGACAAGCTGGTTGGCTGGCACGGCTGGGTTTCCACAACACGGATTTGATGGCGTCGTCGGGAGTGTCCTTCTGCTCGGCCGTCGCGGACAACATGTTGGGGATCTGCGGGTCCGGTTATCCCCTGCACTAACAAAATCGCCCTTCCATTTCTTTGTCGATCGTGTGGGGCCCGGGGCGCGCGCACCACCGCAGGACAGGAGCTCAACAATTGGGGAAGCCGTCATCCGCCCCTCCAACGTCCAATCGTAGGAAGTGGAACATTCATCGGCTTGAATAGCAACTTCTGACAGCATGGACAAACTTGGCCAGCATGCATGAAGCAGGTCTTCAGGCGATGGCGTCGGAAGAGTGCATAGATTCGAGCCTCAAGAGACTCGCCGGGCTTTTCAAGTTTGACGGGGCTATCAAATCTGATGAAACAGACGTGTTCTCAAAAATCCGAGATTTTTCAGAATGCCATGGGTGTCGCTGCTGAATTGCCCATCTCAGTTTCCCCGGGTTCCGCTAGGCTGAAATCAGACTGGGTCCGTCGCGTTAGGGAGGCGACGAAAAAGGGTTGAACCGGCACTGTCTCTTGTTGAGGTTCCTCAAGTCCCTGCTGTTAGTGTCAGTGCTCGACGCAGGTACATTGATTGCGCCGCTGACAGCTTGACTCGGTGGTGGGCGACAGCGCGGCTCTCGAATGCTGTAATTGCGGAGTATAATAGGATGGCTGGGAGACAGGCCGATCGCGATCGATCACCGGCTACCTGCTGCTGATTGTGATAATCAGGAGTGTTCAGTCCGTGAAGAGGCAGGCAAGCAAATCGTCTGTCCAAGGCCCGAGGCCAGTCAGAAAACTCCGCGTGAAAACCTTGGGACGCCAGGATGGCTTTGCATGGTCGGAGTGCCGGGGAAACACACCAGACAAATCCAAAATCCATCAAATCCCGCACTTTCCCATGCCGGGTGTCTTGGATTATAGGTACCTATCCTTCTGTCCAACACCGAAATGTTCCGAGCCAGCCAAGCGCAAAAAAGTCGCACACGTTTCGCTTTCGAGATGGATCAAATTAATATTCGCTGCTCCTCGCTGGGACAAATCAAGTCGGTGTCAATGCACAGACAAGATTGCCCAAACAAATGTCGATCTGGTTGTCGAGGCTGATCTCGGTCACCTCGGTCTTGGTCGGGCCGGGCAGGTGTTGAAGTTGTGGTGTCTTAATCGAAACAGGTACAGGCACAGTAACGGGGGTACTTGGCCGAAGCCCGGCTGACAGCGGTGGGCCTGAAAGGCTTAGCCTCTGCTTCACAACTTCTGCAAGCTGACGTTTTCGCGCGGCCCCGGTTGTGGTAGACACTGGACTTTGGAGAATTTTGGGGCTTTCCCCAACGCTCCCGTAAGCGCGTGCTGTGATTGGTTGGTCTGGCTGAATTCGGTTCGGCTGGCTGAATTCTCATCGTCGTCGTCTGGCGAAATGCTCGCAATCTCGAGCACAACACCCTTGTAATGTATCTATCTATCTTCAGACTTGGGGTGACGGGCGGACGCGGGACAGGCAGGGGAGGCAAGGAGGGATGGACGATGAACGGTGTTGCAATAGATAGGAGCGGCCGGAGAATGGGGCAGGTGTCGGTCGGTCGGTCGGCAGGCACGCAAGGCCTCGCAGCTCTCAGGGTGCATGGCATTCACTGGCACGGTGGGAGCAGGTGCAGGGACCCGAGGGACCCTCTGAACTTTTTTCCCTTGATGTTCGGAGAACCAATTTGACCCCGGTCCCCAACTCCCCACAGTTACTCACCAGCTTCAAGCCTTCATCCCAAGCGCACCTCGCCCGAACTCAACATTGCCAGTGGCTTCATCTACCCAGCTCCTCCCCCCCAAAGCCCAAAATTCAGTCACTTGCTCCTGCCTCCTGCTCTGCGATTCTTCCTCCTTTCTTTCCCCTCTCCCTCCACATGACACCCTGCGTCACTCGAGGCCCACGACCACCCCTTCCCTTCTTGTAGATTTGCTTTTGCGCTACGGGGCCCTCATTCCAGCCGCGAATTAGACGAGAGACGAGTGCCGCCGCATCCCTTGCACGAGATACCCTGTGCTGTTGTCTCTTGTTTGTTCTGCGCTTTTTTTCTCCCTCCGACGAGCAAACACACGACACTGCGATCTTGAAGAAGCATACAGCCATTGTGTGCCTCGCCTCGACTGAATTGCTCCGAAGAGTTCCCCCGACAGCCAATTGGGCATTCACGTCGGCTGACCGCGCAGCGTTACACCTCCGCTCCAGTCCTGCAAGCGGCGCCGTCCTTGCAGCCCACTATTACCGAAGGGATTTGTCGGACTCCGAATTCGGAAAATATCCGCTGTCCAGTCGGCTCAACAGCTCCCAGCTCGACTCCGGCCCTAGTGCCCTCTACATGAACGCATAGAACCTGTCTGCGGCTTTCCTCTCCTCGGTCTCGATCGTGCCAAATTCACACCGCAGCAGCGATGGCAGAGACAAACGGTCACGGCGCTCCCAATGGCGCTAATGGTGCCCGCAGCCATCGGAATGGCGTCACGGTGCCCCAGCTCAATGGGAAAGCCTCCTACGCTGAGAAGCGGAAGGTGGCTGCCCACTTCATCGGCGGCAACAAGCTGTCGAATGCCCCTTCTTCCAAGGTGAAGGACTTTGTTGCGAGCAACGATGGCCACACCGTAATCACAAACGTAGGTTTCCCATCCCCCAATCTCAACACCGCCCGCACGATAAGAAATAGCCCGGCTAACCATTCCTCGTGAATTGTAGGTTCTGATCGCCAACAACGGTATCGCGGCCGTCAAGGAGATCCGATCCGTACGAAAATGGGCCTACGAGACGTTCGGCGACGAGCGAGCCATCAAGTTTACTGTGATGGCCACACCAGAAGATCTTCAGGCGAATGCCGACTACATCCGAATGGCGGACCACTATGTGGAAGTGCCCGGCGGTACCAACAATCACAACTACGCCAACGTCGAGCTTATCGTGGATATTGCGGAACGCATGGACGTGCATGCCGTTTGGGCAGGATGGTGAGTTTGGTATGGGCACAAAGAAGCATGAACAATACTAATTGTGCAAAACAGGGGCCACGCGTCAGAAAACCCGAAACTCCCCGAATCCCTTGCTGCGTCGCCCAAGAAGATTGTCTTCATTGGGCCCCCTGGCTCAGCTATGCGATCGCTCGGCGACAAGATCTCCTCCACAATTGTCGCCCAGCATGCCGCCGTCCCTTGTATCCCGTGGTCCGGAACAGGTGTTGACCAGGTCAGCGTCGATGATAACGGCATTGTCACTGTCCCCGACGACGTCTACATGAAGGGCTGCGTTACCAGCTGGGAAGAGGGTCTCCAAAAAGCAAAGCAGATCGGCTTCCCTGTCATGGTTAAGGCTTCCGAAGGTGGTGGTGGCAAAGGCATCCGTAAAGTGTTGAGCGAAGATGGCTTCGAGGCACTTTACAAAGCCGCCGCTAGCGAAATTCCCGGCTCCCCAATTTTCATCATGAAGCTGGCGGACAGCGCCAGACATTTGGAGGTTCAGCTTCTTGCGGATCAGTACGGTAACAACATTTCCCTATTCGGCAGAGATTGCTCGGTTCAACGAAGACATCAAAAGATTATCGAGGAGGCCCCTGTCACCATCGCCAAGCCCAACACATTTAAGGCGATGGAAGATGCCGCCGTTCGTCTCGGAAGACTCGTCGGCTACGTCTCCGCCGGAACTGTGGAATACCTGTACTCGCACGCGGAGGATAAGTTCTACTTTTTGGAACTGAACCCGCGTCTGCAGGTCGAGCATCCCACCACCGAGATGGTCAGCGGAGTGAATCTCCCTGCCGCCCAGCTCCAGGTTGCCATGGGTCTGCCGCTGCACAGGATCCGTGATATTAGACTTCTTTATGGCGTAGACCCCAAGACCGCCACTGAGATCGACTTCGAGTTCAAGAACCCAGAGAGTGAGAAAACACAGAGACGCCCCACACCCAAGGGCCACACAACTGCGTGCCGTATCACGTCTGAGGATCCTGGTGAGGGCTTCAAGCCGTCCAACGGTGTTCTCCACGACTTGAACTTCCGTTCTAGCTCAAACGTCTGGGGTTACTTCTCTGTTGGTTCTGCTGGTGGTATTCACAGCTTTTCGGACTCCCAATTTGGCCACATCTTTGCCTATGGCGAGAACCGTGCCGCGTCGCGGAAACATATGGTCGTTGCGTTGAAGGAGCTCAGCATTCGTGGTGACTTCCGCACGACTGTCGAGTACCTTATCAAGCTCTTGGAGACGGAGGCATTTGAGGACAATACCATCACAACTGGTTGGCTCGATGAGCTGATCTCCAACAAGCTCACCGCCGAGCGCCCCGATCCCATGCTTGCTGTCGTTTGCGGTGCTATCACCAAGGCACACGTTGCCAGCGAGCTGTGCATGGCAGAGTACCGGTCTGGTCTCGAGAAGGGTCAGGTTCCTGCCAAGGACATCCTGAAGTCCGTCTTCCCTGTCGACTTCATTTATGAGGGTTACCGTTACAAATTTACCGTCACTCGGTCCAGCTCTGACAGCTATCACCTCTTCATCAACGGTTCCAAATGCTCCGTTGGTGTTCGTGCCCTCAGCGATGGCGGCCTTCTGATCCTTCTCAATGGGCGCAGTCACAACGTCTACTGGAAGGAGGAAGTTGCCGCGACCCGGATATCAGTCGATAGCAAGACCTGCTTGCTCGAGCAGGAAAACGATCCCACCCAGCTTCGCACTCCTTCTCCTGGCAAGCTTGTCAAGTACTCTGTGGAGAACGGATCGCATGTTAAGGCTGGCCAGACCTTTGCCGAGGTGGAGGTTATGAAGATGTACATGCCTCTTATCGCCCAGGAGGATGGCATTGTTCAGCTTATCAAGCAGCCCGGCGCTACGCTTGAGGCTGGAGACATCCTCGGAATTCTCGCTCTGGATGATCCCAGCCGTGTCAAGCAAGCCCAGTCCTTCATTGGACAGCTTCCCGAGTATGGACCGCCCGTCATTCAAGGCAACAAGCCCTCGCAGCGCTTTACGGTTCTCTACAACACCCTGAAGAACATCTTCATGGGCTTTGACAACCAGGTTATCATGATCCCGACCCTGAAGGAGCTCATTGAGGTTCTCCGTGATCCGAAGCTCCCTTACAGCGAGTTCTCGGCACAGTTCTCGGCACTCCACGCTCGCATGCCCCAGAAGCTTGACACCCAGCTGACCCAGGTTCTTGAGCGCGCATCCCAGCGACAAGGCGAGTTCCCTGCCCGGAACTTGGCCAAGGTGTTCCAGAAGTTCCTGGACGACAACCTCACTTCCAAAGCGGATGCCGATCTACTCAAGACCACACTACAGCCCCTCACTGATGTTCTCGACTTGTACGCCGATGGCCAGAAGTCCAGAGAGCTGAGTGTCATCTCGGACCTCTTGTCGCTGTACGCGGATGTCGAGCAGCTGTTTTCAGGCCGCCGATTACAAGATGAGGAAGTCATCCTGAAGCTGCGTGATGAGAATAAGGACGATATCCAAAAGGTCGTCTTGACCGTTCTGTCCCACAGTAGAGTTGCGGCGAAGAACTCTTTGGTCCTGGCAATCCTGGACGAATATCGCCCTAACAAGCCGAATGTCGGCAACGTCGCTAAGGCCCTCCGGCCTGTCCTCCGCAAGATGGCCGAACTGGAGTCCCGGCAGACGGCCAAGGTCTCTCTCAAGGCTCGTGAGATTCTCATCCAGTGTGCTCTCCCATCTCTTGAGGAGAGGACAGCACAGATGGAACACATCCTCCGTTCATCGGTTGTCGAGTCTCGCTACGGTGAGACCGGCTGGGACCACCGAGAGCCCAGCTTGGAGGTCATCAAGGAGGTTGTTGACTCCAAGTACACGGTTTTCGATGTGCTTACCCTCTTCTTTGCCCACGAAGACTCATGGGTGTCGTTGGCCGCTCTTGAGGTCTATGTTCGCCGAGCATATCGAGCATACGTCCTGAAGAAGATCGAGTACCACACTGACGAGACCGATACCCCGGCCTTTGTGTCCTGGGACTTCTCTCTTCGCAAGATTGGCCAGTCTGAGTTCGGCTTGCCCCTAATGTCTGCCGCCCCATCGTCTCCGGCCACCCCCGTCGACCATGGCTTCAAGCGCATTCATTCCATTAGCGACATGTCCTACCTAACCCAGAAGACATCAGAGGAACCCACTCGCAAGGGTGTGATTGTTCCCTGCAAATATGTTGATGACGCTGAAGAGCTGCTCGCACGTGCTCTCGAGACCCTTCCTGTCGCTGGAGGGCTTCGCAAGAAGAGCGCGTCCGGTCTCATCCCTGATCTCAATGGCAAGCGAAGGCCGGCACCGCCCCCGCGTCTTGACAGCATCGACGAGCTGTCGGCTGTTGTGAACGTTGCCATCCGCGACGCAGAGGGCCGAAGCGATGACGAGGTTCTCAAGGACATCCTTCCCGTTGTTCACCAATTCAAGGACGAGCTCTTCTCCCGCCGAGTGCGCCGCCTCACCTTTATCTGCGGTCGTAATGACGGGTCCTACCCCGCCTACTACACTTTCCGTGGGCCCGAGTACATCGAAGATGACAGCATTCGTCACATTGAGCCTTCTCTCGCTTTCCAGCTTGAGTTGGGACGTCTTTCCAAGTTCAAGATCAAGCCCGTCTTCACCGAAAACAAGAACATCCACGTGTACGAGGCCATTGGCAAGGGCGTCGAGACTGACAAGCGCTACTTCACTCGTGCTGTGATTCGACCTGGTCGTCTTCGGGATGAGATCCCCACCGCTGAGTATTTGATCTCGGAAGCTGACCGTGTTGTCAACGATATTTTCGATGCTCTTGAGATCATCGGAAACAACAACTCGGATCTGAACCACATGTTTATCAACTTTGCGCCCGTCTTCCAGCTTCAACCCCAGGAGGTTGAGCAGTCCTTGCAGGGCTTCCTCGACCGATTCGGCCCTCGTGCCTGGCGCCTTCGTGTGGCCCAGGTCGAGATCCGCATCATCTGCACGGACCCGACGACAGGCATGCCGTATCCTCTCCGTGTCATCATCACCAACACGTCTGGATATGTCATTCAGATTGAGATGTACGCTGAGCGCAAGTCTGAGAAAGGCGAGTGGGTCTTCCACTCGATTGGTGGTACCACCAAGATTGGGTCCATGCACCTGCTCCCCGTCGGCACTCCTTACCCGACCAAGAACTGGCTCCAGCCCAAGCGGTACAAGGCGCACTTGATGGGCACCCAGTTTGTCTACGACTTCCCGGAGCTCTTCCGCCAGGCCATCCAGAACAGCTGGACCAAGGCTGTCAAGAAGCACCCGGCTCTTTCCGACAAGCAGCCCCCTGTTGGCGAGTGCATCGACTTCAGCGAGCTTGTCCTTGACGACCAAGACAACTTGGCCGAGGTGGCTCGTGACCCTGGCACTAACAGCTGTGGTATGGTTGGCTGGCTCATCAATGCCCGCACGCCTGAGTACCCGAAGGGCCGCAAGTTTGTGGTTGTCGCCAACGATATCACGTTTAACATTGGCTCCTTTGGTCCCAAGGAAGATAACTACTTCTTCAAGTGCACGGAGTTGGCCCGGAAACTTGGCATCCCCCGCATCTACCTGTCTGCAAACTCGGGAGCTCGTCTGGGCCTCGCTACGGAGCTGATGCCTCACTTCAACGTTGCTTGGAATTACGCCGACAAGCCCGATGCTGGCTTCAAGTACCTGTATCTCAGCGACGAGAACAAGAAGCGCTTTGAGAGCTCGGTCATTACTGAGGAGATCACCGAGGGTGGCGAGAGACGTCACAAGATCGTAACCATCGTTGGCGCCGAGGATGGTCTCGGCGTTGAGTGCCTTCGCGGCTCCGGCTTAATTGCCGGCGCAACGAGCAGGGCATACAACGATATCTTCACCTGCACGCTCGTGACCTGCCGCTCTGTTGGTAAGTTTAACCGCACCGCCTATCAGATTTTCTTTACGCTAACTCCATGTAAGGTATTGGTGCCTACCTTGTCCGTCTCGGCCAGCGTGCTGTCCAGATCGAGGGCCAGCCCATCATTCTCACCGGTGCCCCTGCGCTCAACAACTTGCTGGGCCGTGAGGTCTACACCTCCAATCTTCAACTCGGCGGAACTCAGATCATGTACCGCAATGGTGTTTCGCATCTGACTGCTAATGACGATTTCGCCGGTGTGTCCAAGATTGTCGAGTGGATGTCCTTTGTCCCAGATAAGCGCAACAACCCAGTTCCCATCAGCCCCAGCGTCGATAGCTGGGACCGCGACATCACCTTCACACCGCCACAGAAGCAGCCTTATGATGTAAGGTGGATGATCGGCGGTAAGCAGGATGAGGATGGCTTCCAGCCCGGTCTTTTCGACAAGGACTCCTTTGTTGAGACGCTTGGAGGGTGGGCTCGCACAGTTGTTGTCGGGCGTGCTCGTCTGGGCGGCATCCCCATGGGTGTCATCGGCGTTGAAGTGCGCTCCGTGGAGAACATCACCCCTGCCGATCCTGCCAACCCCGACTCTATCGAGCAAGTGTCCAACGAGGCTGGTGGTGTATGGTATCCCAACTCGGCGTTCAAGACTGCCCAGGCCATCAACGACTTCAACTTCGGTGAGCAGCTTCCGCTTATGATCCTCGCCAACTGGCGTGGTTTCTCCGGCGGTCAGCGCGATATGTACAACGAAGTCCTCAAGTACGGCTCCTACATCGTTGACGCCCTGGTCAAGTTTGAGCAGCCGGTCTTCATCTACATCCCGCCATTTGGTGAACTCCGTGGTGGCTCTTGGGTCGTCGTCGATCCCACTATCAACCCCACTGCCATGGAGATGTATGCGGATGTCGATGCCCGCGGTGGTGTCCTGGAACCCGAGGGTATTGTTGGCATCAAGTATCGCAAGGACAAACAGCTTGAGACCATGGCTCGCCTTGACCCCATCTATGCTAATCTCAAGAAGCGCCTGACCGACACCACTCTACCCAAGGAGGAGACGGCTGAGATCAAGAAGAAGATGACTGCCCGTGAGCAGCAGCTTCTCCCCGTCTACGCGCAGATCAGCTTGCAGTTCGCCGATCTCCATGATCGTGCTGGTCGCATGAAGGCTAAGGGAGTCATTCGTGAGGTTCTGGAGTGGCGCAATGCCCGTCGCTTCTTCTACTGGCGTGTGCGCAGGAGATTGAACGAGGAGTACATCCTCCGCCGCATTGCTGCTTCCACCACGGCAGCTGGCATCCATGGCAAGGCAACAACGGCAAACACCACTCCCCAGACACGCGCTCGCCACCTTCATCTTCTGGAGGCTTGGTGCGGCATTCCCAACTTCGACAAGAGCGATCGCGAGGTTGCTGTTTGGTACGAAGAGAACCGCAAGGTGGTTCATGACAAGGTTGAGCACCTCAAGGCTGAGGCTATCGCCGCTGAGATGCGTGATCTTATCCGCGTGGGCGTCGCCTCGAATAAGGAGCCTGGTGACGGCGCCGCGTGGAAGGGTGTTCGTGAGGTCTTGCGCGTGATGCCGGTAGAGGAGCGGGACAAGGTCCTGAAGTTCCTTTCGCATACATGAGAATATGCTTGACGGAGGTGTAGACGGCACTCTTAACAACTGCCGGGGATAATGTAGATGACGTAGATAGAGGAGATAGGATTGGCCTACATTTCATTGCTTGAGCATACACTATAGTCGGCGGGTCTGGATCGAGGTTGGGAGTTTATGCACTGGATGGCACTGCAGGCTTGCTTGAGCATTTATTTCATCAACGTCTTGTTTTATTTTTATGTTTTTATTTGTATGTAAACTGTGTTTAGTTTCACAGCGATTTTGGCTCTTTCCTGTTGCACGAAATAATGTCGGTTTAGAAAAGAATAGATTTCAGCTTTTGGCACTTATTATTTGTTCCTTTACTGATCTGAACTGTGAAGGGCCATGTTGTCTTATTTAAAACCCAAGTATGGGACTCAAATTCCTGACCATTGGACGGTCTGCACTCAATGTTGTCAACAATAATAACGCGCCTCTCGCCCCCTTTTCCCCGCCATTTCCCCTTAGTAGGCGATGGTGCTGGGCTTGGTGGACGTTGGCAACTTGTAGCATTTGTCTTTTGGAATCTTCTCATTTTGATCCCACTATGATTTCAACCACAATTTGTTAGTATCTTCAATCGTCATAATGTCCTTTCCAGTTTGAGGAAGAGGGGGGAAACTTGCGTGCTCATGGACGCAGCCATCGACCCAGCGCCATCGGTCCGTCGTCGAGTACTGCGCGTATGACATGTTGGTGGCAGCGTCAAAGCACCAAGCCGTGCTAGACTCGCTGCCGATTTTGCGTCCGTTGCAGAACAGGGACCAGATTGCTTGGGGACCGCTTGAGTAGCCCGCATGGTGTTGCTTTTTGTTTGCGATTTAAACGTCAGTATTTTGCATTGCTTTTTTTGAGGGTGGTTCCAGCTAATGGGTGAGGGAGTCACTGAGTGAGAGAAAGGCTTACAATGTAGCTCGAGTCCATCAACGAGAACATGGTCCGCGGATCGCCGTCAACCACAAAGGCGCGGTAGAACTTGTACGCCCGCAGAGCGGTTTCCTCGACCGTTACGGAAGCGTTGGGCGTGCATAGCTGGGGAGGGGATTTCAAGCTGCATAGGTTCTCGCGGGTCGAGAGAGCCGCGTCGCGCGGCCACAGCCAGGAGGGCGCGGCGAGGACGGTGGCCGGGGCTAGGATGCCCGCGGCGAGGAGGGGAAGGAGATGCATCTTGTTGTTTTGTTTGGGCTTCAAATGCTGGTATGTTAAAGTTGGGGAACCCTTGAAACAATGGGGACGACGGGCGGTCAAAAGCAGTGCATATAAAGCGGAATACAGCAGGAAGTAGTTATATACTAGCCCACTGACTCTCGGAAAATATTGGGGGAGGGAGGGCTGCCGAACTGTTATTAATATGACGCGGGTAAATAGTCCAATAATCAAGAGTTCTTGAGCGGCGCTGTTAGGTTAATTAGGCACATTGGGGGTTTTAATCTGCGCGCGAGACTTGGCCTCCGAATGGAACCCATATTATTATTATCAGGGGTAAAGCGATGAGGGGTAGCTCTCTAGGTAGATGGCTTCTTGGATTGGGGAAAGCTGGGAAAGAGAGAGAGCTCATTGTTTGTGGTGCATTTTGTTCGTATGATTGTAATTGCCCATCAATTGGGGAAGAGGTACAAATACAGCTAGGATAGGTTGCGAGCTTGTGTTTTGAGACACGCTGCCCAGGAATAGACCTAAAATGGGGGTACATTACATACAGCACGCGCTGCCGGGTAAATAATCTCCGATACGCTGAACGACAAGTGCCTCGAATGCTGAGCACTGGCCAAGACCGGAATCAGATTACTCGTATAAATGCTTCAATCAGTTTGTCTTGGTAGGACGTTGATTTTGCCACTGGATTGGTATGATGCGACAATAAGGACCCTGTCAGGGTCTGGCTGGGGCTTTAACTGGCGGAACATTACGACCAGAATATGGTCAGGCAAGCGACCTACAAATATTGGTTGTTCAACGCCTTTGGACGCATCATAGATGAGGAAAGCGCTGAGTGGAGACCGTCAACAGGCTTCACGGTTCTTTTAAGAAGCTGTCAGCAGCTGATGCCTCGCCTCATAACCGTATCAATGGATGGAACTACATAAGCTACTCGTCTGGGATGTAGGATGAGACTGGTTGTTATTTTATTCAGAACATGCCCATAGAGCATTATATGATGCTTATCAGAAGCTGTTAGGTGCATAGACATTTCGATGATGTATGTTGAAGTTTCAATACGAGGCTCATAACTGAATAAACATAAGAACAAGAAAAGCTGAAAAAGAAATCTATGCCTTGGGCAGAAAGCTATTTCATCTCTCCGTCCTTAACTAGCATGGACGAGAAGGTGTTTTATAATGATGACGAGGGTGACTGGTCCTTGCCGAACCGGACGTGAGAGGGGCCGTGAAGGTTCATGAGGGAGCCAAAGTGCAGCCAGTGCGTGATAACATCACCTGCTTTGGTGTGAAAGAGACTCTGAGGTTCGACTTCGGCAACATAATTCCATGCTGAGGGAGTGCACAGAAGTTCATGCGACCAAACACTTCACGCTGTTTACGCCGAAATTTTGAGCCAAATTTCGTTCCCATTCAAGGCTCTGTAAGGATTGAAAAGCTAAAAAAAACACCCCAAAAAAAACTGCGCATCTTTGTCTAGTCTGGGAATAGAACCCATAAGCATATTGGGGGTTGGTTGGCGATGCCAGCCTCAACACCTCCTTGGAGAACTTGGCTGCGGCAATCTGTTCATCGGTTTGCTAGTGAGACGGTGAGACAGTCGCACGGAAGGAGCCGCCGCTGTATGGAGTCGGATTTGGGTTGTGTCACCCAAGATGTGCAAATCATCTCCTGGCTACGCTACCTACCTACCTATTTATGCATATGCGACTTTGGGTTGACTCTAGTGCCCTGGGCGTTTGTGCCGCTCTTCCCGCAGCTGATCAAGCGGTTCATAGGGCTGTCTCGACCGCGACTGCATTTCTGTTGCAACCCGAAAGCACCCAGCCTGCCCCTTCCCTAGCGCAGATTCGAACCAACGAGCACAGCGGAAGGATCGACACGCAGCCACCTCATCTTCGCGGTTTGCTCTTGCCTTGTCTGTCTCGTTCTGTATCACGTCATGGCTGTTGAGCCGCCGAGTCACCACCTCGCTCCTGCCTTGGTAAGCTCTGACTTATACGTGCGGAGTCTTGGACTACACCGCAAGAATCTTGATACGGCAAGTCCGATGACCTTCGGTGCCTTTTGGGCCAATTGATTGGTAACAGGCTCGGTCACATTGCCTGGAAGCATACGAGCCTGCTTGCTTATTCCATGCACGCCCTCAGTAACGATCCAATTCTGTAGCTTGGATGAGATGGCTTGCTCGTGGTGGCAGCATCCACGGCAAAAAAAGTCTGAAAGCTATTGAGCGGCTGATGCATTTCCGAGGCCGACCTCAAGACCGACAACATTGCTCCTCGGCATTGATTCCCCGTTAATTCCCCGTTCTGAGAATTGATTGCGCTCTTGTGCAGTATTATCCACGATCTAGCTTGCGACGCCACAAATCTTAGATCGATGTCAGATTTAGCTTTCGTTCCAACGTACCACGTTGGTCTATGTTAGAGTGGCTTGCAGGTTTTGCGCCAACGTCGTACCATCCCCTATTTTTTGGGGGAACTTCTCAGCGCGTCATGGATCTTCGAAATGTTCTTCTTTGGGCTAGATTGCTCTTGTCCGTTTGTCCCAAGCTGGGGCTGTCACTTCTCACATTTTGCCGAGGTCAGCCCTTTCCTCATCTGGCGTTCTATTGGCCGCAGTGTCCCAACCACATGGGAGTCTCGTCCTGACTGGCTGTTGACCGCTGGTCTCAGCTTTGAAATGGTGATCTGCGTCCAAAATACCTTCTACAAAAGATCGGATGAGTTCGAGGCAGAAACAAAGACACTGATCAGCCTCGACCCATCATATCGGTTACGTGGGGTGGACTGCCTAACATTCCAAGCGCCCCCAGAGTCAGTCAGTGGCCTGCATCGAGGCTTGGCGGTACCGGGCATCTGTTTTCCGAGCCTTCGTTTCTTTTCTCATCCAAGGCTGCTTCGCAGTCTTAAGTTTTAATCACGAGTGTCCTTAGTGAATGAAAGCAGCCCCACTTCCCCTTCTTGATGGAAATTTGACCATCTCTCGTCACTGCTCGCCAACCACCTCCCTCCCTTCCAAGGCATTCCGTTTGCCTGGGTCATAAACCGATGAACGGCTCCCATTATATTCAACCACTGGTGATGACCGCCCCTGATCCACTGTACCGGCACGCAACACCTCCTCAGTGCACTTCTCATCAAGTTTTCGGCCACCGCCGCACATGTCGGCACCGAACCAACTTCTCGGTGATGGAGACGCGCAATTTCCGAGTTTAGAGAGGTCTGCCGCCAGATCTACCAGTTCTCCATGCCCATAACCAGCTCACCTTTCGAGCTGTGCAAAGACTCGTGGTATATGTCGGTATATTCGTCCAGTCCTTCGCGTGTCCTCATGTCCTCGACCAGAAGACACTTTAGGTTTGGCAGTTGCCATTCCCCAACATGACTCAGTCAGCATCCTTAGGGTTGAATGCAAAGGGCTTCTCCATTACCTGTAACCTGCATATCAAAGTCTCTGTCAATGTGACATTCATTTGGATCTCCACTTGGACCTCGAAACGACCTTGGTCCCGGACTTGAGCACGAGTTCACTACTCTCAAGGCCTGGTTGTCTCGAGCTCGAGCACGAGCCTGCCTCTGGCTGTTCCTACCCGGAGTGCAAGGTCGCCAATACCAACGTCAAGAGAAGCCTCCAACAGTTGTAAGAACGAATGGCTGAACAGATGTCACCTACTCTATATGGTCAAGTGATCTTGAAGCTCATCCCAAGTCTCCGGCGAGCACGAAGGAGAGCGAGGGAGCACGATCTTTCCCACTGCATGATTACGTCGATGAGATAGGCGTCACGACTAGCAACTTCTTCGTTTCAAGTGATTATTGCGTAGTTGCTGTCAAATAGGCCGGCCTTCGCTTTTCATATGCATAAGTACGCTTTTCATATGCATAAGTACGCTTTTCATATGCATAAGTACCCTCTTCTCTGCTCTCTTTCCCGCCACTTCTTCGCCAATCTAAACCAACCTAGTCCACAACATACAACCTCTTTGAGAACGCACCCCAACACTTTCAAGACTGCAAACAGCTTTTCAGTTCACCCACTACAGTCAAGTGTGGCCTTAGCCATTTTTCGTTGGCCGGCCTACACTCCCTTTTCAAGACGTACCCGTACCAACCATCGCTCGGAATCAAAAATGGCCGGACGTTCTAGTTCTAGCAATAAGCCGGACGTCTCGGCTCTGCCCAAGGACAGAGCCGCGTCTGCCCTGACTCAACAGCATCAAAACATTCGCAAGCATGAGGGAACTCGCTCTACCTCCAAGCCTCATTCCCAGCCGACTTATAATGAGCTTGTTGCTGTGAGTAAACTCAATCTCTCGACGGCCTCTCCTGCCCATTCCGCATCTGCTAGCTTCGCCAGTTCTCAGGGTCCTCGACCCCCCGGTCCGAGTCCCACTAAATTTGCAGCAGTGGCCAAGCTCGCCAATGACCTCTCAAGACAGGCTCGAGGCTCGACTATGAAGTCGGCACGATCTTCAGAACCTTCTGCGCCTGTCAAGAAACCGAAGCACGGGATCCCCCTTACCTACCCTCACCAATTCCATGGACATAATTCAAAGTGGATACGTAGCTCTCGCTATGGACCTATAGCCTTAAAGATGCAGGCTTTGGACCGTAGTAGATCCTCCCGCTCTCGCTCCCGAGGCCTAGGCAACGACTTGCGTAGCTCGAGCAGCCACTCCACCCGCTCCCATTCCAAAAACCAAGGCAGCGACTTGCGTGACGCGAGCCGTGATTCCTCCCACTCTCGATCTCGATCCCGAGGCGTCGGCAGTGGCATATCTTTGGATGGACGAGCTTCGTCGCGGTCGTCGGCGCCAACTTCACGAGAGCAGAGCGCGGGACAAGCGCCAGCAGATGGTAATGGTACTGCGGCAGAGGGTAGTAGTGTCAGAAGATCCGAAAGAATAGCGGCAAAACGTCAGGGCGGCGGCGGCGGCGGAAGCAAGAGTGGAGGCGGAGGAGGAAGTGGAGGCGGAGGCGGAGGAGGAAGTGGAGGCGGAGGCGGAGGAGGAGGAAACGAAGGGAGCGGAGGCGGAGGCGGAGGGGGCGGTGATGACGATCCCGACGACGACGACGACGGCGAAGACGAAGAAGATCCCACCCAGCAGCCAGTTCCGGTGTCATGGGAGGATTTTTCGGGATCTTTCCCCTCTTTCGCGGTCACCGTTGACGCACGTCAGCAAGTTTTAAGGGGCCACGATAATTCTCTCCCCATCGTATTCTCCCTGAATGCCGCCGAAGGTGGGTATTACCCAAGTCTCATTGTAATGGCAACACTTTACGACTCAAACGATGTACCCGTCCGTACCTTTCCAGGCGCAACACACCAAGACGGCGATCTTATGTATTTTGTTCTGTCTTCTCTTGGAGCGAACGTCCCGAACGATGGATACTACTACATCAAGATCTTTATATGCAATTTCGACCCGGTCTCCATGGAGGCACAAACCCTCTTAATTGCGACGACTAATTACATGTATATCGGAGAGTATGATAACGTGTATGGTCTGAGTAAGTGCTGACCATCTGAATATCCTACTTGCACATAATAATTTCTTGTGACATGCTGACTTATTCCTCTCGTAGCCACGTGGGAGCGAGCTGTCCTTGAACGCCTCCAGAATATAGGCGTCACGAATCTCGGTATCTAAGGGTGTGGCACTTTGCGACACAAAACACAACATGAGGTCATGGTATCCGAGGGGGGGTTCTAAAACTTTTTAGGACCAGGCCCAGTTCATTAGCTTGCCGCGGGCTCGGCGCCATTGAACCTTTTTTTGGATGAGAGGGTGAGGTTGGTCGAGACATTACGGCTCGAGCCATTTCCCGAGAGAAGAAAAACGACAAAACAGACCCCAAAAAAAACATGAAAAGGGAAAAGATCACAGGGAAGAAAAGGGTACATATTTTTAGGCGGGTAAGACAGTGCTTTGAGAGCATGCCTAGGATCAGTTTTTTTTGGGCGGGTTGGACACCCCCGCGGTACATGGGTGCATTTTAGATTCGTCTACAAACTCAATACACACTCATTTTGGCGGCGAATTGTTGATTCCCCAAACGGTTCAAATGACCTGTTGTCGTATTCTAATACTGCTAACGAAACGCTGCTGACACGATTTCACCACAAATCCTCGCGCGGCAAACCAACACGGGTAAGATATACTGAAGATCGGCTATCAAGGTACTTCAGGTCTTGGACTCAGGAGTTCAGAGTCGGCGATTTACCTAGAGCTAGGGTACTAAGTACCATCTTGTTAGGGTTCGTCAATTCTCACTGCGTGTTACACTATAGGAGATAAAATTTCAGCCGAGGATCGACTATTTGGTCTCGGTTAGTTAATGTTCCGGCATGCGGTTGATGACTGCCATCCTTGTCAGTGTCATCTTGTAGCGGCGATCTTGTCTTAGTGTCTGTGCCTTCACTTGACATTTGCCTGCCACGGAGAAAAGGAAACCCTTAAGCGCCACTGACGTATCTTGGCGTAAAAACGGCTTCACCGACTTCCCAACGGCGCGTGTTCATTGGGCCCCTGACGGATTGGTGCCTTGCTCCTTTCATCGGATAGTAGGAAAGATTAAGTAGGATTAAAAATTTTTTTTTAAAAAAAAAAAAAAAGGTTTGCTCCCGATGCCCAGACTTGTGGAATGCTGCAAGATCGTGGTGTTAAGGGGAATATTTTGCCATTCCCGGAAGACAGGGGAGACGATGCAGAGAGACAAACAGAAGGTGTCTTGTCAATATCTGAGTGGCGTTCGTGGCGTCTATTGATCGTCTTATGGAGAACACCACTGGTGACTTAGCCTTCCACAGCCTCTATGCTCGATGGCAAACGACAACAGATATGATAGTTGAGCAATAATCCAGAAAATACCGGAGGTTTCACTGAAACAATACGTCCGCCCAACGCTCCAAATAGATATCACTTTTTCTGCTTCTTTTGTTCTATTCCAAGGCTTTCTCATCAACCATTCTGAAATCCGGGATGCTTATCACACCCATCTGAAAATGTCTGCATCCACACACACCATCGGTCTTGGTGAAATCCGCCGGAAACCACATCATCCGATGCGCCCCCGCGATGACCAAGCACCGAGACAACAGCCAGTCGACGGACCTAAAAGGAGAAGATCTGCTCTGGGCTCTGGCATATTCTGCTCTCACACTCAAATTTCCAAACCAATGTCGCTTTCAATTCCATTCACAAAAACGCCACACAAATTCACGAATGATCGACTGAAGTTGTGCTTGCTTCCATCACACACGAGAAAAATCGGAAGGAAAAGGGTGGGGGGTCCAGCTGCCCGGTTAGCCAGCCACTTCTCACACCATCGATTCACGCGACGAAAGTGGAAAGACAGGGGATGTCGTGAGATAACTTAGGAGACAAGGCAACTTTGAGCTCCTGTTGGCTGCGCACGGAAAATGTTAGATCTAAAGACGGGGAGCAATTAGACCGGGCTAGTCGATGGAAAGAACAAGCAGGGGTGTGCAGCCATCGCTCAGTTTTTTTTTTTTTTTGCTTTTGCTGGAGATGTTTGCACCAGCATCGGAAGACACCCGACACTTATTCAGCTAAACTTCATTGAGGACGAAAATTTGGGCAGGGCTGTGATTTTGGGTCTGCACAGAGACGAGGACTTCGGCCGAGAAAATAGGGCTCAGCTCCTTAACCTTGCAGCCTCACAGCCGACGATGAACCGGATGTGTCAACAATTGAACAGTTTATCAACTGCATAAAATATATTTGGAAGCAAAAACGAGTATTAAATTTTTGAAGATGCATATCAATGATTTGAAGAACAGTATTACTAACTTGAACAGGTAAATACATCATCAGACGTAGCGTTAGGATCAATACACGCTATGTGGAAGTAAAGAATTCGTTGTAAAAAGAGCAAGGCTCACGAAAGGACTACTATACCTCGCGGAGAAATGATAAAACGTCCACATGGAGTTAAACTTGCTTTAGTATGGGGTTGAACGTCAGTAGGTATTGGGCTACTAAATATACATCTTTGAACTTAGCGCATAGCGGTACTTGAACTTCACAGTGCTGGGGCCATAGCAGAGCACTCAAGGCCTTCTGAAGCTCGCTGTAATAAAACTTGAGACGCAGTTGTTCAGTTCACAAGCGAAATGATAACTTGTAGTTATGATAGCTAAACAATATAGCTTATAATGCAGCCAGTACCAGTATTAAATATTAAAGGCTGTTAGGTAATACAACACCATAAAAGTAAACAGTACAAGTAGATTCTGTCTCGAGAAATGGCGTTGACAACCCAGATACTGCACTATGGGAAGTGTTGGAAGCCCAACAATCCCATCCCCCACAGGATGCTGAAGGCACCTGCACCAAGGCTTAAACATCCACGCCGGTTGAGCATCACGACATCGGGGCCACGCGGCTATGTAAGACAGAACCGCCTGGAACAAGAAACAAGAGTTATACCCTTCACTGATCCGGACACCTTGGTGTTGTGTGCTGAAAAGCTGGCGGCGGAAGTCTTTCTCACTGATAATATTGATCAAGGGTTGCTCCATCTCAGCATCCATTACGTACGACAGAAATAAATAGCCACACCACCGTCAGTCACAAACATACACAAGTTTCCATACTACACACCAAAGAATGCTGGGCCCCAGAGTTTGAGACGAGGGCCAGGACGAGTGTAACGACCCCCACAAAGTTATAGTCTCCCTGTATCGGATGGGTGACCAGAGAGTGACAAACAGCTTTACACAATGGTTGACAATCATCCCACTAACTGTGCTGCCTCACAGTGTTTTCCTTGAGGCTGTCCACCATCTGGTATCTGTTCAGCACGGTGACATCCTTTCCTGCATGTTCTGACCCCCTTCGCTTAACTTTGCTGAATGGGTTCAGCAGTGTTGTGGCCCTCACTAGCTGCATCCACCTTCGAAAGAGAAGGACGAGATGGTGAGATGCTTGATGCGAGAGCCTGACAAGGAGGGACTCGGTGAGTCGATGCGGTAGTTCAAGACTTGCGAAAATAACAAGAATGATGCGTCTGGTCAGCTCGCCACCAAACTAACAACAACATTACCGATGCCCTTCACCCCGCTGGGTACCCGTGAATACAGCCTGCAGGTTGAGCCTGGAGCAGTGATGTTCTAACCTATGCCATTAGGATGCCGATTGGCAACAGGCAGTGGTCATTTGGAGAAAAACATTCATCAAGAGATGAGTTTCATTTCCAACTGAAAGCAGCTGATTATCTGAGCAGTATTTTGGAAAACGAAGAAACTTCTAGTGTTCATTAGATCTGCCGCATCCAAATGTTTGCCGAGATGGACGAGCATGACCAGGTTAGCCAGAAAGGTTCTCGAGTTGGCTTCTACTTTTAGTGTTGATGTTTGCCGGGGCCTTATCCGGAAAATGCCAGCGCATTGGCTTCTCTTCGTGCAGATGAGTGCCTTGGAATTATCTTAGTGCAACCCAATTTCACGTCGTCACATCTTCGAGGCGTTCCGATGATTCTGCAGATGGCTACTCCCATTCGTCGCAGAAGCAACGGATTTCGAAACCTAAAACCTCAAAATCTGCCATCCATCGGATAGCGACTCAGACGCAGATTCAGGTACGGAAGCCGGATAGCGCAGGACAAGACGACCCAGTTCAGACAGCCGGCAATTGTACCATTAAACCGAATTTTAATTGCTTGGGAATCAAGGGCTGAAAAGGGAAGAAAAGGTTTATCGGATAAGAAAAGCAGAACTAAAACACTCAGACTGTGATCGGAACACCGGATTGACATCGCTGTAAGTACATAGGAGACCTTAAAGGAACCACTACGCCAGAGCCTCTGGGTCTCTGTCGATGGTGCCCAATTGCTAAACTGTCCTATCAGGCACCCTCCCAGAGCCTTGTTGAAGAGATCGGATGACACGAAAGCTGGCTGCCGTCGTGCTGCGACGAAAACGACCTCGCCTTAAAATTTCGACAGGTGTCGGGGAAGCTAGCGACGAAATCGTTTCAGTTTCGAAATCTTTGTCGGTTCAATCGATTCGTTCGGCAAGAAAGTCTCCTCGAGAGAAGTTTCATGCACAAGTTCTGCTTCTCGCATAGATACGTTGCCAAAGTCCTTCTTTCGGGCGTTTGATTGACGTTTGTTTCTAAACGAGAGATATTGTCGCATCAGACCAACCAAAATACAGTTTGTTTACTTACCCCTTTACCTTGACTCAACTCGCATCCCCTTGGCAGCTCCTTCCTCACAAACAAGGGCGCAATACCCACCTCGACCCAGCAGCTCCTTCCTGACAAACCAAGCTGCAATTCAATTACTAATCGGTAAAAGAAACCCGTTACCATCGCAAAACATCAATCAAGGTGCAGAAACCACATCAGCACGCGCTCACCGCAACCTCAGCACACGCATTTGGGCCCAGCCACCACTCGTCGCAGAGAACGTCACACTCGCGCCCCGGCGTCACATACACACGATGCTCCTGTCCGGCCGCCCAGTTGACCCTCCATTGTCCCGCGTCCACGCCCTTCGCTGCCTTGTACCCGGGCCGGCACGTACACATTGTGCCCTTATCTGTGCCCGAGCAAGATGTCGTGGGATGGCACAAGTTCAGGCCAGGCGGGGGATTACATTTTGCGCAGACACCGCCCGTTCCTTGGGTAGTCGTCGTGATCTCGACGGGCGCGCGGCCAGGCTGGGTGATCACAACGACGGGTCCTCCACCTCCCGAAACCGACACAGGGACGCTGTACGACCCGTCGCCGTTATCCACCACTGGGCCCGTGACGGTAGTGTCTTTTCCCCCAGTGACGGTGAACACGTCGCCCTTCCCAGGGCCAAGTGTGTTGTTATACGCGTCCCGCGGGATGATCACCACCGTTCCAGATCCGGTAGCAGTAGCCGTTGTGGTCGACGCATTGATCCCGACCTCGACATGCACACTCCACAGAAGCTCGCGTGCATACTCGCACACCGTGCTGTCATTCCCGCCCTTGGCCCGAAAATGCAGCGTATACTCCCCCTCGGTACGCAACACATCAACCAGGAAAGATCCATACACGCCCGTCTCCTCGAAATAGCCCGTGCTATTCGCATCATTCCCAAGCTCAAACACCGTATCCACGAGCGAAATCGCCGACGTCAGATTCTGGACTGATGCTTGGCGGGCGGGGATGATGTCGCCTGCGATGGTGACCGGCTTGCCTAGTCCAACATAGGAGAGGAGAGAGCCGATGCTGATATTTGGGCGCGATAGGGTGACTTCGACGCTGGAGGGGAAGAACGTGTCGTCTACGAAGCCGAAAAATACAGACGGGTTGAGCACGTCGCCTGTGTAGTAAGTTTGGTTGTCGGGAACCTTGAAGAGAGTTGGCCCGCCGGTTGGGATCACGTTGACGAAGTACTGCAGCGACGGAGGGCTCTGGCGGCGGAGGAAGCGCAGCAAGCGGGTGATTCTACTCGGCGGAGGACGAAAGACGGTGACGTTCCATCGTCCTGCCTGCTCAGTTCCCGCGTACGGCAGCGGGACGCGCAGATAAGTCCACACTCTGCCGTCGACGGCCTCGGTGCCTGCGCTGAGGGACCCAATCACGATTTCGTTTGGCGAAGTCAGGTTGACGCCCAGAAAGCCAGCAGTCTTGTCCCAGCCCACAGCCACCGTCAGGGCGTCCTCCCTACAAACATCGAAAGTCTGCGGCGGCGCAACAACGACACTCGACGGCAGATTCAGCTCCGGGTCCATCAGCAGCCCTGTCTCGAAGATGTTGCCAAACGCCTGTGAGAAAAACTTCTGGAGAGACACGCCTGACTCGGCACGAGTGTAGATTCCTCCGTGGCTTGACGCCAGGTTGCTCAGCCGCGTGCCGTCGAGGTTGGCGTCAGACCCAAACCCGATCGCGTGCACGGTGATACCGTTCAAGTTCTGCGTAATGGTCGATATCAGAGGCGCCGTATTCTCCATGCCGTCAGTCATAAGAAGAATGGCCCGGCCGTTCTGACCGCCCGCTGGGAGTTGGACTCGAGCTTTCTCCAGACCGTCGCCAATGCTCGTCGAGCCAGAAGGGGTCAGCATGCCGACCTTGCCGCCTGCAAAGGGAGAAGTCCCAATCAGGGTGAGCTTGCTCGCGGTAGTGAGCGGTGTGAGCACCAGGTCGGTCGCTGCTGTGGTGCTGAACGACACGAGTCCCACTCGGTTGCCAACGCCGGCGCGGATAAGCTGGACAAAGAGAGACACGGCGTCGCGGGCGACTTCTATCTTGGAACGCCCTGTCCCATCTAGCTCGCTCATACTGCCAGATCTATCAACAACAATGACGACATCCTTTGTTACAGGGTTTGGCAGGGGTGGGGCGAAGTTCTGCAGCATTGTCGCCGACGGAAAGTACTGTAGCAGCGACTCCACGGTGCCTTGACATGGCGAGCCCCTGGAGAGAACGCCTAGGCACCGCCCAGCCATGTCGAACAAGCAGCTCCCCGAACTGCCACCAGACACATGGAACGTGGCAGGCACCTGAATAGCCAGTGCTCCGCTGGTCACCACAGTCGCCAAACTGGTATGCTTCAACGAGATCTTCTTGACAGCTCCGTTGGGATGGTGGATTCCAAAAACTTGCTCGCCCACCACAGGCAGGTTTGGGCGCAGCTGAATCGGGGCCACGCCAACTACCGGCTCAGCCAGCAACAACCGCGCCCAGTCGCCCTGGCCGTTGAATTGCCGGTTGAGCCGCTTCTTCACCTTGTAGAAGCGCGGGCTGTATCCCACCAGACGGTTGCCGTTGCAGTCGGTCTCATAGTCAAACGTCACAGAGGCCCCCTCGATCTCCTTGTCGATATTGTGCTCAAAGCAATGGCCCGCCAGAATCACCTCAGTCGGGTCGATGAGCGTCACTGTGCATGTGCTCAATACTCTGTCGTCCACCTCTGGAAGCGGCTGGCCAGCATCCGTGACCCACTCTGGCGCAATCATCATGCCAACGCTGCGACGTATCTTGGCCCGTATGTCTGCTGGGTCCGGGACACAGGCGGCGTTCTCCCACTGCGGCGGATCAGCACAGTACCACGTTGGGTCGTACTTGGGCTCAAGGTACTGTGGGTCAGACAGGAAGGGGTCGCAGTTGGAGAAGCTAGGGTGGCCTGGTTCGCCTGCATGCCGTTCTCCGATGCCGATGAAGTCGATATGCGCAATACCTGCCGGCGGGCTGGCGCCGTCAGTAATGTACCGAACTTCCACGGGCGTCCCCGGTGCCAGGCGCTTAGTGTTGATAGGCCGCGTCCAGAAGTCGGCCCCATCGGATGCATGGAATACATCCGTCGCGTAGCCCAGGTCAACCTCGATGCGGTTATTGCCTGGTAGGCTGACCCCCGTGAAGTGCAGTGTCAGGTACTTCGTACCCTCGACGGGGTTCGCTGGGATGTTGAGCTTCCAGGTTCCGCTGGGAGACGACAGGAGTCCCGAGCCCGGGCCTATGGCGAGAGTTGGTTCCTGGGCTTGCACAACGCCGACAATATGGCTCAAATCCCGGGGAGCGGTCGCATTGTCGGCGACATTAAGAGCATTGCAGCCACCGATCATTGGAGGGTTGATGTTGTGCAGCCACTCGCTGGCCGCGAGAGCCACCCCTAGAAGGGATAGACAAGTAAGTCCCCGGAATTTCATGATGATTGGTATGATAGAGTAGATGATGATGCCTTCAGCTCATCATAAACATCTCTTGGCGAGCAGTCATGTTTATATAGCCAAGCCTTGGTGGTCTTTGCCGACAGTCATTGTGACCCCTCTCGGAGGCTGGCTGCGCAGCGCGGAAAACGCGGAGTCATACTGTGTGCACACACACATCGGTGAAGGAGGTCACGAGAGAGGGCGATGCGCACCCCTCACATCTAACCGATGTCTTGTTCTCTGACGTTGTCATTGGGCGGAATCTCGCTTGGCGTTCGGGACAGCACGCCTCCTTTTCCAGCCGCACACAACATCCGAATCCCCTCACGCCATTTCATCAGATACGTATGCTTCTTGAGTCATTCGCATAATCATTCCCATCTCCGAGCAACGCGTGGCCAGAGGTTTTACTTGTCCATGCCAAGCATCTCCGAAGGCTATGGGAGAACTTAGGTAGGTGGGCCCTATGGTTGGCTGAATAGGGTAACAGTCAGGACTTCGGGGGACAGAAGGACCGATCTCAGGGTAGGAGCTTATCGGGATTATGTGTGCGTGACAGGTAGGTTTGTGAGGAATTCGTTGTGAGAGCTCCAGATAACTGAGCGCTGCACCTATTCCGAGCCTAAAGGGGCGACCTCTTCGCAGACTTTGGAAAGAAAGAACAGACCGACGTCAGAGTAGGAATCGGGGCTGTGAATCTATAACTACCTAGGTAGGCTGGTGCCTGAGAAAAGAGTGCATGGGGTCTTGTCTGAACCTAGAGACTTGTCCAAGCATCCATGAGCTTTCTTGTGAGGGATCGATTCCTTCATTCATAAATTGAATCCCTAGGGTCTTCTTCGTATGCGGACATCATGTTCTAATAATTGCTTCCTAGATGAATACATGGCTTGAGAAGAAATGAGATATCGAATTGAATGAACGACGGGCAAATGAAAATAACTTACGTTCAAAGCCTTGGTTTTCATTCCCTCCTGCAAACATCTTTACGTGGAGTTTTGAAATTTGTTGGAGCCTTCGAAATATAACTTACCGTATCAGGAATCTCCAGACGGCTTTCGCAACATGCCCGGCTGTCTTTGAAGCTTGGTTAATTAAATAGACTTGGGCGGATCCTAAACAACTCTTGCAATTGCTGGCTCTAAAGCTGTGTTTATCATAACCTGGTCAATATGAAACTTGTGTATTTAAGTCTTGAAAACAGAAATGGAAAATAATAAGCTTATGTATAGACTACAGAGAACATTGAAAATGTATCAGAAGAACGATAAAAGAGAATACAACCGAAGCAAAAAAGGTAAGGGAAGGAGATAAAAGAGACGCAGGGAGGCTTATACAAACACACACAGAGAGATGCGAGATAAATACAGAGAGGGAAGGCAAGAAAACCGCATGTCTTGTACTTTTTTTCTATTCGTATAATCCTCGACAAATAATATATGAGACTGACTGCTGTTAGGAAATGTAGAAGATGCTCATAACCACGACTAGTCAAACGCATCTTCAATATACATACGGTACATATTTCCGCACTTGTTTGTATATCCATCACACATATCACCAAGAGCAGCAGAAGAACAGAGAGTATGATGTTCTTAGTTTTTGTTATTATTTTGTATTTTTTTGACCAGTGTACACTACCTATACAAGTTCCATGCCTCATGCCCTGCTCGGAAAAAACCATTTGCTCTGGGAACCCTTTTTCGCTGGAAATGAACCAAGACTCCAGCCCAAAGACTGAAAGAAAAGGGGTAACCAAGCGGGGACATATAGCAAGAAAAGCGAATTCCTTCGAATGGGCCCTCGCTCCTCCCAAGATCATGCATGGCCTTCCGTCCCAAAACTATACCCATTATATTTTCCTTAGGCCAGTGCGGATGAAATGGATTGATCGCGGCTGCGTTTGATGTTGTTGACTGGAAAAGTGACCCCAAAAGGGACAGCAGCGCAGTGGCTGTCAATTAAGCCCAACTCCGGCCAGCGAGAAAAAAAATGTTAAAAGTGTTCCGTCGTATGTGAGTGAGTCCCGCCGCACTTCTTTCGTACATCACACAAATATAGTATGTGTAGAAAAATGCGTCTTCCGTTGCTGCTGTGGAGAGGTAGGCAAACCGGAGACGCACTGAGTTGGTGTATATAGTACCCTTCTTTGCGTTGGTATGGACTGGTTCCAGCGGGGGGTTACCGGCGTGGGATGTCGCGTCAGAGCCGCACCTGTAGCTCCATCTTCTTCTTCGCCTGCTTTTTGTCTTTTCGCTCGTCCTCCTAGGCGGCGGCAGTGCTGCTGTGGCGAGGGCGCTTGCGCGCGCTGCTGGGGCCGGGGTGCAATTTCTCGTTGCGCTCGCGCTTGAGCTTCTCGTCGAGGACGCGCGCTGGAAAAACTGAAGTGTTGGCATTCTTGCGACACAGACAGAAACGGAAAGGAGAGAAGACACGAAAAACATACTGAGCAAGTCGTAGCCGAACTGGGGGAACTCCAAGCAGAGGCTGCGGAACTCGTCCTCGGCCTCGGAGCGCAGGGTGTGGCTGCGCGTGGCCCAGAAGTTTGCGACGGGCGCGCGGATCGAGGTGTCGTCCTTGGCGATAAACTCGTACACATAGCGCGCGTACGCGATCTCGCCCTTAGCGGTCGAATTCACGAGGTGTATCTTGCTTGAAGCCAAGTTCTTGAGGTGGGCTAGGCCGAACTTCTCTGCCAGCGTGTAGACCTTGGCGTGCTTGAGGAGCTGGTCGCCCGTCGTGTCGACGTCGGGGATGGACGAGTCCTTCTCGAGTGCGCGCTGGCCAGGAATCTTCTTGGGGAAGTAGTCGCCCGTGTAGAGGAACTCGAGGAAGCAGCCCATGGCGTCGCTGTCTTCGCCGGGGAGTCGATTTGGCGCGGCTGTGGTAGCGAGCGGGGATTAGTTTCAAGAACGGGCAGCGCGCCGGTGTCATAGAGTGAGAAAGGAACAAACGCTGCCATCGTCGAGCAACTCGGCGCATGCCTCGGCGAAGTAGGGGCTCTGTGTCAGCAGGCCCTGATGGGCGGCGAGGATGGTCTCGCTGTCGCCAGAGCCCACGAGGAGCGTGACGATGGGGCTCGTTAGGTACTGTAGGAAAGTAATGCGCGGAGCAGGAGGGTCCTCTGCGCTGGCCTCGGCGAAGGGGAGCTCGGAGCCATTGGCAGCTGTGTCGTCCTCAGCGGCGCCCTCAATCATCTCCACATCAGCACCCGAGTTAACGGGCGCAGCATCCGCGATCTCCTCGTTAAAGCTGTCCGCCATTGTTGAAGATTAAGAGATGCAGGTTCGTGTTTGTCTGGTAACTTGAATGCGCTTGCAACGAGGCGGAAAGAGCTCGACACACGGTCGATTGGTGCGGGGGGATAAAAGTACTGGGTACCGAATGCTGGATGGAAGCAGGCAACAGACGAATAGAAGCTGCTAGAAAAAAATGCCAAAAATCGCAATCGAACAGTCCAATTGAAAGTATGAGTGAAGTCGGGCCGGGGAATAATGCTTAGGGGTGTTGGGTTTGCGATACGTCAACAGAAGTGGACGATGAAGCAAGGGAAGCTGTCGCAAAGGCTGGGGTTGGGGAAGCTCTTTCCTCCGCCCTGCGCTAAACTTCTAGTGGCACAGCGACCAGGGTGAGCTCGACAGCAATCACCGTCAGGCCGGGAGCTTTGGCCAGCTTGCGACACCAGTGAAGTCAAATCCCTGGAATCATTCCGAGATTCCCTGCAACGGCCCGAACTTTCGATGCGATTTTCAGGGGGTGGCAAATCGAATACACTTCATTCAACCGTTCTTCTAGACTCCAAATGGCACTTTCATCTCTAGTACGCACAAAAGTGCCAATTATCTTAGATCCTCATTCTGCTATTGCATTCCAGTTCAATTTAGCATGATAGTTCTTATTTCCACCAGTCGGCAAAACTCGGCGAGTGACGCTGATGCCAAAGACAAACAAGAAAAGAATTCCAATATAAAGTACGGTTGACCAGACTCTCGATTAAATCGCCTGATCCCCGATGTCCCGTCCGTTCAGTGTGATGACGACGGGATGAAGCCCGGCCAGGAAACACCTAAAACTCCTCTGTCGTATAATTCGAGGACACCACCGCCACGCCCAAGAAAGAAACCGTATTAATATACGAGTGCGCCGCCGAGTGCGCCGGTGTTGAAACAATCCATCCCCCATCCACCCACTAACCATCTCTAGAACTCTCCTGCGACCTTAGCACTAGCCCTTCGAGCACGGCCACTACGCCGGAGCCCGAGGGCTGTTGCCTCTTCCGCAGTCGGCCGCGATGCCGCTTCCCGGGTGTTGCTCCGTCCCCGTGCCACCTCAAATCTCTCCTCCACGTAGGACGGTTCAGTCTTCGGGGTTGAACCTTTGCCTGCGCCCAGCCGCTCCTTCCAGTGCTGTCGACCACGGATCTTGGCCTCCTCTTCGGAGCCAAGGAAGCGGTTTATGACCCTGTGGTCAAGAATGCGCTCCTCCTTGTCTCCCTTCCCCGCAGACTCCGTCTTGGGCCAAATGTACCCGTAGAGCTTGGAGTGCCGCTCACATCGGGGGCAGTTGCACCGAGTATAGTACGCGTCCCTCTGGATGAACGCCGTAGTGCAGTTTGTGCAGTGAATCCACGCCGTATCCGCATCGACAAGCAGGAGCGGCGTCAGCGTATAGTCTCCTGGAACACGACGCTTTCCTGAATTTGCAGAGACTGCTGAAGTCTTTTTAGTGGTATCCTCCCGCTTTGCCTTGAGAGTTGATGTTGGCGTGACTGGTGCCAGCTCGACTGGTTGTGGTGTAGGCGCTTTCGTCGGGGTGGTGTTGGTCATATCAGCATCGTTTGAGTCAATCAACTCTGCGATGCTCATGACAGAAGTTCTTGGTTTCGGAAACACGTCGGACGAAGGGAAGTGCAAATATGGCCCGCCTATCAATGTCGCAGGGACTGGCTCTGCTGACGGAAGAACTGCCGGAACTGCTGCAGTGGGTGTCATATGGGATGAATCTTCCGGAACCGCAGAGTTTTCTATTGTTGGAAGAACTGTTTCGGGAATTTGCTGAACAAGACCTTCGTTCACACCATCTTCCCGCTTAGGCGTTTCAAACGACTGCTTCATCGGCGTCGGGTCGGGGGAGAGAGTGAGAGGCTCCGGACTCTCCGCTCCGGGAGATGTGACGTCAGTCACGTTACCGTTTCCAGCTTCCGACGATAGGGGACTGCGGCTGAGCTCTGCTACCGAACTTCCTCTAGATAAGGCGGATCCGAGAGGGATAGGCTCGATATCGTAGTGCATGGTCTTCAGCCGCTTTGCGGGGGTAATTGGCGGCGTGCCGAGGGTTGTGGTCTCGCGCTTGCGTTTCTGGGACTTGCCAGACGGTTCCGGGCCAGCCGAATCTGCTGTCGAAGCCCTGTCGCCCAGCAGTAACTGGCTCTTGTATTTCCTTATGACGCGCGGCCGGATGTCAGGAGTCACCGATGGGGTCCTGGATCCTGCACCTGTGGAGCTCTCGTCACGCCTCCGCCGACGCAGCGAGTAGCCTCTAGCAGTTCCAAGAGAACCTTCCTCGACGCTCTTCTTGACCGACGGAGCGCCATCCTCAGGCTTCCATCCGTTTGCCAGGTTCTCCTCGCACGTCTGGCACAGACACTCGCAGTTGTCCTCGCCAAAGTAGCTCTCGCCGTATGTCACGGTGATCTCTTCCCCGAGCTCGATGTCGCGATCCGCGATGATCTCAATCCCTGCCTGGCCTCTCGTAACAAGCCGGGCATTCGCGTTACAGTCGTGGTTTGCGAATCGGGCGGGGCCCATGAACAGGCTTGTGGATTTGCTCCTGCTGCTCACAACAATGCTGAAATCTTTCTTCCGCAACGCCATCTCGGCCTCCTCCTCCGGTGTAATCACTACCTGGATGCCCGATAGATACTTGATCGTCTCATTGCGTCTGATGAAACGGCGAGCCGTGATGCTCGCTTCGTATGTGACCACTGTGTAGCGGTTTGTTGCATTGACCTCCCAAGAGCAATCGGGCAGGTAGATGGACATATATCGTCGCAGATGCGTCTTGAAGTCGTCTCGCTCCTTCGGCGTCCTAAGCCCACTATAAAATTTTTTGAGACCGGCAGTTTCGAGCAACTTCTCTTCAGCGGTGTTGATATTCGGGTCAAGAATGAGATGCGACTGGATGGTTTTTGTGATCTCCTCCTCCCTGATGCCGCGGGAAGGATGGTACGAAGTCCGATTCTTCGGGATAGTCGTCCAGTAGTAGGTCTAAATATTTGTTTAGCACTGCATGCGCTGCGAACAGGAGCCTCCACTGCAGATAGTAAGCTGAAGAAGCCCGGAAAGCAAAACTCACATGATCGACGAGCGCATCTGTCAGAATGTCATCGTAAGCAGCTAGTTGCTTAAGAGTGAGCTGCTCCTTCTTCGCCATTGACGCAGGCGTTCGCGGCATGCTTAATTAATCTCGAGGGAGTGGATGGGATATTTTGAGTTGTTCGTATCGTTATTAAGGAGCGAATTCTCTGGCGAGTCGATTTGTTGGCAGGAAATAGGAATGCCGGATGATAAGAGCGCCTGCTTGTCTGGGGGAAAAAAGGGAGCGAATGCGATGCGCGCTATCCGTGCCGAGTAATGCAGATTGAAGGAATGGACGAAGGTCAGCGGCTGATGCGAGACCTCCTTCATGCGACCGAAAGGGTCCAAGCCGAGAGTCGAGACGAAAATTTGGGGCCAACAGAGAAGCGCGGCGGTTGGATGGTAGTGATGAGACTCAGCCTCTGGTTGCAATTGAAATCTGTTCGAGGGCTGGATCGTTGGGGGCTGCTGCAGGGAGGAGCGGCGGAGCTGTTCTTCGTAGTTCAGCACAATCCAATTGAAGGGGAGACCACAGAGTCGGCTGTCGTCATGGCTTTTACTTTTGGGGGCTCCAACTTCTGGCTGGCGGGGTGACGGCAGGGATAAGGACGAGATGCGTGAGAAGGGTTCGAGCTTGCTTGCTTTCCAAGGTTGTGTATGGGTAGACAATGGTTAAATTAATTATGGAACCGTGAATTTGAAAAAAAAAAAACCGAGAAAGAGAGGAGAAAGTTGATTGTCACAAAGAGGATAAAAACCAGCGACACGCCCGGTCCCGCGTCTTTCAAGCACCCAGACTCCCAAGAGCAGAGGGAAGGATGGGGAGGATTGGGTTCTGCAATGCAGGTGGTGGCCGTGTTGCATTCACTCCCTTCGAAGTCGAGATGTCCCCCATGCCCTCGTTCCCCCTGGAAATTCGGGGGGCTAGGCGAAGTTGACACGCCAAATCTGACGAATATTCGGCAGCTGTGGGGCTTGCGCTTGGCCAGTGATTGGACGATAGGCGTCTGAGCTGGCTCGAGACAGCAGGTACGGGGGTACAAGCTGAAGATCACACATGTCGCTTTCCCGATTGGACGAGATGCAGATAGATGGGGGCGCATTGATGATCGTGCTTACCTAAGATTGGCTGGCGCGGGAGCAATTTTCGACAACAGCACGAGCAAGGCGCGCATCTGCATTCGAGCTACAGGTCTTGGGTGGCTGCGAACTCGACGACGTATCAACATCCAAACATCCCCCTTGACAGCACACTGGGCACTAGGCAAGGTGCGGGAGTTGGGGAAGAACACACACACACACACAGATAAGATGATTCAATTAAAGGTATGCACGCATGCAGTCAACGAGAGCAAGAGGGGCCGGTCGAGCAGTGACTGATAGACGTGTCGACGCAGACGTTGCTCAACTGCATCGACAACTCGGGCGCCGCCATTGTCGAATGCGTGCAGGTCGTTGGCCAGAAGCGCCATGCCTCGATCGGTATGTGTACTCCCGAGGACATCCGCAGCCGTCCTCTTCGACACCGTCGCTGACTATTCCGCTTCTCCGCTTAGGTGACCGGATCGTGGCCGTCGTCCAGAAGCAGAGAGGTGCCCAGGCCGCCGGTATGGCTGCCTCTTCCGCCGCCACCAAGGTCAAGCGCGGTGACATCCGACACGCTATTGTCGTGCGGACGAAGTACAAGGTTCAGCGGAGGGACGGCAGCGTGGTGCGGTTCGACGACAACGCCTGTGTTCTGATCAACAAGGCCGGAGACCCCATCGGCACCCGTATCAACGGCATCGTGGGCCAGGAGCTGCGCACTAAGAAATGGAGCAAGATTCTCAGTATGGCGCCGATGCAGGCATAAGAGCTGGACCTTTGGTAGAGAATACGAGGAAGAGACTTCCACGACTTGAGGCTGAGACGCCGTACCGACAAACTTTGTTTATGGCCGGACGTTTATCAGATCTCCGTTCCCCGCCTCCGCTCTTCCAGGCGACCTTGGAGTCGAAAGAGAGATTCAAGAGGCGAGGAGGCATAGTCGGGATTTAGCTGGAAGTTGAGTATGTGCCGATATATTGTCGAATTGCACAAAGATGACGCTGCAACGTCGTGTATACTAGAATACCTGTACAAAATTTATAACCGCCCACATACATCCATGCATACATGCATCATGCCGAGACATGACAAAACACAAACAGGGAAGAAATCGTGAAGAAAGACTTTAGCTCGGCCGTTTACTATCATCTAGAATAAAAGCAATTCCAATCCACCCCAGCTAATGCACATCCGTGCTCAAAATCATGTGTCGTAGTTCCCAGGTAGCACCATAACGCCAAACACCGCCCATATATGCTATGTCCACACGGACAACCAGATCGAGAATATCGCCAAAGGCCGAACTCAGTTACTGGAAAATGTTACCGCAATCGCAGCACACGTAAAAGAGTTTCTGGTGGTTGTAAGTATAAATGTGGTACCCAAAGGCCGAGCGCGGTAGCACTCGGTGAGTGTGTTTGTGTGCCTCACCATTCCCGTCTCGGATGTTCGCTGCTGTGACTGGAAGAAGACGGCCTCTTCGTGCTTGCACACAGGGCAGGTCTTATTAGATCTGGGGAGCTATAGCAGCAGGCCAGAAGTCAGTCAGGAGCTCAGAAAAAGGAAAGCCAGCAGCATCCTGTGAAAACAAGAAAAAGCCCCTCCATCATCCACTCCGCTGGTCGATCATACACAATTCGTTTAAAAAAAAATCGCTGTGGGTATCGTTTGAGAACGCGAGAAGAAAGGCCGAGTTCGTCAGCGAAAGTTCGCCGAGACGAAAATTAGTGAGCGCTGCCGTCGCCCTCGCCGTGGCGGCACATCATGCCGGGCTTGGGTGGGACGAACTTGACGTCGATTTCGTCGACGCCGAAAACATTCTGGTTATCTCCCAGAGAATCGTCGTTGTCGAGGGCTTGGTCGCCCGCCGGTCCCGCCAGGACATCGTCGGCATGCCCGACGTCCTCTTCGCCCATGTCGGCGTTCTCGTCGGCGAACTCGAAGGGGAAGATCACGGTCGATTGCTCGGTCGGCGCCTTGGGAGTTCGAGCAAACAGGTATCCGTTGTCCGTGTGCACCAGATTGCCACACGACAAACAGTAGAAGTAGGGCACTCCGATTTCATCCTGGGCTGAAGAGCAAGCAACAGGGACAGAAGGAGATGCACCAACCGTAGGATCAGAGCCCACATCCTGAGTGACACCAGCAGTCTCGCCCGCAGCGTTGTTCAGAATGTTGCGGAAAATGCATGAGGAGGTCGCCTCTTCGTTGTAGTTGCAGGTTCGGCAAGTGAAGAGCAGCTTATGCTCATTTTCGTCCTCCTTGGGGTACAACATGTTGCTGCACTCTGCGCAGAATCGGAAAGTGATTTGCTCGAGGGGCTTCTTGGTGCGGTCGCCGGTGGAAGAGGGGGCAGGAGAAGACATTTTGGAGGATGTCGCTGCGACTGCCGAGAATTCTTTGGAGTGGAGGAGGTAACGGCGGAGAGTGTATTTACTCGGGGACCTGGTAGGTAATGAAGGCAGGAAACTCGACGCGCGCGACGACGAAAAAGTATTTCGAGAGACGGTTGTACGGTTGGAGAAGTGCTTGGAGGCGTCGAGGCAACTGATTGCAGATGAGCTTCCTAGAGGTGGGAGGGTTACCTTCCTTGAGCGTGTTGTTGAGGAGTTAGAGGAGTTAAGCAGTCCGCCCGGGAAGGAGGTGGAGGTTGTGGTTGATGCGTCGCGATCTGGTGATCTCGAATTCGCGTGGTCGAAGTGGAAAAGTAAAGCTTATGCACAGACGCCGGGCAGTGTGACCCCACTTCGCAAGGCGTGACTGGTAGGGCCCGCCACGAACTGAGCTGAGCCTTACCGTTTGCAGCGATTCGCTCTGACTGGGCAGTCACTCTGCCCCTCCATTGTGTCCCCGTGCCTGCCCTGCGAGGCTTGCAAGGCTCAGCGAGACACAAACTGGCAGGGCCAACCACAACCATGACGACGAATTTGAACTGAAGTTGAGTCGTCTTATCACTTGCTTATGACTTTGTAATCTACGAAGTCTCGGAACCACCTTGCAAATCGTATGATGGCGGAGAGATCCTTATCTGTACGACATAGAGGTGATGCGAGAATCTGAAGTCAGGCTCTCGGCTTCGAAAACTTGTGAGGCCGGACGAAGGGCTCTTGGGCTCGATCAGGTTGCGCTGTACTGTACATGTACCGTGCCAGACGCACACTGCATAATTCGCCCCCGCGATCATTCGTCTGACTCCTCTTCCATTTACCGCTCTCCTGGGTTCCTCAGCAGGAAGAACCTTCGAGGCACACAAGGGAGTCAAGGCAGCAACACAGGCCGCTGCACTCCGCTCGGTGCTCCCGTCGCACCGGCTGTCCTGCGTTGTAGTGGTGGCGCCCCTATAATCTTCATTAGTGGCACAAGGGCACAAGGGGGGCCACTGGGCGGCGAGGGGTTCGGAAACAAGCAATGCCCATTTATCAGTTGCCGTTGCAGAGAGCCGCCCCGCAACAGCGCAACATGGTTCTGGGAACTCGTGATGCGCCGTACATATATTGCCTGCACACCTGGGGAAGTGCTTGGTCAGGTCGTGGAGGTGGTGGAGGGTGGTGTCGGCGCACCAGAGTCATGGGCTGACCAGTGATCGTTCAGCGATTCCAGGGAACAGGCCTGCAATGGAGATCCGTGCCCTGGCAACCGCGTGCGAAGTGGTGCCAAGCCTGAGACAATGTGGGCTTGGAAGCCCCCCATGGGAACCGCACCCCGCCTTCTGTCGCAAAGGCCCGCACTCCAGCTACCAAACAAAAGGCTTCGACACTTCACCATTTCATCCCATCCTACCCTACCATTCACTTCCCGCCTCTCCGTCATTCTGCCGAACCCTTATCTTGTTTGTTAGGGACCTAGAAGATACACCTGCTTGTGGATCGGGACTTGTTTCGTTTGCCATCCTACTGCTTTATATAGAGCACTGCTTACGGCGTTCTCGCTTTGGACCTGACTGCCAGTCACAAGAGCACACACCTTGACGCTTCCGCATTACCAGCGCCGCGAATACCAACACATACCACAGAAATAATGGGTGACGTGAGTATAATATCTTGCAATGCACCTCTTTTGCCCAGTCGAAAGCTATCCATTGCGTTGCCCAACCCACCGTCATCGTCGTCGTGGCCGCCCAGCCTTGTTACCCTTCCTCCCCTATGCAAGCTCCCGGCTGGCATCCCTTCCATACAACCGTCGCAGTCCTTCCCACCTCACATTGCCCAGCAACTAACCATGCCTTCTACAGCAACTCGATACCGGCCTGCCCGAGGACTGGGAAGTTCGCCACAGCCAGAGCAAGAACCTGCCGTACTACTTCAACTTCCGCGAGAAGGTCTCGCGATGGGAGCCGCCCCAGGGAACTGACACCGAGAAGCTCAAGACATACATGGCCAAGTATCACAGCGGCAGCCTCGTGACTGAAGGTGCGCAGCCGGGTAAGATCCGGGCCGCGCATCTGCTAGTCAAGCACAGGGACAGCCGGCGGCCGTCCAGCTGGAGAGAGGTGAGAGCCGGCCGACCCCATCATTTTACTCCCCTTCCGCATTGAGCTACAGGAAACTGACAAGCTCTTCCCAAAACAACAGGCCGAAATCACCCGTTCCAAAGAAGACGCATACGCCATCATCCAAGGCTACGAGAAGCGCATCCAGAGCGGCGAGATCACGCTGGGAGAGCTTGCGCTGACTGAGTCAGACTGCAGCAGCGCGCGCAAGCGGGGCGACCTGGGCTACTTTGGGCGGGGCGACATGCAGAAGGAGTTTGAGGAGGCGGCTTTTTCGCTGAAGCCGTCCGAGATCTCGGGTGTGGTGGACACGGCGAGTGGCCTACACTTGATCGAGAGGTACACTTTCCCTGCCGCCTTGCCTCAGCCCTCATACCCCTTTTCACGATTGTCAGTCAACTAACATCTTTTCTCTGTCGAATTAGACTCGAGTAAGAAAAGCGTAGCTCTGGAGAAGCAGACATGTAGTATGTATTGGCGGAACAAAAGAAGAGGACAGAAAATGAAAATCTTCATGACATAAGCAAAAACAAAAGAAGAAAATATGATATTTAGGTACGGACCTTAGCAGACAGACAAACAGACAGCCACGCACGCATGTGCGCAAGTGTGTAAAGAACCGCAAGAAAGAAAGAAGACCTCTTGATTTTCCACACTAGACATTTACTTCCTTGGAACATGGAAAAAGAAGGAAAAGCTTTGGCAATTGTAGGAAGCTCATTTAGCGACTGTCACTACAACTTAAGACGAGACGAAGAAAACAGACACCATCATCACCAGGGAAACAGCCAACCAAACGAAGGATAATGGCAAAGTACTAGGTGTACATCTGTCTCGCTTCGCTGTCTATTTATTCTTTTACCATCCCTCCCGGTGAGTGTTCTATGTATGATGATGGTATGTGCCAGTGCCCATAACAAATAGCCTTCTCTCCGTGAACCATCAGAATATCTAGCTCCTACGCATGTATTTCTCATCACCATTTGGGGCCCCCAACAAGTCCACCAACCCCCCCCCCAAAAAAACATGCAACCGTGTCCATTTATTCCATCCATCCGCGTTCTCTTCTTTATCTTGATCCCAAACCAAACCAAAAAGAAAATCTGCAAAACTTCTTTTAAAATTGAAACCAAAATCAAAACCGCGCGGGAGCCAGGGCTCAACCGTCCTGTCTAGCAAATGGAAGGGGGTATATAAAACGCCTGTTTCGAAGAAAAAGAGAAAATAATAATAAATCATCCATCGTTTGACATCATACCGTCATCGTCTTCGTCGTCGTGAATTGTAATGCATGCCACATTCTCTTCCGTGAGCTCGCAGGAAACCAGCCTAGGAGCCTATGATTTGTTCCAATCCCCATTATCCCTTTCTTTCTGCCTTTTTTTCTTCGTGCTTTACGCCGCGACACTAGCCATGACAAAATGCGCAAGTGGCTGGATGCTAGAGAACACGACCGTCATGATGCCCAGCGCAATCATTGACAGCGCCGCGTATGGTGCCGCGTCGCTCTTAGCCTCGTATAGGTACGCAGTGCCCATGGCCGCAGCGTTGATGCCAATGGTGACGCCCGCCGCGACCGTGCAGGGCTCGTCGTCTGTGCCGCTGCCATTACCGGCGGGCCGACTCGCGTCCACTGCCGGATGGTTTTCGATATTAATATTATTGTAGCTGTGGTTTTGTGCCTCAATGTCGTGATCGTGGCCGTGGCCATGGGCCGGTGACGTGGTAGTAATGGTAGTGGTGGTAATTAGTACCCCTCCGTGTAGCCCGGCGGCGGGCATGGCACAGTGCTCCTGCCGCGATCCTATGGACGAGGCGAAGAACCTTGATTTGACGACGTCACCTCGAGCTTTCCCGTTCATGAGCTGGTGGACCTTCTTCTCCATCCAAGCGCCAACGCCAAATCCAAGGCCCATCTGGAACATAATGCCGCTGATGACCACCATGGTGGCATTGAGTCCCGTGTCGCCGCCAAGCACTGCCATCACGGGGTTCCCGAGCGCAAGCGTGACACTCCGGGCAGCGAAAGCGAGGGTCCGCCCCGCCAAACCGAGTCCCATGGCGTGTGCCAACAAAGGCCAGCACACGACATTGCCTAGCGCGAGAAGCGAGGATACCGTAAACACGGTCAGCCCTGCTCGTGAAAGCAACTGTTGTCGACACTCGTACAGCTTCAGACCCCAGGATACTAGGCCTGCATTCAGCAAAGAGAGCGCAATATCGCCAGCGGCTATTGGTTGTTGGGTAATAGGAGAGCCGCTGCCGGTCAAAGAACCACTCTTGGCAGCTTGGAGAATAAATGTCGAGAGTGTCGTGTTTGTTTGCAGCGTGTCGAGCATTACATGCAAAGACCGACCACTGATGGCGCCTTCGGCAAAGACATAAGCGATCATGGCGAGGGAGGTCCAGAGAACAGCGTTGGACATGCCCGACAAAAACGTGCGAAGCCAGGGACGCAACTGGCTTGCCTTGATCCTTGCCTGGATGGTCAGTGTTGACAACCATATCGCAAACAGCAGGAATGTGGAGAAGACGGAGTCGTTGCCGGCAGTGTATCGAAGCGGAAGGCCGATAAGTATTGTGAGCAGCCAAGACAAAAGCAACATCGGCTTCTGAAAGATCCAACCGAAAAATTGACCGCATGGACTCGACGGACAGCCCGGGGCGGGAGAAGGGCTCTTTTCGACCGACAAGGCGATTTGGCTGTCATCAGGCGATGCCCCCTCGCTAGCTCCATAGATGCCGACGTCCACCGAGCTTGACAAGGACTTGATCGGCATTCTCAGCTCTCCGGCCCTTCGTCCCTCGATCACCTCAGTCTGGGTGGGCCCACAGCCCCAAAAACGCTTGTCCCATCGGATCATCAGACACCAGAGCGGTAAGCTGAGGGCATAGGAAGTGATGGTGTTGAGTATGCCAGTCAGAACTGCAATCCAGCGTCAGAAAGGAAAGGCCACCAGAGAGGAGGAAATGGTACTCGGCAGGCTTACGAAAACACGCAATGATCAAGCCGATCGTCTGGCCATCGGCGAACGGGCTCCGGCATATCATGACAAATGGAATGGTGAACCCTATAGACATGTGGCGGTTCAAGAGATTAGCCTGCTCTCTGGTCAGCACAGTTCACAAGAAAAGATATGGACGTCACAGAACTTTGGACGGAAGGCTAGACAATAGGAGGGAGCATCATACTGAGCTTCTTAACCATTTCTGGTAAAAGTCCTCGACACCTGGTAGGATGCTGCCGGCGACTGAGAATACTAGAAAGACGCCTGCCATGGCGAGTATGGAGGGCGGGAAGTCGACACCGTTATCGTCCAGTACGGACTGGATGCCGGCTATGAGGATTTGAGCCACCACCACAATGACCAGGAACATGAATCCGTCCCAAAGATTGGAGAACATGTTCAAGAGCGCCCCGCATAGCTGGGGGGAGGACGAGGCTGCCGTCGTGGCTAACGTGGAAGGGTTAGGCGAAAGACAGACCACAAGAGGACGATGTGACGATGCCATGATCTGATCAGCTTGTTGCCACCCGACACCACGGCAGCGGTGCTTGGAGGCGAGAGGGGTATTATCCGTGCGCTTGACGCGAGCTTGCAACTGGACCGACTTGAGTGATCGCTTTTTACAAACCGATGCGTACCTGCCAGGCAGTGAGACATGGCCAGAACGGGAACTTGGAGGGCAGTTGAGAGACGGCAGCAGTCGCACTTAAAGGGGACTGACTGCATTGGCAGCCGTCTACCTCGTGGTGTCTGGGACACACACTGCAGGAGTCCCCTCGCAGCGTAGAGTCTCGCGTTTGTACGCCCCGCACCATGTGGTTGCTGCCCGAAGCTCAATCACGGTGCCGGTCCTTGCCGAGCGGATGGGAACGCCTGCCTCCTCCTCTTCCTCCCTGGTCAAGGGCCCCTTTACATCGCCAATGGTGGGGACATGCTGGCGCAGCGGACGCTGTGTTCTTGCTGATCAGGGGTCTTTCGGTGCTATTATCCTTGGATGTTGACGAGTCCTGTTACCCAGTCACACCGTCGCTTCTTCCAAGGCGTCCAAGGATCGAGCGAATGGGCTCCGCGAAAAGGGCGGCAACGCAGGCTTGCTGCGTTACTACATCCTCCGGCCTAGGACCACAACATGGTTGCAGAGCCTGCAGGTGATGTAATTTCTAGCGACACGTCAACATGTCGGTGAAGAGGACCCTTACTATTCTGGGTGTCTGAGGATGGAAGGGGGTATCTGGCAATGCGTGGTTCCTGGCCCAGAGCAGATATCCGCCGCGGCCGCGATGACCTGCATGCTTAAGGTCAAACAGAGGCGGGCACACAGGGACTAAGCCAGGAACAGCTCACCAAACACGAAGCGAGCTGGCTGTAGATGTGATGTGTGTTGCGTGCGTGCGTGTTTGTACGCTCCCACGCGCAACGAGTGAGAAAGAATCTCGTTTCCTTTTATGATCGCCAAAGCAAACACGAGAATGTCGATCAGATAGTAGCAGGAACTGTTGGCTCGAGACGTGACGTTTCGCTTCATCGCCGGTGGCGCGGTGTAAGGACCCTGCAATTAGGAGGCTCCGTCGGTCCCATGCAAGAGACGCAAGAGGCTTCCCAAGCGAGACGACTTGTCTTGACTGTCAAGCGGATGACGGGCAGCCACCCCACACCCAAAGGCAGAGGCCCGGGAAGAAGCCGAGCAAGCACACACGCTCGCACGCCACTGGAGCCCCACTGCGGCGCCCCCCGCAAACGGACGCCTGGGCCATGCAGTTAGAACAGACCGGACCGCTATTTGGGTCGGGAACCCATACAGCCAGGTTTGGTAACTCCAACAAACGGCAGAGCGAGCTGTTGCCGGCAGTGGTCGACTAGGCGAGGCAGCCAGGGGCCCAGCAGCTGTCAGATTTGACAAGTGACCTAGCAGAGGGAAGCAGCCAGCAGGAGCCGTAGCCGTCCAGCGTAGCTTCCCGTAGCCGTTCCCAGGGCTGCGCTGGACCAGTGAGCACGCACCCAGCGGTTGAGGCTGGTGCCCGATCGGGGAAGTCTGGCGCTGCAGAGCAAACAAATCCCTGGCAGCCACCCACCAGCGCCTTGGGGATTGGGCAGGTTGCCCGCAAACGAGAAGAAAACGCTGGGAATGGGACGGGCCAAGCGGAAGATGCAGACCTGCCGCGACAAGCAGCCTCCCAGACCAGTAGTGATAAGTGAGGGGCCCCAAGGTGCTGGCTTGTGGCGATGGAGATGCATCTTCCCGCAGCTGAAACAACGGTTGGCTACGAGTCGAGCTGTGGCCTGGCCCAAGCGCGCGAAGGGGCACGTTTCCGTTGAGCACAAGAAGGTCAAAAAAGAAAATATATGCGTACCAGAACAGCTCCGGTGCGTTGGCGGCGGATGGGCGGCTGAGATGGACCCTGAATGAGAGAGGGAAGAAAAAAAGAAGGGTCATGATTATCCAGGGCCATCGGAGGAAACGTTCCACATTGTGGTCGTTGTCCACATCGGCTGTGCTTGTGTCATCTCCAGCAAAGCCAGTCCGGACGATCAGTCCATCCTTGTTGTTGCGCGGTTAAGGCATGATGAGCCGAGGAAGAGTAGCCGGGCGGTCCGTCTTCCAGTATCCGATGGGCTCGGCAAGTCCGCAGTATTGCTGGCCTATGGAGAATAGCAGCTGTTGTGCTCAGGGACTGGTCGCCAACGTGACAAGTGCCACCAAGTGCTGAAGCTATTCCGGTCCTCTTTCTCCAACGAACCTGGCCAAAGCTCCCTTGGGGACCGAACATGATTTGTGTATGCACGGCTTCGGCGACAGAGGTTTGGAGAGGTTCGACGTTGCGACTTCCCTGTTGGGTCGCACGAGGCCGCTGTACCCAGGGTCCAGTGGTGGAAAGGTGTTCTGCAGCCACAGCAGTCTGCGTGGCCGATACCAGTCACAGCACAACCCTGCAGCTCAACACAACACGGCCGGAGGTGTCGTCCGGCCAGATACGCCGCAACGGCTGCTGGGTGGGTGAAGTCCGGGACGAGTAGAATTTCCAAGGGCTAGTCAAGTCCGAGTTTAGCCGACTGCCGCACCGTTGGCCTTCTTTCCCTCGTCTCGGTGGAAGCTATAGCTCATCCCATGCTGGGAACACTGGTCCTGGGCGCCCGGCGTGGTTACCAGAAAACGATAAAATATATATTAACAGGACCCTGGATTCGAGAATGGCCACTTGACCAGGGATGGCCGCTGCTCGGCCATATATGCTCAAGGCTCGCTGCAGAGTCCCTAATCCACCCATCGATCGCCGAGCGAAGGTCATGGTTGTAAGGCCAACCTCGATACGCAAGAGATCGGCTGGTCCGTCCAAGCTTTCCATGGTATGGGGGCGAGTGAGGAGCGTACGGACTGAGGAAATAAGCCACATTTCAGTCCTTTCATAGAATAAACGGACGAAGAAAGATAACGGGATGATGTGGTTCAGAGATAGCTGGCCTAGTTTCTCCCCGCCGATGGACACTTCACATTGCAGGAAACTGAAGTGGGAAAGAGCGACCACTGAGCCGGCCTCATGAAACGAGGCCCGCGGAATGATGAAAATAGACTGTGCAAATTTCGCTTGCAAAAGAGATTTATTGGTAGTCACCAATGGTTCTGTCCGTCATGCTGGCGCTGGACAATCTGGACGACCGCAGCGAAGACTCTGGGCGAAGATCGTGGGCGCGGTACGGACGTAAAGAGGAGTTCTAGAGAATGTTGTGTCCAGCGAACATGGACGGCTCGCATTCATCAAACATTCTGCAGCTTGGCGCGGCGACTGGAGGCAGGGGCCACCCAGTGGTCATCCCGCGTCTGCAGGGAGGTTGGCTTGGCTGGGAAACGAGAGGGTCCACTGGAAGTTTGAAGGTTGGCGGGGGATTTGGGGGTCTGGTTTGAAGCTTGGGGGATGAAAGGAAGCTGCTAGCTCGTATGAAAAAGGAAGGTGGGGCAATTATCTGGAGGGGTCGCTCGGGGTTGGGGTTGGGGTCGCTAGGACCAAAACAAACCACCGTATTTGGAGAAGCTGCGACGCCCTGCTTAGACTTGAATGGACATCGAGATGGACTCGGAATCGCTGATTAGGATCCTGCGGGGGTACGACGCGTCCTTTGACACAGCATCGGTCAAGGCGGCATTTGACGACAACCAGGCGAAACCTAATGCCCTCGTGGACTGGGTCGCACTGCATCTCGCCCCAGACACGCTGCTTTCGGCAAGTGAGCTAAGCCAGTGAGTAACCAAGATGCCTTCCCCTATTGTCAACCATTCCCAGCACAGGTGTAGGCGCTAAATTGCTTTGTTTCCTTTCACAACCAGGTTCAATGCCCTTGAGAAGTCTGGGTCGGCGGCCAAGTTGGCATCGTCGCCTGATGTCGCTGCCGTACAGTCGTTTGGCGATCAGGAGATCAAAGCCGCCATCGAAGAGCTGGACCGCTCGACCGATGCCATCACCAAGCAGACCGAGGCCCTGAGGCAGCAGCAGGACGCCCTCGATCGCCTTGTCAACGGTGCCAGGAGGGATGCCGAGGCGCGCGTCTATCTCGAGTCCAGGCAAGCCCAGAAATGGGACGCCCGCCGCCGATCTGTCACACTGGCGGTACGTGTCTGGGACGGGCCGCCCGTTTTTTTCCAGGGTTTTCTGACTCTTTTCTCTTTCTTTTCCAGGTTGACGAGTTGTCCCATGCGGTGGACGCTAGGATCGTCGAGCTGGAGCAGCAAGGCAAGGGTGATGGCGCCAACATCCAAAAGACGGTCGACGCCCTGTTCCACGCCGACGACAAGCTGCTCTCGAGTCTTCAGAAACTTGGATGGGAGCTAGAGACAGAAGACCCAGAGCAACAAGACAATGTCGTCATGCTGCGTGAGACATGCGCCAGGTCAGCAGCTCTTTGCGGGACCCTGAAGACAAAGGGACTAATGCTGTAGCAGGTTAATCAAGTTTACAGTCGAGGGTCTTCGAACAAAACTCGATCGCATCTACCTCGAAGCCCTCGAGGCATCGATGCGATCGGGCACCACCAACCGTGTTTCTGTCGATGAAGTCTCCGCTCTCCAGGACGAGGTAGAGTCCCTGTATGCGGAGATCCTCCCAGTCGCCCAGATGTCTGCCAAACAGCAGTTTCTCAGCCCCGCCCTCAGCAAGCTGGCCACCGAGAATGGCCAAAGCTTTGCGCGATCCGAGCAGGCGGTCAGATATGTATGTGTGCACCGCAAGCATCAACCCCCAAATCCTGCAGTTTTTCTGGGTTTTTGACGCCGATACAGATCCACGAGTGCCTTGACTACCTGCTGGACCATGCACAAGACCTGACAACCCGAATCGAAGCTTTCCAAGCCTATCAGTCTGCGTCCAACGCTCTTGTTGACGTCGCACGATCCGAGTTGGCCACTGATGTTTTACTGCCGGCAAAGAAAGAGCGACGTCCGACTGTTGGGGCATCTCCTACGCGACAGGGGGGCAACCTGATATCTCCAGTTCGTCCTGCAGCAAAATCCCGCCCAAGACGCTCATCTGGGATAGGAGGCGGAGTCAGTGATGACGCAGCACTCGATGAGCTTCTGCGAAGTCTTGCCATAAGCCTTCCTCAAGATGATTCAGCCCAGGCTCAGGTCGGAGCTTTAGCCTTTACCCTTGCCGATCGCCGGGTCAAGGCTCGTAATGTGGCCCAAAATGTCCAAGAGTCCTTCGAGGGCGCTGCAACAAAGCAAATCGCTGACGCAAAGCTTGCCATCCAAACGGTGCGAGATTCCGTCCTCGCAGAGAGCCCATTTAACCAGGTCCGACTTGTTGACCCGGAGATCGAGGGATCTATTGCTGTGCTCTCCCAAGAAATTGACAATGTGAAAGTCAAACTGGACGTCATAGACACAGGCTTGGTCAAGACTCGTGGCAAAAGCACGAAGAAAGAGGAACTCATCACCCGCTGGGGCTGATGAGTATGCGGCATGCCCGTACGCAATTCTTGATTGAGCTCACCACATCATTCCTGAAAAGAATACAAACCCATATGCTACAGTGTTGTCGATAGTTTCCCCCTCGTTTGTGGAGGGCGTACTCGCATCTTCACATATCCTACAGCGAGAAATTGGACTCGTCGTGTGAGTCCTGCACACACTCTAGCGATGCGACCCGATGGATCGACGACTCCTGTATTTTTCTGAATCTTGAGGGTCTTATCTCTCGATCGACTTGTCCTTGCCTTTCATTTCTTGTTCTTCGGGCCTCTTCAAGACAGGCACTCGCATCTCAAGTAACTCCCACGCCGAGATAGGTCTGGTATAATATCTCTGGTCATTCCAAGCATAGCATTACCTCTTATGTTCTTTATTTACAATAACGCCTCCCCCCTTTGTGTTGTCACCTTTTGCCGAGCACCGAGTTGGGCACGTACTGGGGCATACTGTCCTCCCACAGGCTATTGGTAAGCAATCTCTTGCCTGACCCGTCTGCGGCGTTCATGGCCATGATCTGCCCGTACGGCTGGAATGTGTTGTCGTACACGGCCGCCTCCGCCTGGAACCCATACACACCGCTCGACCACAGGATCGTCTGCCCGTCCGGCGTCCATACCGCATGCGCGTCGTTTGCCCACGACGATGTCAACACTTTGAGGCCTGTCCCGTCTGGCTTGATCGTGCAGACCTGGTAGTTGGAGAGTTCGCCCGTGGCGGAACTGGTAACATTGCGTGTGAAGAGTATCGATTTGCCGTCGGGCGAAAACCAGGGCAGGTTGTCGCGCTCTGTGGTAAGAACGGTTGTGTTGCGTGTGGCGAGGTCGAGCATACGGAGGCCGACTGTGGGAGTCCACTGGCGGTACACGATCTTGGTGCCGTCAGGCGAGTAGCTGGGGAAGCCGACGTTGCCGCCCGTGATGTTGGTCAGCTGCTCGGAGAAGGTGCCGTTGGCGGTCGTCCTGTAGATCTGCGCCTTCTTGGCCCCGCGGCTCTGGAACCAGTAGCCCAGCGCAAAGGTGATCCACTGCCCATCGTACGACCACGACGGCTGGAATGCGCCTGCTCCGCCCGATGCTACGCTGCCCGGATCTACCGCACCGGCCCCGACGTCAAATACCAGCTGGTGGTTCGAGCCGTCTAGGTTGGATGTCATGATGGATGAGTTGCCCGACTGCTTGGAGGTGTAAGTGAGTTTTCCCTGCGGCGACAGGTCTGGGAACACGTCGGTGAAGCGGTACTCCCATGCCGGGTCCCAGCTCCAGAGCTTCTTCTCCAGGGGGCGCGTCGCCCAGCCTGTCTTCTCGTACACCACCAGCTTGCCGTCGGGGGACCATGCCGGCGAGCGCATCCCGCCTGGTATGGACACGCTGCTGTTGGCAGTGTAGTGGATGCCTGCCGTCGCGCCGCCTTTGACCAGATACCCGATGTTGTCATTGGACACGAACTGCGGGTAGATCTTGCATCCGGGGGAATTGGTGTGCTGGACGTAGTCCGTCCCCGTTGCGAAATCGACCGACGCGATCTGGTTGACGGTATTGTTGACGGCAAAGGAGCCCCGCGAGTCCCAGGTCTGCTGCAGCGTCATCTGGTAGAACACGACGCGCTTGCCGTCGGGCGAGAACTTGGGCGAGCCCGTAGTGAGTGTCGGGTGGCTGAAGACCTTGCGGAAGCCGCGCCCGTCGGCACCAATTGCATAGATGGACAGGTTCTGCGAATGCTCCCAACCGGCGCCGTCATTGTGGCCCGTCCAGCCGGTGTTGCGGTCTGACGAAAAGACTAGCCACTTGCCATCAGGCGACCAGCTCGGCGCGAAGAAACCGTTGGGTGACTCAGGGCGGCCTGTGACACCGGTCTGGTTGGTCAGGGTCCGCGCCTTGCCCGTCTCCAGGTCGGTCAGCCAGATGTTGGAAGTGTACACATCCGCCGTGGACGCGTAGGCTGCGTATCTCCCATTGGGCGAGATGATGACGGCGTCTTCGACAGCTGGTGTTGTTGCGATGGCCTTGAGCGCCCCTTTACGTTCGCCGCGCCCGTCGATCTGCACCATGTACAGATCTGAGTTGCCGTCGCCATTGCGCTCGGAGGTGAAGGCGACGGACCGCCCGTCCGGCGAGAACGACGCGTGGTACTCGTATGCCGAGTCCTTGCCGAGCAGCAACCGCTCGTTAGCGCCGTCGGCATTTGCTATGTACAGCTGCGAGGTCGATGGCGCGATCCGGTTGAGCAGGAGCACGCCTTTCTTTCCTGGGGCGGCGGGCAGGCCGCGAGCCTCAGCCTGGGCTGCATGAGGGCACTCTCTCGCGTCGAGATCTCGAGCTGCTTGTGCCTGGGATTCGGCATATGGGCAGTATGCCAAGCACGCAGCCGGAAGCAGCAGGCCAGCTATGGCGGACTGCAGCATCATGGTGACTGATGGAGCTGATGTTGTCGCCGGCTAAAGGAGGGACGGGGAAGCACAGTCAAGCATAGTCCGCATAACTGGGTAGGTGCTGGGCTTATGTAGCTGCATATTATACCGTTTGGTTCCACTTATACTCCGATGACATCTTTAATATAATTACTGTTTCTGCAGGGTGGTGTGGTATTAAGGGGCCTATTGGTGGAGCAGCCTATAGGTACCTAGCTTTTGCTCCCCAGTACGTTTTCCAATCTCCATACCTAGTCTAACCTACTTGTGAAGGTGAGCATGTTTAGTCAGCGGCCAAAGAGAAAATCATGTAGTGTAGATCTCTCGTGGATATCCGTAGGGACATGGAGGGAGGTATCCCCCCAAAATTAACGGGAACCCGGCAATCGGCGCGCGGGACGACGCGTGGCCCGCTTGAAGTGAGTGACATCGGCCCGCTGTCTCGGCCCAGTCACCTTCCTACACGGGCTTGACTTTTTTAAGTGGTTTCGGGAAACATTGCACTTTCGGGTCTCACCTTCCGGGTTGCACAATGCTGTGCTGTGCTTTGCTGTGCTGTCCTGTCGTTTATTCTTGCCAGCCAGCCACTGAAATAATGGAGGTGAGGTGAGGTGGTATGGTACGATCTCCGTCGTACTTGCGAGTTTGGAGTGGGGGTCTCTTTTTTTAGGTAGAGGTAGGGCTTTTGGCGATTTGGAAGGCGGCCGAAGAAAGGGGGAGGGGTGTGATGAGGGTTATTGATTCGTGAATTTTTATCAAAAGTGAGATCTGGGTATGTGTGTGTGCTGGTGCATGTTCTCGTAAAATGAAGCCAAAAAGCTCTAAATATTATCATTCTCATACATCATTCGCGACCCCATTGTAGAACTCCTTGTGCCACAAGGCCAAAAGCCAGGCTCGATCATATATATGCCGATACATGCATGCATGCACATGCAGATATAGTCCGCTTCTTGCTCTCATTTTCCATCCAGCAGCGGCCCTCCAATTGAAGCAAGTCTCTCTCATGTGTTTCATCTTATTATGAGCTAAAATGCTCCCCCATCAACAGCCACACGGGCGTGTCAGTGCGGTTCGCTGCCGGCGGCCGTCTCCCGGGCTGCTGATGTCGTCTGGAAGCTGTCGGAGAGAGAAAAGTGTCATCCCGGTACGCATTCTTTTTGTGGATCAACACACATTAACAAGGCTTACTGGTACCACCACTGATGCCGCCGCTGATGCCGCTGATGTCGCCAATGTTTTCTTGCTGTTGATTGCCTAGCGAGTTTGCTCTGCCCACGCCCGCGACACCACCCCCGCCCAGACCGCCGGCCGCGCTGTGTGTGGGTTCCGTGGTGCTGTGTTCGCGATGGGATGAGACGCCGCCAGTCATGGAGGGGTGGTGTTCGCGCGTCGGCCAGGTGGTTGGGAGGGAGTCTTTTCTTTTTTCTGCTATGGCTGTTTGATTGATTGGGATCAGCGAGGAACATAATTGGTCTTGTGAATTGGATGATGGAGAAGAGGAGTACTGACGCTCTTCGTTGAGGTTGGTCGCTTTCTCGAAGGACTTTCTGGCTGTGTCTTTGAACTTGTCCATCATGAGTGAAGCGTGGGCTTATTGGGATTCTGGTGGACTGTATGGAAGTAGATGGGCGGATTGCTCAAGAAGGATGACGGGTGACGAAAGTCGATAGTGGGGAAGGCACATTCTATATAAGCCAGAAGCGATCAGGGTCCAGATCTTCCCCTGTCAATCTTTCCTTTGGCTACCACTGTGAATGATATCATAATGATATATGGTAGAGTTTCGGCAGTCGTCAATCGGCAAGCTCGGCTAGCAGGGGCTTTGGAGATTATGACTGCAGGTTTCGTCACTCCTACATAGACCTTGTAGTAGCAAGCACGCCGCCTCCTCCTTCTCCTCTCCCGTTAGTGTTATGGATCGTTGGAAGCACCGATCAATGAGAGAATCCTACTAAATCTTATTGCGCATTATATAACGGACTTCGTCTAATGTCAACGGAATGGCCGAATGGAAGGGGTGCCGTGCCGTGAGGTCTTATTCAACTGGGTCCGTGGTGTAACATTCAGTTTCTTAACACGTTTAGGGTCTGCCACTATGCTACACTCTGTCAGGCTACGATTGACGGGGACCATTTAAATTGCCTCGCTTTTTGAAAAGCCCTGGAGGGTAGAAAGTTGAACTAAAATGAAAACAAGCCTTTACCTATATCTATTTGGACATCTTCACGAGCTCAACCGGCCACGGGGCGACTTTGATTATCTCGGCGGGTCTGTGAGCGGTACTGTTTCGGACAGAATGAAAGTGCCTCGGAACCGGCGGCGGCTTGGAAGAGGAAATGCGACATAGGGTTACCGGCTTAGTGGGATTGGTAGCCGTCTTCGTGGGATTGGTAGCCGGCTTCGTGGAATTTGCAGTTAACTTGGTGGACGTAGAAGTTGACACACCAGCTGCTCTCGAGGAGGGGTCTCTCATTGCGGAGGGGCTGGTGGTAGACGAAGAATTGCCGCTGGGTCTATGGCCCGTCGCTGCCGTCGCTGTCGATTGCGGCTTTTTCGTGGGGCAGTGTTGACAGGACTAGGATTTTTCACGAGTGCCGGTATTGCTGTTGGCAGTTGTTGGTGCACGTGTCTGCCTGATGGGCATTGTCGATGTTGTCTGCGATGGTGTTCTCTGAGCTGTTTGCGGGGCCTGCGCCGTCTTGCTGCTATGATGAAACATTGCGAGAATCCTTGGATGGTGCTGTTTCTTTGATGAGACTGAATGTGAGAGACGATGGAGTTGAGCTGTTCTGTGGTAGTGGATGTTGAATTGCTGATAAGTCGAGACAATATGCTTGAATATAAGTGTCGGATGGACAGCGAGTGTGTAGGTATTATATAAGTACTTGTCTTAGTACAGGCACTTGTAACCGTTTGAAACTTGCCATTGTTGGTCCAGATCATTTCTCACATGGTATATCATGTTCTACTGTTGGCCGGGCCGTACTATGCCAGGCAGTTGGGCAGGCCGAGGCTCGATACATGTTTCAAGTAACCTCTGCCATCTCGAGAGCCGCAGTGTTCGTTTTGAACCGCAATGAGCGGTCACACTTGTGCCTCAAAGAACGGCCTCGGCACTTGCGGGCTTTGCATCTCTCATTGGTCGCGGGTCTTTTCCATACAGCCCAAACACACCCCTTTCATGACTGCACCTAATTAAATGCAGCGAATCTTTTCCGGCTTTCTCCTGAAGTCCAAAGCAGAACATTACCAAGGAGGTGGCCAGCTTGTTTCGGGCCACTTGTCATATATATAGCCTTCAAGTAGCTTGGTAGGTGGGACTGTCTGTTTTATGGCCTCTATTTGTGACCTTCAACCGTTTTTGTGCTGTCTTTCGACAAACGAGTACCTTGCCAATATTGACATTTGCTTCTCCGTTGACGTGAAGAGCTAGGCTTATATAGAAGCTGTGAGGTTAGACGACACGTTTAGAATGAAACAGAAGGCATCAGCAAGACAAATGAGAGCTTGGTGAGATTCTTTGCTGTTCTATCCTAAAATACGAAAGGACTGACTTCAAGATTGTGGGCCGGCCAGCGGCAAATCCAATATTCTCGCAATTGCTCACAAGGGGTTACAAGGGCTCTCCTCACGCTTATTGCGTCTTCTGGTACGCGTCAGCCAGGAAACCTAAGAGGGCAACACGCATATTATGTGACTGGGAGCCATCGATAACGGATATTTCGCAATGAGAGCCAGCGCCTTTCCGCTCTCGTGGCGCGGCGCCCAGCCTGGTGTTTAGCTTGTTGAATCTGACCAGAACCAAAGCGTTCCAGTCAAAAATGGCAGCATACTGGTTGGCTTGGTTGACAGCGTAGTTGGTGGCCTGCTTCATGACGCAGGAGTTGCCGAAGAACAGGGACTTATCCTGCGTCGAAGTGCTGTATTGAGTGTGGTCAGAAAGCTCCTTCGTTCTCGCTTCGAACACCAACAGCCTCATCGATATAGAGCTGCTCGGAGTCTGGGTTCTCGAGATCCCTCACAGCGCCGTTGAACTGGTCGGTATCAATGGCGCCACGCCTCTTGAATTCGATGATTGCGAAACACTTCTCTCTACCTTGCAAGGAAGTTGTTTTGTAATACGCCAAGTTGGTACGAATTCCTTTTGACCATTGTTCAGCATTGCAGGAAATGGTGCCCGAGATGATCCGATCCGCGCAAAGCACCTGGTTCACGGGATGGATGAGATGAATTGCGGCGGCACGAGCGACATCACTTCTACCTTGTGGCGCAAGCCATCTTCTTTCCGGGCCAAGTATTCGAGTGGGAGGGGGGCTGAAAGATTGGAGAGAAGACGTGGAAGATTGGAGAAAGTATGAGAGAGGAGATGGTTATAGAGACTGGAAGTCGTGAAGGTGGTGTTGTCGAGGAGCCGTTTGCTGGATTATCAGTGGTTTGCTATTGCCTGGTATTATTCAACGAGACTAAATATACCCACAAAGACTACTCATATGCAGCATCTTCACGAAAATGAGCTGAGTGAATACTGCCTGACCACCTCCCTCCTCGAGGAGAGAGCTGAAAATTCATGTTCTTGCCGCAAGTGGGTTAAAAATAGCCTCGACAACAAAGATGTGTTGCACACTCGAGGATGGCGCCTAGGAGACCCAGCCAATCATGGCTTGTAAATATCTTAGTTGTCCAAGTTAGTGGCTCGACTCTAGCGTCGTGATCTATTCTCGTGGCCGTCTCCCAGGGATCAGCCAGCGCGTCAGGTATGGTCTTGTCTCGAGTTGTCTGCCAACCAGACCATTCTACTTGCCTTCGAGCAGCGTCTTCTCGGGTTCCTGAGCTGAGGGCCAGGCTTTGGGCGTCGCCAAGGTTATGGCACAGCTGTTTCGCAAATTCCAGATTTTGGGCTTCCCGTTGCATTGTGTTACCCTATTCGGCGGCAGATTTTGTCACGCACTGTGTGTGAAGCAGTCAAATTATCTACTCAGCCAGTAAAAGTCGCTCCCAGCTGGACGGTACATTACAAGGCGGCGAGACAAACCCACACCCTAGTCGGAAAAAGCTGCCAACCAACGATTGTAAAAATAGACGGAATAGCTGCGTGTGGTCCCCCCCCCCCCCCCCCCCCCCCCCCAAAAAAAAAAGATGTCTCAGGCGTTCTGCTCTGGGACGAAAATGCGTGCAAGAGATAGATTAGGTCGACCAAAATGCGCCTCCCAAGAAAGGTGGAGGGAAGGTGAGCAGCGCACGGGCCACCACACACCCCACTAAGTTCTTCCAAAGAGACACGCCAACTTCCCGTCGTACCAAACCGACACATAACCATCTAATTGATCCACAGACCACATCTGGGCACACGCGGCTTTATATCTGCGTTTTTACGATTCGAACTCGGGCTCACTATGTTGCGCGATCAATCAACCTTGACTTCATCAGTGTTCAGATCCGCTGCTTTCTTCCTTCTTCTCCTACTACCTACCTGCCCTTCCAACCCACCCGCGTCGTGGCTGATGTCGTTCATTGCAAGACCGCGGACACCCCCTCCGGAGACAGACAAGCCGAAGCTCCCATATCGTCCCGGGTTTGCTGTCGACATTCGAACTCATGTTCCCCCCCCCTCCCTTTGCTCGTGGCTATCCCGAGGGGACCTGGACTTTTGACCCCACCGACCAGCATCTGGAATCCATCACGCAGACAGAGCGCGTCTTGGAACGTCCCCCGCTGGACGGTCCTCCCACTTCGTCCGCTCCGCGGTCAGCCAGACTCAAGATCACGGCCACTCTGGCGACAGGCGACGGTCGGGGCGCCCAGGTCGTCGTATGTCTGGTCGAGCCCACCACCCGCGCCGAGAAGCCATTTCACGCTGTAGCCAAGATCTACGACCCGCTTTACTACAGTTCCAGAGACAAAGACTTCTCTCATATAGCACGCGACGTCTGATGCATGGCCGAGACAGATTACACCAGCGAGGCCGCCGCCTACGAGCACCTTCGGGAGGTGGGCCAGGCTGGATCGTTCGCCCCGGATTAATACGGCTCGTGGACTTTTGAGCTTCCCATTTCCCACAAAGGCATACCTTGCCGGCGCCACGTGCGCCTCATACTAATAGAGCACCTAGACGGAGTGCGCATGATGGACCTTCTCGTCGACGACGGCCGTCTTCCGGACCACGAGCCCAATGCTCTCCGCCTGGACGAGAGGTACCGCCTGAAGGTTCTGGCCATGATTCTGGACGGCGTGGTGCGCCAAGTCCACGCAGGACTCGAGCAGCGCGATCTCGCGCCCCGAAACATCATCATTATGCCCCCACCACGATCGGCAACAGAGTCATCAGGCGACAACTACAAGAACGGGAGCCTCCAGCAGCTGACAGTCACGCGGGTCGTGCTGATCGACTACAACATTGCTCGCGTATCCGTAAAAATGATCTACGGCCAGATGGCCTTCCCGCGCGCCAAGCTACCGCCAAACCCGATACTGTACTTCCGCAGGAGCACGCTGTACGAGCATGAGCTCGTTGGCTGGCTTCCTCCCGAGTGGCTGGAAAACCCAGCTCTGCGATAAAAGTGGTTTCTCGAGACTTTTGGGGGGAGCCAGGCGGAGAAGTCCGCAAAGTTTTGTCTGCCGGAGTCTGATTCCACGAAAAGAAAAACATGATGAGGCTACGAATGAGACTAGTTTCTTATTGTTTTTTTTTTTTTTTTTTTTTGGCGCATGTTTAGCGATGATCTTTTTTATTTTATGTCCTCGGTTTCGAGTTCCATGTAACATCATCCTCTGCCATAAATCTGTAATGCTACTAGTACATTTGCGTGTGGCCTCAACCTTGTGGGAGAATGAAACAACTCCATAAGAGATGGTTGGTGTTGTAGTCACAATTAGCCCTGGTCATTCATCCACAAAATGATTCCATAAAGTATGGAGCAAGCAATGGAAGGGAGAGCAGGTAGATAAGTTGCAACGATCAGTCAATTTTGAAAATTCTAGCAGTAGCCTAAGATCAAGAGGTCCAAGAGTAAGAAAGAAGAGGATAAGAAAATGAGAAAAAGTAACAAAAGAGAGATGCGGCGAGTTTGGTACAAATCGAGCTCTCTCCTGCTCTAAAACAGCTCAAGAATCGAAAAGAAAAAAAAAGCCCGAGATAAGAGAAAACCAGCGCATCAGTTGTCATCGTGTCTTTCCTCCTCTTTTGTTCTCGTCGTAGTGCCATTGCTTTGCTTTGCTTTGTCCTTAGAAGATGGCAATGGCAGCGACGATGGGGCCGACCGTCTTGATGATGCTGAGAACATCGTTGAGCAGGCTCTTGAGAGCATCCCAAGAGATGGAGTTGGTGGTGCGGACCTTGCAGTACATGAGCTTGTTGCCGTTGACGATGTCGGCCCAGTGCAGCTTGACCTGGTTGTTGAAGCGGGTCTCGTCGGCGTCGGCGTTGTGCGAGGCCCAGAACTCGATCTTGCCCTTCACGCGGCCCTTGCGGGACAGGGTGTAGACGCGGCCGCCGACGTCGCGGAGCGCGCAGTTGATGCCGTAGTCGTACGACCACCACCCGCTGTTGTGGAAGTGCGTCTTGAACCGCACCGACCCACTCGACCAGAACGTGATCAGGTGGTCGCCCGTCACGCTGCCCAGGTTCCAATTGTGCGTCCAGGTCAGGGACTGGTAGGCACGGGCCTCGAGATCGCGCTTGGTCTCGGCCGTGGCGTTGGGGGGAGCAGGGTCGGCGGGACCGAGCTCGACTTTGGGGGTCTCGGCCGTGATCTCGTCGCTGCCGGCATCGGCGCGGACGAGGAGCTGGTTGGCCGGCTCCTCCAGGTCGCGGCTGGAGACGGTGGAGGCGGGGGCCTCCTGAGCGAGCTCGTCGTTGACCTCGCCGCGAGCCTGGAGCGGGCTAGCTGCGGCAAAGGCGGCGCCGAGGACGACGAGGACAGAGGAGAAGCGCATTGTGGCTGCTGTTGCTGTTTTCTCAAGGCAGAGAGGAAGATGTTTTGAAGTGAAGGCTGGAGAGGAGGGTTGGCGAGGAAGACCTCAGAGATGATGTTGATGTGTTTGGTTTGTTGTTGTTGGATCGAGGTCTGGAAGAGTTGGTTGCTGAGTGCCTGATGATCTGGAGGGAGAAGACGGTCGAGGAGGTCGGTTTATATAGACTCTTCTGAGCGCTCAAGACGATGAGGTCTCTCTCCAAGTTTGCCGCGCTTGGTCCATCTAGAATCTAGACTCCTGCGGCTGATGAGCCGACCAAGAGATGTCTCCATTCACAGTTGGCGGACCATCGGAGAACTTGACGCTCTCGTGTTGTCGATTGTTGCGGCTGATGAGCCTTCGATGAGAGAGAAAGAAGTCCTCGACTTCAACACTGCCTCGTTCATCTCCGCTTGCAAGGTGGTTTCGACAAATCACGAGTCTGAGCATCGCCGCCGTGTTGTCAGGAGGCGTACGGATCCGTGCAGACAAAGGTTTCTCCGCTCCCAGCCCCGAGGGACGGCGCTGTGATTCAGGGACGGGAGCAACTCACCGAAATACGACTGGAGCCATTCAGAAAGATCCACGGCTCAACATTGGGCTCGGAGAATGAGCAAAGGGCAGCGTCTGGCAGCAGTCAGCCGCCTGCCACTCCATCTTAAAATAACGTCAACCAACGTCCTAGCCTCGGTTCTCATGTGTGTCGAGAGCGGCTGCCAGCTGCCCTTGCCAGCACACACAAACATAATGGCCATCGGGCACCATTGCCAGCATAGCCTTCCAGGGGTAGCAAAAAAGTCGTCCAATGTTTGGTCTGTCAATTATGTCATAAGGGGCAAGGCATTCGATAGAAGAGCCTAACCGATCTTGGCGTTTGTTTCAGTTTGTTGGGAGGCGTAGATCTGGGGTAGTCTTCCCGCGTGCGCTGCTCCGCCCTTCCGCCGACGGAAACCGTCTCTCAGCCGCAAGCCTCAATCTGTTGGACGACCCAATTTTAGTACGACACCGCTCAGCTTGGTAAGGGACTTGCTGTACTGCCCACTGGCGGATATAACATGCAGCAAGCACACAAAGAAGGCGGTGAAGAGCTCTGAGGAATCAATCAGTGGTGGAAGCTCAAAACTCTAACTGATGTTTTCGCGTTGGGATTCGGACATCACGCAAGTGGCGTGACTTCCAGTTCGGCTTGGGCGAGGTTCAGCCTACGGACGCTCGAGTACCCAATGAAACTCGGTATGATAGATTTGGCGAGGTGTTTCTTCATGTCATGAGTTTCCTGTACGAAAACAATCGTAGTCGATTCTTTGTGCGAAGATTCGGAGATGAGAAGAAAATTTGGAAAACGAGGAAGGCAGTGTGGATGCGGCTGCTGTTTATCGCCGATAGGCGTTATGATGCCAAGACCAAAAATACGCCAAGATCACGCCAAGCCTGGGGCAGAGCATGGCAAACGGGGTCTTGGCAACTTCAGGGTCCAAGGGCTGAGCGACGCGGCACAGGAATATCCCCGCCTTCCCGCCCTGCTTTTCGGCCAAGGGTCTGGACGCCGCCACTATTATTATTTTTTTGTCCATTCAGCTTCATGGAAGGGGTGAGTTGGCCTCAATCAAACCTGGCTTCACGACACGGCACAGCACGCTGCTCATTCTCTGATGAGCTGTCAAGGCACTCGAGGCGAAATCATGCACGGCTTGCCTGACGAGAGGTTTCTTGCTCATCCCACATGCTGTTGACCTTGCAGTTTGAGTCTCGTCCTCGTCCGACACCGTGCGAGAAAAGGTCTCTGATCTCCGGTTCTCTAGTTTTCAGAGCGCCGCCCTCCACACGCTTGTCTTCCAACGCCTCACGAAACAACCCAAGAGCTCATAATAAACCTTACTTACATCTCACTGCCCTGGCCACTCTCGTTGCACAAGCAGTAGTATCGTAGGATTCAAACAGAAAACTGGACTTGGCGAGCAGATTTAACAGTCATCTCATCGATATGCTGCAGAAACGAAATTAAACTCTCTGTTTCATAACGATTCTGCACATCAAATGGTGCCGACCACGCCCAGAAACAAACCTCTTCCTTAGAGATCCCGGTCGTATTTATGCCATTTCTCATGGAGTGATACTTGCTTTTCCTCATGCCTCAGGCCCCGTAGCTCACCTAGGTCAGGTCCGGATCCGCACTCTGTCGGACCGGAGCGGGACAGGTTACCACACTAGACCGCAAGCTGCCGGTCTCGGACTCGGCTCGCAATGATTACTAGCGTAAGCATTAATCAATGATTGCCCACCAAATTTCCTGCCAGCCTTCTGGGGATTACGTAGGCCCCATTGTTTGTCATCTCTCCACTCCGAAGGAGTTCGGCTCATAGATCGACGCCAGCAACATCCGAAATGGAACGGAACATACAGAACACAGCAACAAGGCTCGCAGTTCGCAACATCAACAACACCGATGTGAGCAAATTTGTGATAATGAGTCAAGAGGTTCATTGCGGATGACGAACCCCCGAGACTGAGTCGGAAGATGAAATTCAAGTTCTTTGTAATGAGGTGGACAGGCCGAGCAAGGGCATCGTAGATGTTGTATTTAAACTGCGAAGAAGGCGCTCTCTTCAGCTTGACTTGAGAAGTATCCAACTTGGTTTCATTCGAAATCCACATACCTTGTATCAACACACTCGCTCCCTCGCGATTCAAGATGGTCGTCATCAATCTGGGCTACTTCGCCCTCGCAGCTTCCTACGTCTCGGCACTCCCGGTCGTCCAAGGCATCCCCCTACCCGGCTCTCATGGCCCCAGCCCCGCGCTGCCCCGACGCACTATCGCGGGCGTCTCCGTCCTGGACACGCCCCTCGTCCGTGCAGCAGAGCAATACATGCGCGACCACTCCAACGACCTAGTGTACAAGCACGTCATGCGCACCTGGCTGTTCGGCACGCTGATGGTCAACAACAATGCGACCCTCCGCAACCTCGTCGACCCGGAAGTCCAGGCCGTCTCGCTGCTGCTGCACGACCTCGGCTTCGACCGCACGCCAAACTCGCGGCTGGTCAGCCCCGATCGCCGGTTTGAGGTGGACGGCGCCATCGCGGCCCGCGACTTCATCCGCGACCACCGCGACGGCCGCCGCTGGGACGAGCACCGCGTGCAGCTCGTCTGGGACGCCATCGCCCTGCACACAGAACAAAAGTACGCGCTGTACAAGGAGCCGGACGTGGCTGCTGTCAGCACGGGCATTTTCATGGACTTTGCTGGCCCGAGCAATGGGGTGACTCAAGCGCAGTATGCTGCTGTCGTGGCGGGGTTCCCGAATGATGGCCTGAGGGACAGTGTCAAGGATATCTTTAGCTGGCTTTGTCGGACGAAGCCTGTCTCCACGTATGATACCTTCATGCAGCCGTTTGGAGAACGCTTCGTGGCCAACTACTCGGCGGTGGGAGGCCGCACCATTGACTTTGTGCTGGGGCCACCTCCGGCTTGAGCTTTGTGGCGGCGAGGCCCATTTGATGATGGAGATGGAGATTACTGGCAGAGGGTGTAAAAGGGCTTTGACGTTGTCATTGACGAAGCTTTGGTGAGATTTCAGTTCGGATTTCGAAGACTCCTTATGGGCCGTCGGTCGGAGGTGATCTATGGACATGTATTAGTATTTTTTGGACATCAAAACAACAGATAGCAATTCCCTCTCCCCACTTAAATGTTGGCGCTCGCGAAAAACCAGGAAGTCTCGTAGGTCAGTAGGAGCCAGGCAGGCAGCAGGCCGCGCTGAGTTGGGCCGCCAGCCAATCCGCCAGCCAGGAAGGAATGTGTCCTAGCAGCTGGTCAACCACCAACACACAGATGCGTGCTGAAGGATCCGACCTACTACGTAACTTCCAACAAACGCCTAGCCAAGCAGCTCACCAGCGGCCACGGCACCTACAAACTCTTTCCCTCCTTTTCAACGTCATGAACTCTTTCAGATAGCCGTCAACTGAACACGCTCAAGATGGACGATACTCACCCACCCTCGCAACAACTGCCCACTGACAACAGCGTTGCACCGAATGATCGCAGCCCACTCCTCGGCGCCTTCCAGCGGCACAGCAGTGAGTCCAGCCGGGATAGATTCTTCCGCGTCGGCGGCGCCGTCCTCACGAGCTTCATCCACATCTGCGCGGTTTCCACAATCGTCGCCTTCCGTGGCGCGTGGGAATTTGTCTTCGTCTCCATTCTGGATTTTGACTCTCGCACGCGGCCTCAACGCCATCTGTTCTTCGCATTTGATATTATCCTGACGCTCGGGTCGCTTTCTGTCCTCGTCGCTGCTGCGACAGTGAAGTCCAGCCGAAAAAGGACGAACTGGGGGTGGTGGAATTGGTTGATGGTGAGATCAATCCTGGATCTCTCTTCAAACCCCTTCGTCTATTCTTGATCACAGCTGGCGTGGGCTGTGGTGTGCTGATCAGACTTACATAGGGACATCCCTTCACATCGTTCCTGGCTCTCTGGGCCGTGGTCCACGTGTTGGTTAGCGCGGTGTGCTATATGAGGTCGAATTGGTGGCACTGGCAGTTTTGGGACTGGCCGTGGCAGCTTTTGCTGGGCATGCCCATGGTCATCTTCGCCTGCTTGGCAATGAGGAGCTTGGTTCACGGGTGAGAGCCCGGCCGGCTCGAAGTCAAGGTATTTGTTTTGCTGTCCTTACAAGGTCCGTCCGCGGGAAATTCGTTAGAAACTCGTGTTCTTTCCTTCTCTTCACAAGTTCTCTTCCAATATTCACAAGAGCATTCTGGAAGGAGTCGAAAATTGGTAGAGCGGGTATTCATAATACACGGGTCATCTTCTTGTTCCAGGGTTTTGTGATACCGGTCACACGCTACGCCCCAGCCTAGGTTGATCGAAAGTCAAGCGCGAGTTAGCCCTTGTGCTACACAGTGTCAGCAGAAGGGGCCATATTGACCTTAGTAAGACAAAAGCCTGTCGATCAGCAGATTTTATTTCCAGAGTTCATGAGCTTGTTACGTAACCTGAGGTTCAGACCTTGCTGCTCAGTAATCAAGAGCTGACGAGGCAAAGATCGGAGGGCGTGCTGATCGCTAAACATAAGACTGGATACCTAGGTCGCCCGCGCGAGTAGAAATGGGAGGCGTATTAGGCAACAAGATTCTCGCGAAGCCGAGCTACGAATGCAAGCAAGGTACCTGCATGAGCGGCTGAGTATTTACGCATGGAGCTGATCCGGGTCGACCGAATAGGAGCTCATTGTATTCTTCGTATGCGAAGCGGCAGCATCCGAGGAGGCCGAATGTGACGTCCTTTCCCACTCCCAAGGGCTGATTGGACCGGAGACTGCAGGACGAGCGGCAGCTTTGCATGCCCACGTGTGTCTTAATCATCCGCGTGCCAGGTGTACAAAGCGAGGCTTCTGCGAGTGTTAGGGCTGAGTTCTTGTTATTGGCAGACCTACCTAATGGGGCCTGTCGGTAGAGGTATCGGCAAAACCCCCCAAACTGGGTAAGATAGGTAAGCATGGAGGGGCGAACATCGTAACCCAGGGTCCGATAAGTAATGACATGTCTCGTCCGAAGGAGGCCGATGCTACGAGGCTTCAACCGTGATATCTTGCGTCAGAAAAACTTCATAAGGAGTAGCTTCTCCAAAGCCATGGCACTAGTAACCAAGCCTTGGCGGCTAGAAGAACCGCAACAATGCGTCTCACCGAACCAGCTCCTTTTCTCGTCACGTCCACGCTGGCAGTCTTGAGCAGCCATGCGTTGGCAGCCAATGTCTCGACGCTCGCAACAAAACTGCAGGCCATCTCGGCAGAGGTCTTCCCTGGTCTCAAGGCTATTGCCGTTGACATCTGGAACAACCCTGAAGTCGGACTCAGCGAACACCACGCACACGATCTCGTAGTCGACTACTTTACCTCGCAGCAGCCGGGCGAGTGGGTGGTCACTCCCCATGCGTACGGTATGGAGACGGCCTTCAAGCTTGACTTCGAGTTCCGAGTCCCCGCTGTCAACCCAAATACGCCGCTGCCCGTCATCGGCTTCCTAGCTGAGTACGACGCGCTGCCGGGCATCGGACATGCATGTGGGCACAATCATATCGCACTCAACGGGCTTGCCGCGGCAAGCATGGTTCGTGCAGCCGTTGTTCAGCTGGGTATCCCAGCCCGCGTTGTCGTCATGGGCACGCCAGACGAAGAGGGCGAGGCGGGAAAGCACAAGCTTCTTCAGGCCGGTGCGTTTGACGGAGTAGATGTTTGGTTCATGGCCCATCCAACGAGCGCCAACGCTGTGCAGCCCATGAACGCGCGGATAAACGCTGTCGCCCAGTTCCGCGGTACACAACACGGCGATGTGGTGCGTGCTGCGTACGAGACACTCGTTGCCGTGCGTGACCGGGCCGCCGGTGGACTTCCCGGCACTGCCTCGTCGGTTGTTGCAGTCGAAGACGTCGGCATGTTCGCGTCAAACGTCGTCCAGTCGCGGATATCACTCGGCATCAACGGCTCGACGCTCGAAGTAGTCCAGCAGACTGTCTCCTCGATTCTCGACAGCACGTATCCGGGCGTTACCTTCACGGCTGCGAACGACTGCACTGGTGGTGTCAACCTGACCACGTTTGGACCGGGTGGCCACGCGTCAGAGAGCACCAAGAGCCCTTTGGTCCTCACCATCGAGACCTTCCGTGCCTTGTCGTCGCAGGAAGGGGTGTCGTTCTACCTCCCCGGAAATGCCAGCACCACTGCCCTCGACATCACGTTCGACATCCGCTCGCGCTACACCCTCGACCTCAACAGTGTGCTCAACGTTGTTACATCCACAATCGGATCCAACGCCGCCGCCATAGTGACCGACACGATCTACCCGGCGCTGGAAGTGACCCCTTTTCTCCCCGGCGTCTTCATCGACCTGCTCAAGACGGACGCCTACGGCGCGCAGACAAACTGGGGCGTCTCCTCCTTCGCACCAGCATCGACCGACGCCGCATGGCTGCAGAACGCAGTCGTCGACCCCACCACGAAGGCTTTGATTAAGGCAGACCGAGTCGTCTTCCACCCAAACTTTGGTATCTGCGCCCCCAACGGAACGGGGCCATGTGCGTTCAACCACGAGCCACCGTTCCGAGATGTGGCCGGCACCGAGTACAGCTACTCGCGAACGGAGATTGTGGCCAGGGCCCTCGCCCATGTGGCGGTCGAGCTCCTGAACAACAAGACGATGATGGCGGAGGCGACGGAAATTCTGGGGAGGTGAGAGAGAGGGCTCGGCAAAGAACGAGCAAAGGAATGCTTACATGAGCAGCTGTATGGTAAAACCAGTAATACCTCATATCTTTTGTGCAAAAGTCGTAGACAGTAGGGCAATCGCCACTCGGGGGCTCAAATAACGTGATCCAAGGTTTGCCATCAGACTGATGTGATCTGGCATATCGTTTGCTCTCCAACCTTGTTGATTGTAACGGTCAGGATGAAACCACACACACCCGCTGACACTATGTTTGAGTTGTCTGAGGCTGGAGGTGCATGCTAGCGTGGGATGCATGGCATTTGCGCCCACAAAGCCCAAACCTTCGTTCTGCTGACAAGTAAGCATAGGTCAGTTGTGCGTGGCCAGCTGCATCCTGAACCCACTACATCATGCGTAAACCACGTGAGGAGTTGTCACTGATGCTGCTTGGCACTATCAACCAGAACGCTCGGAGAAACAGGACATCCGGAGACTCGAACCCGACAGTGGGGTTGTGTCAGCACCGGGACCTCCGGTATAATCGTGGGGGCCATCTTTTTGCCAAGCAATGGCGCAATGCGCGAGATAAAAGGTATGAGATGAGACAATCGTGGCTTGCGCCTCATGCAAGAGCAGTCTCACTTCTGGCGCTTTGGTTTCTCCTGATTCCCGGCTCCTGAAGACATGGACTCATGGAGGCAAGAAGAGACACCAGAGGGACTGCAATTCCCGGTTGGGAAGCTCACTTGATTCACGGTGGCGGCTCCTTTTGTTTGCCGTATCAACACTTGATCTTGAATGGGACGTAGCGCAGACGAGATCGAGCTACGCATGCAAGGCCGTTGATAAGCTTTGAGGCTACTGGAAAAGGGGTTTAGCTCTAAACAAGCAGCTTCTCGAAAGGGGCAAGCAACAATGGTCGTGGGGTTCGTGTCAGGGGTGTCCCAATCTGCCAAAGAGCGACTTGAGCCTTTGAGGACTTTGTCTGTTGCTGGCCAAAATGCAGTTTGATGAGTCTGTGGATCCTTTGAAGAGCAATCGAGGCCCTAGCAGTTCGTGTCAACTTGAAGTGTCACCTGAGGAAGATCAGCCGGCCGTGTCGAATGTCACAAAATCATTTGCACTATGGCGTGACATTTGAGGATCCCATGTATTCAATAGAGTCCGGCGGGAACGCGCAGCCTGGGCAATTATAATTCGTAATCGTCACACTGAAAGGGAAATTCGCCGTGTTGCGTCTCCATTGCGTATTTAGAGAGGGAGGTAAACTGCATGGCAATCTGCTCCAACTGATATTCTTGAAAGGAGTCTCGGCGATGGAAAGGGCGTGGGGGACTCGCGGTGCCTGGCAGCCCACCCCACGCTGGACCCCAAGCTGGACCCCAAGCTGAGAGTCAAACGATCGAGACTGTCGCTGTGCCCCCAATATGCAAGGCGGAAAAAGTCTCATCGTGATAATTGGATGGAATATGGAATCGGAAAAGAGACGTCGAAAGACGAGCCCGAATTTTGGCAAATTGGCAACGCGAGTGCCACCAGGTCGATCCTGTTCTGTCTCACCGAAAGCGACAGCGGAAAATGGAGCCCGAAAAACTGCATGGAAAGGGCAAGGCGGGCGTCGAGCACGCCATTTCATCATTTTCGAGACTGTGCACGTGACCGCCCACAGCCAACTGCGGTCCACAGATTGGCACATAACATTCCTGCGCGGGTTCCTCCTGTTAGCGCAGCCGGGCGGGTGGCGTCCGAGTGCCGCCAGACTATCGACCCGAGAGCCGTCCGATTGCCGGGGAGAGAGCACCGAGAGCCGCTCAGCTAGGATTTCCGAGGACTTCTCGACGAGGAAATGACGCGCTAGAAATGAGAATAGCTGTCACGAGAACCAATCCATGCCGTAAACCGACCAGCCTTGCGTCTTGGACCGTCGTGGTGCGGATCTTTGTGCTGTGGAAAGCTGCTTGAGCCTCAGTGTGTATGCGGAGAGGTGCACTAACAGCGTCGACTTCCCCGCATTTAGAGACTGGTGTGGCAGTTTGGGCGCTGGGACCAGCGATAACGCAATTTTGGGGGCAAATGGTAGGCTGAAAAGGTGCCCGCCTGAAGATAAACCCTGGGCAAGCCTTGTTGGTGGCCCCATATGCCCCACCTTGCGCTCTCAAATGTCGTGCTCCACCGACTTCGATTTCGCCATTCTGGGAGTGTCTTGCACAACGACATGCCCAACACTGGCAACTGTCGATGACTCGATGGGATCGCACACACGCAAATTAGCACCCGCCAAGCCGCAATCTGTCTGTCGCAGGGGGGCTTGAATCTGCTCAGCTTCTCGGCGCTATAATCGAGATCATCTCTCGGAGCTGGGACGACGAGCAACCCACAGTTGGAGTCTTGGCCTTCACCACCTCACGATTGCGACTGTCGACGACACAACCACACGACGGGACGAACGAATTCAACATCTCCCGGGCCACTCATCCCAATATCGGCCCTGCCTCATACCGCCGCCAAGCACACTCCCTCCCTCCCGCTGCGATCGGCACTTTGACGACGCCCTGGCCCTATTGCGATCCCGGAGCTACGCATTGCGTGCGTCCCTGCCGCCGCCCTGCTCCTTGCTGCTCCTGCTGCTCAGAGGCCACGGCTCACCGCCCGACTGCCGTCGCCCGTCTCCTTTGCGGTGGCACAGTGACAGTGTCGCACAAGCGAGCCCTGTCCGCCAACAGTCGACGCTCCCTGTCAGCACGCCATCGTCCTGAGTCCCTGAAACAGTGTGCGCCCAATGCCTGCTGCCACCATTTAACGCCCCAAATACGCAAGTGCCCCGGCTTGCTGGCCTTCTCGTCCCGTCCCACGTCCCCAATGGAACACTACGCTTCTTCCACGATTACCAACGGTCGCCCGCCGCCCTCCAGGCAAGATGACATCGACATGCTCCTGAATGACGCCGAGCCGGCTTACTACGTGGCCCGCCGCATCCCACAACCACACAAAATTGCCGCTGTTCCCGTCAGAGGAGGGGAGGGCCAGTCTGCTGGAGCACCGAACACGGACAAGAACTGCGACAGAGTACGGCCGGTGGAGGGAGAACGGTTGCGATCGCACAGCAATATGTCGAACATGTCGACGTCGTTGATAGGGAAGACGGTCACGCCATTTCTGAAGGAACACATACCGAGCCTCTACGCCCCTATCGGCAAGACCCAGAACGAGGAGACATCAAGGGAGGAGAACCCCAATAGTAGATATTGCTATCGGCACCGGCCCGACTCCAAATGTCGGAGGTCCGCCGATGAGGCCAAGATGGTCATGATCCAAAACGAGCTCGACAAGCTTTCTTCAGCGGTGAGTTGCTATTCTACTGCACAACGTAGTTCGCCAGCTTCTTGCTGACAGTATTTCCAAACAGGATCAACAAGCTATCACGCACGTGTGGTCCTTGTTTTCTGCCGCCCCTGCCCGCCACCGAGAGCTGATGCTGCAAGGCGTTCTCGCTCAACTGTGCTTTCCCCAGCTCTCTCTCGTCTCAAGGGAGGTGCACGAGGCACTCAAGATCGACTTTATCACGGCGTTGCCGGTCGAGCTTTCCCAGAAGATACTGTGTTACCTCGACACTGTGAGTCTGACCAAAGCAGCCCAGGTCAGCCAGAGATGGCGACTGCTGGCAGATGACGACGCAGTGTGGGTGCGCATGTGTGAGCAGCATGTCAACAGGAAGTGTACCAAGTGCGGCTGGGGCCTGCCTCTTCTGGAGCGCAAGAAGCTGCGCAACTACACCAGACAGAGACAGCTGGCTAAGAGCCACTCCGAAGGGAGAATACAAGAGCTGACCGAATCATCCTGCCGCGGAGAGAATGGCCAAGTTGTGCCGGCTGGAAAGCGGCAAGCCGCATTCTCAAACGATGCCACCAATGGCAAGCGTCGTCGTGTGGGCGGCGTTGACATCCAGCAGCAGCAGCTGGAGCCAGAACCAAAGACACGCAGCTGGAAGGCCGTCTATCGGGACAGATGGCAGGTAAGCATATTGACTTTTCATGTGGGCCCCCTGATCAGAGCGGCGGCTAACAAGTCCAAAGGTCGGGTACAACTGGAAGTACGGGCGATGCTCGATCAAGACGTTGAAGGGCCACACCAATGGCGTGACGTGCCTGCAGCTGGATGATAACATCCTTGCGACGGGGTCCTACGATGCCACTATCAAGATATGTATGTCTATTCCCGCTTTTATTTGAGACCAGTGCATGCCTAGGGCCTCCTAGCCTTGACGCTAGTCACCCAACTTGCTCAACATGTCCTAACCTCATGGCTAGGGAATATCGAAACGGGCCAGGAGATCAGAACCCTCAAAGGCCACGACGAGGGAATTCGCGCACTCCAGTTTGATGACTCGAAGCTCATCAGTGCCAGTCTTGACAGTACGTCTCGAGCACAGTTTTTCCGTTGACGGGGTTGGATGCTGACTTTGACAACAGGCACGATCAAGATTTGGAACTGGCATACGGGCGAGTGCATCTCCACCCTCCGAGGCCACACGGACGGTGTTATCAGCGTACATTTTGACGGGCATCTGCTTGCCAGCGGCTCGATTGACAAGAGTGTCAAGATTTTTGACTTTAACTCCAAAGAGGCCTTTTGTCTCAAAGGCCACACTGATTGGGTAAACTGCACCCGATTGGATATTAAAAGCCGGACCGTCATGTCGGCATCAGACGACACAACGATCAGGCTCTGGGACTTGGATACGAAGCGAGTCATTCGAACATTTGAGGGGCACGTTGGTCATGTCCAACAGGTGCTGCCTCTGCCACTCGAGTATGAGCCCGATGACGAGCTGCTGGCAGCGGGTATCAACGGGTCGAGTGATAATAATACCGACACGATGTCGGTCACGAGTGGAGGAGGGCGAGGAACCACACCGACCATCTCCTTTCCACTGATTGACCGTTCCCAAACCTCAACTCCGGGCGACGACGATATTCGACAGTGCTATGGAGATGCGTTTTTGGCGGAACCAGACCGGCCACTGCCAGCGCGCTACTTCCTCACAGGCGGGCTCGACAGCACGATTCGGCTTTGGGACAGCGCGACGGGGCGGTGCCTGAAGACCATGTTTGGCCACCTCGAGGGGGTGTGGTCGCTGGCGGGTGACACGATTCGGGTCATCAGCGGTGCCAACGACGGCATGGTCAAGTGCTGGGAGCCGCGCAGCGGCAAGTGTGACGCAACGTTCACCGGCCACCGAGGTCCGGTCACATGTGTCGGGCTCGGCGACAGCATCATGGTGAGCGGGAGCGAGGACAGCGAGGTTAGGATTTATTCGTTCAAAGATGTGGCCCCCGGCTCGGACGTGGGCACACCGATGAGCACGACTTGAGCGGCGCGCTTCAACCTGCCGCCGCGAGGCATAATTGGGTACTAGGGTTTGCTTTGGGTTGCAAAACGGCGATGGGGCGTACTGGCATGGCCTACTAACTGTGGGCATCTTTTTTTTCTCTTTCGGTTTGGGCATCAGGGACCTGAAAAGCACTCATAAAACTGCATCGGGCATGGGATGGACGGACAAACAAGCAGACGGACGGGAAACGGCGCGATGGATCGATCATAGTGGTGTCTTGATGTTCAAAATACCCTTGGCAAAATGGAACGCTTAAATCAATTTGCTGTCCTTGCATGATCCGCACTGCGTACTCGCTCGAACGCGCATATCGGGGTTTGACGGAGAGGTTTAATGGAGACTGGGGTTGAGGCCCGAGTCATTCGCGTGAACCCGCCTCGTTCGATGCTGGAAAGGGGACTTCGGCACAAGTCGACAGAACCTCGGCTTATTGTTTTGGCTTGCCAACTGGCAGGCGGACTGGCACGGGCTGACTCTAGCCCTCGGGCTTCTGCCCCGGAAGTATCCGCGCTTCTCGGCAGTAAAAGAACTAACAGGGCAGGGGCCACAGAGGGGCAGCGGTGGAGCTAGGGCACAGCTTTCCCCGCAAAGTCACAAGCTCGGCTTGCAGTCGGTTATGGCATTCTGGGTACGTCACTGCTAGCTAGATCAGAGGAAGGCAGATCACAAGCCACGGCAAGCTTTGCGCTCTTGCTTCTTTCTGCTCCATCCAAGCACCAACCCCGTTTCCAATCGCGATCAGTCACGAGGCCATCCGTTCGGCAACAGCCCCTGCGTCGTCTGACCAAAGAGGTGTGGAAAGACACGGATTTGGGAGCCCAGAGAAGAAGCAGTCGTTCCCCGTCCAGAGTCAGACCCATGCCATCCGATCCAATTGGACGAATTGATTGGCACTGGACGACAGGGGGCCAGGGAGGCCAAAAGAGCCTCCGGTGCACCGACGCAGGCGGGTCTTGGTCCGGCATGTTTTTTTGGGTCGCTATCGACGTCCCTCCAGACCAGCAGCAAGCAGCAAGCAACAGGCGGCAAGCAGGCAAGCAAGCAAGCAAGCACACCACAGACAATCCGTCACATCCCGTCATGGCTCGTTAAGATCGGCTCTTTTTCTGTTTCGTCTTGTCGCGTCCGGGCGGCCGCGGGCCAGTGCAAGCGCAATGGCATCCATCATCCCCAAAGCAATCGAGGCAAGCGCCCCCGCCGCCCCAGCCATGGGTTCCATTTGTCCAGCCCAACCCAGCTGGCTGGCTGTCTATTCTGTCTGCCCCTCCCCCTCATTTTCTCTAGAGACGGACCACCGCTTCATCTCGTTTGTCTGTGTTGCTGTATCCTGCCTGTCTCCATCCGAGTGTCTGAGGGAGTATTTTGCCTCAGGCTACTGCAGCCCACCCACAGCGGCTTTCTCGTCTCAAAATGGCCGCCGTTTCTTCTTCTCTGCCGTTCAACTCTTGTTTGTTTGATGTCTGCCATGCCACCTGATTTCCTGCTGCGTCTCCGCCACAACAACAAGATACTACACAAAGGTGAATACACGTTCAGCCGTTGACTCCCTCCCATATCGTTTCCACCCTCCCTCCTTGCATGGTACTAGTTGTACCTACCCCAGCATCGTCCCTGGCTCGCCCCCCTTCCAACCCCGTTCCCCATCTCCCCAATATCCAGTGTCGTCCCCGTCCATTCCAGTGCGGGAGGGAAAGAGCTGTGGAGCCGGAGCTATCTCTTTTTTCGGGAAGCGTCCCCATTGTCCTCTGTCTCGTTCTCTTTGTTATATTGACTCGCGAAGCCCCCCTTAGCTCCGCTGCCGGTCATCTCTTCTTGCCTCGTCTTGTGTCGATCTCGTGTTATTTTTTCTTCTTCCCCTTTCTATTACAGCTTGTCCAAACAAGTACACACTACCGACAGCCACCTTTCTATCTCTCCAATTGGCGACCAGACCGAATTGCCGTCCATCCCACTACCGCTATACCAAAGGAAGCTTGTCAAGCCTCGGCCTGTTAGACACGACACACGTTTCTGGACACCCACTTCGAAGGCCAGTTTAAACGCCCAGACGAGGTCTTAAGGAGTCGCGGAGAGCGGGCAGGCATCAACACCACCACCACCACCACCACCGTGACGCCACACAACTACGCAGCAATGGCGTCCAAAGCCAACGGCGAGCGCAAGAAGCCGCCATCAGTGGCGACGAACCTCATCGGTGAGGCTCCCACGTTGCATGCATAGAAGGGGAAGCCCATGCTGTCTGCAAGCATATTGCTGACACGCTTTGGCGCATTGTAGCTGGTGGAGGAGCAGGCATGATGGAGGCGTTGGTGTGTCACCCCCTTGGTACGTTTGTCCCTCCGTTGTCGACTTGGTCTGCAAGTGTCCCAAGATTGGCTGGCTGACAGCTCACTCTGCCGAGCAGACACCATCAAAGTGCGCATGCAGCTCTCGCGCCGTGGGCGGCAACCGGGTCTCGCCAAGCGTGGCTTCATCCGCACCGGTATCGAGATTGCGCGAAAGGAGACACCCCTCGGTCTGTACAAGGGCCTCGGCGCCGTTATGACGGGTATTGTGCCCAAGATGGCCATTCGATTCTCATCATTCGAGTGGTACAAGACATTGCTAGCCGACAGGCAGACAGGTGTTGTCTCGGGCAAGGCCACATTCCTCGCTGGTCTGGCCGCCGGTGTGACCGAGGCTGTGCTCGTGGTGACACCCATGGAGGTGATCAAGATCCGGCTGCAGGCCCAGTTCCACAGCATGGCCGACCCGCTCGACATCCCGAAATACCGCAACGCCGCTCACGCGCTCTACACCGTCGTTAAGGAGGAGGGATTTGGCGCCGTCTACCGCGGCGTGTCGCTCACTGCCCTGCGCCAGGGCAGCAACCAGGCCGTCAACTTTACCGCCTACTCGTACTTCAAGGAGTGGCTGCACCGCTGGCAGCCCCAGCTCGAGGGCCAGGGTCTCCCCAGCTACCAGACGACTTTGATCGGACTCGTCAGTGGCGCCATGGGTCCTCTCAGCAACGCCCCTATCGACACCATCAAGACGCGTCTGCAGAAGACCCCTGCCACACCGGGGACGTCGGCCTGGACTCGTATCACCATGATTTCGAGTGACATGTTCAGGTACATTCCTTCTCTCTCTCTCTAGGATTAAATACAACAGCATGCTAACCGGTTACCACAGGCAAGAGGGATTCCACGCCTTCTACAAGGGCATCACACCGCGTATCATGCGTGTGGCGCCCGGCCAGGCCGTGACATTCACCGTCTACGAATTCCTCAAGACCAAGCTGGAGAAGAGCGGACCGGCGTTAATAACAGGCGAGAGGTACGAAGAGTGAGAAAGCAAAACAACAAGCCTCTGCAGCCCCGCTCGTCCAGCACAATCCCACCAATCCCCTATGGACCGCATATACATATACACCTTGGATATACACTTCTGCACATACTGATATATACCCATCCCATTTCCCATTTTCTTTCCTACACGCGTTGTAACCCTTGCATTTCTTGGTCAGGCGCATTTGTTTCAATTTGCTGATCATTTTGGTGGTCTTGTTTTTGGATTTAGTGGTCACGATCGTCAGTTCTCGAGCCTAGAGACCAAGGGTGTCAAGGTTTAATGCTTGGGCATCTCGTTTATTTTGGAATACATTGGCCCTGCGCCGTACATACATATGGGTCATGACGCATACCCTGAAGTTTCAGAGCGGAGGCTTGGATTGAATCAAGTCTCGGAGAGGAAGAGCAGAGAAAGAAAGAGTGTGGATAATTGGATACAGCACCGTCACGGGCGAGTCAGCCCAGGCGGTTGAAGAGTAGATGGAACTGGACAGGAAAGCATCGGGGTTTAGAGATTAGAGACAGACCACACCACCTGCATGAGTGTAGCATTTTCTAGCATTATTTCTTTAAAGTATATTTGTTCGCCGAATACCAGGATGATTCCGGTTCTTGATGGTCTTTGTTTCTCGTGTGATGGAATAAAATGATCTTGCAGTTATGGGATCTTGTCACTTTTTGTGGGTTTAATTTTTGGTTTTTATACTCCCAGATGTTAGGTTTATGACCGCTTTATGGTTAAGCATACTGGACGGCTAATACAGGGATGTACTAGACACTCTCCGGTCTGACCGATGACATGTGTACTAGTTTAAAGAAATAAAACTGCTATTCCCGTACGTCATGTTCATTACTACGATATTAACATGACGAGATAGCCTTTATTTTTCACCGAGGAGAAACGAATGAAACACAAGTAGATGCCTGATCCGATAATGGGGAATTCGACCTTCGATTTTTTTTGCCCTAGTAGTACTATTCAAAGTACCACAGTTTCTTTGATATTTACGCCAGCCAGCTGTGCGTGCCGATGGCCCCCCTTCCTCTCTCTCATTATTTACGACAGCCAGCTGTTCGTTGATTATGACTCTTTTCTTATCTTATCATCCATGGCACCCTTCCTTGCCTGCCGTCAACCTTTTCCTTCTCTCGTGCCCAGCCCAGCTGTGCATTTTATTCATTTATACTCACATTCTTTCTTCTTTCTCCCATAACTCGGATATGATTTTTACCTCTTCGTTTTAAGGACAGGGACTTTCCCCAAGATGCTAGAAAGATTGGGGAGATATTTCGTCTTGGGCCAAGGCTTGCCGCTGAGCGAAAAGAACTTGATTCCGGGATAGTCTGGGGCGAACTGCGATCCACCCCGCATGTGGGCATCCTTGTATGCTTTCAGGTCTGCTTTGCTCAGAACGGGACCACCGGCGGATGATCCGGAACTGCCACGCTGCTGCTGAGATTGTGCTTCCCCTGCTGTTCGCTGCTGCACCGGTTGCTTGGTTGCCGACGACTGATCTGAGGAAGCGGGCCTGTTGGGCAAAGCCGTGTTGAGTTTCTGAGCAGTCGTCTGAGCGGTTTGAGCAGTCGTCGTTGACGGACGCGGCGCCGCGGTCCTTTGCGCTGGGGGTGCTTGTTGTTTCTTTTTGAGGAGGTGAGACATGATTAATATGCTGATTGACTAGGAATGTCGGAATGTACGATAAAGTAAAAGAGGATTCAACATTTTTTCTAGAGGTTTTTGAGATGTGAAAACGGTAGTATTGGGAAGGATGTTGAAGCTCGTTCTTGTGAAGTCGAGAGGGGTGGGTGGTATAGGGACCTATTATACCGAACTTGACCAAGAAGTATTCATTGCCATTAAAGCGGTCGTGACGCTGGCTTGGTCAAGGAAGAGTTCTGCGCCCCCATCGGCTATTTCCAGCTGGTGATGCTCTTGACCGCCAGAGGCGGGCACCGAGCGAGCGCACTGTGGCCCAGGTCTAGAGCCGGCGACAGCAACCTTATTTGTATTATTTCTGCTTCGAGGCTCCAGAGCACACTCTAATCGCGTTTCACGTTCGGGGGCCGATGAAGCCCGACACGACAGTCGTGGCCGGCGCAGCTCATTTAAGCAACGGCCAGCCGCCTTTTGGCCTCAAATACACGCCGCCCAACAACCGGTTCCACACCTGCAATATTAATAGGGCGGCTCAGCAGGTTTCTGCCCTTCCGTATCCAGAGCTGGCTACCCAACGCTTAAATCCATAGTGCCGGGCGTGGAGCGTCTTGATATGGAACGTGGTCTTAGAGTGGCATCCTCATGATCTGCCGTTTGCCAACAATGAATGCATATCAACGGCAGTGTGATGCATATCATGACAAATCGCGCCAGCCTGCAAGTTTAAGTTTGGCAATTTTATGTTTTCAGGCTCTCAGATTCGTTCAGGGCCGAGAATGACGAAGCTAAATCCATGAAAGTTCTTTCCCAACTCACGAGCGGTCATTTGATTGCCTTTTCCCCTTCTCAAATATTGCGGCAAAGATGGATACTAAAGTCTCTTACAGCCACACATCTCTGCTAGTAGTACTATATACAGATTCGTCCTTTCCATATAACTGGTCAGTGGTTTCTAACAGACCAGAACGGGGCATCTATTTTGAGCAAAACAATGGTTAAGCATAACTCCTCGCCATCGTAAATCAGCCTTTCTTTTCGGGATCAAACTCGAGAGCGCGGGTGATTTCCCCATAGCGCTGGCTCCTGCCTCCTCCAAAATAGTCTTTCAACCACCGCCGGAAGAGGTTGTCATTTCTATCCCACTCGTCAGGAACCCAGCCTCTGAGTTCGTAAAAGAAATTAACACGATCCCAGAAGAGATCCATGGGATTCCGGGGGAGATCATTGGGCCGGGTGGTAGTTTCCCGATCCACAAGTGCATAGTTATAATCGATGAGTACAACCCGGCGGGGAGGAGATGGAGCTTTCCCTGCCGATGATGGGAATGGCGGCGGGACTATAATGATATTTCGAGCACCGCAGTCATTCTGCACAACCCCACCATGCTCCTGACGCGTGATGCCATCCAAGAGCAGGCCCAGGACGTCGATGCGGTATTTCTCGTCGTAGTGGAGAGCGTGCACTCCAGGGCCGCACTTCTCCTTGCGATCATGCCTGACAAAGAGATTCAGCATGCAAGCTCCGTCGACATACTCCATGAGAACTAAGCACACAGGGCGCGTGTAGGTTCTCCTTTTATAGCCAAAGGTGAGTTCGAAGATCCAAGAGCTGTAGTACTGTGGAGCAGAGGATCCAGCCTCACCCATGCTCTTGAGAGACTGATAGGCAGCTGCCTCACGAGCGTAGTCGATCTCGGCGGCCCTGGTGACGTCGACAGGCTTCGGTGCGAGGTCATGGCGGAATTGATAGTAGAGGGGATCGAAAATCTTAGCGACAGCAGTGTAGGGCTTGCCGCCAGGGACGGGATCTAGCGTGATGTTGCAGATAAGAACCTGGGCATTGCGTCCGTCGCTGGGGGACTTGAACATCTCGATGACCTTGAGAGTGGCGGTAGCGGGCACAGGTGGGCTTGGTCTAGGTTGCGGGGGATGGGCCAAGACGAGCTCTGTCTGGGTTGCGGTATAGAGAAAAGCATCGTCGGGCTGTTTCCGTGTGTCATTAGTGGCAGGATAGAAATTGTTGCCAAACGGCGGCGGAGGGTTATGTTTCTTGATGACGACAGTGAAGTCCCGCTGATATGGAGATTTGGGCCTCTCGGGATCTGGGGGCTCACTCCATCTGCTTCGTCGCTGAGCTCGTTGGGACATGGAGGATTGATTGTGGTGTCGAGAAGCGAGAGAAGAGCGACAAATAGGGGGACAAAGACGAGACGAAGCCGCGGGCAGCGAGAAGGGGGTTAAAACAGCTCGAGGGTAAAAATGAGAGCACACAGCTGATCGCCGTCAGGTGGGACGCATGATAGCTGATATTGTTGCTTGGTTGAGTGCTAGAATTGAATAGTCGGTGAAGGATTCAAAGGCAGTCACAGCACGACCGCCAGAGGCGTAGGGCAGGAGGGGGAAAACAGTTTCAGGTTGGACTGTGCGGGGCTACTCCCGCCGAACAGTCCACTGTTCCAGATTGGTGGGTTCTCCCAATAATAAAATAAGAGTACCAACTAAGTTTGACGACATAGGTAGTTCGCAATAACACCTCCAATTTTAACCAACTACGGATACACAAACTAGCTGAGCCCACAAGATTGGAATCTTTATTTTATTCTCGGCCTCACCTCACCGCCGCAGTTGATCATGTCCGCCCTACTAATCGGCCTCAAGCCGAAACAATACGGCACCTACGTAGAGCGAGAGGCGCGTGCTAGACTGGCCCAGCCCAAGCTACGGAATCAAGACGAGGCACGGCCATGATGCTTGTAGGTTTGGCATCATGGGCATCATTTGCAGTGCCTGGGCCTTATATATTCAAACGAATGCCACTCTTCACACCACTTTCAGCTCTTCAACAATCACGACAAACCTTCTCATCCTGCATCACTGCCCTTATCTGGGTCTACATCAACCCTATCTCCATTTACATTACCAATATCTTCGTTTACATCAACCAATCATGGCTCAAACTACGCTTCTACAGTCTTCGATCCAAGAGTTCAACTGCCATTTTACAAAAACTACACCCCGGATGACGTTGAGGTGGCCAAGTCAAAGAGTCACGCAATCCAAAATGCGGACCCTCCCAAACTCGCCGTCGCAACCGATGCCAACCATTGGGTTGAGGTTGCAGATATTGTCCTCGCAGAAGGTCGCGTCCAGCAAGCCCTGAACCAAGAGTACCTGGCCGAGAAAAATAAAACCATCATGCACCGCACAGAGAGTGACGTGGCCCGCGCGTCCGCCCTCTACTTTCTGCAGCCTGTGGACCAGGGACTCAGCGCACACCAGGAGGTCAATGACAAAGTCAGGTCCGAGTGCGAGAACGTGATTGCCGGAACACGCAGCGACCTTGCCTACAGCAGATTCGTGACCATCGTCGAAAACAGAGATGCCTTCGCCGTGGTCGAGTACAAGAAGCGAGGCGTCATCCACGATGACGAGTTCAACGCCGCCCTAATTGACATCACCCCACAAGGAACAAATATCGACACCATCGTCAAGAACATAATCGCCAGGAATCGAGGCGCGGACGCCACCCTGTTCAAAAAATCGTCCCTCGCCATTATGAAACAGGCCAGCGCATACGCAATCAGCCACGGGACACGATATGTTGCCGTCTTCAACTGGGATGTCCTTCTGCTCATCAAGTTCTGCTGCTTCAACCCTGCCGTCGCCGATGACGGGGTCGGCAGTTACTGCGAAATCTCATACATTCCCAATGGTTCCATGCTCCAACAGCCGCAGATCATGCGCAAGGCACTGCTAGGCTTTCTATTCGAGGCATACAGATTTCACACCGCTGAAGTACCGGCCCATCTTTTATAAGTTCAAGGGCAGAAATAAGCGGCCGAGCTTGAACCATGTATTTCCCACTGGGAGGTGTAAGTTCCAACAAACAAACATGCTGCTGCTGGCTGGTCATATCTCCGTCCTCTATCTAGACACATTTTACCCGCTGGTCGGTCATAGATCCTGTTTACGAAAATCCTTTATGTATCTAGAGATCTTACATCAGAGAAATTTCACGAGGGCTGTCCAAGAGATAGCTTGCGTCTCTCTAAATATTTCCTTTTACCCATCTTCGACTTGAAGTGACTCGATCCAAAAGACTCGACCCGAAAAGAAGCCGTAACTCTTGGCCTGCCGCCTGTCAGTGATATCAATCAAGTACGAAAACGGTATAACTCTCTTTCCATCTGCCGCTGGAATTAGTTCTCCAAGTAAGCATCAAAACTCTATCATGTTACCAAGGTGCTGATGGATAGGTAGCTCCGTGACTTAGTATGTCGTTATCTCCACTCAGTACCAATCAGGTTTCTCCCCAAACTTCACGACCAAAACAAGCGCGCAAGAAAATACTCTTTAAGAAACAATCTATCGAGAAACTGGGACAAAACGCCTATATCGACCATCCCCAACCCTTAAAGAAAATCCTTCCCAATAAAAAACGATACTGGGAACCGAAATGGACGTCGAACTGGCCCATCCATCCATCCATCCATCCGGCAGTTGTCCACATTTAAGCCGACAGGCAAGGCTCACTACGCCACCTTGGCACTCCGTCGGCATGGGGAAGGGAAGGGGTTTGTGTGTCGCGCGTCGAGTGTTTCGTTTCCGCCCCTTGCGCGCCGCCGCCACAACCCGAGCCGGCCCGGGGAAAAAAAAACAAAACCTCGGATAACAAGTACAAGTATCCTCGCATTCCAACTCCAATCACAATCTCAATCCAATCGATCGAAATGAACCCGTCTCGGTTCATCCGATCCATCTATGCCAATCGGGGACATATGTATCTTTTAGGAAGAAAAAAACGGTCTCGTCATACCTTTAATATCACGTCGTCCCATGTCTGTCTCTGTCTTATCAGTGGTGGTGACACTAGAACGATTGAGCACATTCAAGAAGGGCGAAAAAGTTTCTTGAACAAAAGAGAAATAATGTATTTTAAAAAATATAATACCAATGAATACCGTTGTTACCGTTTGCCCCCATTAGACCAACCACCCCATTGAAAATGCATTCATGGCAGTGACGTTCTTTTTATTATATACAAAATGCGGACGTAAGCAGGAGTTTTATGCTTTGTGATAACATATATGTCAGACAGACAGACCCAATGCTTCAACTCAACCACCCCATCCGGCCCGCTCGTCCACACTAGGCATGGTATAAATCCTCCCATTGGGAATTTCCTGCCTTGGCACTGATGCCAGGGATATCTTTCGATCTTTGCTCTATCGGCTCGGCTTGGCGTCGTCTTTCGCGAGGCTCGGCCACAAGGCGAAATTGGTTTCACCACCACGGTGGCAAGTCATTGTGTGTGTTGGATGGTATCTTGTGACCAGAACCCATCTCGTTATAATTCGGGCGTTCCCTAAACCGAACGACCCCTCCCGAGCCATGTATATATAGTCGGGGATTATGGCGGTGGTGGTCCCCTAGGTCCGTCTGGCCGCGGTGATGCGTGCCCGTTCCCGTTCATTTGGGGATATCCCTTCTCCGCGAGTCCCAACTTGCCCTCGCCGTCCTCTTCCTCAAAGACCTTGGCCTCGAGCCATTGCGTCGCCCTGGCGCATGCGGTGTCGACCCATCTCATCCATGCCCATGCTGCTGTGTACGTCAATGCTGTGAACACGACAACGCCGACAATGATGTAACCACGAGACCGCATCGGAAGCCACTCTTGGGGCTGCGATGTGCCGTCCTCGTTCTTGGCCGCGAGTTTCCAGGGCTCGCCCGTGATGCCGTACACAATCCACATGCCGACGGTCCGGAGGATGGTGCCGTGGACCAGGTATACGGCGAACGAATGGTGACCCAGCCAAAGCAGGTAGCGGTGGGACAACATCTTCTGGAGGAGAGGGGAGAGGAAGATGGCGATGGCACTGCACTGCACGAAAAAGGCCGACGAGCGCCGCTGCACATTGGACCCCAGGGGCACAATGAAGCTGCCGCGCGACCCGTCGCCAGCAGGATCCACCAACCATCTGTGCAAGTGCGCGGCCCAGGGCGACCAGTCCTCATGTTCCTGCGGGTACGAGCCAACCCAGCCGCCGATGAGAATAAGTAGTGGTGCAATGATGTAGGTCAGCAATCGTTGGTGCGACGAGATCCAGTTTTGGGTTGGGCGGTGCTGGGCGAGCTCTGCCAAGAGTGTGCCAAGAGCGAGGTTTGCGCCAAACGTTTCTGCTCGCCGTGGTGGTCAGCACAAGTAAAAGTCAACAGCAATAGCACGGCACAGTGTAGGGGACAAAAAGTGTCGAACGTACCCGTTAGAGCGCCCACGTTCATAAGCCAGTACAGCATCAGAAGCACATGCACCATTATCCTGTACCGGAATCGCATCCCAATCGTGGCGGCTAGCACGATGTAGACCTGGAACGCGCCGACCAGCAAGGGGCGCATTGCCCACTGATGGCGATCATAGACGTTCTCCGTGTTCGTCCATGTCGTTAGCGCAGACCGGAACAATCTCTGGAAGTTCTCGCGGAAGGGCAGGATCTCGGGGGCGTCGAAACGGACCCAGAAGCTGTCGCAGCGGGTGGCCGCCTTGTAAGCGCCGAAGCATGACAGTATGAAGCTGAAGACGGTGGCGATCAGGGCGGGCAGGATCAGCCGTGGCGGTCGTCGAAAGGCGCTGCGAGCGATGGATTTGAGGGAGGCGGGGACGTTGCCCTGCTGATAGGCGAGCTTGAGCGGCTTGTAGGCGCACACGAAGCCGGTCAGGAAGGCAAAGATAGGCACGCCGATACGGCCCTGGCCAGGAATGCGCAGGTACGGCAGCTGCATGATCCGCGGGCCGGCATCTTTGTTGTCGGCGGGCCAGAACAGCGGGAAGTCCAGCGCGCGCGAGACATGTGTGCAGATAACAAACGCTGACGTTATGCCTCGCAGGCCCTATAGGAGGAGAAAAGGAATTGTGTCAGAAACCCTTCTATTGGGGAGCAACGTGTGCCTGGTGTCTGCCAGTGCATGCGTCATCTGTGTGGGCAAGAGACGGACAAGGTGACAACAGGGCACGCGGGGTGGGAATGCGAACTCACCTCAACCCATTTGATGTTCCTTTGGCTTGGCTGGTTGTTGCTCATCGTGGCTGTTCGGTAATTAATACGTCGCCTGTCTCTCCAACCAAAAGACCCCCAAAAAGACCGACAAGGAACAAAATGCCGTGTGGGAACGTCGATCCCTCAAAAGATGCTCTTCTCTTTCCACAGGCAAGAAAAGGGTTCGGATTTAGGTTGCAGGAGGTTGTCGTCCAAACACAAGCGAAGGTCGGCAGGCACGCAGACACGCTGGCACGCTGGCGCTCTGAAAGTCTAAAACCCTGGAAATGCCGAACCGCACCGAGGTCAAAATCGAACCGAACGAAGCCAAAAAAAAAGGTGGAAGGCTACCGCATCGAGGGGAGCTCGTCGGGGAGCACCAAACGAAAGGCTGGGACGGAATTGGTCGTCGTCGGTGTTGAGAAACGAGGGCGTTGGTCGTGGGCGACGGTTGCTGCAGTCGATGCTGGCGGATTTCGGACGACGCAGGGGAAAGTGAGCGGGACGGATGAGATTTTGACAACGAAGTCGATGGCATTTGGTGTTGCACCACCTTGTCCACCTTGTCCACCTTGGGGCTTGTTCGATACCGGGTCCTCCCCCGTTCCTTGGATGTGGCCCAAATTTCGACCTGCGTTCTTTTCCACTTCTTTCTATTTTTCTCTGCCTTTGCGTCGAGTTCCCGTTCGATGCTGTGGGGACCGTTCGATGTTGGTGGAGGAGGTGGGGGAGGAATGGGAGTTCCAGGTGCAGCTCGACGCAGTTCGATGCAGCGTGAGACCGGAAGATAAGAGGCGGGAGCTCGTCGTTCCTTCTACCTTCCCTGCGTTCCTTGCCAAGTGCCAGGTTGCCAGGTTGCCAGGTTCCTTGCACCTCAAACAGGTGCGGCGGGCGGGACATACGGCGGTTGGTTTTTAGGCCTGTCGCTAGACCTGGAACATGCAGAATTGCAGATTGCGGGCCTTCAGTGGCTCGGATGGCAAATGTGGTGGCCCCAAAAACCCAATTTGTATCTGAGTCGTCTCCAGACACACCCCCCGCCCCCCGCTCACTGCCCAGGCCGCCATTGATAATAATCTGCGTGGCACCATTGGCATTGGCACACTATTCATTATCTGGGCATCTTGGTGTTGTCCTGTATCTTGCAGCCGCACACTGCACGCTGCACTGCGCTGCGCTTTTTATCGCAATATTATCCAGGTTTGGGTTTCTTGGGCAGGTTACGGCCATAAGATACCTGATCAGGGCCTAATCGGGCAGAAGCCAGCCAGCACGAGAGCGCAGTGGGAACCGGGAAGATTGGGAGTATTGTGCACCAGTGAGTCGTGCCTGCAGCATCGTCCATCTCAGATGGGATATGGGTTATCCATACCCGTGAACCTCTTGGCAAATTGACAGCACAGGGCCGCTTGTTGCACAGTCCCTTCCCACGTTCCGCATTTGTCCCATTCTCCATCGCCAATTTGTGTGATCTTAGTCAGTCTCGTTCGTCGCAGGTTGTTACGGCACTGAATCGCCGCCAATTGGGCGAGAACAAGAAATGCTATATCGTCGCTCCCAGTCCCTGCAAAATTGCCACGATAGGCGGCTGTACGCCCAATTTGCGCCTGTCAGAAAAGCAAGCAGATCGGACCATGCCGAGCCGGAAAGCCAGTGCCGTGCGATGTGGTGACTCGAGGCGTCATAAGGACCATTGGCAACAGACATTTTGAGACAGTAATCTGTGGAGTTTCGGCACTGTAAGCTCACAGCGCGCGCTGGTGGTAGCGCACAGTGAGAGGAACTGGCAGAGAGGCGCTGGGGCAGTGGGGGTAAAATCCAACGCCAAGCTCGGGGCTGATGGCCGTTGGCGTTCTCTCTTCCAACCACGATCCAATGTCTCCCGCATCTCGCACGCAGCGCCGATCACCGCCTCATCAGCCCTTCGTATGGCTTAATGCTACACTATCTTGACTGTCCACTGCGCACCTCCAGCTCAGCCTCGAGACGGTCATCCGAGTTTCTGGCCATCGGAAATGCCTTCGACACGGAAGTGGCTGCATACAGACCTGCCTTGGCTGCCTTGGCTGCCGTCGCTGCCGTGACTTCGCCAGCATTGACGGTCATCTGGCTGGCCCTTCGTGTCGATGTCCCATTTTAGAAAAGTCGCGATTGGGTCGTCGAGGGAGTGATCCCGTTGACAACTTGGCTTTCATTATTGCTTAGCAAATTCCTGCACCGAAAGAGTGCAACCAAGGCACCGCCGCTTGGCGATGTGCCGGATTGCCGACAGACCGTCAGACGTCACGGCGCTTTCGCTTCTGGGCTTGGCGCCAGCTAGCTAGCGTACCAGCCGCCGCTATGCCGACTGGCAGGATCCCTTGAGCTCTTTCCTCAGAAGGAAGCAGGAAGAAACGGCCAGTGCTTGATGGCCGGCTCCTTCCCTTCTTCTGCAGCTTGGCTTGAAGGAGCCAAAGAATACCACCGCCTTGCATTGCAGTCTCGCACTCGAGTCGATAAATTGTGCCGAGCATTCTTTGACAGCTTTCAAAAACCGTTAACAGATATTTCCGACCTTGAGAAGAATCCGTCCCATCGTTAGGCCATCAATGCTACCCTCAATATTCCAGCGGCCAGCCTTCCTGGCTCGACGGCCCCTGTCTTGGCGGGGTGGACGCGCGGCTCCCGAACTCCCCTAAGAGCTAGGTGGGGCGGGGCTTGGAATTGGAGGAGTCGAGCAACAAGATGAATTTCATCTGAAAATCGAGCCCCGCGATTGACCTCCAGGCCTGGCCTCGAAAAGCTCGACGACGCCGCTTTCTGGCTGACGACACTCCCTCTCCGCACACTGATGGATATGCGCTCAGGCGCCGCTGTGCCACTTTCAAGGCGAAACATGGCAGTTCAAGTCACCAACAAGGCTCCAAAGACTCCTCCTCGCTTCTGCCCCGCAAAAATCCTCCCGGCTTTCGTTTCCAGCGCTTCCCGATGCTAGCGCCCACCATCCCGAAGGAGTCGTCAGCATAACGGAGTAAAGTTGCCCTCCAAGGAAGTTCCGGTCCGGCCGGCTGACCGTTGGCTGCCGAACTCCGCTGGCCAACATTAATTATGCGCAACCCAAAATAAACTGCCATAAACAGAATGCGCGTTTGGAGAAGTCAACAGGCTCTCGATTGCGATTGTCTTACTAACAGAAACATCACTGAAGATTTGATGTCCATCGTCATTTCTGTTTGTCGTAAGCCTACAGGGCCCCCTTCCAAAACGCCCCCTTAAAACGGGGGAACCATGTCGTGGCTGACACCCGCTGACGGCCGGATTCTCAACCCCTTCAACCCGCAGCAACAGCGCCCCTCCAATCCACGTGACACGAACCATCAAACGCAACCTTGACTTTCGATCAAACGTAAGCACAAAAATCTGACAGTGACCATATGCAGGTTGATGCATTGCAGCCCACGCGAAAATTGACAGGCCTTCTGTCGAGGTCTCCAGAAGAGGCGATGGCCACAACAAACCCTAATCGCAAACGCAAACGCAAACGCGTCATCAATCAATCAGAACCCCTTTTTTCCCGCCGCCCATCTTTAAGCCAAGTTTCAACATCCCATCCACGCAAATCTCCGATTCAGATTGGAGAGTGGGGTGCCACGATCTCGGCGCGGCCTTAGCGCGTGCCTGATTTTTTCTTTGAGCTTTATTTTGTGGGGGCCTTTTGGCTTGGAATGTAAAGATTTGTTTCTTGGCGACCCACCGCTGTTCCATCAGAATTGGAGAACGACCACACATAGAAAGGGGGGCCAGTGTCGTCATACTGTTGCACTGGCCAGAATGTTTTTGTTTTGCTCGTGTCTTGCCTAGTGAATGAAACGAAAAGGGGCGGAAATATCCGTATGAAATGCACTTTATATCATAATGCGTGCGTCATTATGGTAACTGACGACACTTTGACGAACTTGATGAAATAAGGCGAGGATTATCCCCGATCGGAATTCACCAAAACTTGCACATGTCAAGTCGGTGCTCGTCCCGGGCCGGCCGGCAGCCGCTCGCTCTGGCGTGCACGCAACAATCGTCACTTTTCCCTCAAAACCCGGCTTCCTGGCCGAGATTCGAGAAGTCGCCCAAGCGGAACTCCTTGGCATTGCCGACCGCGCGTTGTGTGTCCACACACCACGAGTACTAGCTCTTCGGCTCCGGCTAATAGTACTACAACTAGTTGGATTCCACTTCTGCTCTCCCGCTTGGGATATTTACGGATAGCTTCTCTTGGTTTTTGCGTATTTTTGCTTCATGTGGCTGTTGCCAAGGCGAACAAACACGACAACACTTGATGTATGTGCCGCCGATGTGACGGATTATTCCGGGTCCCTAGCCCTTACGCAAAGCGAACAAACACACATCACTTCACACGTGCCGACGTGGTGGGTCCGTCTAGGTCCTAGCGGCCCTTGGGTCGTTGTCAGCTTACAAGTGACGGGTGTGGTGATCTCCTTTGTTCGAGTGGGTAAAAATGTACACTAGTAATAAGAGGTAGCCAATCACGCAGCACTGAGGGACACGTTTTCCCTTCCATTTACAATTTCTTGCCAACCCTGGGCCATCCATGGTCGCTGTGTTACCATCATCTTGGCTCTTGTTGTCCGAGTCGGAAAATGTGTCGTCTGTAGGGATAGGTAGATATGACATTTTACCGAACACCGAGTCCGAAGACCGAGCCCTTACCCAACAACTCTTCTTCGATGTGTTAAACATGACACTTTGCAGTAATATAATATTGTTCTAAATTGGCTCCTACAGTTAAGTGATGGAAGCTTTGGTGTTCTCTTATTTTGACACTGATATTTCGATGAACACTTTTAAATACGTACTCCCCCCAAAAATACACGCTTTTTAACTAAAGATTTTGATCTGTGGTTGATGTTGCCATCACTGCGCAGTAGCTCCTGGTACCGAAATATGTGTCTACATTGATGGACGAGACACTGCTGTAAACCGAGTCCCTTTAATCATTTCGTCAGTGCTAGGCGTGATGGATCCAAACCTCCAGGTAAAATAACATATTTAGCACTTCAATGTGATCCCGAATGGTGCCTATAGCTGACACAGGAAAGTCATTCTCTCTGACTTTTAACTCAAACATTGTTTTGGATAACGCATAAAAAACAAAAAGAAACGAGCAAAATGTATTTTCCTCAACTAATAGAAAGCGCAAATCTTACCCTCACGCCGTCTGCCGAATACATGTGGTCATATGCTAGTAGCCTCCGTGAGACCATGGCACTCTCAATTCATGCACTTCTTGAGAGAATCTCCTAAAATGTAGCTCGAACTCCGTGGGCGCAGTTGGCATGTTGGAGTCAGAACGCTTGTATTACATAGAAAGATACCTATCAACGCTATTCATCCAGCTGGTACCAGCAGCACTGGCCCAAGTGAGTGTAGCATACAAGCCAACGTGCTACGTCTCTCCGACATGAATGCCCTCCGCCACACGTATAGCTAATGATATCTAAGAAAGACCTTCTTTGCGCTGCAGATATCAAGACCGACTGCCCCGTCTGAAATGAAACGTCAAGAAAGAGCTGTCCCCCTCAGGGCGGCTCACCTAGATCACGCGTCTCGCTGGCGGCGTCATCTCCCCCCTTTCCTTTTCCTCACCTTTTTATTCCTCTTCTTCTGCGCACGGTAACCTCCTTCTGGGTCCCCCAGTCTCCACGGGTCGTACACCTTCGGGTCCCCGTCCTTGGGTAACCGGAAGAGCCTAAAACCAAGCAGGCCAGCCCTGTCTAGATTGGCCATTTTGCCCCAGAACCCAACCGACCGCAAAAACGGCCACGAGTTCCGCACCTCCTTCCAGCAGATGCTGCGCGGGCCGACCTCGATGCGCAGCGTCTCGAGCTTCTGCAGGAGATGCTCCTTCACGCCGGTGGGCTCCTCGCCGGGTATGGGCCAGAGAAACGTCTCGAGAAACTTGTGCGCCGCCGCGAGATGAGCCCGTTGGTCTCGACCCCGGTCTCGGTCAAAATCCAACCACCCCTCAACATCGACGTAAGGAACCCGCTCAAAGTTGGTACAGCTATCGTAGCGTTCCATGTCCAAGACCAAGTGCTTAAGCCCTGGCCAGAACAGCACCTCGGACCGCAGACGGCGGTACCGTTGGTGGTACCGCACATACAGCCTCACCGTCTCGGCCTGCTGGAACCGGAAAAACAGGCTATGGTCGCGCGTCACCACGTTCCGGATCGACCGGTGCCGCCACTGTGTGACCTTGTCCCCGAACAGCACGAGGACGTCCCTCCGCGGGTCGAACGGCAGCGGGTTCCCGTCGGGAGTGCCGAACCGCGCCCTCGCCCACGCCCGCGATTCGCGGCAGAGCTGGAAGGGGATGACGTGCGCCCAGGTGCGGTAGTTGCACACGTCATATTGGAGGATGGCGCCATGTTTCTAGTCCGTGAAGAGGAGGTGGCCGGCGCCGTCATCCGCTCGTAGATGTCGATGCGGACCATAGTGGGCAACCTCATCGGCGGAAACGACGTCAAAACGGGCAGCGGCTCTTCCCCGGGCATCGGCAGCCGCGGCGTTCTAATATACTGGGGAGGCAGATCCGACCAGGTGGCGTCGATCCTGTCAAGGTGGCGACGAGGCGAGGTCAGAGGGCGCGCCCCGGGACATGGTGCCCCTAGTTTATCGCTCGCCGGGAAGTGCTTGGTGCTGACGCCCATGAATGTCACCCATGTATCGCTGTTCAGCTTCGTTACGTCAAATTCCAGGGTAGACGACGTGTTCTGGATCACGGATTCGTGGGACGAGTCTAGGGTTTCCAGGGCCTCATGGTCCATGACGCAGAGTTGGGTTTGCAGCAGATGGACTGTCCAGGAGGGACTCCGATTCGAAACGGGAATGGCTGTAAGGAGATGACTGGATACAAATGTTATCAAATAACGAGTGCGAATGAATGCATAAAGATGTATTATTAGGCACAGGATATCGATAGACGGCGAAGGCCTGTCTGGAGAATGAGATGGCAGCGTGAGACCCGGCCAGCACAGATCTCCATGCGACGGCAAAATATGACCCGTTGAGTGTTGAGCTGGGGAAGGAGCAAGAGCGAGCACCAAGAGAGTTACCCGGATCTGAGGGTCTCATTGTAGTTCCCCCCTAAACTGTACACCCCGAACACAGGTCTCCAGACAGCGGCAACAGATGTCCCTCCAAATGATGACTTTGAGAAGGAGCGAGAGCGAGGAAAAGGAGGATTGCCCAGTTGTCATTGTAGTCGGTCTTAGTTCCTTCTACTCTGGCTGGTCCCGAGTACTTGGCTCGCGATGGATCAGCCACACAGGCCGGTGCTCTCGGTTCCCGGGCGCAACGTGATAACGGACTGCTCGTTCCTTCTCTTTCCCCCATTGAGCCGAATGGCGGCGTTCCACGTGTCAACCCACAGATAAACGCAATGCGATTGTTGTTTGAATAATTAATATGTCCCCGAAGTATTTGATGCCAGCATGCTGCTGAAAACGCAATCCTCCATCGGAGGATCAGACCTTGCAAAACCAGTGACCATAACATGGCCACTCACATCAACTCAACCAGAAACTCGATCCCCTCGTCGCGAAACAAGGCGATGACTTCCTCAAAATGATACTCGATAGTGACATCCGAATCTTCCATCATCCACGTCCACGGAATCCTTGGAAGCAGGAGTACCTTCTTCAGGCGCGGGACTCGCTCTTTGGCGTCACGGGCGAAGTCTTTGAGCAGGCGCACGGCGTTTTTGCGGTAGATGTGCTGAGTTTTGTAGTGACGGATCTTCTCGTATTGATCCCAGTCTTCCATCTCCTCGTAGTCGTCGCAGTTGTGCCACCAGTAGTCCTCCAGGGTCAAGTCGACCAGATTGGGCGGCAGCAGCTCGGCCATGGGCGTCTCGAGCGCGGTTGGCGAGATGCCGTACAGTGCCGCCAGCTGTACGTACAGTTTCTCGAGCTTGGGCATCTCGCACAGCGAGGTCAGCTGGCCGTCGGGGCCGATGAGGCCCTCGTAGCCTTGTGCCGTATTCCAAGAAATGTCCAAGTGGCGCAGATTCTTGCCATAGGCGGCCAGAGCGACGTCGAGCGCGTCCGGCTGGGCCACTTCCAAGTCTTCCTCGCCCTCTTCGACCTCAAAGTATGCGTTGGGGCGCGGCGTCATGTACAGAGTCTCCAAGTTGGGCGCGTTCCGCAGGATGTGATGCATATTCCGCGGGCAGGCACAGCTGTCGTGCAGATAGAGGTGCCGGATGGCACTCATGTAGGGCGTAAACTCTGTCTGACCGGAGGCGTAGAGGCTGTATTGGAAGTTACTATCGGTCCATATGCCGTCATCGGCGTAGACTTCGAGCGTTGTGAGATTAGGAAAGGCCTTGCTCAGGACGCCGTAGCGGGGTACCTGGACGCCGTAGAAGTCGGGAACACTGCACTCGCAGTCGTTCTCGTCAAAGTGCTCTATCATTTCCGGGTCGCCCTGGAGGAAGAGCGTATGGACTTTCGCAAAAGGGAGAGACTCGGGATCATCGGGGCTGAAGAACATGTCCTTGGCCAAACTCAACCTCTGAATGAGCGGAAAGTCCTCAGGGTAGTCCACCACGGGCACCTGGAGGAGGATAGTTTCGAGTTTGGGGAGGAAGAGCAGGATGTAGGACAGGAGGAGCTCTGGTATGTCGTCGAAGGGGGCGTGATCGTCCGGGTTTACAAGACTCATGTAGGTTCGGACAGACTGGATGAGGGCTTGAGGCTGGGACGCATATTCGAATGTGTGCAGATATGTTGTAAGGGCTCGACGCGTTTCTGGCATGGATTCTGCGCTCGTCAGGGTCAAGTGACAGGACACATGGCGAGTGAGGATGCCGATGACGGGGTTGCCGGCGAGGGTGCGCAAGAAGAGCACCATTTGGTCTTCATCGAGAATGGCCATGACGCGGTAGAGCAGCGGCTGGGCCATGACCGACAGACGGCGCGACGCGAGGCAAAGGCTGGCGAGGCCGCGGCGGCACCGCGTAAAATCGAACCAAAACTCGCCCTCGGCCAGCTGATCGTAGGCGACAGGGTGCGTGTCGCCAATCTCGGGCTGCAGGGGCACCAGCCATTGCAGAATCAGCTCGATCACCTCGACCGGCAGCGACTCCAGTGTGAGCCTTGCTCTTGAGGCCATCCTTTTTGTCGTGTGCGGCGCGACAGCGTAAAACGGGGTTGAGATGCCTTGGTCGTCCGATCAGAGCGAGTTTAGGTGCGTTGCGCGCAAAATGTTGGGCGGGAAGCAAAATGAGCCGTGAAACCAAGGTTCGATTAAGCATTTTTTGGCGCCCCAAAGAGCCGGGCACACCCCACCATCGATCAGCTGCGACAGTGTCGGGACACCACAGGCCCATGTGACCTTGACAGGGCCCAATCAGCGTTCACTCTCCCGCCCCACTTCCGCGACATCTCATCAATGCAAGGTCTTCAACTTGCCAGCACAAGAAGTTGGATAGTATAAAGAGATGTATATATTAATAACTTGGTGCTGTGTAAGGAAGAGGTTTCTTAACAAATCCAGAGTCTTGCTTTTGAGAAATGAGGAGCATGGTGAAGATGGCGTGATCGTATCTGCACCCCACATCCGGTGAACTGACAAGATGCGCCTTCTATGTTAGGTCTTTGGAAGGAGAACCTCAAGGAGGACTCTCAACTCTAATGGAAGGGGGACTACTGGCATATAGCACCTTGCACACCTGTCACGAACCTGGCTGCCATCATATTATCATGCGTTCCTGTCCGCGGCACTGTGTAGCATCACCCCCCCTTTTCCTTGCTCGGTTGGCACCTCCCTGTCTAAGTACCTGGTTACCTACTAGTAGGCACCTGGCTGATGTTATCGCGTCAAACCCCCATCCATGCCTCTTCCTGCAAGGTTGTTTGAAAAAATTACTGCTCATGGTATCCTTAGGCGAATTAAGGGGTCAGTGCCGATCTCTTGGAGGAAGTGGTGAAGACTGAGAGTAAAGCCGTCCGTATATTAAAAACCAAGCGTCTCTAAACACAACAAACATCCTGAATGATCTACGAGATAACAGAGAGATGAAGTGATGGATCTTGCTTGGAGGAGATAGCATGAGCTCAAAGACCAGAAGAGTGTTGACGCTGTTTTTGGTAGACTTCAGAATCCCCCTACTCATCCTCCCTAGGCCAAAGTCACGAACCTTGCGAAGGTATAAACCAATTCGATCTACCAGGCGACAGCAATGGACGCCAGAACAAATAGAACGTTGATTTAGATTTCTAGAGCTAGAAGCTGTGTTGACACGAGTCAATATGTCGCGAGGCTGAGTCTTCGTGCGATTGCCGGGAGGATTTGAGTCATGGGCGTAGGGCTTCCGGATTAGTAAACGCTATAAGAATGAGGTGAACACGCAATAAGAGTGTGGATCTACTTAATTGAAATGCAGCAGATAACCAACTGATGCGGCTGTGATGGCGAGCACAAGGTAGAGGCTAACTCATGGCGGCCGAAAGCTCAGCAGGGAGGGACTGGAGACACAAGATGTCCTCACAGCGCTGCCATGGCCGCCTCCGGTCGCGATCAGCATCCTCCAAGTCCCTAGAGCTCTGTGAGGTATTGACGTATTGTCGACTTTGCTCGCGAACAGACTGAGGGGGATGAGGTCTTGCACAGGAAGGCGAGAAGGAGAGAACGAGGGGGAGAGATCATCGTGGTCGGCGGCGCGTCGTCGCATACCTTAACCTTCTTGCCTAGACCTCGAGGCAGCCACCGGTCATATGACATCGCTTATGGTAATGAACTGCTCCAAGGCGACTATGGTATGCCCCTGTCGCAGATATCGTATACCTCTTGCCGCGGATGCTAGAGAAGTACGACAAAACACTACTGGGTTTCTCGGATACTGCTAGGGCTCGGGTACCTACCTAGACTCGCAGAGCATCACCCCTAACCCTTCTCATCTATTTCTGACTCGCTGGTTTCCCCTCCGTTTTCGTGTTGAAGGCTAAGGAAGCACTTCGGCACTGTGGCTGCCACAGCGTCGTTGTCCTGTTTTCAAACCTTTTATGGGACCTTTGTGGCTAGAGACATCTCTGGATGGCCTAAGCTTCGACCCCAAAACACCCTGATATCCGGAAGCTCTTATATCCCCGTTCTTGGACAGGCCCATTTCAATTCTTTGCACTCTCATCCATCCCTTATCTCCGGGTCTGCCCTCAGCTCAAGAAACCTCATATATGTTCTCAACTTAGCAATCGTTCAAGATGGAATCGCACTACGAATTCAGCGCCAACCACTGCATTTATCAGTGGGAACCCTTCGGCATCCTCGACCCTTTAGGCTCGGGCAGCGCCTCCGAGACTCTGGTCCGTTCAGTTCCCCAGTTCTTTTACTCTCCGGCGCCTGTCACTCCGAGCCCGGGCGTGGGCATGATGAGTTCTATCCCCGCCGCCGCTCCTCAGGCTTCTCGTCTTCCTGCTCCCAACCTGTTCCATGGCCCTGGCTATCTTGCGACTGCCCCCATGGCCGCCTCTCAAGTTCACACGTTCTATGCTAGCCTTGACTATATTGCGGCTGCTCCGAACTCGGCCCATTACGCTCCAGGCGCTCCTCAGCCAGCTTCGGGACCGGGCACCAGCCTCCCCATGAGCGGTTCTCAAGTTCACACCTTTCAGGCCGGCCCTGGCCATCCTGCGGCTGCTCCGAACTCGGTCATCAACAGCTCGGACCATCACGCCTCAGGCGCTTCGAGTCCTCAGGAAGTCTCGGGACCGGCTACCAGCTCGGCCAAGCGTCCAGCGGAAGAGCGAGAGCGTCTCGCTGCGGCCGGAGGTAACCAGAGTTACTTCGAGGCAGCAAGGGCCAAGCGACGGCGCCCCGTGAAGAACCCTCCCCAGGATCCGGTCTACTGCAAGGGATGCGACAAGCAGATGAACGGTAACAAGGCCTGCGATGATTGTAACGACTATTGGGCGTCGTGCAAGCAAATGTACTGGGAGAACGATCGCTGCACTACCAGCAGTCGATCCAACCCTACCAAGTGCAAGCAGTGCCAGACGTGCCGGGACCGCCATCGCCAGGCGCGCCTGAGGAAGCGCCAGATGCTCAAGAGCAAGGCGACACAGGCCGGATCCGCTGTGATGGAGCACACCGGGCAGTCCGTAGTTTCTCTCGCCGCTATCTCTAGTCGCAGCAGCAGCGAGAACACCAGCATGAGTCGCACGGACTAGATGCAGGTGGGCTACCAGAACTAGCATACACTTTTCACAGCAATCGCAGAGAAGCAGAGCAGGAGTCATTACCGAAGGACACACCATCATCAATCATATCTGGATAGCATGATGGAGAGGAGGAGTCTTGCCAATGATAACTATCAGCTGCCTTTGACCCCCAGTTCCAGAACCATCGGTGCCAATGTCTGTGAGATGCCTTTGAATTCCAAGCTTCCCCTCCTAACTCTTTCATAGTGATCTTGCCTTTTTCAATATAATCTCTAGAAACTTCTTTGTATGCCGTCGTTCTCGCTTAGGCGAGGAGTTGGTGCCTGGATGTAGGCCCGGCTGCCCATTGGCAGCAGATGAAGTCCTTCCATGCCTTCTCGCCGACTCTAGACAGGGCTGAAACCTAAACTGAGGAAGCAACCGGCAATTTCGAGCACTCAAACGCACAAAGGGGGGCAGAAACCCTAGTTTGGTTGTTATGCAGACCCCAAAAGACTCCCCGCTTAACACCCGTGATCGCGTGCCCCCCGTGATCGCGTGCCCCTCTCAGACCGATCTGAGGGGTGTTCTGACGCCAATCTGAGTTCTTCTGACCCGCGTATCCCTGCCAATCTCTACTACTTTGACGAGATGATATACTGTCATCCCATGTGCTCCAATCAGAATCAACCATGTTGTGCGGAAAGCTGCGCTATGTCTTCCCGACTGGGATGTGGTCTAGGTGCGGGACCAGTCTTGAGGAAGATGCTAGTTGCTGGAGGCAGCATGCCCCTATTCCGAACGGTGCTGCCCCCACCTCTTTTGGCGCGTTGCGTGAGACCCTCCTGCCCGCAGCCTTGCAGCCCTCTGCTCTGACCGCAGCTCCAACCGCACTCTGCCCCTCGACAAGTCCCGCTCCATCCAGTTGCCCCGAGCTTCTTCGGCACACTTTGCATTGACTTTGCCTGCAACCTTTGCGTCGAGTTTTTTTGCAACTTCGCCCACAAAATTTTGCGCCTCGTTCGTTTGGTTCCTCCTTGCATCGCAGCAGACACCACAGCCAACCTGCCCTGCACTTCTATACTCGAGGTAAGTCTCCTGGAAATTGCCAGGTATCAATCCCAGTAAAAAGCTGATATTTACTTCTGTAGCCGCACTTCACCCTCTCCGTCTTGGACATTTTTATATTCGAGGTTAGTTTCCTGGCAGCTGCCTGTATCGATCCCAGTCGGTAGCTAATATCTCCTTCCATAGCCGCGCTTTATCACTCCCACCGTTACTATCTTGATATCTCGCGCAAGTCGTCTTGCATTTCTATATTTCGAGGTTAGTTTCCTGGCAGTTACCAGTGTCAACTCAAATCGGTAGCTGATATTTGCCCGTGCAGCTATCCTTGGGCGCTGCCCACTCTCACTCTCTACCCCCCTTTCTCCTTGGCTGCCTGGTATTTTTACCTCCAGTGCGCCTCCTCGTCTATCCCAGGAAGGGCGTACTGTTTTCTCTCCTTGGTTCTCCTTGGCTTGCCTGCTCGTCTCGCCTCAAGCGCGCTTCCCCGTTTATCCCAGGAAGGGATTATCATTTTATTACTTGACTCGGTAAATCCTACAATGGCGGAAGCGTACAACCAGTCCGGCTATGCCAGTGATTCTGATAGCCAGGACCTTGGCAATCGCAGCATGGTGGAAGTGAGCAGCCACAGCCAGTCTGCTTATCCCGCCTCGCCCCTTATAGGCAACCAGTCGACCTCTTGGATGCCGCATGGCCAAAGCTTTGCCAATGACAACTGCAATGGAAATGGCAGTGGCAACGGTAACGGTAACGGCATCGGTAACGGCATGGAGCTGCCTGGCCAGTCTGTCGCTCTTGTCACTGGCGAGCAAGACAGCTCGGCCTATGGCCATGGTGTTGGCAATAACGGCAACATGAACCGGCGCAGCCACTATAATCTGCGTACCAGACAGGCCGCCACTCAAGGTCATACCGCTCAGCCAGGCAACCGTCGGCGTAACGGAGAAGCTCCTCCTGTCATCGCCATTGGCAGAGTCGGCAACATGGTCGGCGGGGTGCAGACCCCTACACATGCTCAGACCTCCTCCCCTCTCCTCGGATCAGTTGGCAATGACAATGCCAACGTCCAGTTCTCGGCGCACGGATACGCGCCTCACTATCCTTACGGCAGCGCACCCTACCAGGCTCAGGGCTATGATCCCGAAGCTGAGCAGCCTGTTGGGGCTTACCACCCTGGAGGCTATTATCCGGGTTACACCAACGTTGGCCAGTCGTCCCAAGATCATCAGCGCGGAGCCCCCTTCATTACCGCTCCTGCCAACACATTTTTCAATGATCCGCACGACTATGTCACTAACTATTCGGGTCAGGTCGGCGGTAACCATGAGTTCGTCGGCAACCAGCCTTCCCAGCCTGTCTTTGATCCTCAGGCTGGACACTACCAAGCTCCGTTTGTCGCCCATGAGCAGGCACAGGTCACTGGCAATGACCAGTACCCGCACCAGGACTCGGGAGTCGACATGCAGTTGCATGATCAGCAGACTGGACCCTATCACCATCCGTCTGCTGTCCACGATCCAGTCCAGGTCGGGTCAAACAACCTGGACAACCAGCCGGGTTATCATCAGGTGAACCGGAATTTTCTGGAGATGCTCTTCTCGGATGAGCAGCCCGACGGATCGCAGCATCAGTCTGCCACCCATAGCCAGGCGCAGGTTCAGGCCCAAGGAAATGAGCCATTTTCCAGCAATGGCGTCGTCCAGGATCAGCAGCCCGGATCTCACGGCTCGCCCATTGTGGTGGAGGACGGCGAAATGTCCACTGAGCAGGGCGTCGGTGAGGTTGACGACCATGCTCATGTTAATCAAGATGCCCAGCCCGGCAACTCTGACGATGACATTGCCATGGTGGATGCTGACGAGCAGGGCAATGAGCATGACGTTCGTGAGCCCTCTGGGCACCCAACGCATGAAACCAGTGCGACAACTGGTGGCGGCAAGGGGGCCGAGGCAGGCTCAGATCCTTCTTTGCGTCGTTCCTCCCGTGTTCGGACCCAAGCTTCCCAGGGTCAGACTCAGGCACAGACATACGCCGAGCCAGAGTCACGAGCAGACTCACCAGCAAAGGAGAAGTCACCGGCACAGGCTCAGCCCCAAGAACCGGCCAAGGCTACGAAGAGAAGGGCAAGGGCAAAGGTCATATTGCCGTATCGCTCACGCGGGCTATACAAAGTAGCAGGCGAGGGCAAGCGTAAGGCACGCACTCCTGGCGCCCGGGCCCACAATCCCCGGCCTCACGACGTGAAGGAAGGAATTCTCAATGTCGACCTGAACGGCTTCATGACCAAGCCTAAGATCCGCCGCGCTCCTAAGAACCCACCCCCGTATCCTGTGATATGTGCCCGGAGAGGATGCGGCAAGATCACGGAGCTAGGCCAGAGACGATGCTTCGACTGCAACGATTTCTTTGCCTCATACAAGGAGGCCTACTGGAAGGCGGGTCTGTGCCAGACTTGTCAGCATAAGCTGCCCGGTAAACCCCCTAAGTTCAAGAACTGCGATGACTGCCGGCGGAGATCATCAAAGCGGAACCAGGAGCGCGTGCAAAAAAGGAAGCTTCTGAAGCTTCAGCAGCAGCAGCAGCAGCAGCAGCAGCAGGAACTGGCAGCCGAGGGAAATCCTGCGTCCACTGGCAGGCCAAACCAGCAGCCCCTTCCGGATCTCCTGCAGCATCCCTTGCAGCCGCGTCTGGAGTATCCGCAGCTCGAACAATCTCGCTTGCAGAATGCCCAGCAGTTCCACCAGCAGTCGCAGCATCCTCATGCACACATGCAAGGCCCTGCGTATAGTGAACGCCATGCTGAGCTGCGCCGCCAGGCCGATCTGCAGTATCAAGCTGAGGTCGAGGCCGGCATGCATCGCATGGATAACCAGCAGCAGTCATATCCTCAGGCTCACTCGCAAGGATATAACGATCCATTCCTGCAGTCACAGCCTCAGCCTCACTCTGGCCAGTATCACGCCCAGCCCGAGGTAAACATGCAACGCCGGCGCAATGATATGCTCGCATACCAAGCTGAGATGCGGCGCGAGGCCCGAAATATGCAGCGCGCGCAAGGCCAGGATGATGCTGAGCGGGACCCCTACGCGTCCGAGGAGGAAGAAATCGAGCGCGAGGAGGCCAGACGCAAGGCGGGTCGGAAGAGGAAGCACTAAATCCTCTCCCTGGTAGACGTTCACATACCCATGACTCGTCTCAAGCCTTTGAAGACCACAAGAGGATTACAGCCTCTTATTTCACCAGAAACTCAATTTGGTATCACGTTCACACACGCATGACTTGTCTTGAGCTTTCGAAGACCCCAGGAGGATTACGGCCTTTTATTATACCTACAAACCGACTTGGCACACATGACACGACCTTTCTTAGCCCACAATTGCGAACCTTTTTGATCTTGGAAAAGGGGACCAAACAGTCTGCCCGGATTTAGATGTCTCTCTCGTTGCCATTTCGACATGATCATTACCGCCCTCGACGAATTGCCTGCTTCGTTGAGCTCTTACCACTTCTTTCAGTCGATTCTTCGTCTTCAGGCTTTATAACATGCTGTGGGTCGCCTTTCAACAAGCCTCGGAAAGCAAGGCTTCTCGTAACAGGGTCACACAGCGGACCTTTCAACAAGGCGCCACAAAACACGGGGCCTTCCAACAAGGTGAATCATTGTCGTCCCTCGTCGACCACAAATGAAGAAGAAAAAAAAAAGATATCGAGTGTTTCCTATCCGTTCATGCGCCTTTTTCCTCCGTCAGCCAGCTAGCGAGCGATTATAAATATCGGCCGATCGATTTGTTTCTTTTGCGGATCTTTCCATTGCGAGCAAGCTCATTTCTTCATTTCGTTTCAGTTACGATACCCCTAGGGCAGAGGCATTCATTGATTTTTATGATACCCGAGATGCCCAAGGGCGAGGAAAATGGAGTTTCAGGCAGGCGTTTCACGGATATGGATAGGCACTCACGGGGGAAAATAAATTGTGTTTGTTAGGATTATTTATCAAGGGATCACTGTAAGGGATACGGGATCATCATGTCGGGTTATTATCATCAGCAAGACAAGGAGGAATCGGAAGAGTCACCGCTGCTTACCTAGTAAGCTTCTTAGCTTCTACTGGTTCTCCTGGTTCTAGGTTAGGGGTTCGCATCAGTGTTCCCTCAGGAATACGACTGAGTCCTTAACTTCAGAGTAACGGTACATCCATCCTAACAGTTATCATAACTCTTGAGATTTCTCAGTGACGTGGTTGTGCTTGTCGAAATCGTGTGCTACCTTGGTGGGACTATATAGAGCCAGGTATTTATCAAAGTCCTTAGTGAAGCAGGGTTGAAGCTCAAGCTGCGCCGGCTGCGCGAGGGACAGCAGCATCATCTGCCGCCATGCGACTAGGTGTTTTCAAAGCAAGCTTCGAGATCAATCTCACGATCGGAGTGGAAGTTAAACTGCGGGCTATGGTAATCTCTAAGCGTCGAGCACCTTCTGGCTGTGCCTCTTCTCCGGCTCTCGGCTTCGTAGCTTTAAGGTAAGGGATTGACACCGTTCTCACAACGTCTCAGCCTCTCAGCTCTGAGATCTGCGCTACTGCATTCTCGTAGCGCCTTAGCTTCACAGCTTCTAGGCAAGGTATCGATACCACTCTCGTAAGCTTGACAGTATTCACTTAGGCGCCCACAATGTCATCTCAAATCCTGAGCTTCTACCAACACAAGCTCCCCAGAATTGCTGCAGTCAACGAACAGCATCTTGTCCGACTCAGCAAAGAGAGAGAGAGACGTCTTGCGACGAGATTTAAGAGGCGTCGCAAACACCTGCGGCGCGCATTGAATGCAATTCAACGCTGGTCACCAAGTTAATATTGCGCAAATCTTAAACAGTGGAATCACGAGGGCAACACCTCGCCAAGTTGCAGCCCGGCCACCACCACCACACCGAGAAGCTTGCCAAAAACTACCACCTTGCTAGAATCAAAAACCGAGAATCAAAGGATGTCACTTCGCTGCTGATCGCGGAAAAGAATCATCGTCTTTGCATTTTGATCAATATGTGGAAGGCTCCAGATTGTCCCCATAGATGATAATCTACCAACCTAGTTAGGTTTGTCCGTTTGAAAACGCGCCAGCGCGCGATACTCTACGACAGAGAGATATGGAAGACAAGAGATAAGAGAACACCGAGGTAAGGAACCAAGCTAAGAAACCCAAGAGGTAAGGAGACGATCCTCTCAAGAGGACTCCCTGACCGACGCAATACGATGCAGCGCCCAACCCATCGGCGATCTCACTACTCGCTAGGTAACCCCCTTTTGAAAACCCGCCCGCGCGCGATTCTCTACGACAGATGGGTAAGGAAGACAAGAGGTAAGTTGAGCAAAACCTGAGGAGATAACCCTCTCAGGAGGACGTCCAGCTCCGAAACCATCAAGGTGTTTGCGCAAAACTACTCGGAGCTGCTCATCAACAGAACCTTGGCACCCAAGAGTCGACTCAGGTTGCTACGGTACTGAATCGCCGCAAAGTGGGCGAGAAAGCTCACTAACGCAAGCACGACTTAGCGACCAGTCCATCGATGATCTCCTTACTCGCCCGGGATATCCTCTATCCAAGCTGTTTACTAGCGGTAAGGTAGGCATCAACGACACATGCGCCATCGTTGATACCGGCGAAACCCCACACTGACCGTTAAGCGCTACCAGGCAGCAATTTCCCCCCCGAACACCCTGCCTCGAGGACTTTGGGTCGAATCCAATAACGCTTTCCTAAGTAGAGCATGCCAACCTCCTTCCCACACCGCCGACGAAGCGCTTGGCTTTGAGTACGGTAATCAAAGAGGTTAAAAAGTAGAGAGGTGAAGAAACATCCCCTCACAGAGGCTCACCTCACTACCTAACCTGGCTGTCCCGGCCCATGTCAGCAACTAGCTCCTCGCTGATCTCCCTACCCACCTTAGGCCTTCGTTATTTTGGTTGATTGGAAACGCTAAGATGGGTGAAAGCTGGATGTTCGCGCTCTTTAATGCCGGCGGCAACCCATACTGGCCACTGAGCGCAACCAGGCAAAACCATTCTTCCCACCAGCTACCATTCTTCCCACCAGCTAACATGCGTCTGTGTTCAAGCCAACGACAATGCCATCCTGAGCTTAGTAAGTCGATCTCCTTCCAACGGCCGCCCAAGCGCTTGCGTTCGAGTATGATATGAACATAAGCTAACACACGGGAAGAGCCCGACATCCCTCCGACTTCGTTCTATCTAGACCGTAGGATCATATATAAAGGCTGAGCCTCAAGGGAGTAAGTACCATCCTCCCCCCACTCCCCTAGCGCGAGGATTTAAAATAATGAGGCGTTTGGACGGCCGACCTTCCTACTGCCGATGCTGCGATTCAACCGGCATCCTCTCCTCCCACGATCCTTCCCACGGCTGATCCTCCAAGTTCCTCGAGAACGAAGACCACCGAGGCTGCCAATTCAAGCCATTGTTTTTGCTAGAAGTACTTATAATTTGGCGGCGGGAGCTACAGATTCATTGTTGACCGCGTTACTTATACCCACTGGGGAAGCTCCGTCTCCAACAAACCTCAATGAAACCTCATGGATTTGCAAACTGCAGCAAAGGTGAGCATCGCCTCCCAACAAAGATTCAATGACGAAGCCTAAGAGAAAAAGAGACCGAAATAGACGTGAAACATGAACATAACGAAAGCGTCTAAGGAAAGCAGGCATGGGCGCAAGTTACAAGCCATCAAAGGTAAACAAGCAACTTTAAGCCATTTTGTGGAGCCGTCGCTTTTACTAACATTCCTCCCAATTAGAAGGACAAAGAAGGGAGGGGCGAAGGGGTCGACAAGACACCGTTGCTAAGTGTCATGGAAAGCGGGTCTTGTCGCTCTTCTCTGGCAACAAAACCTCCAACGTCATGATGTCATTCCACCGACAGTTCCTTCCCCCGTTAGGAACTGTGACAGTTGCCCACGAGTTCAATAACCAACCTAGCTTCCAGACTGTGATCTTGCCCGCGGTCGACCTTGCGAGTAGCGCTTACGCGAGAAGAGTGGGTAGCTTCGAGACGCGCAAAGAGGAGCCTGCCATCCTACCAACGGTCAGGGAGATCACCAAACTGAGCGCCAACAATGGTCTACTCCCTGACGTCATCCACAGGTCCAAAGAGTCGGTTCTGTGCCTGCGCAGCAAAACGACCCGCGATCTCTGAACACGAGCATGTGAGTACACAACCACAGAATATGGATGATAGGAGGTGCTAGAAGCTGACGGCCCGATCTAGAACCCTCTAGATGCGCATGCCACTACTACATAAGTCAGCTCTCGGAGCACAGGGAGCTCAAGCCCTCCTCCCCCAAAACAAAGCGCAAGGAGAAGCGACAAAATCAGGCGGGGAAGCCATAACCGTGTGGTTTACTAAGTGCAGGTGCTCACTGCCAAGAAGAACGACGTCGAAGAAAAGCAACACGGAACGGACGAGAACGATGACGAGAGCACGTAGTGCTTGCTACCAAAGCCCAGATAATTATCAGCAACAGCAGATCTCTCATTCGCCGAACTGTCGCTCCGATGCATAGTTCGCCTAGGCTGAGGAATTGCGCTGCTTCAATTAAGCCCCTTCTTGTAAGTGTTCAATTTGTCAGAGCATGCTCAACATCTTAGCTGACTCGTAAATGATAGTCTAACAGTATATGACCAATTCAGCAACCTCGTCAAGAATGGCAATGTCGCTGAACAGAAGCTTTCTTTAGTGGCTGAAGAATCAGAAGCAGTAAAATTGACTCAGGCTGCGGCATGGCTATGCGAGAAGTCTGAACCTGGCAACCAAACGCTTCGGTTTATTGTATCTCAAGGCTGAGGGATTTCACCGCGGTAGTTGGCAACGTGTAAGTGCTGGATTGGTTGAAACTGATTTGTTTTAGAACTTCGTTTGTTGACTTGATTAGGAACAAGCTGACATGTAGCGGCCCAAAGCGCTTGAGCCTGGCTCGCGCCTCGAGGACGCAATAACTTCTTTGCGTCCTTCGCAAGCAAGCACGTCCGTCTTGGGCGGAGGCCGATGTACTGCTCGTTGCTCCCGGGCTAGCAGCAGGTGCCTGCCGATGCTAACAAGATGCGAGTCCCATCTCGAAGTCCCTTACGTTCGCTCCGTCCCGCTACACGTGCCGTGCCTGAAAGGTCTGCTCTGTTACCGCCGAGGGCCTCTCATTTTGCCGGTCTCTTCTTTCGCTAGTCTCCTTTTTCGCCGGTCTCCTATTTTGCGGGCCTCTTCTTTCACCCGCACCTTCCTGCGCTAGCTTCCTTGAGAACAGACACAAACATGGATAAGGCTTGTCAGTGAAAGAAGATAGGTGAAATAAAGCCCCTGAAAGCCGGCAGGCGAAGCAAAGATCGCATGAAAGGCACTCAGAGGGTACGGGATCTCGATGCCAGAATATGGGACGAGAGGGCTGGCCATGTTGATTTCGAAGGCGAAGAGTACCGGCCAAAGAATCAACCTCAAGTCAGCTAAGAAGCCGAGTCAGCTAGGAGGAGCAACATGTTGGTGCCATACCAAGATGGTAAATCCCCCTCTCAGCCAAAAGAATATCTATTCGCGCATCCACTGTCGAGCCACCAGTATGGCTTCCGTTCTGATCGTCATCGGGGAAGTCCTCTGTGGGTAGCTTTTTCAACCCTCGCCGTGGCCATGTCCAAGCAGGCAAGCCAGCCATCAATGCTGCTCGTGCTTGGAAACCTGACAATACTTACTTGTTTCTAGTATTATTGCTAGATATATAACTATTCACGGCGACAGCCCAGCCGAGAGCTAGATTAAGAGGAACAGTTTCTAGAAAACAGTTTAGGGCGGTCAGCACCCCACAAGCACGGCCAGCTTCCTCTAGCCCGACCTTTCACTCGACTGCTAAGCAATTTCAGCATGACCTTGTCGCCGTCGTCTAGCTGGATTCTATCCGTTTCCCTATTTGGGGAAGGACGGTCCTGGAGCCCAAAAACGAGTGAGCGTAGCGTCTCAGAGGGCCTTGGAAGCATCATCCCATTTTCTATTTACTCGATAACCCATCAGCAACGTCATGAGTCCAACCAGACCTCTCGTGGGAATTTGGAAGGCTCCACCTTCCTCGTCGGCCCCCCACTGATATGTTTCTCGAGAAGCTTGCCTAAAAATTCGATCGGTCTCTCGATCCTCTCGCGAACTTTACCCAACTTCCTCGCAGCTTTCTCGTTTCCCAGCTTCCCGCAAATTTTTAAGCTGCACACAATCACCCAAAGGGAGCACAATGTCTGACCGCAACGCTTGCGCAGAGTACGAGGGCGGTTCCGGCCTCGACGTCGAGGGGTCGGATACCGCCCTCTGCACGTCCTGCCGCACTGAGCAAGGAAGTGTTGGTCCCGCGGGCGCTCTTCCCGCCCAGCAAGCCGCCGTGGAGCAAGGCACTGTCCGCTCCAGTCCCGTTGAGCAGGGACTGGATCGCGGCCGGGAGCCCCACGGCGGCGATGTCTCTGCCCAGCCCGCCGCCAGCTCAGGTGGGAACACGGTCGCTCCCGAGATCGGACAAGTAAGTGAACGCTTGGTGAAAGTCAAGGCGCTGTAGGTTGTCGCATTGCTGATCTTCAGCTAATTAATATCCAGGGCCGTAATGACGGTTATGGCAGCGCGGGCTCTCACCCGGTGCCGCACACGCCCAGACTCGCCGGTGGAACGATCTCTGCTGGCAATGGAGCTTCTCCTGGGCTCACTTTGGGCAACCCGTCTTCCCAGGGGGGCTATCTGGCTGAAGACTCCAGAATGTACGGCCCGTCGGCTCTGGTGCCCTCCTCGTTGAATCCCGCGGCGCAAACATTCTCCCCGGTCAGTAAACGTCTACAAGCTTCAACCCAGGCAGTCAAATACTTTAGATGCTAACTTGAATTCAGGGATGGCTTGGTACGTTCGGTTCAAGCTTCAATCCGAGCCCTCAGGCATTCAACCAGGGCGATCGAGGTTCTGCGAGTCCTTCCCCAAGAAGCTCGACTTCTGGGTTCACTGCCCCAGTGGCTTTGGCATATCCGGAGGAGCCACTGGACGCCTTCACGTACACATATCCGGAGCCGTTCAGTCATCTGAGGGGCATATCGTCGGGGAGTTCGGAGCCTCTGGTGCCCTCCTCAGCCAATCCTGCGCCGTCTAACCTGAGAGGTCCATCGCGTCGCGTGCCTACTTCGACCTACCCAGACCAGACGATGTCTTATCAGGCGGATCCTTTGCCTCGGGTATCTTTCTCGGCCTATCCAGGGCGTCATCAGATGAATCGGGGTGGCCCGTTGCCCCAAAGGTCTGGTCCTTCCAGTTCAGTGCCGCAGGGATTCTATCCAGCCAGCCAAGCACCCGCGACATATAGCCATGGCGGCTATCCGTCGTATCAGGGATCGCCTCGAGGCAGTCACGTTCAAGAGCCTAGAACCTTCAACTATAGCTATCCATCGTATCAAGGGTTCCCTCCAGTCAGCCGAGAGCCTGCGACATTCAACCAAGGCTATCCATCGTATCACGGGCCCTCCTCTGTTCATGGTGCGGCAGGCGGAGTGCTCAGCCAGACGCCTCAAGCAAGCAATCTAAACCAGCTAGTTCCTGGGGTGCCCTCGTCGGTCTACAGCCCGCCCCGCTCAACGTCCACTCCGATGCCACAGACATCCTACCCGGGCCAGGAAGCACCTGAGTCTTATGTTCATACTCCTAGACGCGGACAGGCAACTCGAGCGCTCGTCCCGGCCGAGTCGCAAGCTTATCCTGTAGGACCCCTAGCGAGCCAGCCGGCTTTCGCTCCAGGGCAGGAATTCTCGAGTCCATCTTCCACGCCTGCTTCAGCTCTATCTCCTCCCGCAGAATTTGGCGCAGTCCAATTGGCTCCCTCAACATACGGCGCAGCCCCACCGACCCCCGCAGACCCCGGTTCAGCCCTAGCGCTTCCCCCTGCATTCGGTCCAGGTCCAGCACTCAACACGGGTGACCCGGCCACAGCAGGGCCGAGAATGTGCCAACGATGCAAGAAAAACCCCACTGATGGGCCCAAGAGAATGAACTGCCGTGTCTGCCTCGACTTGAAGGCTATGTGGTACAAGGCTGATAGGCAAATAATAAAGGACATGGAGAAGCCAGCCGCTGGTGTGAAGGCTCCCAAGGCCCGGGCTCCCAGGGCTCCCAGGGCCCCCAAGGCTCCTAAGGTTCCCCAGGCTCCCATGAAGAGAAAGAGAGAAGAAGACGAAGATGACGAGGATGTCGACGGCAATAACTCCAAGCGCACTCGTCGCCCGAGATACTGAGGTGCCGTCGATTTGCTCTGTTATGACACGAATGCGGTTAGCATGGGCTTTCTATTCATCGGTTTCACGACTTGTGCTTTGACTAGACGGAGCGAACTGTTTCACTTTCAACACACAATACCATTCGCATGCGGCGACAACCACTTGAGAGCTGTCAACCCTCTCCGTCACACACGGATGGGGGCTGACTTGGCATTCTTTCTTCCCATTGCCCTCTGACTTCTCCAATCTAGCGAAGCGATTTTCTTTCTCTTGCTTTTTAGTTCAACACATTATACCCATTGATGGACGGCGTTTTATGGATTTTCTTTCTTCCTCTATATGCCTTTGCTGTTTTCAACACGACCAGCAGGCAACGGGATTACAGGTTAACATGTTGGGAGTATCGGTATTGTCAGGCATAAGGTTTTGCATGGGTGGCTACATGGGATGGGTCAACTGTAAGGATGGGTGCTTTCGGAAAGAAAAGCTTGGAGATAAACATCGTTTATGGCTCAGCTAATCGCAGATAAGATCCCATTAGATATCATTGTCAATTATAGTGGACGTAAATCTCTTCTCACTGCCATACATGAAAGGTGCTGTGCGAGCTTCTGACTAACCTCGCTTCATTCCGTGTGCTTTATTCCTTTGGGGTTTGCCGTCATTTCAATGTCGCTAATTTGCCATGAATTCTAGGTTAACTTTTGCCTGACGAAGCTGGGTGCTTAGGTGAAAACATGGTACAGTGGATGAGAAGTGTCGTGGCGTGTTAGCACGTGGTAGCACGTGCTCCACATGTGGGCCCTGACAGCGTGCCATCCCGTCACCCGAGCTCTCAACCCCACTTAGGAGAAGGTACATAATACATAGCCACGACTTAAGAATGGGGTAAGTGCGAGAATAGAAGTTAGAGATGTTGATTGAATGCAAAGCAATCCAAGTAGCTTTAGCTAGCAACCAAGGCAAGGCAGACAGGTAGGAACTGAACAATGGGAGTTCAAAGCTCGATCATTGGCTAATTGCGCAAGAGGGTGGATTATTCCACAAAACCTTTTACTACTGCTAACCAAAAGATAGATATCCAGAACGAGTTGAAAACAAAACCCCTCCCCGTCTTCCCACGTACGTACTTAGACAGGCTAAGCCTTGATAATGGTAATGTTATCCACATAGACGATATTCGGACCGCCACCGACGTTGGCATTGATGGTGAACAAGATCTGCGCAAAGGACGCGTTGGGCACAAAGGTAGTCGGGACCCTCGTCCACACACCAGCAGGCCGGTTGAACAAGCTCGACTCGAGGAGGAAAGTGGTTCCCCCGTTATTCAGCAGCCGAAAGCTAGTGCTCACGGTTGCCTGACCGAAAGTCTGTTACCAGTAGTACTCGACCTTGTACGTGGCGCCCGGTTGCAGGCCGCTGATGATCTGCATCCACGGCCGCAGCGTGTTGGCGCCGTTGTTGTACGCCGCCTTGAGCGCGTACCGTCCGCCGTAGGATACTTCGCCGGTGACGATGCTGGTTCGCAAGGTCGCGTCGGAACCTGAGGCGGACCAGAGAAGCCAGGGTGTGAGCACGCCGCTCTCGAAGCTGCCGTTGGTCACAGCATTGGTTGGCGCCGCGGGGGCAAGGGTCTCGGCGCACACGGTTGCTGTCGCGCAGATTTGGCCTGCGTTTTGGGTGCAGCCGTAGGCGGACGCGCCGTTAAGGGTTGGTGCGTTGGCGCTCGCGAAGCAGGAGATTACGGCTGCTGGGATGGTCGTGGGCGCGTTAAAGGCGTTGCGGCATTGTGTTGCGATAGCTAAGACAGGGGTTTGTTAGTAAAATTTTCAGGATTCAGGTCTTCTTGTTTGTTTGATAGAACTCACGGGTAATGGCGGGCCACGGAGTAGATGGGGTGTTGATAAGGCTGAAGCACACTGTCGGAATGGCTCCCAGGCAGTTTGTCTGGGTTCTAATTGATGTTGTGAGCGCGCAGAGTGAGGTGGTGGTGGTCGTGCTCGTGGTGGATGTGTTTGTCGGCTCCGATGATGTCGCGGACGCACTGGAAGACTCGGAGCAGTCTGAGAGCAGAGAGGGTAACGGGCTTGACGGCGAGCTGAACGGCGCCAACGACAACGACAAATCAACAGCCCCTGTGCCCCAAACATTGATCCTGCTCCCAGCACCGCAGATCTCCTTGCCACTGCCAGCAAGTGAAAGAGCACTCAGAAGCAGGTGCCTGGTAGTTCCCAGTTCAAGAGTGACCACACCAGCACTCGCGTCCGTACTCGACGCTAAAGTATTGGAAACCGGCCCCCGTATAATGCCCTTGGCACTTGACAACCGTCATGTCGTCGGCAGCGATGAGGTTGTCGGGGAGAATGCGGGGGTTGCCGCCATCGACAAAGCAACCTAGGTATGTCGCACCCACAAGTGATGCCAGGCCTGGTGGCACGTAGGCATATTGCTGAAGACGTTGAGACGGTTGCCAGCGCCACATGTCTCGGCCGGGTTGCCGGCGCAGGGGAAGTTGCAGTCGGCGGCGTCAGCGGTCCGGGCAGAAAGTTGGTTGCCACAAAAGTACTCGCGGGCGTATTCCACACGAAAATATTTGGTGTTGGCATTGGTGCAGAAGATGGCGCAACCGTCATGGCGTCATTGGCAAAACTGGGGCCCGTCAGGGCACGGCCGTTCTCACCGTCGACGTAGCAGCTAAGTGACGTGAAGGGCTCGTGACCTGGCACACCCGGGGCAATGCAGTTGCGGAGCCGTAGAACATGGCAAGGACCGAAACGGCCTTGAGACTTGAATGAGTGGACGCCAGGGCTTCTGGCATGGGCTTTCTTCCGGAAAGGGGTGGAGCGAAGAGAAGAAGAAAGACATTCTGGAACGTGCGACATCTGCTATAAAAGCAATATTTTGTTTTCGCTGCCCCTTGCCGTTCATCAATTTCGAATTCGACACCCCAAATCCCAGATCTGGATTATGTGGGATCTGAGACATGCACCCAATCGCAGTGGCGTCAGCCGCATGAGCTGAGGAGTGTTCGTTCAGGGGTCAACGGTCTGGGATCGATGAAGACAAGCTCCCAGTGAGTTCACGGCTGAAGGCGCATCGCTAGACCGCATTTGGTCACCAAGCCAATAGCGTAGGGAAAATGGAGCGCGCAGTGCCTGAACGTTGCAGGAGGCATCTCGCTTGGTTCCGAATATCTGGGCGGGCACAAAAACAGTTGTCCATGACTCAGGATTAGCACCTGTTTGTGTCCTTATTGCGTTGCACGCGCGTCGCTTCCTCAATGAAAGTTGAACTAGAAGCTCGCGGGCAAAGAGGTGTAGTTGAGAGGATGATTTTTTGCATCCCAAAAAAATAAGCTCGACTGACAGCGGGGCAAAGTGCTTAAAAAGTGGGTAACCCTGAGCAAGCAAGGAAGAGGAAGTCGCCAGTCCGTCGGATCGCTCTTGCCTAAGCAATAGTTGCCGCGTCGATTACGAACAGCTCACGCCATGTGTGAACTCGACCCACTCAGTTGAGAGTTCTTCCTTCCTTCTTTTGGGATCTTGTCTGGAACGCTCGCTGCACCCAAACCCAGCGCAACGGGTCAAACCCGACGCGTCAACGAGCTAGAGGACCAGCGCTGGGGCTGAGCATTCCAATTCAGGGTGTTTGTTCCGCTTCACGCATTTATCTTGCAACTTCCCGGCGGAGGAGGAGTGGCGGGGGGAGGGCAGCCAGTCAAGGCAGATTGTGGGAGATGTTGAAGTTGCCTATGGGAGATGGACACCGAAGAATCGCGGTTTCTTGCAATGTTGGCAAAGACCTATTGTACGCAGTATCTCATTGACCAACAGGGATGAGTATCATGCCATAAACAATGACTTCACCAAGGAGTCATGTGGAGCTCTTGCGATTAAGTCGGAATCAGCAAGAGAATAGGAAACAAAGGCCAAGTACAACTATTTAAGGGCGCAAAGGAGCATTGGTCCAAAAGGATAGCGCACGGCGATTGATGGTTATCACAGACGTCTCCAGGAGCGCGATCGAGCACATGCAATGGTGCTACATAACAGAGCTAGACGTCACTCTCGGCCATAACGGGCAGCTGCCTGAAGTATCATACTATCTGTTCGGCGCGCTTCCTCCATCATCAGCTTCCCAGAGCAGACAACCATGCTTATATCATACTTGCGTACCACATCTCGTGCTGAAGGGCCACCGGTCAGCAAGACATGCTCGGTGCCTATACCGGGCTGCCTCAAGCCAGCCAGGAAGGTGGCGCATTCCTTGCTTTTCCACGCGTATATAGATCCATCGAACAACGGGATCTATCCGCCCATATTCAGCCCATGGGGGGATCAGAAGGCCGATGGAGCTTACTAGACAGGACAGGAAAAAGGAGGGGAAGGAAGGATCGGTCAAGCAGCGAGGCTTCGGACTCCCGCTTTCTCAGCGATGCCAGAGGGCAATCACGATATACAACTTGCCGAGGCGGTACAGAGGAGATAGGTACCGTATTGGAGAGTAGAAAGTGTCGGATTGCCATGGACCTGGGATGGAGGGGCATCACGGAAGCCGAATCAGACGATACCTGTAGGAAGATGTTATTGAATGTTTGCCCGACTGCTTTTCCCTTCACTCTAGCGCCATCTACTTAGTCTTGATCCCTCTGTCATGTCACTCATTACTGAATGATGAATGATTTCTGCGGGACCCCGAACCCACTTTACCCGGGCCTCACTGGTGATATTTGCTTTCGGATCATCGTCACCACACGTCGTCGACGAGTTCACCACCACGCTCACAACTGCGCTCCGCACCTCTATCCAGCTTCATACTTTTTATTGTAAAAAAAATTTACGCTGAGAGTAGGCCGAGCCTTTATCTTGCCGTATCTTTTACAGCCGTCACCAGACCTTGGTATTGTTGTGGGCAGTTGCCATACTTTGGTTTTTCACCTTGCGACTCTCCATTCCCCTCAGCTATCTTTTGGCCTTGAGCTGCACCAACCTAGAGCTTCCTTATTTCTACCTGCCCCTCACACATATTTCTGCGAGTCTCCATTTTTCTCGCATCACTCACATTTCCTCACCTTCCCACAACTCGTCTTTGCACATTTCTCCCGCCGACATCTCATCTTCGCACCGAAATCTCCAATCGACCTTCAGAACTCTCATCAGAACGATCCCGCAAAACCAAAGAAAGGCGCAATGGACACAGTCTGGCCTTGCATCGTCTGCCGCCAGCCCATCGAGCTGGGCAGGACGGCCGAGTACTCCACCTTCGCTATCCATGAGCTGTGCCTCCCTACTTACCAGAAGTACGGGGGCAATAAGGCCATGATCGACGCCGAATTTGAAGAGCGCGCCGCTGTTCAGTAAGTTCTTCAAAGTCCTTTGATAGCCTTGACGTTGACCACACCTGGCTAACCTTCTCCCTTAGTCACGTTGACCAGAACGTCAGGCGCCTCGAGAACATCGGGAAGCGCACTTACGATCGCTATACCTGCGACTTCTGCTACCTCACCTACGAGGACGGAACTGAGGTTGGCTACCGAGACTTCGGCTTCCTTAAAAAGTGCGATCCATGCTCGGCAAAGGGGCTGCCTCACCAATTGGAGCGGTTCCACCCCCAGACGTCGTTCCCCCCAGGGCCTCGCAGCCTTTTCGACGCTCATGTCGCTCTCGCCGGTTACTATGGCCAGATTGACTCCCCGATCGATCCGGCAGATGAGGAACCCGAGAACGAACCGCGGTCGTCCAGCGAGGATAATCAGCCTCAGGCCGCCCTTCATGACTCCGATGCCGTCAACATCAACCTGAACGAGCAGTCAACTGAGCTAGTCCCCGAGGTTAATTTTAACGAGCCTGCCCCTGGGGTTGATTCTAGTGAGCCTGTCCCTAAGGCTGATCAGACCAAGGCTAGCGAAGTTAACAAGAACGAGGAGTCCCATGCTCCCGAGGTCCAGGTGCAACCAGTCAGTGAGCACTCGGCTCCAAGCATGGCTCTTCCTAGCCTTTCCGCTGCTACGAAGTCCGGCAAACGCAAGCGGCGATTTTCGGAGGCATCTGACAGCGAGTGGGTGATCAAGCGGTCTATGAATGAGCTGGTCACCTCACTCCAGCAGCTCCGGCTTGCGTCACCCGATGAGTTGCCCTTCGGCCCAAGGCTTTCAGAGCCAACAGGGGACGTTCGGGATATGCCCCAAACCCAGGCCGTCATCATAAAATCTTTTAGAAGCACGCAACCAGTCGCAAGCCCAGCTCAGCAGGTTCTTGCCCTCCCGGTGGAGTTCGCGATGCCTCTGGCGGCAGCGCAGATCCAATCGCGCATGCCACTGCTGATGCCGCCAGCCAATGCCGGTGTCAATATACCGGCTGCCGATGCTGGACCCACAAACGCTCTAGTCAGACGCTGCACGAACAAGCAGTGCGCAGCAAAGGACCGCAAGACCGGCCTCAGCGGTATCCCCCGCGATGACAAGCACAAGAACTGCGACGCCTGCCTCAAGCGCTCGGAAGGCTACAAGCTCAAAATGAGGCAGAAAGGCAGATGCGCCCACGGTTGCGGAAAGCAGTGCGATACGAAGCCAGACGGCTCGTATTACGCTTCTTGTGAGGGCTGCCGGGAGAAGGCGAGGGTGAGGTCCAGTGGTCGGACTCGGAAGCCGAAGGATCCGTGAACGATGGAACTATCAAGTTCTATACGTACACAACCTTGTCGTCGTCACAGGAGTCTGATCTAAGTTCGCCATGTCGACATTAAATTACAAGCGATACTACCGATATACCACCTTCCACTTACCGTACGTACGATTTATGTTGAGAGACGGATACCGACCGTTCTCACCTATACGACAACCCCTAGAAGAAAAACCCCCCAAAAAGAAAAAGAAAAAAAAACCACTTTTGACGGGTGGAAGGGGACACCATAAAGTAACTGTTTATGCGACGGACTGGGAGAAGACTGAACCTCGAGGTTCTAACTTGGGCCTGGTTTAGAGCATTCCGGCGGAGTTTGGTACCCATTTTCATGACATTTTTTGACCTTCCTAGGCAGGTAGGTGATGAAAACAGAAGGGCTTTATTTAGTTGGTAGTACTTAGTCGCCTAGATGAACATATGTTTATATGTTTACATGTACCTCACTGTCTATACGGGACCTATGTGCTGTAACAACATGGGACTGTCTACCTAACAGAGAGGGACTGAAAGCCACTGAGCTAACCACACCCCTAAGAATGTTGGTTTTCCTGGACTGGTATTGTCTGCTTTACAGGATCCTAGAAAAATACCAGGCCCATGCTCTCCGAGCTCTTCGCGAGCACTTCTCAGAGCCGCTGAGATCATCGTGGTGACATATAGTGCATATACCCCAGGAGACATGTCGTCGAATTCACATAGAGGGCTTGAAGAGAGGTAGCGACAACGGTAATGGCAAGCAGATTCCGGAAATCAGCCCTTCCATGTGACAAAAGGGGCTACATGAGAGTTTGTACGACGTATTTTTTGTAGCTAAACATATTCAGCACATACAAATGCGCCATGTAAATCCATAACATCTGCAATCGTCACGTTCGGGAGAATTCTCGCAGACCAGAGCGTGTGATCTAGCGTCGTGGTGTTCCCTCCGTCGTTGAAGTAGTCAATGAGGCCCTTGTTCGGTTTTGATGTTCCTCCGCCGCCATGCCCGCGACTGGCGCCTCCTGCTCCCCCCATTGGTGCCGAGCAGCTTGGGCTTGAGGTCTCGTTTCCCGAAGCGCTCGAAGCACCATTTCCTGCTGGAGAGTCAGAGTCATCGACAGGAATGTTAGCGCCTCCTATCTCTTTCAGTCTCGTCGGGAGATCTTGAGATTGCCACAACCACCACAGACGATCTAGCCAGGCGTGATGGAGGAAGAAGAGAGGGTCGCCGGGGCTGAGGCGGGTGTTTGACATCTGAGAGCTATCGTTAGTAGAGCCTTCGTTTGGAGCTCAGAGGGATAGAGCATGAATCCAACGTACAGTCCCGCCAATCCCCCAGTGGCCAGCAATGTGAGGTTTCGCCTCCAAACAGTGCCATACTTCATCGTACGTCCGCGCAGCCAAGCAAGCGTCGAGGTTGGTCCGGGAAGCTCCAGTAAACGAACAGTCGCTAATGTTGCGCACCAGGCAGGACGGGCTCTCCGCTATAGTCAAGTCCTCCTTGAACTGGAATCGAAGGTTGACAAACGGGCCGTCGGCAACACAATGATTTGGTCCCTCGCCGTTTCCGCCGAATCCCGTCTTCACATCGAGTACAAGCGCGTTATTCAGGTCGTCGACGTCAGCTACCTCGTTCCAGTACCTGTTGACATGTTTTAGACAGGAACTGTAAATGGTTGTTCTGGGGGATGATCCTACGGCATGGGTCCATTGTAGCCGCATTCTCGACGCAGAAGGGTTTCGTGAACGACTAGAAAGTACCGATGCCATGGCAGAAACGAGCCGACAAAGTGGATATAGGTGGCCTGGGCGATGTGTGCGTAGTGTAGTTCGTCCCAGAGAGTTTTGGCCCCCGGGATTGTCTGTTGCCCCGGGGAATCCATCAGACAGAGGGTCGAATTAATGTAACTTGCCCTCTGCAGGTCGGTCAAGTCTTGCCTGATGTTTCAGTCAGCTGCTTTCGGGTACGAGATTGAGCAGGGTTCATCTCACCATGGTTTTCGCAGAGACTTAACCCTACAGCCCTCACCATCTCTGTGTGAAAGATACAGTCCCTGGACCTGATGGATAATCCCAAGCGCGAACAAGACGATTACGTGCAGCGCCATATCTGATGATGGTGGGACGCTTTGGCCCTCCCCGTGGATGCGCAGACGGTCAAGACGTGGTCATTTTCAGATGGGTAGTGCTGCGAAAGAACTCCATATTTGAGGGCTGTCCGCTCGGAGATGGGCCTGGGGAAATCGGTTCGCGAGGTGTGGTGGGACGCTGAGAGTTATTATCCGGCCTTCAAAGGGACTCATTGGGACGTTCGTTGACTTGGGATACAGTGGGTTGGGGGAACGGCGGGAGGCGTTCCATGTTGAATGACACGCAAGCCTGACTGGGATGAACCAATCGGCAGGGAAACCGCTGAGTGTACAGAGCCCGTGACTGCTGCGAGCAGAAGGCGGTCAATCTATCGTATACAAGTGGTGTTGTCCCATTTTTCACGGCCGGCTGATGACGCGACCCATTTCGTGCTACGGTCATGCAGCCGTCGGCAATCAGACGTCTTCTGGTGCCACGCATATAGACGGGTATTATGCGGGGCAGAGCAGTTAAAGCAAGCTTATCCAATATCGGAAAACAAGCATCGACAGTGTCCCGGGATTTATCATGTGTTGGTAAGAAATGTCAAAGAGAAGTGTGGAAACTGGTTCAGGGGTCTCAAAACCCAAATTTTGTGCCTGCTTCCCTCAAAATCCGCCAAAGTTGGATCGTCAGGGTTAGTGTTCAAGGAATGCTTCAACATGGCAGGAGTCAGCCTCAGCTGCAACTGCCTTCCTTCCTCTGCTTGGGTCAGCGCCATGTCCAGACAGAAGTCACGAGATTCAAGATGTTTCCCCACATTTGGAGAGCGACTTTCCACATCTTTCCTCTTCCATCACCCAGCGTCATTAAACCAAATCGTACAAACAACATCATGGAACTACTGTCGGCCCTCGGGCTGGCAGCCAACTTATTCGCTGTCATCGACTTTTCAGCGAGCTTTCTTTCCACCCTCCGCCAGGTTGGCGAGGCTGGCTCGACGGTCGAGAACGGCAGGCTCGAGACAATCGCGAAAAGCCTTACAGCCTCCAACGATGCCGTCAAACAATGGCCACGACCAGCCCCAGATACCACCAACGAAGCTGTACACATACCCAAAACTCTCGACATATCTGCGACTAGACATGCTAACACATTCTCAGGCCTTTCAAGATCTGGTCAGCGAATGCGAGAAAATCGCAGACGAGCTGCTCTCTACGCTGCATAGCATGACGCTCGAAGGAAACAAGCACCTGTTAAACAGATTCAAGACGGCCGCAAAGACTGCCTGGAAGAAAGATTACATCGCCAAGACAAAGTCGCGCCTCGAGTCGATGCGCGACCAGCTGCAATTCGACATTGTCGTGGCTATGGCATCGAAAGTCGACAAGATGACTCTGTCTGCCACACCACAATTTCTGGCCCTCGACTCACACACCCAAGTCATTGTCAACGCCATCGTGGACCAGTCGAGTAACCTCGAGACAGTTGTCGCAAGCCAAATTGACAAAATCTACGACCAGAATTCGGCAAGCGACGGCGCAGCGGAAAGGCGATACGAAGAAACCATTTCAAGGATTGACAAAATCTCTGCCCAAATTGACCTCCATCCTCAGCCACAGGAGAGTCAGGATGAGCGAGATGTGGTCCGCCGCATCATATCTGCCCTATACTTCGACTCGCAGTCTGATCGGTTCGACGACATCGAAGAAGCCCACAAAGCAACATTCAACTGGATTTACAAAACATCCCCAGCACCCGTTGCTCGCTGGCCTGACTTCACCAACTGGCTCAAGAACGAGACTGGTATTTACTGGATCAACGGAAAGGCCGGCTCCGGGAAGTCAACTCTCATGAAGTTTTTGGCGAGAGATCAACGAACGGCAGCCGCCCTAGCAGACTGGGCTGGGGGCCTTCGTTTTATCACCCTGTCGTTTTACTTTTGGAATACAGGCACAACCTTGCAAAGGTCGCTGGAAGGCCTGTTCCGGTCGATCCTCTTCCAAGCCCTTTCGCAAGAACCTGAACTCGGAAGGATATTGTTTCCAGAGCGGTTCGACGTGCATGCACACTGGACCTCGGAGTTCCAGACTTTCCACCAACTCCGGCGAGCATTCCTAAGGTTCACATCCCAGACGGAAGTCCCTCTCAAGGTGATACTGATCATCGATGGCCTCGACGAGTTCGAACCCGGGAAGACCAGCATGCAGGACCTGGCAGAAATCTTCATCTCCGCCACCCAGTCTCCATCTTTCAAGGCCTTATTATCCAGCCGGCCTCTCAACGACTTCGAGGCCGCATTTGCCGATTGCCCAAAGCTTCGGCTTCATGATCTCACTATGGGCGATATTACGGCATATGTTAACAAAATCCAGCAAAACTCTCAGATGACAGAGCTGTCAGCCCAGGATCCAGAAGGCGCCAGAGCTCTTGTCGCCGAAGTTGTTACTGCAGCCGACGGTGTCTTTCTCTGGGTCAGGCTGGTAGTGATTTCACTGCAGGATGGGCTGCGGAATAACGACACAATTCCGATCCTTAAGGAGCGGCTCCGAGAACTGCCGACCGACCTCGAAGACTTGTTTGGTCACATGTTGCGAAAGATTCCCAAAAGATATCAACCATACTGCTCTAAAAATTTGCAAATTATCCAAGTGCACTGGGAAACGGATTGGGGCGAATCCTTCAAGAGAATGAAACGGGCGCCGTTGACCCCCTGGGTCTCTCCTTTGCATTACATGACTCTAAAACCGTGTTACAAGCCGATGCTCAGAAACTCACCAAGGCCGAGGTGGCGAGCCAAGTAGACAACTTAGAGACGCGCGTGAAGAGCTACTGCGCAGGCTTGGTTGAAGTTAGGCGAGACTCGGAGAAGGCACTTGTGTCAGCTAATCGTAGTCTCGACGACATGTGCCGTATCAGATACCTGCACAGATCCGTTGCCGATTATGTATACCAGGATGCCGTGTGGAGGAAGGTCCTTGATGGGACATCTGATGCGGACTTCAACCTATACCGAGCCGCCATGCTCTCTTGTGTCATGAAGCTCAAGAAGATATACCTCGGTAAAGATCAGAAGGAGATTTGGGCTATCATTCAACTGTTGTTGGATTCGGCATGACACCTAGAGAAGGCAACCGGGAAGGTGGAAGAGAGCATTCTTGATGAGGTGGACAAGATCATGAAAGTGCGTTGGGAAGAAGGCCTGTGCCACTATAGGCATCCCGATGGGAACACGACCACCTCCAGCTGGTGCGACACCATTCCAGATGAAACAAGAAGGGAAGCTGTGTGGCATGATTCCATGCTCGCGCTAACGATTCGCTTCGGGCTCATATTCTACCCACTCGCAAAACTTAGCCGCTCACCATCAGTATTGACGAAGCCAGGGCGTCCACTGCTGCAATACGTACTCAATGATGTACAAGGTAAAAAGCGATGGTCGACGAGGACAAACCCAGAGATGCTGTCAGTTCTCCTCTGCCATGGGGCTGACCCGAACGAAACGTTTGAAGGCTTCAGCGTTTGGCAAACTGCACTGCAGGCGTTCGTCATTCACGTCCAATTTTCGATTTTTGATCTTGAAAGGCGGTGCTCCGTCCTCAGGCTTCTCGTACAACACGGTGCCAACCCCAACGCTCAAGTCCAGCTTGACGGCCCAGATACGACAAGATACTCATCGCCGGTGTTCCTGGCAAGGTTTCTAGACCACGAGCAGTGTGGGAGATGCATTTCGCGCGGTGAGTGTTGTTCGGCAACATGGGCCGACGTAAACCACAAGAAGTTGTTTCAGGAGGTAATTTATTTGTTAAAGGAAAAACAAGAGATGATCAAGCAAGAAAAGCCAAGTTTAAAGCAGAGGGTAAAGATTAGGGTCGTGGCTTTTACGGGGGAGAGGACGACAGCGAAGTAGTACTAGTAGTAAGTGCCCTAAGTCAATACATTAAAGTTTCAGGCACTCCTGGTGCTCTAGGCCATCCCTTCTGACTATGAAACACAGATCAGCAGTGTCGCCAGCACAGTTAGTGCAGAGTAACGCCCCTGTTTTGCCAGCGTAGCACAGCCCGGCCTTGTACGGGCGAGGTGGGCCGGGGTGGCAGCCACGCTGGCGGCGAGGAGAAGGAGAGCGGCGAGTACCGTGGCTTTGGAGAGCGAGATGGATTAGAGACGATGATGTTATGAGATGAAACAAATGTATAGCGGCGTACAGGCTTCAATTCTCTGGAAGTCTTTTACGCTGATGAGTCCAAGTATTGAGGGTGCGTCGAAGTTGATACGCTTGAGATTAGGTCCTATAGCAGCAATTCTTATATCTATATATATATATGCATGGACAAGGCATCACTGCCTCGCCTAGATGATATCCTGTGTCCGGTATCACAACCATATCCTCGGTTTGTATCTGATGTCTTCATCAGACGATCCTGTCCAACCCCGCCTGCTTAGACCATGCCCAGCGTACCATACGGCCCCGCATACCATGCGCTGCGGTGTTGACATTATATAAATATTGCTCTCTGAGGAATTTAGCTATACCATTGGAGGGTCCGCTCAGTCTGCATATACGGGCAACTTCGTAGACTGGCTAGTTCTAGAGGTCGATAGTTAATATGGCCTGGGTGAAACATTCTTAGACCTGGCAGCCAGAGTTCTCTCATTTGATCTTTTGTTGGATGTTGCTGGGCAAAGCTGGACAAGCAGCACCAGGAAGCAATTAGTGAGGCTGCCACCCACACCGTATGTGCCTGCAGCCAGTTTTCTCACACGGGGTTATCTTTCTTCAATCAGTTGTAGGGGTAGGTATTGCTTCCCGTGTGTTTCAAAGTGTCGACACAATCTTGGCATCTTCCTCTTCATGTTTCATTGAATGATAGCTGTCTAAAATCATCGAACGAGGCCATAACATCGCAGACCTAGTACTACTAATCATTACAGATGCACCGGGCCAACTGTTCTTCCCAAAACCCTATGCCGCCACTCGTAGCAGCAACAGAGAACAAACAACACCAAGTTTCCCATCCCAGCAATCAGATATCCCAAGTTGAGACTCAGCTCGGACTACCAGAAACTGACCTGGCTGGCTTGGTCAACATGCGTCTTCCACTCAAAATGCAAGTTCGGCCGAGAGCGGAGAAGCTGCAGCGCCGCAAGTGTTGCAAAGGAAACCAATAGCAGTCCCGTTGATGCGATGCTTAGAGCACCGCCACGCGATCCTCTCACCAACCTGAGCAGCCGAATCTGGTAGACAAACTGGACGAGGCCGAAGCCAAGGGTAACGTTTAAACTTCAGGGAAAACATCCAGAAGCCCAGCAGCCCGATGTACACGACGAAGCCCCAGGACATGGCGGGCTTGGTCCAAGCGTCGTCGTTATGCCAGAGGAAAAGAAGGCTGATGGACAGCACGACGATGGCGAAGGAGATCACGGTCTTTTTGATGGTGCCAGGAGATACGGCGTTTGGTTCCTTTTCTTTATGGGACTCCCAGTCATAGCGTCGCATGAACAGCACAAGTCTACGTAAGGTAAGGTGCGTCAGTAAAACATGGAAGGAAAAAAGGAGGCTAAGAGGAGAGAGCGAGCGGACTGGACTCACAACACCATGGCACAGGCCCATTGCATAATAACCTGTAAATATCCCGTCACCACCCAAGTCCAGGCCCGCCGCATTAAAGACAAGGACAAGTGTCTCGCCGAGCTGCGCAACCCATCGACGTGACGCCATCCCTCCTCGAAACTTCCAACGTCTCAGCGCGACGGATTGCCGATGCGCGCAAGGTCGTGGAGCAGGCCGCGAGAAATGGCAGGACAACTACCGCCAGTATGTCTCCAAGCCGAGGAGGAACACTTAACCCAAGAAATAGCAGAATTCGGCAACACGCCGCGGCAAGGTTCGTCGTCGGTCTGGCAATGACAACTCTTCCCTTCAAATGAACGAGACGGTTGCCAAGGCTGCCGCTCTGCTTGCTGAGGTGGATGCGGCGGCACAGTACAAGAATGGCACCCTGCATACCGACTACTCTGAGATGTTCCAAAACCATGAAAAGGCGCCTGCTCATGTGGGCAGGTTCGTCAACTCGTCCAACCGCAATGGGGCCGCCACGGCTTATTGGATGGACACGATGAATCCCGATGAGCATGGACAGGCTCCATTTGTGAACGACTACGAATACAGTGTAAGATGTTTTATTCATTATGCTGAAACTCTGCTAACTCTGTTCTAGATTTTCTGGAGCGTCAAGTTTTACTGTGCCGTTGGAGACGGAGTACACGTACGTATCGAACTATTGCGCCTGCAACGATGCTTCCAACTAGAACTAAGCACTGACGTGATGAGCAGGACGACACTGCCGCATTCAACCTGGCTATCCAGGACGGGAAGCGCTGTGGGAAATACTGTCTCTCCTCGACAGTATCACCACGCGCTGTCTGTGTCCCAAGTGGTGGTGGTTCCTGATATCACCACCGCTTGTTCGACTTGATAGCTCATGCAAGTCTCTCACAGGCACACACCTCATCTCGAGCACCATTATCTGCTAGTTCAGCACTCAGATCGTAGGCAATCCCAACAACTTGCCCGTTATCAAGGCCAGCGTGGACTTTGTCGGCAAGGATGGCACGACACGGGATCATCAGCTCGGACGTCTATATCGACGGAAGTGGTGGTCAGGAGTGGTATCCCCCGTGGTGAGTTTCGCATACCAGCCGTGAGTCGCAGCTGGACTGACTGACTCGCCTTCTTAGGCCAATTTCTACCGCCAAGTACGTAATCTCAGGATCGACATCTCAGTAGTGAAAGCCCTGAAGGCTTCGTGCATCCACTGGCAAGTAGGCTAAGCGACCAGCATCGAAAATGTCGGCTGCGTCATGTCGACTGATCCAAAACCCACGCAACGTGGAATGCGTGGGTAGCTCCTTTGCCTCTGAATCACTGGCCCGAAATTTACCATTAGACAAATGCTGAGAATGGAAGCGGCGGATATATGGGAAACCTCAACTTCTACGGTGGAGCTATCGGAATTGGTTCGTAGAACTACTCCCGTTACTGAATCCCCCAAGCGCGACTTCCAACAAGCTTCAAGATGGCGGTGAGCAGCAGTTCACGGCCAATGAAATGTATTTCAGCGGTTGTCGGGTCGCCGTGCAAGTGACCTGGGACTGGGGATATGTGAGACCACTTTTCCGACCTCCGCTTCTGACCCTGTTGCTGACAGTCCTATTCTAGAGCTGTAAATCTATATATGTCATCAACGCCGACATTGCCTTCAAGATGTTATTAGACGACGGCACTCATGGCATCGGATCCATTCATATCCAGGACGCCACTATATTGACCACAAAGATAGGTGTGCAGGTGTTCCCTATCACCGGCGCGAGAGCCACCGGGAACACAGCCATTCTCCTAGACAACGTTGGGTTGGACAATTTTGGCTCCCTTGTCGTTTACACGAACGGCAAGGTCTTGCTCGGGGGCGGCGCCAACGATTCCCTCCAAGTCGACGTCTGGTCCGTCGAATCGCAGTATGCCATGGGCGACAACTACTGGGATGGGGAGACCGACATTGACGGTGACTAGCTTGGTCAATGTCAAGGATTATGGAGCCAGAGGTGAGAATTCCTGACTACAGTGGAGACATATATATAGCCTAACGGTATGTTTTTATCCAGGTGACGTCAAGACGGATGACACTGCTGCGTTCCAGGTAGTCTTTGGATACAGTATAAAACCCACTGCAGTAAGTGTGTGTGGATCTATTCTAAGTTAGGGCTAATTGAAACATAATCTCCCGGCTCGACGACCCCGATTCATCCCACACGGTGTCTATATGCTCTCAGACACCATCCAGATCACCATAGGCACTAGGGTTTTTGGCGAAGGCTGGCCCTAGCTTATGGCCACAGGCTCCAGGTTCTCGGACGCCAAGAACTCTCACACGCTCATCCGCGCCGGGAATCCCAGCTGGCGACGATGGTATCAAAGATATCGGACCTGCTAATCACGCAGCAAGGCAAGACTTCCGGCTTGGTTGGCCTGGAGTGGAACAATGTGGGGTGAGTTTTCTGGGAATACAGTACATTCGTGTCTTTTTGATAGGAAAGCTAATCTCATTTCCACCAAGATGTTCACTTCCGAGCGGGAGGACCTGTGGTAGTAACCTGCAGGTTGGCCAATGCCCGGCCGGCACCGGTGCTTCTTGTACAGCCGGCTCCTTGCTCATGAACATCACGCCAAAAGGCGGAGGATATCTCCAGAATATGTGGTTCTGGGTAGCCGAGTAATTGTTCCAATGCCATTGTGAAGAGTTCGGGCCAAAAGACTGCATATACTGACGAGGCTTAGCTACGAAATAGACGATCCTTTCAACCCCCAGATCAACATCATGGTGGCTCGAGGTCTCTTAGTAGAGTCGACAAGCCCAACATGGATGTGTGGCGCTGCAGTCGAGCACGCCATGATGTAACAGTACCAGTTTAGCAACGCCAATAGCATCATCGCCAGCAGGATCCAGACCGAGAGTCCCTATTTCCAAGGCCTCCACGGACTAGGGATCGGGATACTTATGGCGGTTTCATAAGTCAGTTTCCCGGTGCCCCGCCTTTCACCCTCGATGAGTGCTCCCATGGTGGAGTTGGTAGGTTATAAGACTCTCTACGTATTCCAACACGTGTTGGCATGCTTGACAGACAACACACCATCGGTGGCGCTGGTCTAAAGTAAGCTGCCTCCCTCCTAGCCATAGCTCTTCTCCCATATCATTCATTCTCTAGCTACGAATAGTTCTTGGTTCGACTGGTACGACGACTCCTACGTCGGCACTTGAGATTGCCAGAACGGTCTTGTCCAGATTGGTGATGGCTCGGACGACATCAAGATCTACAACCTCATCAACATCGGTGCCCAGGTCATGGTGGTCAATGACATCTCGGCCAATAACAGGATGCTGTCCATGTTGATCAGCGCCGATGACAATCTGTTCAGCACCAGCCCTCCATGGTGGAGCATAATCAACATCCTTGGCTTAAGCGAGGCGGCCGACGGCGACAATGACAAGATCTTTCCGCCGCACCGAAACTTCTTCGCCCTCGGGGACTCGTACGCGGCGGGCATCGGGGCCTCGTGTGATTGGAGGGGTGGTTAGGTCCATGAGGACGACCCCAAAGACGGCTACTGCTACAAGTGCGTTGGCGCGTACTCCTACCAGATGCATCAATATGGCTCTGCCTTCTTTGACAAGACATACAAGTTCCACGCCTGCAGCAGTGGCGGCACGACAGGCGCTGTCCAAGACCCCTCGACGCACCCCGGCTTCTTCAGCCATCTACGTAGACGTCGACCACGTCTACAACGGCCACCGCTTCTGTGAGCCGGGCTACAGCAGCCCGGACTCGACGAAGAACTGGTTCTTCAACGTCGCCACATCCGATGTACACTCTGACCTCTCTATCGTGCCAGACGACGACCCGATGACAACGACGACGCATCAACCGCTGTTCGATATCTCGAGCATCGACCCCAAGACGTGCACATCACCCCAATTCTGCATGCCCGACGTTCCGGGGAGAGCCATTCTGTGTGTCATGTCTGCGTACTTCCGAGCCAACAACAACAAGCCTCTCTAGATTAGTCGTGACCCGAGGAAAAGCGGGACCGCGACACAGAATTTCACGGTGATGGCGGAGCCGTACTGGATGCTCAGGGCTATGCATCCCAAGACAGCTGCCCATGCGGAGATTGCAAATGTTGTGTGGCTGTATTATAGGATCTGGTACAGGAAATGATTTATTTACTGAAGGAATAATATGCGACTTTCATTCAACCGCTGCTAATTCAGGAGGTCGTCGAGGAAGTAAGGCCGAGTCTAAAAGCAGAGGGTTGAGCTCGGGGGCTTGACTATTTCAGAAACAGTAGGTGTTGTCACCTGCCTAGGTAAGTACGAACACGTCCAAACTCCACTAAAAATTTCGATGCTTTGGGCTGACCATCACTGGAACGCAGATCAGCAGGCTTGAGTGCGATTTTATCAACAAGCCCCTCATAATCAAGGCACATCGCCTTACTTTTCTCAACCGTTTTCCAACCATACATCCTCAACGTCCCGAACCTCAATCTGACGTCTTCGCACTACGTAGCGGTTAACCTCTTCTTGTCTCGTGACGTTACGACTTGGGTGCTGCAATACGAGGGGCGTCGAACGAATTCCATCGCCTTCAAAGAGTAAAGACTGTCAGAACCCAACCTATTGTATTTCCGCGATAACTCGGCCATGTCTGTGTACGTGCAGATCTCCAAGCACAGCCCCATTGCCCCAAAATTCCGCCTTGTCTAACGATTACATTTTCTTGTCTTCCCAACGATTGTTTTGCAGTTGCATCGCGGAAACCATCGTCACATTGCATCATGCAAACCGGAATCCAGAACGGCTCGGTGAGCCAAAAAGGCCAGCAGGGAGTGAGTCCAATAGTGTGGTGGGCCCTGTTTGTCCAACCATATGGGGGCTGAACGACACGCACTGGGGGAGTGTCTGTGGTACGTTTTGCTCCGCCACACTCGGGCGCGCGGGGAAATCGGGGTCTTCTGACGCATTTCGCGGGGGGCTGTTCACAAAGAGCCACACCACTAGTTCCTCACAAAGGCCCGATTTAGGGACCTTCGGGAAATGCATATAGTACCCCCTTTCCCTCCACGATTCTTTTTCTCATCTTCGACTTCTTGATTCAAGTTTTCTTCAAATTTATCAACTAGTCCCCTCGAGCACAACCAACCACCCATCACCTCAGTTTACCAAGACAGTGCTTGAACCCAGCCTAACACTGCCCACCATGCCCTTCATCAAGCTCTTCAAAAAGTCCCCCAAGGAGGAAACAACCGACACCCTCACGACCCACAAAGTCGACAACTCCACCGCCCCACCCACCGATACTCGTTCGCTCTACCGCCGGTACCGCGACTCCAAGCGCGGCGAGATCTCGGAGGAGGACGTCCTCAAGTACACAGGCAAGACGAAATCCCAGATCAACGAGTGGGCCAAGAACGAGCCAGGAGTGGCGGGAAACCAGCCCGCCGGCAAGATCGACATGGGCAACGCGTCCGGGCTCGGCGGCCTGGCAGCAGGTGGGGGCTATGGAGGCTGGGGTCCCGATGCGAATTCCCCGCTAAAGTTTCCGCCTCAACAGCCGGCGAGTAATACGACGAAGAAGGTCATTGACGAGGACGAAGACGATAATTGAGTGGCCGGGGTTTGTTGTTGATGGACGGGAAAAGGGGTAGAGGGTTGGAGATTCGAGCAGTGAGAGATTGTCAATGGATGGATAAGGTGGGAATGATAGCAGGTTGGAGGCGTGAGAGGTCAGAGGTTAGAGGTTGCGTTTGATACCACGTTTTGTTTTCGTTTGAGGCCTAAGCCGATATAGTGTGGATGATAGAGTATTGCTCCAATGTATAAGTATTGAATACTACTTGATTTGACGCTGCCACCATGTGATGTAGACCGCATTTGGTGCTTTGGAGTTTGCCTGAACAATAATTACCCACGCTTTTACTCAAGAATTACAGTTCCTCAGGATCCACTTTGAACCAAGTGTAGTCACATTCGGACTGCACTGAGTTTGAGATCAGGGGTTGTCAGCCTGTACGAAATAGCAGCCATCATAAGCAAACCTAACGGGACTACTATGAAACTGTGTTTATGGCCCCGGATACCACTTCTAGGATTCATCCTCGGCGCGATTTGCCTCCTCCCACTCGTCGCTTGACAGCCGCTCTGGGTTAGCTATAGCGAATTGATAGAACTCCAAAGGCGAGAGAGGTCGTGGTTCGGTAGCATCCCTGCCCTCTAAAGCACCAAGCATATCTTCTTCCAGTGGGCATGAAGAGCCCGGAAAAGAAGAGGTTCTGTTAAAAAGCAACTCTACCTGCTTCATGACCCCTGGGTACCATTCTTGACCTCTTGAAATCCACCAGCTCAGGGTCAATTTCAGGAATAGTGCAAGATTAGATTTCACAAGCCTGGTTCCGTCGTCGGGAACATAACGGGTTGAAAAAAATTCAAAGAGAAGGAGGCGACCAATTTGAGTCTCCAAGTTGCCCGACCCGGAGTTTTCGATAAACCACATAATAAAAGCGACGGGATGAGAAAGGTCGGCCCCGAGATCTAGCAACTTGTTGATCAATAGGAAGATGGTGAGTTTGGAAACCATCCAAGATCTCTGCCGCGAGTAGTGCAGCAGCATATAATGGCGTAACAAGCGTAAGATGATCCGGCCTTCCTAGTTGTGAGAGCGACGTGCGAAGGTTTGGCTCAATCTCCTGGTCAAGTAACAGACCTACTAGCTGGAATTTCCGCGCTATATTGAAGATCGAAAAGATACCAACGCTGTGTGAGAGCAGCGCTGCTGTGAGAAGGTAGGCCCTGTCCGACGCCGAGATTTTGGCCCCAAAGCCACCACCGCCGGGACTGAGAACGGCACAGGCTTTGCCGTCCATAAATTCAGATACAAACTCCAAGTTTCCCGTGTGCGCAGCTAGACCAATGAAGTGTGGCCAGTTTGTCCATACTTTGTTCCCCGTCAGCTCTTTTGCACCCGGAGAGCCAGGATGTCGATATGAGAATGCCTCAAACATGTCTTGAAAAAATGACCGAGCTGGAGTAAACCTTCTCTTGAGAGTTGGAAATCCTCGTCATAATACACAATCTCGGGCACTAAGAGCGGGATATATTTCCTTTCGTCAAAATCATTATTCCCATGTCCAGCCATATAGAATTGTGCCAGTTCCAGGAGGCGATATGCGGAAATGGACTTCAAAACATCGATTAAACAGGTCTCTTTCCCTGACTGATCATGTTTCGGAAGTTGGAGGCCTTCCTCGCTGTCCAGAAAGTCTCTTGCTGAACGATGGATGAACCTCACCCGCATTTCGGCCGCTTTGCGGATAGCATCAGCGGGGGGATCCTTAGAGTTGAGAAGTGATTGGTCAACCTCAAGGATGCCAACGCAGCGGACTTCCACTTGTCGAGCCAGTTGATTAAGCTGATTGGAGAGACTCCCTGAGCTTGAAAATTCTGGACCAAAATCGCCGCATAGAAACCGACAAATCAAGGTAACATTTGTCGCAAAAAAAGACGCTAAGTATTGGCAATGGGTTCTGTAGCACTAAAAATGATGCCATGTTTGGCAGCTTGCCAGCGATAAGAACAAGGTTGAGGTATGTGGCGGCATCTTGACGGTAAATTTCCTCGTCTATTCCTAGTCGATTCCACATTGCGCGGTAAAGGTTCTTCAGGTCTGGCGGAAGGGCTTCGAGACGTCTTTCCAAGTCGCTTAAGCTATCCCCCTTTGCCAAGCCACTTTGAAGGCTCCTGAGAGCCAGCGTGACCCACAGGAAAACACCGTCAGCCATGTCGCACACCGTGTTGATGAACTTTGATAGTTGTTCATCAGTGGCGTCGGAAAGTTGCTTAAATTCCTTTCGGAGTATGGAAGCCGTGAAATTCCGTATGTCTTGACGGGCGAGGTCGTGAACTTGAAGCATCGGGTATTTGCTGAGAAGATCCTTTAAGACGGGTTCTGGACGGCTTGAAACGCAAATCTTTAAGCCCGGGACGTGCCGTAGCTCCTCCTCCAGCACATCCAAAAGAGCAAATTGCCCATCCGATTCATGAATTTCATCTAGACCATCAATAAACAGATAAAGAGGCCTTGACGTGTTGCGGAGGGCATAGTCAATAACCTCCCCGAGTTTCTTGTCAGACCAGTCGGAGATGGTGTCTTTCTTGGTCGTGTTGGGAAACTGGTCCATGAGAATGGGGGTTAGGCTGCATTCGGCAACGAGCAACTGGTGAAGCAATGAGCAGAGCATGCCCTTGATGCTCCCTTCAATGAGCTGTCCGGCTCTCCAAATAAAGTGGGACAGAATCAGGGCTTCTTTTGACGACTTGGCGAGATGGACCTTTGTCCGCGGGTCCTCGACCAGAAATTTGATGAAAGTGCTTTTCCCCGAGCCGGCTTTGCCGCGTATCTAGAACAGATCGTGACCGGGAGATTGAAGCCAGTCGCGAAAGCCGGCAGCCGCATCTTTTACCAAAGCCGCATCTCGTTTGCGCCTCTCGCTACTCCCACGATTATGGTCGCTTTCGGGCTCGCCTTCCAAATCGCCATAGACCCACTGAAATGTCTTGGCATACGGATCAACAATCTGCTTGCGCCGCTCATTCAGGGTCGGGTACTTGAGGCTTTGGAGCAGCCGATCATGAATGGCTTTGTCGGCACCGCGAACTTCGGATCTGACAATGCCACTCTCGATGTCTCTGATGGCGAGAGAGACTTCCGCACGGGTTGCCTTGGACTCCGACGCAAGCTGGCCAACCACAGTTTGCTGCAGTGTGTCGGCCGTTTTGGTGACGTGGTTCTTGATGGATGTAGCTTCCCTGCCAAGTAATACCTCCATGCGAGTCTCGCCTTCTGCCAAGGCGCCAATGAACTGTCGTAGGGTCGCATTGATGTTGTTGAAGTCCTGTTGCTGCTGGACCATGATGGCATTTTCCTTGTTGCTGACAGGGTGAGTGGTGTCGGTTCAGCTAGGCTCTTTGAGCTGATAGGGGGTAACTTACCAGATATTGATAAGAAGACGTGTTTCAAGCGTCTTCTGGTGGATCTTCAACAACTTCTCCAGCTGCTCGATCGAACTCCCGACTCTTTGGGAGCCAGACATGCTTAGTAGCGACGACAATTGACCTGACTCGATTCCCTTTGGCGGCAGCAATCTTGGTGTTGGCAACTTTGGCCTGCAGAGCCCGCGCAGCTTTTGTACATTCTTTGGAAATCTCCAAAAGCTCGGTGTCGTTGGATGTCAATGGTCGAGTGGCTGCAGCTATGGTGGTTTTCACCTCGGCAAAGACCTTGTTGAGATTGACGAGATTGACGTCAAGGGAAGCTACCAACGTCGCGTCGGGCGGCTCGCTGCTCTCACATATACTCTTCGAAACGTACCGAACCTCTTTGGCGAAACTGATGACCTGGAACACATTGCAGACAAGCCCGAGGGCGACCATAGCTTCGAGTCCCGGCATTGTTGATTTGAACTGGTGCTGGACCAAATTGGGATTTCGGATGGTGCCACGAGCGGGGACAATGAAGAGTAGCGAAAGCCCTGTCAACAGTTTGATCAGCCGTTGTGTGGGTTGGATGCGTGCGTGCGTCAACAGGTCAGCAAGTTTGTCGCGCGTGGCCTGGGGGGCAGGTTTGACCCTGAGCGAAGTATGGGACGCACGGGCTGACTCTCCTGTGGCCGCACCACCAATAATATCATTTCAACCTGAAGAAATTGGTCTGAAAATGCCTTGGAATGCAACGCATTGCTGCCTCGGGAGCATGGCGTGATGGCTAAGCCTGCAAGCTGCGACTGCCATTCAGTCTTGGCGCGGTACTATTGGCGGCAGGAACGAGGAAAGCCTCCAATCATGGTGTGCAGGCATCGTCCATTGAGAAAAATGAAAGAGGTTGTAGATAGAGCAATGCTAAGATGAAGACGCGGGAAGTACTGCAAGAAGTAAATAGTCAGCAGTTGAGGACAACAATTACCTGTAAGATTGTTTAATATCTTCAAACTCTCGACGATGGTTGCGCTCGTGAAACCACTCTCAGTGTGTTGTTTCATATAGGTCGATCCACTCATCCAGCCACACCGGATACGATAACGAATGAGCATCGATGGGAATAGTGAGTAGAGCTCGTCATTATTTTGAGACGCCAAGCAGAGAGAGATTCACAAGCAGGATAATGTAATTAGAAGTCGAGGGAAAATGCAACGTTCTCGGTACACCATGGTCTCAGTAAGGTGTGGCAACGACAGAAACCGTCGTTTTTCTGGGCTCTTTTCTCTTCCTTTGCTGATTTAGCTTGTCTAGGGCGTCTTGCCTGCTTTCGTTGTTGCATGCATCTCTCTGGCGGCGTTCAGGTTTCTTGTTTGCTCCTCTTGACCAACTGCCGCATCCTTATCGTTCCCCAGAGTCTTTTCATCCACCGAGTTTGTCAGGATTTCCTCGCCAGTCTCCTCGTTCTGCCTCTCACTCTCTGCGTCCTCATCGTTCCCGGTCTTGTCATCCGCCGATCTTGGGAGGATTTTCCCGTCAGTCTCCTCGCTCTGCTTATCCCCCTCTATGTTCGCAACCTGCTCAGGATGGTGATCCTGGGTGTGGTTCTCCTGTGCGCATTCAGCCTCTCTGGTCGCCGTTGTTTCATCATCGTTATCCTCCTGGGTTGTCTTGATGTGAAGAGGGAATCGCTGGAGGTCATATGTTGATGAAGACTCGTAGGAGCTCCAGTCTATCTCATGGAACCACGGATGACACAAGACCTGGCTTGCAGCGAGGCGGCGTTCAGGGTCGAAGACGAAGATTTTCCGCAGCAAGCCGGTGAACAACTCCGCATCTTTATCCTTGATCATTGTCGCGTTTTCGGCGTAGAATTTGACTCTTGGTCTGGCGGGGCCGTCCTCGGGAATGGCCAGACTGAATTTCTCTATCCCATCATCGGTTTCTTGGCCACCGCTATCATACCTTCGTAGCATGAGAATTCTCGCACGCGGAGCTCCAAGGGCCTTGCTAAGCGAACGTTGATGTTCTCAAAATTGTCGTACTCGACACCCGGCTCAAAGGGCCAGTGGACAGGATATCCGTCCTGGAAAGGAACACTTTCCACTCAGTGGGCACGTCACCTAGAATTTCCCACATTCGATGGAAGGTCCCCATAGGTTCGGAGGACATGAAGTCTTGGAACAGCAGATATGGGCTCTTAGGCTGAAGATAAGGCACCCCAGTGCCCAGACGTCGCCCGGAGGGCCATTTCTGAGACTGAAGGTGGCCTCGGGGGCCAGATACGGAGGCGAGATCCGGGCAAGATCCTTGGGAGGGTTGTCAACTAGGAACGATTGATCGAAGTCTAGAACGCAAAGCTTCGTTGATAAGAAGCGTGGTGGCAGTAAGGATAGGTCCACTGGTTGAACTCCGTACTTGGGTCTCGACAATGCGATTTCGTCCTCGGACTCTTCGAGAGGGTGCTTCCACGGGTCGCCGAGGATATCTTCTAGTTCCGCTTCGCTCAGGGAATCAATGCTTGCGTCAAGCTCGATGGCAATGTTCTTGAGGGTAAAGTCTACATTGAGTAAAACTGTCAGCAATATTCAATAGCTAGAAGTGTTGGGAGACGCACCTCCATGACAGACACCCAAGGAGTGCATGATCTCTAGTGCCTTGGTCGCCTGTTGCGCAAACTCAACCACAAACCGTGGCTGGAGACGGAATAGATCGCAGTTCAAGGTGGAGAGGCGGTCCAAGGATGGGGAAGACTTGACAGAGATGTTGACCGTTCTTGCTGGTATGGAAGAAATGCTTGAGCTCGACTAGAAAGATGCCAGGGGATCCATTATCGCTCTCGAACTTGCGAAGAATCTCAACTGCGCCCGACTTCTCGTACTCTTCAGACCAGTCCGCGGCGACCACTTTTAGCGCGACATAGCGCATGCCGTGTCGCTTGCTTGGTCGACAGCAAGCCAGACAGTCGCATAGCCACCGTACCCGAGTTTGTGGAGAATGGTAAAACGGTCTGCAATGCGGTCGCCAATATGAATAGGGCAGAACCCGCCTTCGCGATACTTGTAGAGTTTCTCAAAGTAAATACCCGCCATGACGGTGATGATGCGGAAGGCGACGTTCGACGATGTCCAAGACTGGGGGAGGGGTGGAGCGCGTTGCAGATTTTCCGATTGAGACGCCGCTTGCCTAACACAAACGTTGCGGAAAAGAAAGATATGAAGGCCAGGCTAGATTTATTGGTAGGAATCCGGGTTTTTATGCAAAAGTGTAAGCACTCTACTTTCGCCTTTCAAAGCGGTTGTGCGCGAGGTTAAGTTGCCAGGTATTTGACCCCACATCTCAAGTGAAGCCGTTCTCTTTTCGGCAAGATAACTCCCCAACATAACGACTTGTCTCATAAATGATAGCCATCAAAGTTGCCATTCACGCAACCCCCATGCCTGCAACACCAGAGCTAGGCGGAAGTCAAAAATGGATAAATTATAGTACCCATTGTGAATGACGACGCATGTTTGTGTCAAAAGATAACGAATGAATTGGAAGTGCCTCGAGTCCATACGTAAACTTCACCTTCAATAGGACATTATCTCATCAGCTGAAGACAGTTTCCTGACTGCGAATGTAGTACTCTTTCTATGGCTTCATCATTCATCGCCGTATATAACAGCTTCACTGCTGTTCGTCTCAATAAAGTGATTAATGCACCAATCTCCTGATTCAATACCTTTGATCCTTTGGCCCCAAATTGTGTGATATATTTGAGTCTATATCTGTCAGAGTTGAGGCACACTGGCCAATACTCCGTTAGTCATCAAACGACATGAAACGCAGCACATCTCCTCGACGTCCCAAGTACAATGTCAACGCGGAGGCATCGCTCCCAGCAACGGACCCACGAGCTTGAGGAGTAACTGGATGCAAAGCATCCATAATGGTCAAACTCTCGAGGAACTCTCCTTAACCGACTCCGAAATTGTGGTCAGCGACACGTTAAAGAGGGATCTGGTATATTTCAACCCTAGATACACTGCGGCTATCTTGACAATTGCTCGGGAAGAGGCCATACTGAATGGATGGGACTCTGGAGTCATCACGTATGTCCCCCTATTTCCCATGCATATATACCTGCAACTTTATTTCTATACTAGTATGATTTCAGCTGCGGTAGATGCTGTCACAGTTCCCTGCTATGTGTCTCAATTCTAACTCTAGACTTGACGTACAGCAACCGCTTGAAAATAACAAGCCAAACTTAGAATGTCGCATGAATTCGTCTCTCTCAAACTCATCTTGCAACTACTTCTCTAACTGAAAATACCATAGGTGATAAGACAGGGCAGAAAATACGGATAGGAAACCAGTTCAAATTACTGCTTATCACCATAACCCCACCGTAGCTTTTAATCCTCATTGTCACCAAAAGTCAAGAGCATGGATTGTATCTATCACTGGGATAATACTACTACTCAAAACAGGGAAGATATCCATGACACAACCACAAACGGAACTCACCGAGGCCCTGGGCCGACCGTCGTGGAACCCAGCAAGCCTCATGTCACAGTCTCGATGCAATCGAGTCTCTTCCCAAGCACTAACACAACTGTCCACATACGAACTGTTATGAGCAACCCATACGTGAGGAACCTGAAGAGGCGCACGGATCTCAAAGATAAATGGCTCTATCCGAACGGCTTCCCTACCACTTGCTCACCGGAGAAGGCCTGATAGGAACTCCACCAACATTCAAGAATCCTCGTACCAGGTACAAGGAAATGCTGACCAAGTGGCGTCGCAACCAAGCCAAGAAGGACAACAGAAGACAGAAGTCGAACGGCCGCAGCGACGATTGGGACTCCGGTGAGGACAGCCAGTCTGGCGGTACTGCGATGCTCCGCCTTGTGTAGATTCAGGAGTAAAACGACTTGGCCCGCACCTTTCTGCCAACCATCGACATTTTTTTGCTGCTCGTCAAGACAGACAAATCTAGTAGACCGCTGCTCTCCACCCTCTGGTTCTTCGTAGTTTATCCCGGTTATACTTTGGGAACGGTACGAAGCCTCAATGACAATGAGAACTATATCATTCATCTACACGAGCTTGTCTTGCTCGTTATCGGGGAACGCAATTGACGAAACTTGGGCCGTGCTGTTGTGGCATGAATGAGGATACTAAACTGCCTACTAGGAAGTGCTGTTTTATTATATTTCATGTCATTGACTTCATTTCAAACGACTTTGTTTCAACTTCTCGGGCTAAACGGGTAGTCATCGATGTTAACACTGGACGATTTAAACAACGTTGTCACCCAACAACTCTTCAAGCAAGTGATAACTGAGTTTAATATACCTTTAACTGAGGCGTTACTGAACTGTACTAATTCTTACATTGAACGCCCCAGAACGTGTCAAGAAAGCGAAATGACGTAGCAGTACAACACATGTCCTCGGATCAGAGCTTCTTGGCACCGGGCGATCACTCGAATGAACCGAAGATCAACGTGGCACAACAAGCATCTTCCCCGCCGAGGCAACCCCGTTCGCAAGGGGAGGAAGAATGAAAAACCCACCACTCCCGAATTCACACAAACCCTATTTCGTACCCCGCAAATGCGGGAGGGGCCTTCCGTTGTTTCCACCGACTTTCGATTCTTTTGTGTCCTGCCAAGCCCGGCTGTGTTGCGGTCGACACTGGAAGTCGGCACGAATAGCCTAAATCGGCTGGCGGCGATCGACGAGCTGCGCTGTGCTGCGACCCCCAGATTGCAAACTCGGCTGCTTGCCTGCCCTTGCCTACCCCCTGATGGCAGCCGAGCACTGCAATGTTGATTTCTTGTGTCGTACGGTGGTGACCGTGGGCAACTTAAAATAAACGGGTCATCATCAGGGATAGCCGAGGTGGGCAGCCCATGGGGCCATGGCAGTGGTTTAAGAAGTCTCGACCCGGTTATCATGAGCAGCCAAGGGCTTCCAGCCAGTCCCTCCAGTCTCCGAGATAACACCACAGACTGCAGATCAATATAATGCTGCGTTTACTATGTACCGCGGCCCTGCTGCTCGCCAGGTGCGCGGCAATTATTCTAGGCGTCACAGAGAATCACGCAAGTGCTGACATGACAGACACAGTCTCGGCAACAGCTCGCTGGTCAAGAAAGATGACAAGCCCAGCTGCCATCCCCCGTACACGACGTTGACGACACTGACGACCACCATCGCCAACCCAACAACCAGCTGCCGGTCCCCTTACACGACGCTGACGACAAAGACAGTCACCGTCGACACCACCCCAACGCCCACCATCACCAGCCTGGACGCATCCTGCACGACGACACCCACCCAGACATTCTACTCGACCAGCGGGTGCGCTCTGACCTGCAGCACCGGCTTCTGCGTCATTGACGGTAATACGATATCCCGGTTTTCCCCACTCATAAGTAGAAAAAGAGAAAGAAAAACAAAAGACAATCGCTGATTGCACGTAACAGCCGCCGTAACCGTCCCGTGCGGGTGTTCTAGCCTCGAGATTCGGACAGCCACCATCACCATCTGCCCCACAAGGACCCCGTGCTACCAGTGCTACACTGGGTGGGGCACGTTCAGGGAGACGGCGACTTGCCCGCCAACGACGTCACCTTCCCTCTCCTGAGGCGCTCATGTCCCCGGCTGCCGATGCTTGAAGCGATCTAGAGCATGCAGAAGGCAATCACAGACGCGGGGCACACATAGGGAATATGGGGGCTAGACGGCAACAAAGCAGACAGGGGCTTAGCGACGGCTAAACCAAACGTATGCGGAGAAAAAGAATAGTCTGTGGTGTCTAGTCTAGGTTGACGAACATCGAAGCGAGTTTTCGGCTCTGTCATCTGAAAATGATGTGCAAGTTGAGAAGAAATAAGAGATATCACATCACATCACGACAACCAACCAGGAATCTAAGTCCAAACCAATCAATTCTCGGGTATCGCCGAGAATCTTTCCTGCCTGACGAATTAAATAGCCACATTGTTCACCAGGGAACCCGCTTTCGGGATCGTCCCCCGGTCTTTGTCCTTTTCCAAGCAAATCAGAAGACCCCGACCAGGAACAGCGCAGTGCTGCTGTCCCGCCTCTGACAAAGGCGCGCTCAGTCACTCGTCACCATGAGTATCAATCGAATTGTTCGAGCCATGTGCAAGTAGGGCGGGTCATATATATACTTGATCAAAGGAGAAACGCGCGTGCATGACAAGCGCTTCTTGTTCCTTTTTTTCCTTCAACTGTGTTTTGTAGTTCCAGACTACATAATGCTTACTAGGTTCTCTTGCTGTCTTGTCCTTACGTCATCCGGAACTCAAAAGGTGAGATGACGGTCGACTTGAGACGTTTGCCATGAAGCTGGCTCATCGACTTTCGTGATACTTCTTGAAACGATGTGATGAGTTTGAACAGTATCTGCATTCTCGAAAAAAATCCGGGCTTGTCTAAGATACAGTTGAGTTCGACAAGCATCACTCTGTGGTATATAGCAGCAGCAAAAAAGAGACCACTCCTTCAACAAACTCCAGTTTTTCATTACACCCCGTTCTTCACGACGTGCAGAACTTGCTCTGGGTCACCCAGTTGCACATCTGCGTGCCGACACAGCTGCAGCATTTGCAGAACTGAGCAGGATTGTTATGTTAGCGGCCCCATCTACCTGACGTCACGGTCACAAAATGAGTTTGCTTACCTTGCGCTTCCTGTCGGCGTCATCTTTCCCTTCAATGCAGGTCAACGTCCGTGCGTTGAACCGGTACTGGTTGTAGCAGGCATTAGGGTTAACGACTTCAGCGCAGTCGTCCGTCCTCAGAAGTTCGCGAGTGCATTCTGGAAAGGTCTGGCCAAAGGTGAGGGCCATCCAGAGGGCCATGAGACCGACAGAGAGCTTCATTGTGAGACTGAAGGAAGATAGGTAGTTGATGTACACGGCTCGTAAATCGCGTGCTTGAGCGAGGCAGAGAAAAAAAGACCGGGGGAAGTTGGGTCGGCGGAGCTTGCTGACTGGGCAATGGGGCACAGCGGAGATATTTCAGCACACGCAGTGCTGCTGGAGAAAGGCGCCCAGAGCACATATACCGAGTCGGGTCGTTAATGATGTGCCAGTCCCTCGGTGTGTGGCGATATTAGGCGCGAGGGCCAGCCATCAATCGGGTGTATGCTTGGTTGATTAAAGCGAGTATATTGTGGCAAGACCAGCCAAATACCCCACCTCTCGTCCACTCGGAGTAATTCCAGCCCCTGGACCTGGGGTATTGTTCTCGAATTGCGCTTGGCGGGCGCGGTTATGAATATGGGCCAAAGTGTAAGCGCTTCCCAGCACAGGTTCAGGTCTGTGGACATCTGCCGTCGTCGACATTACCCGGGCGCAATCAAAACCAACCTTGCTCGGCTCTCGGAATGGGCCTCTGATATTAATGAAGGATATATCTCGAGGCCAAGATTAATTTTGGTATCTTCTGGAAGGACGCGGCAGCTGGTCGACGAACAAACAACGAACCCCCCGGACAAGGGGTCATAACTACCGCCCGAGGCTCCCGCCGGACCCAGTCTCTCCACCCTCTTGTTTTCTTCTTTCTTTTCTTTGGACAGAGGCAAGAAGAAGAACATCTGCGACGCTTGAATTCTGTATCCAAGTCTCCCCGACATGAAGTGGAACACGCTCGTTGCGGCCTCTGGGCTGTTCGCGCCCAGCACCGCCCTGCTGCGGTTTGGATGTGCCAGGCTGACGGTCCAGCGCCTGGATCCCTTGGTCAACCCTGGCCAGATCCCCTCGGCCCATCTTCATCAGATCATTGGCGGTGTATGTGTTTATAGTCACTCTGTTATGTTGGCATCATTACTAACATAAGCATAGAACTCGTTCAATGTGTCGATGGACATTGCCAAGCACGATCTCCCGACCCTCTCAACCTGCACGAGCTGCCAGTTCAGCGAGGACTTCTCCAACTACTGGACCGCGGTGCTGTACTTCCGCGCCAGGAATGGCACCTTCAAGCGGGTCCCGCAGATCCCACAGCAGGGCATCGAGAGCACACAGGGCGGCATGGTAAGCATCATACCCCTTTTCCAGAACGTAGTCCGAAAGAAACGGCGGTCTAACAGCCTCCAGATGGTTTACTACATGTCAGACGCTCTCTTCGACACGGCACAAAAGTCCAAGGTCACGGCCTTCAAGCCCGGCTTCCGCATGCTGGTCGGCGACTCATCCTACTCCAGCCGCGACCAGGCGCGCGACTACCGGCAGCTGACCTACACCTGCATGGAGAACTCTGCCAGCCGGTCCCCAGAGAGCATTGGGTTCCCTAAGGGCCCCTGCAAGATGGCCATCATGGCGAACCACCGGTTCCCGACCTGCTGGGATGGCGTCAACCTCGACACCCCCAACCACCGCGACCACGTGGCCTACCCCGAGGTCGGCACCTTCGAGTCGGGCGGCCGCTGCCCCTCGACGCATCCTGTTAAGATCCCACAGATCCTGCTCGAGACGGTCTGGGACACGAGCAAGTTCAACAAGAAGGAAGACTGGCCCACGGATGGCAGCCAGCCGTTTGTCTGGTCCAGCGGCGACTCGACCGGCTTCTCCTCGCACGCCGACTACGTCTTTGGCTGGAAGGGCGACTCCCTGCAGAAGGCCATGGACGGACATACCTACGTGTCTGCGCCCATGCTCAAGACGCAGAGCATTGCCGAGCAGAACAAGTGCATCGTTCCCGACATGGTCAAAGAGCCCATTGATGGCTGTAAGTTCAGGCTGTTTGTATAACACCATTATCGTTTCTGGCTAACAACTCTCTTTGCAGGGCTCCCCAAGCTGCCTGGCGATGTTATGGTGAAATAGAGGACTATCGTGTCTGGGAATCAACGTTGGAAGCTGCGGTGGACGGCGGATGAGAAGAGAGTTGATGACGAAACGGTTATGAAGCCTTGGAATTATCTTTCTCCAAGACTATGCGCCGGAGAATTTTGTTTTTTTAGGTCTCGATGGTTTAACATCAAATACCAAATACATTCCTTCAGCCAAACCAGGCTTGACTATCAATGTTGGCAAGCTGACAGGGAGAAAGTAGACACAGTTCACAACACCCGGACAGCAGAATAACTGAACTAAAACTACGACAAAGCAAATCACACATATCACTGAGTAGTTCTAATCGCCAGGTCTCACCGATCGATAAAGGACTACTTCGTGGTGCCGCGATCTCAACAAAGCACGTGCGCACTATTTAAAAACGGCTCAAAGCGGTCTAAGGACGATCTATCTCAGGGATCCCAAAGCAAGTACTTTCAGAGACTCCCAGAATCCCGAGCAAGTACTTTGTCCTTGCTGACTAACACATTCAAAACCCCCCAAACTTCCTACGAACGTTCTGTGACAATGACAATGTACGCGTGCAAGTGACAAACCGGCTGTTCCCGCCCACAGCATCCTTTCTTGCGCCACTCAAACCCATACATAACAGCTCTGCCCGCTGCGATTCGCCTGCGCCATCGTGTGTGCTATATTAGTCGTTTCTGTCTCTCGCTTTTCTACGCTCTTTTTGGTGTTAAACAAAAAGTCAAGCAGAACAGAACAGAACAAAAGCCCATGCTGCAAGTGCATGCTACACTAGCTTGTACAATTTCAAGGGCAAAAAAACAGAACACCCCTCTCCCACTATATCTTTCTATTTAACACACTGGATCCTTCCGCGTTGGTATGGCATGGAGAAATGTCAATGGAGGATACAATTCGTACAATAATCATAACAGTTATCAGGATTATCAGAATGATGCTGTCGAGGTTGACGAAGTTACCGAAGATTTTCCGGCCCTCCACAGAACGCCATCGCTGGAGTTGGATAAGAGGTACGGGAGAGGGGTGTTCTCGCCAGAAGTCATGGCATACCGGGAGAAGCTCGTTGCTAAGAGGCGACGGGAGGAAGAAGAAGCAACGGCCGCCGAGAGAGCAAAGCTGTCGTTTCTCCCACCCGCGCTGCTGGCCTACAGAGAAAGATTATTGGGATATAGGAAAACAAAAGCAAAGACAGTGGGAGGAGGGCAGGCTCAGAGCGGCAGCAGTAATAGCAGTTTTAACTTTCCAAATTTCTCGGGGAAACCAGAACCTTCCCACTCTGGTGACTCTGTGGATAACAGAACTTCTGACTCCAACTACAACCACGGTCAACACTATGGCTCTGGCGCTGGAGTTGGCAGCGGTGGAGGAGACCATGGTGGTAGCAATAACAATGTTAACAACAACAGAAGCGGCGGTGGTGGCAGTGGATACTTTGATTCGAGCTACGACCACCTCTCCCAATCTTCCCCCATGGATCGACAACACCGACAGGACCATTATTTCGGCCCGAGCAGTGCCGATGAAGGACATGAATATATCAGCCCGCTCCCTCCGGCTCCACTGGAACAGTACCTTTGTGACGCCGCAGGGCTTAGCCGCGCATCATCCAGCACACATTCGTCCCCTTCCCAGAGCATCGGGTGCAGCAGTTCCCGGGGTTTCATGTATCCCCCCGGGGAGGGTAGCAACCGCTCGTCTTCGTATCAGTTAAGTGCAACCTACAGCCCTGGAAGTAGAAGTCCTGAGCGTTCACCTCCTCACAATCACAGGAGTCACACGCCCAGCAGCAGCAGCAACAGGCCCAGTCCGGTCTACACACCTTCGCAAAACAACGGCTGGCGGTCGTCCTCCCAGTCCCCGAGAGGGTTCTTCAACCCGCCGCCGAGCAGATACCTGTCGGGAAGCACAACATCCAGATCAACTAGCTGGAAGCCAGACGAAGTGTGTTGGAACTGCAAGATGCCTCGTCCGTCGGGTAGTGACGACCAGCTGTGCAGCACATGCATGGGGGCTTGGGATTGATTACTTCCTAAGCCTCCAGAGCATCAAGTGACAACAGCTTGGTCACCTCGACGATGAAGAAGACCAACAGCTGACATGGACACGTGCAACCTGCACAGCTACCCTGTCTGCTAAACAGGACTCAACAAGAGACCACGGAAACCACAATCTCCCTGCCCATCTCAACGACACATTTGATCCCTCTCTTCTAATATTATGAGTATTAGACTGAGTTGAGGCATGTTGCACATACCCAATAAACCACAAACATTTAGTGTTCTGGACCTGATTACTTTCGCCAACCCAAACCATTTTACTAGTAAAAAATAAATGAAAAATTTGCAACATATCTCGGCGAACTAGGGACAAAAAGGAAGACAAATTTCATCCACCAGAAAAGAGGACCCAAAAAAATTTACCACCTTCTCACACTATTCGTATTCATTTCGTTCTTAACCGTGATATAACTTTGGACATCATTTCAATGACCCACCAATGATGTCAACGAGTTTTCGTTATTACTATCTTGCATGATAAACATTCCTATGATACCATGTGGTACGAAAACACTCCCATTTTTATTCTCCCCTTTCCCGAGTGTAAATAAAATCCCACACGTTGCTGAATCTCCTGATAACAAGAACAGGCAACGGTAAATCCCGAGACCCTCGCCGTTATATAGTGGCACAGTTCGCCTAACGGTTGCTAGCCAGACTTGAAGTACAAAGACCCATGGGTAAGCGACCAAAGAATCACGCGACGAATGAGTACTGGTTCCATCAAAGTTAACAAAGACAAGGCATGCTAGTGCTCTGTCCTCTCCGGGTCAGGTGTCAAGGAACACGGGAAAGAATTACTGTGTGCAGGAGTTGAAAAAACCACAACTTCCGACGGAGCCGTGAACAATCGGATCATTCTAATACTCGACATGGTTGTCGATTTCTCTTATTCGTAAGTATACACACATAGCAGTTGTTAATGTGATAGCGAGTATTTAGCAACTTCTAAGCAGAGTCGAAACTCTACTATCCCATACATCGTGGCCGGTAACGGGGATCATCGTTATGATAATGTAGGTAGAGGTAAGTTTTGGTATTAAGGTAAGCCGGCCAGCGCAAACCGGCATCGTCAGCTATGTATAGGGTATTCTAGTTATCTCTTTGCGGTCATTATATACTCATCTCCCTTGCTCTTTCCTTGCGCCATGGTGTCGTTCAAAACCGAAGTCCGTCCAACCCAATCAAAGCCAAATGTGAATCGCCATGAGATATTAGTCCAAAAGACCTGTCCCCAAATGTGTTATTACAACCGTGAAAAGGGAGTTGAGAAAAATCCAAAAGTCGTGTGGGAAACGAGCTCAAAGAGGCCGATGTCGTCGTATGGGCTGGCTGACGTCGGTCGGCCATGAGGATTATGGAGCCTCAGCTACGAAGAGAAGTGACGGATTCGGCGGCTGCAGGTCTACGCCTTCAGCATGACCGGCTCTCTCCTCCGTTTTGTTCTCCTGATGACGAAGAATGTGACGCCAACTGCGCCTACAAGCAGCAAGACGGTCTTCCCGCCGCCAAACTTTCCAATTGTGACAATCATGGCGGCGTCGTAGGAATGCCATGACGAGCTGCCCAGGTGGTTGAAGATCGGGGTGGACACGGGGCCGTTGAGGCTGTGGAGCTTGAAGTTGTCTTTCGGCCCGGCGAGGATCTTGAGCTCGGATCGGTTGTGCTGAAAGGCGTGGATCGTGCTGTTGAGGTCACACGGTTAGCATTGCCATCAATAGAGTTTCGTGCCAAGCGGGAACGCATGAGACGGGAGCTTGCTTACGATGCGTAGTGGCACCCTGTGCTGAACATGACGGCCGGATATGGGAGGCCGAGCCAGTTCCTGTTGTACCGCGGCAAGTTGCGTACCAGCTTGCCCACAAACGCGTTGCGCTTGCTCGCCATCATGAACCCGATCGAGAATCCCGCTGGGTGCGCTTCGGTAGACACAAACTCAAATCGTCGGAGCGGGCCGAGGGCGCGTTTGCATTGCAGATCCATGTCAAGAACAATTCCTGTAGAAGTCGAGTCAGCAAGTGGCCCGTGTTTAGCTTGTGCGGGAGCAGAACGCACCTCCATAATGGTACAAGACCATGTACCGCAGAGCATCGATCTTCTGGATGGGGTATCGGTACGTGTCCCACATGTGCTTCAACTCGGGAAACTGTTTGGCGACGAACGAATCCGCCATGTCGTCGGTCCAAAGAAACGCCTCCCAACCCGGGTGCATGTCCAAACAGTCCTGCCGCACGTCCATCCATTTCGAGTGAGACGCTGCTCCCGAGCCCAGGGAAATGTGGTGGAAGACGGGAGGCACGCGGTCGGCAAACGGTGCGGCGCTGACCTGATGCTCGCTGTAGTTGGCAAAACTTAGATCGAACCCATCGGCCTCGGCGGAGATCATAAAGCGGTCGGCGTGTCGGAACCACAAGAAGGGGAGGGCGGCAAGCGTCCAGGCATCGTGAAGGAGGTGGCGGGCGCAGAGCAGCCCAAAAACAAGGAGGGCGATGCTGCACGAAAAGAGGATGGGATGCGTGCGGTAGACGCGCGCGGGGGCTGATATGATGCCCATCATATCATGGCATCGGCGGCGTGTGGTGTAAGTGGCAAAAACATTGAAGATGGGGTGAAATCGCAGGACCGTCGAAAGGTCGAGGGCATTCGGACACACGACTGCCAAGACGCGGGTGCAGGCACAAGCTTTTTAATTGAGTTGGAGTGACAAAGCAGCGGGAACGAGGAAGGCCCCGAAACAAAGGAAAATCGGGGGAAGGAGCGGCGGCCCTGTCCAATGTCACTCAGTGTTGCTCGTACTGTGTAAGGAAAGGCAAGGATAAGCCGTCGCTTCGTTCAGGTCCGGTCCACTGTTGGCGACTGACATTCTAGGCCGCCGGGGTCGCCAACCGAGCGTGCATTGGTGCTGGCACTGGAGCAAAAGAGGGAACCAGGAGGGGGATTGGGCGAGCTTGCAGAGGCCCAGAACGGTCTTAAAAAAGGTCGCATGCCGGCCGCGATCGGGTTCTGGAGCCAATCATACGCGCTAGCGCACCACCCCTACCGTGACTGATGGACAAGACAATCGCATGACGATCAGATCAGAAACGAGATGAACTGTCTGTTTGGCCAGTTTATTTTGTTTGTACATAGTATAAAGACAGCTAAGAGCTACTGCTCCATTTGCCTTGGAATCCTTTTGAGGTCGTTGAACCACACGTAGCGGCTGACAATCATGTACAGATGGCGGTCCCAGGTGTATTGACTGGGGTGCTGGGCGAAGGCGTCGCGGGTGCGGAGATAGCGGTGCCAGGTGTTGGCCACAAGCGCGCGGACGCCATCGCGGGGGCTGGCGGTGGATGTAGGGAAGGAGAGAGCGGAGAGAATGCGCCAGAAAAAAGGCAACGCTGTGAGCGGGAGGTCGCCCAGCACCGTGTACTTGCGCGGGAGCGCCGTCGTAGTGAGCGTGTAGGCGACGGGCGCCTTGGGATTAGTCGCTGCGTAGTGGCTATGACGGGGAATTGGTCAGCGCGAAATCCCGAATCCCCCGAGTCTGACTGGTGTCGCCGCCGGATGTAGTGGAAGGTTTTAGTCATGGGCGGGGTTGGGGTTGCGATAAATTGAAAATAGGAGCACAAGCCTGCTTACCTGACAGCAGCGCTGACGGCGCGGTGATTGATGTGGCCACTGACCCCGCCTTCATCAAATGTGATTATCTGCCGCCGGCAAACCGTATCAGTGAAGTGACTCAGTCAGTCAGCAAGCCGGCCAGCACAGTCAGGGACAGACGACTGCAATGGCGAGACTCGGCGGGCAAACCAGGAGAAAGACGTACTGCATCCACGTCCCACTTCCTCACGTGCGTGTCCACAATGTCCTCGATAAGCGCGGTATCCCACCAAATGGTAGGATTGTCCTGCAGGGCGGGATTGTCGAGGGCGACACACCGCTGGTCGTGGATTCCGAGCGCCTTACAAGAGCCAAGCAGCTCATGCTTGCGCATTTCGCCAATTCCATAGTTGTTTCCTGGGCATCAGATTTTAGCAGGTGGGAGGCCAGGGGGTTGACCTGTGGCCGCGGACTGGACAGGTGCAGTGGCCTGCTGCCTGCCTGCTGCCCGAGCTAGTGCTTGCTGGGGCGCGGAAATGGGCAGGTTGGGGTGCTGGTTAGTGAACAAAAAACGAGGATTACCTGTTGACATAACCAGGAGTGCTCCTGTTACGCGTTTGTTGCGGTCGAGCACGCCGAGGATGCTCGGGGCGAAGAAAAGGCACTCGTCGTCCGGGTGTGCTGTCACGATCAAGAGGTTCTTGGCATTCAGAAGCTGGGGCGGGAGGATCCTGGCGTCGCTGCCAACCACGTAGGCGACCAGCCATTGCAGGAGCAGCGGAACGAAAAGCATCAGGAGGACAATGCGGATGAGCCAGCGCCAGGCGCGCCGTGGGACTTTGCCCAGCAAGTGGGCCAATTCGACGAGCTGCAGCATCTTCGGGCTGTCAGTCTGAATGGAGGAGCACGCCGTGGACTCGCTGGATGGCGGAATCAGGAAGAGCGCGGGGTCAACCACGGCAGTCGAGCAAGGCCGGGAAGAAACGTCGTCCGCCGTGGACGGGGCATGGAAGCTGGACAAATTCGATATGGAGATGGACAAGACTTGGACACCGAGGGCCGAGCAAGCCCGCGACGAGAGTTTCTGAGCTGTGTGTTGGGGGATGGAAATCCAGTAAAACGCTCGACCCAGCTTCAAAATGGCGGATGCAATTTGCAGGCAGGAGCCGACACAATTTGCACCTGCCTGGACTTGGCGGTCTTGCCTTGTTGAGTGCAGATGCCATTTCCCGACAGCAAGCGACCCGCGGACAGCGGACGGCGGAGGAATGTACACAGCGCAAGTGCGGTCGTCATACACTGTGCAAGGGACTTGCTGGCCAGTTTTGCTGGCTGCTCACCGCGCCAGGGAACCAAGCGGATGGCTCAGGCTTCTTGGTGCTGCCCGATCTCTCCCGCCACTAGCACCCAAGCCATGGAAACCGGTCTTTCTGCGTTTTTAGCGGGCACCCACTCAGCACCAAAAGCCCGAATCCGTCTCCCCAGTGAGGTAAGCGGCCCCATGCCAAGCTGCAACCAGCTTCCCTGGTCAGGGTGCGACCGGGGTCACCACTGTTGTCGTGCAACTTATCAAAGCAAGGGCGATCGATCTCGCGCCGTCAGAGATTTTTCCTTCTTGAAACGAACTGTTTGCCCATTCCAGCGACCCGCCCACACTTATCCACCGCATTGTCGAATTATTGGGTTTTTTGGGGGGTGAAAATTGTTTCTGATGCTCACGCAATCCGCGCAAACGCCTCGCAGCACCATAGAGGAGGTAGGGCTGAAAGATGCCCAACTTTGAGTTTGCCAAGGGCCATGGCGACCCGCTGTGGCCTGCGGGGACCCCAATTCAAGCTTCGTCCCCGCGACAGTGGCAGCTGTCTGTCCAGCGCTCATCCCTGATTTTGGTGAGCAAGCCGCAGCGCAGCATCAGCCCCCCCCAACGTCACCACATCGGCCAAAATGAACTGACAGTTACATATTAGCTGGTGCTTCAAAATTCCGCGTTGGTAATGGTAATGCACCATTCGCGCAACAGCCCGACAGGAATACAGCCACGGTACTTGGCGTCGACCGCCGTTTTGCTGGTCGAGGTCATCAAGCTGTTGGCGAGCCTGACACTCGCCATCCACGACCTCCGCAACACACACCCAGAAGCCAAGGCCTCGGAGATTCCCACCCTCCTCAGTCGGTCCATCTTTGCATCGGACAGCTGGAAGCTCATCGTGCCCGCCGCCCTGTACACGCTGCAGAACTCGCTCGTCTACGTGGCTATCAGCAACCTCGATGCCGTCACTTTCCAGGTCACGTACCAGCTCAAGATATTGACCACTGTCTTATTTAGCATTTTGCTACTCGGCAGATCTATCTCGCTCCGACAATGGCTCGCCCTGATCCTGCTCACGCTCGGCGTGGCACTCGTGCAGGTATCTGGCCCTCTGGCGGCTGAAGACTGGAAAGAGCGGTTGACGTCGCTCATACGTGGCGGACGCGTGCTCGACACGCACGTGTCAAGCGGTTTCAAGGGCCTCATGGCCGTCATTGCCGCGTCGCTCACCTCGGGCCTCACATGCGTCTACTTTGAGAAACTGGTAAAGGACTCGCTTGCGTCGGTATCCCTTTGGACGCGCAACGTCCAGCTCTCCTTCTTCAGCCTCTTCCCGGCCCTCTTCATCGGCGTTTTGTGGCAGGACGGCGCCGCCATTTCCCGGAACGGCTTCTTTGCCGGGTACAACCCCATGGTGTGGTTGACCATTGCCCTTCAGGCGTTCGGAGGCCTGGTCGTGGCCGTATGCATTGCGTACGCCGACAACGTGGCCAAGAACTTTGCAGCAAGTCTTAGCATCGTCGTCAGCTACGTCGCGACGGCCATAATGTTCCGAACGCCAATGACCGGACACGTAAGCACTCGCCCCCCTTTCCTTTTTTTTCGTATTTGTTTGCTTGCGCGGGATAACCAAAAGGAGAAACAAGAATCGCTGACAAAGGCGGGGTAACAGTCCACCGGAGGCGCAGGTATCGTGCTGCTAGCCATGTACCTGTACAACAGCCGGCCGGCCCCGACAAGGACCATGCTGCTGCCGATGAGCAAGGAGAGGCACCCCCCGCTGGAAAAGGGATCCCGGTCTCCGTTGTTGTTCCAACTCACGTCGTCCAATAGATAGTATCAGGGTCGCTCCCGTTTGGAATAAAGGTAAAAAATCTCCGTTCACAAGAATTCTGGTCATTTGTGTCATCGCTGTATCCGATTCCGAAGCTCCGGCCAATTTCTCCGAGTGACTAGTCCGGCTCCAACACATCCAAACCCGTCCAAGACGACCGACCCAACAGGCCGGAACCGCGAAGAAGTGTGGTTGCTTTTTAATTCCGGCCAAGATCTTGGCGGCGCACAGGATGGATCAGGATCAACAAGGACCGTCGATCTTCATCCGCTGACAACATGACGGGACTTGGCAATCCTCACGACTTTCTCCGGGAATGCTGGCATTTGTCGGTATATCCGGAGTTTGGTTTGTTACGGCCGAAAAGCTCCTAGATCTGCAAGATGAATGTGAACGAATCCTGATTGTGGCAATGGTTCGTGAGGCTCTTGAATCCGCGTTCTAGAGAGCTCTGTGCAGTTACTGAGCTGTTTATGTTTTCTTCGACATGGAGAGTGTGTTATTTGATAGTGTCACCTTTGATAGAAATCACGATATCTACCTATCCCAGGAACCAACTTTGAGCAAATTACATCCCCGGGCGTGGTGCCGACCCACAAACCTGTAACCACTCGAAGCTAGGTAGGTATTAGGTATACATTGATTTACTTCGAGACTTGCCTACCTACGCAATTGAGCAAAACTTAAACAGTTCCAGAATCAAGGATGAAGAGCATGCCTACATAGGGAGCCATTCGTCGGTTACTACGTTCTTATCACCCGACGCCAATCCTTAGATGCCTTTTCAATTGCCTAGTAAGTACCAGAACTAGTCTTCTACCCTCTATTTGAACTACACGAGCCGTCGTGGAGAACCGTATATATCTTGCACCAGTTCACAAACATGATTCTAAACAGCAGCTCGGGTCCAAAACTTCCATCCTGCCCGATCCTCCCGTACACCTACCCCAACCAGCTGTTCGATACCCTCCAGACCGTCAGCATTTTCAAACTTTTCCTGGACAATTTCTTCGCTGGCACCCTTTCCATCGGCGCCAATCCTAAAAACAGCCGGCCAAAGCACCCCGACACCGTAGGCCCCCAGTATTGTCTCGTATTTCTGGAACCCTTCTGCCGTTACTTTTGCTCTAGCTCCACGATGGCCTCGCTCTCGACATCTTGTCGGAAGAGCGTGATTGCACACCCGCCGCCTCCCGCACCAGTGAGCTTCGTCCGGCCGATGTCCGCATAGTCCACCAGTTCACGGATGCGCTCGAGACGGGGGTGGGAGACCCCCAACGCAACCAGAAACCCATGGTTCATACCGATCAGAGTTCTCAGGCGTTGGAGGGCATCCGAGGCGCCGTCGCCCACGAAATCAGCAGACGATATATGGTCCAGTGCACACGTCGTCAGCTTGCCGATTCCACCCAAAATCAGCTCTGTCATTAGAGGTTGAGTATCCTTCAATCCGCGGACCTTTTCGACCTGCGTGGCTGTTGATCGTACTTGCTGCGTATCGACAAGCAGAAGCGGCAGCTTCGGGAAATTGGTCAGGGGCGTAACGGATGATGGTCCCGTACCAGACGGGTTTCTCTGAAAGAGCACGGCTTTCCCTCCCGCAGAGACGGTATTGTCCACCCCGCTTGGGTCTCCGTGGATGCATGACTCGCCGACAAACGCCCAGCGGTTGATCCGCTCGATCTGCACCTCTGCTTCTTCGGGAGGCCGATCGGGATGCGGGCCTGGGAGACTCTGTACCTGAAGAAGCAGCGCGGCGCTCAGGCAGACGCAGACGCTGGCACTGCTGCCCAGGCCTGCGCCAATGGGGATGGTAGATTGAAGCGTGTAAATGAACCCAGGGCTGGATGGGGAGCCCAAGAAGAGAAAGAGGTAGAGAGAGGCGGTGGCAGACCGCACATGCATTTTCCGCTGGCTTTCTGGGAGGTCCTTGGATACGGCCTCTGCGTGCGGCGTGAGGGAATCGAGCAGCTCCTAGTCGAGCGAGTCGACAACGGAGTAATAGAACTTCTTTTTGGATGGGTGGTGGAAAATATGCCACGGGAGGGCGTCGATGTTCCATGTGTGATTCAGGCCAATGTCTCGGAAATTCAGCTGGACGGTGCGCTGAGATAGAGAAAGAGTGGTGACAAGAAGATATGATCTCAGCGAGATTGCTGCGGCAACGGCTGGCTTGCCAAACACAGCAGCGTGTTCGCCAAACGCAAGACTTTTCCTGGTGCGGACACCATGAATGCAGGCGCCATTGGCGACGAACGTTTTCTCTCCATCGCCCTAAGTTTCGAAATCTGTTGATGGGAGCCTTCCATTTCTTACTACAGGGCGGGTAGATGATGGGTTGGGCCTGGCCAAATGTTGATGTTTCGGCTCCAGCAGTGTGTTGAACTATAAATTTCTCAGGGACTGAGCTCGCCTGGTCGGCGCTCACCGCTTCTGTACCCTCCCCCCCGATTGCCCAACATTTGGCCCCCAAATCAGGCCTTACACAGCTGCGATATGTATTGCACACCTCACCACGATTAGCATTCGCCTAAGTATGGAGTGTAGTAGAATGGATATCTGGTTGTTCTACAGCTTTAACAGAGAAATACATGTCAGTGAGTGAATTTAAGGGTGTTCTGACAACTCCCTGATCGCGACTCAAGTGCGACTTCACACAAGTGGATCTTGGCGTTCTGTCAGCCACTGAGACAAATGCTAACTTGTCAAGGGTCCGTTCTTGTTCACGGCCATCGTCCTTTCCAAAAAATCGTCGCACAACAAATAGCACAACCCGACGAATAGGGCTCTCGCCTGTGGCTGCCATCCCGAAGCCCTACCCCCAAAGTGCAACCACAGCCACCTAACGACACATACAAAATGCCCCAGCCCAAGCTGCTCTTCCTTCACGGCGGCGGCACCAACGCCAACATCTTCCGCGTCCAGTCGCGCCGCCTGGCCGCCTTGCTGAAGCCGCACTTCGAGCTGGTCTACCTGAACGCCATCCTCGAGTCTCGCGCCGGGCCGGGAGTCCTTGCCTTCTTCGAGGACGCTGGGCCGTACCGCGAGTGGCTGCGCGACCTGATTCCTGGAGCCGAAGATGCCGACGAGTCCACAAACAGCCTCGACCATCTCGTCACCGCGTTTCGCAGGAAGGGCCCATTCGTGGGCATTGTCGCGTTCTCGCAGGGCGCCAAGATGGCAGTTCATCTCCTGCGCCGGCTCGAGGCCGAGAAAAAGGGCCGTCGCACTGAGTTTGTCGTCGCCATTTGCGGCACAGTGCCCTACTTCTTCGACGACGGCGGCGTGAGGAACGAAATGCTAGCTGTCAAGACGGAGAGCGTTCATGTCATGGGCGACAACGATCCTTATCGACTGCAGAGCGAGAAGCTCGTCGACTGCTTTGATCCCGAGTCTAGGCGAGTGGTTCGGTTCAAGGGCGGGCACCTCATGCCTGGGGACGAGTCGATCAACAAGCTGTTGTTGAATATCATCTTGCACGCTTACGATGATATGTGAAGAGACAGGCTGGCTTTGTGGCGGCGATACTCGAGATAACTTAGTGCTACACCTTGATTTAGGCGTCGACGAGGAGATGGTGAGAGGAGCGATATCTCAAAGACATCACACGACAATACACCACGTTCTTTCACGCTGTACGTTGATCACTGTCCATATCGTCCGCCCTTCGCCTCGTTTACATTAGCACCACGTTCTAAAGTCTTTCACCGATGTTCAGATTGAACCTCGTCCCATTCACTGTCATCTTCCGCCAGGATACTGGACTGCAGCAGCTGCCGGACGATCATTGGCAGTCGGGAGAACCTCGATTTGCCTTCCGTCTCAAAGCGGCCAAGGTGGCTGCGCCACCGCCATAGGCTAGCTCACCACGCTCTCAGAAACAGCTTGATTCAGCTCCCCTGCTCGCAATTGCAACTTCACCCTTTCATCCTTCAGCGATGAATCCCCTTTCCATTTGCAACCGCTTGTCTCGCCATCTCTGGTGCCATAGCCAAGACAACGACATCTATCACCAGCTTTATCTGTACCTTAAGGATGCGCGGCAGGACCTCACGGCCGTGGCTCTGCGGCTGACTGAGCTGCAAATCGTGTTGGATCTGCTCAGGGGTGCAAGCGACGGGGTCGACAACGTGATGCCCGAGTCTCTCGTATCCCAGGTCAAGTCAATCGTCGGGAATTGCCGCCTCATCCTCGTATGTATCGACGCACTGTTGGAGAAGCATCGCAGTTCAATGTCAAGGTCAACGCGCTGGACTATCAGTGGTAAGGATCAGGTTGCCGCGCTGGAGCAGCAGCTCAGTGCTCATGTGAGCGCTTTGAACATTGCTCTGGAAGTCTCCTTGCTGTATGTATTGAGTCCACCCCTCCCCTTGACAAGTTCATACTAACGTTGGAACCAGAGGGATCTCGAAAGCTGTTAAGCGGACGGTTGGCAATGTCCAATCAACCACGGCCCTAATCCATGGGCAGACAAAGGCAATCCATAGCGACACCTCCAACATCAAGGACGACACGGCTTGCATTCTTGACGAGATCAGCCGTCTTCGCCTCCACCTCCCCGCTGGTGCGACGGCTGACAATGGTTCTCCCAACCCAATGATTGAGCGGTACCTCAACTCGGTCACGATTTATGCCGCTACGTTGAGGAGAAGATTCACTGGAGCGATGACGAGGGCTGGCACACCTGTTGTCCCCACCACGCATCTGACGTCACCACCCACAAGCCTTGGAGGAGCACCTGCTCCTGTCACTCCTGTTGTTAGGCTCGGCGAAGAAGCTGCTGCCCAATACAAGGCGGGAGAGCGGGCGCAGAAAGCGGGTACAAAGCACTTGACGATCCTTCATGAACTGGAAGGCCATAGGGTCTCATTGTTGCCGAACCATAATATATGCCTAGTGATCAACGAAGGGAAAGTCTCATTTTGCGAGGTACCTAGCGGTCAATTGATTAAAGACTTCCTATGCTTAGATCTACGTCTTTCTGACGCCAGCAGGATGCCCTTCTTCTCGCCTGATGGCTCTTAGGTCGCTGTGATGACAAATCATAGCCGGGCCGTCTATGCGATTGAAATACCACAGAAACAAGCAGCGGCGTTCTGGAGGAAGCATTGGAATAGCCTCGGCTACAACTTACAGGCCATATCTTTCTCTCCAAACAACTGTAAAACCCTACACTCAAGGGCCTAATCGCATCGGAATCGGCGAGACTAAAAGTGGTACTGCAAGCGAAGATTTTGTCGTGCGGATTGCTCGCAACGTATCATTGGGAAGATAATGCTGTTGAGCTTGCCTTCCGGCCAGATGGAAAACGGAATTCATATTCCGCCTTTGAGAGCACAATGCTGCTGGAAACTGCATTCAATGTTGACAGTGGTGGAAGGGATGTTCTTAATGGGCGTCCGTGGGTTAAAGGCAGAAGAGTGTCGATTAATCTGACAATCTGCGCTCCGCCAGGCAGGATAGGCTTCGCTACCGCGACGGGAAGCTCGTGGTGGTGACATGGGGCGTGCGGCTGAATAGCCTCGGGACAGACGACACGTACCATGAGGAAATCCAGGTCCACGACGTGGTTGCTGAAAAGAGGCAAACCTTTCGATTGGCAGAACCAACTTCCATATATCCAGAAGGTGCCCCTCAAGACACGGCGAGCGAAAGTGACGATGTGTACTTTGCCACAGGCTGGAGGAGCGGCAAGTTACTCTCTGCTCTGAGCCGGAAGACGGAGAACGACGATCTGACAGTGATTGATGTGCGGACTGTCAAGGCCGTCATCGGCACTGCTCACATCCCTGGCGAGGACCTGCGTGATCCACAGATCTCGAGAGACCTTAAATACCTCCTTACGAGGGTTGTGGGAAGTGATGCTCATCATATCTGGCAGTTGAAGGCCTAAGCTCGACGATTGGGCACGGGAGCTACTCCTACGGAATTTCATCTTCAGTCATTCATTGAGTGTTACCTTCGGGTCTTCTTGTTTTGTTCTATTCCCGTTTCTTCCTTGTCTTAATTCCTCGCCTTCCTTCTTCTTGTTTCTTTCATCCGACTCCAAACATTTACTCTCCTCTTACCATTTTGGCAGAACAAAAACATCTTTGTCAGTTCTCATACCTTGCCTAATACGTTGTTCGTCAGATTAGTGACACGATGCCGGCAGGTAAGAGATGTACCCCCATTACTGCTGCACGATGGCGATAGTGTGTATGCACGACCTTCAACCTGCCCAATCCGGACGCCTAGCATGCACGTGGATAGATCGACATAATTACAGGAAAGGCTTGCGCGGTATTACAGTCTGCCAATGTCTAAGCCCATTTCGGTATCAACAGGGGTCGCTAGCCGCTTGTTTCATCTTCCTGCGAACAGCGTGCTTAAAGGTAGGTACCTGGCCATCAACTACAAGGGACGACCTGATAAACCCCTTCATGCCTGGTCATTGAGCTGCGCCCTTTCGTCCAAAACCCATCAGAATGGTCCGCTTCATCACCGCTGCGCTCGTCGCCATCACGATAGCATCATTTGGCGCAGCCACGGTGCCCACCTCACCCCGGTTCGACCTCAGCAAGCCCTCCTACGACCTCTTCCGTAGCAAAGCCCTGCACGACGACACCGTCCAGCAAGGTTTCGCCTTCGACAGCGTCAACCGTCGGCTCTTCGTCTCCCAGCGCCGCAACGGCGCCGACGCCACCTCGGGCGATCTGTGCATCACGCAACTCGACTTCTCGGGCAACTACGTCGGGTACATGCACCTGACGGGGTTCGGCCACGGGATCGCCTTTGGCGCGCAGGCGTCCGGGTCGTCGACCTACCTCTGGACCGAGGCCGAGGTTAACACCAACGGCTACGGCAAGAAGCTGGGCCGGTTCAAGTTCACGAGCGGCACCACGCTGGCTAGCTCGTCCAGCAGCGTGCAGAAATTCCTGCCTGTGGCTGCCGCGACAGAGAGTACCTGCTCGGTGGATACGGTGAATAATCGACTGGTTGTGCGGTACCAGCTCAGCGACGGGAAACATATCGCGCTGTATAATCTGGTCGGTGCGACGAGCGGGGATTTCTCTAGCCCTCTGGCGAATTTCAAGCAGCCTCTTCCGGCGACGCTGGGATCGAGTTTTCAGGGTTATACGGCATACGGCAAGTACTTGTATCTGCTTTGGGGGGACTCGTACGATGTGAGCAGTGAGCTCAATTCGGAGGTGGCTAGTGTGGATATGAATACCGGGACCGTCACGCAGGGTCCGTTGTTGACGAAGGCTGGGTCGACGCTTACTTTCCGTGAGCCGGAGGGGCTGGCGGTGTATGAGACGGCGGCTGGGGAGGTCAGGCTGTTTCTGGGGTTTGCGTCGGGGGTTTCTGGGGATCGGAGGTCGAATCTGTTTTACAAGAACGCGACTATGTGATGCACCTATTTCCTGTCGGTGACAGGGTGTTGCATGGGCTATCAGACGATACTACCGGTACTATATAACCATTGAAAGTATACTCCTTGTTACAACGCCGCACGGTCACAGAGAATGCATTTGGCAAAGTAATGGCAACGAGTTCAAGCTGCGTCTGCATCGTATTTCGCTAATATTGTGAAGAAGAGACACTCTAGACCTTGATATGGATGTATTTGAACGTCCCCTTGGACACAGTCCGCTTGCCATACTTGTGCGGATTATTAAAGTTATACTCCTCCACCGTGACCGTGCCGTCACTTGCATGCACCGCCGCTACCCAAGCGACATGACCCCCTGACCGCCCGGAGTTTGTCTGCGCAATGGACCCGGGTTTAGGGTTGTTGTCGATCTTGACGTCTGACTTGCGGGCCGCCTCGTCCCAGATCCCCGCGTCGCCCCAGTGCTCGCCCTTGTACCAGTTGGTGAAATCGACGCCCAGCCGCTCGTTGATGCGGAAGGCGACAAAGCTGGTGCATTCGCACCGGAAGAAGTGCCACTTGTCGGCTACGTTTCCGCAGCCCGAGTCGTAAGCTGATGGGTAGTCGTCTTTGATCGGGCCTGGGATTTTAGAGGTGCTTCCGCCACCGCCGGCGCCGGAGGAGGAGCATTTCTTGGTCACGTAGCCGTCGGTACCGGTCTTGACGTAGTAATCGGCCACGTAGCAGCCGTCGTCCGTCTTGTCCCAGATGTTGTTGCCTTCGATGGATTCGCCAGCGGTCTGGCAGCTGATCTTGACTTCTTCGCCCTTGGAGTAGACTTTCTTGATGTCGTGGTTTGTTCCTGGGCCCGCGCGGCAGCGGACGTCGTTGCCTGAGATGGGGTAGGCGGTGACGGTGGTGAAGAAGGCTGCCAGGTGCAGGATAGTGGTGGTCAGGGTGAGCTTCATGTTTGTGATCGAAGTCGAGGAAAAGATATGTCTGGGTTTGACGTCGTTGCAAGCTAAGGCTTGTAAGTGAGTGATGGCAGACTTGAACAATCATTTGACACGACCATGGCCTCCCTTTTATGATATTTTGTTGTGCCATGCAGCCTTCACACCGAGCCAAGATAATTTTACAGCTTCAGAACAAATCGGGCATATACAGTGGGGCGAGGTTCCATTGCGCCGGTGCTTTGGTCTCAACGTTGCACTACTTAGGCTGATTTCATTATTGCAAGGCAGTGTATACCAGACTGGAATTTGCATAGCCCAAAGTCCATAAAAAGCGGGGAACAGGCTGGAAACCGACATACAGAATACATGGGAGACATTGGGGGAGGCGATGACAGAAATTCAACTTCGGACTTTTCATTGCAGATGTAAGCTTCGGTGCTGGCGGAAGAACCTACGTGGCCTTTAATCGTACGATTGAGAATGAGTCGCCCAGCCGTCTTGAAGTCCTGTCTGGGTGTTCAGAGGATGGAAAGAGGCCTGGCGAGCTTTCCCCATGGCTTTCTATTTAGGTCCAAAGTGGTAGCTCGTTGACGCACAGTGTGAAAAACATCCGACAGAGAGATAACATTTTCGGACAAACGATTGGAGATGAACTATTCAAGATTGGTATGTCTCTAGCAAGAAACCGAGTCTAGACAATGATATGAATGTACTTGAACGTCTCGGTCGGCACAGTCCTCTTGTTGTACCGGTTGGCCTTGGCAAAATTATACTCCTCCACCGTCACGTTTCCATCGCCCACTCGCGCGACCCAAGCCACATGCCCGTTCTCGGCGGACGCATTAGCGCTGCTTGTCTGCTGCTGGGCAATGCATCCGGGTACGGCGATATCGTCTACGCGCACCTCGGACCTGCGAGCCGCCTCGTCCCAGGTAGTGGCGTCGCCCCAGGCCGACTCGTTCTTGTATCGGCTGCTGAAGTCTTTGAGGCCGAAGCGGTCGAACAGGCGGAAGCCCACGAAGCTCGTGGACTTGCACCGCACAAATCCCAATTTGTCTGCCGTCAGCCCGGCGCCGGTCCTGTACGATGTGGGGTAGTCGTCGATCATCGGGCCGGGAATGTCCAAGCTGCTTTTAACATTGGCTTGCCCGTTTGAGATGGCGGCTGTGAAGGAGGCTGTCGAAGCCAAGACGACGAGGGCTGCGGTGGTGAAAGTGAACTTCATGATGAATACGGTTTTCAAATTGATGTTAAAAGAAGGTTCTTTTTTTTCTTCTCCCCTTATATCGTAGCCAGTTGATGGCGTTGTGTGAGAGTATGGTTGGCGTGATTCCAAAACGGAATCTGAATTGCGATGAACTACTCATTTTATAGTTGTTCTTTCTCTCTTAAACATGCGTCGTGCCAACTTTCACGTGAACTAAGTCAATTTGCACTGGTGGAAGGAATGCAGATTTGAATGGCGTGAGGTTCCATTTTCTTGATCCTCTGCTGGAACAGCTTAGGCTGATTGATTAGGATCACGAGGCAGTCTACTATACGCGTAATGGCTGATTAAGACAATGAAGACTCCGCTTGTGGGAACGACTGAACCAACAAGTCAGTGGCTAATTGAATACAAGACTTGGGACAGCTTGTGACTTCAACAGAATACTGTTGCAAGAGAGTTCTGTGACACAGAAATACACAGGGTTGTACCACGTTTTGCGGCAATCAATTCAGTAAGAGTCTTCTGACCCCTATCGACTTCAAGCGTAAAGTATTGTAATATGTCTTACGGCTTGAATGGCGACATACTTTAAATCACATTCCTGTGAGGATGGCACAAACATACACGATAACAATCTCATTTGTTGGTTCATAGAGTAGGCTCAGGTTCTGGAGCCTTTCTACCTCAATATGTGCTTGGTCATATCCGGCTAAATCGTTGGTCACCGTGCCCCCTAGACTCATTAAAGATTTGCGCGTAACTGTCAATCAGTGCTAAATGGGATAACGTTCAACTTTCAGCGGCGGTGTGGCTGTGTCACTTTACAATTTCCGGCTGGGATCCAAGCGGACCAATCATGTCCCGCTCCAGCAACGACAGAATACAACATGACGCAGGCTGCCGCCCTAGCCACGGGTCATCAAGTCGGGAGCAACCAGGCCGGTGCGCATCTCCCCAGATGTTTACCGATTTTAAGGTGAGTGAGCCTGATCAACACGGTTCGGGTCACCGTCCCCGCCCGAATCGGGACTGTCACCGACCAGCTGTGTTGACTTGAAACGGGTGGCTGTGCTCAGCTCCAGCTACACGAGGGGAAATGCGGCGCAGTGGGTCCAATCGGGAAGTATTGATATTGCAAGGGACTACTTGCCGCCAGGCCACGGCAAAAGCTGTTGGAGGCACAGTAGACCTTGTTAGTGATCAGCCGAAGTCATGGATATTGGTAAATAGTATAGACGGCCTTCAATCATCCCGCCTGACTTGACTGTACAAGGGTCTGTGCATTTATTCGAGTTTATTTTGACTAGCGAAAATGCATCTCGGTTCCACCCCACCACAAGGCTGCATGGAGGGGACAATAATATAAAACCTACGACTGCTGGACCAAATACTCAGACTAGAAGCACTAAAGCAGGGTTCATCTGATCGGTAACAAGTTATCGTCTCTAGGTTGCGAGCTTTATTTTCGCTCGTCTTTATTTTCATCACAAGTCATCTTATCAGCTGTCTGATAGCTGAGAAAAGCTTTTGTTTCCGTCTCTTTTCATCTTCTTCTTCTCATCCTCATTTCAGGCTGTAATTACATCCCAACTCAAAGCCAAAGGCCCTTTCGTCCTAACAATGAAGTTCGCAACATTCACCGCTATTGTCTCTTCCCTCGCTGTGGCGAGCGCCTACCCAATCACGGGCGATGTCGTCAACTGCCGCACTGGCCCGGGAACCAGCTATGACATCAAAAAGACATACAAAGAAGGGCACGATGTCAAACTTACTTGCCAGACCCCCGGCGAAGTCATCAACGGCGTCAAGCTGTGGGACAAGACATCTGACGGCTGCTACGTGTCTGACTACTACGTGAAAACCGGCACGAGCGACTACGTGGTTGCCAAGTGTGGTGGGAGTTCCGGAGGTGGCTCTTGTTCCGCCCCCAAAGTCAACCAGGACACCATTGATCTGATCACTGACTTTGAAGGATTTGAGGATGGCAAGATCTGTAAGTCACAAACCCAGCTTTGAGGACAGGTACACGATTACCAACCCTGCCTAAAACAGACATCGATCCCACTGGCAACCCAACCGTTGGCTACGGCCATCTCTGCAGCAACTCCAAGTGCACAGACGTTAAGTATCCGATCCCACTCTCCAAGACAGATGGCAAGAAGCTCCTGGCCGAAGACCTCAAGGTAACCCTCCTCCACTCTTCATTCTTTACTTTGCCAGTAAACTAAACATAGCAAAACAGCCGAAGGAGAAGTGCCTCACCAACATGACCAACGACAAAGTCACTCTCAACCTCAATCAATACGGCGCACTGGTGAGTTGGGTGTTCAACATGGGCTGCGGACAGGCCGAAGACTCGACGCTCATCAAGCGGCTCAACAACGGCGAGAGCGCAAGCAAGGTCATCGCCGAGGAGTTGCCTAAGTGGGTGTATGGGAAGCAGAACGGCCAGAGTGTGAAGCTTCCCGGGCTTGTCCGCCGGCGCAACGCCGAGGTGGACCTCGCTAAGACGGCGACTAGTGCTAAGGCTTTGCCTGTCAAGTGCTGAAAATTATGGAGTGGGTAGGTATGATACGTCGTGGTTGAGGCTGTATTTATAGATGAGTAGAATATCTTGTGTTAGCAACAGATATTCTAAGCATGTTTGAGTCCATCTAGCATGTAAAGGGATAAGAATGTATTTTTTGCTCTGATTTTACCCTAGGAGGTGAAAACACTAAGAAAGGATTACTAAATTAGAAAGATCTCGCTCACCTCCTCTCTCTCTTCCTGGAGAATGGGGTATTTATCTCCCCGCCAGTGGTGCTGTTCGACATAACCCGCCATCCTGAAGACCCACTCCTCCTTGTTAGCGTTGACCTTAATCAGGGCTAAGATAACATCAACTCGAGTTTGCTTAACGTGTGCTGGTCCGTTCCCTGACAAGAGCAGCAGCCCCCACTTTTGGAGGGACGTGGCTCGCAAGAATTCAGGCAACCACTTGTCCGAGATGCTCTGCGCCTGCTTGTTAAGTTGATGCCCTTGTTCTCGCCCCATTCCATCTTCCTAAGGCGCCGTCGGATGAAGGGGTGACTGGTATCACCACAACGCTGACTCTATGACCATCATATTCCAAGTGCTTGGGGAACAAAAGTAGGGTGGGCACAAGGGCTACACCGACCACTCAGTTACCCCACTATTGCTCAATCACCCAGGGCTTGCTGTGCATCTGTTCTTGCGCCATCTAAGTGGAGGGGCGCGCCGGGCTTCTCTTCTCCTACACTCGCGCCTTTCTTTTTTTCGCTCGCGTTTTCTTCTCAACATTGTCGAGAACGCATGCGAATAAATCTACATCGGCCTGAAACTTCTTCTGCCGGTGCCAAACCATCCCACAGGGACATAAACCAGCAATCTCGACTACGGCAGAGCCACCCACGCCTGAGGGCGAATTGACACTGCTATTGCCTGGGGTTCCGTTAAAGTATGGAGCCCAGCAAGCGCATGTTGTCGTACCTCCTGGCCTTTTCAGACGCTTCGCTCTTATCTCTACCCTGGTCACGAATACGAGCAATATTCGTGAGCAAGACCATGAAACGAACGACAAACCCTGCGTCATGTATGTCGCGCCGACAGATACTGAACGCGACCCAGCATTGCAATTCTTCTCCACACAGTCTCGCGACCATAATATTGACATGGATCGGGTCGTCGTTGCATCCTACAAGTCACTCAATCTGACGCTGAATCGCGCTGCTGAGAAACAACGGTCCAAGCGCTGAGCGGGAACATCATCTTCGTCTTGGAGCTCGCTTCAGTCCACCGGCAGTTTTGGATAGAGCTTTGCATTCCCCGACTCTTGGATTGGGCCTACAGAGACAACCATAAACGTCCCGGCATCCAAGGCGCTATCATGACCATTGTGACTGTATCAGACCGTCCACACGAGTCCTAGCACTTCGACATGGCTCAGGAGTTCGCGCCTCAGCCTGTATACGAACTGATGATTCCCTATAAATTTGATGTGCCCGGGTTTCTCCCTGTGGTCGAGAAATTGGAGGCAAAGAAAACAACCGAAGCTATAACGCTTGCTCATTTAGTAGCAGAATGCGCTAAACGATCCGGTGGTCTCGCTGGGAACCCCACGTCAAGTACCCGGCCAGTTCTGATCTGTGTTGCTAAAAAGAGACTACCGTGAATTTCTGAAGGCCATTACAGTGATATTGCCCGATCACTTTCCTAACGACTCGGTTCCTCACAGCTTCATCGACATTAACCTAGTCTCCGAAATGACATCAAACTTCTGTCTCACGGCGCATATCCGACAAGAACCGGGGCCTTTCAATCTGTTAATGGTCGATACCTCTGGTAACTTCCTAGAACCAGTCCAGAACTTGATTGGCGTCGTCGTGGCAAGCACACACACGAAGTCCGTCTAGAATGGGAAAACCTGGTGCGCGACAAGAAGGAGGGTCTGTCGATCTGATATGGAGAAGGATCAGGCGCAAGCATTTGTGTTGGGAAACAGAGCAGTCCTCGGCGAGTCCAAGGTGATGGTCGGATTCTCTTCATATTCGGTGTCGGGCGACGGACAGAAAGTCAATGGCGACGATCGAATTGAAATCTCGGGCTTCCATAGAGAATCGCAACATGGCAAAACCATGGAGTGGCTCTTCTGCAACCTCCGCTTCTGGCCACGGCCATTGGAACGCCCATTTGCAGGCCACATAACGGGGTAACTTATACCACAAAGCCGAATCGTTGCGCAGAATGCGCGTGCTTGGTCTGCTGGAGTCGCACGAAAACGACAGGTGGGAGCCGCCTCTCAAGATAAACGAACAAACTGAGGGAATTTATAGCCTGCTCAAGGTCTGCGACGACTGGAGTGTTTCCGTGTTTCTCCATCCATGTGCGTCAAGGAACTCTTCGATCTCGGCTGCAATGATGCACACAATGACCATCCTAGCGGCTGCTTACCTCACATGGAAGGAGGAGCAATTCATAATTGCAAAACCTGACCAGATCACCAACGGTATATCTTGCAGCGGTGTCTGGCAGTCAGCGATGGAACAGGACCCCTACGGAGTCAGTCACACAAAGGTGGCCTCTGGTTCATTGCTGGATTGGTTTGGAACTGCACAGAATATATGACAAAGGCCGCGGACGAGCAAGAGTCGTCCATCGCCCTATGAAACAGCTCGTTTTATGACGAGTTGGATGGGGTCTGTAGGATGGTTGCTTGGTGGGGACGCATCCGGGCAGCCCTTGGGATGGACAAGCATTCCTTGAATCTCTGGGGTCCAACAGCTACCACATTATCAGAAGAGGAGATAGAGGAGATGGATCGCCAGCTGGTGAGAGCGTTCTTCTTTGATCTCATTGCCATGTATGGCTCCTCAGCACTTTACCTCGCCTCTGGACAGATGCTGGATGAGTCAGAACCTGGATCAACTTTTTTGGACTTAAATTCTGTTCAGCAAAGTAAAAACTGGGCGTGGTTCTTTCCAGTGGAGATGGAGTTTGGGCTCAAGATATCTTTCCACTGCATCACGATGGTACCCGAAGCGGCCGTTGTCGACGTAAAGAAAGTACTCGCAGTCGGAGAGTTTCCTGGAAAGATCTCCTGGACATAACGTTGCCGATAACAGCTCATAGCTAATAGTTGATGACACATTGTAAAGATAAAGAAGCTGGATTATGCTCATAATGATGTATTTGTTAATCTTCCACTACCACTCCGTGCAATAACCTGACATAGCGACCAACGTATAAAAAGTACATAATGCAGGCTTGAACTGTAGGAAAAGATAGTAAAAGGGCCGTCTCTGGGATAATAACGATGTCCGCCACCAATATCCGCTATAATGGCTTCCTCTATACCTTGCGGAACTGTCTCCCTAAGGCATGTTCCTAACATACAGGTGATGACATACAGGTGATGGATGCCCCGGGTCTTGCCCGCTGGTCTGCTTCTGAGTCTCGCCTTGCAATATAAGAGCTTTTGTGCTCCTCTCCTTTTTGAGATGTGGTTACTATCATTGCCAACAGGCGCTGGCGCTTTCCTATGTGCGACTGCGAACATTGCTACTCCACTAGAATAGTCATTGCAGCCCTACTTCCTTTCGCCTCCTTTGATGACCCCCCCTCCAGCATCGGGAGCTTGGGTTTGTCCAGGGACCAAGCTCTTGGTCGGCTGCGCTCCGGCCTCCACATCCGCAAGGTGATCCCTGAGCTTCTTCTTAAAAGGATTGTCCACATTATTATTGACCTTGTGGGTGAGTGGGTAGAGTTCCGCCGTCCAGCCGCAAATGACCATATAGTCGTAACCTTCCTCGACGTTGCCCATGTCGTTCGGCTCAATCTCGCCATTGGTGTTGAAGTACGGGACCGCTTTGCTTGTTCCATCTCTGTTGAATGGCGTGATGAGCTCGCCTTCGACCGTCTAATTCTACACTACATCGATTCCAGTAAGTTCATTGCGGAGACGGACTACAGCAATCTTGGTGTATTTTTGGTCCATTGACGGAGGTTTTCTAACTACTTGTAGATATGTAATACCGTCCCGTACGGTTTTTTCGGGTGTGATCATGGGAACTCTCACAAGCGCTTGGATGGGCGGAATCTTTGCTTTGTCGCCTCGTCGGTAGCAGACCCGGACGATAAGTGGATGGTTTGGAAGCCTCAAATATTCCACGTTGTTGCGGAAAGCGGTGGCTATCCTCAATCGAATCTGCTCGTCCACTGCCTGAGCCTTTTCATGCGGCCTATACTACGTAATGAGAGATAGTTCCGTCCTTTGCCGATCGTCCTGTTCTTTTGGGCGTCCAGTGAGCGGTTTCCATGGCCATGGTTTAACTTTTTCAGGCTTGCGCAAGTTCACCCGGCAAGGCCTAGGCCGATAGAGAGTGCAAAGACTATTTAACCAGAAACGCCGCAACCCAGAGGCCTGTTGGACCAGTTGCTCAAATGGCAGTCGTCCAGGCGAGCCGTATAGTTGCGTGTCCTCGTCTGTCATTGCGACGCCCAGCTCCTCGGCCATGGCGTCCTTCAGCTGTTTGTCAAATTCGGCGGCTTGTGCGTTCAAGGTTTGGGGTTCGAAGTAGGCCCACGAGTAGGTACTGAAGCAATATCCTTGGTCCAACACCTTTTGCCACCTTTCAAGTTCCGTGGTTTGAGCGTAGATGCGACGCAGGACTACTAGCAAGCAGTCGAGACCTGAGCAGTTGAAGTTCGCATCTAGCGCGGGGCTGAGCGCCCAGTTTTCGGACAAGATGTTTGCATACCTTGTATGGACCGCCAGAGCGGGCGTCGGGGCGCTTTACCTGCGAGGCCAGGGTTCCAAATAAAGTATTAACCTCAATCGCATCAGGGCCCGCAGGCGTCACCGGGGTTTCGGGGGTCGGATTCATGACACTCGACAGGTTTTCGCGTTGCAGTTGTCAAAGAGCCGAGATTGAGAAGCATAGTTTTTTGCGAGATTAATGAGTGGTATGCGAAAACGAGGCGCAAAGAACAAGTGAAGGAAGCCTGAGGCCGAGAACGATTGCGACGATGGAAGCAAAAGAAGCAGAACGCGCAGAGGAAGGCACATGGAATAGTCGAAAGAGTGGGGCAATCGCTGAGTGGGCCTCTAGGTTGTTTCGATACTCCACTAACGAATCCAGCCAAATATTCCATATATAACTGTTAGTACACTACTTTATAAGGCAACACAGCGTTCTAGTTCCTTCCCGAGCGGCGAACTCGTCAAGTATCGAAAAAAAGGGTGTTTAGCTCACAGCCCTCTCTTCCTTTGCGGAACCAGGGAAAGAAGATGGAACAAATATGGGACGAAAACAACTTGAAGTGATCTCAAGGTATGGGATGACAAGTAGAGCGAATAAGATCTGATTCTTTACTGGATTTATAAACAGCCCCAAATAAAGTCTAAATTTGCTAGCTGCTAACCACTGTATCATAACCGGATTCAGAGTCTTGGCAAAGAAGGTCTTGTCCATTTAGCTACGGTGATTTTCTCATTGAGAGAGATTTGCATCATGTTGAAGCTCTCGAGCTGCTTCAGCGATCGCTCAACGTCGGTCTTTTGCGTAGACTTCCCCAGCTCCGAGCACAGCGGCGTTGTGCTCCTGGTCCTCGACCGCAGTCTCAATTACTTCCGCTTTCCGTGGTCGCAGGATTTTCTTCCAGAGCCTTGCGTTCTTCGTCCAGAAGGTTTTTGCTGTGGTAAGTATTTGATCATTCGTTAGGCTTTTTGTTATTCAGTATGCTCGTTTGACATCGAAATGTGTTTTTCTTTTTCGCGTCGAGGGAGTACTAGGAATCCAAGGCGAGGAAGCGTCGCGGCTAGAGGCTACTACTCTCCGTGATTTGAGCTCTGCATCACTTAGGCATCTCGCACCAGAGGGGAGAATGCGAATACGCATCTCGACTAATTAAGAGGATGCGTATAAGTATTCCGCGCTAAATGGAGGATGCGTATGCCGCTTCCCACCAGAACAACGGTTTCAATGGCAGCGACTTAGCCAGAATCACGGTTATGATTGCTGCTTGCATGGGATGGCCTGTCATGACCGTACCTATCATGGTGCGACGCCGGCGGTCCAGGTTGCCCGCCTAGATGAAAAGAAATTCACGGCCACAACGCCGTAGGAGCTTGATGTGTAACCCGAGGTTCAGTTAAGTTGAACACAGTGCCGGATCCCGCGCTGGCCGAGGGCTCGGCCCCGCTAACTCGCGGATCTCGGATTTTGAAGCGCGCCGCCACGCTCCATCAAGGCCAAATTTGCCGTCGTTACCACCTCGCACTCTACACTTTGCTCCCGTCACTAGGAATTTCCGATGTTGCAAAACCCTTACCATTGCCTTGGCCACTAGCCTGACCACTCCTTAGGCGTGTCGAATTAGTTACATCGATGTAGGAATCAATTTGTTTAGGCCTAGAACAGAGCTTTATTGCACTGCTAAAATTAGAGGTGTTCGGGGAACCGTCAAGGCGACAAAATATAAAGAAGACTGAAAGTCCAGCAGCTTAAACAATAGCATTAACAACTTCAACTCAACGCACTTCAGTATCACAACATCAACATCATCCATCATTTCATTACTACCTTCCTAACCTTTATTAAACACAAATCTTTTTCCACGAACCGACAACCTCCATCACCAACAAAATGCAGCTCTCCATCGTCTTAGTCGGCCTCGTTTCATTGCTCGCCACAAGCGTATCTGCCTCGCCCAGTCCCGTCGATCCCGGCAACCCTCGCGGTGTCATTCTAGGCGTAAGTTCTTCACGCTGTGCCCGCGGTCCTATATATATACAAAATAAGCAACATCAGCAAAAACTAACTCCCCACTGTTGGCAGACCTGCACGACGGGAGGAAACGGAGTATGCAATGTCCGCGAGTTGCACCACGAGGCTGTAGCCAAAGGCAACGGCCGCGGCTGGAAGGACAAGGCCATTCCGTGCTCGCCAGATAAGAAGGTACGTCCCAAACGCAGCCAAAAGTCGGAATCTTTCCCAGAAGCAATACGAGTTTTTCTTTTCTTTTTATTAACTGAGCTATTTGCGCTACTAGTGCCGTAGGGCCGGGGGTAAATGCCAGTGGCGCGGTGGTAACGCTGAGTGCACCTAGATCCATTGGATTTAGGTAAGCGCAGGAGCTGGGCTCCACATATAGACTGGCACTGATCGATTACTCGGCTAGCCGAGGAATATTCTTATATAGAATTAGAGGAGACGTTCATAGTATTAGGTTCCTACGAAAAGTTCCTTCTAAATGTCTTCTTTCCCCTGAACCTCTTGTGATCTGTTGTATATTGTCATTGCTTGACGGGCAACCTTCTCGATTGTTTGGTTCGTTTTCCCTCTTTGGGGAGGACATTCTCCTCCAAAGTCCATGTGTTGCTTTTCAGCCAAGGTGGCCGGTTGGCCATCGCGCAGTCCTTAATCGACTTCCGGGATGTCGGCATCTTCTCCGCCGCATCCGTGTCCCATGTTGCCTCGGGAGGACAAGGTAGCCACCGTGTCCTTAAATGCCTTCTCCCATGTGAACAGTTCCTCTGCCGACATGGAACCGGCGTCCGTGTTCGACTCAAACTTTCCGGAAATGGAGAACTTGGCGCCGGCAAGGGGCGAGCCTGAAGACTGTGCGCATCTTGTCCACCGCGCGCATGGCATCGTCTCCATTTTTGCAGTTCAAGCCGAAGGACGCATTTTTCGGCTTTGGGGTGGTGGTTCAGATCTCTCTGCGAAGGCGCGGTTCCGTGGGCAGCGGATCGTTGGGGTTGACGACGACAGGGACTTGGCTTTCACCCAGCGTCTCCAAACCTCCCCTTGTGCCATCATTTCAGCATTGATCCGTTGGAACTCGGATATGTAACATTGGTTTCTGGGGACATAGGATACTGCTATTCTGGCTTGGCTTGCGACGGCCAATTTTACAGATTGGGGGTAGCGGTGACATTGTCATGTCCAGCATTAGGAGAGTCCGCCAGAGAGACCATTTTGTCGTTCCTTCTTTAGTGGGAAGTGAAGGACAAGCGAAAGAGACGGTATAGGTGGAGGTCTCAACTTGGGCGATGATGGCAAAAAAGAGGAAAGGGAACGCAGCGAGGGAGGCACAAGATATAATCGGAAAGAGTGGGGGCAATCGCTAAATGGGGTCTTTGGGTCAAATCTTTTACACCGGCAACAGAATGTAATAGAGGATTCTGGCAATAGATACCTAGCTGACAGTGTACTATCCAGCCCTTTCAAGACTGTTCTACACATGACTTGCCCGGTTGGCTAGGTGATAGGGATGATGATTTCATCCCATGTTTTATAATGGGCCGTCACCCTTCCATTTTCTACTAGGTTTAGCAGATTTTCACTAATACTTAAAGCTGAAAAGATATTGAGGTTTTACTCATTATCTGTACAAATAAATAAGGATCAGACCGAAACCAAGACGTCAGAAGTCCCGGATGACGTTTAAGTGGTCCTAAGCTGAGCCTTCCATTCTATTCGCCTTCAAACCTGGAAGTGGATCTTTTTTAGACTCTCTTGCAATGGATCCACAAGAGTTCCAATGGCTTCACCTATCATCTCCGTTACTAACTATTTCAGCACCTCCCTCCGCAATGCCACTTTCTCCTGGATACACGAAGTCCCTCGAGGACGAATTTATCCCGCAGCCCCGGATTGAGCTAGGAAAACAAGTGTTGCCAAAATGGCCGAACCTCAAAACACGAACTTGTGCCCTGCCCCCAGCCTGACGCGCCCGCCAAGTCCCCATTTGAGTCGTACAAAAACCGCACGGAAATCGAAGGAATTAGGAACCGACAGATGCACAGCCTGTACGCAGAGATGACATTCCAATGCGCGATCCCAGCCTACCAATCATCCCTAGTCCCGACCGAAATTCAGAAGAAGGCTATGGATCAGGCACTGATATTCGAGGAACATATGAACCGGAACGGCTTCATGCCAGCCATCTTCAACATGGGCTGGGAGAAGACGTCGGTTCTGTGACACCGGCTTACAATTGACAGGCAGTTCTACCGTCAGAGTAAGTTGTCCCAGCCTCCAGAGGCGTCAAGGAAACCCGAAACCGTTGCACGAAACCCAAATTATGAGGAAGCCACGCCCGCTCCAAATGTCGTTGCGTCAAAGCTGGGCGCCCCTCTAGAAGAGATGTTGCACAAGTTGAACTTGGGCGATGAGCATGCAAAGTTCATATCTCCGAAGGATACGGCGTTTTTTGCGCAAACGATAGCTCCGCCCATGCTTCAGTCCGAGCATCAGTCCCAGCACCAGCAGCAAGACCCAAAGCTTGTCAAACAGACAACCAAGAGTCTCCCTGCGAACGAACAGAGGATGGTTATTTACACAGGACAGCGCGCAGTTAGCCTAAACAAGCACGAATCCCTCCGCCCAGTTCCTCACGACAAGACCAGCAAGTGCGCAACAGACACGCAAACGGGGCAGGTCTGGAAAGACATCTATGAAGACTTGCCATGGTATCAAAGAATGTCCATTTGCAGTGCGGTTTCCCGGATCTGTTAAACTCTTCCATGAAATGATCCCAAGGACTGGCCCCGGCGCCCTGACTTCCCCAGAATGATACGACGTCCTGCTCGCCGGGATGGCGCTCTCTTTCCAAGACATCCAAGACCAGAACGGAAAGGTCGTGGGTCAGGTTCTGCGCCTTCATGCCAAAAACGAGAAGTATCAGACGGCCATGATCAGCCAAACCTGGTTCACATTCGAGGTCGGAGAATTGTTCGAGCGTGTAATGCATTACTGTAACGAGATTTGGGCAAATGCCGAGGAATATCCGGCCATGCTGCTGTGGTTTAAGGAGAGAAGATACAGAGAGTAAGAGATGCATTCTATGAACGTGGCAAAGTTGGATAACGTGGGAGTGTGAGTCCGTGGTCCTGTCCGGAGCGAGACCATCTTCATTACTGTGACGGGCTCGTCGAGCGGCAAGTCGGCCGTCATCAACGAGGTTATTCCTATCTGGTGATGCCATCCTCAACTTTGACAAAACCGCGCGGTGCCCCGCCGTTTCTCTTGTCGAATCAATCACAGCCGCGGCCACGATAACACCCACGTCAATCGCCACTGGCATTTCCACTTCTTCCACCGAGGTAGCTGGACCCGTCACAATGTCTGTTTCGTCCGCTGAGCCCATCACTGCGTCTATTTCTTCCACGGCGGCAGCTGAGTCCATAATGTCCATTCATTGTCCACCGAGACAGCGTAGCCCATTAACTTGTCCACGCCAGAGCCATCAACTTCTACGAAACCCACCACCGAATCCGCCACGTCCACCACCATGCCTGCCGCTGTGACCCCAACCCTCAACAAATGGCGAACCGGAAAAAACGCCGACGGCTTCACCCTTGCCCCGATCCTCCTCGGTCAATCCAGCAGCCTCAATCACTCCGTGGAACACCTGGTCGACTCTGACTCATCCACCTACTGGAGCAACATCATCAGCTCCGACATCCAGGGAACATAAAGCGTCAGCGCGACCTTCAGCCTGCTGTTCAACACCCCCAAAGATATCGGGGGCTGTACATCCAGTCCGTGGCTGGAAAACGCGTCACCGACCTGAGCGTGCGGCACTGGGACCCGGAGCTGCAGCAGGGATGGACGGTGGGGACAATCGAGGGCGCCACGAGCGACTTTTCGGTGATGATCTTTGTGGACGAGGCGGAAGTGCCGGCGACGGTGTCGGCGATTTCGCTGTTTTTTACCACCAGTGGCGCGGAGGGCGGGGTTGCTGGGATTGGGGAGGTTTATCCCATGTATGAGGGCGATGAGATTGTGGAGGTCTGATAGTCTGAGACATTGTTGAGATTTGAGATTTGACACAAGGTAAGATCAAGTCATGTCAACTTCATATAAATGATGTAGATCAAATTCCTAGCATCATGCTTAGTATGTTTACGTACCTACCTACATGAATCAACCATAGTTTTTGATACTGTCTCAATTTTGTAACTTGGGACCCGAACATATTGTATTCCGCTGGCAAAAACGAAAGCCCGACTTGAAAAATGGAGGGGAAGGCCCTATCCTGTCTAGTAGCACAGCATCGCCATAAAATACGTCTTCAACTCGTTTGGGGATAAATTTCCAGACACTGAGCAGCGTCTCGTTGATGACAACGACCTAGACCACCAACAGATAAATATAGAAGTGTGAATCATGAAGCTTGAAGTCATATGGTGGCTGCTCTTGGAAGTGCTAGACAGACGTTCTAGTGTGGTATTGTAAAGGGCGCGCAAGCTAAAAGTGCGACTAAAGATAGGAATGATGGTTTCATGTCGGGGAAGGTTAAACAAACCCAGGGAGAGAAAGCCCCACCCAAGTTTTGGCGTTGTACGAAGTGCACCTGCATGTACTCATATAATAAAGAAGCAAGCACTGCAATTTTGACCTCCACTGAGGACTTGTAGGTGAGGCAAAATCCAAACCCAGGTCTTGGCGTCGTCGAAGGTGTGGATGGTGATGCAGCAGCAGTGATCATCACTGTGGGATCATCACGGCTGCACTGCAATTTGAGCCTCCACCGCGGCTTTATTGGGAGGAGGGAAGAACCCTAACCCTTAGCGAGAAGGGGAAGCCCTCATCATTTGTGTCCGCTTGCCCTGTAATTCTAGCTGTTCACCCAAAAGCCGCACGCATCCGCCTGCATCCCTTCAGCTTCAGGGCCCCCTTATGTCCACAGCTTGAAAACTAGGTAGCCACCGTTTACGTCCTTTGATGGAATGCACTCCACAATGTCTCGACGGCTCAGATCGGCAGCAAAAGCCGTGCAAGCGGTAACCGAGTCCCCTGCGGTTTCGACAGCTCCAGCGGCTCCGGCGGCTCCATCCCCCGCGCTGGGTCTGGCGATCCAGCTCTTCGAAGACGCGAGCGCGTGGGAATCATGGCTCGAGACCCACCACCACACCGAGACGGCTGGCCTCTGGCTCAAGCTCAGCAAGAAAGCATCGGGCATTGTGTCAGTCACCTACGACGAAGCCATCGACGCGGCGCTCTGTTTCGGCTGGATCGATGGGCAGAGGAAGAGCCACGACGAGCAGCACTTCCTGCAGCGCTTCACCCCGCGCCGCGGCGGCAGCATGTGGTCGAAGCGGAACGTGGAGAAGGTCGGCGTGCTGATTGAAGCCGGGCGCATGCGACCGCCTGGCCAGGCCGAGATCAATGCCGCAAAGGCCGACGGCCGCTGGGACAGGGCATACTCGTCGTCGAGCGTGATGCAGGTGCCGGCCGATTTCCAGAAGGCGCTCGACAAAAACAAGAAGGCTGGCGCGTACTTTGACACGCTCAACAAGTCGAAGCGATACTCGTTTCTCTGGCGCATCGAGACGGCGAAACGCGCAGAGACGCGTCAGAGGCGGATCGACCAGTTTATTGGCCTTTTGGCAAAGCACAAGACGTTGTAGGCGGCTCGAAGCTGTCTCGTCGCGTGGGTTCCTATTGTCGTTTCAATTAGGCCCATAATACAGCGGGAGAGCGCTGAAGATCATTGCGGGGGATTACCCCACTATTTTAGTTGGATGTTCGACGTTCGTCTCCCCACCAACTCGAACTTGACATTGAGCTGTCGTCCTTTACCAAGACAGGCGAAATGTCGGGCCCGTACGCGAAGCATTTTATTCCCCTCGAGTCCAACCCGGAGGTGTTCAATGAGCTCATCAAGCACCTCGGCGCTTCAGATGAGATCGAATTCCGAGACGTGTTTACCCTCGACGAGCCCGAGCTCCTCCCGCGACCAGCGCTGGCCGTGATCCTAGTCTTCCCCACCACAGATAGCTACAATGCAAGGAACGCCTTGCTCGAGAGTGCCCGTGTGGAATACCAAGGCAGTGGTGACGGCGAGCCCATCGTGTGGCTCAAGCAGACCATCAACAATGCATGCGGCTTGTACGCCATCCTCCACGCCCTAAGCAATGGCCTGGTGAGGACCTTCATCAGTATGTAACACGAAGCTCAAGTCTTTTTAATATCAAGAGAACAAGCAGGCTGACAGCTGTATGTTTTGCAGAACCCAACTCCCTCCTCGAACATCTCCTCCGAGACTGCATTCTGCGAGACCCCCAAGAAAGAGCCAAAATCCTCGAAGCCTCGACCGAGCTTGAACAAGCGCATGCAGCAGTGGCGGCGAAAGGCGAGACGGCTGCGCCAGACAGTGCCGAGGACGAAGTCGACTTCCATTACATCTGCTTCGTGCGATCTGGCAAGGATGGGCACTTGTACGAACTCGATGGCGATAGCAAAGGTCCCATTGACACGGGCGTTACGCTGGAAGCAGGCCAAGACCTTCTCTGCGCCGAAGTTCTGGCTGTGATGAGGAATTACATTGACCAAGAGGAGGATAGTATCGGGTTCAATATTATGGCCCTGGTGAAAACTGGCGGCTAAGGTGCACGAGAACTTGCTTGTCACGAGTTCTTGCAAGTAGCTGCCTCCCTCTTCGCCTCCGCAGGTGTCAAGGATCTACGAAAGTCCTGGCTGTTGGAAAACGGCGTTGGCCTCGTCCGTTGTCGGTAAAGCCGTGCCAGAGGACATGGAACCGAGGACCCAATGCCATCTGCTAACCTCAGTCGAGCAAGATGAATCCAAGGGCCTTGCCATCGACGTGCCTGCGGAGCTGCTTGGCTTGAGTTTCCCCCTGGACCCTTCTTACAATCTACCATTACGGCTCCAGCCAGGCTGAGTTGTTTCAGCCGCCCATGCGTGGGCCGGTCCGTCCCTTGCCACAAGTCCGGTTCATGAGGCCGTGTTCAAGACTGACATCGAGTTGTAACTTGCCTACCACCCACAAGAGACAATGAAGAAGGGCACACCACAACCAGCGTGCATGCTGACTGGGCTAGCGATAATATGTCGGTAGAAGAGAAGGAAATCTTGTAGGCGAGATACTAGCTGAGGCCGAGGACATAAATCATTCGCGACTGTGTGACATCTATCTGAATCTGCTTTCCCCCTTCGAACCGTGTGAAGAAAGGGCCATTCCCAATCTTAAGTCCTGATTGGGCGAGGACGCTTGCTAATGAGACTGTGTAAGCACCTAACTTCATTGGGACATCCCCTACTTGGCACAAACATCGCTGATTGTCCCCTCATCAAGTCTCAGCTTGCCTTGATCACACAAGCATGGAACACACACCAAAGCATGGAGTCTTCCTCGCATACGTTCGTTCCAGAGACGGGGCTGCCTGCACAGCGGCGGCGGAAAACACGGTTAGCATGCAATCCATGCCGGTCATGTAAGACTGGGTGCGATGGGAGGAAGCCGGTGTGCTCAGGCTGTGCCATGAGGGGCTGGGACGACAAATGCGGTTGGCAGGATACTGTTATACAGCCACCAGTGTTGCTGTGAGACAAACCAAGGAACAATCTTCATCGACCCGTGTCGGAAACTCAGCTAACCGCAACTGTTCTCACAGAAGCTTGGCCGACCTTGACAGGCGGCTCCAGAAACTGGAGCATGAGTCCTAGGCTAAGGCAGCCGAGAGATTTGTTGGTAATATACCCCTTTCGGATGTCTTCACCATGACAACATGCAAGCACCACACAAAATTCAGACGCCCACATCATCCTCAACGAGAACGGTGGTGACCGAGAAAGCCCGCTAGCATTCTCCTCCAACTCAGTTTTCATGCGCTATGGTCTCTTTATGGCCGGCACCACGGTTTCGCCACCAGACGAGACAGAACCGCCATCACCGGGCCTCACAAACATTGTCGGCTTCTCCTCAATAGCCTCAACCAAACACTCGGTGAGATGGATCACAATGTCATTGTCCTTCCACCGGCAGAGTATGCTGACCATCTCTGGCCCTGGTACTGGCTGCACGTCCACTCCGTCTTTCCCGTTCTGCACAGGCCGACATTTGAGGCCGAGCACCGCCAGATTTGGAACCCGACGTCTAAGCACCCGCACCGAAAAGAGCCCGGGTTCCACGAGATTGTCTTCCATGCCACACTGAACATAATGCTTGCACTCTGCTGTCAACGAGACGAGTCTGTATCTTTCTCAGAGCGTAGCTTTCACGCAGACAAATTCTATAGGCGCTCTGTACAACTCGTCTCGATACTCTGGACAGTTCCTCGCTGGCTGTTGTGCAGCTGCTCCTGCTGCGCGGTCTCCATCTTTACTTTGCCACACGGGCGAACCGCTGCTGGGTCATGATCGGAGCTGCCATCCGCGTTTCATTTAGCATGGGACTCCCTGTCGCTGCGTTCAAAGGCGCTGCCACCCAGCTGGACCGCGAGATGCGAAAACGGGTGTGGTACGGGGGCTGCGTCACGCTGGATCAGTAGGAAACTATTGAAGCCTTGCACCCAAGGTTTTTGTGCTGACAGCTAGACAGAATCGTCTCTATGGCATTTGGCCGGCCGATCCTAATCTCAAAAGAACTGATGAGCCATGCTCCGCTCCCCTAGCTCATCGACAACGAGTACCTGTTCACAAAGGCTGGAGAAGAAGGCAGTTAGCCCGATAAAAAGCCGTCACGTTTAGCGCCCGCCGTTTACTCGACGAAACCCGTGCATCTGATCACCGACATGCGCGCCGCATTACGAGATAATGCCGCCCCAGCTGCAGATGGCCAATCCAAAGTCATGGAGAATATCGGTCCTGACCCTAGCATCGTACTCCACCTCAACTCGCAGATTGACGACTATCTGTACAGGCTCGGCATGCCTACCCATCTCCGCATCGACGCTGACTACTCTGAGCTCCCAGTGACGAGCGATGATATTGCCTGTTTCAACTGCAGTGCCAGATTTTGAGAACCAGGTTGGCCCCATGTTTCTTTCCCCCTGAAACTTCGTTGTAAATAATATCAAATTTCACTAACTCTTAACTTCTCAGGGCTCTGACCTTGAGACTACTTCTACTCTAACCGTCCCTTATCGCCGAGGCCCACCGCTGGACTTCGACAAAAATACCAGTCCCAGAGAGCTGGACCTCAACATCGCGGCTGCATGAGCGTTTCCACGGAGATCTGCTCACTTTGTCTGTCAACCATTCATATCTTCGAGTTCCACAATCCACACATTGCGTCGGCCGCTAAAGGCCTGGAGGTTCTGAAGAGGTATCGAGACTCGATAGCTTCACGGGTTAGGAGCAACGCTGGCGCAGCGCCAACCGTGCAAGGTCGGTCTCTTTCTTTATCCGGTTCATCAGGGGGTTTACTAATTTTAACGTTGCTAGGAGTCGACAATGTCCCGCCCAAAATGGGAGCAGGGCCAACGACTCCGCCATATGCACCACATGAACACGTCCCCTCACCATGGGGCAACCACCCACCGTCTACGTCCTCACACACCTCCACAGGCATGATGTCTCTTGGATCAACGACAATGACGGAGGGCCTGGACGGTTTTCTGACCTTCTATTCTCTCGACGAGGCGTGGTTGAGTATGCAGGACTTCGGCGAAAACGACTGGATGCTATATTATGAATATCCCCGGTGAAAGATGACTGCTTCGTTACTCGTACCTGGAAGAGCGGAAAGAACCTGTCACACCACATAGACTGGAGCATCGACGAACACGCATGAAGTCACAAAGAAAAGCAGTTGAAGAAGACCACGAGTCAGTGACTATCCACTTTTTTCCACCAACGCATTCTCCAGCCAATGCTCTATCCGCTCGCTTGCTGAGTTGTTAGAAGGGCATTACGACTCCAGTCTTCAACAATTAGGAGATCCACTCTCCGACACCAGGGCTAATGGTCTAGTGGTATGATTTTCGCTTCGCATCGTCAAAGATGTTCGCCTTGTGAAAGGTCCCCGGTTCAATCCCGGGTTAGTCCAGCTTTTTTGACATTCCTTTCAGATGGGGAGGGGTTTGTTTGGTTTGGCTCCCTCGCATGATGGACGTAGTGAATTTGAAGACAGGACCCTTAGTTCTAGTTTCTCATATTTCATCGTAAAGATTTGGGGTTCACAATAATTGGGTGTGAGGGCAGAACGAACTTTAGCAGTCCGGGTTCAGGTAAGTTGGGATCCCAGAACATGGAGTTCTGAGGCGAATACGCTAATGATTCATTGAAGCACTATCGGTTTTCGGGCGTTTTACCTTTCCTATCAAGGAATCTCTAGCTGAGTCTAGACGCAGCTAGTTGCACTGCACCTAACCTAAACCGGAAGAAATCGTCCAGTTCAGCTGTGATCAAGCCGGAATGTGTACATGGACTCACCTCGAATCCAATATAATAACCTGATGCATTAAATAGCACACGAAAAAAAAATCCCGTATGCATAGACTACTGGTAGTATCCCCAATCCTCATCCTGCGAGGGGCATAAAAGGCGCTTCTTCTTTTTCCAAAAATGTTTCCTCAATCACCTTTGTCACAAACCAGCTATCTTTCTCTGCGCGTCCCAATACAACACGAGCACCACCACTAAGCAACATGGATGCCTCTTCGAACAACCTCTTGATCCAGATGTACGACAAGCTTCGCGAAACGTTCGGCAACGGCGACAATGAGCTCTTCCAAATGGAGATGCCAGCACGGCTGCTCAAGATGGGTGACTATCACTATGACGAGAGTGACAGTCCCAACGCACTACAGCTGAAGCCACCCTCGGTTGCCGAAGCCGAGTTTCGACTCGTCGACGGCATGTTCAACCTGTCCAACCTCGTCGGCGGACCCAACGGCAGCAAGATGGCTGAGAGTTACGAGCAGGTGCTCGTTGGCCTCACGCCCGCTAACGTGGAGAATAGCAGCGCCGAGATGGACAAGCTCGTCCCTGACCAGGAAACGATCTCGGAGTGGCTGCACGAGGAAGTCGACAACTTTGAGCCCCCGGCCAGCGACCTCCTCAGCATGATCCCGGCTGATAAGAACCTTCCGCCCATGCCTGAGCGCATTGTTGGGGAGATCAAGCATGATCCCAGAACAACCCCCAAGATCTCACGCATCGACCTCTACCAAAAGCTGCTGGATCTCTATGAGACCGAGCGCTTGCGCTGGGCTCGGTTCAAAGGCGATGCCAGGCCTGCTGACGATGCTGACCAGGGCCAAGGTGGCCGCCTACGACAGTAAGTTGTTATTCTCCCCAGTTGCACCTTGACCATTGACTGATACCTTTTTACAGGACTGCTCTCCACGTATGCCCCCGTGATTGATGCCAAGTTGGATGCTCTTTGGTCTGTCTTGATGGTGCGCGGCCAGTGTAAGCTCACTCCCTCCCCAGCTCATCTTCGGCATCGCCACCATTGCTTCGGCACGTCACTCACTAACATGCGCCGGCCTTGGATCTTTAGATAATCGTGTCAGAAAGTACATCTCCTACATCGACATCCTAACCGCAGCTGATGCTCTGCAACAGGATAAGGAGAGCCTCCGGGAGTCGGCCATGCGCAGCATTGACGACACCGAGGACATCTACCCCGTTGTGATGACTCCAACCAACTGGGCCAAGTACCTCAGCACCACCGTCCAACCCGAGGACCTGCTCTCTAATGTCGAGATGACACGCATCCGATTGCACGAGGCTGAGAATGACCGCCGCTTCCTCTGCATGCGCCGCGATGCCTTGATGTCTGAGACGCAGGACATCCAGGCGCTCGAGAAGGCGACCAGCGACGCCAGAGAGGCACTGCAGAAGGCCGAGTGGGACATGGTCAAGGGTTACAGCGACGCGGCCGTTAGCTGCATTAGGGTGTACTTTGACATTATCACTAAGGAGGCCCAGGACAGGGTCGCGGCCTTGAAGACGTTGACGGATGCCAACGAGACAGAACTGATCAACGCGCTCCAGAAGGCGAACGTGTCATTGCCGCTGACCCCCGGCCAATGGAGCACTCTGGTGGACATGCAGGCCAAAGTATTTGAGAACCAGCACAACGTCAAAGCCACCAACGAGAAGTACGCCAACGCCATGCTGGCCGCCTCCGAAGCCCGCGGGAAGGATTCCACTACCTATCTGCGGGCCCTCAACGAGCAGATCCAGTCGCTGTCCAACGACATCGACTACTACAAGAAGACGCTCCAAGCCTCTTCTGGAGACCTAACTGCACCTGAGGCTACTAAAGCGCGCGAGACGGCCCCATCACGGCCGCCTTTGCAGGACTGCGCCTCCGTCTGGCAGCGGTTTGTCTTTGACAGTACAAAGAAAACCGACAGCAGCACCAAGCTCAGTACCTCCGTATCCCACAGCGACTGGTCTGCCAGGCTCTGGTTCGCCAACGACCCCGTCTCCTCATCATTCACGTGCCATGCCACCACCAGCAACACCGACATCCAGATCAGCTTCCGCGCCATGAAAGTCGTCATCGATCGCCCCTGGTTCAACGCGCAGCTCCTCGGCCAGCAGACCAAAGAGCCCTTTCACAACTCCAACGCCAACAAGGTCTCTGCGGGAGATCCGCAAGAAGTGCTCGATCAGTTCTTGAAGGACGGCCACACCGTCCGCGATGGTCCGCAGTACATGCTGCACAGCTGGTCCACCGCCTTTGTCGTCGTGAAAGACGTGCACATTGTCATGTCTAACAAGGACGGGTTCGACGATGATGAAGTCAACTGCATGCGGAATGCGTTGGCGGACGGCGGCGACGGCGGCGGCGGCGGGGGGGGGTTGTGTTTTCAGGCATCCAAAAACGCCACCGTGCACGGCGGCAAAATCACCATCTCCATCCGAATTCCAGCTCCGCAAATTCTGGGGTGGGTATCACAGCTGGCGCCGGAGGATGTCTCGGTCAAGGCGGACTAATTTGTTCATGCACCCTTTGACCAGAAGTTTGGAAGTCATCGGAGTTCTAATAGCGATCAGATCATTACTGATCCTGATGCTTAGCAGAGGGTTGCCGTTCAGTGGACAATAGAAGGACATTGGATATTCACATACTTTGCCATGTTGTGAGAGGAACCGGGGCCACGTCAATATAAAGATTATTTGGGACTATTGGTAATAATTATGGCTCAGTTCGCTGCCAGGGCTTCTTCAGAGGCTCATATACTCTCAGTCGCCCGACCGACGCTCGCGGCGACTTCTCCGCCAATAGTTGGTCGCCGCTCCTCGAGCCTCCTCTTCCAGAACCCCCAACGCTCCAAATTGAATGCCGGATGGCCCGTAAAGAGAGCTCCGGCCCGGTACGATTTCCTCAGATTTTCGTTAAGATCTTGGTGATCTTACAAGGTCTTCTTGAGGAGAGCGGGTCCGGATGAATAAGCCACTCGCACGAAACGGCGACCCTGTTATCGATGGCCTCGGCTGGGGTGCAATCCCCTTTCGCCTCTGAGGCCAAGTCCTCCTCGAGGCCCTTCCGTAACTGCTAGATGGGGAAGCGACTCTCGACGATTATGCCGCCTCCGAAGAGGCGAGCCACGAAGGAGTTGAGCTTCAGCCACTGGTTGAGCTTTTAGTTGTCGTCCTCTCGGGGTGCCATTCAAACGTGGGATAATTTTAATGTTTGTCAGAATAAGATTGAGGCGTTGGGTCAGGATTAGAGGAACAAGTACCTATCCATTTGTCTCTCATAATGTATCCAAAGTCAGGGAGGTCACTCCATATGGGCGGGTCCCCCTTCTTGAGTATACCAAGAGCGGTGACGAGGAGTGTCTGGCTCTGGTCCTCTTGGTGGGAACTTCTCCGTTGCGCCACATCGACCAGCGGCAAGACAGCGTGAGACCAGGGACTCAGCGAGGCAGCCTGGCTGACAGTTCAAGTAAGTCGCTGGAGTGGTGTTTTATGGGAGCGAATATAGATAATTCTCTATCTAATCCTATTGCTACAAACACACAACAACAGTCGCGAGTTGCGAGTTGCGAGTCAGGTATTTATTCGCTAAAGCGCGACTCGCTTGAAACCATTGAAGTGTTAAAGTGGAAAGTTGAAACAAAAAATGTAAGTCTCTCCCGCCGGGAATTGAACCCGGGTCCCGAGCGAAATCATCAAATGAAGTTGACAAGCTCATATACTGACCACTATACTACGGAAGATTTTCGCAGGTGTGGACACCTGCCGTAGCTTGCTGGGTTGATGGTGGAGAGGAGCGGAAACAAGTCCGTTGTACCGTCTGCTGGATGTGCAAGGGACCTCTGCTCGAAAATGTGCCATGGATAATAAACGAACGGCCCACACAGCCGGAATAAAAGATTCCGGATTTTAGATTTCAAATATGTTCCCATGGTACATTTCAAGTGCCAGCGGTGGTCAGGGCTGAGCGGGCGCCTAACTAACTTCCCAAACAATGAATCAACTCATTCTTCCATACGGGGGGGGATCACCGCTCTTCAAAACAAAGTAAACAAAAAGCTCCCTTTGCCGAGCATCTAGATCGTTAACTCTTTGCCTTTTCGAAACTCCAAGAAACATGCTATCCTGTTCTTCGTTGCAATCAATCTTAAAGGGTTCACTGCACTTTGCACCCGACGTTCTCCTTCAGCCGTCGTCGCAATCCACCAACTTTCGGGCTCATTTGCGCAACAACACGTCCCTCTTCAACACCTGAGGGTTCAGTACATGTACCCACAGGCCATGTCTCCGGGTCCTCATTTGGAAAGCATTCGCGCAAAGCATCGTAGTCGGTACCGCTATATCGGTATCCGCTGCGTCGGAGCTCTTTGCACAAGGCGCGCCATTCTATGGTCGCAGTCTGCGGATCCCTCATGCTCCAATGGTACTGAGCCGATTCAGCCCAGCTGATTGCAAATGGTGCAATGTCTCTGTGATCAGCGCCGAATTTGAGGAGCGTCATCAGCACGCGCGGCGATAGATCAAGTGAGAATTTCAAGTTTTTAGCGATGATGCTGGCCGTTGGGAGCTGAGGTTTAGTGCGAGCAGTTTTCCAGCTGTTTCCCTGTCGTGACAGCATATATCCAAGGTATTCGTCAAGCCCGCAGGCGGCAGCCATGAAGAACTCGTCTCTACGGGGCCAAAAAATGGTGGCTGCATTTTTGTACCGGAAGTGGTTTCCAAATGGCAGCCAATAGTCTAGTGCCTGGAAATATGCACTCGCCACTGGGTGGAAAGCGGCCATGTCTATTTTTGGGTCTTCTGACGCTCTCTTGAGGTAGATCGCTCCATCTTCGATATAATGGTGAGCTCTTGATGTTCCATACTCATCTATCCCATGATAGAGCTTGAGGGCTGCCGTCGTGCCAGCGAGCAAAGCCAAGGTCGTGTTGTATGGAGCCGCCGTGCCACCTTGTGTTCTTTGTTGCAGCATATGCTGCGTCTGTGGGGTTTGTACATAGTCCTTCACTGTGCGGTGCATATACGACACTGTGGCATATGGCGATACGTTGGTGCCTCGACCATGATGAGATAGTTCCAGCAAGCCGCCAGATCTCGTAATGACCCTCGTTGCTGCATCCTGCGAAAGTTGCCGCACTCCATCGCCACTCAGAAAGTCTCTACTGGCAGCCAAAATCATAGTGACATCATTTTCGACAGCGAAGTCTAGTACTAGGAGTGAGACTAGACCAAGGGGCCAGAGATCCTTGACTCGAGGGATTTTCATAACCTCAGCAACAAGCTGGAACATCCGCGAAGCCTCTGTCCGATAAACTTCATCAACGCGGTGTACCATATGCTCGTATAGCTGCTCGAGCTCGCGAGGAAAAGTCGACATCCGCCTATGGAGGTCGGTGATTCTGTCTCGGTTTCCAAGGCCGCGAAGGAGGGACGCCACGACCAACTTGACCCACAGAAAGACGCCGTTTGCTGAGCGAACAATGTCACTAATTAGGTCGTCCACCTGACGAGGCTGCTGCGCCGCCAACCGACGCATTCTGTCGTCTTGCTTGAGCTTGTCAAACACATAAGCCTCTATGTCGGGCGAGCTCAGTTCCTCAAGGCGAAGAGTCGGCCGACCCTCAAAGGCGTCAATGAATGCTTGGTGTGGTCGACTAGAAACACAGCACTTGATACGGCGGCTGTTGGACACCTTCCCGAAGAGTCTGGCGATCTCTGTTTCGTCGCCGTCGTATTCGTCGAGGCCGTCAATAAAAAGACACATGCTCAATGGGACCTCGGCTTGCAAGAGCAGCCGCTGAAATGCGCTTTGCAGCGCAGCGAGAGTCCAGTGGATTTTCTGGAGAAGTCAATCGTATTAGCCGAGTTTTCTCATTTCTGAAGCATGAGCATGTGAAGAGATGATGAAATACCTGGTCAGTAAACGAAGTTTCACGGTCAGGCCCATTGCCTTGATCAGGCACCAGGGTTGTAACGAGCCGCTCTTCAAGCACGACGTTTGGGTTTTGAGCCAGAGACTGATAGCCGAGTGACCGGAGGTAGATGACGGACCATTCCCGGGGAAACACCAACGGCACCAGTTTCGGCTCTCTGCTCAGGACCTGATATAGAATGGAACGAAGGAGGCCAGACTGGGATCTTTGTTCCTTGGAGCCGCTCGCCCAGAAAAAATAACTCGCTACAAACAGCTGACTTGGGTCATCGGCCCATTTGGCGAGCAGTTGCTCCGTCCGTGGGTGTGAGACAATGTATTTCATCAAGGTTGATTTTCCGGCTGCAGCCTTGCCGTTGATCCAGTAGACTCCGCTTTGGTCGCTCAACCAGCGATTCAAATTGCTCCACGTCGGCTGTGGTTTCCCGGTGTAGCTTCGGGTGGTTTGGGCACCGTCCTGCCACACCCACTCGCAGGTCTTTTTATGCGCCTCTTCAATGTCTTCGAATCGCTCCGCAATGGATTGATACGTCAGTCCGCGTAAGACCTGCCTGGAGACAGCCGCCCTCGTTAGGCGTTCATCATGGTTTGTTTTAGTTGCCCTCCGGGGCTCCGGTGGTGCTTGACCTGACACTGCGCTGTCTAACAACTCATTTCTACCCATCTCTGGATATGAAGGAACGCTTTGTTGAAGGGTAAGTGTTTCTAGTCGGCCAAGCATCACGCTCAGCGCGGACACTTGACTCTGGATATCTTGCATCATGGAGTCTTGTGCGCCGATAAGGGCGGAGACGAGTTTTTGGGTTTCCTGGCCAAGCGCATTGAATTGCTTGGAGTGTTGGATCTCCAGGACGTCTAGCTTCTGACTAGACAATATGAAGCGACTCTGTTAGTGGATCCCGGTGCTCAATAGTATGAAGGTAGATTGCAAGTTTGTGGGGTCGTACCTGACAGAAACCAGAACAACAGACTCGATGGTGCGTTGGATTTCAGCCAGTCTGGCCAGTCGCGAATCGATGTCTTCCTTCCGCCACAAACTGAGTAGGGCAACTTGGAAACTCCTCCATCCCCGCGACGGTGCCGAGCGCGGCAGGCAAAGCGACCCAAGTCTCGCGACGAGATCCTGGGCTATCTCGTTGCATTCGTCCCGCAAGCTGCCCAGAAAATCAGCATCGCCATCTTCATCGCCGTTTCCGGATTCTCCACTCTGGAATCTAATGTGAAAGGCGTTGCACTGGTCCGCGGCGGCTCCCGCGACGGCCTGGAAATGTCGAATTGAGTCGGTTATTTGGGCGTGGCTCGTCAGTTCCGACCGCGAGCGCAGCTCATGTGCCGTCACAAAAAGCTTGGTGACATAGTTGGCAAACTGGAGAATACTTCCTGAAAGTGAAATTGCCGAAAGGGGGTCCATTCCGAGGTTGGGCTGCAGGAGCAACCGTGAATGAGTGGAGTTCTATACCGACACACGCTCGGTGGGATGTAGCATGGAAGGAGGTGATGAGGGGACAAAATTTCCGGATGGCAAGAGGGATTTAAAAAAACGCCGCCAAGAAAGCCTTGCATGCGGCCTCCCTCCTTCCCTTCACACCACTTCAAGTCGCCCATTTTAAGGCTATCCTGGCCAGCCGATGCATGCCCCGCCCTTGTCGTGCCATTTCCAAGTAGCTTCGCCACAGCTCACCGGAGCCTTGCCTCAATAAATTGAAACAAAAAGTCTTCTCGCACCATAAAAAAGCTTCATTACACCATAAAATAAAATCATACATCGATCGCACAAACTACCTGACTTCTCTCACCACCTTAGAATTACTGACGATTATGGCCAAGCAGCTACGTCCTGCTAACTACACTTTCACCACGACCTAAGAATACGCCTACTACTGTGACTTGCAAACACCAGTTCACTCTTGGCATGAGCGCTGAAATCTGGCTGGCAAAATGAACCCAAAAAAACCAATTTGGCCAATAGGTCAAAATATATTATGCGCTATAATATAACAGCGTGTACATTTGGTATAGTAGTATAAATAGGATCCGGGCTATCTAAATCTGAAAAGAGCGCGTTAATACGATTGACATTACTTGAAATATCGTTGAATAATAAGTATCCCGTTTTTGGCAAGGAGCTTAGACGATTAAAAATTTACTAAAGGCCAAAAAATATGATTTTTACATATTTATCAATATCTCTATGCGTATTACTTCAATTAATACACTGTCTTCATTTGGATCTAGTTCTATTAAGATATTAAAGGCTATCTACGCGCATTCCCGCGCTGTTGTATTATAGAGAAAGAGGTATCTTAGTCAACTGGCCAAAATGCACACATGTGGTGTTCAACCTGATTTTAGCGCCGATGCCAAGAGAGAACTGGTGTTTGCAAGTCGCAGTAGTGGCAGACTATAGAGTCACTTAGCCATAGCTGCCTTGCCCACCTGCCTCACTTGCTTACACTGTAATAATTACTCCCGCTCTATTGACTAGGCACGAACGTCAAGTCCGCGACAGCCGTACGATGAAGACCTTCACGAGACCCGCAGTCTCAAGCAAAACATCCGTGGGCATCATGATGAACAAGTCGGTCGCCGAACGGTTTAAAGACATTGCAGAGGCGGCGCCACGAGTAGCAAGACTTGCGAAGGGGCTGTGGCAGGACGACTGCCAAGTCATAGATGCGCACCTTCAATGGTCAGTCGCGGCCGACGTGGAGCTAGTAACTTGAACGTACTAGTATTATGGCTGAGCAACTAAAATGGACTTTATTCCATCAGATCACTGGGCAAGACCGCAGCGGGGAAGTTAACGCTGAAGGAAGCACACACTGTCTTATAACCAACAATTCTAGAACAATGTCTATTTACTGTGCAAGTCTGGGAATCGAAACCGTCGGCTTATTGCGGGTTTCCGCGTACACCAAGCTGTACGCTGACAGCTTGGCTAAGTGCGGGACCTTACACCGATTAAAGTTTAATAATGCGAATCGGACTTGGGAAACTGCCTCATAAAGCAATGCTGCAGTCTCTAAATGGGCTGATGACTCGAGCCAGCTTTTTGTCGCGAATCTTTTTATTTTTCCTTTTTTTTGGGTGGGCGACCGAACTCGGTAGGGCAGTCAAACCTACCTCAGCGCCATTTATGTTTCTCCCCGGCAATGAATGATCAGTTATATATACATTTCGGCCACTCAGATGAATAGGTGTGAGTCTCTCGGCCAAAGCCCAACTAAGTGTCCTAAAAAATACCTGTCACTTGAGGGCCCCAAAATGGCTCCCTCGCCCTTCAGGGCCTTCATTCACACACCTCATCTCCATCATCTTCTCCAGCCATACTTTTCGACATCTTCGAGATTGCCCCATCCTTCTTGACTAGACTCTGTTTCTTTGACAACGCAGTCGCCACCTTGACTACCAAATTTGGCGGCGGTGTATCCTTCAACGTGACGGGAATTGCACCGCTGCTGGCATCCGTCTCGTTCCAAGTGAGGTTCCAGACCCCCTCAGTCCCAGACGGAACAGCCCAGAACAGTGAGATAAGGGAACCGCCGGCGGCCTCGAGGAGTGCAATATGGCCATAGAAGGTCCAGCCAGTGGTGATGATGTCGGTGGATGTGATGTCGCTAGAAAACCCGACTTGATGAGAGGAGGATCCTTCTCCTGGGACGAAGAAGGTGGCGTTGCTGAAGGGGGGTGTCTCGGTCGCATTATTGAACACTGGTGCTGTGGTGTTGGGGGCTGCTGAGAATGCGCCGCCATCGCTGCCGGATGAAACTAGATGATAGAGCGTTAACAGGTGTTCAGGGGAAGAGAGCAATCATGATGATGTTTCTGAAAGACTCACAGGCGACGGGAACAAGGTTGGAGCCTGTATTGTTGGCAGTCTTGAAGTCGGTGATGACGGCAGTCCCTGATTGTTGGATAGATGTCAGCTGGGTCACGAGGATTGTTGTACTAGTATGACAAAGGTTCCAACTGTCCGGCCTGCTTAGGTACTTGCCATCGGAGAAGAAAACAGGAAGACCACCGATGGTGCCGCCATATGCGAAAAGCCCGAATCCACTGCCACCCGCTCGAGCTCGTCGCGAAGGGGCCTGGGCATGGAGCTGCCCAAAAGCGAGGGCCATTACTGTTGCGATGACAAACTTTGGATGCATCTTGAATGCGAATTGGTGAAATGCTGCCAAAAGAAAGTGGATAAAGATGAAAGTCAAAGATATACTGGACTAAATATCTTTGTTGATAAGCAATGACTGAAGAGTAGTTGTCGTGAAATTGCCTTGTTGTAAAATTGGGATCAAGTTCCAATAAGTCTGAAAACATCAAGACTTCACCACGCCATGATATTGATTGTCCGCGTAAGCTCTCGCGTTCTCATAAACAGCAATGAGGACAGTGATCTATTACTCCCCCACATCCCGGAACCTCTTTCTTGGTGAGTGACGCAGCAAGTCTGCTCAGTCCCACGTGTCTTTGAGGAAAACGGCGTATACCAGGCATTCTCCTGACAATGCCACTTTTAGGGCCCGTAAATCGTGGCAACGGTCGTCGTCGTCATCTGCAGGGAGGATATTTAAAGACGGTCGGGCGGGCATAAACGCCGGATTGGGTTAGAATGACCGCGCTGTCGGTTGAAACTGAACAAGCCATGGCCATGTTTCAAAACCTTACCACGGCTCTCCCCGCCAAAGCTGAAAGGCGCTTTCAAAACAGGCAGGGATTCGATATGCTCTGCAGTCTGATTGGAGGTATCGGTACTTGAAAACGGATGGTACAAGGCGACGCAGGGGATAGGGGCTCACCCATACCAGTGCATCTCCCGCATATGCGACCCATTTCTGTGCACTTATACCGCGCCAGCTAAGAAAGACGCGTGCGATGGCAAGATGGACAATATTTCAGACTCCACTGAGTGCCGAACTGCTTCTGTTTTGACCCTTTGTTCGCGATTATTTTGAGGCGCAGTTGCATGAAAATCACTGTCAAGGTCGACTAATTGACTTCAGTTCTCGGGGTCAATCATCGTCGAAACAAGATGCGTGTGTCATATCCACGGGAAGAATTATGGACGAGGGACGGCATGCTAGAAACTCGTGAAGACTGCCGACGACTTCTCTTCAACTGTTGGGATGGCTGAGCACGTATACGTCAGCTTAGAGGCTATTGGCTGCCTTGGTTCAATTTATCTGTGTCCAAAAATACCAATCTGATGGATGCTATGTACGTATGTTTTGGAGTCTCAGTCATATGTCAGAGAAGCATCATAAGAACGACAGACTTCACTCTTTTCTCGTAGCACAATCTCAGCTCCATCCTTACCACACACCCTTGAACTTGAACGCATATCTAAGTATTCAAGTGCTTTCTATTAAAAACTAGCCGATATGAAAGGTCAAAGCCTTCTTTCAGTTCTCCTCCTTGTCACTCTCAGCAATGCCTCTCCATACCCTTCCAACATTTCTCCACGAGCCGTTTGTAATGGCAACACAGCGACCACCCGTAGCGAATGGTGTGACTTTGACATCTCAGCCGACTACTACACCACAGTTCCCGACACGGGCGTGACGCGAGAGTACTGGCTCGAGCTCGCCGACGTGACGGTGTCACCGGATGGCGTGTCACGAACGGCGATGGCCATTAACGGGACCATTCCCGGGCCGACAATCTTTGCTGATTGGGGCGACACTGTCGTTGTCCATGTGACCAACGCCCTCACCACCAGTGTCAATGGCACCAGCATCCATTTTCATGGTATTCGACAGAACTTCACCAACCAGAACGACGGCGTGGCCAGCATCACCCAGTGTCCGACAGCCGTTGGTGAGACCACGACTTATACCTGGCGTGCAACCCAATACGGCTCGACGTGGTACCATTCTCACTTTGCACTCCAGGCATGGCAGGGTGTCCTAGGCGGTATTATCATCAACGGGCCGGCAAGTGGAAACTATGACGAGGACCTAGGGATGCTATTTCTCAACGACTGGTCCCACTCGACCGTGGACGAGCTCTTCGAGGAAGCGCAGACTACGGGGCCGCCTACCATGGACAATGGTCTTATTAACGGAACCAACGTGTTTGGGACTGACGACTCAACGACTCAGACCGGGTCGCGGTTCAATGTGTCGTTTGTGGAGGGCACATCATACCGTATCAGGCTCGTCAACGGCGCTGTCGACACCCACTTCAAGTTTTCCATCGACAATCACACCCTGACTGTCATCGGCACGGACCTGGTTCCAATCACTCCGTACACAACCAACGTTGTCAGCATTGGAATGGGTTAGTATTTTCCGTCCCTTGCTGCACTCTTGCCATCCACTAACATAAATCCACAATACCATGCCAACGATACGACATTGTTGTCACCGCCAACCAAGCCTCAGTGGCAACCGACTTCTGGATGCGGGCCATCCCGCAAGTCGCATGCTCCGAGAACGACAGCACAGATAATATCCGCGGTGTGGTGCACTACGGCGACAGCACGGGAACACCGACAACCACTGGCTTCACGTACACCGACGCCTGCGATGACGAGGCCCTGTCGAATCTGGTGCCGGCACTCAGTAAGACTGTCGACGACGAGACAGACGAAATTCTAGAGAGCGTTACCGTCGGCCAAACGAACAACGTGTTCCGCTGGTTTCTCAACAGCACCACCATGGTCGTCGACTGGGCCGACCCGACGCTGCTACAGCTCGCCAACAATGTGACCACCTTCGAAACCTCCAACGCCGTGGTCGAACTGCCCAACGCCGACGAGTGGGCTTACGTGGTGATCCAAACGACCCTGCCCATCCCGCACCCGATCCACCTCCACGGGTTCGACATGTTCGTCCTCGCACAAGGAGCCGGTACATTTTCGGCCAGCACCGTCACGCTCAACACAGCCAACCCGCCACGCCGTGACACGGCCATGCTGCCAGCCTCAGGGTTCCTGGTCCTTGCCTTTGAGACGGACAACCCGGGTGCGTGGCTCATGCACTGCCACATCGGCTGGCACACGTCGGAAGGGTTCGCCATGCAGTTCATCGTGCGGCGCGACGAGATACTCAATTTGGTGGACACTGCTACTCTTGAGGATACGTGCTCTGCATGGAATTCGCATGTTACCGTTAACAGCATTGTTCAGGAGGATTCGGGGGTATGAAATTAAAAAGGTAAAAAAGAGGAAGAAAAAATGGATAAATGAAGTGAGAATGAAGGGCGACGTGAATTACTCAGCTCGAGATCATAAGTCGGGAGCCTGCGTGCACGCACAATAGTTATCTTTTGTGTTTCTTTGAGATACCAAACTGGTGTTACCTCTATCTCTATTTGAGCAATGATCTAAACAAATTGGATCTAAACAAAAGAAAACATCTCCGGAAAAAAGCTAAACTGAAACGTCCCCCGACCTGCCTACTCGGCGCAGAGGTAAAAACAACCCATAGTATCATCCACCTCTGGTAATACAAGTAGAGAACTTGAAGTTGGAGGCGGGCAAGGACAAAGAAAAACAAATGCAAAGGGGACAGAAAAGGCGGAGAGGGAAGTCAGGAGAGTGAAGTGGCAAAAGGGAAAGAGACAAGGGAAAGAAAAACAGATTGAATCGCAATCTTAGTTATCCCCCGCACTGTGTGGTGACCTGCCCGACACAAGCCCACCTTAGAGGTCATCTTTGAATGCCTGTGCAAAGTTGTAGCAGTTGTTATTGTCGCTGTTCCAGTTTCTGGAATTCCCAGGCCAACTAGCCGCTCTAGTGAAAGCGGCTTCCTTCTTCTACTTTGTCGTCTCGCCACCATATTCGAGATACATGCCGTTCTTCATCTTTATGTCTGTCAGCCAAACGGGGTCCACTTCCACCTCATTGCTATTTTTCTTGTCCGGTTTGACCAACTGTTGGACGTCTCCTTTGAAGTCTTTCAGCTTGTTTGTCGAGATGATTTTGCCCACGATGATGGCGACGTGGTCGTAGCCGATTTGGTCCCGCAGCTTTTCGATATCTGCCGGGGTGGAATCATCTTTGAGGCTGATGTCCTGTTTGGGGATTTGACCGAGCCCCGGGGCCAGATCAGGCAGAACCAGTACCATTTTTGGTGTCGGAGCGTGGCGCCTGCTTTGTCTGCAGCTTCCTTGGCGGCTATTTACCCGTCTGTGGTCCTGGACCGACGGGCCTCGAGGAGTTGAAGCGATTGTCGGAGATAGAGGGCGCGGGCGGCCAGGTGTTGGATATCATGTGTCTCATGAACATACCGTGCCACTTCGGGTTCTGGACGTCGAAGGGGCTTGCCATGACCAGCGTAGCCAGGAGGACGGAGATAATATACGAGAGTTTTATTTTTGTTGTTGAACAACTTCGTCAAGCTAGTCGACGAGCTTATTGAGCGATTGACTGTTCTCTGGTGGGCCTACTGAAGAAAGAGAAGGGAATAGCTGGGCGGAATTGTAATGTCTAGGTACCTTGTCTGGGTACCTCGGATGAACTTGGTTTAGTACTGGTAGTGAAGAAGGGTAATGAATACGTGTTGCAACTGTGGTGCCTTTGCTAGTTGATCTGAAGATGCAAGATAAAATGGAGTCTGAGAAGGGCAATAGGTTGCCTTCTGATACATACTGCCCAGCATTTTTTGAAACACGAACAATTCTCACTCTGCTTCTTGGTGAACATGAAATCAAATGAAACATTGCAAGTATGGGGGTCGGCATTCAGGTTGAGGCTGAATGGTCCATCTCTCGTTGACAACGGATCCTGTGAAGATTGTTGGGTCAAGTGGGATTCGTACAGTCCGACGACCAACCCAAGTAGGATTTGATATCAAACCAACCATAACTGTAAAGACTTCATGTGAGCGGGAGCTGACATGAAATGGGCCATCCCCCTGGAAACCCCTCGGTCGTTCTGAGTCGATGTTCCTCTCCGATCATTCTTCAATGTTACTGGGAGCCTATCACCCTGTGCATCAGACGTCTTCTCCAGAAAAACACAGAGCCATGCATTCAACTCGTCCTTTGCCATGCGCCGCCTCATCTTCTTCATAGAATTCTCTAGTGCACTCTCCTTCTTCATAGCATTATCTAGTGCGATGATGGTAGTGCACATTCCGCACAACCCTTGAGCCCGGTCGATGATGCAGATTTTTTTTGCCCTCGTGTGGGATTCTGGGCGGGTCGATTTTGGCAATATCCTTCGCGACCTTGTGGATTTTGGTGGACCTGATGATCGAGACTTCGATGGGACCGAACTTCTAGAGACTGCTGATATATGTCGAAGCTTTCCAGAGGTCTTCCTCCTCGAAACTGCTTCCGTTTGATGGGCTGAGGAGGAGCTCTTGGAGGTTTTGTCCGATCACGAAGATTTCTTTCTGGTTTAGGGGGGGATGAAATGGTTAATTCTCTTTTTCCATCAGTTTGTGGAGGGGGCACACGTAATTACCTCTCGCTTTTGTTAATCTTCCGCCCCGGGCGGTGATCCTTGATTTCTCATGGCTGCTTAATGTCTCCCTGTTGATTATCTCGACCGTTCGAAGAGAACAACACGGAGAGTGTCTTGGGGAGAGCGGCTCGGGCGTTTTTGTTAATGGAAAAGATGTGCTCTCACGCCGACTTGGCGCCACATGCACCGGTTTATAGTTTATGGGAGATGTCTGTTTTGAGTTCAGCACACGGCTTTGTCATGGATCACCGGGTCTAGTCCACCCTCCTGAACCATGGTTGACGCTTCACACAATACAGTTAACGTGGATGTTTTAGTCATAAGGTTTCCAAGAGTGACCGCCCGAACTTTACGACCCATAACAGCCAAAACAATACTTCATCTTCTAGCATTTTCTCTTTACCTTCATGCGGCTCAAGGCTTTGAAGAGGCGACAAGATCTTCATAGGTGAGTGACGTAGAGTACATCCGGTCATAGGGGTGGAGCAACCCACACCACGGCCGTTCAACTTCCGGGTATTGTTGGTTGCCGATAATAGGACGGAAAACCGAAATATGTCCACTTGTGAGATTTGGTCGACGAATGCCCAACTTAAACATAAACGCGGGGAAAAGGATGAACAAATCCACCGTGGTGTTACACCAACTTCGCGGTCTGAAAGTCGGCATCGGCCCAAAGATGAGCGTTATTATAGGACTCGAAGAACCCAACTCTCCAAAACGTATTGCTTTCCAACGTCTCTTCTACTATGATGAGACCTTCGGAGAATCTGGCAACGTGCTCACCCAGCTGCAAGAGGCTGGTTCGCTGTCTATGAACCTCGTCTTCTTGTCACGGGCATAAGACCGCTAAGCTATGCCGTAACACCACTAAAAGTGGAGCGTTGTACAGTACCGTCGGGGGAACGGTACCGCTAGCGGCCACTACTATAGTGCCCGTGACACACCGCTACCCGCCCGAAGAATTTCTGGGCCGAGTTGGTGAAGTACAGGTGCGATCCTGCAGACCTAAGCCCTGATCCCCAGGTGGGTGCCCGGGATGGTTCCCGTCGGCGCTAGCAGGGGCGACTTGGAACACCCAACCCAGGCCATTTGGCGACCGAACACAGACTCCTAAAAACCTTACAAGGGGTGCTTAAACTTCCGATTCCGTCGTGCAAGCGCCACCTCCCCCTCCATTTCCTCTGTTTCGTACAACGGGGTCAACAGATCATCGACCCTCAGTCCAATCATGCTCGGACCACAATCTAAGGTTTTTTTTGGTGGCGCTACAGACCACTGAGGCCATTACTTTTGACCTGAATGCCTCCGAAATCGACGTCGACCGCCACCGCGGACAGCAGGCCCCGACCGAGCCCGTGCCAAAAACGCAGCTTGGGGAACCCTTCGAGCTGGACCAAGCTGCGATTGACGGTACTACTTCAGGCCACTCCGTCGCGCACGGGCGAGTCTGGCAAGGGCAGAGACCCATTTCTACTCTGGATTCAAGCCCATGGTCGTGTCGGCGAGACGCTATGTATGGCATGTCGCTCTGGGGCCACACGGCCAAGATCATGGTTACTGGCTCCAACGGCGAGCAAGAATACTGCTCTCTCAAAGTCAGTCCGGTCTTTCCCAATGTCTCCCGGCATCACCACTAACCCGGGATCCCCCAGAGCGTCGCCGGGACCGGGACCCCCGAAGCCCAAACCATGATCCACGGCGAGTTCGCGTCCCTGCAAGCCATACGCCAAGTCTCACCAGGCTTCATGCCCTAACCCCCATCGCCTTCGGCAGCTACGACGCCAACCCAAAAACTGGGTTCCTCCTAACCCAGTTTCGCGTCATCGGCGCCCAGTCGCCCTGCAACCCCGAAGCCTTTGCCGCCCGCCTAGCCGCCCTGCACCGGGACTCGCGCTCCCCAACCGGCATGTCTGGCTTTCATGTTACCATATGTCACGGCACTATCCCGCAGGCTCCAGGAGGTTGGCATCTCTCATGGGAGGCCGTGTACCGGCGGATGCTGGACAACATGGTCGCTGTCGACCAGGCGTCACACGGCAGGTGGCCGCGGCCGGTAAGATAGTTCTCGCACAGTCCGTAGTGGATCGCGTGGCGCCGCGGCTGCTGGGCGAGCTGTCGAAGACCCTTGGGCCATGCTTGGTGCACGGGGAATTGTGGGACGAGATTACCGCTGAGGATGGACTGACGAGCGAGCCGTTTGTGTTTGATGCTGGGTCGTTCTACGCGCATAACGAGTACGAGATTGGGAACTGGCGTGCCCGCGAGGCATCGATTGAGCGCGCAGAGTATGTTCAGGCGTATAAGCGGCATTTTCTGCTCACGGAGCCAGGTGAGTTTGGGAAGCTGGACAGTGACATGAGGGACTTTTCAAGCGCTAATGCAATGGATTAGTGGACGAGTGGGGACGATCGGATCCTGCTGTATTCTCTGTGGTTTGATCTGGGAGCCGCCATTCTGATTCCAGGCTGCAATCTCCGTCAAGTGTAAGTCTGCGTGATCCATTTTTCTAAGGAACACAAGAGCTGTGCCTTGACTGATAAGCACTAGGGTGTGGGAGAATATAACCATCTTGTGCCGGAAGTTCTGTCCAGACGAACCTGCAGAGATCCAGGTGCAAGATCCGAGCGACTGAGGAGGCAGCCAAACCTCAGAGGTAATAACTCTTATCGAAACCCGGACACGGATATTTGCTGCCACGTGCTTGGCGGTGCATGAGGAGAGCAAGTCCTCCAGCTATCGATTGCATTCTCTCAGCTGTGAAGTTAAGCTGAAATCTAGTGACCTTGGGCAAAGACGGGGAGGCCGGATAAACAAATAGATTCGGCGTTGCGTTAAGCCTATTGGGTTCGGTACCAGAATGTCAAAACACGAGATCCGAGATAACTGGGCCTCGGACGGATTGAAAGCCAGGTAGGGGCAGCCAGTGCCAAACAAAGTTAGCAGATTCACAGCTGCCGAGCTGAAAGCCAACTTGCAGATAGATGTCAGGGTCAAGCAAGATCGTGATTTGCCCAAAGGAATCGCCCACCAAAACAGCAACGTGGCTAGGGGCTGCACGAGCTCTTGATGCGGTTAAAGCAAGCTGCATCTTTGCTGCACGGCAGGTCGATTAACCAAGTTTAGTTGGCGGGCCTAGGAAAACAGTGGTATCGGTAGCGAAAGAAAGTCCAACAGGGTCTGTTTTTCTCCTTTGGGCAAATGTCCGCACACAATATGCTGCGCCGAGCTCGGCAAGCTGTCAACCAACCCACCCTGCAGGACATGCATTGACCCAAGCTGCCGGTTTACCGCTGCTGAGAAGCCCTCCAATGGGCCACGGGTATGCTAAGCCACGCGCAGAGCCATCCGGATGAATACGACGAGGAGCAGTGCCACTTGCAGCAGCCCAATTATTCAGCTTTGGCAACTATTGCAATTGGGTGCTTTGCTGTCTGGCACCTTCGTTAACCCCACACGCTATTGTGGGGCTTTGGTCGCTCTCCTTGACTTTCCGGCGGCTACACTAGCACTTCTGTCGTGGACCCGATTCGATCGGTGAGAGCGATGCCATGGAGTGCATGATGTCCAGGAAATAGACATACGAGCACGGCTGGGGGTTTGAGTTCCCCATCTGGATGACCCGATGAGAGGTTGGCTGCCGCCAACACTTGAGATATATTAAAGGAGAATTGTGACTCAAGTTATCTTCCAAGCAGACAACTCCCTAGTTTAAAATCCAAGTTGGTGTAGACAATTCTCCAAGCACCAACTGTCCAAGCACTTCAGTCTTGGCCAACTATTCACAATGATCCCTAAGCAGGCCCCTGAGCACCCCTTGCGGGCAATCGCACCGCTATCTATCTTTCCAGAACCCTCTATCCACCCAGATCACAAAGAGATTGACCGCGAAGTGATCGACTATCTTGTCAGAACATGGGAATGGCCATCCGAAAAGCACAAGAGGGGCTTCGTCAGCTGGAAGCTCAGCGACGTGGTCCTATTTATGTTCTCCACCGGCGACACATATCGCGTGAAGCTGGCATGCGAGCTGCTTCTTCTCGGGTTCTTAATGGACGGTAGGCATTACTTTCTCCCCTCTAGACAAGCCAAACAAACTAACACCAACACGCCCAGATTGGTTCGACCACCACACCCTCTCCCAAATCACGGCCGTCGTCTCCCGCCTTGACACCCTCCTCGCCTCCCCGGCAACCTTCACCCCCCGATCCAACATCGAACAAATGCACTTCTCCCTCTTCACGCGCATCCTCGCCGTCGCCAACACCCCCTACGAACCTGCCATCCTCTCCACCTACATGTCCATGCTCTCCTGCCACTGCGACGCCGCCCGTGACACCACCACCTCCCTAAGGAAATACCTCGCCTCCCGCGAAGCCGACGTCGGCATGCCCATCTGCGTTGAGCTGCTCTACTGGACCGACTCCTCTCTTGCGTCCACCACCCCCTCCGAACGCGCCGTCCTGCGCGGGCTTGACCGCGTCGCTAGTGACCACGTCAGCATCCTCAACGACGTGTTCTCCTTTGAGAGGGAATGGGCTGCCTCGGCGGACGATGGCGCGCCGTTGGTGAATGGGGTTTGCATACTTGCCAACGAGGTCGGGGTAGAGGTGGGCGCGGCCAAGCTGTTGTGTCTTGCACTGGTTAGAGCGTGGGAGGTCGAGTTTAGACGGCGCGCGAAGGAGGTGCTTGCCTTGGCGAAGGCTGAGGGGATGGACTTGGTGAGGATGGAGCGTGCGGTCAAGGGGGTTGAGAGACGGATGTCGGGGGCGGAGGCGTTTTCGTGGCGGACGAGGAGGTATTTGTAGGGATTATCTAGGGGAGTTCTAGGATGGCAGGGTAGATTAGCAATTAGACTAGATGATAATAGGAACGTTTGATAATGTTCTGACGTTACCGACGTTGGCCGCGCAGACTGGCAAGTGTAGATGTGGGTGGCCAAATGTTTTGGGACGCGCGTCGGATTACACCACGACGGCGCAAAGGCGAGCTCTAGTCAGCAGGAAATGGGGATTCGGGTATTTTAACACTCCAAAACCGACAAACTCTACTTTTAAAACCGGCCAGCTTCCCTCTTTCGACCACATGATCCCTCATCGTTTTTGCTCAGCCCAAATCAGCCCTGGCTCAGCTTCAGCTAATAGCTGCTCAATTAGCCCGGCGCGGATTCCTAAAAAGGATATTTTTAACCGGTGCCCCCAAAAACGGCTTTCGTACAAGAGTAGGTGTTTAGAATTAAGCCACTTAAATATATACGACTTTATAGAATAAATCTATCTTATTGCTCTTTTAGGGATACCTCTAATTTTTATACTTTATATATTACTAATTACAGTATATAGCTCGCTATAAGACCTTCTACCACATGGCGTAGTTCGTACAGTCTTAGTGAGGTCGACTACATAGTCTTCATGGCTCTAGTTCTCGGTCTGGTTTTTTATGTCAATATGGGGGGACCGTGTACCACAATATAAAAAGTGGACCTTAAATTAGATGAGAATGGTTCTATAATTATAACATTTCAAATCTGAGAAATGGTGCCGTTTCCCCTTTTTCACCAACTTTCGAAACAAGATTCAAGCCGCAAACTGTTTCGCTCCCAGCCTCGCATTCAACTGCATGGTCAATAGATTTTTACTCGTAATCTCTTGCTTTCGAGCCACGAGCTCTTCAACATCTCACTAGGCTGTTAAAACCCTCCCATTCAAAAACCGACGTCCGCCGCCAGCCAAACCAAGGTACCACCAGTGAGGGAGGGATCATTGCAGTTGAACCCCGCGTACCGAGGCGACGATGGGAGGATATCTGTGTCGTTCAGTCCAGGGTTCACAGCGACAGCGAACACCGTGCCTGGATACGACGCAGCAAGCGTGGTCGTGTAGGAGACCATGGCCGCTTTGCTGTTGGCGTATGCCGCCAAGAAGGGCCAGACGCCCCATGCACTTGAACTCGTCATATTAATGACTTTGGCTAGATTGGTGGTCGTGGCCCATGACATTGCAGCTTTGAGGAATTGCTGTGTCATCGAATGGGTGCCTTTGACGTTGACTTCCTATTCCGTGAGCATGGGTTATTAGCACCAGTCAGAGCCGATAAGGAATTGGGTTAGGCAACTTGCAAAGTTTCTGAAAAGACGTCAGGATCCTGCTCATGAGTTTATCGCTGTCGGTGCTTTCCACGCCTGCATTGTTGACGAGGATGTCAACCCTGTCGTATCGGGCGTTAATCTCGACCCACGCCTTGGCAACCTGGTCGACAGACGATATGTCCACGCTGAGGAGAAGGGTTTCGATGGCTGGGCTAATATTATGCAGTTTTTTCTCGACACTCGCCAAGTTAGCAGCATTTGTAGCGACGAGGACGATGGCCTTGACGCCAGCCTTTACAAAGGCCGGTGCAATGCCTCGTGCTCCGATCCCACGGCTGGCTCCAGTCACAACAACCGTCTTGCCTGTGAGATAATTCTTTGGTTTGGTTGGATCGATGGCAGGGTAGACGGTACTATAGGTGGCCCTGGTGAACTGACCAGGGGTGACGATCCAATCCTTCGGAAGCGCAGCAAGGTCTGCCATGGTAAATGAACCAAAGTTTGTCAGGTGAAGAGTCTAGAGAAACGTCAACAATGGTGAGTTGTAAGGGCTCTGGAAGTGTATTATTTATTCGTTTGAGTGAGGCGGGTTGATTGGTTGAGGCATCTCGGACTTCCCTCAAACCGAGACGGATTTGAGCTTACAGTGGCCGTCGGGCAGTTGTTGTAGCCGTTCTTGGATTATGTCAAACCAGACACTCCGACGGGAAACACTAGGAGTCCGACAAACATCCTATCTACCCGAAGGATTCACGCAAACCAGCCACGGCGTTTCCTTACATTAGATACAATATACGTACGCCAATAAAAAAAATCCATAGTGCGTAGCCAGCTGACGATGATAAATGATGTTCTTAAGTCCTGGATCTCCTAATAAACAGTCTGTTACGACCTGATCTCTGCAGGTGTTATGGCGTGCGCATGCCATGACAATGTGGAAGTCGGAAGGCGGCCTGCACCGGCACAAGGCAGTGGCGCCTATACCAGCACGCGGCCTGCGCGCGCTCCAGTCCAGCCACACAACACCGTGGATTCCACCCACAACTGTAGACTTCTAAATATACGTGATACGCCAAGAGGCGATTGACTGTACTCCTTCCCGGGGGGATCCTTGATTGCCTATAGACACTTATTCTTTTCGTTCGTTCGGACGTTGACGTGGTTGTTGCGGTGCGAATACGCAGGCTACAGCACTGAATTTTATTTTTTTAGGTTTCTCTCGGCCATTGTGCTTCTCGGTTCCCCGATATCGTGTTGACTCAGCTAAGATCCGCAACCGACGACACTTATAAACTAGTAGTAGCGATATAACTCCTCTACCCAGCAGTACCCGCAGAGGTGTGCTGGTGGTGGTGGAGATATCCCCCCCCCCGAAAGCAACCATGAGAAAGCCAAAGGCACCAGAAGCAGATGGCACTACCGAACTAGGCGCCGCAGATTAACTGCACAATCGCAGGCTCCGTCCAATAGGCAAGACGCAAAGGGGGACTCGTTCATTATAACGTAAGAAAGAGCTTAGAATATTAAATAAAAACTCCTTTCTCTTTTCTCTTAGATACTTTATAAAAGAAGTTATTTTAGGTAAATCTATTTCCTACTATTGGATTGACAGAGTCAATCACGTCAGTCAATATTGTGGATGAATCTATCGCGATAGGGTCTAGTTTAGCTATATAGAGATGGTTGGTGGTGAGCCGGGTGGTTTTTGCAATAATCTATGAAGAAGAAGGATCCTAGCTATGCGCACAAGAAGTGGGTACAAGCCGGACTAGAGGATTTTTCGAACCATGTATGGGACGATGTGAGTATGACCTTTCACATTACGTCGGTGCTAAAGATACGGGACAGCGAGGAGGAGAGTTCCGACGATCTGCGCCGCAACGGCGAGGAGGTATAGGAAGCCGGAAAAAGGAATCGAACTAGGCACACTAGAATCGCGATGTTCACCACCATGTAGATCGAGACGAGTATCGCGAAGCACGCGATCATATCCAGTCCGCAATGACCGCAGTAATACATCCAAGCGGCTTTTCTAGATCGAGGACTCGAAAGATCTGGGACGAATTCACGCTGGATAGCCAGGGAGAGGGCCCCTACAGGCTTTATCCCTAAAGAGAACAAGATCTCCAGGTAGGAACAGGGAGCGGTATCTCATGGGGGGCTGCTTAGGTTCGATCCCGGAAATAGTATCGGCTTGAGGTGGAAAGAGGCCGACAAACCTATTATAGCTTAGCATAATCTCTAGATCTACGGCGGCGGCTGTTAGATAAGATTTGGCGACGCTCTTAATGAGTGAGGTTGAGCGTATGCGTGCTTTGCATAGCAGACGAGATATATTAGTTGTATGTGTGACGGAAGGAAAAGAAGTGCCTGACTTAGAAACGACAAGTGCGCGCGGGTCAAGATATTGAGCAAACCCAAGTAGCCTCGAATCCAATGCTTAAGTCACCCAAAATGTAGAACTCAATAGTTTGTAGAAATTAAATTTAATTTATAATATTTCATAATTTAACTCTAAAGAAAAATAAAATTATCACTCGACCGTGGAGGTAAAAACTTTCTAACACCACTCCCCACCACTTAATGAAAGACAAACCCCCCCCCCCCCCCCCCGCGACCTCGATGAACGATAATATTTTTATTTCCCTCCCCACAACCTGTAAAAGGCTAACTGTGACGATCTGGATCCTCGTCAAGGGGTATGGGGTGAGGCTCAAGGGGGTGAGTGGTCACACACAGTAACTAAGGGTGGATAGAGTATCAAAGAGTAAATAGATCGCTTGCTTAACCACGGTTCAATTGCGAAGACTAAACTGTCTACTTTGGTTGATAGCTGAAGAACCACAAAGGCTCTCCAGCTCTCTTGTCTATATAGATTGATTCCTGCTCTCAGTGCTCTGTTGGAGAGCATGCAGAGCAGTTCCCTTATTAGTGGGGTTGGTGGCTCTGTGTGCTCTATTGTAGAGCTCACAGAGCACTCTGCTAATTGGCTACCCAACCTGCTCCGTGTGCTCTGTTGGAGAGCCCACAGAGCACCCCGCTGATTGGCTCCTTGTCCCCCATCATGCCCCTGTAGTCCCCATTGGTCCGTGCCCCACTGGGCTGCATTCCTGAAATCGTGACACTACGATAGCCACCACTCCGAAGAATTCGAGACCTACTACTAGGAGCACAACATTATCACACTCTATATGCCTCCGCACTCTTCACACCTACGTCAGCCATTAGATGTTAGTTGTTTTAAGCCGTTAAAGAAGGCGTAGAGCCGCCAAATTAAGCAGTTAATGCGGATGAATATCATATATATTAGTAAGTTAGAGTTTCTCTATACATTTAGAGATGTGCTTTTTGCTTCGATTATAGAAAATAATATCTAGGGGGGTTTTGTTGGAGCCGGCCTTATGCCGTACGACCTAGAGAGGGTAATATCTAAGCTGGGTGTACGCATTCGGACCCTAACACCTTTAAAGGAAGGCAGGTACGCCTGATCAAGGTGGTCACAATGCAGGTAACAAGAAGGGTGAGCAATGACTGGCAAAGGTGTAAGACTTCAACCTGGCCCTCGCAAAGGAAGGGGCGAGGGCCACGGTCTATATACCCAGTGGTGGTTTCATCTGGCATGTGCTTGTGAGGGCTTGGTGCCACATTGTGGCGCCGAGGTCCTGGCCGGCTGGCGATAGCTGGGCCAGTTGTCGACATGTGGTGGGCGCGCACATGGTGCGCGTGTGCAAGTGCTTAGGGTGCTCTTCCTTACAAAGGCATCTACCTTACGGGCTCCTCGAGCCGCTCCCGGTAGCAGAAAGAGCTTGGGGATCAATTACAATGGATTTTATCACCAAGCTGCCTAAGTTAAGAGACCCCGTCACGGACGTAGTCTACGACTCAATTTAGGTGGTAGTAGACCGACTTACAAAGTGGTTATCCTTCCTACCTTACAAGGAGACATATACGGCGGAGCAACTCGCAAAACTCTGCCACCGATACATCTCTTGCAGCACGGATGGCCGGATAATATCATTACTGATAGAGACAAATGGTTCACATCCAAATTCTAGCAAGCATTGATGATAGAATTCGGAACGAGCTATAAACTCTCGACGGCTTACTATCCGCAAATAGATGGGCAAACAGAGCGCGTTAACTAGGTCATCGGGCAATGGCTTAGGATGTACATTAACTATAAGCAAGATGACTAAGTCGAACTGCTACCCACTGCATAGTATAGCTACTGCACAGCTATAGTTGAGAGCACAAGAACAACACCATTCTTCAACCACTACGGCTTCGAGGCAGAGGATAAACTAGGAGGAAGGACGCAAGTTCCGCGAGCAGGCGTAACAGCTAGCAGGATCAGGGACCTGCACGCATGGCTTAAAGAAAGACTCGAGGAGGTCCGACTGCAAATGCGGACCTACTTTGACAAACATAGGGTCGAGGGACCTCCCCTAGAGGAGGGGGATAAAGTCTTTCTCTCGAAGAAATACCTACGAACAAAGCGGCCAAGCAAGAAGCTGGACTTCAAGAGGATTGGACCATTCAAAATTGTCAAAAAGGTCGCAACCTCGAACTACGAGCTCAAGCTCCCTAGCACTATGAAACTGCGGTCAAAAGTGTTTCACATATCACTGCTGGAGCCAGCACTAAAAAAACGCTAAGCTAGATCTCCAGGCGGAAGCGGAGGACGACGAATAGGAGGAATTCGAGGTGGAGGAGATCCTCGATTCTAGGAAGGTCGGACAAGGAGTTCAATACTTCGTCAAGTGGGAAGGCTACCCTTCAGCGGACAACAGCTAGGAGCCCTTAGCCAACCTAACGAACTGCGAAGAAAAGAAAAAGGAGTTCCATCAGAGGAACCCAGACAAACCAAAAAAATGAGACACTAGCCCAGATTTCATTTGTTACGCAAGAACGGAGACCACTATCATTATACTACGAAGATGGAGCTGCGGACTGGGAAGGAGCCACCATGCCAAGACCCTCGAGGAGGGAAGGATCTAGGGACTTCCAATCCAAGGGGGCAGGCGTGGCCGACTCAGGTGAGGGGACGTTTGGAAACTCCTCCTCGAAGTCCACCACCCCACGACGAAACAACTCGTCGGCCCTGGTCTTCACCATTTTCTTCCGCCGCATAACGGAATGGAGGGCCTGGGTGACAGCGAGGAGTTTCTCCTGGAGCTCGTCCTCTTTCTTGGAAAGCTCTCGAAGCTCTTCAACGCTCTGTTGGACTAGGACGGTTTAGTACAAGGAAGGGGTGGGGGGGGGGGGGGGGGGGGGGAGTGGGCGGAGCACTCAAGAGCCGGGGCGAACTCTTTTCCATCACAATAAACCTTTCGGTCAGTGCAGCGTTGGCAGCGCGATGAGCCTGACGCCATCACGCACAGGGAAGACGAGCGGAAGCAGTTGGTGCAAGGCATTAGAGTGGGGGAACCGCAAGCTTCCAGGTAGAGAAGAACGGCGGATTCAGCAGTGGCCTTTTGGCGCAATCATCTCTTTTGTACACGGTGAGCAAACATCGCGAAGGATGAAGCAAGGAGGAAGGCACCCACGCAAGCAAACACGAAGTGGGCTGCTTTACAGGTTAAGAAAAACCAGGCCTTCGGGACGAAGACCTAGAAGAGGGGGCATCGTGTCACGAATTCCCTATGTAGCCTAGTGTGTTTCCTTAAGTGATCTAGTGGGGCCGGCTCTGCCGTTCCCCTAGTTGCGCCCAGACCAGTTATTACGGTGCAAAGCGCCAGCCAATTAGGAAGGACACGGGCATCTTGGAGAAGGTGTCGGGTCCACGAACACTGCCAACCAGTAAGGAAGGACCCGGGCAGTCATGGACCCGGCTCGGGTCCTTGAGGGCCCGGGTCTAGGAAAACACTCTCTATATAAACAACTAGGCCGAACTCTCCTTATGAGATTCGGCAAGTAAGCAATACACATTCATCTGCTTCATTGCTTGTGAAGGAAATTCACCTTTGTGTACCAGACAATTCCCCTTGTTCAAGAGCTTACCCTTCTTACGTGATCCCAACCCAACAACTCCAGGCGTCCCGCCTTGCAGTTCAGACACTCTGTGTATGGATTGTAATAGTAGGTAGTGACTCGCAAGTCGAAAGTCTCAATCGGTCCCACACCTAAATAGGTTCCCACCCTTTAATAAGACGTATTATACAAATAGTTACATTGCTTTAGTCTCGGAACATATTCAATCTAATAATAACAAACACTAATACTACTCCTAAGCGTTTCCTCCTACTAGTAGAATCAATCTATCACTTCAGATCTGCTCCTCCACCAATCCCGGCGCTAAGATATTCAGCCTACTCGTGACATTCCAAGCAATCCCATACCACAAATAGCTAATCTCAGCCTGCCACGGCCAGGTCCAGCTGCGAACGACAATGTCGTACGCCGCGCCCTTTGTGCCCGTAAACTCGACAATCTCGTAGCTGTTATCAAATGACGACGATGAGCCGACCCACATTCCGCTCGAGTCCATGACGATCAGGTCCAGGTCGTTAGTCAGCGTGGATGCCGTGGCCGTTCCCGCCGCATTGAGCGCCACCTTGCTGTCCCATGCCAGGGCCACTTTCACCGTGTACTTCAGGTTTAAAGCGCTCGACGGGACTTGAATGCGGTATTTGAATGTGGACAATTGGGTGTTTGTATCAAAGTTGGCCGTCACCAGCGAGCCGGCGTCCCATCCACGAACCAGCGCCGTGTTGTCGCGGTTTGCGCGCGTCTGGGCGATCAGAACAGCCAGCTGGGCGTTGAGGGCGCCGGCGCCGTCAGACGCGTCCACCTTGGCCACCAAGTCCTGGGCCCAGGTGCCGCCCGAGATGTTGCGGTCGGCGCTGGCGAACAACACAGCGCGGCAGGCCTCGGGCCAGGTCTTGAGGCTGCCGTCGACCGACTGGATCAGGGCAGCTGTGCCTGCCACGGCCGGCGCGGCAAAGCTAGTGCCTGAGTTGGTCTCGCCGATGGTCGATACACCTGTGCCGTTGGCGGCAATCTCAGGTAGCTCGCGGTCACCGTGCGGCGAGCTGGGATTGCGCAGCACTGAGGACGAAACAATGGTGGCGGCGGTGTCGTCATGGCTGGCGACACTGATCGTGTTGTAGCCCTTGTGGTTGACGTACTCGCTCGTGTCGCCGTTGCCGGCGGCATGGACAATGGTGGGGAATGGGTACGTCGTCGCCATGTGATCTTTCAGCATGTCGTCTGACGACAAAAAGGAGATGTACTGCTCGTTTTGCCCTTCCTCGGCTAGTCGATGATGGCTCTGGCTGATGACGGTGCAGAATTGCGGACTGGCAGCGGCCCACAGCAAAGCCGCGTTGTTTCGACTGTTGGCCGAGTAGAGATCGCAGTCGGGTGCGTAGCCGTGCGGCTTGTCAGGCGAGTCTTTGTTCTTGATAATGGCGTTGGTCAGGCGGGAATGGTGGTTTTCGAGATCGCTGGCCGAGGGACTCGAAGTATACCGTCCTGCGAATTCCAGCTTGCTCAGGTCGATCGGTCCGTTCTCGAACACGGCCACATGGACACCTTTTCCCTTGAAGCCCAGATTCTGCGCCTCGATGGCCCGAGCGACGGTTTCCGAGTCGACGAGGTCGGGCACGCTGGAAGAGTCGTCCAGAAACACCTTACCCACCGCCTTGTCCACGGCAAGCTCCTTCACCTGAGCCGTGGTAAGCGTGGCAAATACAGCTAGGGCCTCAGCCGGCGTCTGCTTGACATGGACGCCCAGCTTCTGCAGCTTAGCAACGACCGAGTCTCGGGTCTGGATGGCCTTCCGGAGAAGGGCGGTAGACTCGGCAGGCGGCGCCGTGAGCTCACCCTTGCTGGGCTTCTCGTAGCCCGTGAGGTCATAGTCGATGCGAGGCCAGACGGCGACGTCGTGTTTGTCGCTTTTATTGGCCGCGACCACCGCCTTGTGGAGAGTCTGATGCAGAGGGCCAAACTCGTCGAATCGCCGGAGATGGAACTCTCTCATGAGCTTCAGCCCGTCAACCTTGACGCCGTTGTGGTCAAAGGCATACTCAGCGGGCTTGCCACTGACACGATGCACTGCCTTGACGAACTCGACGTATCGGTGGTCAGGTGGTGCTGTCTCGCCCGAGTCAAGCCGGGCCACCGAGGTCTTGCCGATGGCAACGCGGCTGACGTGCTGGACGAGATACTCAGACGCAGGCTTGCCAAGAAGCACGTCGATGCCAACCGGCATCTCCACAGTGCTGACAATCTCCTTGCCCTGGCTGTCGAGAAGCTCGCGGATGCGAACATAATACCTTCCACGGGAGAGTGCTTTGGTGGACAGCGTCACTGTGCCATCGGCCTTGCTGACCTTGACAGGGGTGGGGACAGTGTTGCCTCCTCTCCGCAGCGAAATAGCGTCTTGAGCCACGCGGGCGTGGAATGGACGTGCAATCTTGATGACAAGATCGGTGCCAGGGGCTACAATCTCGTCAGCAACAAACGAGAATCCGATGTCTTGGGCCATGGTCAGGGTGTCAGATTGATAGTTCAGGTGATGTGAGGATGTGGAGTGATGCTGTAGAGATTAAAAGCTTGGTATCTCGAAATAATGTGAGAGAATCTAATGGGGTCTTATATCATGCCTTCAAATAGTGCCCTTCATCTAACACTACCGCTGAGGCTGAAGCAGAGGGAATGCCGAAGGTACCAAGACGAAAAGAGTTCATGACCAAGCAGGTCATCATCATGCTGAGCGCGTTTCAGCCCTATGCAGCCACCCAGCACCCTCTCGTAACCTCATGATCGAAGTTACTGACGATTGGATGATTGCCAACGTCCTCAGCAGAGGGGTTACATTGGTTCGGTAAACATCGAGCCATGATTTGCCAGCGGCCACACACCTCAACTGTCGCTCGTATTTGGCACCCCCTCTTTGAATCTTCATCCCAAATTTCTTGGTTAGCCATCACGATATGATGAGTTCATCGAGCAAGTTGTGCAACTCATCAACTGCTTCAATTGTTCTTCATTAGTCCTGAGAGTTAGGAGCCCGAGGGGAGTCTAACACCTTGGTGCGCATTCGTTGGCTGGTCTCGGGCATAACGGTAGACCTATTTGCGTTAGTTGGTCGGGAGCAAGTCGCCGTGGTCTGATAGATGTATGATGGAAATGCTGTGACTTACGAGGATGGACGTTTGGGGACAGTTTATCGTACGATCAAGTCGGCATAAATATTAAGCGTTGGCGTGAAGGAAATGGGGGTTCATTTCGTCATATGGGGTGGGGTGAAAGCCGGTGCCGTGAAGGTGGAAGGAAAGTGCTATAAATGCGTGAGGAAGGTGGAGTAAGGTGTGAAGGTGTGAGGAAGGTGTGAGGAAGGTGTGAAGAAGGTGTGAAGAAGGTGTGGGGAAGGTGTAAGGAAGGTACGATGGAAGTATAGCGGCTTGAAAATGTGGCAATATCACAGCTTTTTTTTAGGAGAGGGAACAGGGGCATCTGCTAGACTCGCGGATGCTGAGCTTCGAGGTCGCCTCTCCGCTCTTAAATTTGTTTTCTCATGAAATATATCCATGTTTTCACACGGTCGGGACCTTGTTGTGTTCGACCAACTCGGCCCTCTGGATCGCCTGGCCATCCTCGTCAATCTCAATAAAGGGAAACCTTTTCGTCTCCAACCTCCATCTCCCGCTCCACTGCAAAAACCACAATCCCACCCACCAGATAACACCCAAGCCCACGCCGCCAACCCAGCCCACAGTTGGTCCAATCCAGTATCGCAACGACTGCCTGTCGTCACCCGACGCGACAAACGCGGCAATGAGCAGAAACCCGAGCGCCAGGGTCGCCACGACAGCTGGCAGCGGGTCCAGCCAGGGCTGCCAGACGGTGTGGGCCCGCCAGTTTCTCGTCCGTCTCCCTCCAATGAGCGAGTCGATTTTCAGGTAGAGTAAGCCCCCCACGGTGAACAGACCCATGACACCGACGATGATAAACGTGTAGAGGTATGTCAGCAGACGGTAGGCCTTGGACGGCTCAGTGGCAAGGCCCACCGCGAGGACCAAAACTACCTCGAAGAACCAGTGGAGAGCTGTGGCGGCGATGGGCGACTGCTCGCGGTGGCCGTCGAGATTGCAAACCGCTGGTTGATGGGGTTGGTGCGGAAGCTTGCTGGGGTTGGGCGAGTCGTTCCACGGCCCAAGTCTAGAGATAAGCGTGTCGTTTCCAGTGGCGATTTTGAGCGACCATGGCAAGATGCCCTCTTTGGCAATCTCCTGCTTGACGCGAGACGCCGTGTAAGTCTGGGCCATGAGGTTGCCGAAAATGAACACGGCGAGGATGGCGGCCACGGCTCGGACAGACCCGGTGTTATCATTATCGCCAATTTTCCCGTCTTTACCGTCGTTCGCGATGCGGTCAAAGAAGGCGATGACAATGTTCTCGGGCAGCGTCTTATTTCCCGCGTATGGGACCATGCACAGATAGCTGACGTTGACAAGGGGAAACAGCACAAGAGTTGTTCCCATGGCGTACATGGTGGCCCGAGCAAACCTCCTCTGCGGTTGAGAGACTTCGGCGAGCACATAGAATGGCTGCTCATATCCCGTGTAGGGGTACATGGCGTAGAACAGAGCCAACACCACATCGCCGAGCTGGCCACCCCCATCGCCTTGGTGTTTCCAGCTGATTTGTTGGCAGGTGCCTCCATGCGTTGACCCGTATATGACGCCTAGCAGCGCTAGCACAAACACGAACGATAACTTGCACACAGCAAAGATGTTGTTGAGTGTGATGGTGTACCTGCGTGTGGTGACGTTGATGAGAGCGCAGATGGTCAATATGGACACGCCCCAGCCGACAACATGGCCCTGGTTTAAGCAGCCGGATGTCTCGTCGCACCGCGGGTTGATGGCGATAGACATGAAGACGCCAAACTGCAGTGCATTGCCAGCAAGATTGCCGAAGATAATGAAGGCGATGCCGAAGATGCACTTCATCAAGTTCCGCGGCCTTTTGTAGATGTACTCCAGCTGTGAGTCAAAGTCAGCGGTCCGGGATTCATGAAGGACGTCAAATATCGAACAGAGTCTGAAGAGACAACGCACATAGTTCTTGTCGCCTCCGCTCCTGGGCGCCGAGATCCTTCGCCATCTTTCGTTCTCAAAGACGTAGTGAAGTGGAATTGTCAATGCCAGCTCCGTCCAACACGCAACGATGCAGATGATAATGAGCCCGGCAGCGACCCAAAGAGCTACAGCAACTCCAGAGCTCCCCGCCCCTCTCAGGACATTGACGGGCTGTGTAAATATGCCACTGGCTATTGTTCTGTTTATGATCAAGCAGAAAACGGTAAAGGAGCCAAATAGTTGGTTTGGTGTTGGGGCGACATCAAAGCGCTACAACACAGGCACAAGTTGTCAGCATTTATTCATGTTTGGTTTACATTCATACATGATTCACTTACCTCTTTCTGGCTGTTGTATTGGTGAATTCGCTCCTCCAACTGTTCCCTGCTCAGTGTTTGGAGCTGATGCTCTTCAGCATCATTCCCTATCATAGCCATCTCGACCTCAGGCTCGTGCCCGTCCATTTTCGTGACTTAAAAATTGCGAAAGTGCCGACGGACTTGAGGTTGAGGACAACGGGAAGACATGGACGAAAATATCAGGCAAATAAACTTTGACCGTCAGAGCCTCGTCGATACTCATTCAAAATAATCAGCTGCAGGCTGTCCCATCTGGGAAACAATCGCGTAATATAAACGTGATTCCGCGGGCATGAAATTGAGCTTAAACAGCCACCACACGCATTAGGTCAAAGCGGTGCAGCGCAACACCTCAGCTGAGGACTAGCGCTTCTTGGGTGCAGCTCCAGGGCAGACACACCGAGAAAAGAATGCCTTGGGACCTACCAATGGCACACTTGGCCTACAGCCTGGCCCCCATTCTGGTCATGCTGACGCGGCAAAAACAGTTGAAAATGCACCCCTCCTTTGCTGAAATGTGACATCTTGGGCTGTTTGTGGCCTCGCCGATTTTCCATATCAAGCAACCATAGGCGTAATGACACAGCCGGCGTGCGGTAAATGCCGCAGGGTGGCAGAAACCTCACAGAAGCCAAGAAAGGCGCTGTCAGATGGTAAGAATTTGAAGAGAAACCAAGAAATGCCCGGAAGTTAGCTCCGGGAGCCTTACAAGAGCAAGTTAGGCGCTAGCTCTGCTGGCACCCGTCTTTCCTCGGTCGCCCAAAACATTTTCAAGTGAATATTCCCCACTCCTTCACAACGGCCAGCCGTTTCAACAATTCAGATACCAACCTTAATATACATCCCCGACGCTCGAGGTCCACCATGGCATCCCGAGGGTCCTCCGAGACAGTGACACCGGTCGAGCTGGATGCTGGAGGACCGCCGATCAGGCTCTCGCTGGCCACCCCGATTTCCATCTTCGACCCAGGCTCCCGAGACATTTTTGTGCGACGGCTTTCTAGCGACAGAGGGCCCCTCATCGGCGTCACAGAGAGAAGATATTCCAACGATGGGGTGGTAACCGTTCACAGCGTCGAACACTTTGTCGATGTCCGCGACCCCGAGAACTACGAGATACTACCCCTCTATGCCAGGACACCAGACATCAACAAGACCGAGTGGGTCGTCGAGGTAGCATATAGCCGAGGAGCTCTCAGGGTCGCCTACCCCTTCCGATCAAGAAGCGATGCGCTGCGGTTCCAGCAGCTGCTGACGGGATACGAAGTCGTCGCCTGCTTCGAGGATGTGACCTGCACCGTCAGGCACAAGAAGCCATTGACAATACGCGACCCGCAGTACGTCGGCGTTGGCGAGATCCAACTCTGGCGGCGGCCCAGAGAAGTTCAACAACAGCAACAAAACAATGGCCTGGCACCTCTCTCACCCGTCTCGACAGGATCATCGAGTTCGTCGAGTCAGCAGCGGACTCCAACCTTCGCAACGCCGCCTCTCTTGAGACGTCCAGCAAGTGTAGTCTCCAATCAAAGCACGGCGTCGTCGGTGCGTTCGAGCATGTCGACGATCCACGAGAACGGGGAGAAAAAGAAGACGGTCTTTGTGACAAAGAACGATCCACCACTGCTCGTGGCATTCCTGAGGGACAGCAACAACCCTGGGGGATATACCATGCTGCGGGTTAACAGTGCGTTTCCTTGCATCCTGTGTCCCGTCCGTCTTCCATGAACGAAGCTGATCCATTTACTTTGCAGTAACACACCTCACCCAAAGCGAGTTCTCCAACGTGAGGGAAGAAGCACTCCTAAATCTCGCCAGCCAAGGCGGATCAACATTTCGCGTCTATAAACATCTCCCAGTCCACGGAAGGGATGCTCACAGTGCATGGAGTCTCTGCGAAAAGCGAGCCCCAACTAGCAATAACGTCCCAGTGAAGCTGGTCAACCTGCTGGACTGCACCCACATGGCGCTGAACTTTGGAAGCCGCAAAAAGGAATCTTTTCTTGTAGAACGTGAACGTCTCGATAAGCAAATGCTCATTCTCCGGGGAGATCACCTAAAGATGCTGAATGAAGAAACCGCACGGCGAAATAGAGAGATTGTTGAGCGACCTCGCGAGATGCGATCGCTGACGACGCCGTCCATGCTGTTCCTCCCACAGACACCCGAGCCACGATCACCGCCGACACGATCACCGCCGACACGATATCCGCCGACAGAATATCCGCCGACACAATATCCACCGCTGCCGACACGAACACGAAGCTTGCAGCTAATACCGCCCCTTCGACCTCAGTCGGCGATGGGTGCGAGTTTCATCAACATGAGCTTCGATGGCCCAGAGAGAATAGAGCTGCCGGAACATTCGGAATATTGGGGGGACTGAGTGAGCGAGACTGGAACTGGACGTTACTAGCTGTGGAGTAATTCATGAAAATGGACGGCTAATTGGGTTGCGCTCGTATATATACACCCGTGACAGATAGATCTGACACCTTCATACATCTACCCAAGATACCAACCTTTAAATCATCTACATCTATCTGTATTTTATTTGTTCAACTCCTCTTTATCACAATCTATCCTCCTCCAGCTCATCATCATCAACAATAGGCAGTGGAGGCACCCTGACCAACAACAACACAACCACACACAAGACATACGCGCCAGCCAGGACAAAGTAAGGCAGTCCCATCCAAAGCCCCTTCAACTGCATCCCCTTGGTAAAAAGCCAAGCCATCGACGGACCAGCATATATCAAACCTCCCGCATCCAACATCCCAATCAGCGTGTACAGCTTCGAGGTGTCCTCGGGTGCAACATAACTCGAAGCCAGCGAGCGACAAAGCGGTGCAAGACCCGCCGCAAACGTCGACAGGCCCAGCCCAACGATCATGACGCCCACGCTCGGCGCACCAATGAGGAGCAGCCCCAACACTGCAAACCCCGCCGAAAACCGAGCGAGACTCAAATCTTTGGCTGCCACTGACCCGGCTTGGAAGATGACCAACTTGGATAAGACGGGCAGTGCAATAAGAAGCACGACCATATTGATTGCCCCGCGGACAGCTAGCAAGTAACCCGCCTCGGCGATGGTCCAGCCGGCGCGCACGCTGACATACTGGACAAATAACATCCCCGTAGCGTACGTCTCAGGCATGCGGACTAGGAAAGTGGCCAGCACGAGGATGAGCGACGGATTTCGGAACGAGATAGCAGACAGGAAGTCTTTCAGGTGGTTGAAGGTCTGGGTGAGTTTGGACTTGAAGCTGTGGGTGGGTGCTTCCGAATGGTGGTGGTGGTGGTCGGTATCTGCATCTGGGTCTTCGGCCTCGTGGGTTCGGAGTATTTCGGGGTGCTGTTTTTGTTTCGCCAGAGGTAAAGTCTCAGGAACGAAGACCACTAGGCCTATGGCCAGCGGAACGATGACGAGAGCGAGCAGGGCTGGAACCCATGGCGAAAATGTGTGCATTAGATTCGCCGCGACGGCTGGCGCTGCAGAGTTTCCGATCAGGGCGGACAGGGTGAGAACGAAGAAGGCGGACGATCCGTGACATGTTAGCTGGCGGTGGTGATGGAGGGATTTGTCATAATGTGGACCTAAAACTCACCTCTCAGCCTCGGTTACAACATCCGATACCATGGAATATAAAACAGCCATGAAGACTGCATTTCCGCCCCCGATGATGGAAAAGACGGGACCCAGCATCGTGTAGCTGGCCGAATATCGAAACCAGAGAACAGCGAGCGTAAAGATAATGTTAATGGCTGCCCCGCTCACTGATAGAAGAAAGACGGGCTTTCTTCCAATGCTAAAGCGGGAAAGTTCAGCGAGTGGTCGCCACCATTCATTAAAGATTTGGTCACCCACATGTCCGCAAGAATGCCATAGGGGAATGCAAAGACAAGACCTGCAAGTGAACGACACAGTTAGTAAGTTGCGACTGACATGACCCGGGTTAGAAATCAGGAAGTGCACGAACAGAAAATGGCCTCAATGGTCGACGTCGCCCCGAGAAGATAGGCCAAATCGGACTGAAGCTTGTCGAATTTGCAGTCTTTCTCGTCGATCGGGAGGTATGACCTTGACGTCCCCTCATTGCGGTCGTAAAAGCGGTGACACAGGTTGTCCTCGATAAGCCGTGTCAGTGCCATGTTGACCATCGCACTCGCGGAGCAAACGAAAAAGCTGATGATGGCGAGGATCAGCACCACTGTGTGGGGGTTCTTCGCCTGCCACAGCCATCTTGGGGGTGCTGGCTTTTGGACCTCTGACTCGGGGTAGTGCTGCTGCTGTGCGCCGAGAAGCGGACTGGTCTCGCCATTTCTGGCAGCGGTATGTTGTGGCATGCTTCCATCCACCTCGGTTTGTCGTCTCGGTTTGTCGATGGTGTTTTGTTCAAGTTCTTCACCATAGAATGTTAGGCACCGGGAAAACGTGTCAATAAATCTAGAGGTCGTTCCGTTGGCGCCAAACTCGGATCCGTTTCAAGGCACAGGGAATGTAACGTTGTGGATTCAGCCAACCAGAACGTCCCCAGAATCCCACAAAACAGGGATGTCACGGACGCGCCAGAAACGATGACGTTTGGAAGGCAAAATTGTTACGCGTCGGAGCCCGAAATAATGAAAACGACAACCTCGTGCGCGTCTGCCACGCGGATATGAGGAACAAGTGGATGGATAGAAACGAAGTCCATGATCATGATGAACGATCTCACTGTTTCATCTGAATCTTTTTTCGTGCATACGTACAGCCGACGACCTAATCGACGACCTCACTGCGCTCGCGACACATTGGCACATATATGACGCGTCTCACAGCCGATGAACTGGCATCTCACCAAGCCTGAAAATCTCGATATGACTCACCGTCAATACAGCCCGATATTTCTGTCGTCTTTCAAATTGTTGGATTTAACCGAAACTGTTCGTGATTGGGTCTATATGAGCCATTCTTGGACCCGTAATTGTGATACTCCTTTTTCGTCAAGTTCAGAAGAAAAAAGAGAAAAAAAGGCAAGTGTGGTCTAGGGATCGAATCCACAGACCCAGTGCTCCCTTCTCGATGTCAAGTTATTACCGGTCAAACCTCTCTCTTTGTGAACCTGATCCAAAAGTCCGACGTCAACCAGGTGATGGGATCTCTCAACTTCAAGGGCTTGGGCGGGTTGACAATGGCGATATCATAACGTCTCAGCAGCTTTTCCCAGACATGTTAGCTTCCATAAACACGAACTCATCAAATCCTCAGGAGTGACTTTAACTAACCTCGACGAAAAACTTAGCCATCTCCATCTGCGCAATCGGCTTGCCCAAACAGATAAACTTCCCACTACTAAACACAAGATCGCTGGCCGTCTGCATTTCGAGCAGCTTATCGGGACTCGCCTCGAGCCACCGCTCCGGACGAAACACGTTCACGTCAGGGCCCCAAAAGGCCTCGTTTCTCCCAATACCGTACATGCTCTGGCCGATTTCTGTCCCGGGGGGCAGATAGTATCCGCTGACGGTGTCGCCCTCCTTCGGCACGACTTTGCTGAATGCGCCTGAGGGTGGTGGCCAGAGGCGCATTCCTTCGCGGATGGTGGCTTGGAGATACGGGAGGGATTTGGCGTTGCCGAAGCTGATGATGCCACCGGTGTTTGCTGCCTTGTGGGTTGAGTGGTAGGTGTCGATCTCAGCTTGGAGCTTACGGTAGGCGTGCGGTGTGCTGATCAGGGCAATCAAGATCATGCGGAGAGCTACCGAGGTGGTTTCGGAGCCGGCGACACTGAGTGTGAGGAGTCAGTCAGTCATCCATGTGGATAGCCAGGAGTGTCTCATGTTAATGACCAGAGAGAAAGACAGTAACTTACATGAGTGTTATGCATTCCTGGATAACGTCCTCGAGCGCCAATCCAGCTCTGAGATATGCCCGGATGAGGTCGTGCTCGCCGCTGGGATCGCCAGGAACAAGACGCTTCTGCACGGCGTCGCCTGCAAACCTGTGTTTTTCGCAACTATCAGCCATGGCCAGCCATATCTTTGAGCACCAATTTTCGTTCAGCGACGAGGTTTATAATAGAAAGAAGCGTACTTCATCAACCGCCCAAACCCGACTTTGTCTCCCTCATGAGGCATGATCTTGTTCACAGGCCAAACATGCATAACATGGACAAGCCACGGGAGGCTGCCGAGAATGCCAAACATGGGAATCATGGACTCGGTAAGTTCGACATAATGCTCCACGTCGCCGTCTTTCTTCAGGAACCCGAATGGTTCGCCAAATGTGACACATGTGGCCACGTCCAGGGTGAAGTACTGCGCTCGGTGGCCGAACTCCATGGGTCGGGACACTCCGGGCGTGGAGACATATTTGCGTTTAACGAGGTCGAGAAAGGCAGAGACTTGCTTGTCCACGCGCGCCTCCATGGTTGCAAGGCCTTGGCCGACGAACTGCAGAGATGCAAAGGTTAAGACAGCGAGCAAAAGAAAAAGAAGAAAAAGGAGAAAGAAAAAAGCATATCAGACTGTAAAAATCGTTACATGGGAGTGAGAACTTCAATGACGCGGGCTATTTTGTGGGGAACAGAAGATCAAGAAAGGAATATGAAGAAGTCGACTTGCAGCTGGTGATAACTTCGCCTTGCGTTCCTTATGCCTATCGAGATCCCGCATAGCGACCACCGAGTCCCGCTCCAGGCTCCATCGCATAAACTCGTACCACGTTCCCTTGGCATATCCCGACTTGGCCGACCCAATCCGACGGAGAGTATCCGGATCGGAAGTCAAGACCAGGTTGGGACCAACCCTGACGAGCGGTCCATACTTGAGGATGAGGCCGTGCGTGTAAGCGGTGGTGTCCTCTTTAATGCAGTGCCAAGTGAGAGGGAGGGACGTGATAGTGTTGAGGAAAGGTCCAGGGATGTAGAGGAGTCGAAGTCGGGCGCGATAGACATGCACGAATGCCGCGGTTCCTAGCAGAAGCGCGGCTGCTACGAGAACGGCACACCTCTCCGAGACAAGATGGAGGAGACCAAGACGTTCGGAAAGCCCCATGATGTGAGGTGCCGCCGACGGGTAACACTTCAATCTGGTGTTTGAAGTCAAGGTCTTGCTGGAAACTACTTGCGAGAAACTAACACGAATATAGCAAAAATAACTGAGAGGAAAGTCGATCAGGTTCGATAAGACAAGAAGCGGGGTTAGGCAGATAGATATCCATGTCCGTGATTACCCATTTCCAAACTTATACTAGTTCGACCACGTCCTGTGGTCCTGCAGCAAATATTACATGCCGGTTCTCTTCTTTGTGTAACGTGCATGGCTAGTGCGGGTGCGCGACCGACTTTTTTTCCTTCAGCTGTTCTAACACTCAAAGCACGGGGCAGGTGACAATGAGCGAAAGAAGAAAAACCCGAGACTAAGTAAGCGCCTGGCCACTTGGATTAATCATACCCTCAATTGATGTGATGACCGTTTTGTCAGACGCCGTCCGTCAATGGATTTTTGCCGATGCCAAGTAGAGGGCAATCACTAATCAGGGAAACTGACCATAAGAAAGGCGATGGGAGCTAATTATCGGATGTAAGCAAGACTAAATAGAGATTGGGAAACCCCCAGGTCTCTTAAGTTGTACAATTGCGTTTTTGTGTCTACCTGGGACTTGATTCAGAGAACATAAACCAGCGGAAGAAATGGAATATCATTGTCATTATGAATAACGCCCTCAAATGCGTTCTATATCTCTCAATGTCTTATTCTATCTACCCACCCTAAATCACATCCGTGCCGATTAATCCTAATAATTGTAGTTGCAATCTGCATCTTACACGTACAGTATAGAGCCATGGTACTTTGCCTTCCCGTGGTACGCATCGGAGCGCGCAGCGTCGGCGGCATTGAATCTCTCAGGGTCTGTCCGCTCGGGGAAGCCCTTGAAGGACTTGGCAAACGTTGCAACAGAGTGTGCGACCAGCTGATAGGTAGACTCATGATTAGCATCCAAGATCCAACCGTCACATCACATCACATCACCACTCGATACCGTTGAAAGGAAAGAAGGAAAACTCACCTTGGTGTTCACCTCCCAAGCTGTCAGATTCAGGTTGCTGACGTCGTCACACAGAGAATGATAGCAGATGTCGTAGGGCACGCCAGACTTGCCACCAAACTGACTGGCCTCCTCCTTCGTCTTGATCCCCTCGGCGCCGGTCGCAATGCCGCCGCCGGGGATTCCATTCCTGATAAAACCATCATAGTCGCTCCGGCCATCAAAGGGAATGAAAGAATAATTCAGACCGTGGGACGTATACCAGTCCACGTACAGATCGCGCAGCTGCTCAGATCCCACCGGGTTGACCTTGTTGCGGGCGTCGTAGACCTGGTAGGCAAAGTTGGGGCTCGCCATCATGTCGTAGTCCATGAACAGCCGGATCTTCTTGTTCTCCTCAGGGGAAAGCTCGTCAACGTAGTAGTCAGAACCCAAAAGTCCCTCCTCCTCGCCAGCCCACCAGGCGAAGCGCACACAGTTGTTGACGGAGAAGTTGGTCAGCTGGGTGGCGACTTCCAGCAGGGTCAAGCTGCCGGTGCCGTCGTCGTTGATGCCCGGGCCCTCGGGGACCGAGTCGCTGTGGCCGCCGAGCATGACGCAGTTGTCCGGGTCGCCCTGGGTGGTCTGGGCAATGATGTTGTCGGTGATAATGGTGTTGACCACGGAGTCAATGTAGGCGATGACCTCGACCGTCCTGCCGTCGTTGAGCTTGTCGAGGAAGGGCTTGGCTTCGTCGCCCGCCAAGCCAAAGGTGGCGATGTGGTCGGGCGACGGGGTGCCGAGCGTGCCCATGACCGGACCGTGCTCGTAGTTGAAGACTATAGCGGCAACGGCGCCGGCCTCGCCAGCAAGGGCCGACTTGTGGCCGAAGGGGCAGTTGCCGCGCTGGATAAAGGCGACATTGCCAGCCAGGTCCTCAGGGTAGTCGCTGGCTTCGCAGCCTTCGTTGGCCACAAGGACCAGATCACCCAGGACGGGCTGCTTGTTTTTGGTGGGCGGGGTGAGGCTCATGGGGGCCGCCGAGTAGGGTAGGTCCTGGTCTAGCACTAGGCGGGACTCGAAAACATTGCCTGACACGGCAGGGAACGGCTGCTTGGAGAGGGTGTAGTAGTCGCCGAGGGCGGCGAGGGCCTGGTAGATGTAGTTGAGGGTGCCAACGTGACCAGCGCTGCCGATGACGCGCGTTGGGTGGTTGTACTCGGGCTCGCCCAGCTTGGCGATCTCGAAGAGCTCCTTTGCGCGCACAAGAAGGTTCTTCTTGGTGATGGTGGACTGCAGCTTCTCTGTGTCGACCAAGGGCTTGTCGCTGCTGCCCGCGGTGCTGACGACAATAGGCTGTTGCTCGCCGCCGACCATGGGCTTCTGTGCTTGCAGCGCCGCGACGCCGCCCACCATGGCCAGGCCGCCAATTGCGATTTGCTTCAATCTCGCCATCTTGTCGAGATTTCGTTGTTGCTGGATGCACTGCTGAAGAAGATGATGTGCAGCGCAAGTCGGAACAAGCTCGTGGTTTCGGCGTCCGAGAACCGTGTCGAGTCACCACAGCCCAGACAGCTCCACTGGGACAGCTTGGCTTGCCGCCGAGCACTGAGGTTGCTGTGTCGACGATGGCCAGGATGGAGCTCGCCAAGCACGCCATCCCAATTTAGGCGCAGTCCGTGGTTATCAGGCATGGGGCAGCTTACAGGGCGGGGGCTCATTGGGAGAAGGAGGCCGCCTGAATTGCTGCCTGGAGATCAAGTCCTGCCAATCAAGGTTCGAGCCTGACGTTTCCATCTGCTCCAGCGCTGATGCAATGCAAGTTCATGCACCCCAGAACTTGAGATGAGGCTGAATAGGGTTGGAATAAACTGCATTCACACTCTGAGCCGTCGCAAGGAACGGACCGAAGCAATAGTTCCAGGCTCGGATGGCAAATGCACCCATCCAGGCCGGCCTCGGCAGCGATTCGCCCAGTGGAAGCTCCAAGGAATCCCAAACTCCGACTCCGCAGACACTCGGCACATTGGAGCAACTTTGATCGAAAAACAATAATATTTTGAAAAGTCTTCAAAGACTTTAAACATTTGCGGCAGACTATTTTGAAACGTCTCGTTGCGATTGGACCATTCCCTCAACACGCCCGCCTGTTTTGCAGAGCGGGCGATTTTTCCATGCCTCCGTATCCTCTTCCTGCCGGGTCTCCTGACCTTCCTGCCCTGTAACCAAGTCCCAGTCATCCAAAACACCATTGAAAGCCAAAACCCCATGGGTATCATCCATCCAAACGCGCCAATCCAGTATAATATAAAGCCATGCTAGTCCCCTCTGTTGTACCATCCGCCCCGGTATTCGGGATACAGTCGGTCAGGGCTGGGATGGCCCTCGTTGGAGGCTCTCCGTTTCCGATCGGCGTCCCTGTCGACGCGCAGATGCTGCTCCTTCTCTTTCTTCTCCTGGTCTCTCTTTCGCAGCTCGTTGATGTCGTCGGAAAGGCGCTTCTTGTCCTTCCGCCACTCAGTGCGCTCCTGCTCGAACTCGGCAGTCAGCTCCTCCGAGACAGCGCGCCGGACCATGGCCCGCTCCCAAGCAAGGTGGTGCTCGATGCAGCGCTCCGCCATCTCGCCCGTCGTGGGGATGCGATCTGTAATGCGCGGCTTGGGGCACAGCGGCACAATGCAGGCGTGCTTGCTGGCGCAGAACCCGCGGTCCATGTTCCCTTCCCTCTCGCAGTCGGCAACACGGCACCTGTGCGCCGTGCAGAGCGAGCCCACACCGTTGGCACCGAGGTTGGGGCATGACGGTTTCCGGCAACGGTGGTCGTCGCAGTAGTCGCTAGGCTTCTTGCAGCAGCGGAGGCATTTCGCAACTTTGCAGGCGTGGTCGAAGCAGAAGAGGGAGTCGGCGCGGTCGAGGTCGACAATCGGCTTGAGGCAGTTGTCGAGCGTGCACCGGTGCATCGAGCAGAAGTCGCCGTAACTGTCTCGCTCGGAGCCGCAGCCACCGACGGCGCATTCGTGGTCGCCGCAGAATTGCTTCGATGTGTTCTTCTTGTTCTCGCGCGCTTGGTTGGGGCACGCGCCGGAGCTACAGGTGTGCCTGGCGCAAAAGGTGCTGTGGAGATGGGCGGCAGGCGGGGATGTGCAGTGCGGGGCAGCACAGTGCGTGTGCTTGGCGCACCGTTTTTGGAGAAAGTTGTCGATGCCCTCTAGACAACCTGAGCTGGTGCACCGGTGGGCCTTGCAGAACCACGGCAAGACGTCATCGTCGTTCTCGCCCTCCTCGCGGCAGCCCCGCGCACCGCATTCTCTGTGAGAGAGGCAGTATTTTTGCTCCTTCAGCTTGGGGTGCGGGCAGTGGTACGCCTTCGTGTCGGGTAGGATCTTGAAGCACGTGTGGTCGATGCAGAACTGCGAGTACACCCTCTGGCTGCCAATGGTCGCATACACGTGGGAGCGGCGGCATCCCAATACACGGCAGCGCCTGGGGTTGTCAGTCGAGGTGGTTGAGGTTGAGAAGTCAGACATTAGCATTGGAAATCCAAACGCTTGTGCCAAAGCGTGGAGTAAGGAAGTTGCGATGATGGGCTGGAGCTTGTAATTCTGTTCGGTGGGGTTGATCTTGTTCTCGGCCGAGTAGAGAAAGAACGAGCGAAAGTTACTAAGTTCAAGGAGGAAGAGTCTCGTGACGAAGTTGAAATGCAGACGATCGGAGCAGATTGGTGATAATTGGCGTATCAGATCGACAAAAGATGCAAATCGACCGATATAAGTGCTTTTTTGTCTTGGTTAGGAGGGTCTGGTTCGTCGAAGAGAGGCAACCCAAGGCCGGGCTGCATCGTGGCGGCGCGGCTCGGCTGCATCCTGCGAGATGCCTTGCGTGCTGCGTGCAGCCCAACCGCTGCGCACCGGATTGGCCCAAAACGCCCTGGAAACCTGGAAATTTCAGGCAGGAGGCTGAGTGCCTTGGCGCACCCGTTCAGCCTCCATATCCCTCCCCCATGCAACACCTGCCGCCAGCGGGCACCACTGCATGTCCCGCGAACGCATCGCTCACAGCCTCGTCGGCGACCAAACTGTCGGGTCATGAAACAAAGATACTACAAAACCAGCCTCGAACATTGAACCCAGAGGCAGCTTCACGTTACGGCTGCATGCCTACAAACAATTTTCAGAGGCGGCCGCAATGTTAAACAGAATAACGGGTTTGCGAGGCTGGATTTGTCACACCGAGGCAGAGTCCCAGTTCAACATTTCAGGAGCACACAGCTGTGTGGCACCCGAGATTCACCTGGCGGGGTTGTCGTCACCTCTTTCCTTGTTCGCAGTGCAAAAGGAGAGATGCCTAATGGGCCATTGGGGTCCATTTTGCAGCCGCTATGGCTGCCTCACCGAGCTCGCCTACGACTTCACCACCCCTGTCTTGGTCTCAAAGGCGCAGCACGGACACAAAGGGGTAGAATATGCCCTGGCGAGAAAAGTGTCCGGGTCAGCACGGGAAGATGAAACCCGATTCATTTTCGCACGCGCCAAATCACACGAGTTGAATGTTGATGTCGGCTTCAGCTTCAACAAAATCACGTTGACACCAAGCCACATGATTGTCAGAAATAAGACAAAACACATAACTACTAGCTACGTCTTACCTGTCAAGTAAACCGTTCAAAGCGAAACGTGAATCTCGGTTACAAAAACATAAGAAGTCTCGAACATGATCCCCGCGGTATAGCAAATCGAGCAATCAGAAGTACACCAACATATCCAGAGCTTCCCGTAAATTAAAATAATTCAGGTAGTCCCCTCAATTTCTGACTTCAGCAAGTTTCCAATGTAATCTCAGGTTTTTTCTTCTTTTTTTTCAGCCTGATTTTGTCATATTTCTTGAATATTGAGAAGGAACAACCTTGGGATACACCATATAGGATGGGCTATTTGTGTTGTCCCAAATGGATAGAATACATTATTGGACTCACTCATTTGTTCCTCGCCATTTGAAGCTGATTTTACAGCAGGTATGCCGGTTTCATAAAAACCCACCAAGTGAACCGTGCATGAAAGAGCGCTGTAGGCTTTGTCTAGGCCTTGCATTATACATGAAATGTTGGTGCCAAGGTCGATGTCTATGAGCGGGGGAGGTTGACACGACCAATTCGGCTTCTATTAACAAATGAAGACGATGCTGTGGAGGTTTTTTATCAATATCTGGTTTCATTTTTGTCGCTAAATACGGTGTTAGTCTAGAGACAGCGCAACCTGCACGCTATTAATGTGTTACATAATGTAACCTTCCTAAATTCGAGAAACAAATCTGAGAGCTTGGTTGGCATGAGTTCGACGACACGAAATGCAATCTGGTGTAGTTTGGAGGCAGTTCGGGCGGCAACGTATGGAACCTCCAGTATGATTTATCTCACAAACTTTGAGATATTGCGAGAGTGCAATGCTGTGTTTGTTTAATCTCTGTTCCTGGTGCCTACGGGTTTTGGAACATCCAGCCATGTCCTAGAACTCTATTAAGATGTTCAGGGGAACTGGTACGTAAGGTTTGGTATTTATGTCTAGGATTCCACTACCTGTACCTACCTTCGTTTGAGAGCACATTCGGTATTCCAGATGACGTGGATTTCATCCCATGGAACTAGGTGTGCCTCAAATCCGCGACAAAGAATTTGACGGGGCGATGTCTCAAGTGGAAACAGCAGCCCTGAGATAGTAGCTCTTCAGTTATTGAGCAACAGAGCTGTTGCTGAGCACCGGCAATGACGTGGATGTTGCAGCTAGCTTGAGTGAAGGTGGTATTGCAAAGTGGAGGTGTGACAGTTTTGGCATGGGCGTTGGATTCGTTTTCTCCACGGCCCGGGGATCGGAGTCGCCAACACTTTTGCCCTGACGCCAGCAGCCCGTTGCAGATGAGATCCTAGCACAGCGTTGAGATGAGGAAACTACCTCCCTGCAGGTCGTCCCTCTCGGCTGTTGTGAGCATAATGGACGGCACCTCATTGGCTGCATGCGGGGTCGTTGCCCCGCATGACATCAGAGTTTCGTCCATTTTGTCGCACGGCTCCACCTTCCCCTTGTCTGCCATGCAGAAGCCATGCCAAACTTCAAGATCAATGACCGCAACATGTTCCGAAATGGCCCCACAACCCGACGTGCCTTCCTCGATGGCCAGGTGGCGGGTAGAGTCATTAACGTCATCAGTATGACGATCCCGCAGCGATGCCGAATGCTTTCAATTTCATATAAAGAAGGAATCATTCAAAACTCCCAATGATGGTGTAACCGACTCTCCAGCCTAACTCACCTTGACACCACCTCAGTCCCCCTTCACCAATTTATCGGATTCCCTATTCACACTCCATGGCCGGAATCATGACAGACACCATCCAAAAAGTGCAGCACGCTGTCATGGGCTCTTCGGGCGCCGACAAGATCGTCGACCTCGAGAAAGACACCAAAAATGTCGGCGACAAAGTCCAGTTAACCACCGATTACGGCGTCAAGCAGTCCAACCCGGACGACTGGCTCAGCGTAGTTAGCAAAGACCAACAAGGGCCCGCACTGCTAGAGGACCCCTTTGGCCGCGAGAGAGTGCGTTCTTGCTCTTTGTGCTTGTCACTTTCTTTTTGCTGACCCCTAATTGCAGATCCACAGATTTGATCACGAGCGCATCCCCGAGCGGGTTGTCCACGCACGAGGTACTGGTGCCTTTGGTAAATTCAAAGTGTACGAGAGCGCCGAGGATGTTACATTTGCGCCCGTTTTGACAGACACGTCTCGCGAGACGCCAGTCTTTGTCCGTTTTTCTACCGTCCTCGGTAGCCGAGGTAGCGCCGACACTGTTCGCGATGTGCGAGGTTTTGCGGTTAAATTTTACACCAAAGAAGGCAACTGGGACATTGTGGGCAACGATATCCCAGTCTTCTTCATCCAAGATGCCATCAAGTTTCCCGATGTGATCCACGCCGGCAAGCCTGAGCCTCATAACGAGGTCCCCCAAGCCCAGACGGCCCACAACAACTTTTGGGACTTTCAGTTTAACCACACCGAGTCCACTCACATGTTCATGTGGGCCATGAGCGACAGAGGCATTCCCCGTTCGTACCGCATGATGCAGGGATTCGGAGTCAACACATTTACCCTCGTCAATGCCAAGGGCGAGCGTCATTTTGTCAAGTTTATCTTCACGCCCGAGCTCGGTGTGCACTCCCTTGTATGGGACGAGGCGCTGAAGCTTGCTGGCCAGGACCCCGATTTCCACCGCAAGGATCTTGGTGAGGCCATTGAGAATGGTGTGTTCCCCAAGTGGAAGTTTGGCATCCAAACCATCCGCGAGGCCGACGAGCACAAGTTCGACTTTGACATTCTCGACGCCACCAAGATTTGGCCCGAGGATTTGGTGCCCACCCGCTACATTGGCGAGCTGGAACTCAACCGCAACGTGGATGAATTCTTCCCCCAGACTGAGCAGGTCGCCTTCTGCACCAGCCACGTCGTTCCCGGTATTGGCTTCTCCAACGACCCGCTTCTCCAGGGCCGCAACTTCAGCTACCACGACACGCAGCTCTCCCGCCTGGGTGTTAACTGGCAGGAACTCCCCATTAACCGTCCCATCTGCCCCGTCATGAACTTCAACCGTGACGGTGCGATGCGCCACACCATCACCAAGGGCACTGTCAACTATTGGCCGAACAGGTTTGAGCAGTGCCCACCTGCTTCCGTCAAGGAGAGCGGCTACCTTGAGTACGCTGAGAAGATTGCTGGCATCAAGGCCCGTTCCAAGAGCGAGAAGTTCAGGGAGCACTACAGCCAGGCTCAGCTATTCTGGAACAGCATGTCCCAAGTCGAGAGAAACCACATCACAAACGCGCTAGCATTCGAGCTTGACCACTGCGAAGATCCCGTCGTGTACGGCCGCATGGTGCAGCGCCTGACCGATATTGATCTCGGACTGGCCCAAATGGTCGCTGACATGGTTGGTGGTGAAATGCCAACACACGCTGGCCGGCCAAACCACGGCCGCAAGGCGCCTGCGCTTAGTCAGACCGAGTTCATGGGCATGAAGCCGACCATTGCGTCGCGGCGCGTGGCCATCCTCATTGCGGACGGATACGACCCCGTTGCCTTTTCTGCCGCATACGGTGCCGTCTCGGCCGGTCTGGGTGTTCCTCTCGTTATCGGTCCCAAGCGCAGCAAGATCACGTCTGCGGGGGGTACCAGCTCCATCCAGCCCCACCACCACTTCGAGGGATTCCGCTCTACCATGGTCGACGCCATCTTCATCCCCGGCGGCGAGCAGTCTGTAAGGGCGCTGGCCAAGAATGGACGGGCCCTTCACTGGATCCGCGAGGCGTTCGGCCATCTCAAGGCTATTGGCGCGACGGGCGAGGCTGCTGATCTTGTTCACAAGGTCATCGGTCTGCCCGAGATCACCGTGTCCATCTCTGGCGATGTCCATGAGAGCTATGGCGTCGTGACCATTGGCACCATCAAGCCCGAGAACTTCTCGGAGGCGGTCACCATTGCCAAGGGCTCTGCTGGATTCTTGGAGAATTTTTTCTATGCCATTGCTCAGCACCGCAACTGGGATCGTGAGCTGGATGGACTCAACACCCAGGTTGCCTACTAAGTCTTGCATTCAAGCAGACAACAGCCTTTTAACAACTTAATGATGGGATGGATGGGAGCCTGTTTATTTTTACTTAATTGTTCATAACTTGGCGCATTGGCGCAAAAAAACCAATGAATACCATTACAAGACTTGTGTTTTGAACTGTGTGTGCCAGTGACAACCAAATTTGACAAATTGTTTCAATCCCGACATGGCGGCTTCAAGAGGCGCGCGATGACAATCAGATGTTGATTACCCAGGCTTTTCAGCTAATGTTCATGTGGGATAATAAGCCATGAATCAGCTTAATAATTCCCACCGTATGACACATCTTTATTCCTGTGTTCAAATGTTACCACGTCCAGCGGCTCATTCTCCTGTGGCGGACTCTACCCCAATCCACGTACTTAAACAGCCCAATTCAGAAATTGTCAGATAGTTGGCCCAACAATGTCTCCAAACCATACAAGCTGTCAGACAAAATAATACTGTCCGAGTCATCCGAAAAGAATGAAGAAAAAAAGGTCATCTGCTTGAACACGTCAGCAGCAAGTTCTCAGTGATCATGATCCTTGTTGGCGTGTGGAGGCGCATTGCTTTCGGTTTCTGAATCCGACCTTGTTGTCCGACTTTCAAGATTTCGATAGCCGACTAACCGAGTGTTAATGGCTTTTCGGGCCCGAGACAGCACGGTCAGCATAGCTTCGAAGCTTAACGGGCGCGGAGAGTCCCGCGTATTGGTAACCACACACTTGTCGGGTTAAAATCCTGGCGCAGAGGATTACAGCCACAGGGCCTAATACGCGTTAAACTGCCTCCTTAACAAGGCGACTAGTGCATTTCTGGGAAAATTGTTAGCGGCGCACGACGGACTTGAAAGCGATCTACGGTCTACCTTCTCGGCGCATTGTGCGGCTGCGGCACTTGAAGCTCCACGGAAGGGCCATCGTAATCTCCATCGTCCGCGGACAGGACCATGAGGAAATAACCTCGCCGTTCTAGACGGAATCCTTTCGGCAGGGTGGGTATCACGCCCCTTTCACGATCCTTTGCGAAAGTCGCAGTAGGAAAATTTGGTATAAGTAGACTGGCGGATGGCTGCATGTATTCTTGCAGCTTGTGAACGATACACACATTCTCGACATTTACATCGACATCCCAACCCCAACACAATGGTTTTGCTCATATCTATCGTATCATTCGGCTTTGTTGGCGCTGCAGCCGCCGCCAGTCGTTTTGCTCCTTACCAGACCCCCAAGCTTGCTTGCGGGAGCGTGAATCTCCTCTTCACGTAAGCATTTGGGATTCTTCTGCAAACCCCCAGAAGAAATGTTGAATGGAATCTAATTGCCCTTTTTTCAGCGGCCTACCAGCCTACCACCCTCTTGTGACGCAGCAGGGCTTTGACCCAGCACTCATTGATGCCGCAGTCAGGGCTGACTCTGCGTCTCTTCTGAAAGCTGGATACAACGTTCGAGGTGAGTCCCCAACTCACTTATTAATTAACAAGCTTGAAGTGTAGCTGACTTGGTCTATCGCAGTGGTTCTCATGGGACCTGAGCAGAACATCTCTGTGCTCGCCAATCGAATCCCTGGCACCAACTGGAATGGTGTGGGCGTTGGCAATGGCGTAAGGAGCGCGGGCTTGCCGGAGCTGATTGTGAGGTTTGAGGGTAAGAAGGATTGAGCTTTGTGACCTTCTTCAAAGACATTTGGCAACGGCGCTAACATTTTGTCACTGCTTCAGATATCCTTCAACTTTACCACGAGCGTGTCCCACGTGCGCCAGTTCTTTTCAACTACATTTCCAACAGTACGCTTTTTCTTTGGGCTGCCCAGAGACATTTCCCCCTTGCAAACAACTGCACCAATTCGCCGGGCAAAGATTTGGTAAGCAACACTTTTATCTGAACACTCCCACCAAACTGACACCTTGCTCAACAGGGATTCGAGGTCTACTGCGACATTTGCGCTCAGTGATTTGGTGTCAGCGATGTTGAAGTAAAATTTCAGGGCAGTTTTCCAGCCACAAACTTCTCTTACAGAAATTACGAAAATTTGCCAGTCAAGAAGTTTGAAAGGCAGCGATTCTCGAGGGAAAACGGCATTGGGAAACGGTCGAATAGAGTTGTTACCTCTGCTTTTCGTTCCCTAAAGTTATTTCGCTCTCTTGATTGCCTGCCGGTTGTGTCCACGTGCTGACAGGATCTGGAAGGCGGTGATGTTCATGTGGCGCACTTGCGTACATGGAATGCCCAAACTGCCATTCCCACCCATCACTTTCTTGCGGCCAAAATTAACAAGCAAGCGTTCTTCAGCGGCACTTTCCAGCCTTATCAGATTATTCCTAAGCAATCATATTACAAGAACCTGAAGTCGGTTTGCCACATGCTACTTGTGTAAGTCGTGACTACCTAGGCAGGTACCTTATCTTATCAACTCTCTAGGTATTCACGAACATCATGATGTCTCCTCTGCTGGCAACTCAACACATAAACTCACCCACCATAGAAAGTGAAGCTCCATGGCATATGGTATCAGGTGACTGACGGTGCACGGGACGTTTTCAGCGCTGTTTTCACCAGATTCGCTCTTTCCTGTGTATCTGTAACATTCGCGTTACCTCTCGCAGGGAAATAGCATTATTGCACTCTTTCCTCTTCACCTGCTGCAAATTCAGCCCCATGACTTCACTCCTCACCGCCAAGGTATCTCCACCGACCACGACTCCCGCCAATTCATTGATCGCCTGACCTGTCGTCGCGACTTCACCTGCCACCTCCTGATACAATATTGCCAACCCTTCACTTGACAACCTGCCATTGAGAAGTTAGCTTCCATCGCCACACCTGTTACTGCCGACATCTCCGCCACCTATCTTGACGTCGCCAATTCACTCCTCACCGCCAACTTTACCTCATCGTGTTCAAGTCTTGTGACCACCTTGCAGGTGCTCAAGTCACCTGCCCAAATACCTCTCAATCATGCCGACATGACCCTCCCAAGGGCCACATATTTTGCCCATATATATCTGCAAAGAAGCCGCCGCTCGGCTTTCCTCATCAGCCTTTCTTCGTCAACTGTCCATCAGCAACTTCTACATCACTTTCGACTTTTCCTTAGCATCTGCCAGCAAGTCTGTTTATCAGTCATTACCTTTTACCAAGATCTTCATCATGTTCGTCGTCAACACCATCATGAACTTCCTGTTCCTCGCCCCACTGGCGCCAGTTCTCAGCTCGGCGGCCATCATTCACCATTATCAAGGAAACCCACAGGGCTCGTTTGGCCATCCGTCATACTCGGGACACATGCTCCGTCCATTTGATTTGCCGTCCTTCACCCAGCCTGGCAAGGGAAACTGGGTTGCCACCTTCCACTCGAACGGATCCATCGCTAGCCTCGTCGACGCGTTGTCCGTCTTCCCAGCCAATCTCCTCTCGGACCTGTCAGCCAATGACGGCGACTCGACTACGCACATCACTTACTGCACCAACAAGTCGCTCAACAAGCACGGGAAGAAGATAACGCTGGAGTCTCTGGCCAACTACTGCGGCGCTCACAACACGGTCGACTCTGGCAAGTCCATCGACTATTCCAACGAAGGTGTGCGTGCCTACACTTGCAACTGGGCGCCTGACCGGGTTGAGTGGTAAGATTTTGGTTGCGAGATTATGATCCGTTTGGTGAAGCTGACAAAGCCCATGGCAGCTCCAACCCGCGCGTCCACCGCGCTGATTTCCTGATCGGCTCCTACTGCACTGGCAGCGACAGCCCGAGCGGATACGTTTGGTTCGTGGACGAGAACGCCTACCAGGTCTATGGCTTCGACAATGACAAGTTTTACTTCTGCGACCAGGGCGAGGGGAAGTGAGTCGCCACATTGTGGCAGATATGAGGGGATGGGATGACTTGGTCATGACAAATGGAATCCTTTGAGAAACTCAAGGGAACAGTCCTAACAAGGTGAATGAAGCTTTGGGATATATCACTCGACTTAGTTGGTAGATATTGAGCACTCATATCTATTCCTTCTCCCTGATGTGAATGTGGACGAAGAGGTGAAGTGGCGTTGACAAAGTGAAAGTATTCTCAAGCATAACGGTGGTGCTATGTTAATGGCCAAGCGATACTTTGTTATCGACCTAAATACCATATGTTATGTTATCTACCGGAGATAAGCAGGCAGGAACTGCAAGTCGTCGAGATAAGAGTCACAACCACACCTGGTGTTAGCGCGGATGCTGAAGAATCTGCTTATTGACAGCCGTTATGTTTGGTTTTATGCCAATGTCCTGATTCTTGCCAAAGTGAGGTAAAATAACGAGGACCCACAAGGCCCAAACATAATCTTGGCAAAATTCTCAAATGACGAGAGGTTGGGGAGGACGAAAATGGTAAAGCAGGATGATAAACTAGAAGTAACCCCGCAGTCCCTCTCTCCCAGACGCGGGGAACAAGGTGACTGCATTCGATAAAGCCCGACACTGCTGTCTACCAGTCCTTTACTCTTCTAAGTGAAAAGTACTAGTATCATCACTTGTCTCAATCCCAGCAGAAATCGCCCGTCATGGCAGTCAATTGGCAGAGCAGGTTGCTGGTCAGATGCGCCGCACAATCAAAGAACAGCACATGGTTCAGTTCGCAGTTGCTCTCAAATACTGTTTCGAGACGCAAGTTCACCGCATCACCAAAATCAGTATTAAATGGCCAAGAAGTTTTGAGGACATGGGAGATGGACGAGCAGGCGTTCCGATGCCTCAAAGTCAACCAAACCCGCCTCATGAAAGACTTGCATTACACCTGCCAATGGGGCACAGGGAAGAGATGGGGATTCATGGCCACGGAAACGGGCATGTCGCGCCTATCCCTGTCGGATACCGACAAGCTGGCGCGTGACTGGTTCGTCGAGACGACAAAATCGCTGGGTTGTTCCGTCACAGTTGACGCCATGGGCAACATCTTCGCCATCCGTCCTGGGCGAGAGGACGGACCGCCGACCTGTGCTGGCTCCCATCTCGACACCCAGCCAAGTGGTGGACGATATGATGGCATTCTAGGGGTGCACGCGGGAGTAGAAATGATGAAGGTGTTAAATGAACATCATGTCGAGACGGCATTTCCTGTCGGGGTGGTGAACTGGACGAAGTGAGTCCTGTGGCGTTCAGCTATCTTATTGATGTTTCTATGCAAGTAGCTGATGACTTGACAGCGAAGAAGGGGCGCGTTTCCCAATCTCCATGGTATCATCTGGGGTCTGGGCGGAAGAGATCGCGCTCGAAACTGCCCACAACCTCCAAGAGGTGGGTGGAGGATCAGCGACGATGAAATCCGAACTTGAAAAAATCGGGTACCTTGGAACGACACCGGCTAGCTACAAGTCCATGCCGCTGGCTGCCCACTTTGAACTTCACATTGAGCAAGGACCACTACTTGAAGCTGAGAAGAAGAAGATTGGAATCGTCAAGGGAGTGCAGGCGTATCGATGGTACACGATTGAGGTATTAGGGCGAGGTGAGCAGCTTATCTATCGGTTAATTCGCCATTTGATGAAGTAGTGGTTGCTGACATGCCGACTGGAAAGATGCCCACACAGGAACCACACCATTCAGTGCCCGCGCGGACGCCATGTTGGCCGCTTGTCGCATGATCTCAGTATCACACGACGTAGCCGCCAAGCACTCGGCTCTTGCATCGACGGGAATCTTAACCCTTTCACCAGGAAGCGTAAACACCGTCCCAGGAAATGTCAAATTCTCTCTGGACATCCGATCCCCACAAGACGCAACGGTTGAGGCAATCGAGGCCGAACTGAAGCAAGAGTTCTCCCGTCTTATGTCAAATGAAGTAACAAAGGGACTCGACTTGGCTGTCACTTGGAAGACCGACAGCATCTCTCCAGCAACTCATTTCCACGGCGACTGCATTGCTGCCGTACGTGCATCAGCTGAATCGGTGACCGGGAGCAGTAGCCTGGCAAGGGAGATGGTCAGTGGTGCTGGACATGATTCAGTCTACGCGTCGAGACGATGCCCGACGAGTATGATCTTTGTCCCATGCCGCAATGGCGTCAGCCATAACCCAGAGGAGTTTACCACGGCAGAGGACTGTAGGATTGGCGCCGAGGTTTTGATGCAAAGTGTTTTGCGTTATGACAAGTCACGGTGTCAATAAGTAAACAAGACTGCAAACCTATTTCTAGGTAGCTCGAAGATACGAGTTCGACTCAGGAGCCACGATAAAACTGCTCGGCGTTTAGACGATTAAAGCGCTTGACATTGGGGCAGGTTGCTATTAGATTTAGCTAAGGAATGTCGCTGATTGAGGGTCGCAGCTGATTGAGAATTGCGACTGAGAAAGCTGCCGGTTTTTAAGTAGTATGAATCGAAAGCATGAGGCGGCGGTGAAAGCTGGAAGTAGTAGGCTATTGGTAGAGCCGTGCCATATGAAACAGCCATTGCAACACCCCAAAACTGATGAAGAGGATTTCCCTTTTCCTCCTTCGGAGCTGAGCGGTTGCCGCCTTAAGCTGAGCTAGGCTGAGTTAGGCTGAGCGAGAGGTCATTTTTTGGGCTACCCGGTTATACTTGCCATAGTTTGAAAATGGCATTCTGAGCCCAATTTTAGGACATTAGCGCTCCGCCACCTAGCTACCCCGTCTTATTCTTTCTACCCTACTATGGCAAACGATCACCTCGGTTATTTACAAATGAATTGGAAGGATGGAAAGGATGGCGTAGTTATAGTTGCTAAGTGTAACTCCATGCCGATCATCGCTAGCTGTCACGATTTTGAGACGCAGTTAGCGGAGCCTGACAAAGGAGACAAGGGTCACACCAATCGGGTAGAAGAACCAATCAGGGCAGTGCCCTGTGAGCTCTCCAACAGAGCACACAGAGCTGTCCGAACTAACCAATAGGAGCTCTGCTCTGTGAGCTCTCCAAGAGAGCACACAGAGCAGGACACGACTAATATAAACAGATAGGCCGAGCCTCCCTTATGGAGCTCGGCAAGTAAGCAATACACATTCATCTGCTTCATTACTTGTGAAGGCATTCCACACGTGTGTATCAATACTCTCAACCGACCTTGTTCAATGTCTCTTCCAAATCGTACAGAACGGCAACTTGCGTTCATCCGGTTCAAGGAACCACTGCGGAAAGTTAATAACGAAAGAGCGAAGTCGCGGCATTGTCGTCCGGTTCATGAAGCTCCTCTGGGGTCAAAACTGCATTTGCGAAACTAAGTCACTGTTTCCGGACATTTGTAGTGGTTAGTGAGTCGTATGCAGTTAAGAGAGCTGCCCGCCAATTAGCCCAATCGAACTCTCATAATTTTCTAAACGTGTTTGCTTTGTTCGTGCTCCCCATTCTTCTCCTACCTCTTTTGAGAACAGATCCAATCGTACCCTTCCTATATTCAGCTGGGTACTCCATCTGAGGGCAATGCTACGCATATGTCTCAACTGTCCACCCCATTTCCTCTAATTTCGGAAACGAGTCAAGCAGCGTAAAGAGAATGGATGGATGGTACATTATCGCCACTTTGTGGAGCTGCGAGTCATGTAACGCATGAAGCAAGCGGGATACGAATTGCAAGTGGGTAAAAGCAGTCATATCAGGAAGTCCTAAGTGTTCCGAAGCCGATATCATCACATCTAATAACTATTCGTCAACTAGGTCTAGCCTTCTTCTAAATCCTATAGTTGAATGCGTAGCTTTAATTTCCCCATGCCGCTGGAAGATGGGCCCTAGATTAGTTTTCAAGGCGAAATCTCGACCAGCTCCATTATTCCACACTAGCTGTAGCTCTATTTCCCAGATTCGTATAATGGCTTCCTCAAGGATCGTACGCAAAGAACATCTTGAACTTACCCAATACAACCGAAGGAGGTTAAAAACGCTTCTTAGCTAATTTGAAAGCCACCCTTTACGCGAATAAAGATGGTAGCCATTGGGCTATTTCTTATAGAACCGAAACATGACTGTGTAAGAAAGTGATTTCATGTAATTCCTACGCGCCTCGTTGGAAAGAGTGGCTTTGAGGAGGCCAAACTCATCTATAGAGAATTTCACGTCTTGCCACCGGCGCGAGATGATGTACCCCGATAATTTGCACGGGCATGAGTAGTAGTCCGCTCGTGAGAGCTGGCGAAAAGGTCTGGGAGAGGACGTGGCCAGCTGTACAGTCGAGTGTGGATAGGCACGGCCGTGCTTAAATGACCCATCATCCCGTCTTTGTGTACTGGTTGTTGCGGCCATAGATACTGAATTATCATTTCCAGGATTTCCAGTGGAAGCTTGTTCATGATGCGAAAATAAAGTTGCTTTGCGAGGAGGCGAACGTCAGTAAGTAGGTTGCCGAGCAAGAGAATGAGAGATTGGGGGAGGGCGAAACCCGCGTTTAAAGGAGAAGATCCTTTTATAACACGTCTATGGTTTTAGATTCCACTATTAGTCGCCAGAGTTTGAGTAGCTACTTTAACTCTTTAATGCCTACAAATACCACGAATCATGAAACTAGTAGGAACCCAAAGACGAATATGACACTTAATAATTCTTCATTTCATTGATCTTGCTGCGACAAAGGCATACTAGTAGTTACATGCTACAGTTGGCCCTGATTCATAAGTGGAAGCACTTGAGTCACGCGCTGAGACAAGACACTATGGGCAAGCCTTAACTCATCTCTTAGATTGACCTCCACTTTGAACATGAAACAAAATACCTTGCTTTAAGATAAGAGAGACTCAAGTTAACTCAGCAGTTACGGCCAGATAAATGCTCTTTATTATAACAGACACTTGACTCAACCGGTACTAATTCAGTAGGCACTGTAAGACAGTCAATTGGGAGCACAGCAAATATTAGGGAAATATTCAACTCACATATCTCCGAATACTTCTTTATCGACCCTTTTGAAACCCCATTACTTCGCCCTATACACAAAATATTTCCCCGTAACCGTATCATGTGTCAAATTTGTCCCCATCGTCACTCCCCGCTGCAAGCTCCCACTCTCCGTCTTCCCACTCTGCGTCACCGTCGCGCCATACCGATGCAACCTATTCTCGCCCGCCTTGACCGTGAAATTTGCCAACGAGATCTCGAACCCGTTCCTTGTGGCCAGCGTGGGCATCCCAAAGAACTGCGCCTCGACAGCCTCATACCCAATACTCAACTCGAAATACCCCCGGTAGAACAAATCCTGCCACTGCAGCTCCGGGTTCAGGCCTGTCAAAAAGTTGGACGCCACGCCTGCGGAACTCTGGGAGATATTCTGTCCGACTGGAGAAGGCGAGCTGACTGCTGAGCCCGCAAATTCCACGCCGACAGATCCAGACCCAGTGGCGGGATCGTAAGCATGCTCACCCAGCCAGACGAGGTCGGATACCCAACTGGCGTGCGAATCACCGGCAAGCATGATGTTATTGTCGATCTTGTGGTCATAAATGTTTTTGAAGGTGCGGTTACGGTTCGCGAGATACCCATCCCACTGGTCGACGTTGAAGACTCCGCCGTTGCTGGCACTCGAGGCCATGCGGCTGAAGATGATCTGGTTGCCGATGACGCGCCATTTGGTCTTGCGCCGGGAGGACTCGCGCATGGTGCGGTAGAACCAGGACTCTTGCCTCGGGCCCATGAGGGAGCGGCCGTTGTCGTTGGCGATTTCTTTGATGTATTCGGTATTCTGACTCGAATCAGCACTGGTGTCTTGATATTTCTTTCAAGGGTAAAGGGAACGCACTGTGTACACGTCAGTGATGGACCGGTCATATTGGCGCGTGTCGAGCATGATCAGATCAAAAAGATCGCCGAACTCAAAGTTGCGCCAGATGCGCAGGTTGTCGTCCATCTCTACCTGGCGGATGGGCATCCACTCGAAGTAGGCGCGCACGGCGTTAACCTTGCGCTGGTCAACCGAGATTCCGCCGTCGTGGACGAAGGATTCTTCGGTGTTGTTCAGGTGGGCCATGCCGTCCTTGTACGTGTTGTCTGCAACCTGGTTTGGTCAGTTTTGTTGTTCTTGTGTCAGGGGCCTAGCTGCGATGTGTGTACCTCGTGGTCATCCCACACAGGAATCCAGGGGAAATTCTGGTGGCTGGCAACGAGATCGAGATCTGTGCGATAGGTGGCGATTCTTTTGCGGTAGTCGTAGAGACTTATCATCATGCAAGGTCAGCTTGGAGCACTGGAAGTATCCTGGTTGAGGGGCAATTGGTTCATACGTAACAATCTCGCGGTTTGGGAGCGGGACGCGTCCGTAGGAGTCGCCCCAGCCATAGGCCCCGTTCGGGTATTCATAAATGTAGTCACCGAGATGCAAGACGTAATCGACGGAGTCTTTGCGAACTGGGTTGCCGTATGCGTTGAAGAAGCCGAAAGCTAGAGTGATATCATGAGTAAGAGTTTCGAAAGGCTCGTGCAGGTAATTCATGACTTACGATAGTTGCTGCATGAGTACACTGCAAGCTTGATAGGCTCAGACACCTTCTTGCCTTTTTCTGGCAGTGTCTTTGTGCGACCGAGTGGGGAATTGTTGTTGGAGTTGCAGATGTTGAACTGATAGAAGTACCTGGTGAACGGCTTCAGCTTCTTCGCCTCGACTTTGATGGTGAAGTCGACATCTGAGCTGGTGTAAGCGCGGCCAGAATCGGCGATATCCTGGAAATCTCGCTGAGCAGAGATCTTCCAGTCAACGCAGATTGTAGCCTTGCTGGCTCTCACAAATTCATCAATCTCATGGGTGTAGAACTCGGCAGTGCCGCTGACGGTGGTGTTGGACTTGTCATTCTCACTCGTTGGCGCGGCGCGTGTCCATAGGATGACACTGTCAGCATAAGGGTCGCCAGATGCTACGCCGTGGGTGAAGTTGAGCTGCTCGGGGGTCCATGGGGAGCTCGCATATGTCCGCGCTACCACCTTGCGGATGGACACGCCGAGAGACGGGTGATGCAGCGACGGCGAGAAGTAGTTGAGGTTGCCTGCATACGAGGCCACTGCCCCGGTGGCGAGAAAACCAAGTCCAAAAGCGTGCTTCATGGTCGAGATCTGGATGCAGATCAAGGCACAATAAGATGGTCAAACGGAGTCCGAGGGGGAACAGCTGAGTGCCATGTATTATATGGTGTTACCACAAGCTCCTCGGGACGATGACGTCCTGAGCAGTCCTCCCGTGCATATAATCCGACTTACCATTGGGTGCAATCTCGCATCCAGCTTTGCGAGCCTGTTCTAGGGTGGGGTCTTTCTTGTTCCCCTGCCAAGGATCAGCAGTGCTCCTGGAGAGTGGTGGTGCGGAATGCTGCTATGATCGGGCATTTACCGCGCAGCAAAGAAACCCGTGCGCTGGGAAGGCCAGTAGCCATCGTGCCGCCTAAAAGAAAACGTGTGTGAAAGGAGGGGCTCGATTGGTTGCACAACCGCTCTGTGGACCGGGGGCTAAGAGCGAGCTTGGAGCAGCAAAAGCGGGCGGTGTCTGGATTGGGGAGGTCGATCTTGTGCATTACTTAACCCCGATTCATTGATTTTATTTTTTTATTTACCTCGGCACCAGCCTCGTGGGATGGGTAAAAACTTTCTTGGGGATGGGCAAAATGAGGTGAGTCTCAACAAACTCAATTCCAACTTTCCCATTACTTTCTTAGCACTGAGTTAAAGGAATTCCACACCTAATTGACATGAACTACTATGAGGAGGAATAGTGTTAACGCAAAATTGATGCATTGAAATTCCCTTACCAAGACTGAAAACTGTTCTACAAATCCGCAAAATAGCCTGGCTGCGACCGAATTAGGCATGACTACAGGGGGTTCAGCTACCCCACTTTGAAACATCATGAGCCTCATGTGCGGACGGTCTTCCTTCCAGATTTCCAACAGAGCACCGAAGTTGTCACCATGGACAAGTTCCGCCGCATCATCAACAGGACAAAACACAAACCTCCCAAGGACGACGGCGATGAATCAGGCCCTGAAATCAACACAGCGCCAGGCGCGCCTCACGCTCTCGACCTCCTCCCCTCTCTCCCCGCCCGACGCCACCCCCTGACGCCAGACCTCCCCTCAGCATTCTCATCCCCCCTCACGCCTCTCTTCACCCTCCCTTATGAACTCCGCCACCAGATCTACCTCCTCGTCCTGGGAGGCACCCGCACCATCCACCTAGACATGCGCTACAGCGCTGCGACAGCAGCGCGTCCACACACCACTGTAGGCGCCTTCCTGCACACTCGTCGCTGGCGATGGCGCGTGAGTACCTGCCACCGCGACCCATCAGCACAAGCAGCCTACGACCGCTGCGGGGAAGGAGGACCACCGCCCACAGCTTGTGCACTGCATGACACGCCTTGCACCATTGGGCCTGATCCCCTGAATATGATGCTATCTTGTCGACGCTTGTATCGCGAGGTGAGCGCGTTCTTGTACGGGGAGAACACGTTCCACATCACCACGGGGGTGATGATCCTCTATACGGACCGACTTCTCGCCCCTTCTCTGGCAGCGCAGATCAGGAGCTTGGTGTATGGGCTGTCCAGCCAGAGCGTCGAGACGTATGCGCGTGAGCATCTCGCCATCGAGCCTGGCTGGTCTGCATATCGTGCCATTTTGGGTGCCATACCAAAAGCGTTTCCGGGTCTGATAAAGCTGGAGCTTGTTGCTCTGGCTGCTGGGCGAGCCGACGTGAGCTGGAGATATCCCGACGCACCGGCTTGGGATAGGGGTGGGGAGCATTCCGAGATCCATGGGGTGGATGGGCTCAAGAGGGCGCTGTTTCGGCCTATGGATGACCTGGTGCGTGCGTATCGTGGCCAGTTGAGGGAGTGCGCGTTTGTGATGGAGCAGGTGGTGTTTAACTCGCTTGTTTTGAATGACTTGACTGAGCCTACGGCTCGGACGGAGTCAAGGAGTGATTGGGTGCAGTTTTGGAGAAGGTTAGACTCCGTCGCCTGTGATTTGGGAGAAAATAACGTGACTGCTGAAGAGGAGGAGGGGTACTGGGTTAGGAGAATTGTCTCGCGCACTGAGTTTTGGTTTAATCCTGCGGTTCCAAGCTAGGGATGAGTCTTACTGTAATTGCTCTCATCATCATACTCAATCTGATGTTTTGCAAGTAATTTTCATTGAACTCATCAACTTACATTTCGCAGTAGCGGGAACGCCGCCGTGGGGAAAGACTGGAACCTATCATTCCTGCTGACTCCATATGGCGCTTGTGGATGACTGTCCTCATGTTGCGCTGTGTTGTATGCTTATAGAATCCTGGTTGCTCGCCGGAATCTTCTCGGTGTACTCGCCTCTATGTCAGATATCCAGGTGCCACACATAGCCATGGTGCATATATGGGGTAGTGTGACCCTCCCAGGTTTCTTAACGTACACCTATTTTGTCCAGAATCCACGCATAACGGTCAACGCAGTCTTCTGTCCTCGCCCATTTCTGATATGGCAACATAGTCGTTAGAACAACATCAAATTTATATTGACAATGTCGGGCAGTGGCCCACATAAGGTCCTCATGAGGAGGTACAACGAGATGCCGAGTCAGATATATCGTACATAGGGGAATATTCGTTGTGGGCTGGGGACGGAATGGCTTTAAGGTATTTTCAATGTGCCCGCCACCACCCTCCAAGACCTGAAGTCGCAACTTCTCTCCGCCGATCTAGCCCGTAAACAGCCAGCCAAGGAATGGATCTATACCCATATGGCATATTATCAGATCCCCCACTGTATTCACCACCTTGAGAAATTCTGGGTTAAACTGTTTAGGCACGCCATTCGATCCGGCAAGGTACCTACCAATTTTTGTCCCATACACAATGTGTATCCCCCGCCACAGCTGATAATAATCGCTCCCTCACGCAGTGTAATGAAGTGCTAGTAATATCGATTGGGACAGAGAATATCCTCCGCACTCAGTACGAAACATTTGTCAATGATGTGGACGACTGGGATTGCACCACAACGGCGATAAACGACGCTACCAGCAAGTCGAACAATGACACCAGTATCAGGGTGCAAAATACAGATGATTGGTTGGCGAAGATAGACATCCGAGCTCACCCAAACGAAAGCCTGGGTAGGAGCTTACTAGAACCGCGTGTCAAGCCCTTGGTTGAATACAGGCAGCTCACCAAAGATGGGTGAAGAGTCCTGGGGGGCCAAGTTGGCGCAAGAGCTCATCTTGCCTTATATGCATTCCGATCCGGGCACATCATCGACCAGAAGACGCAATTGCAACAGACAGTGGCAGGTGAGCACAAGCGATGAGAAGACGGCGACGTGGCGCGCGCGATCGACACCTTCGATAGTGATTCTATGACGAGCCTAGAACTTCAGGAACTGAATGAATCATATTACGATATGTATACCCGGCTGGAAAACCTCGACTTGCGTCGTTTCCTCAAGGAGCAATTCAACGTCCGAGTGCGAGACGATGGGGTCGGAACTAATACTTCTGCTACGGACAGTGTATTGAAGATCACGGTACTGAAAGACTTCTTTCAAAGAAAAGGCATGCTGAAGAAGATCGCCGACATGACTGATGGATTCTACGCAAAGTTTGTCGGCGGGGTGGACCAAGGGTGGGAAACGGTCATTGGGCTTGACATGAATAAGGTGGATGCGTTGGCAGCCACTCGGACGCACAACTTGAAGTTAAAGAAACAAGCCGAAGAGGAAGTCGAGGATACTCAGTCGGAGCAATCCAAGACATGGGCGAGAATTCTCCTCAAGCATCACACCAACCGCGTCTAGCACGGCACTAGCCACCATGCTGACCCTGACACCTTCTCTCATGTCCTAGGAGAATATGCACTGAACTTCGGCCACGATCGGGAACTCCAATTCAGCGGCGTGTCGAATACCGGGAAGCCTTACATCATGCAAATCTACCCGAGAGTGTCTCATCCACATGGCCCATGCTGGGAAGGTCATTTCACACTCTCCGACTTTGGATGCCAAGGCAAGTACTACGTGTACCACGTGTTGCTTGATCGGTCTAAGGACTCGGTCAAGCGTTTTCGGGAAGAGCTGTGTCGCGACAGCTCTCCAAGCGGCGGATCATCCCTGGAGCCAAGTCGTAGATGCAGAGTCAAAAGGGCGGCTGGGATGAGCGCTGAAATGAGACTCGAAACTTTTCTGTATCACCATCCATATTCCGGATATGTTGAATATTGGCAGCCAGGTCCCCTGGGTTGAGCCACCTGATAGCACTAATCTCGAGCAGGGACCACGCATCCAGCTCGGCGTCAACCTCACGTGCCTCGAGCATGTGACTAAACTGATCGACAGGCGGCAGGGTATGTCGACATTGTATCCAGGCGCTGCGCGCGTATCACGTTGGGACAATCACGATGTTCGATCCGCAGTTGAGCGACCGGCGCCCTAGGAGCTGAGCTGCCTTGGTCATCATGTAACCCTGTGCTTTGACCTCCGGGAGAACCAAGAGGAGGCGATGTAAAACTGTTGGCAGTTTCTCTTGTCGGATGGGCTCTTCCTTGAATCGATCGACCCTTGCGGAATCAATGCCGTCAGCCAGTGGTGGGATTTGACGGCCTCGGCCATTGTCTGCACCAAGCTCTTGGAGGAGATCGAGTTCGCGTTGCGAAGGCGCGAGTCCCGAATATCACCTGATTCCTTAGGGACAGAGGGGTTTCAAGGAGCCAAGCAGGCATCGTATGTCAGGTGTGATTCGCCGACACCGTCACCGCGATCAACAGCACTAAACAGAAAGGTCCCTTCCAAGGGAGTTCACTTTGACGAGCCAAGGAAGGGCGACAATTTCAGAAGTGACGATTTCAGAAGTGACGATTTCAAGAAAAGCGAGTTCGGACGTCTAGGTAGAAAGAGCCCCTTGTACGCCGAAGCGATCTAGGGGAAAGAGGTGCAACGGTTTGTAGAGGGCTTTACTTAGGAAAGACGACTACCACTTGCGCTGTTTCACCCTGATACCTCCCTTCTCTCCCTGGGCAACACACCAGATCTATTTGATGTGAAGCAGACCAAGAGCGTGTTTCTACGGCCTCAAATTGCGAAGACTTATGAGAAGTAGTGGAAAACGTCAGGAGTGCCTTGGACACTCGAGAGCATCTTCAACATCTTGCGGGCTGCGACGCTCAGGCACATCAGCTGCATCGACTTGTCTCTCTCCATCGACTCTAATGGAGGACCCGACATAGTGATAGCCCAGAAGCAGGGAAGGGTTCAGTGCGTGGATAGGGAGTTTTGGTCGTCGTTACCACTAACACCCTTTGAGACACTGGACACCGGCTCAGCACGCAAAGTTATTAAGACTCTGAAAGCCAACCCCAGCCTTTTGAATCTCTATTTTGTCGGACGGCAAGAAATGCACCCCAAATTCCCTTCCCTGGAGCACGATGTTCAAGTGGTTTTACGTCACCCCCACCTCCGACAGAAGTTCCTCGAGACTTACCAGTCGTCACTGCTCAACACGTTGAACGACAACTTGGTTGACCTCGGCATCAAGTATCGCCTCATATTCGTGCGACAACTGACCTCCGAGACAGCGCGAGGAATGGTCTACGTGTGGCACCCGGACGCACTCGACACCATCGATAGCCATCTTGGCTCGCTGTCTCAGTTTTCCGACATGCCGGGCCAGGAGGCACCAATACGCGGCGAGGAGCTTTGGGTGTCGAGTATTTCACTGATTCACTGGTGTCTTGAGAGTCAGGGCGAGACAGAGGTATAAGCCATCGAGAACAAGCATGACACTGTGTTGGCTTCCGGTCTTGCATCCAAGACAACCAGCGAGGGCCAGACTCTGGTGGGGAGTCTCTGGGGCTGGCTATCCGCATTCGCCCCATCCATGGACAAGCAGGAGAGTGTCGATGACAGCAAGGCGGTCACGGTAGAACCAGGTGAAGTGGTCGAGTTCCCGCCTGCGACAGTGATCGACCCCAGGAAAGCCAACGAGAGTTCCGAGAGGTACGTGTGCAAGATTCGGGAGCTACGTGTCACTCGTCATGATGGGGGATTGGGGGCGATACTGGACGTGCACCGTCATGTCGGAGCTGATCGATGAGACCGCCACATGGAAGTACGCACAGCAGGTGCGCGAGATCATGCAAATGTTTGTTCACCAGCACTACACGGGGCGTGTACTCGTGTTCCTCTTTCTATTGAGCTACCTTTGCGAGAGCCTGGCCGTCGAGTGCGAGAACTTTCAAGACGAGTTGGAGAAGATCATGGAGATGGACGCCATTGTCCTGCTCAGGGGCATGGCATGGAGCAAGTCAGATGTCGCGCTCAAGAAACTCAAACGCATGCTGTGGGCTCGAAGCCCTTCGCATCTTCAGCGACAAGCTCGTACGCGCCCTCAACGAAGTCACACGTGCACGCGAGAAGATGACAACGTGGCTGATGGTGGGCTGCGATCTGCGACACAGCGACATGGAGCGCGAGAAACAGCGCGTGGTCGAGGAGTTTGACAAGCGCCGGGATCGCCTGCGCAATGCCACGCCTCGATTCAGCAGCGCATCGAACAGGGGAGCCGATTGCGAGAGGGCATCAGCTCTGTGATTGGTGTGGAGCAGAACGAGAACATTAGCATGCTGACTTGGGTCACGAATGCGTACCTCCCTTTGGCGTTCTTCGCGGGCATCTTTAGTATGGATCACCCCATTTTGCCGCTGGATGCGGGGTGGCCGATGTATGGGTGGTTGACGGCGGCTTTTCTAGTGTGTACAGCTGTGTTTGCGCTTACGTTGCAGCACTGGATTATGACGTTTCGTCATGTAGGGGCGGCGATTCATGGTTTTCCGGAGAAGTCTTCTTCGGGGTTGCATTCTTCTAAGAAGGGGGAAAAGATGTTGGGTACGTCGGCGGTTAGGGTTTGGAGTGTTGCTGATAGATTTGGGATGAGGAGGCGTGGGGGAGGGAGGTCTGCGAATGATGAGGAGGCTGTGATTGGGGGCGCTAGGGTAGATGAGAACCAACTGGCTGAGTGACAACTAAAAGGGGGAGAGTTCACAGGTTCCGAGATGACAAGTTGCTGTTCATATTGATTGCTGACTGGAGGGATAACACCAGGGTCACAGGTTCAGTGTTCCGAGGCGAAGGATGGGACGGCAGGCTTCATTTTGGGGTGTTTGGCTCACATTGGACGGTCGAAATTAGTTGAAAGGAAAAAGTCTATTTTTCCTCTAGGAATGTGATTCATCGGGCATTGGGAGGGGACGTGACTATGTCTTGGCGGTGTCTATGAATGGGACATTCAATATCGCTACGCTGCAGGGAGCACCGCATTTCGCAGGTCCCTCAACGCCTCCATGGCAACCTCCACGAGGACGTCAAAGCTGTAGCCTGAAGCATCACGCTCGGGGGGCCGGGTGATCGTTCTGGGATGTTGTCCTCCACGGGCTCGTCAAAGTCGGCGGTCGAAGCCGCGGGCTCTGGACGGGGGCTAGGTGGCTTTCCCGGAACCTGTGAACTCAGTTCAGGTCGCTTGCGCTTTTCCAGATGATAATGTTCCATCTGATATGCGTTCCGTGTCTCTCGACACTCGGGAAGTTGAATTTGACATCCGAGTCTCTTGGGGCTGTCTGGTGCACGCGTCACAACGTGCCTGTTTGCGGGAGGAAGCCCTTGGAGCGGGCACAGGTAGCTTGCGCTTTCTCCTCAGCTTAACTAAGTTCAACAAGTATTAGGTATAAAGATCGTAGTTTTTCGTTAGCATAAGATATTTCTGTTCGTAAATATCGAAGTCTATCCTTATATTACTTACTACTATTCTTAATCTATCTGAGCTTGGGCGGCACTACCACCTATATATATCTAAAAAGACCCGAAACTGTATAACCCAGAGCCGGTTCCTAGGCCCTCTTCAGGAAAGCAATTCAATCAGTTTGAAGGCATCTTGTTAATAGGCGTGTTATTCAACATTATCCTATCACTGAGGAAGCGCGCTTATCCTACACCCCATACCACAACGCAGAACCTCAAACGGAGAGTGAATACACTGGCTACCGAGTCCATTTTTTAGGACAGCCGTTTTTTCCGCCGGGGGGACCAGGAATGGGCCAGCGCCGTGACATAGTGAGCCGAGGGTGAGCCGAGGGTGAAGCGAGCCTAAATTGTAGCCTAACTATTCTTAGATGAGGCTCATTTCTTTTTAGCGACCGACTACCTAGGTATGTAAGGAATTACATTTTTGTCTCTGGAATGGAACCGGCGTAGTTTCCTGGAGTTCGGGGACTTGGGTGTAGCTTTTACGTAGACTTTGGAACGTGCAACAACTGAAATGCTTAAGCGGAGAGGCAGCATTCTTATAGGTCTTTGTGTCAGTCCAGCTGACTTCAGGTTGCTACCACCTGTGGTTGAAAATCTAGGTACCTAAAAAGGGACGCGACTACTCATGTAAAGAAATCATCAAGGCCCAGCCCATTTGCCATCGCTTTCGTAGTCATCATCAACAGCTATTCTTCGATAACATGGAATGATTTCAAGTTCTCTGTTGCTACGTCTGTGACATAGGGTGACCTATACACCTTGCTGAAACGTGCTGTGTTCATCTTTGGCACGGCGTTCGGTGGGAAAGTGCTTGACCCCTTCGTTCCAAGCGGTCTCGATTGATCAGACTCTGAGTTGCAGTGTTCTTCTGAGCTAGTGTTCTTCTTTTCATCTTGCGAGAGCTTCTGGTCCGTTTTCTGTTCCTCTGGAATATAAGATCGAGTTGGGATGCCCCTTTTAGCATTTTTTCCCGGCACCGATCCAGCGGTGTCGACTCTGCTTCTGTGACGTCATTTAGAGAGTTCCGAAAGCCACATGGTGATGCCGACGAGGGCATAAATGAAGAATGCAATGAAAATTGAGATCGAGGTATAGTCTTTTGTCGAGGCGAGTTACGTGGTAAAGAGCAGCCGTGGAAAAAGCGCAAGGAGATACGTTGGACAATCCATATTGACGCATATATAGTTGCAAGTGTGTATCCAGGTTGGTATAGAGGCATTAACTTGTCCAAAGAAGAAGGTTTTACGAACAATGGGATTTTATAGCAGCGTTGCTATGTCCCAACCAGTGTGTCACAATAAAACAGCCGCAGTTGCATGATGTTCTTTGTTCTGATATCACAAACCAAGTAGTTCCATAATGACAGCTCATGCAAGAACCTGCCTTCACATTCCAGGTGTTTGAAATGGTTTCACGTTGTGATCGTCGCTAGAAGCACCCTTTTCATTCATGTTGCAAGCTAAGTTTCAGCAAAAAGTGAACTGCTCTACGTGAAAGTGCCCCTCATCAAGGAGACATGTCGCCTCTCCGTCCATGAAACCTTCAATATATGCCTCCCCAAGAACCTCAAACGTCGCACCACAAGGGCGGATCACAAGCGGTGCACTACATCCAAGCATGATCGCAATGAAATCGCCTGGCCTGACGCTGTGGGCCTCGTCATGGCCAGAAAGATTATCAGGCGCCCAGCCAAGGTACCCTCCCTCCGTCAGCATGAACCGCCGCTCTTTGTTGCCTCGATCCGCAGCACACCAGACTTCAATGTAGTCGGACTCAACCGCGCCCTGAGGTATCACATCAGAGAAGTAGCCCCCCAGCGTTTTATTCCCAAGCCGAAACATCTCATGCACCCGCCTCCATCGAGACCAACGGAACCAGTAATCCCTTCTCCCCACAAGCCAGCTCCATCCCCGTTTCTCAAACTGGGGCCCTGCATTCTTCCACCTTGCAGGCATTGTCAGCAGAGCTGCATGCCGATCCTGCAATTTCTCCCCGTTCGCCATCCTCCCGAGCAACAACGCCGAGTAGAGCGCCTTGGCTGTAGCCTCGTTGCCGCCGTATGCGCTCTTCCATTCCCTGAACTGGACTTGGTCGTGTTCACGCCATTTGAAATACGTCTCCTGCGACGCACCAAGGCCCGAAATTTTATCCACGATAAAGCCTGCGCACATGAGGAGTTTGCCGTCTGAGGAAAAAGAATAACGCGCTTGGCGGCCGCTGTGCGCATTGTAAATGGTCTCTGGGGCAGCACCTGGGTCCAACATGCTCCAGAGAGGCCCCAGCATCACTGCTTCTGGTCTGGACCACCGCATGCGGCCCTGCCAAGTCCAGTCAGCTGCCCACGTCGGCCCCTTTTGAGGACCCCATGGGTTCCCTTGACGGAGCGGTTCGAGGTTGTGATGCAGCTCGATAAAGGCCCTCGCCACAGCGGCAAATAGCACGGAGACTGGCTCCTCATAAGATTCAATGGCTTTTCCTGCCACGCACGGATCCATCATGCCGACGAGAGCGTACACCTTGTCACGCGTCTCGCGGCAGTCGGATGTGCCAGCCACTTCCAAGAGGCGGCGCAAACCAAGTTTATGCCCGCCTTCTTCTTCAATTCGGCTCAAATGCCTCAGGTCCTGGAACACGAGATGCATCCCAATAGTCTGCCATCGCTGGTCTAGTCGTCTGTCGCCCCTCTCCTCGAGTTCCTGCACCAGGAGCTTGTCCTTGATCGTCCACATTCTGTTGTCCCCACGGTATAGCACTGCAAGTCCAGCGCAAAAGGTGTTCCAGTCTAAAGCATCATCCCCACAGTGCAACTCGGTGGCCGACCCTCCCAAGATTACCTCCTGCACGATCCAAAGACGTGACCAGTACGGCCGGCTCATCAGCTCGTGCAACCCGAAGAAGCACCCCTTCCCAAACAGATACGGATTATTTTCGAGGGTTTCTCCGAGGGTTGCCTGGTCCTCCTCGGACAGTCCAGCTAGACGCCTCAGTAGATGAAAACCCTCGTCGCTCTCGTCGTACGACGAACCCAGCCACGCCTTGACAGCCCACGCGCCGCTGTAAATCTCCCGCATGCGGCTGACCTGGCTGGCGCGCTCCGCTTCATCGGCTTGGTTGATGCACAGCGCGTCGATCCAGATATGGTACCGTCCATTTGTAGTGCTGAATGTGCCGCGGACGGCCATCCTTCGTAGTGCGGCCTCGAGGTTGTGCGTGGCCGACACAGTCACGCCGTTGACGATAATGTTTCGACGGACTTGCTGGTCGTTGCCCCAGACATACGACAGAGCGGCGTAGTCGCCCCATGTGAATCTGTCCGTCGTTGGGCTGAGGGTGGTGGGCGGCGACGTTGCTCTGAGATGGGATTGCCATCTCGTGGTTGTTTGGCGGAATGATAAGGGCCTAGTATGATTGCCGTAATTTTTTGGTGATCCCATGAAGGTTTTGAAGTCCTCGGACAGGTCAAGCAGCGAGACTGTCTCAAGCGTGCAGCGCACGAGGGCGACTGAGGACGCGAGCGGTTCGATTAATACCAGACGAACTTCGCCTCTTGACTCGTCTAGGGCCGTGTACAAGGCCTCTTGGGTGTCCATGATGAAGCTTGATTACGGTTTGACCATTTGGCATCTAAGGTGTTGAAGCGGGTGATGCCTTCGCTCGGGCTGGGATATTCTCAGGGGTTCGTGTCTACCCCGCTTTACTGCATACTCGGTATGTAATGGCAAGGCAGACTCGGACTTTGATCCTTCCACTCGGAAAGTTACCTCGATTCTGAGCCGACGACATGGATTCAGAACACAAGCACGCAAACTGTGTAAACCCTGAACCCAAAATTGTGCAGGTAAAGAAAATTCCGCTCGAGGATTTGGTGATTTAATGCCCAAAATTTATCCGTGTTTGAACTACTGTTGTATTTTGCGAACCAAATTGAAACAAATCCTTGTAATCTTGTAGCAAACTTGAACTCAATGTCACTGATAGAAACCCCCAACATAACTGCCAGTCTATGTCATTCACATCCCTTCCTTCACCCAGCATCGTTTGTTCCCTCACTTTCATATTAAAATCTAAAATCTCGTCAGTCATCCTCTCAGGAAGTCTTCAGTTTAAGGCAGATCCCTCAGCGCAAGCTCACCTTTTCCATCCCATCAACTACAAATTCGGTAGCAGCCCAAGATGTTATCAGGGTCACTCGGGCAGGGAAATTTGCTGTTGGAGTAACGCTCAAACGACGTGCCGCCAATGTAGGCGCAGACACTGTTGGTGAGGCAGATGCATGGGTGCCCATCCGCATTTTCTGTGCACTTCCCGCCCACGGAGGCGGACGCGGTCGAGGTCAGGAAGGCGAGGATAGCGATATAGTTGTGCTTCATGTTAACTGGTCGAAAGGCTCTCTTGGATGTGGAGATATAGAGTTGAATAATCTGAAACAAAACGAGGTCTTGCTAAAAGACGCCACGAAACTGCAATGGAACTTGGAGCTGGATTGGGGATCACAGCAGAATTTATAGATATCTATGTAGGAGGCAGGTGGACACTAGACCGCTCGGTTCGCCTTCATTATATCATTTACATATTATTGTGCGCCGCCTCAGCTTAGCGACAATCCCCGCTGCAGGTGCAATAACGTCGCTGTCTTATTTTCCCCATTCTTGGGAAGTAAACGATCCAGTGATATGTTATGCTGGTATTTACCCGTAATAACAATGACGTCCTTGGCTTGCACGGGTAGATCTTGTGTCCACACAGGCGGAGTAACCATGTCCCGAGCTGACGACGTTGACAGAGTTAGCGAGGAAGCCTGGATCGTAAACGATGCTTTTGTTAGGTAATACTAATTACATGTGTTGAATGATGGATGATTTTATCTCTTGATGGTGATCTTGACATCATTTATCTTTTCACCTTTGCAATATTGCTTTTAAAGCGTTGCGGATGACAAGATGGAAGTGTTTCCGTATCTGCGACCTGCTGTCATTGAGGTTGCAACTTCATTTACAGGGGTTAACAGACATGTGATTAATCAGTATCATGTTGTATTCACGCTTCTCTGCAGCCTTGTTTTAAACTGCAATTACTTATAAAACACGCTTATGAACCGACAAGTGCCATTCTTTCAAGACGCTGACTACGGCTCCTCGCCGTCCTTTTCGCGCTCACTCTGCTCTTCTTTCCCGTCTTGCTCTTTGGCATTTGACCGCCGCCCAAACGCCGTCTTATCATCATGCCCCACGCCGTCCCAGGTCCTGGTATCAGGCAGTCCGTACGTGCTGATCCCACGGCCCCAGGTTGTCCACGGGTTAGCCCAGCGGACCACTTCAGCAGGAATATCCTCCCACTTGAGAACCATGGACCGCCACTCCTTGGGCTTATCGCGGTGGATCAGATACCCTCCAAGATGGCGGTGAAAAATATCCGGCGGTCTCTCGTTGTGCAAGCCCAACCCGTCGGGCGTCCAGTGAGTTGCAATGGACAACTGAATCTGCCGCTCGATGCCCCTGTGGCCCGTGATGGTCGTCAGCCTATTCGCCCATCCATAGAGATATACAGAGCGGTTGAGGCGGGAAAGGTCGTCTGCTACGCCGGCGGCCATGAGCGGGAGTTTGCCGGCTGCGATGAGCGGGGCTACGTCATCCAGCTCAATGTCGTCGACGATCTGCACGGGGAGATGCAGATCATCGGGGACAGGCACGTTGGACCATTTCTGGAGTTCCCGGCGGATGTTTTCCTCGGATAGCATGGCCGTGTCGGCCAAGAATGGGGGGAGGATGAGGGATGACCGCAGTTCCTCGGAGCTCGTGGATATGGCGCTGATGAGCTGCCGGAAGTATTTGGCTGCGAAGCGCGTGCATACGAGCTTGTGGCCGCGCAGGGCGGGATACAGCACCGTGGCGAGGATGTCTTGGCGGGACACCAACTCGGGACTGTTATCGGTGTCGTGGTCTAAGACGGACTGAGCGATGATCTTCTGCTGAAACTCGGGCTGGAGGGACACGGGGCCGTGATGGAGATCGGTCACCAGCGATACGAGAGCGCTGGGGTCGAGGTTCGCTGTTGGTGTGATGCGGCTGCAAGCGTCGCCCACAGTCTCGTCCCTATCATTGACGAGGGCGGCGATGGCCGTGTCTGCTGGTGGAGGCGTTTCGGTGAGGAAGAGGCTGTTGGCACAGCTCACAGTGACCTTGATGTCGGTGCCTCCTCCCTGGGTTCGAAGAAATGCCAGCATCTTGTCGATGACGTCAGACTTGCCTTCTTGAAGGCCGGACAGGATGAGATGGATATGCGGGCAGTGGTTCCATTGCGCCGCGAGGACGAGTTTGTGGATCGAGTCGGCGAACTCGGTGTGAGCGAGACCTCCCTCGCCGGCCTCCTCCTTATTAGTTTGTTCTGCCGCGTCGTCGTCTTCATCCTCGGACGCCTCGCTGTCCCACCCCTCGGCCACGATCTGGTACTCTAGCGTCCGAGTTGAAATCGAGATGAACTTTATCCACGTCGCGCCGCTATCAACGACGGCATCCACTGTCACCGTCTTCTCCTGGAACGGATTGTCCTTGTACGCCAGCCACCCACTGCCACCAGGCGGCACGGGAAGGCGCGGACTTCGGGGAAATTCCTTGTTGATGTGAACGAGCCCTTGCGATTTCTTGAGGACGCGCCACCTGTCATCCCAGCAGCAGCTCTTGACGCCAAAGTACTGAGCTGGGGAGATAGCAGCCGCCTTTTGGCCTGTCTGTTTCTGGCTGATCCTGTCGAGAGCCCGCTGCTGCGTCTTGAGCAGGCTATAGAGTCCGCCGATGGGGTAGGACGCGTCGATGGCTGCCTGCTGGAGGCGCTGAAGCTCATCTATGCAGACGCGCCAGTGTTCGATCAGCACCTCGATGCATCCGTCTTCCAGCGTCGCACCTGCCTGCATTGCCTCTTTGTTTTTGTCGCGCAAGACACTTAGCTCGTTGCCCGAGTCGTGGCTATTCGCCATGGTGAGAAATAATGTCTAGAAATGAGAGATGAATGCAAAAGAATATAGTTTGATGGGGCTTGTGAGATGTCGGCGCGTATCTACGCCCTTGGCTGGACGTTTCGATAAGAGTCATGTCTGGGGGACAGACCAGGGTTTGGGCTGCAGTGAAAATTTTAGGTGGGTTATCTTACAGCTGGCGGTCAGGTGTCAATCCGAGTGTTGAAGCTAAAATCACCCTAACTCGTTGGTAACACGTTGGAGTTGGCAACACAAGACACCAATTTCCGTATTAAATCACCACATACGACCATAGGTACTGGAAAATTCGGGATCCCGTCCGCTCTCCCATAGACAAGCCAGTGACCGCCAGACTAGTAGTTGGGTGGGTGACCACCAGCGAATCCCTGGTGCTGTATGTTTTTTAACTGTGAAGAGGGAAGGGGGACTCAATAATCGCCTGCTGCGTTTCGCCAAGTTTTGGAGGCCGAGCACAGGTGTCAAGCGCAACAATCTGCTCGGACCGTCTCAAACTTTGCCCCCTGTCATTTAGCTTGGAAGATAACACGCTGTAGGAAATCACAGATAGCGCAACAACTGGTTGCGAGCTGCGAGGCTTAGAACGGAAATGCAAACAAGATGGGCTGCCTAACCCTTAGCTACACATTCTCTGTTGCTAAGACCTCCCAGAAGCTTATTTAACAGGAGGCGTTTTCCACACTGCGGATGGGGACCTAGGTGCAACTGTGTGGAGAGAGAGGAACTCACCGAACACGTAAGGACAATGGCGGCACTCCGTCCGGCTACCTCATAAAAAGGCCAGAGTTAAAGATGACCAGGTTCTCAGATGGGTATCGATTCAGGGAAACCACCTAGCTATGGAAAGGGGAAGGGGACCCCCATAGCCAACATCGAAGGCTGTATACAAAGTTGCTATAGGACGGCAGGACGGCAGCTAGTGAGACGCATCATCCATCACCTCCTAGCCCTCCTGCCATCCTGTTCGCCATTTTACGTCCTCCCAGAGAGTCCCCGCCAGCACCTCCATCTCCTCACCATCCTGGTTGCCGGGGGTTATTTTTTTTCCCTATCTCCACCTCCACGGTCTTCACCTCAGTCCCCGCTAGCCACTTTCTTACATACCACTGAGCGGTTGTATGTAGTACTATATACTAGGTTATATATTATCAGAGCACCTATAAGTGGGCAAAACTAGAGGGGCTTTAGCTAATAACATAAGAGCGCGCACTTTTCCCACCTAATTGAACTTTCGCGCGACATTGCAACACTAGTCTCCTAGCACCTTACTCTCGCCCCAAACAAATTACCTCCCGCTTTAGTCACAATACGCCTCCCGTTGTATGACTACCTTTGATTTTCTCAGCCTCAGCCCCGAGCTCTGGGTTAAGGTCTTTGCAGTTATCACCCTTCAGCACCCGCGCCCGCGCTAGCCCGCGAACCCAACGCCGCCTGGGGACAAACTCCCTCAAACCCGCCCTATGAAAGCTTCTCCCAAAACTGGAGCCAGCTAATATAGAAACAACAGGACTAACGTTAAAGCACTACGTAAACGCCCTGCTCCTCGTGAACAAGCAATCAGTTCGTCCTAAAGCGCGCCACACTTATGCGCGGCTTTAAAAATCAATGGGAAAATCGTTCCCTATATCCAACTTTATATTGACGATACGGTCAATATAGCTGTAATACTCTGGATGCTAACCGCCGACTCCGACCTTGAAATTGTCCGCGCCGATATTAGCGCTTTCATTGTTGTGAATTATGAGTTGGGCAATATATGGCTTTGGTCTAAGATATATCGGCCGCCTCGGATGTAGATGAGAGAAGCAATGAGATTCGGATGGCGCGAAGCGGGTGTGTAATCTGCCCACCTTGCCCGAGTTCTGACTACGTCGACCCCTTACACGTAGAGCCAAGGTTCACGGCCTTCATAGCCTCAACACAGTCCAGAATTTTTCTCTGCTTGTCAAACTTCAGTGCGGTAAGGGCTCCCAGACATCGGCGGTTCTCCCTGGCTGTCAAATTCAGCTGCGCCAAATCTGTTACAAGCTGCTGCTCTTCGGGGCTCAACAGCTCGACTCGTCTGCTGCGGTGTGTTATGTGCCATTTCTTCTGCCAGAGCGCATCAACCGAGTCCGGAGGCTGAGGCTGCTTCGGTCCGTTCGCTGATGATGATGTCCCTGCAGAGCCTCCTGACACGGCCGCCAAGAGGTGGTTATTGTCCCTCTGCACCCGGGCTTTGTGCAGGAACCATGGTGCGGTGGGCGTGAAATCTTGATCTGCCTCCTCAGAAGAACCGCTCTGAGAAGCAGAACCTGAGCTTGCCGGCGGTGGAGAAGCTGGCGTTGTTTTCATCGCCTGCTCCCGGGCGGGAAGGCCCTTTCCGAACGAGGTCAGAAATATAAGCCCTGGCTTCTTGCGCCTCTTGGGTGGGGGGTCCTGAGAGCGAGAAGCCGTCTTCGTTGCGATGGGAGCTTTGGGTGCGGCGAAGCAATGATCAAGCTCTGCACCGCCTCCTCTCTTGAGGCTCGTTTCGATCTTGCACGACAGCTCCGAGATCTCGTCAATGTCCCGTGCGGAGTAAGATCCGCTGCTCAACCAAATCTTTCTGAGAACAGGCATGATCACTGACCATGCAGACACCTCACGGTCCCTCTTCGTCCAGCCCGAAGATTTGAAAGACATGGTGATCGTTGCTGTGGCAGGCACACCGCGGTCTAATAAAGCCAATATCGTGACCAGCAGGGATTTGGACATGGCCGAAATTTGAAAGCTGAACCCGTCGTCTTCGGTCCCATTGATGATGGAGAAGCAGTAATGGAGCAGGAACTCCCACAAAGACCATGGGCGTCCCGTGTACTTATGGAGAGCGTCTTTCCACCGATCGTTCCAGAGTCTCTTCGCTTGACCGCTGAGGCATGATATTGGCGCCGTCGGACTTAGTCGGCAGTTTTCAATAGCACCGGACATCAAGAGTCGAATTTGAGCTTGTTGCTCTTCGATCATGTGAATCATCAAGTAGGCACCAGTGAATGCTTGCAGTTGAGGTGCCTTATTGAGGGCAGGAAGATTTTCTATGGCCTCGTAAAGATACGGGTCCGCGGCCTGAATGCCGAGCGAGAGGATCAATGAATGGGGGTACTCGGGTGCCAGACGTCGGAGGGCGCGATCATATGAACTCAGGACCGTTGCTTCTTCTTGGCCGGGACTTATAAATAGCCCGGGATTGTGCCAATGGGATGCCAAGGCCTTCATCTCAAGTAAGTACCGCTCATGAAATGCCTTTCGCGTCTCCTCACTCAGGTGGCTTTCGTAGCTGAGCATCCGCAGGAGCCGGGTCAAAGCGTTATGGCTCGGTTTGCATGTCCAAGACCGAACAGGCGTTGCTTTCAACTCAGCGACTGACGAACTTATTAGGGCGAGCTCAGAATTGAACGAGGTTACTGAGGTTAACCGCGTAATATCTTCCCAGACAGTGTTAATCTGCAAGAATTCCACTACAGTTCTGTGTATGAATCTGACCGGCCGCTCCAGGGAATCTTGGACTTCGCACAGTCCGCAGCAGCTGCTTCGAAGTCGGCCCTCGGCTATTTCACATCGCCATTCGCAAGCTTCATCGGAGAGCGCTGCGAACGAGCTCTGCAGGCAACTTTCATAGTCGTCCCCAACAGCAAATGAGAGCTGCAAGAGAGTTAAAGATACGGTTCGCACATTTCGGTGCTTCGAAGCACTACCTGGAGGAACTTTGAAGCAAGGATCCGGCCTGTCTCGGCGGTTGACCCCAACATGTGATCGTAGAGCTTCTCCAAATCCGGGGGCAGCTTTTCGATCTCCTCCAAGAGGGCTGCGGTGGTGTCATAATTCTGAAGCCTCACAACGAGGTTTCTGACAACCAAGACTACCCATAGAAACACACCACACGCCCGGCTCGTGACCTGGGTGACAACATTGACCGTGACTCCAGGCTCCATAGCCTCCATTTTGGCCATGAGATGATGGCTTCCGAGCATTTCCATGACGTACTGGGAGATGTCATGGCTGGTCAGGTCGTGTAGCCGAAGGCTTGGGCAGAGCCGGAATCTGTCGCAACACGCAGGGATAGGCCTGCTGGACACGAGAGCCTTGATAGAAGTATTTCTTGTCGCTTCCAACAAGAGTTCACAGATATCATTCGGATCGCCAATGTACTCGTCAATGCCGTCGACAATGAAACATATCCTCAAATCATCGGGGACGGAGTGCACGAGGTTTGCGAATGCGGCCCTCAACTCCGAATGCGAAGGCTGAAGCCTTCCTAAAAGACTGCCACTGATGATGGCTCTGCAAATATCTGGAAACAAAATCGGGGCGAGCTCTGGGCGGGATGAAAGTATATTGAAGAGAAGTCCACGAAGAAGGCCAGCATGAGACTTCTGCAGCTCAGTTCCGGCATACCAAAAGTAGAACGAGGACACCACAAGCTGCGCCTGGCCGGCCCAGTCTCGGAGGTGGTGCTGTAACCTAGAGTCATGCTATAGGTAGTTTATGAGGGACGACTTGCCGGAGCCGGCTTTCCTAGAGACCCAGTAACAATGTCCCTTGGGCGGATCATGCTCTCTGAGCCAGGGAGCAAGCGGGTCCCATTTCGCACCGTCGAGCTCCGGGCGAGATGAATCCTCCCAGGCCCATTCAAATGTCGCCTCATGCGCGGGAGGGATGGTGGATCGACGTTCTGTAATGCCTCTGAAATGCAGCGCGTCGATGATTATCTTGCCATAGTCGGAAACGTCGTGATCGGTGTAGAATCTCGCCGCCGCCACCTCTGGCCCAGCGTCGTCAACATCTCCTGAGGAATACGTAATCGAGGTTTTGGGTAGTTTGCCGCTTAGGTCCGATTTCCCATTGGAAGCAAACGCCGTTAGGCGGCTAATGGCGCTCGAAGTGCCGCCTCGGGTCTTGAAAATGGCAGCAACTGTCTCGTGGCGTCCGAGATCAACCACTGACTTTAGGTCTCGGCAATTGACCGAAATCACCTCGACAATCTCGTTACGGACAGAGTTAAGCCCCGCTATCTGCTACATATAGTGCTTGTTTAACACTATGAGTAGACGGAGAGTGAGCTGGCTACGATACTCGGAAAGCCGTGCCGCTAGCGACTTGATCCGGTCGTTATGCTATGTCGTTCGTAGTGCTACTATAACCGTCTCCCACTCTCTTCTCTTAACGCCTTTCTTGACTATTCCTTCTAAGACGTCGTTAAGCTCGCTAGTAGCCTCTAAGCATCGAAGTGCTAGATTGTAGAGCGTCTATTATAGAAAAGAGTTATTATTATGCCCGCTAATTACTATAATGCGCTTAATTAATAGGTATTCGGTGCTACTCGCGTATGCTTATGCTTTTATACTTACCTTTCGTCCGGTTGCGTTTGTGAAGCCGTTAGGTCCTAGTCTTAACTCCTTAAACTAGTGTTAAAGCTTGCTATATTGGAGGCGAGAGTGGATAGGTGTGCTATTAAGACGGTGTATCCGGCTTCCGCGATCTCTTTCGCATCTTTAAATATAGTTACGTTAAGCTCGAGGAATTAAGCGACGTTTATAGTAAGGCCGAGCGTTATAAGGGGCTTTATGCTTAGTCGAGGCATTAATTATATAATAGAGTGCTTAGTAGGAAAGCTTACTTAAGACTTTATATTATAATCTATATATAGGGTGTTTAAATTATAAGGCGGTACGCCGTAGGTTAGGTGGGTGCGTTACGTAGGGAAGGTAAGCTCTTTAAATAATGTAAATGGAAGTTTTAATATATATAATGTAAATTACCTTTATAAGTAATAAAGTAAATGAATATATATTATTTATTTATTAAGTCTCTTAAAGAGAGCTTAGCTTATTTACTTATATAGAATTATTTACTTAAGTGCTCCTTTATACTTTATCTCTTTAATATAAAGTACTTCGGAGCTATACTTCTAAGTGCTTTATTATACTTTATCTTTTTAATATAAAGTATTATAGAGTATTTTCTTATAGTTAATAAAGTACGTAATAATTATTTACGAGTATTACTTTATATAAAATAATATAGCGTTTATTAGCGGGTATTACTTTATATTTTATTATATAATTAATAGGAATTATAATATTTTAATATATTTAATTATAAGCTTAATTATTTAATAAAGGGGTATAATTAATTATTTAATCGAAGTATTAATTATATAATAAAGTATTTAATAAGAAAGTTTATTTAAGATTTTAATATATTTAATTATAAGTTTAATTACTTAATAAAGGGTTATAATTAATTATTTAATTAAAGTATTAATTATATAATAAAGTATTTAATAAGAAAGTTTATTTAAAACTCTAATATATTTAATTATAATATTACGATTTACGACCTTATATTATAATTTTATATATAGGCGAGTTAGGGTTAGGGTTTAGGGTTAGGGTTAGGGTTAGGGTTAGGGTTAGGGTTAGGGTTAGGGTAGGGTTAGGTTAGGGTTAGGGTTAGGGTTAGGGGTAGGTAGGGTTAGGGTTAGGGTTAGGGT